>JAWNNQ010001325.1:1398435-2709370 GCA_035044765.1 Leucophenga montana | reverse complement strand
TTCGTTCATTACGTATTGCTATAAAAACTAGCCAACATTTTTGTAGTAGGTAAATTGTTGGTGTATACAATGTATGAAATGACTAAAGACAACGCCGACGACAACTTACAGAATAAAGAAAAGTATTTTGAAAATTTAAAGACAAGTAAATATAAAAAAAAACGTCTTAACAATGTAAAGACAAAAGCCTAACTACATCTACCAAAAATTCGAATACAAATATTCTCCAATGTTCTAGATTTTGTTCCAAATAATTTTATTGGAATCGATTTCATTAAAATTATCTCTTTTGTCACTTTTAGAAGTATTTTGCGACAATACAATACAAATATGCAAAAAGAAAATTCAGATTCCATTTCAGCACCGAATTGATTCAAGGCAACATTTCGACTCATTTCCACTGATCAGAATGCGTGTTGCTATCTGCTTCATATCCCTTCTTAGTAACACATAACGCGCATTCAGATGCATCATCATCTCACCGAGTATATTCACTTCACTAAAAAGCATCGAATCAATAATGATGCCAAGCCACACATTCGAAAACATCAGCGGTAAGAAAATCCACAATTAGGTTGTATCAAACGGAAAAATCATGTTGTACAGAAACTCTTTGCGTCAATAGATCAAATTCATCACTGGTACAATGAGAAAATTTGCAAAGGCCAGCATATACATAATCGAATTGAGCTGAGTTGGCAGCAGCTGCCGCTTGATGCGCCGATACAACTCTGGCTCCAGTTCGCGTTCTATGTAAATTTCTGCATAGAACTTCTGCAGAAATCATTTGAATCATTTGAATTTGTCGGCAGCTCCGCAACAGTCAATAAGGTGTGCATGCCAGTAAGCAGTAGATCGATATCATGACGATTCCAGCGCACATAACGAAAATCAGCATCAATATGTTGCGAGAATATTATAAATCCCAGCGCAACTATGAAACGTTCCAAGTAAATTGCGCGACGACTGACATTATACTCCAGGGGCCAACAGATGTGATTAAGACGACGATAGATGTCAATGGGACATGATAGTGGCACCGTTCTGCCATCTGCCAAGCGCGTACAATATGCAAATTTGTTCATTTGAACGAAATTTGCTGTAGTAGTTACTTGAAAGTAATATTGACTTCCTGTGTGCTTTTATATAGCGTTTAGTTTTCATTATGCCTCAATTTTATTTTATTTTATTTTATTTTTTTTTTTTGAGTCCCTTTAGTTTAGTTAAAAATGAAGTAAAGAAGGAAATTGATATGCTTTAACTAAATATTATGGAAAAGTTTCGCAAAATTATAGGTGAGGGTTTCAAACTAAAGCTATTGAAAAGTATGACAGCGAAAATTTAAGCCAAAATTAGCATGGAATTGACCCAGAGAGGGTTACAAGTACAAGTATCCTTGATACAACTTGGAAAGTAACATCTGTCGCTGCAAAATTAACAGTGTGAGTGCAATGCATTCATTAAAAAAGTTTTTGTTAACTAGGGAAATTTAAATACGATTGCAGAGTCTGTCATACATGAGCAATTTGAAGCTCAGTGCATATCCCAACAAACAATCCGTACCAGACCCCAAAAGATGTTGTGGAGAGGGACCCAGAGATAGTAATTACATAGGGTCTCTATAAGGCTCTATAATCCGGCCCTGGATTTTTTATGCAAGCATAATGAATCTGAGGACAGATATTATGTATAATTATCAGAATTACTATTTATACTACTATTTGTGAAAAGGATAACAAAGCAAACATTAATATTGATTATTTCTTGAAACTCACTGAGTAATTGCTAATTCAAGGACTTTGTAATGCATTAAGAAAGCATCTATAAAGTATATGTATAGATATTGTTGATCAACTCGAAGAGACATATCGATGGTCTGACTGTATTTTATCTGTGTACATGCCTACTTTTTATACACTTTTATACACTGTTTGTACAAATGTATGCAACAGATAGAATTCTTGTTTAACAACAAAAGTCGAGTTGATAAAGCCAATATGTCCGTCAGTCCTACGTATTTTTGAATAACGAGATACCGGAGACTATAAAAGATGGAACCTACAAAGACTGGTTAAAAATTTCGTTGAAGTGTAGCAAGATATTTCGAAACCATGAACTCACGACAACAGCATTATTTCTTATTTAAATATCGATCTGAAATATCGGTATAAAGACTTTTTGTATAAAAAAAAGAAAAAGGTAGAGAAATTCCCATTGTCTGAGCTTGTTGATTAAATAGCTGAAATCTGACATGAATACCGGTCATAGAGACATCAAGCATTGGATTGAAAAACTTTATTTAAAAATGATTTTTACTTTTCCGGACATCTCATTGAAATTGGATTGCCTCGAATTTCTTAATCAATTTGTACTTCGACGTTTCATATTCGATTACCATAATTTCTAAGAACTCAGTCACCTTTGAAATAGAATTTTTCAATCCATTTTTCATATAATACTCTAAAAAGTTTGCATACCTTGCCATTAATTGCACACTTTGACTGATATCAACATCAGAAAAGTATCGAAGTATTTATTCAATCGATTTGACGATTTGGAAAGAAACTTATGTCACTTGTTTAATTCGTACATGTTTTTAAATCGACTTGAAAAACTAAATAAATATAATAACAAAAATTGGAAGAAGAAAAAGATATACAAACATTTCGCTTACAGGATTTCTGTAAGGCGCACCTCTTTTTTTTTAAGTTGTTAAAAATTGCGCGCGCATCTTAAAATGCCAATTAATAAGTAGTTAAAAAAAAGTCGCCAGAAAGTATTTGGTTCATCTCAGAGCTTACTTTCGAGCAATAAATTTAGTCGACTGGCAACCGATAATGATGATGTTATGCTTTCTGAAAATAGGCAGACGGTATGCGCTACTTCATCAACATCTGAAAATATAGAAGTCCAAGTGTCTTTTACCAAGGCTCACAAGCCACCACCTATATTTGTTTCAGGCGTAACATTTTTACGAAGAACATAAGATATTGATGAAGAAAATATATGAATAAATATCGAAGTTATAATCAATTCAGTGAAGGGGTGTCAAAATTCAAATTTTTCTCTATTTTATAACTTTCTCCTAGTATTTATAGCTATTATAATGTTTAATTCAATCAATTCACAAAGTTATTCGACTATGGATTTTCTTCGAAATTAATGTAATTTCCATCGCTTTCATAATTTGTCCCGACAGATGGTAAAATATGTCTAGACGAAACGATAATACTCGTAAAATGAACTATGGGAGGTTCTATTTAAGTTATAAAATAAAAAAATTTTAAAAGAATTCAAAAAGAATAGCAATAGTAATAAAATATGGGACAAACATAGACTGCGCACTTGCGCTGTACCTTGTTATGCACGGTACACCGTAGTTTATTATTTTTTTTTTTCTCTTCAAATACTACGTCGAGCAATCGATTCAGTAATTTGAACGGTGCAATTTATTGATCGAAATTTAACAAAAGGAGCGTTTGAGTGCGTGAACAACCAAGATAGTTTGTGCTATGTGTGCGGTGAATATGTTGTCAAGAAACATGAACGCAGCTTTACCTACTTGTCAATTTAGTTTAAATTAAATGGCTTTTATAAGGATAAATATCTTAATTCTACCAATATCAAAATGAAATTGCATTTATCACGAACAGGTGCTGCAGTATTCATGCGTCTGTCTGAGCTAATTTTAAGGATACCATATCATAACCGCTTACTCTTACATCTTTTTAAAGTAACTAATTCTTATATCTTAAGGGAACGAAGTTTTCAATTCTTCAACCTATGAATTTTGCAATAAAGATTTCTCTTGCGTTTTGTTTTTTATCTTTAAAGGGATTTATTTAAAAGTTGAAATTTTTCACGCTATATTACTTAAAACAAGATTAATTTGTTTGAAATCAGTCTGCGTATCTGTACATGTCTATCACGCTGCCAAAATGATTAAAATTTAATAAAAATTGGTTACACATACTCCTGTTTGGGGCTCCAAAGCACGTATCATTTTTCAATTACTCTGTAAAGTAGCGAATTGAAAATCCAGAATCACTGCACTGCGTTCGGCTGCTGTCTGAAACTCAATCAGCGGTTGATTAAAATGTCGCTTTTCAGTAAATCAGAGACTTGCGCTTGACTAAGCAGCAAAATACCAAAAATAAGAAGCAACAACAAACAATGTCCTCGTCACCGATGTCATTGTCATCGTTTCATCTCATGGAACCATGTGCTGCAGTGTAGTATCTTCTCCTGCTGATATTCCTGTCGATGTTATATATACGAGTATGTATGTTGTGTGATACACGCGAAGGAACTTCGAGCAACAACCAAAAATACATTTACGTAATTACTTAACGTTGTCCTTTTTTTTTGTTTTTTTGTTTTTTTGTTTTTTGTTTGTTGCTGCTTTTTGCGAACCTGGCATTGAAGCTACTGATGCGGGCTGGTGCAACTCTTCCTTTCTGTTGTAAGCTAGCAAAGTAAAGAAGCATTAAATTGCGTTGCTCATATGGCAGCCAGGAAACAGCAGACAGCGCGACAGTAATCAGCCAGTCAGCCGAGGTAATAAAACAACGCGAATCGCGATGTTTGTCCTTTGGATACGTATGTTGCGCCATCTCTTTTATACATATGTACTTATATATAGTCATAAGCTGTTTCACTATTTCTAACAAACTTGTCTTTTCGATGCAGCTGCTATTACCGGTCTACTGCTGGCAAACGACTCCTGTCTTCAAGCATGTTGCCGCGCTTCCTGGAATTTATTTTATTTTAAAAAATTACGCTTCTTGTTTTCTTTTAAAACATACTCACACATGCAAACGAGTGGGCTAACTTAAGTGCAGTAAGTTGTTCAAGTTTGATAAATATTTTCAAAATTCAAAAGTTTTAGTTAATTTATTAGAAATATCTGTCAAATGGACAAAGCAAACAGTTCAGCGTTTTCACACAGTGCATTTCTCTATTATGTTATGAGCTGAGCATAACTGGGACCTTGCAGTTCACTCCCCAAGCGGAGCTAGACTCCATGATCTAAAACTTCTTAAGCCGTATGGCTGGAGGTCACAGTACCATTCTATGCTTAGTAAAGAATCCGGCTGTGGTCAGGGAGGCTGACTATCATGTTGCAGAGCTCAAATAGAATGGCAATTTCAAAGTAATTTTCCCGGAGTAAGATTGAAAGCACGGAACGTTCTTTCACTCTACCACGACGGATCGAAGATGGAGGAATTCACAGCTTCTGATTTCTTTTCGGAGAAACTGATCACGCAGATACCAGCACCTGACTGGTGTAGTGTATTCCATGCAGAAATCGATGCAGTCTATTAGTCAGCTGAACTGATCGAAACTTCGAAGAACATATCAATCTACGTTGAAATTCCGGCAGCAATTAACGTTCTGTCTTCGCACACCATAAAATATAAACTCCTCCGGAGTACGCTGGCAATCCTAAGCAAAGTCCAACACCACTTAGTTGAACTCATTTGGATTTCTAACCTATCTGTCATATTAGATAACGAGATGGTGGATGAGTGCGCAAGAACTGGATCAGCACTGCCAGCGACTCTTGCGGTGTCGGTTATTGACAGACCTTTTCAAGAGATATACATTGAACGACTTTGCCGGGATGTCATATCTCAATTGCACTCTGGCTTGATATCAACCGAAGTAGACATCTAAGCTAGTACGCTTTAAAAAAACAGATTTCAAGATGATGGGAAACAAAATAGGGGAGTGTTCCATTGGTCAAATAGACCAACGGATGCATCTCTCCTATTAGGACTACTATTGTAGCTGTGGTGATGAAGAGGAAATGAAAGATATCCAAAGCCTCTTATGTGAGTTGCCTTAAATTGTACGAAAACGCATCCAACTCCTCAGAAAACTATTCTTTGAAGACCTGGAAAGTCTGGCAAAACTGCTACTGCTACTTTCATTGACTCTACGAGTTGGTTTCAAAGGCGCAGAACTTCAAACGAAACCAACTGAGATACCTTCCGTCTAATAAAATCCGAGACACCAGGCAATAACTTTCACTTTCGGCCTGATTATCCTAAGCTAACATAGGGGCTAATCAAGTATTAAGTAAAGCAATGTTTGGCCATTTTGACCGCCACTAGCAAGAATTCCTTTTTTCGAACGGATTTTTTTCTGTTTTCAACCCAAGTTGCTGAACTTTTGTTAATCTCGACCTATGCACATATAAAGTTGTTAAGTTGAGTTTGGCAAACGAAGTTTATGTTTTTAACTCAATCGAAAAAAAGAAAAGCACAAATTTATAGTAAGACAGCCTGGCAGGCAGACATGCAGTAAGGAAGGATATAAGGAAGCGTGCACGCGTAAGCAAAATGGTTGAATAAAGGAAACATGTACAAGGATTCGGAGCGACAAGTCAGCTTAACCTACAAGCAAGCAGCTTAAAAAAAATACATTGAAGAATGGTGAAATAAAAACAGCAACAAAGTCCGCCCATCGTTCATGTTGACCATGCTTAATAGAGACGGCAGCGCCATAAAATAAGTTGTCTATATTGGCTAAAATGTTCCTGCTACTGGAGCGATTGTTGCAGAAATGAGTTTGGCGTTGTCTGCTGCTGTGTTCAATTTAAGCTTGAACTTTTGCTGATATCCGAACTTTACCATTTGACAGGAGCAATATATGAAAAACAATGAAACGGAGTCAGCGAAAAAACGCTTAAATAAAAAAAAAAAACCAAACATGAAAATTCGAAACAATGATTCGCTGTTTTAATGAAAAATTTGAAGCTTAAAAATTAATATGAAATGCGGTTCACATTGCATATTCCGGAGTCTGTTGAATTGGAGTTTTAATTGTTATGTTGCACTGCAAACATTTGCCGTTCTACCTTGCCAGCTATTATAATTTGAAGTTCATTAACTCAGTTATATTTAGGTCGTGTATGGGTTTTAGTAATTAGTTTGAAAAAAAAAAACTGGGAAAAATGCATCTAGTTTGAAGTTCGCTTTCAAAATGTCCATCTATGTTGGTATACATCTCTCATTAGCTAGACTGCTTATTGGTTTTTATCGTTGTGAAGTACTTGTTCATTAATATAACTTCATTAATGTAGACGGCTTGCTAGGAGTTTGTCAGTTAGGTCAAATTTCCTTTATTTGGGTATTCAAAACGTTCAAAATCAACTTGAAATTTTTTTATGCTGGCTTCTTATAGACGGACAGCGAGGTCTCACCACTTTTAGGGGTAGCCGCCGTACAAATTCACCACCCACTTTTTAATTTTTGTATGAACAACTTTCGACAAAGAGCATCTCTGTTAGTGGATCATCAACGATTAAAAACTTCACCTGATGGTTCACTGACACACTGGGTGTCTTCTGACCCAATACCAGTATGTCTATTGTCCCAAGTGTCAGGCGTAAGGTATTTCAATCAGTGCTAAATGCCTTCACCATCTTTTCAGTTAGCCAAGCAGCTATATAAGTACTAGTTTCTTGGAATTTTTCTTTAAGGCTGGTTAAACGATGATATAATACTTTTGTGGACTAAGCTGGGTTGAGTCCAAATCTTTCATTGCAGATTTCTTAAGAAATTCGACCACTCAGCACTGTATGTAATATCCTAGACCAAACAAAGTGTAGAATCTTTCTTAAAGTTGATGAAACTAGCCTACAGCTACAGCCCTTCTATTTCGTCTGACATTGTAAGGTTACGTTTCTTCGAAGAATATTCTCAGTTTTATTAGAGAAACAGTGAAGATCTTGAGTATAATAATATAATCATAACTGCGCAAGGATACAAAAGATATTCGTTTATGTCGCAGTGTCCGTTCTTCGGTAGGATTTAACTGGATGTCCAATGCTGTAATGCAGTAACCACTTGCTGTTTCTTTACAACAAATTTAACTCAGAATAAGAACGTTATTTCCATGTGATACGTATTTTTGGCTTTTATCTGTCAAATTCGCTATTAAAAGAATAGCTAATGTCTTCACACGGTTACTGCTAGTGTTCCAGAAATGATATTGGAAATCATAAGAGTGTGCTATTTATAGAAACTAAGAGAGCACTTTTATATGTCAGTAATTTTTTTTAATTTCCCGCGTAGTAACTTTATATGCAACACTGATTAAATTTTAAGCAACCTGCATCATTAAGTATGTGTTTGACAGCCATTTTAAACAGATATGAAAGGCAGACAGACGCACAGAAGGCAGAAACTTGCCACGCCGATCCGACTAAAGAAAACCACTGTTTCATAAACTGTTTTATCTGTCGCTCATGTGTTGCCATGGATTCATATTTTAGCAAAAGTTCCTGAAACGGCGTAAAAACTTGACCAACTGCAAACTACTTCGAAATTGTCACACGATAACGTTTGGGGTTAATTTCGGCACCCAACTTCTTTCTGTCCGTCTGTCTGCCTTTCATTTCTGCTTTCAATGATGCAGATTGGGTAATTCAAATCAACATAATTCAAAACTAAAAAAATCACCGACTTCTACAATTCAATATTTTACACTTTTTTCTTATCTTCTGTCTAATAAAAATGTAAGATACTTGGTCTTATCAATGGAAAAGTGAGTCGATATTTTAAAAGTCGGATTTTTTAAAACTACTTTTAGATACTGAAGAATAATGTACGTTTACGTACGTTGAAGAAACGTTTACCTAATGCTTTTTAATAGCAAAATTTTGTAATTCATACAACGATTTAATATACATGTATTCGTTTATGTTCACTTTGATGCAACTCAAATTTAAAGCCGAAAAGCATTCAATCATGAATATCTTCAACGACATGTGCACACAGCTATGTCACAAGGACCTTCCGAGAAAAACATGTGTTATAAAAATTTATATTTCTGTGTGCGCAGCAAAACTTTTGATTTGACTTTGGCTGACTGACTTCATTTTCTGTGTGTGAGTGTGTAGTATGTAAGGTAAACTGTGGAAAAAGGACTTGCCAAACTAAAAAAAAAAAAACGAAAAACAAAAAAAACAAAATAGAAACCAAGTGGATATGAAAAAAATATTTACGCATATGAAAATAATATAGGAAAAACATATATATAAAATATTTAAAAAGTAGAGAAAAGGTTTTGCTCCGAAGTAAAAATACCGCAAAAATTTTATGACAAAATTTGTGCTGTCAAAAGTGTTGGACGAATTTAACCTCATGCAAAAGGACATACCTACTACATATTTACATACTTTCATAGTCCTTCAGGCAGTTTCGTAAAGGATTTGATAGGGATTTGCACGCACACAAGCTTGTTTCTTGGATTTACACACACACACACACAAACACACAAACAGAGAGATAGAGAGAGCTAAATTTTAAAGCGCATCGTTGATAACTTAAAGCAGCGCCTGAAAAGCGTTGAAAGGTGAATGTTTGCTACTAACTGCTTAGGACATTAATGCTTTCTAAACTGACATAAGCTAGCAGCGTGGAATTTCACTAAGATCTGACAGAATTTCGCGAGAAACTTTTTCTAACGAAATTTTCAATGCGTTGTCTTGAAAAAGTTTCTAAGCCGTAATTTTAAAATTCGATTAGACCCTGACGCTGCTAAACATTGTCCTCTCATAAAGATTTTATCTTTTGCTCTTCAAGTGTTTTCGTTGTTTTGTGTGTTTGTTTGAGCCTTTAAGGGTTGCTTCGTCCTTTGTAAATATGTTTAGCATTCGAATCCTTTTTCTGGTTCTATATTCATAATTTTATTTTTCCAAATATTGCAAAATAATTACTTGGCAGTTGTTAAATTCAACTTTGACCTTTCGCGCCTTTGTACCCACACACTTTTTTGTTTGGTTTGTCATTATAATTATGACCGAAAATAAAATCATAGCCGAAAGCTTTAAGCGAAAGAGAAAGCTAAAGATTTATGCAGATTTTGTGTAGGCCAGCTTCTTTTTTTTTTTTTTTTTTGTTTTGTTTTTTTGATACGTGTGAAGCCACAACAGTGTATTAGCAGTAAGTATGACGTTTGTATCATATTGAAGACGGGACGTAGTGAAAGGTTGTAGTCATACAATTTCAAATGGAGCTCCAATATAGGTCTGCATCAGCAGTTTAATTTGAATAACCCAATTACTTGAAACCGAACAAATCGTATCTTTGAAGTCGTTAAACTGTCTGGTAGAGAAGTGCCGATGAAAATGGTAATAATGGACAAGGAGTTCATCCTTATGATCCTTATCCAACATTGTTCGATAGAATGCATCTCGGATGGAAATCGATCATGTTGGATCTGAAAATTGCAGCTCGTTATTCAGCATGAGTAAGTGCGCCATAAGTGAACCGTTTCATCATTTATGATCCTGTGATGCCATCCTCTGTTCTGCTGCAGTGCTCAATGCCTGGAATGACTTTTAGGTTACCAGTGTGACTAAACAATTTTAGTTGAAGTCAAGAAACAGTCTGTAGCAGCCGAGGTCTGTGTGAAACTACGAAAAACGTCCTAGAAGCACCCAAACTGACGTTGTATGACGTTTTTAAACAAGTTAGTTTCTGACAAGTATTATTAGTATCATGAAACTACTGTCCGGTTTTGAGCACTATGTATCATTTAGTTAGTGTGTTGGCAGCAATTTATTGCAGACATGCAAGAAAGACAGACAGACAGACAGGCGGACAGAAAATTGACCTCAAACGGAATTGTGTTACAACTTCCAAGTAGTTTGATCGAAGTTTATTACTATGACAAACAGCATTTGCTTATATTAGCTTTGGTCACTATACCATCGTCTTAAAAACTAGAAAATTGTCTTTATGAAAATATGCCTGTTCTTTTATTTGGTAACATATTTAAATGTGAATTGTAACCCTAAACATTTTGACTTCGTCGAAATACATCAGAAGTGTGTTTTGTATTGAATTGTCTGAAAAGCGACGACGGTTTTCTGCTATTGATGACGTTACACGAATTTTAACATTACAAACGTCAGCTTTTGACAGATGGCAGTTAAAAATTCATCAAGTTGAAAATGGAAGACCAAATTATGAATTTTCACGATATTTTGCTTTTTTACTTCCACAAATGGAAGAACGCAAGGCAAGTCTTTGAAAAATTGCGCAAAATTTACAGAGACAATACCCTACAAAAGCGTCAGTGCCAGAGATGTTTCACTAAATTTTGTGTTAATGGTTTCATTACGCGCGTTTAAGCTGATGATGACTAAATAAATGCACTGATTAAAGCAAATCCTCACTCAACTATCATTCATCATTGGACCTCGCTATATGGCTTCTTCATGAATTCAAAGAAATCCATCTCAAAAAGCGATACGTTTTTGAAGCGACTTGTGACCGGCAATGAAAAATAGACTGTTTACAACAATGTTCAACGTAAACGATAGTCGCACAGTGAAATCAGTGTTCATTGTTCAGTGTTCATCAATCCCAGAACGAAGTATTCCACTATGACAGTTCGAGTTCATACACAAGTTTGCCAGATGTTGCTGAAGGTTATTAGTATTGATACTTGCAACATTGAGATCGGTGAGGATCACACTATTCATTCCAACCTTCCTAATTTCACAAATTGTCCATACCAGGGAGATAATATTGTGATCGCCAACTGGTAGATGAAAGGACTGTTTGGCTACAATGCTCTGCCAAACTACTCCGACGTCCAAGTCAAAGTACTCCACACAGCCCCGTCACGCCATAGTAACGGTCATAGTGGAGCCAGCTTGGATTCATGGGAAAATCGATGATCATGATGATAATCTCTCTTTTTAGATAAATTTGAATAGGAAGAATTTTAAGGAGGGACATGATGATAAAACTTCTGTGGCTTCTACGAATGCCGCTCAATGTATCTTGGCGAGTTAAGTGATTTTTTTTTTTTTTAGTTTTTTGGGAAGTTTTGCCCCATTTTTTCTTACTCACTCGACATCATCAGACTACTCTTTGTTTCGTTCCTTGCAAAACAACTTCATTGGTATGTCGCTCTATTCTGATAAGACCATCATAGTGCATCTCACCTAATTCTTCGCTGGAAAAGAGCGGTCTTTCCTTTCAGAAAGATGGCACAAAGAGCGAGATATAAAGTGTGAATGCATTGGTCTGCAACTCTGCTTTCATATTGAAATTATTTTTGAGTGCGAAAGAGATAGGGAGGTTGCCTACTTTGTGTTTTTGTGTTTCATATACACACTCACACAAAAGCACGAAAATACAAAAATAGATGAAATACAAAAACAAAACACAAATCAAGCAATATCCTTATCTCTTTCGCGCTATCAAAGAATTTCAATACGAAAGCAGAATCAATTCTTCTCTTTATATCACACACGTTCATATTGCTTGGCCCTCAGCAGCGCAATATATGTATGCAACCTAACTCAGTCGCTCGGAAAATGTAGTTATAATCAGGCACACAGTTTGTGCTGATTGGGCAGTCGTCTGATGAGCACCAAATCGACAACTGCCTTACCATAGTCTTTTGAAAGACATTTTACTTAAAGATTTTGATACATTTTCTACATCTATATATATTTTTAATTATTATAAATATAAATAGGTTATAATTATATATTATGTTATCATTATATTGTATTTAATCTATAAACATTTAAATTTACTCCCTCGGTACAGACCACAAATATAAATCGATTTCGATGATTTTATTTTTTAATCGATCAGGAATTTTTGTGTAGTTGTGCGAGTTTTATTAATTCTCACACATAGTTTGGTATTGGGGGTATGTAGGATGCGAAGCGCCGGGGTGAGGGCGTGGTATAAGGCCGCGAAATAGCATGGGGGCCCTATTCTATAAATTTGCCTACATTCTATATAGGCAAACAGTTTTTTGTGACGGCTGCTACGCTCACGATTGTGCAGATTTGATTGTGCAGATTTTGATTGTGCAGATATGCACAATTAATATTTTATCCAAATCAGTTGAAGATTTTGCGCGTAAAATGCTTAAACAATTGTCACTCATACACCGAAATGAGCATACATAAGCTTCAATGAAATGTACAAATATTAAACTTCTCTCTGTCTTCCCGCCCTCTCTCTCTCTCTTTTTCTCTGGTAGGGTATGGCGTGTTTTACTTTGTATGCGCTTCGCTATTATTTTGATGAATGTCTCTCTGACTGTAGTTGTTGTGATCAGCGCGCGGGGAATAATAATTTACAAAATTATGCCTATAGTTCATAAAATTCATATTTTGTATAAGTGTATAAGTACGTCTGATCTTATAAAGGGTACTATGCAATTGCAACAAGGATAATGATTTTCATTATATTTATATTATATTATTTTATTTATATTTATATTTGAACTTTCCGCTAAAATTTAAAGTTGTCCTAGATAAACTTTGACCTTTATTAAAAGTTCATTTATTAGATTTTCTAGTCTAAATTGAATTTCATCTCTTGTGTAACTTTTACATATTTCCCGCTCTATATTTGTATGACTATTTTTGATGCCTTTGCTGCCGCGGCTGCTGCTATTATTTAATTAATTCAGCATCATATATTATCATGTTGAACGTGTTGCCAGTCGCTGTGTGTATATTTGAGTACGTACAACTTGCTCTGGCTCTGTTCTTGAAATTAATATAAATAATGAAAGGTATTTGTGCCTGGAAGGCAGGCAGGCGGCGGGCGGCAGGCAGCTGACGTATCTACTACTTGTTGTATTTGTAGGCGTTGCAGAGTAGAGCACGAACTCATAAATTATGCGCGTGGTGCGTTTTATTTATAAACTATTGCAGACACCATCGACGCCGCCGTCCACGCCTTCGGAGCAGCTGTTTGCACGGCCAGGATTAGATTTCACTTTGACGCTTTTACGTGTTGGAAACGCAGCCTGCAGTGTATCTACATAACGTTTATTTTGTTGTACGTTGCTCTAAGCACGCAACAAACATTGTTCATATTAGATTTAGTCATCTATATAAATATATATAGCTACTGTGTATCTATGTAACTACATTGTTAACGTTGAACGTGGCATCAACTTGCCTCAGAGCTGTACAATTACGTCATAACACTCAGTTTGCTGTCTGCTTTCGGCAGGAGATGATTGAAGTGTTAGATTAGCCTGAGCCAATTTCTCTACTATTTATTCTACGCTGCATCTGCCAAGCGCAATTACCGCTCACGGCATCGTTCATCTTAATTTTCTATTATAAATTCATAAAAATTATGCATAATTAGGCAGTTTGCCTTATTAAATCTACCAGGTTAATGGATTCTTTGGGTTGCACTGGAATAGTTATGTTTAATTGGAATAGAAAACATTTGTTTAAGCAACTTGCAGAGAAAATGTACTGGCATTTTTACTGTGTTCCAGACATGTTTTTAAAGTAGGTGGAGAAATGATCTATGAATCATTAACTTATTATTATTAAATTTGATGCCGACAAGAAATTAAAACGTGACGGCTTCCAATGCGTGGTGTCTAATGGTGTGGTTTGTTGAAGTGGATGGATAATCTAAGTTTCTATCTTCATCTAAAACGATCAACGTAAAATAACGCCAAGCTCAAATGTACAGGTGTGATCAAACACTACAACGAAGGAATGGGCGGTGTAGATCACATGTGTTTGATTTCAGTGTGCATAATGCGTTTGTTGTTTACAACAAAATCTCTACTTCGAATAATGATCCAATTTCTACATCTGCATTGGAAATTCACGTGCAGATGTCTACTCAAATGATAGATTCGTTCAACAACCAGAAGAGATCACCATCAGCTGTTTGAGAGGGATCTAAGCGATTTAAACTTGAGCAGCTCCTTACTCTGTCCGGTCAATATCTCTGTCCGGTCAAGTGAATGGGGACGTAAGAGCTGTATTGTCTAGACCAAACAGGGCAAGGACCGTCGAAAAAATGCTATTTGTGCTTTTGCAAAGGATCATTCAAACAACTTTCAATGTTTAGATCAAAAATGGAAACAAATTGAGTGGCCAAAGTGTACTGTCGTTTTATTTTTGGAATGTAGAAGGTTGATGGCAATTTCTCCAAATTCTTTAGATCTGTAGCTGGGATAATCTGGTAAACCAAAGGATGAATCTGCTCTTGGAAATTTGGTACTTTCTGACAGTCACATTTGTACCATATTGAATGCTACCTCGTTAAAGAAAATCGATTCAATAGTTTTTCTAGAAAAAATTCGAAGGTATAAGGGTCACCGGTGTACTAGTGGTCGTCAAAGTGTTAAGTAGCACTACAACCGTATATGGGGCAAGGCCGCACTTAGGAAAGTTCACTATTGGGTATAATTCAGTGCGCGCCGGCGCCAGTTGGTGCAATATGAAGCTTTTTCAGGTAAACATAGATCGTCATATTGACCCGAAAACAATTTTTTTTTTATTTAAAAAGGAAACAAACTTTATTCCGACTGTGCAGCATTCAAAAAGTATAAGGATTAATTGGCCGTATTATGAGCGTAGTGGACGTTGTAGGCGTGACATCTACAAAATTTAATGAAAAAAATTTGCGCGTATGGTTAAGGAGAATCTAACTGTATCTTATACTTCTCTAGCTCTTATGCTTCCTGAGATCTTCCTGAGATCTTTTGTTTGTATCTTATACTTCTCTAGCTCTTATACTTCCTGAGATCTTTTGTTTCATTCATCCAGACGGACGGACGGACATAGCTAAATCGATTCATTTTCCGATGCTGATCAAGAATATATATATAGTTTATGGAGTATACCACGCCTCCTTTTGCCTGGTACACATATTTGCATAAACTTATTACATTCTTGTCCCTTTGGGTAGAGGGTATAATGATAATGATATAGTGAAATATGGTGTGCAGATAAATTTTTTGATTTTGTAAACTGGTGTTAGTAATCAAGCGGTTTAAGGATCATTATATCAAGTACTAACTAATATGGTAAAAGATACTGTAGATTGTGAATTTTCAAAAAATTCTTTACTTAAAAAGAATAATGAAACAATATAGAATTTTTATAAGCAAATAAAATATGATATATCAAATGTATCTTCATGTTTGTCATATAAGTAACATACCTACATCCTTACATTCTACCTAAATTTCTTTACATATCAAAACTAACCTATAGTGAAATATCTATTATCTTTTCCAATTTGAAAAAGTAACTGCTCATTAGGACATATCTAAATAATATTGCAAAAGGCTATTTAAAAGCAATAAACGCATAAAAAATGAGCTTAAATAATAAAATAAAAGAACTTATATTTTTCTCTAACGAACCGCAATAAATTTCCATCGGTCATTTAGCCAAGCCACTGACACTTCTAATAACAACGGAACGAACTATGTCTATTTGTTTATTTTATTTATATATTTATACACTGAACAGTCGTAAAAAATGAACTCTAAATCGAAAAAAAAACGTAGACAACAAAAGAAATAACAACTGTCACAACTCATTATTTTCGAAAATAGGACAACAAAATGGACTTCCAAGTAGCTAAGAAAGAAATATATATACAAAAGGACAAAATAACTTGAGCGTTATCAACAGACTAAGAAATATAAATTTCTTTAGCAACTTTATTGAAAGTTAGACGAGTGAAAGTTATACTAATTTATATGCTGATGTTTGTTTTTTACTCTTTTTTCTTTGCAGAATCCAACATACTTGAAAACTTTTGAAGGCAAAAAACAAACAAATGGGCATGAAATAAGAACAAATGATTACAAACTATTGCAGCGAAAAAGGTTGCTGTCAAGACGCTAATGACGGCATTAGAAGTTGTCGTTAAAGAAGCAGCAGCCGCTCCAGATCAAATGTATATCGAATAGGGTGCCGAAGTGTCAAATAAGTAACAACAAAAAATTGAAATTAACTGCTGTCTTCGCTGTCTGCGTTAAACTGTCAATAAAAAATTCAACGCGAAACAGACTGCTGTGAAAAAATAAGGAAAAATAAAACCAGCAACAAAATAAATACCGGGCCAAGCATTTTATGCAATAAAGGCGCGCTCGACCAAAATTTATTTTGAACGCCAGCGGAAACGGAAACGTAACATAAAATTGAAGTGTTCTGTCCAAATAGAAATAGATAGGAAGGACAGCGAAAAAAAGGACAATAAAAGCAAAGGAGAAACGAGGAAGTTTAACAGATTCCATAGTAGAAAAATAAGGCGAGGCAGCTAAACAGCTTTGAAGCTAAGAAAACAAACGTATAAAAATAAAAGCCATACTAAAAAGTAACAAAACACCCGCAACAACAACAATAAAAAGCCAGTAACGACAACAACAACAACAACAACAACAAATAAGAGCATTTAAGGAAACAAACCAAACATCCTAAAAAACCAACTTTAACATTTAAATATTTTTCTTACTATAAAATTGTCACCGATAAAAACAGCAGTCGTGGATACCGCCGGCGAGTATCAAGAGTCCGTAGTGCCAGCAGCGCCGCCACTGCCTCTGCCACTGGCGCTGCAAATAACGCAGCCAGCGGCGGCAGTTAATGGAACAGCGGGAATCGTCACCGTCTGCCCGCCACCCACCACACCGCCCTACCAGAGGCTAACGAAGGCGCTACAATGCGATCCAAGATGCGGACACGAGGTAATTTTGTTATAACAAGACTGAAAAAACAAAAATATGTAGTAACTACTTATTTCACTACTAGTGCTCAACAGCTGTTTCACTTTCACTTTTCTATGCAGAGGGTACAACAAGTTTGTATTATAAGTTTGACGTATGATTTGCAACATAAATTAGTTAGAAAAAATCACATATAAGGTGTTCACACCCAGTCGATTAATTGAAACACTTACCAAAATCGACAATCAGTTTGGTATTTATTTGTGCGAAATAATGGAATTGGAACCAAATTCACAGTCAGACGTTCAAAATTTATTAGGTTACCTTTGAAGTTCATATCAGTAGTAAACAACTTTCTTCTGAACGTGACATGAAAATAAGAAATTCAAACTAATCAGAGAAAGTAATTTTTAATTTTGTAAATGCGATTCATTTGTTTACATTGTGTGTTGCCACTCACATGCCACCGTAAAAGTAGCGCACAGCTGGTAGAGTTACCAGGTTTACTTTTTAGTTTGGCGGTCAAAAAATTTAAATTTTTATGCTTGGAAACTACAAAAATAATGTCACATAAATGCAACTAATTTGCATTTAACTAAATATCGCTGTAAAATATCAATTTTTCAATTAAAAAATATCAATAATAAAGCGGAACTAACACTAGACTAATTTATTCTTTCGTGATGGGTACCCTATGCTGCTAAGTTCGAAATGGTTTGTGAATATGCAAAAAAAAAATCAAAAACGCTCGAAGTTCTGTGGCATGGTGGAATTTTTTTTAATGGAATGGCAAAAGGGGAATGGCCATATCGCTAGTGTTTTCTGTGGCACCCCGGATAATCTATAAAATATGCCTTAAGCAAAGTACAGGGTACATCGAAGTCGAACACACTCGACTACAGCATTATTTCTTCTTTTAAATATGTTTTATTCAAAAAATCTCAAAATTTTAAAGATTTTTAAAGAATATCATACTAGTAGATTACTGTATGCTATTGCGGATGCAGAGGATGCTGGCTTCGGTTATACCGGAGGAAACACTTTCGTTTTGTTTCATTTTTCACTTTTTTTTTCCGCTGCATTCGGGGTTGCCACCTTAAATTGCTCTGTGTTTGTTTTTTGTGCTTTTTTTAGGCTTTTTACTCGCACTTGTTCACTTGTGTTTTAGGTTAGGTTCAAGGTCGTTTGCGCATTGCGGAAATGAAAAGAAGCTGATATAAAAAGGCAAAATAAAATAAGAAGAAAGAGCAGCTAAAGCAGCACCGAAATGAATACACGTACATAGATACTCATGTAAGCAAACGTCGCGTATACGTAATGTGTGCCATGTGTGTTACGTATACGCCACATTGCCGTTTGATGTCTGCTCATGCAAGCATTTTGAAAACGCATTAACGTAGCTGTCCCATTTTTCGTTTTCATTTTCATTTTCATACACATTCCGTCAGTTGTATAAAATGTTTTTAGAAAAAGAAAGAAAAAAAAATTCATGAAAACTGAATGAATGGAAACACATTTGAAAAAGTTCTTTTTGATGCTGTTTAATTGGCTTTTTCATTGCGTTAGATTTTAATTTCATTCTTTTTACGTTTGATGGGTTTTCTGTGTGTCTAGCAGATGATGGAACTAATGTAATATGACCTGAGGCGCTGTTACCTTGTTGTCTCAAACGTTGCTGTGGTTATGCTTTGCATATTAATTTTTAATGGTAATAGAAATGGATTATATAAAAAAAAAAGTTCATAGATGTGTATAGCTTGAATAAATAGGTGCATCCAGAAAAAGTAACAACGTAGAAATATTTCAATGCAAATTAATCGCCTGAAATATACAATATAAAAAATGGTTACTATATTATTACTGATTTGTGTAATACTATTTTATATCTGCCATTTACACAAAATACTTAACTTAAATTGTCGATAATACTAGTTAACGAAATTAGCTTCATTTTAATGTCCATGCCCGGTGAATTAATCATTTTAATTTAATAATTGATGCTAAATTCGAGGAGAATCGGTTGAATCGCAGATATTTCAATTATGTAATTCGTATTCAAGTAAGCTCTATGGCATTTTTCGACAGTTTCAAACCACGGATTAATTAATTAAGCACTACGTGACCCACAAAGTGAAGTTTCGGCTCAATTTTGCTGCCAGAACCGGGATATGTACACCAGAAGCCCAATAATGGTTTCGGAGAACAATCAGTAGAAAATGTTTTTGAAGAGATTCGATACGATCTTGATGATTCACAGAATGTGGGTTCCAAACTCTAGATGCAAATTCTTAGATCAGACGAAAAAGTTAACTTGTCACAAGTTCAATAGAGTCATCAAAAATTTCTTAGATCAACGCTTTAAAAAGCCAATAACACTTTTTGTTTTATTTACCACATCAACATAATGATAGTTATAGCTCAATTTAGGGTTGATAAAATTACCTAAATCATTGAAACGAAGTTCTCTACACAGAAATGTCATACGTTTGCATTTAATTTCTGGTTAGACGGTATGTATGTCATCAGCAATGTCGTGCGAAATTTTTGGAAATAGCTGAGTTCCTATTTCGTGTTAGATTTTCGAGTAATTCGATTAACAGCGTTGCGAATTGCTGCCAGCAGTAGTAATCGTTTGACCACAAAGTAAAATGTTTATGTGAGGTATTTTGACAATTGCACAAAACACAAGTCAGATAACATGACTCGGAAATATAATATCGTCTGAGATATTAAGGTTAAGATAGTTTACTATACACCAGGTATGCAACGGTTTCAAATCTGCTTGTATTGAAAAAAACAAAAGATTGTTTATAAATATTAAAAACAGTAATAGACCAAGATGAAACCATGGAAATACTGGTGTGTACTAGTATGGGAGATACCCTGTACCATGCTAAGGGCTCCTTATGTGATATGTGCTCTATTCATCTGTAGTCTGTCGATTTGACGAAAGATACACAAAATTTGGCATTTCTACCTTAATTAACTGAAAACAATAACAAAAACCCAAAAATATGGGTCAAAGGTATATGTAATTTGTTCATATTCTGTATGAACAAAACAGTTTACTGCGTTGATATTAATTTATAAATTTAAAGTTATATAATTTAAATTTGATTTCCATAAACTATTCACATAACTACTTAGTTGAATAATTTGTTTAACTAATAATCCAACATATAATGTAATATTTTTACCAGCAGTACATCATCATCATCATCTCATATATATATATAGAGAGAGAGAGAGAGAGAGAGAGAGAGAGAGAGAGAGAGAGAGAGAGAGAGAGAGAGAGAGAGAGAGAGAGAGAGAGAGAGAGAGAGAGAGAGAGAGAGAGAGAGAGAGAGAGAGAGAGAGAGAGAGAGAGAGAGAGAGAGAGAGAGAGAGAGAGAGAGAGAGAGAGAGAGAGAGAGAGAGAGAGAGAGAGAGAGAGAGAGAGAGAGAGAGAGAGAGAGAGAGAGAGAGAGAGAGAGAGAGAGAGAGAGAGAGAGAGAGAGAGAGAGAGAGAGAGAGAGAGATATATATATATATATATATATATATATATATATATATATATATATATATATATATATATATATATATATATATATATATATATATATATATATATATATATATATATATATATATATATATATATATATATAATATATATATATATAGCCTCAGTTTTGACCTGGATCCCCGCACCTACCTATCGCCATCTCCATTGCCAGCGTTTCGCATCACTTCATTTGACTTATTCTGTATGCCCCCCCCCGTTTCCTGCGTTGATATTCATTTATCCATTTCCAGTTATATCATTTCCATTTGATATATATAAATATTATATAATATTATTAATATATATATAATAATAATATATAATATAATATATATATATATATATATATATATATATATATATATATATATATATATATATATATATATATATATATATATATATATATATATATATATATATATATATCTGAACGTTACAGACATACCAAAGCGCTGTAACAAAAATATTCATAGCTACAGCTGGCACACATAAGAATATGGCATAAGCGATTTGTTATAAGAGTATCTATATACTTTCCTACATTTCTACATATCTACTTACATACAGATATTTGTATTTTGAACTGTCATTGACATTGAACCGACTGCCGAGCCATAATTCCAATGTAAATAGGTGAAGGTAAATGTTGTGGTATGAAAAATTGAAAAATCGAATGGAAATGCAAACAAAATGAAAATGAAAAGTTCAAATAGAAGCAAAAATTGCAAATTGTTGCTTACCAATGTCATGGCAACGGTAAAAAATATTAACAAACCAAAAAAAAGAACAATTCTAACGACCTGCAAAATATTTACAAATGTGTATGATATAGACAAATTATTCGACATCAATTTTTCGTCAATATTTGCTTTGGTAGATATAAAGTATTTTCAATTTTTTTGTTGGCTTATTTTTTCCGATTCTTTTTTTTTCCAACTAAAAAGTAATTTATTTTTGTATTTAGAAGAACCGTGTGTTCCATACTATCAAGCATTTCGTTTAACGCTTGTTGCCGTTTGTCCAATTAGTGTGCAGAGCAGCGCAATTTATTACAAAATCCCTGCTAGGATCTCCTTGAACTCTAAAAAAACGAAAAAGAAGAAGCGTGATGCGCGTGTTTGGTGAACGTCAATATACTTCAAGTACTTGGAAGTATTTTGGAAATTTTATATTTGTGCGTTGTTTGATTTATGTTGACTTTAATTTAACATTTTTATGGCACTTTCGAGTGGCGAGTTTGGCGAATGTTACGCGTAATTGACGTTAATAACTCAAGGTTTTAGAACGCCGAATTGCAAATAGTAGAGGCAGCTAGCGATGGAAGGGAAGTTGAGACAAGTGAGACGTAGTTCGAGAGAACCGAACAAATTTAATAAATTGTTTCCAGCCACTTTTGCGTATTATTTTTTCGTTTTTAACACACAATTTTCTTATACTTATTCCTAATTTTATGTGTTCTTTACATACTTTCTATTTAGGAAGAAGGCAGAGTATTTCAGTTTGTTGAAGAATTTGTAACACAATTAATTGAACTGGAACAATAAAAAAATACATGTACATGAAATTATGGAAAGAATAATTTGGTTAAAATATATAAACTCGTTGAAATTTTTTAATGCATTGGAGTTGTACTTATTCGTAATGACAGAAGTTCAAGATCAAGTAAATACAAAATACTGTCGTGGATCATACGTTTTGGATATCAAAATGGAGAACCAAACGGGTGGACAGATTTTGAAAAGTCTTTCAACCTTTTTGAAACTCGGTTTTTAGCAGCCGATGACGACTCTAGATTTCGTTTCTCAAAAAAATATTTCTGCGAAATTATTACACAGTATGAATTATTATACTCAGTATGAATTATCATATTGATTCTGAGTATTGAAAAGAAAAGTACCTTTCTAAAATGTATCCACCATATGCGCACCATCGTAGTCAACGACCCCAAAAGGTGCTAAATACCAAGTTCTAAAAAGAATGAATAACATCTTCGAAAGATTGTCCACCATTTTGAAGCCACCATTTTGTTTTCGGAAAGTTTGACATCAGATTCGTAATCAGTGACTTTAGTTCACCTATACATTAAAATTCGTTTGGATTCACTAATTTTCAAAAGTATAAGTCAGCCACTTTAGATCCGACGTTTTGGTTTTTGAGAGCCAATTTTTAATATGAAAATTTATTATTCTTTGGACTACACTCGATATGATAGTTTTGATGGAAAAAGCCAAAGATATAAGTATGTTAACAAAGTTGAGCAATATACAAGCATAGGAGTAAAGGAATGGAAATATGGAACACTTAAGTGAAACTCTTCGAAGCTTTGGAAAATGAAGAATAATCTGTGATGAGCAAAGGAAAATTTTCTCAACGATACCTAGAATACCTATACTATCCTATCACCATACAGACTAATATGTCAATTGAATACGGCTGGCAAAATACTTGAAAAAGTGTTCTACTTCAAATCGCCAATAGAAAGGCCAGATCCGCAGTGGTTGCTATATCCTTGATCACAAATATAACAAAAAAAAAAACAATACTGGGAACCCGGTGGAAAGGAAGAACTAAAAAATACTGGCTCGTACTAAGGCAGGATGAAAAAAACTCGTTTAATATAGCGTCATGGACGAAAATAATCGAAGCCTTGCATCATTTCCAAGTTCCAGCCCATATTAGGAGAATCATTTCCGACTATCTTAACGAACGTTGGCTCCTATACGACACTGATTATAGGCTTAAATTCATCAGATCACTGGTGGTGGCTCGCAAGGCTCCGTGGAACGTGATGTATTACGGCGTACTAAACTTATATATACCTAGTGGCACGGACATAGTTGGGTTTGCCGTGGACAATGTCATAGTTATGGTGGACAAACAGCTTCATAAAGTCGAGGAAATTGCATGCCAATGTGTAAGTAGTAACGGTAGTGCTAAGCAGAGTAGAAGACAGAAGCAGTACTCATCAGCAGCAGGAAAAAGTTAGAACGGGCTATATTGCTTCTTGATAATTCGTCAATCATATCTAAAAGCGCAATTAAATATTTTGAAGTTAGGATTGATACAAGACTGTGCTTCAAGGAACACCTGATGATAGTGCGCGAATAGCAATCCAGGCGAGCGCTGCAGTAAGTAATCATAGTAATGCTAAAGAATGGAGGCGCCAAAGAGATCAGTAGACTCCTACTATACAGCGTAGCCAAATCAATTATGCAGCTAAAATATGGAAGAGATAGCATATGTGAACATAAGCATACTCTAAGTTTACAGAATTGAAACCCTAAGTTCATTCCGAACAGTCTCTAATAAAGCCGCTCTAGTGATTGTAAGCATGGTTCCGCTTGAGCTCCTGGTGAGAGAAGCAGAGAAAATATACACCGAAAGACGCAAGAAGAAGTCGCAAAAAGATATGCACGTCTCAGAAGCATCCAAAGGTGACAAGAAAAATGATCCAACTCCGATAAAGGATGTTGGTCACACCGTCTCATTCCAAACATCTCAGACTAACTTACTAGGAGAAGTATACTTTTACCTTACGCAACTCCTTAGTTGCTTCAAAAGTCCTATACCGCTTTCGGCATACTGATGACGCTTGGTGCCCAAAATTAACTAATGTAGAAGCAAACGCTGAACATATTTTGTTACATCTCTAAGATTTCACACTGATTCCAAGATTTCACACTGCTCGACAACGTAAGGAAGCCAGTTTTACGGAGCCACTACCGGCGGAAAGTCTGGTGCGGAATATCTTCTCAAGTACTAACTGCTGGACCATGATATTCAATTTTGTGGTTGAGGTCATGGTCAGTTCTAAAATTTTACTTATTGAGACGCTTTGTTAAAATACTGAAAAGATGTTTTTCTGAAAGCCTTTGTGAATTTATATATCATGTGTGCTATAATATTCAATATGTTTCTTACACTGCACCCAAAATATAGGTAAACCTTTTAATTCCGTTGTAGCGCTGTATCTTTGCATGTAAGAGGTATAAGTTCTACAAACCAATACTTCGGAGATAAGTAAACAATAATGTATTAAATTTTTTGCATAGTCTATAATATATGTCGACCACATACGCTGCAACTACAAATCTCACAATATTACAAATATTTTTTTCAGCTTTCAACTCAATTCAAAGAGTTTCTTTACAAAGTAATATTTGAAACGCTCTTGCAGCAAAGGGTATGAAAGCTTCGGAACTGCCAAAATTCACAATTTCATTTTAGTTTCTGGCGTTCTCATCGTTGGTCATGCCATTAAATTGTAAATCACAAATGGGGCGGCCTGCCAACAGCGCGATGCTTTATGATTTGAGTTGCAATAGCACTTCAAAATTTCAGAGCAGCAGCCACAAACAAAAACAATGTCGAAAACTTTCTTTAGCCGCTACAATTCTAACTTGTAACATTATTGCATGTTGGCCCCTACCCCAAAAAAAGAATAAGAAAAAAAAACGCAAGCCACAAACGCGCCTGGCAGTTGAAGCGAAGAAATATGCCAAACGCATCATCTAACCTACTCCGTCTAAACCTAAACTCTCCGTAATATTGTGCTGAAGTACGCATTGTGCAGAAGAAGCAACAAAATTAATAACAAAAATTTATCATAAATCTAGGCTAAAACTTTGTCAGGTTCTGTGGTCTACAAAGTATGTTCGGAGGAAACCAAGCTGTAAGCTGTAAACGCAACATTTGCTTAGGTTTTATTAGAACATAAATAGAATTTCATTGAATGGCAACTTAAGCTGGTAAAAGGCAAAGCATCAGAAAGTAGAACATCAACAGTATCAACAGCGCGATTAGATCTCAACTGAAAGCCTATATACGAACGCACACAAAATCATTCAACCGATACTTCATTTATCTCCAACTTTCCTATCCCGACACCGTCATCTAACTGACATCGATTGCCAGTTTATGGCACAAAATTGTTTGTCAGTTAAAGTGCTGGCATATTCATGCTGCTCGTACTTAGGCTACTTGGTCCATTTAATGTGTTTTGCCTTTGCATCAATTTGCCAAGGTGTTCATTCATTCATTCATTTTCGGCTTTATCTCCATTTTTGTTTAACGTAATTTTATACTGCCGACGTGTCGGTCGCCATTTTTGGCTTACCTCTTCCGCTTTCCGCTTTCTGACTTCTGATTTCTAATTCAGTGCGGGTGTGCACAAAATTTAATGAAACAAATGGGATTTGCCGCATAATTGGCTAAATAAGTGCGAATTTAATTGTGAAAGTCAATTGTTGGCGTGTGTTTTTTGTTTGTTTGTTTTTTTTTTTGTGGTTTCGGTAATTATTTTCGTATTGTGTGATTGCTTGGGTGTTGTTTATACTCGTACTGTAATGGATCCACTCCATTGGTTCATGGCTTCCTTAGATTTGTTATTGTGGTTTCTGCCAACGTTTCATAAATTTAATTTGTGTGGGTGCAGCATATATAGAAGAAAATAGCGCTAATTAGACCGCAAATTTATAAATGTAGATTGTTGTACGGAATAGTAAACTTTTTCCATGATTTGAAGAAAAATATGAAGGTAAGAAAGTAAATGCTTACGAAGGTAATCTTGCGAGTAGATGTAAGGTGTTAATTTGATGTGTGGCATCAGCTAGTTTTTATAGTTGCTTTGATTAGAAACTTGTAGCATTTATATGCCGGTTTGTTTTACTTGATTTTGAAAAAGAAAATATATAAAAAATACTGTTTAAATGAATTTATTTTTCAGAAATACATATATGGGGTTCTTTTTATACCTATTCAGTAAAATGGTATTTTAAGTGGAAAAAATGTATGGAACAGACAAAAAGAGGTCAACTTCAAAAGACGAGTCGATATGCATAAACAATTTGTTCGTCAGTCTGACCATCTATTTGAACAATGCGTTATTGGATACTACTAGTATAAGAAACAGAGGCTTAAAGTTTTGATATCTAGATTCCCCCTTCAGATCATAATCGGTTTATATTTATTTTTTGTGAAGAGGAGCAGGAACAAATGAATTTTTTTTTCTAAAGTATTGCTTTTAAGGTAGGTAACAAACAGGTAACGCCCTCGGCCAATCACAAAACCTTGAGCTCTCTCTCCCTCCCTCAGCTATCTCAATTTGCTAAAAAATGACAACAAAAAAACGCAAAGTGAGTGACTCCATAGGAGTAAGCAACAGACGAAAATGTGTTGTTTTGGTTGTATACATACAATGAAAAATTAGTAATATTGCAAGGTAAAGCATGGTAACCTTGGTTCAAAACAAGAATCCCGAAAACTGAATGAAAAGACACTGAAAATTAATAAAACAAAGGAATCAGTCTTTCGATTCACTTACTATTCAATAGTGCTTGTTCGCCCAACTCGTCCGTCTCTTTCTCACTCCAATTTACTCTGGCGCATAGATCATGCTGCATTTGAGCGAGGGCACAGGTTATGTCGACTTTGAGGGCACTGGTCATTTGCGACTTATTGGCACAAACCTGAACCACACAAGAAAAAATTCTAACGTAGTCGAATTCAAATCTCTGGCCAGCTTATCTGCTTCACAATTTCCCTTTATCTGCCATCTCGATATTATTTGCGGCAGTCGGTTGTGGTTTTTGTGTTTGAAATCTGCATGACTATCCAAGAAAATAAATACTTGATTGCATGAGTGTATCCTCCTGGATAGCCAACACTTTTGCTTGGTAAACGCTACAATAATCGGGTGGTCTGAAGATCCCCAGATCCGGGATACATCCTCCAACTCGTTCGTCGAGCTTAGATCCGTCAGTGAAGATATTGTTGGCGTACTCTTTATGATATGGTAGCGTGACCAATTGTGACTTAGTACTGTTTAAAACATCGTATACAGTAATCCGTATTTGATGGGAGGAACTCTTGGAGTTAAAATATTATTGAGTGACCGAACGTAGCACTGCGCTAAGATGGTTGCTTCGTTTCAATTCAGCTATATATACAGTATCATTCCCAGATACTTTGTACTATTACAGAATGTGAGATATATATTGTATAATTTCGAGGGAATGTGTACTGGGATCTTGTATTGGCTTTCATGCGCCGTTAAAATTGGTTAACTATAACCACCCGTAGAAGTGGAGAATGTACTCCCTTTGAAGGATTCCTCTACTGAAATGCTGATTTATTGGCAGACTCACTGCTATTGTCGAACTCACCACTCTACTGCTCTTGCATTTGGTGATTGCATCGAGGAGAACACCATGAAAATTACCCTCTATATCGTGAAATGCTTCCAGATAGTATTCTTCTATTTCTATGGTTTTTTCAATAGGAGTAACTAGGAAGTGCAGCACTCTTCCCGTTGACTTGCACTTACGATACAAATGTGGCGTATTAGAAAGGAGCAAATGGTCTGTACTATTCCTAATCTGAACATGTATTAATCTCTGCATTGCTTTCAGGGCAAATGATGATGATAACATGTGAGGCACTTTAGGTATAAAAAATGACTTAATTTATATCTAATGGAAAGGAATGTGATAAGAGAGCTTAGAAATGTCACATATAGGATATGCTTTTTCGTGTGCTAGAGTTAAGTTGGGAATATTCCTTCTAGGCCCGATGATTTATTTACTTATCGAATCTTGCTATTGTATATCTGACAATATTGGAGAAGGAACCGCTCCCCACTGTGCAATTATATTTAGCTTTACAGAACATTCCAGAAAGGGTACATTGCATTTCCTATCGAGTTTAATATCTTGAACAGGGTTTTCATTAAACGTGATGCATCCATGGAATATTCTATATTGCTACATAAATTCGCCCATGAGGCATATTTGGCATCCCTTACAGCTTTTTTGCATATTTTTTTTATACTTTTCAGGAAACCAAATGTAGTGTGGCTGATTTTAGTTAGATTTAGCTATATAGATTCACAATTTGACGTATATTTTATTGGTTTCATTCACTTAAACCAACAAATAAATAAATTAATTTACAATATATTTTGCCATCACATCATTCGGCATTCATTGTTACGATTTATACTACCCAATCAGCCATGCATTCTAATCCAACCACAATGAGTTACGAAATTCATTAGTTATTAGTTACGAATTGCTTCCTCTGTTTCAATAAATCAAAATTCGAATAAACTCAACGTTAAAGTATTTCGGTAACTAACAATTGCTTTACAACAGACTTAAAGCCACATCATAGAAATCATTAATGCAGTCTAACTAACCTTTTAGCCTTTGGTTTTATATTGTAGGGTATTGCAAGGCATAAGCTTGTAAACTATATAGCTGCACATTACATTCTTTCTCTGTTTCACAATCCTTGCATCTCACAGAGACTTTCCAATATAAGGATAAACAATCTGATGCAACAACAAAACCACAGCCAACGACAACACAACTAGAACAACAACAACAAAACGTTCGTGTAGCGACGTCCATTAAAGCATGCTTGAGCATAGTAATTGCAAAATGGTTGTCCACTTATACCAATAAACAAGCACAGCAATATCAACACTCACACACACACACAGATACAGATGCATTTAAACAGCTGTAAGACTCTCCTTATTAACAAAAGCCTCTCAAGCGCCTATTTGTTGTATACTATACATAATCATTTCTGGTTGCTACCTTTGCTGCTGTATATCAAGGTACTTGGGGACTAACAAAAGTTTCGAATATTTAATGTGTATATCACAAATCCAAAGTTGTAGTCAATGGATAACACTAGTTAATAGCAACAAAAAAAAAATAAGAAGCTCTCTTTCATTTTTTTAGAGTAATTTGGGTGCGTTGAACACAAAAAAAAATACTAATTTTTGTTTCATTTGTGCTATTTACCTAAATAATGGTATTGGTTTTTTCGATATATGATTTGTCGAGAATCAGAGCCCTGTGTGAATGGCAAACTTGATTGAAATTAGCAATTTATCGCTAAAAAGGTGATTAAATTAACCATCCAATGGTAACTAAAATCTTTCGAAAAATTGTCATTTTTCATTTGATCGAGCTTGTCATTCACACTGAACGCTGCTTTATTGTATTGGTATGTTCTCTTGAAATTTTTAAGCACTACTGACTTAGATGCTGACCTATTTAAATCATATTTTATTTCAACCTTCATATTTTAACATGGACCTTGTTAATTAAGAAAGAAAAAATATTTCATTGCGAATATTTGCAATGATAGCATTTTAAAGGCTATGAACCTACAATAAACAACAAATCATCTTCCACCATAAAGTCTAGATGTTTTGGTATAGTCTTCACCAAAGCACCAGCTGTAGATTTCATATGTGAAGCGATCATTAATACACGCAAATAGCAGGCGAATGCTCTCACGAACTTTAATACAATGTAACAAAAACTTACTCTCTCTCTCTCCCTCTATCTCCCTCTCTATCTCTCTCGCTCTCTCTCGCTCTCTCTCTCTCTCTCTCTCTCTCTCTCTCTCTCTCGCTCAAAAACTTGTTTGTTTCTTTCCATTTTTGATTCTATCGCTCGTTAGTTTAAAATTCACAGGTGTGATTACTATTCTTTATTTTATCTTCCTTTCCATTTGTTTCCAAGATAAAATATTTATATAATAACGAAAAACTAACCATTTTTAAATGTATTTATTTTTCAACTTATCGAACTTTCAAGAATCCCTTGTAACTATTGTACGTGCGCTTTTGTTACCATTTCAATTATCCATCTAGCCATGGTTGAAACATGTTTCGCATTGTTTACCACCATATTGTTTGTTTTGGATTCTCCTCTTTGGTACTATTGAAAATATCTAATGAAAATTTAATTACTGTTGACACAATCAAATGTTCTTGCTCTCTCTCTCCCCGAGTAGTCATCCTCTATGTAGCCTCATTTCTTGTTGCTGTCATTACACTTATAGTAATTGTTATTCAAACAGTTTAGACGGAAAGGTTAAAACCCAACGCAATGTGTAATTTAATGCTGACGATGTTGCACGTCTTGAGTGTCAACCTAAGCGGAATTTCTTAGACAAGTAATCGTCCAAAGTCATTGTAAGAAAATTGCTTATATCAAGTGTTAAAGTAAGATGGGTTGTTTGTTTGCACGTTTACTTATTACTGTCTACTTTAAATTTGTACAGCTCTTTAAGACTCATTTGTTGTACGAGTAGACACGTTTATCATAATATTGCGTTGTAATCGAAAAAAAAACCAGTGGATGTAACTACCTATTAAGCGTATAAAACGCAATATAGAGACTTAGTGCTTGAACTTGACTGTTGGCTGTTTTCAGGCTTGAAATCATATTGATACATTCAAAGTTTTCAAGATATCGTTCTGTCCTGCTCATAAACATGTGAGTTCCCATAAAGAATATAAAGTTTTGATTATCTCAACGAGTCGAATCGATCTAGCCATGCACATTTGTCTGCTTATTCGTCTGTCTGTTCGTTTGTTTTGAAGATAACAAGTACCTAAGTTATTGAGATATCGATTTACAAATGGCTATGGATATTTTATGTAATCCCAAGAAGATTTGTATTAAAATTAATGAGATCCGATCATTCAGACATATAGCCTCCATTACAAAGCCAGCAATGATTTGATGTTGGCAGATTTAAAGAAGTTTTTTATTTAACCATATATATGAAGAATATCATATGCTGAAATAGAAGTAGTATTCCCGTGCTCACTTGTCGCAGTATCTGTTTTGGTGAATTTTAATTCTTTGCTCCTGCTCGCTTTTGCCATCTATATTTCTTTATGGTTTATGCACAAATGCTTACGCATACGTAGATATACTATTGTCATACTACTTATAGGGTAACATTATAAAGAGTTTTTTGCATGTAAGTTCTTTAATGTGGCAATAATTAAAAAATGTTTCGTTTATCGATAAGCCGTTTGCATATTTACATACATAATTTTATGGCTCTAATGACGCAAAATTATTTCGAGAATATGGCCGCCACGGGCAAATCCGAAAAGTTGCATCCTCGTGGTCCAATTTTCCACCACTTTTTCAAACAATTGTGACCGTCTCTCACGACTAGTGCACTCGATATTGGCTTCCAAACCTGAAACCGGTTTTGGCTTGTCCGCATAGTCCAACGATTTCAAGTCCAACGGTGTCCGATAGTACGATATTGAAAGCCAGAAAATGGGTTCGTTTCAGAAGTTTATATTGTCGGCAAATTTTTCCCTGAATAAATCAATGGTTATTCCAAAAGTATGGCATGTAAGATCATTGGATTTTTTGATAGAATTTTGCTTATTGAGACAGCCACTGGGGCAGAAGTGATCCTCATCGCTGGACCAAAATTTGCAGTATTAAAGTGAATCATCTTCCAACCGTTCTAACACCCAAACACTTAACTCTTTGTAATTGAAGTCTTTGCATGATTTGTCAAACAATTATGTTAATTATGCAATCGTTTTTTCGATAAACGATAAACTTTATGAGTGTTGCCAGATTAAAAATCGTACCAAACTTCAAAACCCGAGTAGTTATAGCTATGTCCGTTTGTCCGTCCGTCCGTCCATCCGTCTGTCAGTCTATCCTTTTGTTTGGCTGCCAGTAGGAACGTCCAAAAATCGAAGACTATAAGAGTGTGAGTCTTTAAATTTGAATATTTAATCTTACCTATTTCTTTTTCAGACAAAGTATCGTACATAATAATATGAATGACCCAACCCCACTATAAGTAGTAGCGTCCATTTAAAACTGACTCCCTTTTTGAATGTTTTGTATGAAAAACGGGTTTGCTTTTGTTGTTACTTAAGTTGGGTGAATTTTAATTAAATGAACTACAAAGGTCCAGATCTACTATAAAATATTGGCCCTCTACCTCTGATTTAAAAAGAGATCCTTGGATTAGGTAGAGGGTATATCAAAGTCGAGCTCACTCTAGTGCAGCGTTCATTTTATGTTTTAGAAATTTTGATTGAACAAATTAAGTTTGTGGTGAACTAAAAATTATAAACTTTATAAAGAAATATTTATAAATTCGCTCATATCTCGATAACTATCGACGTTATCGAAATTTTGTCTTAGCGAAAAAGAAAGCTTGAAAAATTTACTGAAAGAATGAAGAACTATAGACGAGGTGTTCCACTATGTTATACTCTGTAGTCATTTGGTTTTTTACCACTGCTGCAAATCGGTTGCGAGTTATGAAATTTCAAGTTATTCTTGTAGCATTGCGGTACCTAGAGATCCTATTACATGAGACTTTTCTCTTAGACAGAAATACGCACGAACGGATGGATGGATGGATATGGCTATATCGACTCGTCTTGTAGCGCAGATCACGGATTATTTATTGACCATACAGATTATTTGAATTATTGATATATGATGGAATAACAGATGTACTGCCTTAATCTGCACAATGGTTTCAGTTTATATTAAGCACAACATTATAAGTATTTTAATATAAATTAAACATTATTCAAACAATTTTATTTCTTTTGCACATTTCAGGTGACAATCGGACGACGCATTGGGCTCTACAAATTCTGCGGAGACATTGGACGCGGCAACTTTTCCAAAGTCAAATTAGCCGTGCACCAACTAACGCGCGGTAAGTTTCATATCGGATAAATGGCTTACTAATTACAACACTTACACAAAATACAAACTATGTGTCATTGAATGTGCCTATTGACAAGTTTTTCTTTCATTGTGTAATATTTTTTCTTCTATTTTTTTGGTTGTTTCCTCACACAGACAAAGTGGCCATCAAGGTAGTTGACCGTGCCGGTTTGGATGCTAAAGCGTTGCGTATGCTGTCCAGCGAGATAGCAACACTCGAATGTGTTCATCATCCAAACATTTTAAGGTACGTATTACAGCATATGCAGACAACAAGGACATTGAACATGAGCAAGGATAATTACAAAAGAGGATGTTGCGCGGATTACAGACATCACGGCTCACATGTCGTGTTCCTGTACTGCATGTTTCCTTTTATACCCTGTACCCATAGGATAAAAGGGTATATTAGATAAAGGCAAATGGCAATGTAACAGGCAGAAGAAGGCGTGGCAGACACTATAAAGTATATATATTCTTGATCAGCTTCGAAAAATGAGTCGATATAGAAATATCCATTTGTCCGTCTGACCGTCTGATTGAATGAATAGATTTCGAAGACTATAAGAGCTAGAGATTGGAATTGGTGTATTTAGACTATCCGTTTTCCTCTTCAGATAACTATTACTTGAATATGCCAACCCCACTTTAAGGGGTAGTCCAATTTTTAAGTTTTTGTATGAAAATTGTTTTGGCTTTGTAGTTAATTTCGCTATGAATGCCAAATTTGGTGTAAGTCTAAATAAAATATACCACATAATTTACATCGGTAGCCCCAGTGCAAGGTAGACCTCCATTTTTAAGTTTTCTATATCAAATTTTTTTGTTTTAAATTGTACTAGAAATACCAAATATTTTGTATCTTACATCAATCCTTAAAAATATTCCATTTAGGCTCAGATCGGACTGTTTTAAGGCAGTCCCCCCATGCAAACCTGTCCCACACTTTTGAATTTTTGTATGAACATTTGTTGTTTTCATTCTTAATTAATTCCAATTTTTCATCAATTCTAACTCAATATCCCGCATAAAGAATATAAACTATGATTCATATAAGAAGCCTTAAACAAGAGGTTATCTCGAAGTCGACCATACTCGACTGCAGCGTTCTGTCTTGTTTTGTTTGTACCTATTGAATAACGCCCGCTGATGTTGTTGTTACTTTATTTTACTTTATACGACAGGCTTTTCGAAGTGGTCGAAACATTGGGACGTGTTTATTTGGTCACGGAATTTGTGCGCTTCGGTGAGCTTTACAATCGCATCACAGAGAGGGGTCCAATGCGCGAAATACACGCGGTGACTTTGTACAAACAGCTGCTGTTGGCTGTAAAGCATATGGTAAGTGTGTATGTGTGAGTGTGTGCGTAAACGGACAAATAATGGTATGAAGAAACGAACGACCAAATGTCTATTTTAGCACGCACAGAGGGGCGTATACGTAATTGATTGAATTTAATTTTAATACGACATGTTGTCTTACTTACTCATCTCTTGTCTATTTTACGGCCTTTACAGCACAGCCTGGGCTACGTTCATCGCGATATTAAAGCCGAAAATGTTTTGCTGCTATCCGAGGATCGTTTAAAATTAGCCGATTTTGGTTTTAGTACACAGCTCATTAATGGTAAGTGATTGAGTGTGCATGCACACTACCATAGAGCAAACAAAACAACAACAACAACAACAAAACACATCCATTTTGCGCATTACTGCAAAAATGTATCATTATTATGTGTAAAAATTCGTTTTTAAATCATGCCGCTCACTGCGTGAATTAAACATGAAGTTGTCGAAAAAATCATATCCATCTTATTTCATATACTGACATACACACAGAGCACACACACACACACCCACACACATAGAAACACACGCGTTTCAGTTTATTAAAAGTTGAGAGCAAATGTCGTAATACATTTTATCTACGAGGGTGTGCTATATGAAGTAATAGGCATTGTTTATGATTAACTGCACAAAAATCAAATGAATATTTTACTTAGGTACTTTATATTCTAAAGCATTTGATACCGGTTTCTTGCTCATTCGAACTCTGTTTACGACTCAAAATTAGTCAGTGACCGATTTCGTATTAGTTTACAATGTTTTCTACTTGATTGAGTATTTAATCAGTACTTTCAAACTAACTCTGACACAGCTGCGGTTAACAAAATGACTGCGAAAAATTAGGCAACAGAAAATATTTTGATTAACTCAGTTTTACCGGTTGGTGAGTCGGCAAAGTACCAAGCGGAGTACAATGTAAATACTATGTACGTCCATATATGCAGCTTAGTAGTTTATACAAAACAAATTTTTGTAGTATATGTGCATAACAACACGGTCAAGCTGTTTGCAAGCTAATCACTGATTGGTTTGGTTGAAATTCATTTGATATTAATTGAAAATCGTTTTGTCAGACAGATACGTTTGAATAGAACAAGCTAGGCAAAGCAAGGGACTGATTAAGACTAAGTTGATGTAAAAAACTTGCAAAGTTAATGGCAGCCAGCAAAGAACTGAACAGGGTTCAGTAAATGGCTACTATTTTCATTACAGAAGTCTTGCGCACCTATCCAACTACAGTTTTGGATGTCCTCCAGGATCTAATTCCGTTGCACCTATACGTATAACAACAGGCAAATATGACTACACTAAAGATAAGTAGCAATAACAATCTTGGTTTGAAGCTCAACTTCATCAAAAGGTTTAACACAGAATTCAGTGAGAAGAAAACTTGAAGGAACATAAAAAACTTAACCGGAGATAAAAACTGGAATAAAGACGGTTTCGTAACGGATGAGGAGCTGCTAGGGTCGTCACACCTCGCATTATCTACTACATGTCGATAGTGAAACTAGTAAGTTTAACATGAATAGAGGATATAAGAACAAAAATGATGGTTAAACGACCATTAGAGCACTAAACTATTGTTTGACCTACACTCGTACACAGCTAATATTTGAATGCGTAGAAGAACTTAATAATCAAAGAAGGTTTAATAAAATAATGTTATACTGGGCACCCGGTCATGCGGATATACTCGTAGCGAGAAAAACTCGTTTATTGGCCCGGAACACTTTTGCGGTATGGGACCACAAAGAATTTTTATAGCTTTACAGAAATTAATAATATATTGGAACACTAAGATCGAAATTTTAATTATATAGTTGCACACTATTTCCTCCACCAACTACTTTTCAGTCCAGTCTCGCATATATAGACTTTTCGTTTAAATTTTTTCTTGTTATTTTTTTTTTTTAATTTTTCTATTTTTAGTAGCAACGTAGCAAAAATGTTAACAAGTATTGCCGACACGTATTTAGGCCTCCAGGCAAAACTTTTCGAGCGTTTTGTACGTGTATATCATATGACTCAAAGCAAAAGTCCACTTAATTAAAATCGCGCTGACATATCAGTTGGTTTGTCAGTATTCTTGCAACATCTATCTGTATATGTCTGTTTGTCTGTCTGTATATTTGTTATCTGTATCTGCTGCTGCTGCTGTTTGTCAACAGTCTGCATCTCAGTTTACTTACAGTCACATATACTCATATACTAGTATGTGTAGATATTTACGATATAGTATAGAACGATACGTGCACATCATTGCAACCATTGAATTAATATTAAAGATACAATTTCCGTTGCACAGCGAACTCTAACTTTTCCCTGTTATGTATTCTATACCGCTAAATATGTTAGTTAAACTTGAACCGTCAAATTAGGTCAGCACTGCAAAACGGTTGTGCTACAAAAAATCGAACGAATCTCTCCCGCAAGCATCGTCGAAAAACTTCTTCTGGACAGCATCAGATCATTCCAACATGTAAATATTTTATTCAAATCTCGGGTATCGCTGCAAAATCGAATCGCAAATGGTTTCAGATACTAGTAAAAAATTGCGTCTATTTACCAGTACGTTCAGTATTCTCCGGCAGATACAATAATCGGCTGCTGAACACGGAAAACACCTGGCCAGACACTTGTTCCTAGTGGGATATTAAAACGTCAATGCTTTGTGTATCTAATTCTCTAGCTTGACATACCACCGGCACAGAGCGCTGTATTTCCGGCTCTGTCAGTCATTACATGGATCACCGGAATGCAACATCAGGCCAAATTTTTGTAATGAACTTTTAGAGACTCTGCAGCCAAGTTTGGTATTTTTTATTGTTTTTATACTCTTCATACGTAGTGTAAATAGTAATATAATTTTGGCTTGGAATTTTTAACGCCGTAAAGGAAGCGTGGGGGACTCCATAAAGCATATATATTCTCTCGAAGAGACGAATCAAACTAGAAAAATCAATCTTTCTGTCTAAATCAATCAAAACTATGCTCTCAGTTTTTGGGATATCGGTCTGAAATCAGGTATGGAGACTTCTTATGTACATAGGCTACACATATATCATAACTATTATGCCACGTCCACCCTCCATACAAAAAATCCTCTCATTTTTCGGATTTTGTATGAAAAACTTTTACATCAATATCAACTAAATTTCATTATGACTACTTATGAATGAAAGCTTCACATAATCTCTTGTTTCTCTCAAGGTGGATTTATCTATAAGGTGACATATTTAGCTGTGGTGACTTTCTCTAATGCTTTGAACGTTAAATAAAAACCGAAATGGCAAATCCTCCACAAATAAAGAAGAGTAAGACAAAAGATAAATAAAATATAAACAAGAGTGCACAGCTGAGGGGAATACTTCACCTTTGGTGTAAATTCACCACGGTTTCTCTGAGAAATAGTTAAGAAGAAAAAAAGATATGGACGGACAGACAACCATAGTTAGGTCGTTCCTTTTCTATAAGAAGACAATACACTAAGAGCTCTTTAATGATGAATTGACCAATAGTAATCGTTATATATTCAAATATTTTCAATATCACAAATACCTGATAATTAAGTTATGGTTCCATAGCAGTAAAATTCAATTTCACGGTAATATGGACGTACAATTGGTGTATTTGAAATTCATAATCAACTGACCACATATTCTTCTACCATAAGCTTACTCTTGAGCTTGGAACATATGGTTTATACTCTAAACCTATAATAGTAACAAACTAGCACCAAAATAGTTTCAAATAAGTATTCTATGGCACAGTCTTTATTTTAGTATGCCTACGTATACCATATGTGTATTGCTATTTACGACCATTATTGTATTTGCTGTGACAACTTGTCACACAGAGTATTTTCCAACACTAACAATATGTTCATTGTTTAATACTGTGACTGGCTTTTGTGTATGGATGTGTAGCAATACACACGACTATATACATATGTAAGCTTTTATACCATTTCAGCCACTAAAACCCATAAAACCAATAGACTTTATATTAGATGCTCTCTGAAATGATACGAGTCGTTGACACACTATACACAGAAATTGTAAATATTTACAACATACACACACACACGCCCATGGACAGCTTATTTTACTAAATTGTAAAATTTAATAGTATAGTTTTCTGTTGCTAAAACATTGTCATACATTTTTGTTAATTGTGGCAGTTACTATCGTAAAAGGTTTAATTTTTTTTAATAACATTTTGGTTACAGGTGCCAATCAGAAGCTTGATACATTTTGTGGCTCGCCGCCGTATGCAGCGCCGGAACTGTTCTCCGATGATCATTATATTGGTGCACCGGTAGATGTCTGGGCATTGGGCATATTGCTATATTTTATGGTCGTTGGTAATATGCCATTTCGAGCACCAACAATACCCGGACTGAAGGCAGCCATACTCAAGGGTGACTATTTGCTGCCAGGACAATTGAGTCTGCCATGCATAAGACTAATACGTAAGTATGCAATAAACTATTACATAATACTAGTGTGAATTGAACCCACATTAAAATTTTGTTAGAAAATTGTTAAAAGCCTGAAGTAGGTATCGCATAAGAGCAGAAAATTAGTATTTTGTGAACGAAAATCTTTCCGAAGTGAATTTGACTTAATCATTGCCAACTGAATTCAATCCGCGAAATCCTTCCGAGAGTTAAAACTGAATGAGGTTAGCAGAATCTTTTTCGTAAAATCATCTCGCTAAGGTAAACTGGAACAGATCTGTTTGAAATGCAAAGCTACCACATTTAAATATTTAGTTCTTTGAACTTCTTCAGTAATAGTTTATGAAATGAATACCAGCTCCATTATAATTTGGAGAGTCTAACAGCATTTCTATCTATCAAACAGTGGCTAGTTATGATTCCGATAAGGATTGAGATCTATGTTTTATTTAGACTAGAGTTCTGCCAGTGGACTTGTCTTTAAAGTAAATAATAAAAATATCCATAATACAGGATTGTCGCCTCTAAATTAGAGCTGCGCAGCGATAACTCCATGGGGACGAACACCTTCGTGTTTTCACACACGTACGAACGAATTGTTCCAACTGGAACCTAAGGAACCGAAAGAAACAAAAAAGTTAGCAGCTATAGAAAATTGAGAGAGCTAAAAGAGACAGAGCTTTGTGAGAGAGAATCCTTGTGATTGGCCAAGGGCGTTACCTGGTTTTAACTTACCTTAGATGCAATACTATATTGTGTTTAAGAGGGTTAAAAAGTGTGTGAATGATTTGCGCTTGCCTATTTATATATAGATTGATAAGGATCGACGTGCATTTATGCTTTTAAGTATGCCACGCCAGTACTACCGTGCTTGGACTACGATATATTCGTGGTGAGGGTGTATATAAGAAGCTTACAAGTGGCTAGTGAAATTACAATCTCGCTTTTTTTTAGAAAATATGCATAGATATTCCCAGCTTAGGTAGTTTACTTAGTCTTTTGTTTCCCATAATATCTCTATGGACGGATACCCAGATGATATGCATTCTGAAGTGCTTAGCAACTTTAATACGAGATGTACGGCATTCATAAGGTATTTTCGCATTTAAGAATGGATTATTAAAGACTTTGACAACAGCTTGACTGTTCGAGTATAAGTAAACAATTTGCACAGTAACTGCAGATCTACTTATGCAGACTATGGCGTTTTAAATAGCTAAAACCTCCGCTAGGTAGACACTACAGTGGTCATGCAGTCAGATGGACTTCTGAAGGTTAAATTCTTATGAGAAGACTGCTCTTACTGCACGATCTTAGAACTTGGAGCCGACCCTGTAGATAGAGACCCTGTGACAGAGTACTCTTTGTCGAAATTTGAACTAGCGATACAGTAATGCATTGTTTCTGGAAACTGGAGTATATTTATATTGGTTTGACCTAAATTAGCATAGTGCTACATTCTCTCCCACTTTGGTGGCTAATGTTAGTGCAAGTTGCAAGTTGACTAGAAGCAGATACAGAATTGTAGTTAGTGCTTCCGCAAGGAGTTGTACTTAATTCCACGTTAATTTCTCTAAGCAACATCTAATATTTTTATGCTCCTGCGCTCTAAAACTTAAATTAAAGTATAGATCTCATAAAGGAGAACCCAGTTTTGGAATCTTGTACTTCCATGTGAATAAAATAAGTTCCGTCTTTGTCTGGTTACCTTCTAAGCCAGAAGAAATTTTCAATATATATAATATTTTCCCAGAGCTATTTACATTAAGTCACATAGCGAAGCTTACTATACAAAGTTTATCTTCAAGTGAAGGTCTTTAGACTGGATTCTGGTAAACAATACCAACTTAATAAAATGTATTTTTTTTTTATAATGTATTTTTTATTAAAATGTAGACATTATTTATGAATAATTGGAGACATTATTCATAAAAACAATTTTAGCCTCTCGCTTCGAACGATAATTATGAACAATTTTAGTAATTGATACAATTGATTTTCAGAAGAATTCTAGTAAAAATTAAACAATTGTATGAAGATGCCAAAAAGAAACAATTTGCTTTGTTTTAAGATGAGCATCAGCTGTTTTCAAGAATCATAGATTATAAAGTTTCTTAAATAATAAAAGAGTAGGAGTCCTATACACCCTTACTAAATTCTGATTGCTTATATCTCTAGTAAGGTGTTGTGAAGCAGCTTTTTACACCCTGTCCTGGAAGGCATACCAAATTTATACAAATCTATGTTATAGAGTGAAACAGGCGTTAGAGAACACAATAGGCGTTTTTTAAATTTTCAAAACTGAAAACATGTATGATATGCAGAGTCTGCATATATCTAAATGAAAAAATGTATTTCGAAGTTGTGAACTCACGATTCCAGCATTCTTCCTTGTTTTAATTCAAAAGAATAAATTGTATGATTACCCTTAGTGCAAAACGCCTATTCATACGGTTTGTTTTTAGGCATGTATAAAGTGTACATAATTTTTTATGTTTTTTCATGCTAAATTTATATTAATTACTAATACCATGCTGTCGTTTGTTTATTTTTTTACCTAGAACGTATACTAATTCATATCCCTGCGCGTCGTCCCACCATTGACGACATGCTGACCAGTCAATTTGTCATCTATCCCAAATTGAGCACCGAACTGATGCAACAAGAGATCAATTTACGTGGTAAAACCGTCAAACGCTCCGCCTTTTGGGTACGTTCCAAATCGCGACGCATCCGCAAAACATATTCGCTGCGTGAACGTTATATGGAGGTAACGAACAAGCCACCAATTAGCATGAATACTAAGAAAAACGATGGTCTATTTGTGGATAATTTTCTGCATCCGATTGAAATCAATCATGATCTGCCAAACGATGCCGCCATGCTGTCCAAGACTGCAAATAATACGCCAGCCAAGCGTTCATTTTTCTGTGGCACGCTCAAAAAAAAGGTTAGTCCAATGGAAACGGAACAGGAGAAACAAGTCGCCAATGGCAATGTAGGAGGCCATGGCGCTGCTTCTATGTTAAATGGTGGCTTACATGTCAAACAGTCACCCTGGAATATTGAAGTTGCTGTCGATTGTCCATTATTTAAAAACTACGATGCTGAAACGGGTAAATTTATTATGCTACCCACGGTTACGAATGATCTCACACAGCTGAGCCCACTTGAATACGAAGCGCGTCAAATATTACATGGACTGGGCGTTAATGCGGAAATGCTGCACAATGCATTGCCAAATGGGCCACGTTCGGATATTATTGGCGCCTATCGTATCATTGTCAATCGATTACAAATACAATCATGGTTGGCGCGCAAAAACATCGAAATGGCGCTACAGGAAATGCCAAAGCCAGAAAAGAAAATCGAGCGTTCGTGCTGCATACTTTAAGGCGTATTGAAGCGTTTGAATTTTTGAGGAGTTAGAGAGCATGCCAAAAAAAAATGTTTGTTTCGTATAGTTTTTAAGTTAAATGGTGCCACAAAAAAATATATACTACATATATGAAAAGAACAACAACAACAACAACAAAAATCTTAGCTGATTTCATTGCGCTAAAGTATTTTCCATTTAAGAAAAAATACATAACACTAAGCAACAAAATTTAAAACAAATATCTGTAAACGACAAACACTATTTCTTCTAAATATAGATTTTGATCTTCCGAGCAAATAAAATATTTTTGTATGGTTAGAATTTGGAGATATGAATTTTAGAACTTGATCAATTGGCTTGGCAGTTAAGGCAAAATTTGAAAATACATGAAGAAAAAAGTTTTCTCTGTCAAAATTTAAATCGCAAATGCCTGCAATCGACTACTTAGAGAAAAACCGAAAAGGATAAAAATACTTAGTTTAACATTTTTACGTAAATAAGCATATTGTACAAAAAATAAACAAGCTACTGTTGAAGAAAATTCGTGAAATGAAGCTATAAATATTTGAGTGAAAGTACCATACTTTAAATTGACTTTTTACTTTTGACCATCTAACTTATATTTTGAGTAATACTCGTATGTGGGTCTCGCCAAATAGGAACTCATTATTTTAGCAACTTTGCACAAAACCTTTATCAAAACATTGGACAAGGAAAGCTCAGCATTCCATTAGGTGAAAACTATTTTTCTAAATCTTATGGAAAAATCATATCCTTGTCGGCACAAAAATCAGGAAATTACTACGTGACGAACAATTCGAGACATTACTGTAACCCGACAAGAATGCAGCAAAAACTTCGTTTCGGTTGTTTGTTTTCGATTTTTTTATAAGCAATAAAAAACCGGAATATAAAGAAAACTATTGCAATTTGTTCAAGAATTATGCAAAAATTGTTTTGTAATACTTAAAATAAATTTTCGAGGTCAATGAAAAATACTATTCATATTTTCTATTCTTACCACAGTAGCAAATATGTCTTTGAAGATGCACTTCTTGCATTCTCACATAGATTTTTTTAAACCCGACCCTTTCCAACAACAGTGTTGAAGTTGAACGTTTTCACCAACAAATTAAATCCATGAAGCATCGCTATCAGGTTTCTCATATGACAGACGAATTCTTCCAACTGCAAGAGAAGAAAAAAAAAGAATTAATTGTTTTAAATACACTCATATTATAACTTCTAACACTAAAAATTAACTTCAGATGAAATAATTTAAACTAATCGGAATAAAATGGAAAAAAAAAATACTATAAAGTCGAATTCTGATACCATCGCGCAATTGCCCAGAACTTCATTATCTTTCCATTAATTTTCTTTAACAGTAGCTTGTTTTCTTCGTAAAACATGCTTTTTTACGTTTATAATTATAAACTTAATATTTGTATACATTTAAATTTTTCTCGTCGTCGATTTAATGCGTTTTCGATTTAAATTTTGACAGAAAACTTTTAGCCATAATTTTCCCTAATACTCCGTAACTATCGTGCCAATTGAAAAGTTCTTGAACAAAAATTTTAGATATCTTTGATTTATTGTGTTGCTTAACTAAATCAGTTAACCATAAGTCAAGATTTATTCAAAAATATATCAGACTACTTCCGAAAAAAATTACAACAATTTAATTTTTTTTTCATATCTCAAAATCCTATATATAGAAATTTATTGCGATTTTCGTGTTCAGCAGCTCAAAATCTATTGGAAAAAATAGTAGCGATAGTAGTAGGCGAAATTAAAATTTTGTTGCATAGTGTAATATTACATTAATAATTGTGTAGATGCAGTCGCTGTCGCATTAAGTAGCATTAATTGATCTCCATGTTGACAAAGAAAATGAAATGAAATATAGCAGAATCGAATTATTGTCGTATATATATAAATAGCAATGTGAATTACATATTTACATACATATACAATATATATAAAATGCAATAGCTGTGGAATTACATCCAAACGTATGAAATTAATTAATGAAATTTAAACAAGTAGAACAATTTTTGTAGTTGTTAAATGTACGTAGATCTATATATACATATATACAATACATTATATAGTTACTTGATTGATACAAAGTTATAAACACATTACATACGCATATACTCGTACATATATTAAATATATTTAGTAAGTTCTATTAGCTGTTAGCCTAGTACCAAGTACACATCAGTTAAATTAAAATATATTGAAACAATGAAAGAGGTTATTCAAATCAGTTCCTTATTTAATTAACGATTTATTATGTACCTAAAGTTAATTTAATTATATAATTTAAAATATTCACAAGCTCTTGTAACAGTGCAAAAGTGCAAGAAAATGTTGCACAACCAGCAAAAAATTCCACTAAAAAATAGTGCACTACTTTTCTTGGTCCAAAAACGATGCTGCAAAATATAACGAAAATTTAGCAAGTGGCAGCTCAAATTTTGGTCTTTTTTTGTGCATTTGTTCATCGTTTTTGTTGTTTACACTAAAGCTGAATAGCTGATAATTTACAGAGCAGGAAAAGTAGTAGCAACTCGAAAAAAAAAGAAATAAAGTCTCAAATAGCTAACTCCCGTAAGTTGCACCATTTCATTTTTCAGTGCCGTTTGTGCACTTTTGCACGTTTACAAGACTTTGTGCACCCTAATTGTATTACCCTCTTGGTTTATCTATACATTTGTTATGGCATTAAAAACAACTAAAAACATTTATAGCATTAATACATACCTACATATAACGAAAAAAACAAACAATAATTCAGTTTACGGTCCATTTTTATACAAACAAATAAAGAAATGAATCCAATTCGGAAACGTATAGTAAATTTTTTTATTAATAATCAAGTTTTTTATATTGTACATCGTACGTATTAAATTGTCTCCCATGGAGTCTGCGATGACAGAACGAAAAAAAAAACAAAAAAACCAAAAATAGTAAATAAATCAAGCAAACAAAAAATAATATTACAAAACTCTTACTATTGTTAGAAATACGTTCATTTATAAATATATTTTACTATATTTCGTTTAATTTAGAATTTCAATTCAATGCAAGACAAACCAAGTATTTGCGTCTGGATTTATATATATTCTATGTATATTCATTTTATTGTACTTCTCTTCCCTATTCAAAATAATATTTTCGCAAGATTTTCAAAAGCTCTAAAAATCGATAATATAAATAAAAATAAAATAGTAAAATTAAATAAAAATATATATGTGGCATTTTTATTATAATTTCTGCTGAAAAATTGAATGTGTAGACAGGTTATTTGAACGGATATATAATGCACTATGAGTACATTAAAAACTTGGCACAAACCTAACAAGGTAAGTTATTAATTTTTTTCTGAAAGAACGTAAATGAAAGGCTAGTTACAGAACTAATAGAAATAAAATTGATTTTGTACTCAAATCAATTCTATTTTTGCCTTAAATTCGAGCTCATAAGAACATGAGAAAATTAAACATAAGAAAATTAAAAACTTCAGGTTTGGAAAACCCCGTTCTTGAGCGAAGAATTTCTACTTCGTTCAAGAAAATCCATTCTGACCATACAAACGATTGGAATCCCAGTGTTTTTTTGTCCAGTCTTCAAAAAAAAAAAAAAAGGACAAAAAAATGAAAATGGAATGGGGTCATTTGCAGAAGTAGAAAGTTCTTCGGCCATTCTCTTGGGAGAGGTCAAATTACGATTCTTTTGCAAACGGTCCATGCAGCTCACAAATGTCCGTTAGGACACGTTTTCGCTGATTAAGCCACGGATCACCGTGGTGAAAATATTGTGAGAAGGCAACCACTCGCCTTAATTAACAATATAACACTTACCAGTGAAGACTTATGGGAAGCCTCGGATACAATTCCCCTTTGATGTCGACCTCGCAAACGACTTAAGGGCCATGATTATAGCTGGCATGCAAAAATTTAAATGCGTTTTCCTGGCTAGTAGGAGACTACGAGGTCCTGTCTCCAGTTTCTCACATGGGGACGAACACCTGGCCGCTATACAACAACCACCAGTAATGCAGATATATAAAAACACTAACTTACCAAGTGTAGATGGCTTCTTCGCAGTTACACAAGCTGAGGATTTTCAAGCAGCTTCAAATATTAAAGACGCGAAAGCTCCTGGGCCAGATGCAATTCCTAATCGGGCGCTTAAACTGGCAATTACACTTTATCCCGATAAATTTGCTAGGCTTTACAGCCAGTGTCTTTACGAAGGAGTATTTCCGACGAGGTAGAAAGACGACTTGTTCTTATTCCCAAACCAGGCAAGGACATTGGTGGCCCGTCATCCTAACGACCCATTTGTCTATGGGATACAGCCGGTAAAGTGCTAGAAAAAATTATATGTAACAGACTGGAAGTAAAAGTACAGCAGGCTGGTGGTCTCTCAAGATTCCAGTTCGGGTTTACGAAGGCCAAGTCAACGTCGGATGACTTCTTGGAATTGACCAAATCTGGTTCGGAAGCGATTGAGGGTACACGATGGTAAGGTGGTTCAAAGCAGTACTGTCTTGTCGTTACGTTAGACTTAAAAACTGCTAACTGGTGTAGGATACTCAAAGCGCTTCGTTTGCTTGAAGTCAAAAATTATCTGCTGAAAATAAGTCAGAGCTATTTCCACAAACATAGGTTAGTGTACATCACTAAGGATGGTGACGTGAGCTACAGCGTCTCCAGCGGAGTCCCCAAGGCTCCATCCTAGGACCTGCCTTGTGGAACATTATGTATGATCCTGTTCTCAGGTTAGATCTCCAATGTGATGTTAAGATCATTGGCTTCGAAGATGACATAGCCATTGTTGGAGTAGCGAAGACTATTCAGTAAGCTGAAAGTATCTGCAATATGGCTATATTGCGAATCTACGACTGGCTGAAGTCGGTAGGGCTGCAGCTCCCAGAACATAAAACAGAAGCTGTTCTTATGGGTGGAAAAAGGTTTTCAACCGACGAGGAGGTGGAGAAGTGGACGGAGGGGTTGTCGGGAAACTACTTCGAGGAAGGGATCAAAAAATTGATAATCCACTTCACCACCTGCATAGAGAGGAATGGCGACTATGTCGAAAAATAGCTTACATTATGTACTAAAGTATCACGTAATTTTTTTGTTTAAATAAAAAATTTTAAAACCTACAAAAATTCAGTACACTTACTTTCTGGATATGCCTCGTACGTATATATGAAGGTATGTATGTATTTGAGCATTGCGCAAACGCACTTGTTTGGCAAATATCTCAATCAATTTTTTTTTTATTTGGATCTTTACAAAATGTTGCAAACGAATCAAATAAGTTCAAACATGCTGTAAATTGTGGTTATTTGGTTCGATACGACCAAAAAATAAAACAAAATGAATATACAACGCGAATGCAAATTATTATGAAGGAAGCAAAGAGGGCACTCATTCGATTTGGTTGGTATTTGAACTGCTTGATTCGTCCATCTCTTTCGTACTTAATATTTCAAACCATGTCGTATCACGCATAGCTGAGCAGTTAATTAGCCAATCGTGCGATTTAACGGCTTTGGGTTATTTTCTCTATTGAAGTTATTGGTTTATGTAAACATCCAGCAAATTTGGACGATTTAAAAGACAATATTCTGAGAAGAATTACGGTCCCCATTGCTTACTAGTCGAAAATTGAACATACAGAACGCGCCATATACGAGCCAGCTATATTTTAAATACAAATGAATTAAAATTTGCTTTCTACTAAAGCCAATTTTCGGTTTGAAATTGTGTAATTACATTATAATAATTCAATTCAAAGCTCTACAGTTCTAAAAACACACCCTTTCTATGTATGTACTTCTAAGCAGCATCTATGATAAAAGGCTTTACGAAATTTTATTTCAATTCAATTTAAATGTAATACAATTGAAACCACACTCGTAATTCGTCTTTCACCTACTCAGAATAAAGCTGCTGCTACATTTTGGGATTCGCTCGACAATAAAGGTAAAATCAAAAATTTCACATTGCGGAAGTATGGCTACGTGCTTGCCATACTAATGAGGCCAGCTGACAACTTTCAATCCTAACTCATACTCTCTGGACTGGAATGCTTTGCTTTGGGTTTGGAAAACCCAACTCCACTCAAACAATACGAAGTGAATTATGGCAGAATGAAACCGCAGGAAGAATAAAAAAAAGGAAACCATACCGAAGAAATTGTTCCGAAATGAATCCTGACGCAATATCATTAAAATTAAATTGTTCTGGTGCAGTGTTTAAATCGGAAGCATGTAAATGTTGCTTTACAATTGTGCTTTCATTTCTGGTGAAATATTTTTGTACGTATACGGCATAGGATCCGGATACACATTGACACAATAAAAATGGAAACAATTGCGATTTCATGCGAATTGTAATTCTGCTGTAATGCTGCCAGGCAACTGCAACATTTAACATTTCCACATCTGCCCGGCAGCAAATTTCGACAACGCAACTATTTTACTTCCCATAAAGTGTTCATGATCCAAATGAGTCCGTGTGTTGGGTCGTCTGGGTATAACTATCAAATGCGTCAATTCAACTATTGCTATTGCTGCTCTATGTTGAATGTGGTTGAAAATAGCTCGGAGCTCACATTTCAGTGAAATATTTGCATTTGTCGAACGGATTATACGAATATTTGAAATGAATGAAATTTCCGCAGGTGCTCGAATGCATTTTGTTGCAAAAGTGCGTAAATTATGAATAATTATGATTGTGAAAATATTTCAACAGTGCAAATAAATGTAAGTTTTGTACAATAATATTCTTGTTTAGTGTCCAATCAACTAAATGCAACGAATTGGAAGGATGCTATCAAGTGTTCTGTAAGTTGGATATGTAAGAAAAAATAAACAATTTTAGGAATGTCTCTAGGAGCTCCTCAGCAGAAGATCCAACGGATGCAGTCTTTTAAATCCTCTACTTGAAAAATTCGACCTGCACATCTGAAGTTAATGCGTTGGGGTGATGAGCAAAGCGATCATTGTATTTCGATGAATGATGATTGATGTTAATTTAAACACCCCCCCCCCCCAAAAAAAACCCTTTTTTCAGTACACAAACATATTTTTTCCGCTTCATTTTCATACAATAATAGGTTTTCTTAGTAGAGTTACCCCCCAGTAGTAGAGTTCTCCTCCCCATCAGTAGTAGAGTTCCCCTCCCCAAGAGAACGTTCTAGGTCACCGAAACGTAACACTAGGTATCATGTCCCAGGAACGAGGCTACCTCAATTGGACGCATCCATAGGTCCACAGGTCTCAGACGGAACGGCAGTTGAACAGTCAGTTGTTGTGTGGCGATTGACTACACTCAGGATAGCAATCCTTACTGATGATCCCGATCCGCTTCCTGTAACAGTCGAGCATACTGCTCCATACGGGTCTTAACTGTGTTAATTTAGTTCTGGTGTTACGAAGGAGACGTTTTCCACTCTCATCAATAGGCCTGCCACCAAGCACAATATTGTTTCTGAGAAAGTTTATTGACTGTTCAACCGCATCTTTATGCAATTAAGCCTTACCGGATATATAAACACTCTCTTCAATATGATCATAAGGTGCGAATCGAAATATTCTCGTTTTGTAACTTCTGATATTATCTCGAATACGAGTTGGAATAAAGCTCTTGAAGGTGCCATGATTGGCATGTTTGCTGCTATACGTATCTAATAAGAACTATTTAGAAAGCAAATCATTATGTCGGTCAACGGAAATCATCATCGCTTCTTCATGCAGGTGGTCTTCATGAGTCATTTGTAAACAACCAGTAGCAGTCCGCAGAGCATAGTTCTGACCTCTCTGCATGCATTGCTGTTGACTTTTACTGAGGTTAGGAGTCCAGACAGGCGCAGCATAATTTGGAACAGATCGTCCAATTGCTTTATAGGTGGTAATTATTGTCTCTTTGTCCTTGCACCAAGAAGACCTTTCTGTTGCTCCATTTAGAACACCTATAATTATTGTTCTGTGGTGATTTAATGCTTTTGCAGGAGGAAGTACCCTGACAAACTGACGGGCAAGCAAGAGCTTACTAGCTAGAGGTGCACGCATTCTGCTATTAGTAAAATGCGTCTGAGATGCGCGATGGTTATGGTTGGTACTTAGTTAACCGTGGCCGTATGCTATAAATCTATGTATTGAATGCTAGTTTGAATTAAATCCTGCGCATTTATGAATGAAACAATGAAAAGAACTTCACTATTTATTAATATTTTCAAATGAAATACAAATAAAAGTTTTATGTCATTAGATCAAATATATTTGTATTTCGAATTTAAATTGTAATTAATTATTATAGGACATCTTTGACCAAATAATCAGGATATTTTTTTCAAAGCAAAAGCGTTTAATCGTCGTACAGTAAACTGGGCGCTTGTAAAGCTTAAAATTGGGCTTCTCTGTGGGCGTGGCAATGCATTGTAAATGTTTTTTTATATCTCTTACAGTCATCCCGATTACATACTACTTATTTGGCCCAATGGCCGTGGTGCTGCCAAATGTCACTCGTTCTGTTTTTGACTCCTTTACCAGATCGTCAGGAGATTTTTCATGAAAGTGGAAACGTGTTAATTGCCTACCGTAATTTGGAGGCTTTAGCTTCTCTATGAGCGTGGCAGCGCATTGCAAATTTTTTTTAGATTGCTTACAATTATCACGATCACATAACATTTGGCCAATTGCGCTCGGAGCTGCCAAATGATGCTTGTTTTGTGAAATCAAAGCCTTAAGTTCGCAGAAATTGGTTTCCTTTTTTTGATTTAATTCTGTCACCAGTTCAATTTCTGATGCATCACATTCAATGCTGGACACTTTATTGGTTACTTGTTCATTGATCTTAAACAACGCTTCCGATGTAGCACTACGCTCTCGTGTACCGCATGCATCCCTTATGATCAGCGCTAGTGTAAGATCAATCGGCTTTGTTTCATCACTTTCAATTAGTTCTGACTCAGCTGTCTTGTAGATCTCATCTAGCTGATTGTTCTTCGTACGTTGTTGCAATTGATTAAATAGAAAATTATTCAAGGACGCATTTGTTTTTGTCTTCTGCAACTCGGCATCAATTACTGTTGTCTGTGATACTGAGAATGATTGGCTGGAGGACGAAGCTGAAATTGTTGGTGGTACTCGCAGTACTGGAATTGTCAGCTTTGTTGCACTGAAACTGTTGGGTTCATTGCCGCCCTCTTCCCGGCGTGCAGACTTCTGACGTATAGCGTCAAGAAGCAATTGATTTTTCTGCTCCTGCTCACTGTTGTCCATGGTTTATTGTTATATGGAATTTAATTTAGATTTATACAATAATATTTTTAAAAATTTTTACATTTTTGTTTTTATTGATGTAAAATCAAAGAGCTTTTTGTTTATTATTTCTTTGTATAAAAATTGTGATGGAGCGACATTTGCCGCACGCGCAACAGCTGTTTAATTGCTCTTCTTCTTGTTGACTTAAAAAATGTCATATAAAACAGTGTTTCTACAGTGGTTTGGGATATTTTAGTTGTTTGATGTTGTAAGGTCAGACGAACGCAAACGGTCTCGTTGGAGTTTTATCATGATTTTCAAGTCACCACATACACAATATGGCTGCCTTTGTTCTTGGAATTTGTTTACAAAATCAAACGATCAAACACGATAAAAATTTTGATCTGACGGGCAATTGACCATTTTTACGCAAATTCTTTGCTCGTCTGACATTAGCTTTTAAGTATTTTAGCATTGAATTGTAGAGAAAAAAGTTGATGCCTAATAAAAACCAAATGTTTCAGTGTTACTTTAAGTCCAGCAACTTCCTCCTAGCTTTCTACAATGTTGTTCTTATCACTTTTGTAAGCAATTCAAAATTAATAATTATGTGTTTTACACTTTGACTTCTTTTAATATATTTAAGTACAAAATATACTGGTACATTTAAACAGTTTACTTAAATTTCTAACCATTCCGCTTGGCCATGATCAGCTGCTTTGTTTTCTTTTGATTAGCAGGGCTGTTGCGAAATATTAATGATATGAGTACAAGGGCGACATTACTATTTAACGGGTAATATGCCTGAAAATATGCCTGACGTCGAATGGTAATTTATCACGTGTAAACACATGATTCCAGGCTTAAAAACTCAAGTTCATGTTCTATATTTAGGGGATATCATCGCAGAAGATTGATTTGCATTGAAGAAAACTCATTCACAATACGAGTATAGACACGAGAAAGTAAATTTGCAGCATGGCAACGTTGGGCTAAACCAGATAAAATATGCTAGGAAACGATCAAATTGGAAGTCCTATCCTGTCCGCAGCACATTGGTTTGAAAACCGAAACTAATTCGCTTTTATACAAAGGTGATATCAATATAGAGGCATTTTGAAGTTTCTGATTACAAATATGATATACAACTTTCGAAATGTAAATGGCTGGTAAAAAATACAAACAGTTTTTAAAAATTTTTAAAAGAAATGTGTTTGAACCGAATCTGTAATACCATTCACATGAAATTTTATTGTAACACATAAGCCTGGGTGGAGCGTTTATATAGGAGCTACCTCAAAAAGTTGTACAAACACACGCATTTGTATAGATATGTGAAACAGCCGTTCATAAGAAACCATCATATCGAATATAAAGCAGATATTGACTTAACTAAAGAAGTTTTTCTTACAAGCGCATTAAAGTGGGCGTATCTATACACACGTATTAGTAGGCTAACGGATTTTTTATGACAGCTGCTATGCTATCAGTAAAACAATTTGATACAAAAAATATACTATTAGAAAGGTATTCATTTGCAGATGTGCGCAATTTATATTTTATTAAAATTGATTGAATATTTCAAAAATCATCACTCACACAACGAATCGAACACACATAGGCTTTACATGAAATTCAAATGCACACGCATAAATATTAAACATTTGCATGCGAGCAGCCACCTACGAGTTGATACGAGTCGTAAGCACAAAAAAGATAGGAGATTAAATATTATTCAGCGTATGTGCTTCCTTATTATTTTGAAGATTTTCTCTTGTATTTGATGTGATTGTCGTGAAATAACAATAAGAAAAAATATATAAACGCAATACTACTCAAAACTATTTCTACATTGCAATCGATTGTATCGACCGCAAGGCACTATGTAATATAAGGTTCACTGGAAAAGTGGGCGGTGGCACGCCTTCTATATAAAATAATCCAAATTCGTCATATCTCAGTAACTATTTGAAGCTGATGACTAAGATTTAGTACATATGCAAAGAGTACCAGGAAATTTTAAAACCACTAGAAAAATGGGCGGTGTCACGCCAAACAAAAAGGAAAAAAATGTGTGTAGCTGCACTTATCGGGTACGCTAGGTTGCATCGGGAGCCGAGTCCATATACCCATGTTCGTCCGTCCAAAAGGATATTAGTCATTCCCTCGTTAGCTTTTATACTGTACTCGTATATTTAAGCCGTATTTAGGAATAAGGTTATTGTATCTGATAGTCGTTGGTTTTTATATTAAAGTAACGTTGTAATTACTATACAAAAATTATATTTAATCATTTTATTGCTTTACAAATCAATACAAATATTGTAGTAAAGTGTCATGAAATACAAACATTATTGCTCTCTTCAAAGCAAACATACAACAGATACAAAAGAAACCAATGTGGTTTGAAGAATTGTCTAAATAAAGTTGTTGTTTTGAGTTTTATACATTAACAAAACATCCATTAGCCTCAATTAAAAAAAAAAACAAACACAAACTTATAAATAAATCGAATATACGATATATATATATATATATATATAAACACATATTGTATATACAAAAACCCAGACACATTTCTACATTCAATCAGTCACACACTCACTTGCAGTCATTAATCATTCAATCTACTCACTGGCTTTGCTTGTTAAGTTAGGTCATTGTAATAGGTCGATTTTTACGAAATATTTACTCTTTATCAAACACTCTAGTCTACATTAGCTGTATTGACATGCTGATGGTTCTATTTGCAGACTAAACAGTTTATATTTATAGAAGTGCTCAACGCCATTGAAAGTAATTAGTGTAAGTGAAATTATCTATTGATTTATATTCAATACAATACAATATATTTGAATAAACACTAATTTCATTTTATTGTTCTTTATTTTGTTATTATTTAATATGAAATTTGTCAATTCATTGTGAAATATAGCGATAGACGCGGAGTAGTTGAGGTCACCAAAATGTGGTTAATATTTGCCATGTTATTCGTTTCATCAATTTGCTTAAATACGTATGTGTAAAAGCGAGTTAGCAAGAAAATGAGATACATAGATCTAAAATAAACCAGAAAGCAAATGTAAACCGCACACCAACATACAGATACAAATACAATGCTAGTAGATACATAGATACAAATGTATCTGCAAACCTTTGTCAGCAAATGTCGCAACAAAGCAAACAACAACGACACCATTGCTTATCAACAGCGAAAGTATAAGCATACATACATGCATATATATAGATATACATATATACTTAAATACAAATACACATCGAAACCTCATATCTAAAACTCATCCTTAGTTATCAGTCCGCTCAGATCGCATTACAATATATTGTTCAAAATTTTTGGCAAACAAACTTTTATCAAACTACAAATTCTGGAATAAAACGCTTACTTTAACAACGTTAGCGCGTATTTTTAGTTTGCCTTTAATTACTCCCTAGTTATTTTATATGCTCGTTATAAATATAAATAGATAAATAGATAAAAGAAAGTTTGATATAGTCGACGTTATCCATTATGTTAAATGCCTCATAGTTTTGGAAGTAAAAAGCAAGGAGAAGGATATAGGAAAATAACAACAATGGGATACAAGCCAAGGACTAAGACAAGCGAAGTTACTTCGAGGAGGTTACAACCCGATCAGATCGAAAACTATGCTCCAACTAGGTAGGAACCAAGAAAGCATACTAACAGGACTACTAACAGGTAACTGTAGACTAAAGAAACATTTATATGTTTTGGGGATACAAAACTCACCCGAATGCAGATTCTGAGACCACGAAGAGGAGACCCCCTTTTCACATTCTTGGTGAATGTGAAGCTTTAGCTAGAAGCAGACTACAGATGCTAGGTAATCACTTTATTAGAAAGGAGCCACTGAGAAGTTTGAATCCTAGGAAAATACTAAGATTCATTCAACATATAGGATTAGGGCAGCTCGTCTAACTAAGTAGGACAAACAATAGATCTTTTAGGTCACAGTTGTCATATGTCCTATCGTAATAATAAGCGAAAGTGCTTTTAACATATTTATGGAATAGAAAACAAAGTGAACCGCTTCAAGACCTTGACAGACGACGAGCGACTTCGCATAACTTTAATGAAAAAAGTATAAAGATGTTAATTTAAATCATTTTAGCTATTAATTTCGAACCGAGATTGGCTGTAGAAGTATGTGGAAAAATTATTTGTTATAGTTTATGGCATGCTGTGTGGATTTGTGTGAGATAATATTCTATAGTTGTATGTTGCTATGTGGGATATTTCACTCACACAGACAGTCCGATGAACTTATCTATAATGTAGACTTTATATTGACTCGATTTTTGATGCTGATCTGCTTCACCTCATATTTACTTTTAAATGCTTTTACATGCATTAATATACTGCTTTATCCTATGAGTACAGAATATAAAAATTTTGCTGAAGCAAGCTGTCATTTGAATAAAGGTACTGAGTCGAGCAAAATTACTTGTTGAAACAAATTCTAATAATTATTGAGATTTCATTTAATAAATATTTTTTTTTTTATTTTGTCCATCATATTGGTTAATCCGTTTCGATTTTAATATAAAATGTTGCATAGTATTTTACTTTCATCGGATCCACTCGTACATGTCCAATTTTACTTCAATCCAATCAGTAGAAGTGCAACAAAATTGAGTTCCAAGAATTATTTTTTCTGTTGGTTTTAAAAAAAGTGCAAAAAAGTGACAAATAAAGCGAGAAAAAACTTTCGAATCTACTTTCTCGCTTCGCATTGGTTTTTGCTTTGTTGTTATCGTTTCGTATTTGCATGATTTTGTTTGTCACTTTCACTCTGACATCCTCTGACATTGCTTATAGCATGAAATGTTATCACATCACGCATCATATCGCTTCTATCGACCTCTGACATTAGCCTAAAGGTTAACAAATAAATAAACTCTTTTAACACAATCTTCATAAGAATCATATTATTCTATTCATAATGCGTTTGAAGAATATCTACGTATCTATAAAGATATAAGAAACCGGCGTTGAATGAAAAAGTAAATGCTTTTAAACTGATTGCCAATATTTTTTGCACAAATCAAACATGGCCTCAAAGCACGCGCACTACAGATTTTCATTTACTTTTCTTTTTGCACTACACTACACCATTGCACAATACAGACACACACATAAACATACAGATAAACAAAGGCAAACACTCACACACACACACAGACATATATACATACAGACACACACACCGTGTCATAGAAAACTTTGATATCAATCACATAATTTATTATATAGGGAATTGTGCCAATGTGAGTGTACAAGTGTATCTGTGTGCAAACAAAGCCAAGTTCGCCTGCAGCAATGCAATAAAGGAAGAATTACTGATATCCTTCTTTGAATTCTGTTCAATTTTTGCTTTGTATCAAAACAAAAATCTATGAAGTTAAATCGCTTTATCGATGTAACGCCTTACACTTCTATATATAGAATTTAATGCAAGAAAACAAAAAACTTTAATCGAGTTCCACATCGCATGCAAATAGTAGATAGGTAAATATAAATATTTATTGCAACATATCTGCCGTTGCATTAATGCCACGGCATGTTATTATTTATATGAACAAGTGTAAGTAAATATTGCAAATATTTAATTATTTATAAAACTAGTTGACAGCCAGTTTACCGAATATATCTCACTAAGGTGTGCCTATGCATTTTGGTTCACTAATTGAATGGAGTACATCTCACATTCGGAGCATATGAATCTCCTATGGAATGATAACATAACAGAACGAGTAAAAAAAGTAACGGTAGCACTGCAAATGCGTGCAAAAAGCGTGGAAAAGCCATAGGCAATAGATGGGGGCACTCACCTGCAATTACATATTTGTTGTATACTACCGTAAAAAGACCAAAACACATGTACGGCATAATGTAGGCATAATATATGGTGACCAGCATTTGGAAAGGGCTCAAGCAGAAATAGCTTGAATAAGGTACAACGAAGTGCACAGTTATGTATTAGCGGAGCGTTGCACACTCCACCAACAGAAGCGCGAAATATGATATCTTCTTCCACTTGATCTAATATAAAGAGAAAATGTCAATAACGGCCATTAGACTTAAAAATGTGGTCATTGGAAGAACTGGGCTCCCAACAATCCTGAAAAGAGTAGGAGACTTACCCGTAATTAAAGATTATTGTATCCCTACACTGGACTTCAATAAGAATTTCGATGTTCGCATATCTTCCCGACAAGACTGGCAGAGACAGGAACAGGAAATGGAAAAATCACCTTCAAATGCGGCTCGAAACTAGAAAATAGAATCCGTGGTGGGATATACGTCCTAGATTTTGGTGTCAAAGCCTCTTTTAGTTTATCAAGCGAAAGTCGCTGCCATCCGGATGCCAATGTTTTACCTAGAATCGTTAAGGGTAAAGGTGAAACGAGTCCACTTATACTCAGACAGGCAAGCAGCTATAAAAGCGTTGGACTTCTGTCTAATTCAGTCAAGAGCCATTTCTGAATGCCGCCAATCTCTTGAGATGGCTGAGCAGGACAGTATCCGCCTCGTTTGTGTGCCAGGGCACAGCAATATTGTGGGATGGACTTGCTAGACTAGGTACAACGACCCATATTCGACAACATAAGGAGTTGATTGGCATACCGCTGTCAACTTGCAAGCTGCACACCAAACCCAAAAAAAAATTTACTCTTCGGTTCGTGTTTCTACAGCAAAGTTTAAAATTATTTTCCACATTTTTATAACACACAACTTCACACCAATGTTAACGAAGTAAAAATCACTATCTGACCTCTGCCGTTTTTCACTTTCGGAAAGATTTTGCAAAAATGAAGTTGGCTAAATGATATTTCAAGTTTGCCAAGATTTTGCGATTTAAATTCGCATTGAGTAATACGAAATTCACAAGTGATTTCAAATACGAAATCCTTCCCAGTGTGTAAAAATTATCATTTTATCTCTTTCGTAAAATCTTCCCGAAAGTGAAAACCGGAACAGGCCTCTATAAATTTCAATACTTTATCAAGAATAAAAATATATTTATTAACAGTTGTGTATCTCTACATATACAAAAAATATGAAATAGTTTTTAAAGATTTTCCTACTGATTAGTTTTGGACTTTTTGAACTTGTGTTCATCCCCACATTGCTTAGCCTTGGCAAGTTGCCCGTTACGTAGCTCTATCAAACGTTCGATGCGTTGACGCAGTTCCTTCTGACATTTACGACAAGCATTATTTTCAGAGTGTTGTACCAGTAACAATTTGTAGCAAAAATATTCAACATTGTGCAACTTCTGTAATAGATTGCCAGTCGTTTCGGTGTTGGTATTGGAGCTGTGCTCTTTGTCCAGACGTTTAAAGAAATCCTTGATCTCTGATCTTTTATAGCGCGAAAAGTTATTGAGCATTGGTTGTATAAGTGAGCGAAGTGTTGTGTTTTCATCCACATCATCATCATCCTCATCGTCATTCTTACTACGGTCAATTGGTATAAAGTATTTGTACACGTTGAAAGTTTCATTACTTCCAGAGTGATCATTGCGCGACGGATTATCGTTGGATGCTCGGTTGCGGCACGGCGGCACCAGCGTACAATCCTCATCACCGGAACTATCTTCTTTTAGTTGCGGCTCGTCGCTTTCATCATCAGTATTATTTATTGTAGCCTCCAGTTGTTGCGCTAAATTTCTTAGATTACTCACCAGTGTACGACTTTTATCACAGATGCGTTTTTGTTCCAACTCATGTTGTTTGAGGTCCAGCTGCATCGCTTGCTTGTGTCTACATTCATGCTCACGGGCACGCCTTTGATCGTATTCACGTTCACGCTGTTGCTTTTTGAGTTCCTTTTCTAGTTTCAGTTTCTGTTCATGCTTCATACGTTCACAGCGTTGCTCACGTGTCTCCTTCTTTTCAGTGTGATGCTTACCTTCTGATGCTTTCTTATCGCTAAGCTCTGCTGGCTTAGCTTCACTTGAAGCAGTTGAATATGACTCCTTTGCAGATAAATTACTTTTGGATATCCAAGTTGCATCAATTTCTTCGTGATTTTTCTTTAATTCTTTAACCCACTTTTTCATATGCTCGCGATATTGGCGTTGCTCATCACAATTGGTATGTTTATTGCAGTGCTGGCTTTGTTTTACTCCACTTAAAATCTCGTCTCCACTTGATGATGTTGACTCCAAACTCAACGACTGCTTTGAAGCCAACTTTTTGGGTGACAACCGCACAATCGCATCCATTTGTTCCTGGTTCTTTGTTCTCTCATTTCTTTTATAATAGTCTTTCACAGGCTCTTGGTAATGCTCATCCCAATCGGTTTGCTTATTTCTATCCAGACGCTTTTTTGGTTTTCTTCCAATTGATATTTTTTCCATTGGCACGTCTTCACTTGCTGGTGTTACATTCACAGTCATTGATTCCTTTGAAGACAAACTTTTTGACGACAATCCAGTTGTATTCCATTCTTCCTCGTTCTTCCTTAACCAAGTATTCATCCAAGTTGCATCTTTTTGTGCCTGACTATTTGTTAATTCATTTCTTTTACCCCAGTCATGAGAATGAGGGAGCTCATTTTTAAGACACTCTTTTGCTTTTACTCCACTTGATGAACTTGTTGATGTTATCTTTAAACTCAACGACTCCTTTGAAGAGGTTTCTGACGACAATCCAGTTGTTTCCCATTCTTCGTTGTTCTTCTTAAGCCAAGTCTTCATCCAATTTGCATCCTTTTCTCTCTGGTTCTTAATTAATGTAATATCTTTTAACCACTTTGTCATACGATAATGACGAAGGTCATCCGAATCTTCACTCTGTTTTATATCCAGAAGCTCTTCGATACACTCTTTTGGACACGGTCCACCTGACGTTTTCTCAGCTGGTTCGTCTTCACTTATTGATGATATTTCTACAATCATAGACTCTTTTGATGCCGAGTGTTTTGGCGACAATTTCGCATTCTTGTGTTCTTTCTTCTCCTTCCTCAACTTACTTACCTTTGAAGCTGCCGTCGAAGCCGCATCCCTTTCGTCCTTGTTATTCTTTAACTTTTTCTTCTTTTGTACGTCTGAATTCATTTCAATATCTCCACATTGAACATCATTCGTATGCAATTCTATGGAAGTGTGTCGCTCTATTGCTGTATCGTTGTATCCTTTATTATAGTAACTATCGTAATTCCATTTCATCCATTTGGCAAAGATAAAAGTCTCACCAAAGTTGCCATTCATTAGCAGCTGCACTGGTACTTCGTATTTAATTCGCGCCTTTTCCATACCCTGAATCAGCAGTCTGTAGTTTTCCTTCACATCCTCCGGGCGGTTCGCTTTGAAATTTACGCTGCTTAGCCGTATAGCTTGCGGTTGCAGTAAATGCAGCAACTGACACCATACAGATCCATTGCACAATTGCTGAAAGTTTGACATCGCTAAATCTACGCTGAGTAATTTATTCAGCCACAGGACTAGTTTGCGTGTCTCTTCATCCATATCTATTTCGGATTGCAATTATTTTAGTTCAAAATTTGTAAATTGTCAAGAACTCAGGGAATACGAAATTCGCGGTATACAAACTATGCGCTATATTTACGTGTAAGCTACTTAAAAATTGTTAAACTAATCTGACTTTCCCCCCAGTGATGTTCACGGAACAACTATTTGTGTTGAACTGAATTAATTTTAATTTTGGTAGTCATAAGTAAAGCGAAATGGTTACTGGGTTATTCCATGAAATATTTTTATTTTTTAGTGTAAAAAGAGACAGCTTACTAGATTACTGAAAACTTTTTTATATTAAATACGATTCGTACTCAATTTTCTTGAATCAAGCACAAAACGGCATCGATTTATAAATCAAGCACAGAAATACGTATAAGCTTCTTGAAATAAGTATGAAATTATGTAATCAAGTCAAGTACAAAAATCTCAGACTAGAAAATAAGCCCTTTTTGACTGGAAAAAAAAAACCTGAGTGAAAAATCAAATTTACTCTCTTAGCTCCAATTTATTTGCACCGACAGTAAATGAAAAACATAGATGAAGGAATAAAAGGTAATAAAATTGTTTTCATTATTTCATCCTGCCCCTATCCCCTCGACCACCAGCCATTCTCCCATGTCCCCTTATCTCCCTGCCTCTTCTTCATCTTCCGTCCTGCCATTCTGAGTAGGGTTCAATGTAGTTTATAGTTAAAGACAGAAAATGTTAGGAAAATAAGCATTTTACATCAATCTACCTCTATCCACCTTCTCCGCTAATTGACCACAAACGTCACCCCACACGTTAACCTTACCGTGCCCCAAGTGTCCATATTTCCATATAAAAACTATAGAAATTTCTTGCACTTTTCCATATAAATACGCCAAGTGTGCGATAAGAAACTTCGTTACAAAAAAAAAGTAAAAACGTTAGCTTTGGTGATACCGAAGTTTCAAGCTATGCACTGAGAATATGTAAAAAAAATATATATTTATAAAATTTAAGAACCTAAACATGGGATGTTGGTTTGTTGGAGCCTACACCTAAAAATGGGCATGACTCGCCTCTTGATAATTATGTAAAGCGTCCGTCCACATGAAGCCACCATGTCAAATTTCAAGTTGATTTTGACTGAAACGATAAATCCAAAAATTGGGTGATGGATTTGTATGGATTTGTATTTCCTCTGAAATGGAGAAATCACATCTATTACTCTACATGTGATGGGTTCGTCCAAAATAAGCCGCTTTATTAAATTTTAAGTCAATATTTACTGTATTATGAAAGTTTTCATACAAAATTGCAAAGTTTGGTGGTAAGTTTAGATGGCGGCTACCCGTAAAAGTGTTTGTGATACGCCCCTTAATATTTATATGAAGCATCCGTCTATAAGAAGCCCTCATGTCAAACTTCACGACGATATTGACGGCATTAAAAACGCTACCTCAAAGAGTGGGGACTTCACAACTTCATAATAAGCCACCATGCCAAATTTGAAGGTGATATAGACAGTAATAAAAAATGTTACTCTATTAAACTCCAATAAAAAGAAGTCTATGACATTTCGAAAGTGAAGTATATAAAATGGTGTTTTTTTACACTTGAAAAAATTTCGCGTTTGTAAGAAATGTGAAAAATGTATGTTTTTGTCAAATTCACTTTTGCTAAATCTCACTCAAAGCGATTTGGGTTTGCTTTTCTTCCCAATAGTATCTTAGCATACATCGACTCAAAAGTCTTGTTTACCTTGAAACACACCTTTAGGAAACAGAAATGCTTAAACCTTGGATTCAAATTTTTGTTATAAAACTACTGTTTTATACTCGTATTTATATCATTATTCTGCATGTTTTCCCAATCTTTCTCAAGCTACTCATGCACTCTGTTAAGGGGCAAACAATCATCACAAATAAACTTGGTACATCATTTGAAACGTTTTAGTAAAAGTTTTAAAACATTGAAAATCTAACTTAATATTTTTAATATTTGTTCTTTAGTCGAAATTAATTTTTTCGACCAATGCCACAATGACAGTGGACCAAATGTCATGAAGTTTTTGACTTGAAATTGATGAAGCATGCACGTTTCCAATGCACTAAGTCACATATATGGGGTGGGGCCAGATATTATACTAATTCAAAAATTCAATAATAAGTAGATGACTATATAAATCGATTAAGAAGAAAAATCTGGAAATGGTATCATAGCAAATTTGATGGGTTTAGGAAAAGGAGATACTCCTTATATAAGAGTTGGCATGTTCAATTTACATACTCGTTTCTACTTTATTTCGAGTTTTAACAAAAATAACTATTGTATTAGTGGGCGGTGAGATTGTACAGTAAGAAGCTTCCATATCGAATGTCAAGTTGACATTGTGTAATAAAACAGTTTTTCATTGTCAAATCGAGATAAATCAGTGGACGGCGAAATATGCAGACACTACTCCGTACATAAAATATTACATTGTAAGTGTGCCCTTCACTGATTTGAAATACTGATTGCACTGGCTGCGCACTCAATAAAGAAAAAAAAATATGTAAAAACTATTTGTGAATTATAAGTGATATTAAGTTTTAAGTGAAAGTCAATGTATTTTGGTTTTGTAAATTGACAATCTATTTTCCTCTTCTCTTCTAAAGTATCGATAAGTTTCTTTCTCGCAATACAAATAAGGTACAATTCAAAATACTTGCCGGGTTGATGCAATACAATCCAGTTTAACAAAAGTCCGCTAGCAAGCAAACAATATTTTGCTTTTATTGATTTGAGCTTGGAAAACTAAATTTTAAGAATTCTTAAAACTTTAGCACATTATAAAAAGCTTGTTTTTATATTATTTGTTTCTTTTTTTTTCATTGCATACAAACATTTGTAGTATAAGTATCTTTGTTCAATTATACCATTAAGTAAGTAAATAATTCCCTAGAGCAATTTAATTCAATCAATTATATGTGTTAATGTTTAATATCGAAAATGACAGCACATAATCGTACAAATATATATTGCAAAAAGCTGTCAAATCTATTTTAGTCATGTTAGATATTATATTTTGACACAACATAAAACATACATTTATCTAACTTAAATTAGCAGCTCTAAGTGACAAAGCCAGCTAAGATAGCTACTTAGTGTAAGATGACAAGACAAGAAAGCACATAGCTTGTATATAAGATAGGATATGAAATGGCATCTGTTTATTGTCCTGTAAGAATTGAGCTTATAACTATTTTACAGACTACGATTTATTGATACGAGTATTTTGCACTAGATCTGGGCAAGTAAAAGATTGAGTGAAAGCTACGAAAAAATTAGCATGAACACTACAGAATGACTGCCAAATTGCAGGGCTGTGTGCTCGGGTTAAACTATTTGTGTATCAATGGTTTCTATAAACAATATGTGGATGAGATTCGGTTTATATGTATCTAAAGGGCACTGAAAAAATGAGCTCCATTGAATAAATGCGTAGTTCCATGTCGCCACATAAGAAAAAAACCATATGGAGCTTGTTTAGCAACGCATGTCGGGTACGGTATTGATATACACAAAACACATAAATAAAAAGAAAACTCGTAAAACAAAATAAAGAAATAGAGGGGGCAAAAGTTATAGTTTGTACTGTTTATGTCGCTCTCCAGCCCCAGAACATTTTTGTATTTGCTAAGGAATGGTCGAAAATGTGTACTACAAAAATAATATTTTATAATTTAGAATTCTATATCTCTGGATTCATAAAGCTGAATGATGAAATGAGACAATAAGAGATAAATACTTCAAATGTGAATATTTAGACTCTCCTTTTCTCTCTTCAGATAACTAGTAAGTTAAGGGGTGGCCTCCATTTAAACCTAGACCACATTTTAAATTTTCTGTTCTTTTTGGTTTTTTGTTTTGTGGTTAATTACTCTAGAAACGCAAAATTTGGTGTATCTTAAGTGAATTCTATTTTAGAGTTTTTGTATGTAAATTTTTATTTTTAATTACTGTAAATCTAATTTTTAACCAATTCTAATAATATAGTATTTTGCATATGTTCAGATCGGATAACTAAAGAATATAAGCCATGGTTATAGGGTATCTCGAAGCCGAGCATACTCGACTTCAGCTTTCTTGTTTTTACATTGAGAAATATTTCCATATTTGCTATGTGAAGAAAAAATAAAACAATAACTTTTTTGTTTCACAAAGAATGTTAAGTCACGGAGGCAATTGTTTCGAGTTCAAGTGCGGCGTTATTTGCGATCATTACATAAAATGGTATCATTTACTTTTAAATTACAATACCTCAAATTTGTTTTTTTGAATAAATCACAAGTTTTCAAGGACAAAAAAAAACTAAATTTTATAGGGTAAACGATGCCTTGTCAACAATCTAATATAACCATTCACATACGTACATATCCAGAATATAAATATCTATTGCAGGATTGTCAAATGACAATTGCTGCATGCATTGTCAGTTGCATTTAAAGTGTTCTTAACTTGAAAAATCTTCACTGCATGAATAAAATTTAAAAAGAAAATCGTTCTGTTAGTAATAGTAGCTAGTACTACTACTAGGAGAGGCAATAAATAAACGCATAAAAATGCCATAAATGGCTTTGTAAGCAGTTTTGCTGCGTCCAAGTAGATAGAGAAAGCAACTTAAATGCTGAGCAGTGCACATTTTCATCTATAGATACTTTCTATATATAGAAATATTTCTGCAGCTTCTTATCGACAAATAAACAATTCAAAGTTCTGCGACAATAAAGACAAAGATTTACACGCAACGCCAATCATCGTCCGGCGCGACCGTCTTTTCTACTCCAAACTTTTACGTTTATCTGGTAACTAGCTCTACAAAAATTCATGCGAATGCTTTATTGAGTCATTCAGTTTGTCATAAAATTTACTATGTATTGCCTTCTGTTTGTATGTATCTCCAATAAATATTTAAAAGGTTCAATAGTTCAATGTATGGTTCAATTCAATGTTCAATTTTACGCATTTGCACGCATGACTGCATGGCTTTGAGTATTTCATATGCAAATTGCAATTGAATGCAGTTATTTTTTTTCTTATTTTTTTATTGCATAACTTTGTTGGCAATCAATGTAATTAAATTTAAATATTTAATAAAATACAATTTCAATATGTTTTATCGTCATATACTGCGAATATGTGTGGCAACATAATAGGCTAAGAATTTTACACATAAGTATATTTGCACTGATATACGTTATTTTAGTATTTTATCATGTATACAACCCGGCATAAGATGGATGATATAAAGCAGGCTTTAACTTTAGTTTCACATGACTAAGGGCTGCCGCACACAGACAGCGGAGTTGAGTTGAACTTGCCAGCCAGTAGAGTTGCTTTCCGGACATGCCCCTGGCATATGAGTGTATCTACTTAAGAAAGTTGGCAGAGTATTTTGAACTCAGGAATTCACAATAGTAGCATTCTTACTTCTTTTGTTTTAAATATTATTGGAGGATAAAGGTTATTTGCTACGTTAAAACGGACGGACAGACATTTTTATTTTGAGTTGTGCGCATTACATCACAAATGCTATCGATTCGAATTTCGGTTATATGACGGTTATATGAACCTACGACAAGTATTTTTCTCGAAAACTCCCAAAAGACGCTGTACCCGATGTTCTCAGGGTCCACGCTTATGCGCCATACAGCTACACCGGGATTGTCAACGTCTTATGGATTTTTACCTTCGTGCTTCGAGAAGGCTTTAGTTCATTCAAGAGAGTTCGTTCACCTATGCATATGCCCATGAGACGTGACCTTATCTCAATCTCTTTCATGAAATTTTCGATGACATTTTGACAAAGATGTGGCCATATCTCACCGATAACGCGTTGGATCTCGGCCTTAAGCTCAGGAATTGTTAGAGGTTTATTCACGTATACCAGTGATTTCACAAAACCCCAAAGAAAGAAATCGCACGTCGTTAAATCACATGCATCTGACATCGGAATTTCGGGAGATGATTCGGTCTGGAAATCGTTCCTCCAATAAATCAATTGTTTCATGCGTTGTGTGGCAGATGCTACCGTCCTGTTTAAATCACATGTCGTCCAGATCCATACCGCCCAGTTAAGGTCACAAGAACTACGTTATCATGTTCCTGTAAAGAATGCCATTCACAGTCACTACATTTTCGGCCTCTTTTTCAACGAACTAAGGCCCCCAATCACGCCACCTGACTATAATCCGATCCAGATAGTTGCTCGTTGCGCATGAATTTGTTTCTCATGAATCACGTGCGGATTTTCTAAGACCCAAATTTGACAATTTTGATTGTTGACGGAGAAGATTTGTTTTCGAAAAATCAGGTTTTAACAACGTTAACACGTTGTTCAATTGTGTAGCGTTCCATTTTAAATAATCGAAACAATCGCAGACGCCTTCGGTCAAAGTTCAGAGTAGCCACTAGCACAGAAAAAAATGGCGACAATTTTGAATCGTACACTCTTTTTGGGACAGCCTATAGAACAGCTCGATGGGACAAACCAACAGAAGCAAAATATTGAAGCGAAGTCTTCGAACAAAGAAAAAAAATTGCTTAATTAGCACCACATTTCAAACAGTCTTTTAAGGCAAATAACTATAGCTGAAATTTTCGCATGTTCATGCAAATAAACTATGACGATACATTATGTGAGATCACACCTCATTAATATTATTAACTCCGTTTTAGCCGCTTTGCATTCCTTTCAATTAATTTCTCAAATATCCTTTTTCCTTTCCGTTAGTTATACACCCAATCCAATTCGCATAAATACACTAAATTAATCACAATGTGACCGTTTGACCCAAATGATCCCTACCGATTAGTTTCACCGTGCAGACATTTTTCATTTGACGCACAATTTACACTGAGTACAAGCGAAAGAATTAGCTGTCAACAAATAAAATTATTGCACTTCTTGGAGAAACTTTAGCAGCAGCAGCTTTCAAGGTATGTTCTTGTTCTATACAAAATAAGCAAGTATTTTTCCTTTAGAATATAAATAATTCTTTCAAGTTTGTCCTTATTTTTGTGTTATTGATTTTTCGTAGCTGTTATTGTGGAGAATTTTGTTTTGAGCAAATCATTAAAATTAAGATTTTACTTGCAGCAAATTAACGATGCATTAAGGAGGCAGTCCTACAACGATATCCTATTCCTAATTTTATAAAATTTTGTCATTATCATTTGAAAGAACAATACTTTGTACATTTATTGATGTAAATTTTGAAGTAAATCTATTAAATAATTTATTGTTTACAAACCATTAAATCGATCAACTTTTATGTTTATAAGAAAATTAAATCATTTGCAGTTTATCAGCAACTTATATATGAAAGACCATATTTATAAGACTTTAGATAGGTCATCTTCATCTGGCGCTCACAGTTTTTTAAAGTTAACCCACAGTTTCGGAATATTACATTTATACAAGCCCATGGTCTAAACAATTGATCAAGTTGTTCGGGATGTGTTGACAAGCCACGCCCAATTATTAAAATGTTAAGCATATGTTCATACAATTCTATATCTTGTATTTGAAGTATTAAAACTGTATTTAAAAAAAAAAAACACTGTGAGAAATATTTGACATATTTCTTTCAATATGAAGAGCCAACAATAACTAAACTTTTAGTTACAAAGAATGTTTTAACCACAGTGACACGTGTTTCAAACACAGCTACGAGTTCTCATCAGTCTGCTGTAATTTTATCTGACTGATTTGATCGGAAACGATTTTATAAAACTACTCACATCGAAATCAAGAACAGGAGAATAATGTAGCTTCCATTTAGCGACTTAGAATATGAATCTTAGCTCAGCTCGAAACAAGTTTCCATCGGCTTCATGCGTTGGAACGTACGTTTGCCGTCGAGGTTGTTGTTGTTTTTTTTTTTCATCGATGAAGCCCATTTTCACTTAATGGATGCATTTACAAACATAACATACGCTATTGAGCTCAAACCAGTCCCTGAGAATTGCATGAAAGCCCTTGCATTCACCTTCAGTCACAGTTTCGTATGGAATTTCTTCAGCTAGACGAGTATAGAAAAGCATATCATTCCTGGAAAGTGTGGTGAAAAAAAATATATGATAACGTAGTACTTGCACGTGCTTTTCTGACAGCAGCAGCCACACTAAAGCTCACCCATTTTTACACATTTAAAACATCTTACTCACTTCCGTTCTCTCAAACTAAACCTAAAGACCACAATGAGTAAAAAATCCAAAACACATACTTGATACTTGCTGTGCACAGTCGGCATTCGTTGTACTTATATATTATTTGCTCACTTCTCTTTCTTTCTTACTTTTTTTATTTGGAATTACTCACTCAGAACTATGTTAAAAAAATTCTGATTCGAGTATTGTTTTTTTCTTTTCTTTTTTGGCAACGTTCTCACGTACACCCACAAGAATAAAATCCACTGCGAGTGGCGAAAAGAAGCGGAAATGCCAAAAAAACAAAGGCGGCAAGTTGCAACCGGAAACAGTAAAATATAAAGCAGACATCAGCTAGTCACGATGCGCTTTTAATGTTTATCCTTTGCTTATCCTTTCATATATACTCGTATATATATATATATATATATATATATATATATATATATATATATATATATATATATATATATATATATATATATATATATATATATATATATATATATATATATATATATATATATATATATATATATATATATATATATATATATATATATATATATATATATATATATACATATTGTATACGCTATATCCATAGATTAAATGGATATACTATAAAAACTGAGAAAATGTGTGTAACAGCTAAAAGAAGTCTGTTACAGATCCCATAAAGTACAATATGTATAAGCCGTGTCCATCCGTCCATGTCGGAAAGCATAAAAGAAAGAGCCATCAAACTTAAATATGTAGACTCTACTAAACCTTCTTCAGATAGACCAGAACCGGTGCCGAGATCATATGCTATTCATATATATTTGTTTTTGGATTGCTCCACAGAATATGTTACGCATTGGCGTACAAACTCGCAGCTCTTTGCATTTGCATCTCATGGTGGAATAATACAATGTGACGTATTCGCTCTCTTGAATGTTTCTTCAATGCTGAGACCTTTAGAGCGCGACAGGGAAAGAGAGTATTTTTTTATATATACTCTTCCAACTGAAAATGTAGGCATCGAAAGAAACAAAAAAGAGAGCAACTAGACGGAATACGCTACCTAATATTATTCTACCACAAACGTTCTTCATTATGCTTCTGTGTATAGTAAACAGCTAAGCGCATGTATTAAAATACAAAACCATAAACAAACCGTTTTTTGTTATTGTTTTCTTGCTTATGGAATCCAATAAAAATGTTGTATGGTTTGGTGAAACCGGTCAAATGGAGACTCTTATATTAAATACAGAGTATTCCGTAGTCGAGCATACTGCATCATTCTTTTTTTAACTTTTTTTTTTTTTTTTATTTCGTTTCTTTTGTGCTATGCAGTTGAAATCGTATTGTAAATAACAGAGCAAACATTGTTGGCCTTCTTTTGCGTCTTCCTACTAATTATTATTGTGCGAGTCTGTTGCCATTTATTGTTGTTGTGTTGGTTGCCTATGTTGGTTACTATGAAATTATTGCCGGGAATTTTACGAGAGTAGCCTAAACAGTGTGAACAAAAAAAACGAAAGGCAAACTGGCCATTACTGATTCGATCGGAAATCAAAAGTGAGAAAATACAGCAAGCAAAAAAAATTGTAGTAGGATTGCTGTAGGATTTGTGGCCATAACTCGGGTATTAACAGGGTTACTATGAAATTATTTCCGGGAATTTTACGAGAGTAGCCTAAACAGTGTGAACAAAAAAAACGAAAGGCAAACTGGCCATTACTGATTCGATCGGAAATCAAAAGTGAGAAAATACAGCAAGCAAAAAAAATTGTAGTAGGATTGCTGTAGGATTTGTGGCCATAACTCGGGTATTAACGTTCAGTGGAGTCAGTAATCACCCAGTAATAGTCAAAGTAGAAACTCGGGCGAGCAATTCAAATATAGTTAAATAAGTCAAGAAGAAACCCATGAGCAAATGTGCGAAAGAGAAGGCAAAAAATCACATGACCCATATGAGATGAACTGTTGTCGTACTATTTCAGTTTAAAAATTCGTGAGCACTGCTTTCTGGAAATTTTCATTTTATGGTAAAAATTCTCATTGAGGAGGTATGATAACTAAGTAATCAAAGATCAAAAGGTTCCTGAACAATTTATCAATGATCAGTGATCACGCTGCAGCGGTGAACGCGCCTAATGCTTGTTAGCGAAATTGTCAGAGTTGACAACATTAAGTTTCACTTCGATTTTTAAATTTCAATCCAAAGATATTTCTGCGGAACGGAACAAGAAATAATTCAATTCAGCAAGGTGCAATAATAGTAACGGAATACGGAATGTTTCCACACTGTGTAAAAAGTTTAAAGTAATCCAGAAAAAAATTCATAAATTACTTCCAAAATAATCGATAGTTTAATGCTTCAAACTACTAAGAAAAAATGTCAGAAAATTGGAAATTAACTAACTGAAAGTTAATAAAAACCAAATAAACCGAGTTGTTTCAATAATGCCCGCATCTGATAATAAATATACTTGTCTGTGGACTGATACAAGTATAATAAAGAAACTATGATACCGAAATAAGTAGTCCCAGAACCTGAGGTTGGATGGAAAATTTTTTTTTTTAAGTAAACTACGGTTACATTTTGAGCAATTCGCATCATTATGTTTATATTAATTAAAGGCAAACAGACGGACAGAAATAAGGGGATTACAGTGCCACTCTGGTCAGCGAAACACACAGTTTACTGCTTGGCCTCTGATGTATTGCAATGTATTATTGTTTCACTGTGTAGGTCATGAAACGGACCAAAAACTTAAACATATTGTACGTAAGCAACTCAAAACGTCACGTTGAAGTTGTCAAACTATTTCGTTTGGTTATTTTTATGCAACACTCTGTATTCTGTCCGTCTATCTGTCTTACATATTCACGTTCAATTGCTCAATTGCATCTTTATGATGCAAATTGCTCAACATTTAATAGTAGTCCAATGATACTTCTTGAATTTCCTTCGTAGATGCTTGAGCTTCATTCTAAATTTGATGAACGTAACAATACCAACGTTAAATTATTGTATGACATATGTAAACGTTTTTTTTTTTAATTTTAATTTATATCGTAACATTATCAATTACCCCTCGCAAATGCCTTACATTGTCAAAAAAAAAACAAAATTATTATTATACGATTATTGCTGTTGCTTGTATATTTAGCTTATTATTGACCATAACAGCCAGCAGCATCCGAATGCATCTCACAAATGCCGCCGATGCTGCCGCCGTACCACATTCATGGCCAATGCTGCATCGCATCCTTTAGGTAAATTCCAAAATATCTCTCTAGCGGCTTTCTGTACTGCGCAAGCGTTGAGTTTAACTCAATTTAACTTCATACACGTGCTACTTGGAGTGAGTATCTTTTGCACAAAATCGAGTATATCCTTTGAGTTGAGTTGATTTGATACGCCTATTTTACTCATATCTAGTGAAATTCAAAATTTGTGTTGGCCTTTTGACTCAGTCTAGACTCTTAAGTGGCAAGCATAATTTATTTGTTTACTCTTTATGATTTATATAAATAAAAATCAGCCTCGTATGTAATATTCAAGGCTTCATTTGCATTTATGAAGTACATTCGGCTTGTGCCACTTTTCTCTCCATTACACAAAATCTTCATTCCGTTTTTTTTTTTTTAACTTTGGCGACGGTTTCGCATAAACTTCGGTGTGTTTATTTGATCCCTCACGTTTTACAGCAATATATACGAGTAAATATAGGCGTATGTCTTTTGCTTTAATCCTGTAACTGATAGCTAACAATTTTTTTCTGTTTTTCGGTAGCTTGACTAGGCGGTTCAGTGGCATTTTTTTATGAACTGAAATCTGAAAGCAATACGGTTTCGAATTACTATATTTGCTTCTTCTGCGGTTAAATTTCTGTTGGAATTTATTTGCTGAATATAAGCCGATGCTTTAAATATTGAATGAAATATGTAAATATGTAAGCGAGTTGGTCTTTTGACTAAGTAAGATTAAGCTACTTTTTCACTGTAGCAGCTTACACATGGATAAATATAAAAGAATTATCTTATAATTCACACTGCAGTCAGAATAATTTGATTCATATTAAATATGTATAAGATAACTTGCATTTTGAGGTTCAAACCCTACATAATGTTTTCAAATAGAACAAAATACTCAAAATTTCATCAGCAAATGCCAATAACATTATTTAATTTTTTTATTTGGAAAAATTTAATCAAGTAGAAGAAAAGCAAAGCTGTTATGCATTTGTGCAAGAATTTTTTGAGAACCAAAAAAAGTACTCTAAATGAAATTATGGAGGCTTCTGGAAAAAAGGAACATATCTAGCAATTCATTTTCTGCATTGCAATTTGTTATTCTTTCAAGAAAATCTCGATCAACTCAGCGAAAAATGAGAAATACCGACAATAGCAAAATAAGAGCCAAGTCAGAATGCTAACTAATTACTGCTCGTTATTTAAGAGATACATTTTATGAAGGTAAAGAATCGAGTATCAATTGTTGAGCCAATCACCGGTTTCGTTTGCTAGAACAAATATATAGAGCTATTATTTCCAAAAATTATGCAGAAAAATTTAAACAGTAAACACTCTTAAACAGAATTCAACATGTCATTCCTTAGACTTAAAATAGAAATGAATTCCGCCCTATTCTCCAATTAAGGGCGGTAACACACATGCCCTTTTTCTCCTGTTTCACTTTAGTTTTCAAATTTTTAAATGGATGCTTAGATATAACATATTTTTAATATAACAAAATTTATTTGAATTAGTGTTGGCATGAATTTCGCCTCTTTGACGGTTTTAGATAGGATAGAGGGTTGTGCACAATTTTGTTGCGCATGAATATATTAAAAAGATATAGCAATTAATATTTAAAGAAATTTTTGATCGAGTAGAGATTGAACCCGAGTCGCCTGAAATGTTAGACAGAAAGACAGTTGAGCTATCAAGTCCTCAAATGTTTGCAAATGTACAATGTATACAATTTCAATGTTATTATTTGGATTCACCTTTTGTGTGTAGTTGATTCAAACATGGTCGATACAACAAAATAAATACAAGGTAGTTTTGTATGGGAGCTATTTCCTTTAGTGCATAAATCGCGGTAATTTGTTTACTTATAAAAGTCTCTATACCAACTTTCTAACCAGTATTCATTATTCATCATTATTGAGGAAATAATGCGGACGGGAACCTACAGTAGCCGAGTCATATTAGGGTTTCACCTAAGCTGTAAATTGGTATAAACCTTTGTTTTGGATTTCTATATGTTGTTTTAAAAGTCTCATATAATATCGTGTTCGCGTCTTAGGATATTCAAGGCAGATATACAGATAAACAGATAGACAGAAAGACGGGCAGACGGACGGACATGCGTAGATCGACTCGTCTTACTGATCGACTATATGTACTTTATGGGGTCTCCATTAAGTAGTTTCAAACATTGTGTCTAAATTATAATACTTGTACAATTCGTACTCTTTGTGAAGAATATAATAAGAAAGAGCTACTATAGACGAGATGTTCGACTATATTATACCCTGTAGACGCTATATTTTTGTTTCGTGGTATGCCTTGATTTTCCTCCTATAAATTTTTGAAGCAAATCAATACGTGCTATAAAAATCCTAACAAACAAATATTTCATGGCATGTCAATATTTATACGAGTACTCTATTTAACTGCAAATTTATGTGCCGACTTACAACCGGATATTCTAAAAATGCGGAACAACAACCAGGCAGACAGACAGACAGAAAGACGGACATACAGACAGACGGACAAAGCTAAATCGACTCGTCTTGTCAAGCTGATCAAGAATATATATAATTTATGGGGTCTACAATGCTTCCTTTAATGTGTTCAAAACATTCAGACAAACTGAATAATAAAAAAAATTTTTTTTAAATTTTACAATAAAATATTTTTTATAAAAAAAAAAACAAACAAAAACAAATTTTTAGCTGTTTACCTTGCAAAACGTAAGTTTTAAGAGTATATAGCCGTATTGTGGGTAAAGTTTACACTTGATCTGAGCACATATCAGAAAAATCGAAAAGTCCAAATTTTGAAAGCTCTACCTATTTTAGTCTGCAAAATCTCGTTGTACAATCATACAGACAGACGGACAGATGGACATCCTTAGATTGGCTTAGCTTATGAATACTACTAGTATGTATACTTCATGGGTTCTGCCACGCTTTTTTCTGCGTGTTACACACATTTGCATTTAGTTTGGCTTCCAGGCCAGCGTACAACAATAGCAGTGGATAACCAAATGGCAACGCAGCAAATGTGACTGCTCGTTCTGCAGCCACACTGGAGTAGGCTTTTGCCACATGCGTAGGCTACCGTCCACAGTATTTAATCTTCTTAAACAGCGAAAACCGTTTTGCAATCCCCACTGGCGATGCATCTACCCGCATTCCCAACTAAACTTTATTTATTTTATATATTTCAGTATGCAACTAAGCAATTGCACAAATAAATAACAAAAACTTACCTCACCTCACCTCTCCGCTATTCTAAAACTTATTTTGCTTCATTCTGATTCATCAAAAAAAAAAACAAAAACAAAAAAAAACACAAAAAAAATAATAAAACGCAATTAACACTCAAAAAAAAAAAAAAAACACACACACAAAACACAAAATGCAATTGCAATTGCAATAAATTCTTTAGCACATTTTCTATATTTTTTTTTCTCTTATTGGAATACAAAATAAATTGCTTTCACTTGATTTAAGACACATGCGAGCATTTTACAACATAAACACGCACATATTTGTATTTATTTATAAATATAAATACACTTTTCTATTTAATAATTACACTTGATAAACATTTTTAATTATTTTTGTTTCACAATTATCGCGAGAATCACTCCAACTCCAAAGTCGACGCTCAAGTAACTAATTAAATGTCTTCTTCTTATACAGCTTTCAACTAATCCGCATCAAATGATTCAATTAATAAGAGCGAAAAAGAAACGAATAATAGTAGGGAAAGACGAAAAAGAACACAACAAATTTACAGTAACAAAAAAAAAAATAAATAAAAGCAAAAGCAAAAGCAAATTCTGATAACAGTAAATTTTGCTTAAATGCAGCTGCGAAAAAATGCAGACAAAAATTTGCTTGAAAGCTTTATTCGAACAGCATTTTTTAATGAATTTGTATTGCATTTTAGTGCGCTTGATTATCTAAAATAGCCGTCGCACAGTGGTCGATTTGCCTGAACTATCGTAACGAAATTAATTACTTAAAAATAATAGATTTTTTTTTTTTTTGAAAATGATAACTTTTTCCTGAAATAGTAAGCAAATAAGGAATTAACTGAAATAATTGTTTTTCTTTAAATTAAAATTTTTATAGCATTCACACTTAGTGTGAAATGGTATTATGTACCACTTTTTTTGAAAGTTTATACTAATCTTGATAAGCTCGACGAGACGAGTCGATCTAAACATGTCTTTCTGGATGTTGGTTCGCATTTTTTGGGCACATTTTTGAAGATATCCAGTTCGAATTCGGCGCATAGAGCTTAATAGAGTATCAAAATTGAAATGCGACACCCAGTTTTTAGGATAGTCCACTACCTTAGACTTTTGTATTAACATTTTTATTGCTGTGAATATCACCTTAAAATTTGGCCATTATTCTTATGAAGGGACTCTTCACATATATATCAATGTATGTGATCCCCTCAATTTTTAAGGTAGCCCCCATACAAACTACCCGCCCACTTTTTCTTTTTTGTATGAGAAACGTTTTCATTGCAGTTAATATCGACGTAAAATTTGACAAGACGGTTTCTCATAAATGTCAAGGAGCGTATCGCACCCACTTTTGACTTTTTATATGATAAATAGTTTTATTGCAGTCAATATTTATAATTATTGATATGGTAGCTTCTAATGAACGTATGATTCACATATACATACAAACTTTTGCTTGAATCGTTCCCAAACCCGATGGCATTCTGTCCACTTTGCAGACAGCGTTTTCAAAGAATTGTTAAGTTTATTGATAATAAGATTGTAGCAGTTATATAACATTTGAAACAACCCTTCTCCAGTACTGAAAGTTCTTTTAAAGAGTGCGTTTGGATATCGACATCGTGCAGCAGAAGCACCTCGGAGCAGCAGATGTTGGACATTTCACAAAGTGAACGAAGCATACCTATTAATATAAAAAATCTGTCTTGTAGCCGGCAGATGCCAGCTTCACAAAGTTTTACTCTACAGAAATTCAAGTTCGGTCACAAAAAATAGGCTAACAAGTTGTTAATTTCTACCACAATTTACTACACTCATAAACAAATTCAGCATTTCCGTACTTGAATTGATCCATAACGTATCGATAGTACAAAATTCTTGGTTCAAGAACTTTTTTTTCAAACTTGAAATTTTTAAAATTTAGCAACTATAAGCTCTACTGAGCTTGATTTAACAAAATATTGGATTAATATGAGTACAAAAGAGCTAACAAAATATGCAATATTATAATAATATTTTTGTTCCATTTTTAGAAAAGTTCTAATTTAATTTAATTCTACTTACACGGTTTATAAAAATATTCTTTGGTAGTGAAACCTGGCTTCGAGCCATGTGGTGATTTTCTTAAATGAGCGTGAAACAAGAAATGAAAGAGAGTAAGACAGAAGAGAAATAATAAATGAAATAGAACGCAGCTGAGGACAATACGTCACCTTAAGTATAAAGTCACCATGGTCTTAGCAATCCCTGCTAAATATTATTTTTCTATCTGATATAACTTTTGTAATTTTAACTTATTTAGATTGAGGCACCTCTACTTTTTTCCCATGATAGTTATGTCTTCCACTTCTTTCACATTTATATATACTAAAGGTACAAACAATATCAGAATTATCTATACGAGTATCAATACTTGCTATCAATACTATATTTTCAAACCAATAACTAATCAAAAGTTTATGGACAATGAAGTACAGATAGACAGACAGACAGACAGACAGACAGACGGAAATTGCTAGAACGATTTGCATGAGTGAAATGATCAAAAAAGTATACCTCATGGGATATCTTACTTTAAGGCGTTGGAAACGCAGTGAAGAAACTATAATACTATTTAATACTATGAAACGTAGGTATACAAAATTAATGTTTCAAAGATTTCATCTCCACCTACATCTTGTAAGCAAGCATTTTTTGAACTGAAAATATTATAAAACAATTTTACAAATTACAATTTTGCAGTGAAACAATTCCCAAAATCATTGCTGTTTAACAGAGCAGAGATACATGTGGTTTCATTTTTTCGCGTCAGATCCGATGCCGTCACAAATCATCATCAACGTCATTATGATTACATGGCAAAACCGTGTCAACGATATATTTTGCAACAGACTCAAAAACTACGTTCCCAATACCGAGCTACATACAAAAACAAAACGAAACCTACTAAGGGCAGATACAATTTGAAAAAAAAAATAAAATAAAACAAAATGAAAAGCGAAAACACATAGAGAGTCCCACTTGAATCCACTTGAAAAAAACACGTGTATCGCCTCATGAAGCATCAAACTTCAACGAAAAAGTAAAGCGCGTGTAATCATATCAGAGGCTCTGATGGCGGCTGACACAATTTTCCAACAGCAACAGACTTCGAGGAGCAACAACTTGCTTAATACTGTAAAAAAGGATAGAAAACCAGGACACAGAATGCCTGAAAACAAAAGCGAAACGGCAAAGTACTTTCCAACATACCCGTACATACCTCCTACATATACATATATGGAAAAGTATAAAATTTTTGCTGCGCCTTTTTTATGTGAAACGCATACAAAACATTTTTAAAATGTTTACAATGAGCGAGCGAGGTGGAAGCCTAAAGCAAAGGCGGTATACGAGGTTTGTTCTGGGAAAAGTTCAATTATTTCTCTGAATATGATAAGGTATGGACGATATTGTAGGCGATCGTAATACATCGATTAGTTGGCATAAGCCAATTTTTGCAATTGACAGCAAAATTGGCGGGCAGAGTGCTCAGATTGAATAGATTGTCTTCTATTTGAACTGTTTAAATGCTGATACGAGAAGAATCTGGAAAATGTAGTGATGTACCAACACATTTTGGAAGTGGTGGAGAAATCTTCCTCGGGGATTTCCACCATTATACAGGGTGGGTCATCTATATGTTGAATTGTGAACTAAGTCTTGAATTCTACACACAGTGCTTTAGTCTTCCGTTTCTTTGAAACAACGTTTCGAAATACACTTAATTTATTTTGAGTTCGTTGTGTGTGGTTGCCGAAACGAAAAACCATATTTTCTGATGAGGCGCTTTTTCAACTTGGAGGTTATATCAGAAAGCAAAACCGCATCCTACGCGAGGCACTGGGTGGCGTGGTGTAACTCATTTGCAAGTGTTAAAAAAGTAAACCAATACCACACATCCAATGGTTCAACAATCGTTATCGTGCAGAATTGACCGAATTTTAGGGTAAATAGGAACTCCTATTTATTATATTATAATAACACGAAAACTATGGAGACATTCTTTCTATTGCATGATGTTAAATTACTTTTTTTGTATTAATTTGTTGAGTATGTCAGACCACAAATCAAAAGTGCAACGAGAATTTTGTTTCCTTAAATTGAATGATCTTTCTAAATATAAAGGAAAAAAGTTTCATGCTGAACGCAGTGCCTAAAGCTGATAAATGAATCGATGCCATATCCACGGCAATGAATATAGACAGTGGAGTTAAAGCATTCATTTTAATTCATTATTTAAATATAAAGTACAATTAAAGTAAAAAAAGATATAGAACGATATATACCATAAAAATTTCAGTGCAGATTTCTTTGCAATTTTTCTTCGTGAAACATCACTGTACCCATCCTACTCGAAGAATGGTCACTGAGCTATGATGGCCGCCTAATCTAGCGTTACTTTGCTGCAAAAGTTGTAACACCAGGGAATAAAACCGAAATTTGGTTCCGGTTTTGATATGTACCGAACCCTATGTTTCGATATAAGTTTATGTACCGGTTCCAATTTATTTCGGTATTCGGTTTCAGTACGGTACGATTCCAGTACCGGTCATTATTATAATTCTAGAAAATAAGATGAGAATAATTACTATTGCCAACGTAACAAAGACCATATATCAAATTAATAACATGTCACTTAAATTTCGTTAAATGCACTTTATTCTTTATTCAAGATTAAGTAAATACAAACATACTTACATTTTTACACTCTTCACACATACTTTTTCATTACAGAAAATTTGTAGAATTTCCTACCATTTCATTTAATTTTTTTGGTTGTTCAATCGTTTTAGTCTTAGAAAAACATTAATTGAAGCTAATAGATAATATTTTGATACAAAATGGAACGTATTATACGTTCCATTTTGAATCTTCGCGATTCTTATTAAACATATCCATGTATGCATCGAGTTCGCCTCCAGTTCCAGATATATTACTTGAGCTAGCACTACTTTCTTCAAGTAGTTGTACCCTTTCAGCAACGGAATATAAATCTGTCAAAACAGCTATACAAATACTTTCCTGTTCAGAAGTCAGCTTTACATTATATAGGGGGTCTAAAAGTATGGCACATAAAAAGGCACTATTTTCGAATAGAATAGACCCACATTTTTCTAATTCAGAGACTAAACGTTTAGCTAAACCAGTAGCTTTTTCACCAATTTTAATTTTACTATGAAGCCAAATAGCGTAAAAGTCACCCGAAACTTTCTGCTCACTTTGCAATTTTAGCTTTTTCCAGAACGATAACAATAATTTCATTAGTAGTATCCCAGACTTTCTTTCTATAAAAAAAAACCAGTATTTGCTACCGCAAAGTTGGCGCAGAAGTCATAGAAGTTCTTCTCCAGCATATACTCCAGATAGGTCGAGATCCAACGAGAAGAGCACTCAATTGGTGCCTTCATTAACTTCTTATCTAGCATTAGGTAGCTTACGAACGGTCGGTTTATGGTATTAGCTGGTATTTGTTTTCCTTTGAACATGATGCGTAAGTAAATATTTTTCTTAGAAAAAATATTAGTGAGAACCGAAACTAGAACGGTACATTTGTTTTGATTCCGCTACGGTTCTTTGATTTTATTTTATTTCGATAAACGGTTCCGGATTTAAAAAACATTTAAATTATCGGTCCCGGTTTCGGTTCTCAATTTGAATCGGTTAATTTCGGTTAACGGTCTGCACGACGATCGATGCTCTTTGTATTTTTTCTTTATAAGATCCTAAGCGGTGAAGTTGATTCTGCATATTTGCTTCAATCGGTATTTCTAACTGCTGCAGTGAGAAGTGAAGAAGTCACACAAGCCGCCTGCGATATTTTCCATCGTCGTTACAGATATTAATGAATTATGGGACACTGTTTATAAAGCAACCATAGCAAAGATCTACATCACAAAAACCGGCATTGATATTCAGATGCATTAGATCAATTGTAAAGCACCTGGAAAGTAGAAAAAATAATTTTTCATACGGGTACTATATGCTAAAAGAAGAGCGCTCCTATAAGGTAGACGACAAAGGGTTGCACCACACCACCTCTCCTGATGCCATAGAGCAACGATTTTTGCGCCAAAATCAAGAAAAAACGGACACAGTAATAAAAGTCGAGTCAATGGGTCATCGTTGGACATGTTATTCGTGCAAGTAGAGCCAAAACGAAATAATAAGGAAATCTATAGCATTGCAACTCTTTTCAGACAAAAGGTACAAATTAGACTTTTTCGCAGCTTCAATCTGATTCAGTGCCACAGACGTCAAGAATTTGATCACACCAAATGTTATTGGCATAAAAAGTTTTAATGTGAAAATGCGAAGAAAGCCGTGCTAATAAAATGTACCGTATAATTTCAGATCGAGCCACTCTATTAAGATAACATTTTTACTGCTTCAAAGATGTATTAATTTGAACAGGCTTACCAAACAATTACTCAGCCTGTTTATTATTATTTTTAATACACTTTATTTTTAAACAGTTAAATAAATAGCCTGAACAATTTGACGTGCCACAAACTACATAAAAATGTGTTTTCCGGCGATGTTTGCGTTTTAGCATCTGGATTTTCCAATGGATTAACAAATCAAGCCAATAAACTGGAACTATACATACGTCAAACATCACATGCTGCTGTGCTGATCCGTACGGCGCTCAAACATCATCATTTGAGCTCTGTGCGCACTGATGCAATGCAAGCCGCTATCGTTAAAGTCACCAGTGATCATGGAGACATAGTCTTTGCAAACTTCTATGGCTCATTCTGGTTTATTTTATCCGATAAGCAGTTTATAGACTTTTTATTCGACAAATCCCAACTACCTTTCAGCGCGCGCTTATGTCCCTAAGCCGAGGGTTTTGCCAAATTATGCAAACTTGCGTACACAATAGAAGTGAAAGATGAGCGTTCAGCTGTTCGCCGCATTAAGTAAAGGGTGCACCAAAAGAAATTTTCCTGTTTTGTATACTCTCTTTCTTCTGCAAAGTCGAATGCTGACACGACCGCTTGAATATACGGACCAATATTGAAAAGTAGAGTCCCTGCACTTTTACTTTGAGGCAGGGAAACTGTCCCCTTCGCTATGATAAACAATATGGTCATACCTCATGAGTACTATGTATATTACTTAGGTAGTGATATTGAAAAGCTTGAAACGTGGCATATTCGTACAATTCGTAGAAACATTTCAGCATACAAATGCCGAATAGATTTTTTTGAACGATCTTCGTATTTATAAGAATGAATCTGGAACTCAAACCAAAGCAGCAACCAAAAGTAGGCAATGCGAGAAACCAGAATTCAACATTATCATCGCAAAGATAGTGTGAGAGAGAGAGAGAGAGAGAGGTGGAACATATGTATGGTAGACTTCAACAATTTCTATAGACGGAAAAACTGTAAGAAAGGACGATATAAAAATATAAATAATCATATAAGCAACGAACAAAAACAACAGAAGCAGTAGCAGCAACAGGACACCAAAAATAGTACACATACAGGTATGTATATTCCGTGATATATACTCGTATACTCGTAGTACAAAATAATGTACCATAATAATAAAAGGACGATAGAGAATGAATAAATGAATGAATGAATGCTGTGGCGCATTAAGTGAATCTACATACATAAATATTTCAGAAGGTTTTTCAACTTCATAAGAAAAAAAAAATAAATATATACATATGCGTGGAAAATTTTTCGTGTCGCCATTGTTGTTGTTGTTGTTTGGAAAACTGTGAGTGAAAATGCATTGAAATTAACAACGTAAATGAATAAAAAGTGGCACGAGGATAATGTATGAATGTGTGTGTTCATTATAAATACATTCGTTTTCATACTACAATACATGTGAAAACACATCTTTAACGTTGGTAACCCTAAAAGATTTTGCAAATACTTATGTAGAACAAACAAAAAAAGGGTGCTGTAAACTGCTACGTATACTTTTACGTAGGTTTTACAGAAAATCACAAAAAATAGTAAAAATAAAAAACTTTCCAAACAAAAATGTTTCTTACCGGTTTTCATCGTTGCACATTATAATACACAAGTTGTTTATGCTGTGAATCTAATCCGTTTGATAGGTTATGTGGTTTTTTTTTTTTAATGTATCTTTGTGTTTGGCAACTGCGATCCGTGCAGATAAGCTGTTTGAAAAATTGAATGGTAGATTGAAGATTTTTAGAATTTAATTTTGTGACGTTTGAATTTACAATAGAACATTTTATTACAATATGATTAGATAGTTTAAGTTTTCGGTTGAATAAATGCTAGCGGTTATAGCTGGTTTGAATGATTTTAACTACTGATTTGCAAATATATACTTTAAACAATAATGTTGTGTCCAAATATAGACCGAGGTAACGAGAGAGCCCTTTAAAGTTTCAGTATGTTTTTTTGGTAATCATTACTTTTTGAAGAGGTGAGTAGCTGTCATTTGTAGTTGGGTATTGTATTTTAAGACTTCCAGGGTACGTGACTTATTTACATACATTTTGCACTTCAAAGAATCACACAGGCAAAAGTCTGGAGTCGTCAAATCGTGCCATCGCTGTGGCCATTCAAAATCAAAATTTCTCGAAGTTAAGCGAACGGCGAACGATGGCCGAAATAAAGCGATCATGCCACTGAATGTATAAGATATGACACTGTCCTGTTGAAACCAATCGTTATTCATGCCTTTATCAGCCAGATGTGGCATTAAAAAATCCATTTTCCTTAAATATCCCGTTATCTATCTCCGATGACTGGTCCGTTGAATATTTCCGCATGAATTCGGGCATAAAATGTGACTCGTGAAGTATTTCGTGTACTTCTTGACACTTTGCAGTGGCATATACCGAACAATTTTGTTTGTCATCTTCCTTCAGGGCAAAGTGAGACTAACACCGAAGCACGACTGCCTAGATTGGTTGTCTAGTTGAATTGAATCCATTCAAGTATAGAATCAAAAGATTTGTGGCACCATCAAGATAGTCGGATGGTTGACCAGATTTTTGTATTGAAATAACCGTAGATATATTTAATTTGTATCGAAACTAGCCAATTTTAGTACAATAGCTAAAAATCTTCGCAAGATATTTGATCACTAAGATAGGCAGGATTTTACTGCATGACGTCAGAACAGCGATTTTTTGTCATTCAGGGATTTATATACTATACTAGCTTTCTCCCTGTGGTTAAAATTCAATCATTATGCGACAATACAACACAGTTAAGCACTTTTTGATAATGCTGAGAGCATTAAGTACGACCAACATGTTGAGATCAACATAAGGCTGGACCATATAAGCCATAAGACCATCGATTCTGCAGGCTACATAACTTAATAATAACTTTTTTAATGAAAATAGAATTCTAAGTTGCATAATTGTAAACACGTTTCAAGCTTTTATAGTCGCCCAATATTAGATTCTGAGAATGGACAGTTGTGCATGGTTAGATTGAGTCGTCTGATTATCTGATGCTGACTGCATGATTGATACCGCATTTGTTGTCAGTTGACAACAATCGTGTCACGATGATAAAGCAATGACAAAATTGAGCTATGAATTGCGGTACTCCATCTACCAAATTTTGCAGAATTAGACCCCAGAGATTATATTCTGTTGCGAATCTAAGAAAATGAATCAATGATGATTAAAGATGTGGAACGTATTTATGAAGAATTCATTACTTCAATAATTACTTTCTCAGATGACACATAATCGATTTACATGAAATAGATACACACACTGGAGATGAGCTAGTCAGTGATTTTTGTATAGCAGTGATTATTGTGACTGTTACTTTGAAATCACCGTGATTTTCAACTAATACTGCGATCACTGTTCAATATAAAAAGCAAAAAAAAAACATAAGAGAAGAGAGTTGAATATAGTTTCAATCATTGGGGTCCCATAACAGAAAATGTATTCTTTAAAAAACTCTTGGGAACTTAGGCGGAAACATGGTATTTTAGGTAGTCACCTGATTTGTACAACTAGAGTATGTACAAATCATCCTTCCCAGGATTGATCAAGTGTCATATCTTCATTACAGTTCTTTGGGACTAATTCCATGGTTTCTGGAATATCTTCTTTTTGATGTCATTTTCTGGAGAAGATTGGCTTTAAATATTAAAAATAAAAAACAAGAGGAGAGAGTTGGAAATAGTCTCAATCATTGGGCTCCCGTAACAGAAGAAATATTCCTTTAAATAATCTACAGAATTGAGGCGAGAAGATGGTATTTTAGTGCCAACTATTGCTGATTTCATTTCCGATTTCAAAAATTGACTGGATCATATATTTTTCACATAGTCCTTCCTAGATTTGATCAAGTGCCATAACTTCACAACAACTTGTAAGCAGAGCTCGCAAAATATGCTCAAACAAAATTTTTCTATGCTGTCTGCTCACCGAAAAGACAGAATAAAATGAAGCAGACTCGTTCACTCTTTCAACAGAACACTTATTTTTGATCCGTTCGTGTTTTCTGTTTCATGCTTCTCGATGAGCGATACCCACGAAGCTGTCTTACGATAATATCTTGATGGTGACACTTTCGTTCGACTCTCAGCAACTGAGCAAAACGAGCTAGGTGGAAGCGTAAAGTGTCTTTTTTGTTGTTGTTGCGTTAGGTTTTTGTTGTTGTGCTTAAATAGCTTTATTAAATATGAAGCGATATTTAACTACCTGTGATTCAATCTCGGTGACTGAAAAATCACTGATATCAGTTGCCACTTGATATTGTAATTAACGGCATATCAGTAATATATTATGCATCAACTTGATACGTTGATACTTTTTGTGCTGCTAACACTACATGCATGATATATTACTCATACGCCGTGATTCACAGTGGGACTACTAAGAAACAAATCATACTTAATAACTGAGAGTTACAATATCGAGTAGCAACTGATATAAGTGATTTTTCAGTCGCCGTGATTGAATCACAGGTAGTGAAATATCGCTCAGCTCTAATGTACATAGCTTACCGTTCAGCGGTCAGAAGATCTATTTGTATTGGCGCGTATTTGTTTTCACGGTACATTTCATAACATGAAACTTTAAATTCCATTAACAATCAGATTACGGTCGATCATGTTTTCACTAAATTATAATAAAACTTTTAGTGTAACCCACATTTACACATCACAGAAACAATAAGTGTTATAAATAGTATTGTAGCTACTAAGTATGTACTTTACGCTGCTGTTTTGTAGAATAATACATCTCTATATATACCCGTAAAAGGCATCTATGTACGAGTACATACAAAGCACAATATATAATTTATCCCAGAAACTGTGCTAATGATTAATAAAGTCAATTAAAAAGGATATATCGCACATGTTTCGATGCTGTCGTTAAGCGGATTATGTCGTTCTCTTTAATGCCATTGTCCTGTCAACGACGTAGCTGCCTGCAGCTGTGAGATATAAGCTAGTGACTCATTTGAAAGCAATCTTGTAGCTAACATTTGCACATAGATACACCCACACATAGTTAAACCCACACATCCACATATATCTATGCAAATGCAATGCATGCGCGCAAATACGCGAAGGTCAAGTGTGGTCATTAATATGCAGTTTTTTAGTTCAATTGTTGTTATATCGTAACTTTGTAATGCTTTTTCCTTGCTTCATTTCTTTTTGTGGTCAGTTGGAAAAAAAACTTTTTGCATTCAAATGCTAACAATATAAAACTCTACTTACTATAATAAAAAAAAAACCACAAACAAACAAAACTCCTATGGTTTATATCGTACATTGTACATACATATACTATGCATAACGATAAGAAAATTTGAATAGAAACGTGAGTGTGCTCAACTGGAAATAATGGTTTTTTATTTCTGAATTTACAAACAGAGCGTCAGAAACAAACAACAACAAAAAATGCGATACCGTCAAACAATGTGTAAAAAAAATTCAACACCAACTATGCAGGACAAGAAAAACCAAACTTCTAACCATATAATAATAATCCAATCAGAAAAATATTTGCACACTACTCAAAATGAGAATATGAAGTACAACACTTTATTACTTACTTACTTAGGTGGATCTACAACCGTCTATCGGCCAAGGCCACATGTAGGAAACACACCATTCGTTGTAGTTTAGTGCCAGTCGCTGGCAATCCGGAGCATCTTCAGATCATCACAGACCTGAGCTTGCCAGCCCAGAGCAGCTGATGGAATTTAATGCACTCGACTAAGTCAACCTCACCTCGTGATTCATACGGGACATAAACTCGACGCCAACTCGAAGCGGATCAAAAATCCTACGTAAAATCTTTCTCTCGAACACTCCTAAAAAGGCTGTATTCGTTGATGTCAGGGTCATGCTTCTGCGCCATACAGCAGGACCAGGATTATCAGTGTCTTGTAGATTTTTCTCTTCGTACTTCGAGAGAGGGCTCTACTTCTAATTTGCTGCTGAGCCCAAAGTAGCAGCGATTAGCAAGCGTGATTCTTCGTCTAATCTCTAGGCTGACGTTGTTGTCGCTGGTAATTTCTGTTCCCAGTCTTCATTTTATTGAAGTTGAAATTCTACATACTCACGAACCGTGGACACCAAATACTTCGTCTTGTCCTCGTTCAGTACCTTGTCTATGAGACGTGAATGTTTCTCAATTTCCGAGATCGCCCTGCTAATTCGCCGTTCGTTCGCGCCGATGATGTCAATATCATCAGCATATATACCTCTCTTGGTATCAAAGTTTTCGGAGAAGTTCTTTCCCACTCTGACGACACTTTGGGTGTGTGATAGCGTCATTATGCAAAGACAAACGATCTTTGCTGGAATACCAAGTTCAGATAGGGCGTTGAACAACTTCACTCTTATCGGCATGTCGAAAGCGTCCTTCTAACCGATAATTAGGTGGTGTGTGTCTGTGTTGAAGTCATGGGACATTTCCAGGATTTGGCGTAGAGTGAAAATTTGATCACTAGTCGACCACCAGACGTTTGCACAGTACGCGGAACAGAATTTAGTATCCAACTGAAAGGTTCGTAGTTTTTTTCTTGAAGATATAACAAAGAACACTGAGATTTTAATTCGTTTAGTTCGGACCATATTTTGCATAAGAGTTAGTGCATTCTCCTTACCAACTCTTTGCCACCGATCTTCAATAACTCAGCTGGCAGCTCTTCGGCGGTTGCCGCTTTGTTATTCTTCAGCTTTTTAATTACTGAGTTGACCTATTTATAATTCTTTGGGACGTGCGGAATGCACCATGCCGAACCTGTTGCGTACCTTGGCTGCTACAAGGTGGTGATTCGCACATACTACACTCTCGATGCGTGCCTTCCGTCTATCACAACGTGTATTTTGATCGGGACAAGCCTCTTCCATTACTGGAGGTAGCGTCGTGAAGAAATTTTCCTACTATTGGGGCAACAATTGTTTAATTTCCTAATTTTGTTGTTGACAGGCACTCGTAAAACTCATATTTTGGACAGAACAAAAAAAAAAAATTAAGTAAAATCAAGTTTTATAATACGCAAAAAGTTTATGCTCCAAGTGAACGAAGCTTCAGAAATGTCTGGTATTTTAACATTTCTTTTTTTCGTTTTGTATTCTTTTTGTTATTTATTTGGTTTTAATAATTCGATTATACTTTCATATCTGATCGACCTTTGACTCTATTCGACTGGAGTCCAATCTTTTGGAGTGCCTATCCTTCATACTTATTGCGACCATTTTAAAAGAATAGAAGAAGAAGAGAGAGAGAGAGAGAGAGAGGGAGATCAATATTTTTTCGAACGTGTTGGCGAAGTGTTTATACACGAGTTATACGGGTCGTTATTTTCAGTCCGTTATACTTAACACTCTCAGCATTAAAAGAACAGAAGAACACAAGAAATGATACTGAACTGTTTTGTATTGTCACTATAAGGGTTGAATTTCAACCGCAAAGTCTAGTCGATATAAATGTCCGACAGGTTTTTTTTTTTGGAACTTTCTACTAAAAATATTTAGACGATTAATCAACATTAATATGTTAAATAATCTAAATAAATAAGAAGCGGACGAATTCACTGTGTATGTGCTGCGCTATGAACCTACCGGCGAACACAGTGGGCAATGCATATATAAGTATAAAAATAGTAACTTTGTGGAGTAGATATTATAAGAGCACCACGGCTTACCATATAGAGTAAGATAGAGCCACCAATCTTGGATGTTTGGGTAGACTCAATCATAACCAGATCAAATTTACAATATTTTAACATATCCTGTATAAAGAATAATTGTAACAGACTATATTGGATATGCTAAACTGTGAAAATGCATGTAACATGATGAAGGAAGCATTGGCGACCCCATGAGTTAAACGACCTAATCAGGAGGTAATGAGTCGCAGCAGTGTTTGCTGACGAACTGTAGAACTGGTTCATACTGGCAGGTCTAAGTGATGTACGGGATACAGAGTAGTTTCTGGAAGCTGAACTAGCTGAAGTGCAACCTATCTTCCCTATCACACTAGATGATGAATGCTTTCAAATCAAAATGCTTTAACTGAACAAATCACCTGGCTACGAAAGAAAGCATTACAGCTCTGCTCTCTTTTTAGATATTCATCAAACATTTGATTTCATCTGGCATCAAGCATTGCTCTACAAGTTTAACTCTCTCCTCCTGCATTTTCCGAATCTAACACAACCGTTTCGTCTCTCCATATTCTTGGCAGCGAATGATGCTCAATCTACACCATCTGGTGACTGATGATTCTAATATTGTAGATTTGCTTATTGTGGACTACAGGGGATATAAAGTTACAAACAAATCGAACATTGTTATCATCAATCATCCAAGTCGAGTCGCAGTAGCCTTCTTCTGATGGTTCTGGATGGCATTTTTCATTTTTGAATAGAATAAAAAATAGGCCTATAACTGAAGAACATATTCACATCCAATTTAAGATTTATATCACAAAAACTAAGGCAAGTACATATCTATTATCCTTTTTGAATCAAGAGTGAAGGGTATGCCAGATTCGATTTCTGTTATTTTAAGTTTTTTCTTTTTTCTTCGCTTACTAAGTTTTACCTTCACAGTCCAACTGATACGTCTAACTCCGTTTGCGGTTTCGATTTATCTTGGAATGTGCAATAATTATTTCCAACTTTGTTTGGATTGGTCTGACGCCAGAGGGTGGCATGGAACGTTTTTATTTATCAGTAAAATGCCAACGCTCGGTCAGTACGTAGAATGCAACGCGTGTTGATTGTGGGCGTCTGTATTTCTTTATATTTACTTTTTTTTTTCGTCCATGTATTAATGTAGAATTTTCCTATTAGCAGAAGAATTTATGAGCGTGCATTGCTTTGGTTTTTTGCTGCTATTGTTTTCATATTTATTTTCCGGTTTTTACTCGCTCTATAAACAGTAGGGCTTGCATGGAAAATATTTTTATTTAGTTTATATAATAACATAAAAAAAAAGTTCAAAGAAAAAAGTTAACTTATGTCACAATGAAGCTTAAATTAACAAAATGTGTATATTGTAGCCCTAAGCACGATTTTTACAAATAAACAAGTAAGCATACGCTGCATCCCTGCTAATGTAGGCTTAATCAGACTTTAAAAATTTAAAAAAAAATAAAAATGGCGCTAGACAGAGAATTAGATGGCGTTGTAAGCGTCCTCTAACGGCGGTAGCATACCAATAGATGGCGCATCGTAAATCACGCCATTAATTGGTAAAGTATGCATATAGCTTATAAATCGAACTGTATAAGAGACAGGCAAAACATAAATCAAAGTTTTGTAGCTCTATCTCTTTCAGTCGTCGAGGTCTCTCTGTTTTTCTCCGAAGGGAGAATTCGTAATGTTTATGCTTTGAAGTTGCATAAGACGTGAATCGCGTTTTTGTTTAGTTTCAGATGCTGTTGAAGTAGTTACTAAGCTACAAAGCTGGTGAAGCTGTTGTTGTCGTTTTTCACTTCCAGATGCCCTTGAAGTGGTTAGATATCCAGTTCCCGTTTCTAAGATTCACAAAAGGATATACATGGACATCTCTTCATAATTTGGGGGTATGCCCCGCCACTTTTCTCCAAATGATATGATGAAGCCCATAATCTCCTTATCGATAGCAACACACTGAAAAAAAGAATTTCGGGCGTTTGAGAGGCTCTCGTTGAATGTTCTTTGCCTCGTAGTTGTTCTAAGCGTGATTTATCTTGGTCTGGCGTTTCAGCTGCTTTGGTAGTATATGCTCTGATTCTAAATTTTCGAATGCGTTATTCATGTTCCGCTCTTGATTCTTGATTACGTACTCGATTTAACGTTGATTCCTGTGCATCTGTAACCAGATTTCCATTATTGTCCTTGCACAAAATAACTTCGGGCTTAAAACCTTTGGTTTTTGCTTGACCTTTTTATAAATCTTTCGAGCTTCATTTCTATCACGTAACACATCAACATCCTCAAGCTCACACTTTTCTTGTTCCTTTATTTTCGATATCGGTCTATAACAGCTCGCGTTGCTCCCGACTGCAGAGTTCATTTGTAAGCGGTGTCTTTCTCTGCAGTAGCTTGGCGACAATTCTCCTCATGCCAACGGGTCGTTACAGATCTGGTGTACCCAATGACCTCCTTGGCAACCGTATCCATGGATTGAGAGATATATTATACTGCTCACCCATATCATCAGAAGACGGAGAGAACTACCGGAATAGTTGGGAGAGTCTGGCTAAAAAGGCTTCGGCGGCCTGTAGTGATTGCAGCTTTCTGGCGTCTAGCTTGCGTTGAGCCTGGTGCGTTCTTGGCTGCCACAAGGTGGTAATCCGAGTCAATGTTGGGACCTCGTACCGTACGCACATCATACACTCTCGATGCAATTTTCAAACATAGACTAATTATCGCATCCCGCTCAAACTTGGCATGCATGTCTATGACAGTGACAGCCAAGATAAGAAGAAGAACCGAACCGATTCGGTTTACCGGTTAGGTTTAAATCCACTAGTCCGGGTCAATTTCGTTCACTTACAGGCTATATGATGTTCGTAGAATTATGTGAAATAATATTGTACCAGGGGTCCGGCTGAGCGATGCTTCGCAGCGCCATCCACGAGGATGCTTCGCACTCGATGCACCCCCTTATACCAAACTATTTATAAAAGTTGTGTGTGAATAAATAAAATTTTATTTTTAACATTACAAAAAATTAACACAGATACATCATAAATTCTTTTATAATAGCTGTTTTAATAATAGTTTTAATAACAAAAATGTAAAGTGTAGTTATATTATTTTTTACCCCAAAGTGTACATCAAAATCTCAATGTAATATATCTTTGAAAAGATTATGGTAAGGCAGCTCTCGATTTGATGCTCATCAGACGACTAATGATCACAAACTGTGCGTTATTTTATACCTACAGGCTACGAGCGACTGAGCGAGAAGGCATACATACATTGCGCTGCTGAGCGCCAAGCAATATAAACGCATGAGATAGAAAGAGAAGCATTGAAATTGAAATTCTTTGAGAGCATGTTTTCATTTAGAAAAATAAATGAAACACAAAAACAAAACACAAAGCCGAGAACGTCCCTATCTCTCTCATAAAGACTTTCAATACAGAAGCAAAGTAAATGCTTCTCTTTCTAACTCATGCGTTCATATTGCTTGGCCCTCAGCAACACCTATGACTTCATCTTGCAGTCAGCGAAGTTGGCTCATAGTTTTCGAAGTACAATGAGCAAAAAAGTCATGTACATTCTACCGATTATACAGAACGACTATAATGTATGTCATCTACCACGTTTTAGTCATGCATTGACCTTATCTGTTACTTAATAAAAATAGAAATCTTTTTTTGAACAATGCATAAATAAAATGCAACAGCCCTCTTCAGGTTAAGCTTTCGTAAATATTTTCTGCTTTTATTTTTATACAGTGTACGCTGTGTTTACGTTTTCAACACGTCAACGCACTAATACATACGCACCATATACCTCGCTCTTTGTGGCGATGAGTGGTGTAAATGTATTAAACAAACTAGTACGACACGAACACGCAACGTCACTATGTTTTGGTTGTAGTTTTTAACTTAAGCTCTATACTGAGATCAATGAAAATTTTTGATTTTTCATATAAAAAAACGCTGTCAAACAACAATCAATAATTTTCGGCACGAACTGTTTTCCAACGTGTACTCAGATAACAACAATGTTTGCTACCGAAAATACTTTATACACTAAAAAAACAGGTGGCAAAGAGTGTTAACTTTTGCACCTAATAAATATCAGATTTTAATATTTCATGTTGATTTAGGAGCACTGTTTTTTTTTTTTTTGTTTGTTTGATATAGCAGTAATAATTTACAATTTTGGGAGCAAAAATTTTCATCGATCGCAGTATTGGGCTTTACCAAGACTCCCAATTTGTCAATATATTTATGTGTATTTCTGAAGCCATATGCCTTTAGAGTTCTAGTTGCGCTTATGAGTATCTGTTGTAGGGTATACACTTATATACTTTATAGAGTCTGTGATGTCTCATACAAACTTTCTCACTATGTAAGCAGGATATAGCAAATTAAAGCGAAAACTAAAAAATCGCCCACAGGATAATGACGTCGCATCGTAGCATCGCGCAAATGTCAACAGCAGCTGAGTGTATGCATATATCTGTATGTGTAAATGTATCTGCATCTCAATGCGCATATAAATGATTTGTATATCCGCGGATTAATGGCTTTATCTATGTCTATATGAGTGTATCTCATTTTTTATCCATTGTAGCAGTGCAATAAATCATCGATTTATTTCTTGTCGTTTGTTTTTTAATATTGTATATATGCCTATATGCCTACATGTGTTTTTTTTTTTTTTTAATGCATCCAATGCGGGTCTATCTGTGCTAAAAAATCAATTTTCAAAGGATTTATTATTCGAGATTTGAGTTACGAAAATAAAAATCACAATGTCTATATTGTGTTTATGGCTGTTTATGGCTTTAATGGCTTTCGACTGATTTGATTCGTTCTATGCTCTCTTCTAACTCTGATTTTGGAACATTTGATTGCTTGTTCTATAAATATTTGCTTTTGTAATCGTTCAATAATATTGTGATATATTCAATTCAATTGTTAAATGCCAAACAAAATTTAAGCTATATGTAGCTAAGTGTTGTTATGCGCATACATTTTGATAAATATTTTGTCTAGAATATTTGAGAAGCATCGATGCGATGCTAATTGTGTCAAAGTTCAAACATGAAAAACAATTCAAATGTCGAGCAATTTCTATATAATGAAATTGAATTGTTAAACGATTGTAGGCAATTGTTTTGTGAATATTGACTACTTCTGCAAGTTGTGATACTTTAAAGCTTTAGTAATTTCATACATAGTATTAAGATATTTTCTGTATTTATATCAGATTTTGAATTGGCTTTAAGAAGACTATATGTGTTAAGATAAAAAAAAATTATACCTAATTTTAATAATTTAAATTTTTTAACTCAAATTGATGCTCGTCTTCTTACCCATGGAATATGTTCCTTACAGATTGTAGCTTTACGCAAGAGGCTTTTAATTTATTTGCTAATTTTATTCAATAAGTTTATTCAAATACCAACTAGCCTATATGTGGTGTTAACATTTCTAATTCAAATTTACGCACCATATCTGTCTCTTTTATTCATTCCTTAAACACTTTCTTTCACTCAAACTAGGTTATGCTTCTGGTCCTGATAATGTACCCTCGGCCTTACTGTTGCAATTTTTTTAACTTTCTTTTGAAGAATTACTGTACCATCGATTTGGAAGGAATCATTTATAATTCCGCTCCACAAGAAAGGCAGTAAATCTGATGTATCTAACTATAGAGGTATTACCAAGTTATGCACAATTTCTAAAGGTTTCCCTTGCGATCTTCTCTGTGTGGAAGTAAAAAGCAAAATATACCAGTTTGGTCGTTCATTCTCAAATTGATTTGGACGCATCGCAAAGAATTTTGATTTTGACTGATTGCTGATTTCTGCGGACTGTTTTTAGCTCCTGCAATGAATCTGTTGGTTTTTGATCCCCGAAATGGCCATCTGATGAATAATCTAAAATGAAGCTTTCGTAAAAGACAGTGGTTTAGTTAAAAAAGTTGTAGTAATTACTCTGCAAATGCTTCTGCAGAACGCATCAAATGCCATTTTGAAAAGATATTTTGTGTTTTAATACTAACGCAACTTCAATTTTTTTCTCAGGATCGGTCAACGTCAAAACGTCAGTGAAGGTTTACACTGATGTTGTGGTGTAGTTCATGAACGAGCAGAGTTTGGAAATTATTAAAAGTTACTACAGAAATTCTGAGTCGGTTGTCACAACTTTAAGAGCGCTTGCTCAAATTTACGGAAGAAATAATCGTCCCACCAGACAGACTGTGCATGCCTTAGTGGATAAATTCGAGTCAACATATTCACTATTGGATGTTACTGTGCCAGTGAAACAATGCACCTGTCGAAATACAGAAAATATCGCACCTGTAAGTGCTTCAGTTAAAAGTGAGCCAAATCTCCCAATGAAGTTCGCTATTGAGCCTTGTTGTAGGGCGGACACTGCTGAATCTAACGGGGGTAATTGAAACATCCCTTGAACACAAAGAGGTCACAATGTGTACCTCTTTGGACATAGATGGGGCGTTTGATAACACTAATCACGCCACAATCTGTAACGCACTAATAGAGAGGGGAGTAGACCCAATTATAGTGAAACGGATACAGTCATTGCTGAGAACAAGAACCGCTGGGGCAGGGGTGAATGGCACTAACTTCAAAATACAAACAGTCAACAGGGATGAGTTCTCTCGTCCCTACTATGGAGCCTAGTTCTAGACGGAGTTAGTAGGCTAAGCGAAAATGGAATGGGCTGTCAGTGCTATGCGGATGACATAGTCATTATGGCAAGTGGAAAGTTTGAAGAAACTATCTGTGCCCTAATCAATAGAGGTCTCAAAATTACACTGGACTGGTACAATGAGGTGGGACTCAAAATTAACCGCACCAAAACAGTCATTGTACCATTTACTTGGAAGCACAAGCTGCATAGACTTAAGGAAACCACCCCTGGTTGTGAAAGTTAGCCAGGAGGTTAAATACTTAGTACTAACACACTGCGCTACTGCGTTGGAATTCAGCAGAGTCGTAGGCCCCACATTAAACCAGTGGGAGTCCTTGGGTAAATATACCAGTATATTTCAAGCTGAACTGTGCGCAGTATAATTTGGATAGAGGCTACAGCAATTGTGAGATTGCTATTCTATCCGACAGTCAGGCGATGTATAAAGCATTAAGCTCAAACTCCGTCAAGACTGTGTTCGCCGACAATAATATGGTAGTATATGAGCTAGCTGATAGGCTTGCCAAGAAACGAGCGGCAACGCCAATGGTAGGACCAGAGCCTTTTTGTGGCACTGGAAGACATACTACACTGGAACTAATCCGCTAAGAAACAAATAGGACAAAGCACTGGGCTATAAGCCAAGGACTAAGGCAATTCAAAATATTCCTAGGGGGTTTCGTCCCGCACAGAGCGAGAGCAATGATTCAACTAGGTAGAAACCAGCTGAGAACTTTGACAGGAAAGCTAACAGGACACTGTCGACTGAGGAGACACCTGTGTGTGACGGGTGTATATAATTCCCCAGAATGCATATTTTGCGATCATAAAGAAGAGACTCCTATTCTTATTGTTGCATAATGTGAAGCAATAATCAGAAGTAGACTTCGAATATTGGGCAGTTACTTTGTCGCTGAAGAACAACTGAAGAAGTTAGATCCTAGGGCAATACTAAGGTTTATTCAACAAATTGGACTAGAGCAGGACAGCTAAGTAAGAAGGACGAAACAATAGATCTCTAAAGGTCGCGGTTTTTAAAATTATGTCCTATAATGATAATAATAATAATAATAATATTCTCGATAAATGGGCCGGTCCGGCTTATACGATTTAAAGTATTGGACTTATTCTTAAGGGGTATGTTATCGTTGCTTTATGCCAACAAGGCAACAATATTAGAGGAGCACAAGAACAATATCAAACGAAATTGCGAAATTGTCAACTTCCGGCTTATATGTGCGGAAGTGTGGTGGACAATTGGTGCCATAGAAGCGATTCTGCAAGCGTGCTCACGGTGATCATATGGACATGATCGACTTAAATATACAAATAGAGCCTGTATACTACACCTTAAATGCATTTCAGCCCAATGTCTCAAATATTTTGTGTTTTATTTAATTACTTATTGAAAATTCCTTTATATGTATATACATATTACTCATACGCAGCATAGCCTAAAACATATTCAATATAAAATATATTAATGGTACCATGCCTGCATTTGAGTATCTTCAATTGATTTCAATTGATTGATAAGTAAATTAATAGGTAATTTATCCCCTATCCTGACCGACTTAGCTTATAGCTTAATAACCCTTGAAAATGCAATTCAGCTTAAGTATTCATTATTGATGCGTACAATATACAAATATAAATCAAACCAATTCAAAATAAATGCAACTCTTCAAATTGATTTCACATTCGAAGCGTTATAAGCGAAAATTAAATAAGTATGTCAACAGTTCAAGTATGTTTGTCTGCTTATGAAGCAAATACTTACTTACTCAAGACAATTTTATGTACAAGCAAACAAATAAACATGATTTCACAGCAAGAAGCGTGCTTTTGTGCCTACAGATGCGTGGATGTGTCTGCCTGCTTTTCGGTAATTAGCAACTCAGTAGAGCATATCAGCAAGAAGAATATCCTCTTGGTAAATCAGCACGTGCCACTTCTGCAATCAAGTGTAGTACTTGGTAGCATAATGTGACATGTCATGGCAAGATTTCTAGATACTTTAAGACAATATTTTTGCTGTTTTATTATATATCATATACATATATATATATATATATATATATATATATATATATATATATATATATATATATATATATATATATATATATATATATATATATATATATATAAAAAAATATATATATATATATATATATATATATATATATATATATATATATATATATATATATATATATATATATATATATATATATATATATATATATATATATATATATATATATATATATATATAACTGAGCCTTAATGAAATTAATTCATTGAAATTCATTTGCAGCTAAATTCGATATTCATTCATGCATGAATGAGCGTAAACATGAGTGTGTAAACATGAATGACTGATTCGCTTCTACTTTTCTTTTAAAGGCAAGTACAAGGTATGTTTTTATACCTTGCACAAAAAAGTATACAACATTTTTGAACCTTTCAAAATGTATTTAACATGGGAAACATCGGAGATCTAATAAAGTAGGTATATGCATTCGTGATCAGTAAAAGACGATTTTATCTAGCCATGATCATCCGTCCGTCCGTCCGTCTGTATGTCTATTTGAGAGAAAAGTTCTGCGACTAGAGCAGATTTATAAGATATTCACACCTAATCGCTTAACAGCTTAGTTGATGAGAAAATAAGAAACTAAATAATATCCAACAACAAAATGTATTGTGAAAGCAGAATTCATCGACCTCTACCCTTGGTTACAAATGTTCTCTGAAAAAAATATTTTGTAGTGTTTTGAATGAAATCGACAATCCGTTTGGTATTTATAAGAGCAAAATAATGGATTCTTAAGTAAAGCTACTACTACTACAAGTTTGTATGGGGCTACCCTATGTAGTGGCCCTATGTGAACCTATTGGTTATATTTTATTAGGATTTAAGTACCAAATTCTGAGTTTCTAACGTATTTAACAACAAAATCAAAAAAATGTTCGTACAAAAATTTTAAAATGGCGTCAACCCCTTAAAGAGCGGTTGGAATATTCCCTTAATACTAGTAATAATGCTTAATACTAGGCAAACAATGCCGTCTTTACACTAGAGTTGCATCTGACATTTTTTTTTTTAAAGCAATATGCCAAAATATTGTTTTAAACTAAAATCTCGCATATTTTTTTTTTTTTTTGTTCTGATTCTTCTGTCAATTTCAAAAGAAGTATTGTACAAGTTTGTTTTGGAAAAATTGCAGATAAAGCGAAGTTTTTGGATCTATGGAATTTTGAGAATGTATAGAGAATGAAAATGTATAGACGGACGGACATGTCGAAATCGACTCGTCTTTCAATGCTGATCAAAAACTGTATTGGACCTGCAACGCCTCCTTTTGCCTGATACATACATTTGTACAAACTTAATATACCATTACTGCAACCATTACTGGTGGAACGAGAAGGCGGAAGAAGTATATACGCAAGACGTCAATACCAGAGGTCACGAGGTAAGCCGAACTCTACATATCTTCAAATGAAATATGCAGAGATACATCGAATGCTTAAACTGTCTGATGCTGCTAACCAAGATCCGTAAGCTATGGTTTACAAGGTGGTCATAAAAACCAAGCTTGAGCTAATTCGAAATTAGTGCCACTTTTAAGAACAACAAAACGTCAGGTCCTGATGTGATTTTAAACAAAAGACTCAACCTGGCAATTTGGATGTGCCCAAGGACGTTTGCGAACGTCTATAATAGGTGCCATACGGTAAGCACTTTCCTAAACGGTATAAAGTACAGAAGGGCGTACGCATACCTAAGCCTTATAAACATTTGTTGCTGATATGTTTGCTTGAGACTGCTGGCAAGGTCTTCGAGAAGCTTTTAGACAATATGACAGGAAGTAGATCGTTCAAATCTTCAATTTTCGGAACACATGTTGTTTAAGAGTTCAAGGTTTGCTATAGAAAGGTACTTACGCGGTGAGCAACTTTACGATGTCAGGCATAAAAAAAACTACGCAGACTGGAGCGATAGCGAACGGCTGACCCAGTATATAGTATATCGACCAGGGTATACTAAATTTATGCAAATGAGTGTTTCTTGCAAGCACAAAAATGGAAGACTAGTTATAGACGCAAAAAAATCACTGAGACTATGAAAAAGTCACATTTCTAACCTACTTGACATCATCGGCACGAAAGAACAGCAAGTTATCAAGGCGTTCTCGGAGATTGAGCAATAGTCAAGTCTCAGTGAACAGGGTGCAGGCAAAGTACTTAGTATCCATACGCATCCCGTCCTGGACGGTCTATGAGGAATGATACTTTTGTATAGTGCAGAGGAGCTGTCAACATCGGTTACAGCGTCTTTGGGAATATTCGACAGAAGATTCTACGTAAGATTTTTGGAGAAATTTCGGATCCGTACAGAATCCGCCATAAGCTGCACTGTGCGAGTCTACGAGGAGAACCTAAATTTGATTTATGGAGAACGTTAGAGAGGGCGACCGAGCATACGTTGGAATGGGAAAGTCTGGAAATGCCTTTGTACACTATAGTATAACAGACTAGTCAATACTGGCAAGTTCGCATATAAGTCCGTCCGTCCGCCCATCTGTATGAACACCGAAATCTCAGCACATCAACTTTATAACATATTTGACATTCAGTAAGCAGCAATAGTTCCTTACGTTTTACGTCTTCTACTTTAGCAGTGATTGCGTTAGAGTGGTAAAAGTGAGGTCGTATTATTTTTGTTTATTTATATTTTTATATTTAATAATATGCTTTATTTCGTTAGTGAATTCTTATAAATAAGAAAAAGAGCAGCGTATTTGAAAGTCATGCATTCACGACTGCAGCATTCTCACTTATTTCAATTGCAATCTCTACAAATTCGCACTAATTATGTAAGTAAAAAGCCACTTTTGCAGTAATTAATAAATTTTTCAAGTACCAAAATGGCAAAAAATAAACCAAAAAAATCAAAACGCAATATTATTAAAATTAATTAAGACACTGACCTAAGACAGCAGACAGCGAGGAAGCAAGCATAAATGCCAACTTACAAGCACGGAACACGAAGTGTCAAAGCAATTAAGAACTGTCGCAGTTCTGGAGGACTGCTCAAGTCAACCAAACACTTTTCCAAACATGTCACCCTGCACGCGATGCTATTCAGGTTCCACTTTGTTAAATATAGTCAATGTGCAGTCGTCATTATTAATGGGCCAACTATTTAGTGTTCACTGCAGGGGTGCTACGGCATCATTAATTTTACGTAATAAAGCAGCGGCAGACATTTTTTAAGCACACATCCTTGCCGTATGTTATAAAATGGATCATTAATACTCTGGCAGCATTACTATTACTAGATAAACACGTGTCTTTTAATTACATATTGTATCAACAGTGACTTACATTGCATTTTGTCCTGCTTTGTTTGCATTGAACAAACTTGATTTCGAAACGACGTGATTTATTGAACCAGGCATAAGTTATTTCAATTGAAATGTAAGCCCTGCAAAAAAAAAATTGTTTGTATTCTGGTAAAAAGTTCTGCACTAGAATAAGTTTTGAAAGAAGAAAAAAAAATAAAGTTCTAAAGTGCTTTTGAAAAACGCCTGGCAGTTTGTTAGTAAGTAGTTTGACGCTTGAACGCAACTCAATGCGTTCTATGGTCAAGTTCTACCATGAACGAACAAATAACCGAATGAGGGAGAAAACTATTTGGCAGGATATCGAACCATGAGGCTGACAGCTGCATGAATGGAAATATTGATTAAAAAGGATGCAACGAAGAATCTTTTTTTTTTCAAATTAATAAAAGAAAAACAAGGTAAAACTTCAACTTCAATACAACCGAAGTTTTAATATCCTTCGCACGAAAGGTTGCATTTCATACGTTGTCGCGATAGTGGATAGTGTTAGACCGTGTCCTGTTTTTATGATCAAGTACACTTAAAATCCAATGAAATTACCTGGAAAACAAACCCTTGAATCCAAGGTGGAGCAACGTATGCCGATGGTTCAATGGTTAGTGCATTAATTAGTCCAAAATTAATTAAGATAAATGCCTTATTACGCTCTCACGGACAGTTACAATGGACTGATACTTCCCTGTTTACAAACGGTACCAAAATCTGAGCTTGCCAGCCCAGTGGAGCCGCTGGAATTCAATGCACTCGACTAAATCAACCTAGTTAAGTTAATCTCACCTCGTGATTCATACGGGACATAAACTCGACGCCAACTCGAAGAGGATCAAAAATCCTATGTAGAATCTTTCTCTCGAACACTCCTAAAGAGGCTGTATCCGTTGATGTCAGGGTCATGCTTCTGCGCCATACAGCAGGACCGGGATTATCAGTATATTATAGATTTTTATCTTCGTACTTCGAGAGAGGGCTCTACTTCTAATTTGCCGCTGAGCCCAAAGTAGCAGCGATTAGCAAGCGTGATTCTTCGACTAATCTCTAGGTTAACGTTGTTGTCGCTGGTAATTTCTGTTCCCAGTTTTCCATTTTTTGAAGTTGAAATATCCATACTCACGACCTCTTTGGTCTGAAGCCACACTGATACTGGCCTATCAGTGCATCCGTGTATGGCTCCAGACGTTTACACAGTAGGGAACAGAATTTAGCTTAGGTTAGAGAAGTAACATCTTCATAGTCTCAGTGATTCCTGTGCATCTGTAATTAGACTTTCATTATTGTCCTTGGAGATAGAAACTCCGGGCTTAAAACCTTTGGTCAGATGATTGACGTTTTGATAAAACTTTCGAGCTTCATTTCTATCATATAACAACTCAACATCCTCAAGCTCACGACTTTCTTGTTCCATTTTTTTTTGCGTCTGAAAAGGCGTTTCCTCTCTCTCTCCGTTCCTCACGATATCGGTCTCTAACAGATCGCATTGCTTTCAATTCAAGAGTTCTTTTGTAAGCGGCGTCTTTCTCGACAGTATCTTGGCGGCACTCCTCGTCATACCAAGGGTTCATTACTGGCTCCCAATGACCTCCTTGCCAGCCGTATCCATGGAGTATGTCTCAACTGCTCACCTATATCTTCAGAAGCCGAAGAGGACTGGCGCTACTGATTTCCACATTCCGACCTGCGGCGAAATCGATTAGCCTCTTCCATTACTGAATGTAGCGTCGTGAAGACTAAATTTTCCTACTATTGGGGCAACAGTTTCTTCCTTCCCAATTTTGGAGTTGATAGACAGTCATTAAACTCAAAAAGTTTATGCTTTAAGTAAACGAAGCTTCAGAAATTTGTGGTGTTTTAACATTATTTTTTTTTCTTTTTGTATTCTATTTGTTATTTATTTGGTTTTAATAATTCGATTGTACTTTCACATCTGATCGACCTTTGGCTCTGGTCGACTGGCGACCAATCTTTTGAAGTACCTATCCTTGAAACGTATCGCGACCATTTTCAAAGAATAGAGAGAGAGAGAGAGAGAGAGAGAGAGAGAGAAATCATTATTTTTTTTTGAGCGTGACAAAATGTTTATACACAAAGTGTTTATACGGGTCGTTATTTTCAGTCCGTTATACTTAACGCTCTCATCATTAAAAGAACAGACAAGGGTGCGAATATGCTTATACGCTCTCAGAATTATGAAATGGTACTGAACGGTTTTGTATTGTCACTCTAATGGTTGAATTTCAACCACACGCCGACCTGGCCATAACGGAAAGGCAATATAGAAATCTCCGACAGATATACTATTGGTATTGATTTTTTAAATTTGTAACTTTCTACTAAAAAATGCAGACGATTTTTCAACCATGGTATGGTAAATAATCTCGAGATATCGCTTTAGCTTACTTGGGATCATACCGATTTCTATGAAATCACGGTAGCTATACAATAATAATAATAAAGTAACAGACATCCAGATAAACAAAATTTTCTACAATATTGAAGTTGAAATTCTCCATACTCACAGACCGTCTAAGACGCGGTGATGGTCTGCGAGTGAACGCCAAGTACTTCGACTTGTTCTCGTTCACAGCTAGAGCCATGAGACATGAATGTTTCTCAAATCCGAAAACACCCTAACTAACTTGCCGTTCGTTCGTGCCGATGATGTCAATATCATCAGCATATCCAAATAGCATCACGTCCTTATGGAAGACCGTGCCCGACTTTTCTACGTATGGGCAGCAGTGGCGTAGGATGTCCTGCATCAAGAGATTAGAAAAGTCGCATGATAAAGCACCACTCTTCCTGAAACCTCTCTTGGTATCAAAGGGTTCGGAGATGTTCTTTCCTTCTCTGACGACGCTTTGGGAGTGGGATACCAGTTTCAAATAGGGCGTTGAAGAACTTCCTTCTTATCGGCATATCGAAAGCGGCCTTACAATCGACAAATTGTCTTTGTTGTTCTTACGGTTCTTTATCAGGATTTGGCGTAAAATGAAAATTTGGTGACTGGACCTCTTTGGTCCGAAGCCACATTAAACCTGGCAGTATTCTTCTCTTCATCTTCTCTGGGAGAACTCTAGTATAGAGAAATATGTAGATGTGATTACTCCATTTGAGGGGCAGCTCCATGCAAACCGACCACCCACTTTTGGGATTGTTCATGAAAAACTTTAATCAACTTCAACTCGAAATTTGACATGGTGACTTCATATGGACGAACACTTCGCAAAATTATCAAGAGGCGTGTAACGCCTACTTTGGGGTAGGCACCAACAGACGTACACCCCCGTTTAGACTGTTAGATTTTAAGAATATCCATCTAAATTCACAGCTGGAAATTTCATATGCGGTTCCATCGAAAACGGGTTTCCTTGTTTTCTCTTTTAATTATTCCAACTCGATCAGTTTGCACACTTTACAAATTTTGTTCCATTAATATGCCTTTGAATATAACTACGTATTTAGGGTATTAAAACTTTAGTTATGCTAAAATTTAAAATTTCCATCGTTCTCTTAAATAAAACTTTCAAAAGTTCAGCAGTTCGCTGCATAAACTTTATAGTTCTTTAGTTGTACTTTTTGTCTCTTTTTTAAAAATGATTGGAAAAACTATTTTTAATGAATTTTCGACATAAATTTTAATTAGTTTAACTGGTAACAAAGTATCTTTTAATACTTATTTAATAATTGAAAATATACACGCTGACATTTAAGGTGTCTTTTTTCTGTGGTGATTGTTGTAGGGCTTAAAATACAGACAAAAAATATGCACACACAGCAAGTATAAATTTCATAAAATTTTTTATTTACTGCACGATTTTGTATCTTTATAAAGGCACATTTTGAGTAGTTTGGGAGGGAGTTTTCTTTCTATGTTGTCGCAATACATCATGTAACATGTTGCAATTAAGTGCATCACTTATATACATACTTATATACATACATATATATCCTTGTTTTTTGACATTGTATTATTTACCAGTTGTTGCTGTTGTTGTTGTTGTTGTTGTTTAAAACATGTAAAATGTAAGTGCAGTTGTGTGTCTCTGTTCTATAGATACAGATACAAAAATATCTATATATGGTTGTTGCTCATGCACACTTGGCAGTCGGCAGAATTTTGCTGCCTGTTTTGCTGCTGATAAATACTTTGCCACAAAATTTTTGTTTTTTGTTGTCTGCAATATTTAATCCTTTAAAAGTAGCTTATGGCGTCACAGAGTGAAACGCACAGACACAGTAGTGATACAGATACAATAAGTTGTTTTAGCTTTGCATATGCTGACATGAATATGGAAATCTATTTAGAGTCGCTTGCAGTTACATATATGTATATATGAGTATATGTATATATACAGATAAATATACAATACAAAAGTTGTTTGTTATACCTATATCTCTAGTACGAGTATAAAACAATCAGGCTTATTATTTTGCAATGTGTGACAGTTTGTGTTTATGATTGTTTCATGAGCTTCTGCTTGGCAAACACAGAACGCGTTCTACTGGAAATACACATTCAAAAAAGGAATTTCCTTCACACAAAACCTTTGAGGTCATGGCAATGGTAAACCAATTAAATTTAATTGTTCACATGCCAAAAATAACAAATCAAAAAGTTCTAAACAACAGCAAAACCAACTGGAATAGTAATTTAGATATAAAGAAATCATTTTGCATTTCTGATTTATTTAAAGCGAACAATTTTTGCTTATAAGAAAAAAAAGATTGTTGAATACTTTTACAAATACTTTTTATGTGAGCTCTATTTGAAGCACATCACTTCTAAGTAACTCTCTTTAATAATAAATTTTCTATAAAATATTGATTACTCATTTCCCTACCTAAACGAAGTTTTCTTTAGAAAAGCAGTACCCTATTTCGCACTATGATGAATGATCAATTAAATATTACAATCAATCCCAACAATACAAATGTAAAATAAACATTTTTCGTCATAGTATTTCTGTGCGCTGCATGTACTCGTATTTAGGTCAATTGGTTTTTATACTCTTTACACGAAATGTAAATAGTATTATAATTTTGTCACGGAGTTTGGAACCCAATAGAAAAGGATCGGAGACCCCATAAAGTATATATATATTCTAGATCAACATGACGACGAATCGAACTAACCATGTCCGTCTGTCTGTGTGTGAATCAAAATTAGTCAGTTTTTACAATATCGACCAGATATCACATGTCTTGACCTTTTTTAAGGGAAAGCCACACGAATTGAGCGATATTTAACTACCTGTGATTCAATCACGTCGACTGAATAATCACTGATATAAGTTATTACTCGATATTGTAACTATCAGTGATTGAGTATTATATGTTTCTTACTAGTGTCAATGTGATTCACGGCGTGTGAGTAATATATCATGCATGTAGTCTTAGTCGCCGTGGTTGGATCAGAAGCAGGCTACTATCATACACGTAATGTTCACAGGCGAGTACTTTATATTTAATAAAGCTATTTAAGCACTTGTTTATGCTTCGTTGGCTTCATCTCTGCAAGCATTTGGTTTCTTTCACTGGAGTGGAAAATGAAATGTTTCGTTCTGATATTTTCTTGGGTTTTTTATATCCAATCCTCTCTAGAAAATGACATCAACACACAACTCTTTCAGCTTAACATTGCGGTTTCACGTAGTATTGCCTTAGTCCTTACAAGTTGTAGTGAAGATATGGCACTTGATCAATCCAGGAAAGGACTATGTGAAAAAGATATGATTCAGTCAATTTTTGGAATCAGCAACTAAATCACTAAAATTAACCTAAAACCGATGACTTCCTAAAATACCATCTTCACTAAAATACCAATTCTCAAGTTTTTTTAAGCAATACTTCTTCTATTACGGAACCTAATGGTTGATACTATATTCAACTCACCCCTCTTGTTTTGTATGCCATTTTAAGCCAATCCTCTCCAGAAATGGCACCAAACTGATTGGCGTTTTTATTGTATGGTATTATCACATTATCATTCCGAGGATTGATCAAGTGACATATATATTATATACAAATCAGATGACTTCCTAAAATACCATGTTCCCAGTTCAATTCCCAAGCTCTTTGTAAGGAGCCCATATCCTGTTGCGACAGCCCAATATTCCGACTATCTTCCACACAGTCGAAAGGTTTCTTGTACAATTTTAAATCAATCCTCTCTAGAAAATGTCACTAGATATCGATTTGGTGGCACATCTGGGTACTACGCCTGGATTCTAAGAAAAGCATTTAAAAAAAAAATTGTGTTGTCAAAATTCTACTTTCTAATGCCAATATCTGGAGAGGATTTGCTTAAAATGGTACAAGGAACATTTCGATGGTGTGTAAGATAGTCGGAATCATTTGGCTTTTTAACAGGATATGGGGTTATTACAAAGATCTTGGGAATTGAAGCGGGAACAGGGTTTTTCAGATATTAAGAAGACTATGATTAAAAGTGACATTATGCTTTTTATTTTAACAGTGATCACAGTAGTAGTTGAAAAACACGGTGATTTCAAAGTATCAGTCTCGATACTACTAAAAAATCAATGACTAGCTCATCTGTAAAACCAATAACGCCCACTTTTCGGATTTTATGTGAAAAACTTTATTATTACAGTCATTACCAACTTGAAATTCGACATGGTATTATAATATGAGCGGAAGCTATATACATATATATAATAATGAACGTGTCACCCTACTTTTGGCGGTAGCCGCCATATAAGTCCACCGCCCACTATTGGATTTTGCATGAAATCTTTTTTATTACGTCAATATCAACTTGATATTCGATATGATGGCATCTATTGGGTGGAAGCTCTACACACTAAGGTATATTTCTATTATTCATTTATAGATATAGTTCAATACTCAGCGATGAAGCTCACTTTTTGTTGGATGGGTACGTTAATAAACAAAATTGTCGCATTTGGAGTAATGATAATCGACAAGTCATTGTTGAGACGCCGTTACATCCTCAAAAAGTCACTATTTGGTGTGCTCAATGGGCAGAGGGAATCATTGGTCCATATTTCTTCAAAAATGAAGCCGGCCATAAAGTTACAGTCAATGGGGAACGCTATAGAGCCATGATTAATGACTTTTTCGTGCCTGAATTGGAAAATGTTGGTGTGGACGACCTTTGGTTCCAACAATACGGCGTTACATGCCATACAGCCAACGAAACAATCAATTTATTGAAGGAAACTTTTGGTAAGCGCATTATCTCGCGTCGTGGGCCTGTGGCATGGCCTCCAAGAACGTGCGATTTAACACAGCTGGACTATTTTTTGTGGGGTTATGTGAAGTCGCTTGTATACGCAGATAAGCCCGAGACGATTGACGCCTTGGAAGAGAATATAATATAAGAGTTCACACTCGAACACTCGTTTATTCTGCTTTGCGCGCATACAATTGGTAATGCGGCATTATAAAAGGGAGAAAGAAATAACCAAAAAGGAATCAACCAAATCGTTCTAATCGAAATTTTATACCATCAAAATATAAGGTTATCCTTTTGCTTTTGTCTCTTAATTCTGTCTTCAATTCACATTTAAAATTAAAATAACAAGAGCAAACAATAACTTCTGTGGAACCGAAGCATTAATACTCTTTACACTTTGTAGGGCAGCAATACCTTCTGGTGGGTAGATCAGGTCATTTTCATAAGTATTTTGCGTCCTTCCAGTTTAAGAAAGATTCCACATCGTATGACCATTTCTCACGAGTCCATTCGTTCGATTTTGGTAGATAATTTAGGCAAAAATAGTACTGAATGCAACCAAAACTAACGCCAAAAATACGACAATTAATATGTACTCGTATTAACATTCGTGTGACTTTCATTTATTTCCGAAACTAAAATTGCTGCTACGTAGAAACCGTTTTGATTCAATTGAGGTCATAAAAATAATTCGTGAAATGGGCTGAAGGCTATTCCGGAAAGCGCCTATATAAGATGATCCGAGAACTGTTAAAAATCATTGGAAAGTAGATAATTCGAACACTACGAGAAGTGTTAATGCTAAATGGAAGCAAATATTGCATTGAGATCCAATCCAGTGCAGCTTGGTATTACAAGCGCCATCAAAATAGGCTTCCATAGAAAATTTGGCCATTAAAAGCCGATTTAAAAGCGTGCAAAATTAATCTTTATGTAGCAGAAATTTCATATAAAAGGAATAATTCATGAACAAATTGAGCATACCATTTTTACATTGTGTACGAAGTGTACATGTAAACAAAGTTATCCATAACAATGTATAAGAAAACGTAAAATTACAATAATTTCAAAGCAACAAAAGGACCAAGAAAGACAACAGCCACTCATAAAAGCAAGCACTGTGGAATGAAAAGCCTTTTTCATAGAAATAATAAGCAAAATGAAGAAGTTGAAAAGAATAAAATGTAATACAATAAGTAATAGAATAAAGGAAACATAATTTTGCGCAATAAGGATAATCAGCGCGAGGTACTTAAGCATGTTCAAGTTACTTTTATAGCGTGCGGCTGGACATGTCCTACACAATGAAATAAATACGAGGCCTGTTTAAAAAGTGTGCAAATTTATGAAAATTGAAACAGGCTGATTTCTGTGACACCATTGAATCGACTTCGTACAAAATATATTTCTGTGACACAACTTTATTGAAAAAAAATTATAAAATTATCGTGTGTAATTTTGACGTCTGTACTTTTGACAATACTAATTTATCTTTAAGTATTTGAACGAGCTAAACTCGAGACCGAATTCAAAATTGCTCTCGGAGCTTTCAGTTTTTTGTAATTGTGGAGAAAGGCCCGAATTTTCAAAACATTTTCTACAGTTGGGACCCTAAAATATCCCAGGAGGCTCATAGAGAAATATTGTTCAATAGATCAAAATAACGAAAATATTTAAATGCTCTTTCTTTCGTGTGTTTAAGTGATCTGTTTGTATTGACGCGTGTTTATAGACAACTCAATAGAAATCTCTGCCAGTATACTTTTTAAAAATTCTTAAAACATCAATGTGTACTATTATCTCTATCGCACTACTTCAAGTCACATAGGAGTGCTTCGTATCATGACATTCATGCAAGAGAAGACAATGAAACAAAACATTATATTATTTTTATATCATATACCCATAGGTCTGTTGACCGCACATTGCAAATTTTTGCTACTTATATCATACTTCTCAGGAAATTTGAAATGCGCGGGCAGAAGACTGATGAGAGCTTGTAACTAAGTAACAAAAACTTATTATTATTCTCTCTTCGCACTGAGAAATATATGTCAAAAATATTTCTCAATGTAAAATGATTTTCAGCCAGTTATATATTATCTACCAGAAACCAACTCTATGTTTTTTTTCTTCTTTACTACTATCAGTGTGCATCTAATCCGGAAAAGGGCTCTGTATCTTTGAAATGGGTGACTGTTACTTTTCATCCTAACTTGACTGCTTTCTCGTTGCCTGCCATATCGATATGTATAGCATTATGTCCTCATACATGAATAGTTTTAAATGAGAAATCAATGCTCTGATAGCCGCCTGACTGTCAAAGAATATTGCTATATTTTCGTTTCTGTTCCTAGAAAATATTTCTGCTTAAAGAATACTAAATGACCTGAGTGGTTCGAAGTAGCTTATGTGTGGTCCGAAGAACACGCATCAGCTTCTACCTCCGTTAAGAAGTCATCTGTAAACCAGCATACTACTTCTCAATTAATTCTAGATTTGGAATTTATATTCCATTTACCTTTCTCACTGAGTCCTACTTTAAAACCTCTGTAGAAGTTATGCTCCATGCCAAACTTGTTACTATGCTAAAGCAGTTGCGGATGAGCTTCTGTCACAAGATTTCTTACTGACGTAGCTATTTCTATTTCTAGTGCTGCAGTCTTCCTTTCTTCGAAATGGCTCTGTCTACCTGTTGATGGTTAGAAAGATTCAGTAGTATTCAATTTTGAAGAACACCAAATGCGACACTAAGGCAGGTGCGTATGGCTCATGCTATAATTATTCATAAGAGAGTTTTTTAGTGTACCATCCACTCCTATTGGTTTGAACTAATGTTGAAAGTCATAATTGTGATTTTAGCTGGAGTGACCCACACTCCGACATTGGTGCACTAAATTAAGGAGATTTTCATAGCCATAAGGATTGATAATGTATTTTAAAATTTTCCGTATAATTACTATATCATCAGCAAGAAAGCATGGCAAAAGTCAACGAAACGTATGGCAATTTTGTGCCATTTGACAATCATAGAATATAAAATTTGCACTTAAACTTAGCTTCCGGGTTATTAGCTAAAAATTAGCTTCCGGGTTATTTTTTACGGAGTTTTGGCATATGTTGTTTTTGTAAAAAGAGTATTTCGCTTCCACCGAAATTAATGTTTAGATTTCAATATTCTTAAAATGTAAAACCATTTGAATGGCATTTCTCTTCTGCCGACCTTCTGCCGTACGTGTTTTCTCGGTATAGCTTTAAATACCAAGTTTCAATATGATTTCATGATGAATTATGCCACTGAGGCATCAAAAGCTCTCTTGCAAACATTTTTTTTTCCTTAGTTATACAATGTGTTTCTCTTCTAAAACAGAAATAAACTGCTGCATTATTTGATCAAAATTATCGGATTTCACCTCGTTTAAACGTGTTGCGCTTTATTAAGCAACAACAATTTCAGCTCGCACTACTTCCTATAGACATAAAGGCTTTCGTATCCTTTTTCATTGGTTTTTGGTTCCCCGTTCGCTGCACCTGAACTTGCACCTTGCAAGTCGCTGACACCAACTTCAACACGAAACTCCATCAATGTGAAATAGCTTCCAGAACAATAAACTCCCGCTCAATGTTTTGCTTAGTCACGCTCTGCACTGTTGCGTTTAATGTCCGGAGTGTCTGAAAACGGTGCAATTATGTTGTTCCGTTCACGACTCAATAATGACCAAAAATTATTTACACGCGAATAGTAGCAAACAGCAGCGAAACTATGGCAAAGTTATTTTCAACACGGCAATTATTGGTGAACGTGTACGGGTGCCTACTCGAATTCAGCTATAAAAATCACACCAATGGAATGGGGAATACCCAGGTGGAACATTTTAATTGGGTTTAGTTTAACTTTTGTATTAAATTCTTACCAAAAAGAAGAAATATTTGAAATGAACATTTATTCATAAGATTATTCCTTATAGTCTTCTAAGGTCAGGTTCGTTTAATTGTTGGCAACCTGGTTTAATTCAAAAACATATTCTATATAGGTTACTTCAAATGTTTAAAACAAACTAAAGGAGGCGTAGCTGACGTTGTAAAGTACATAGTCGCATAATCTTGATCAGCATTAAAACTCGATTCGGTATAAACATCCACCTGTCCATCTCCTTGTCTGTACCAACATTGAGATCTTATAAACATTTATAGATGGAATCAGCAAAACTCAAATATTTACACTCTACCATTCCATCTTCAGCCGAAGTGTATGAAATAATCTACTATAAGCGATAACACCAAATACACTTACACTACTCACATAACTAGTAGCAGTGCATCTCGTAGTAGAGTTCACTGACCTGAAACGTTGTTTCGTATTTCTCTTAAGTATTTTGACAGTTGGCAGATCCAACGGGTGTAGCCATAGAAGTCTATACAATTGTCCTACAAGCTGAGAGCAAGATTATCAAGGTGGCCGTGCAAACGCTGGATGTACCTGTTTATCTGACCTTATGGAGCTGAACCATAACATAAGAACTTTGTGGTCAGTATGCAATAACTGTTTCGAATGTACCTGAAAGCATCGGCATAACTTGAACTCTTTTAGGTTTGTGTCGATCAAAAAGTTGTAGATATGGGCACCATCATAATCTTGGGGGGTACTTCCTGTATAGAAGCTAATGCGTTTCACTACTCTATCAACTGCATTGCTTTTTCGGTAATATGATTACTCTTGGTTATACCACTTACATTGTATTACCTATTATATATAGTATAGTGGAACCCTCATACCTAACAACACACCCATTACGCCAGACCCGATTGAACGATTAATTAACATCAAGAAACAAAGCTGAGCAGTATTTACATGTTTCGTAAGCGTCAATGATTTTATAAACCACTGTTCACTATGCTGATACCTAAAACCAAACTGATAATCTGGAATGATCTAGATTTGAGCTTCTTCACTACTGCTAACAAACTACCGAGGAATATTTTTTTCAAATATTTTACAGAACGTTGCTAGTATACTTGTCCGACTTCGGATTTAGGTATAAGCATTAGCTCAGCAGACTTCCATTATGGAGGGAAGTAGGAGCTGCTTACCATGGCGTTGTAAATCAAGGCCAGAGACAATCTACACTTGATCGGTAACGCTATTACTATTCTGCCATCCATTCCATCATAGCCCGGGGAATTTGTATTCTTGAGATTCTTAATTTGCTCAAGCACTTCACGTGATGCTAGGAGACAGTCCATTTGGCAAGGTATATCGAGTAATCTGACAGTTTTTAAAACATTGGTAGGATTTGTTAGCGAGAGTGGCTGTTGTCTCCACTTTTTTAGCGATCGGGTATCTGTGTTAACCTGCCTTTTTAGTGGACTTCGTTTTGCAAAGATTGAAATAACCATTAACGTGCGGGTTAAGATTCTGGAGGCGTTCACTACTGGCTTTGTTTCTCGTCTCCCGCAAAGGCATTTCAAGTCTTTGACCACTCTGTTGAATTCTGTTACGAATGATCACCTATCTCCTGTAAAGGCTACTTGTGTCTCTCTCCTTTTCATGAATATCGACTTTGAACGGTTCATTTTTTTTCTTTTTTTGTCTTTGTGATGTTTTTAATGATCAGTTCAACGGCATCATTCAGAACTCTCCCAACTATAAGGCCCATATTGGGGTTGACTCGCCTTTTAAGCCAATGGTGGAAAGTGGTATTGTCGGTTTTACTCAGCAGTAGTCTGGCTCTCGTCATACTTTATTTTGGCCACTGTATTTGCTTCCATAATCAAAGCAAATTGACTGAAGCATTCATCATATATTAAATCCGAATAAGAGAGCATCAAACTGTTGAGATGTCCATTAGTGAGAATGTGGACAAAAACGCAGATGCTTTGACATCGCCTTGAGCACTTTTCATATTTATTCTAACGCATTAAACTCTGGACAGATATTGGAATTCAATTGGGTCACGTTTGATACTTTTCCCCACCAATGTAATCTGTCTCTCAGGTCGTCAGCTTTAACTAGATCTAACTTCATCTAGTGCTTTGATACTTCCATTGGCGTTCAAAATAGAGATTCGTATACTTAGCTGCTTTTTTTAATATGATAATTAATATCGCTACATCATACACTCCATAAATTTTTCCTGGTGTTTCCAGCGATATCTCTCGGTATTTCAAAAGTCGCGACAGGTAATCGACGTAAAAATTAGTTGAATCTTTGTAAATTAATTATACATTTTTGTGGCTTTGTAGTAGACCAAAACTGAGAAGATCACAACGTAGGATTTTTCTGTTTGCTTTGGGGTGTTCTGCGACCTACAACACCAGCTTGTCTGATAACCATGACCTGATACACCCTAAGTCGCAGAAATTTGTTGTGGAATGTTTCTCACTTTGAAATTTTTTTACCATAATTTGGAAGATCCGCTTTTGTATCAGCTGAAATACTATATAATTACCTATCCAATGTCCTATACGCTTTGTCCTCTTTTGGCATCGATCGAAATTAGCCGGAATAAACTGGAAAAAGGCAAAAAATACAATAAAGTCGAATTTTGATACCTTCGCTCAGTTGCCTTTAACCGTTATCTTCCATGGTAGCGTGATTTCATAGCATTTTTAACCTTCTTGACTTTTTCTCGTCGATTTAATGACTTTTGATTAAAACTAATCACAAAGACCTGAGCTCTCTCACTCTCTCAACTCTCTCAATTTGTTAAAAAATTACAACAAGAAATAAGTAAGGGAGATCTTGGCTTAATAAAATTTTAAATGAAGGTGAATCAATATTTCTTCGATCCTGTTCTCGCGCGCATTGACGAAGTGCGCCATGGTGCAATAAAAAGGAAGAGTGCTAAGCGCTGACTCAGGCCAATCTACATGAATGCGTAAGATAGAAAGAGAAGCAAAAAGCAAGTGCACACAAGAAGAACTAGACAAATAAGGAAAAAACAATGACAAAATCATTCAAAGCCTCGCTCTCAATTCGCTACCTTATTATTGTACCATGATACGAGCCAACCTGATATTGGCCCAACTTGTTGGTCATACTTAACGCTCTCAGCGTTATGAAATGACACTGAACTGTTCTGTTTGCTATAATGATTGAATTTCAACCACAAGGCGAATAGTAGTCAGCATTAAATTTCCAACAGGGCATGTGCAACACTTAAAAAATATAGCCCACAAGGGCAAGCTATAAAAATAAAATCAGCTTGCATGTCACTCAGTATTTAACTTAAGCTTTATAATAGATATATATCTATATTTTTATTCGGCATGGCTGTCATTTAATCGCAATCATTGAATTTTGTTTTACTCTAATGATATTCAAACATTTACTTAGTCGATATGTAATTATGTAATTAATGTTTACACTCAAATAGAGGAGATATTAGCAATTTAAATAAGTAAATACACGAATGCATAAATCAATAATGAAATAAATTAGTTGTAGAGCAAACTAAACTCAACTGAATTGAACTAAACTGAGCCAAACTGATGTGCATAATTAAACAACCGAACTGTGGTTACATACACGCTAATTACAAACTAATTACAATATAAAGACAACAACTATAACAACAGCACTAAACCACTACGTAAACAATTACAGAGAACAACAAAAATACCAGAAACAACAAACTTAAATATATTGCCGAAGTCTGAAGAACAGCAAATAGTTTTGTACAATTTCCCAAAAGAATTTCTTATAAATTATGAGTAGAGATTATAGAGATACGATAGGACTTACTAAAATTCGGTAAGTTGATTTGGAAAAAGAGAATCATTAACATACTCCTACGTGGTGCTTTTGAAAATGTTATAAATTGTTGTACGTCAAATATTGCACTTTGTTTGGCAACCCTGCACTTTTTGAATGTTTACATTTAAGATGACAACCAATAAACAAATAAAAGCTACTCGAATTCATTATACCCTGCACACAAAACGTAAAACCAACTTTTGGAAATATCAAATTTGACTACAAACAAGCAATAACGCTAATGTCGCGCGTATGCGACAAGTGAGCACGTAAATACATATACATGTATAGCGGAGTGGTGGGCGTGGTATACAGAAAACTATCATCCACCCATTTATTAGCAGAGTATTATTCAAAACTTTGGTATGTGTAGATATTATTACTGTAAGCAGAGGTTGCATCTTCCATGCAGGGCTAGATGGAAACATACTGTTAAGGCCTGATCAACCTTACAGTATGCCAAGTTTTAATCGAGCGAAGAAAATAATATCTATAAAATTAAATCTTTGACTCCAATAGGGCGCGTAGGGGGAATATCATGTACACTCGGTCTGGGCTGCCGGATTGCATGACGTAGCAGTGTATACCTAGACTGGTAATTCCATTAAAGCCTCTAAAGCGTAATATGGTAATTTAAATGGGCGCCTTCTAGCAAAGAGAATGTCTGTGACTGGTAGCGCTTCGTTTTCAATTACATTAAATGATTTTTTTTTTTAATGATTCCTTGCTTTTGGTGTAATTGTTTGCGAAACCAGCCAATCTGATGTATAATAAATTAATGAAGAAATCTCTGTTGTTGATGAAAACGAGAATCTAGACAACTATTGGGTGTACAATATCTTGTTGCTCACTGGCGTGTTTCGAAGTTTGTGAAACAATGCTCCAAGAAGTGTTCAATCTATGGTAGCATGAAATTGATGTATAACGGTGTCTTGTAAGAGTTACCTTATGGTTACATGGAGATGGCTGGGTCCCATGATTCGTAACGATATTCCAAATTTTTTAACTTTGTAGATCATTTAGTTTTTTAATGTTTTACGGAGTTTATTAGAACATTATGGTCTATAATCTCGGAAAGTCGATGACGAGGAATACTATTGCCTCAAAATATGATCGATGATTCACTTGTGTTTCATGAGAAGTGAAGTGGTATCAATGTTTGCTTAAACAATCTTGTATCACTTCATTTGCTTACGTTATTCAATTGGAGTAATTTGTGCAGAATAAAATAAAATCATGGTGAAAGCTAACCGATTGTGTTTGAAGACAAAATAGACAAAAAACACCATGCAGATGATTTATTCTGAACCACGGGAATACAGCAAGCCAAAGAACATTGATTCATTCTGATTATTGGTAAGAAGCGTGTTGGATACATTGTGGTAGCTGTGGTTTAACATTGCGAAGAGAGAGAGAGAGTATACTACGAAGATCGAAGTGGAGTTGCATTGCAAACAAGTTTATTCTATATAAGTGCAAACGAAAAGTCTAAAATAGTCTCCCACCACTTTTGGATCCTGCAAACAAGCATGATCTCAAAGTTGGAACTTCTAGAATTTGTTCTGTGGAGTCCGCTATATGACGTCATATGTCAAAAGCACCATTAATTTAAGCTGACAAGGCAGGCACTCATGTAAAACAATAGCGACTATTTGTCTCTGAGATCTATTGGAATATTTTCCAATTCCTGCGGTAGGAGACTAAAGTTACCATATGCCAATGATATGTGGCATTGCTATGGAAACTCTCACTTTCACCAGCACGGTGAATCTTCGCAAAATAAACCAATAGTTTACAAAAAAAAGATTTTTTCGTGTTCTAACTCACAATTTCCCCCGTGTTTCGATCGAATCCATTTGATAATAATGTGATGGTGAATTGCGATTGGACTGGTTTATTAGTATTTTTTGTTTCTTTCAGTCTTAGTTTAGAATCTGAAGCAACTAATTTCGTCTCCAGAAAAAAAGTCCTTACCATGAAACAGTTCTACCATTAACTTATCCTATCAAATTAGCTGCGGAGGAGAAGGAAGTGCTTCGCAGGTTGACCAGTGAAAATGAAGTTGCGCGTGGTGTTCTGCAACTAAAACGTGACAAAAGACAATTCGGTTGTCCCGCTCTTAACTCTCATTAAGATCATAGTTTTTATTGTATTATATTAATATTACTATTAAAGACTTTTTCTCTCCAATTTTTGGAAACTGCCAGATCATCTGGTAAATTATCGTAATATATGACGTAGCGGCGTAGTTCTTTTCTATCGATAAAATTTGTGAAGTGAAGTAAGTACCTATCAAATATTACTGAACTTTTGTTAGACCACTCGTAGAAGCGAAGAACTGTGTTAGAATGCGTTTCCTGTGTGCAAGCATATTGAATTCTGACAGCCAAGAGTCTGCCAATCGAATTAACAACACATCCTGTGAGGATATAATAAACGTTTGCTCCCAAGACCTCGATACATATACTACTATAATATAATACATATTGCAGAAGTCGGGTAATTTTGTTGCCGTCTCTCTCTCTACCTCTCTATCTCACTCTCTCTTTCCTTCTCGTTCAGTGCACATTGCAGATGAATAATTGCGCTTCTGACATTGAATACTGTAATTGAAGCTCTGCGACTCCGCTCAACTCAGGCAATTGGCAAACTATGGAAATTATAATGAGGCACACACATATATACGTATCTAGTGAAATAAGCAACAGAGCAAAACACACTAGCAGTGCAGAATTCATGTGTGTATGTTTGTGTCTTCTTGTTGTATTCATAGTCAGACACCAGATACAAATGCGCAGATACAAATTCAGAGACGAACACCCGGAATGTGTGCAGGAGCCTGACTGCCTGACAACAATATCCGTTGATGCAAACAAATTAGCAACACGCGACAAATTGCATTGCAGGCGACGACATTGATGCTGCATCTATTGGGACATAATGGTACGAGTTTAGGATGTGTACACGTGTAGCTACATGTATTGAGTGGCTTATTACTGAGAATTAAATCATTTTGAAGTCAAATAGCGTAGTTAGAATTCTATTATGATAGTTTCTGTCTGGATCCTTGTACAAATAGGTTTGTAGCAACCGGATGAAATCATACGATGCAGTTTGGACCAGTATTAAAATAATTTTTGACTACATTTTCATCCGAATGAATAGAAAAAAGCCGGAATCAATCACCACTTATCAAACAATACAATACAATACAATACATTTTTCTATACTAATATAATAAATGAGAAATTGTGTTTGTTGACAGAGTATCGTCTCAAGTGCAAGCAAGAAGATTTGTTCTATCGCAAGTTTCTTGAGAAGATGCAAAGGCTCGAAGAACAGAGCATTCGGTTAGAACATCAGTTAGAGAGAGACTTAGAACCTTCTATCAAAAAGAGGTTAACCTTACAAGATGTGATCTAAAAATAACCGAACTTTTAATTTAAATCATAGAACATGTAGTGCCATCTATTAAATGTTTGCAGTGTTAATAGAAAAGTTAGTGAAATAATCGCTATCGATGCAAATTTCACTGTGAGAATGCTTTCAGAAAAATTCAATTCATTTTACTGTACAATCTTCAAAATATTAACTGAAGATTTGGGTAAAACAAAGGTGTGTGCACTTTTGCAGATTTATCTCATCGACCTTCCTCCTTATTCGCCTGATCTATCACCGTGCGATTATTTTCTCTTCCCAAAAATGAAAACTGCAATGGAAGGAGCTTTTTACGATGATATTCCAGCAATACAAGCAGCTGTGACACAGGTTCTAAAGAACATCCCAAAATGCGACTTTAGAAAGTCTATGGATAAATTGGCTGAGTGTTCCAAACGTTGTATTGAGCTAAATGGATCGTATTTTGAATAAACATAATACAATGCTTGTTTTATTTTATAACCTAAAAGTTCGGTTATTTTTAGATCAACCGTATATTTATATATTTGCATTTGTTCACTCATAAAAATAACGGTCTAAGTTCAAGAAACTGGTCTTAAAATCAAGACCACCCGGTGACAAACGTAGGGTAAAGTTTGTTGGGTTCATAACACGAATAAGGGTCTTGATTTAAGACCGCTTCAAACAAGTTGATTAGTCTTATTTTTAAGACCAATAATTCTCATTTTAAGATAATAAAATATTAATATATGACTATGTTTTTTTTTTTTTAATCAAGATGTTTAGCCTTAAATTAATCTTGTTTTAAGCATATTATCCTTACTAGAGTTTTTTCAATGTTCCAAATTCGACCTTTTGTCTTAAAAGTACCCAATAACAAGGACAACATAAAAATACAGGAGTATCACAGAAAACTATATCGTCTTTTTTGTGTTAAGTATTTTGAGCCGAAAGTGCTTTCAGTGACACCCGATTGATTTAAAAGTCTTAATTTGTCAACTGCATGAACTGTTTGCAAATTATAATATACATTTTGTGTGTAAAAATGGTTTAAAATATATAGAGTTGTGTTTAATGCAACTTTAATGGTAGTGAACTGTATTCCCTTCGCTTATTTATATCTAGATTTTAAGACGTTTCGGCTCATTTTTATCTAATTTTAAGACTACAATTTTAATAATACAAGGTCAAAAGTTTAAGACCAAACGTTACGTTTATTTTACAAGGCAATAGTACGTAGTAGCTTCGCCCATCGTCTTAAATTTTGATAAGACAGTGACTTTTTGAACTACCCGCGTAATAAATTTAAATGCAACACTGCTTCTGTCAACCAAAATATGTTAATATACTACGGACAAATTTTAACCAAACTGCATCATTAAGTATGTGTTCGACCACTATTGAAAGCAGATATGTTAGGCAGACAGACGGACAGAAATCAGTTTTGTTGAATTTTTTTCTATTTTAAAAATTTTGTCCGGTGGAGTAGCTGGCATTCGAACCACGACTTCACAAGCTACAACGGCGCTGGCTTGCAAATTCGCATCACCTTAACAACCTCGGCTAACAACAACGCCTACACAAACAGTTTTTTTCTTTTCTATTTTAATATTCGACACATTTTGTCTCTTTCGCACCATTTATATTCTCTCCAATTTATTTTTGGTTTGCTTGTTTTCGAAGTGGCGGATGATAAGAATTCTAATCAATATTACATTTTTCATATATTTTCTTTTTCTTGATCTTTTTTTCTCCGCGTAGACTTCTGAAAACTACAGTCATAACAAACCGCCTTTTCAGCCAGACCCTCTCAATTGTTCCAGTGGAAACATATCTGCCACTCCATGCCAAGAAAGTCAAATCAATATATTCAATTATTACTATTGCTTATTCAAAATGTTTATGAAAGACGACTCTAGCTTCGTTGTTTGAATTTATGCAAAATTTATTGACTATGAGACCAGTGTACACTACGGTAAAACGGTTGCGAGTTAAAAAATTTCAAGTTACACTTGAAACACTACGGTAGCTAGAGAATCTATACTGTGTGAGTTTACTCTATCCAAGTCTTCTGTAAACAGATAACTTTTCTCTCAGACAGACAAACAGATGGACGGAGGGACATGGCTAGATCGGGTCATCTTGTCGTTTAGATCAGGATTAGAATTGGTTACATTGGTTGGCTTGGCTTAAACCCCTAAAGCTACAAAAATCTATTGCCTTAATAATGTGGAAATAATCGTAATATATTGGAATTATCGAATATTTTCTACCTAACTTCCCATATTTACATAATCATATTTATGTTCTACCTTTCTTGTCTCATTGTCATCAGCTTGTGCATTCTTGTGTAGCACTGATTTCAAAAGTTTGCAGCAATTTTTCATTCCATATAAATTACTTTCTATTGTATATACAGGGTGGTTTTTAAAAGGTATAGGTTTACAAAATAGAGAAAAAAATGGTTAATAAGTTTTTGTTTTTATATTTTTCGTTTTAGATCTTTATAAAAACATAGTTTTGAAAATTTGTGTGCACTGTTTTAATTTACTCATTTTAGATATCTATAAAGTGTGTAGCAAAGAAAACAGAACATTTTTAACAGGGTACTTTCTGGTTTCGCTAATGTAACTTCGTGCGTTGGAAATCGCATGCTTTTTCTAACTTACAGTAAAAAATATCATGACATTTGGTCCTTCGGCCAGGATGTTTTGTATTTTTGACCTCGCAACGCGGAGTGCTTAATGTTTAAAAAGTGATTTTAGATAAATAAAAATCAGTAACAAGTGTAGATCTATGGGATGAAAAAGCTATATTTACTTTCGAACAACATCGGTTAAAGATTGCAGGGAGGAATTCAAAGAACAACAAGAATATACAGATCTACCACTCAGTGTGAAGTGCCTTTGAAGGGCCAGTGAATACATATACTCATAACGAATATAAGTAAAAGGAAGCAGAGAAAATTTAGTGGTTTCAACTTTTACCTCACGCATCACGCAGCTTCTAAGCGTTATAGTTCGAATTAACATCATAGTGTAACACATATGCTAAAGTTGTCTTAGATTTGTAGAAAAAAGGAGTTTGCTGTAAAATTAAATTGGCAAACCTCATTCAGTGGAAAACATCGTAAACCACATGCATGAGCAGAAGTCGGTAGGTGATGGATCACCATTGGATTTTTCTTTCACCAAATGCACCAATTTTACTTAGTGACAAAGCCATTCAAGCAGAAGTGCACAAAATTTTGAGGTTAAAAAGTGGATTGACTTCCAACTCTTCAAGCGCACAATTACTGAATGTTTTTTAACTGATAAGTTGCCAAACAAATATCTACATATGCCGTCAGCTCTACGATAAGCAATGCACTTTCTGCTAAAAAAAAAAACACCCTTTACATATTTACAATTGTTATACGAGTATGTAGATACTATTGCATACTACATAAAACTATGTGAAGTATGTGTATGATGGTTATATCAGATGTACCTTGCCGGAAGTCTATGTGTGTATATATATGTGTGTGTGTGTGTGTGTATCGTGTCAGTATCGAGTTTTTATTTAATTTTCTAAAACTATTTGCATGTTGTTAAAATTAACTTTTTGCATATTTAAGATGCGGTGCGTAATTTTATTTCAATTTTCTATACTCTTCACATAGAGTGTGAATAGTAATATAATTTAGTTACAATGTTTGTAACGCAATAAAGAAAACATCAGAATATATATTCGTGATCAGCATTACAAGACGAATCGAACGTTCTCCAGTTCATCATCTGATTCCGCCAATATCCATGTTCCTTCACGTTTTAATCGTCGTGGACGTCATTCGCGACGGCAATTTCGGAACAAATTTCGGTGCAACAACAAATTTCTTGCCCAAAACATGCGAAAAAATGCCATGGCATGATCCAATTGATATGCCAAGATCCTACGCAACTTCTCTAATAGTATTTCGACGATTCTCCATAACAATCTTCTTCACGGCTTCATTGTCGGCTATTGACGTGCTAGTGAGTCCAGGGCGTGCAGCGTTATTAACATTTTCCCGGCCTGCAAAATGGCTGATCATGTCAACATATGTACCTATGTTGGGAACATGTGTACCAAAACAACAACAAAAATTCAAAATAGAATGTATGTAGTTTGTCAAATTTAAAAAGTCACCTTTTTATAACTCATCTCGTATAAAGATTATCTCCCATACACTTTGTATTTATTTTGTTGTATCGAACATGTTCGAAATAATGCAATTATTTTTAAAATAATAATTGTTTTCTTTAATTAGTCTACTGCTTACAAATGGTGAATCCAATTAATAATAGTTGATATTGACAACACTGCAGTACTCACGAAAAGCAGGTGCATTATACAGGCCACAAGTGCACTTAATCAGTGCTTGGACGCAAATGGGCTGAGAAGTGGAACGTGTGCATCAATGCCGACAAATGTGCAAATGTGACATTCACAAATCGGAAACGTGACCGCCCTGGAAGACTGCCTTAACGGAAGAGTGCTAAATCCTAAGCCGACATATAAATACCTTGGTGTAATCCTGGACAAAAGACTAACCTTCGGCAGACATGTCACGTCGCTGCAACAATCATTTAGGTCTAACTTTACAAAAATGTCTTGGTTGATTGCACCACGAAACAAGCTGTCTCTTGAAAATAAGGTCAGAATTTTCAAGTGTATTTTAGCTCCAGGCCTATGGCATTCTATGGCATCCAGGTGTATGGAATTACAGACAAAACACACTTGAACAAACTACGGGTTCTCCAGGCAAAATCGCTGAGGAAGATCACTGGGGCTCCTTGCTACATAAGAACCAGGAATTTAGAACGCAATCTCAAGGTGCCTAAAATTGGAGATAGAATCCATGGGGTTACCAAACTATACAATGAGAGAGGGAATCTCATTCAAACAGCCTAGCTAGGCGACTAGGTATCGCAGCCCTAAGAACTGCTAGCCCCCATACTAGAACGAGAAGCAGAATCAAACGCCACCACCCTCAAAACCTGCTGGACCGGGTCTTGGCTTAAATATTTTCAAATCAGAACCATAGTTAATAGTCACACCCTACAAAACTTACCTCTCTCCTAAACTCTGTATATAACCTATGTAACTTCTATAGCTGTAAATAATCGTTTCAACCAAATTCGGATTAGATTAACTTGCCTAGAAGGTAGCAGGACACTAATCGCTACTTATAAATATTTCGTTACATAAAGTATCACTATAAATAGCTGATATTGTATAAATTGTACAATTGTATCAGTAAACATTTGAGGACTCGATTTCTAAGGCTGACGTCAGAGTGCCAGCTAGAAGCGATGCGATGCGTGATGCAATAACATTTCGTATTATAAGCAATACTAGAGAATGTTAGAGTAAAAGTGACAAACAAAGTAAGCAAATACGAAACGATAACACTCGCTTTCAGTTTCCCTTACACTCTACCACCTACACCTTTTGTGCGATCTCATAAGAAAGTACAAGCATTTGTTTGCAGCGCGTTTTAACGCCGTATTATCTTATCATTATAGTGCGCCCTTCGACGTGCTGAATAACATTCCAGGCGACACGGATTCAATCACCGCTCGATCCAAAATTGCTTAAATTTAATTCTTTCCAATAATTTCATGCGCAACAAAATTATACACCTAACCAGTAACCCATCTACAACCGTCAAAAAAACGTCATGCCAAATGTTTACATATGAATAAAATATATTTTAGTATTAAAAACTTTCAAATTTAAGCATTGCTTCAAAAATTGAACAACTAAAGTAAAAAACCAGCGATGCCGTTCAAAAAGAGCAATTGTGAAGAGACACAATGTTTCGGTGCCACCGAAGTTAATGTTTTTTCTCGTCTTTCTTGTTGCATACATTAAGGCTGACTTCTCCTGGTTTTGGCTGATTCACTTTTACCTAATTTGTAAACTTACATACTAAGTTATTCATGTAGCTACATGTCATGTAAATTTTATTCTAATTTAATAAGTTTCATACAAATTTCTATTCTGTTCACTTCTTAAGTTGATTTGGTTTTTTTTTTTTTCTATATTTTCGCTTGAGTTTTGTCAGCATTTATAAAAGTAGTTTTTAAAATAATCCGGCGTTATCCGCATAATGTTTGTTATGCAGAAATGATTATGTATTTTTTAATATTTTCAAAACTAACACAAAAATTGGATCGAGTTTTATTTTCTCCAGCATAGAAATTTAAGAAATTCTGCACCAGCTTGTAAAATTTTTGAAAAAATTTGTTTTAGTAATTAATTTTAAAACTTTTTAATGAACATTTTGTTTTATTTAGTATTTAATACGAGTGCAATTGGATAAATCAGAGACTTATTGAATTACGAGTTATGTTGATTTCAAGTACCCCATCTGCATCACTAAATTTGTATTTGGCAGCCGTTGAAAGCAGTTATGAAAGGCAGACAAACGGTCAGAAAGCAGATCGGTGCCGAAAGTAATCCCAAGGCAAGGCAAGCTTCTGCTTTCTGTCTGCGCACACTAACTGTCATACACAAACTAAATGACGCAGTTGCTCAACACTTTTACAGTAGTCCCTAAACAAATGGTAGTTGAAAGGAGCAGTGTTCCATTTAAAGTTACTAAGCGCGAAATTCAAAAATTCACTGACTTATCAAATTGCCCTCGTAATATAACATTAACTTAATGTAAAGCTACTTGATGCCTAATATTCATTTATTTATCCTAAGGAATCGTTATAAGGTAGCCGTGAGAAAAACATGGATTTACTAAATGCAAAATTTTGTTAACCACCAAACGCTCAAAAACTCTCCGTTGTTCAATTTTGGCAATATTTAAAATACATGTTTTTGTAAGTATAAGTCCAGAGATCGGGCCACGATATATTTTATCTAGCTATATAGGGGCCTTTCTGTAGACAATTGATTCTATATATGTTTTTAAAATGGTTAATTTATTTACTATATTTATACCATTCCAACAACACCAATGCAAAAGCATCGACTCAGTTCAAACTCAAATATTCCACAAAATTCTTCAAACTCGGATGAATAGTTTAACCGCATAATATTTAAATAATTAAAATTACTGTACTGCAAATCGATTCGAAGTTGCTAATATATTTATGATTCCATTGTGACCTCCTGCTCCTCGTGGTGCTCCCTGAGTACCGATTAAACTTATTGAATCGGAAGCGAATTATTCTGCTCAATGCAAGCGCACATGTAGCTATCTATGCTCAAAGACCTTGTTTAAAACGCATACTTTTTAAAAATAATTGTTTTGCGCAGCGATAAACTTAGCTTAATAACCCTTTTTATTTTGATATCGGGTCTCAAATTTATGATTCGCTGGAGTTGATCAACAACAATTTTCAAAAAACAAATTAAAGACACTTAAAAACAAACAAAAATAATAGAAAAATAATAGAATAACGAATAAAAATATAAATGCAAATATAATGTATTACCTCAATATTGTATTCAACTCAACATAGTCTACACATAAACTATTTGCGAATTATAAAATTTTGTTTTTAATAAGGTTTAATTTACTATTTACATTCTACATACCTTGGCCTTTAATTTCCATTATAATGAATCAATTAATATTTACAAGTAGTAAATTTGCACAAGTACAAAGCTAGCAAAAGGTCCCGCCTTTTTTACCACAACAAGCAACACCGAACCGAACTGCTGACTTTGAGAGTTTCAGAGTTGCATTAATACCAAAATTATTTATGAGTTTGTTATACGAGGCATATCCAGAAAGTAAGTGTACTGAATATTTGTAGGTTTTAAAATTTTTTATTTAAGCAAAAAAATTACGTGATACTTTAGTACATAATGTAAGCTATTTTTCGATATAGTCGCCATTCCTCCTCTATGCAGGTGGTGAAATGGGGTATCAATTTTTTGATGACTTCCTCGAAGTAGTTTCCAGCCAACCATTTAGGACCCACCTAGCGGACAGTTTCCGATATCCGAGGGTTTCTGTGATTGTTTCGCGTAGTAGAGATCTGGAGATTTGCGGAAACATCGCAGAAAGTTCATCCACAGTCAATCTGCTATCGTTACGGAGCGCATTTTCGATTTTTTCCACAATTTCGTCAGTCAAAATTGAAGGTCTTCCGCTCCTCTGATCATCATGCACAGACGTACGACCGTTTTTAAACTAGCGACACCACTTGTACACACTCGTATGATTCATAGGTTTATCACCATATGCAGTTTTGACCTCATTATAAATCTTAAACGGAGGTTTTCCCTTCCAAACGAGATAACGGATGAAGCCGCGCATTTCGCACTTGGCGGGAGACTCGATTGACTTTGTTCACGAAACGTGTTGTCGCGTCGACAGTTCTCAACGTACTGACCTCGAACTGGTCTCGTTGCAAAGGGGATATGTCAGGCTACACTGCAGTGCTGCCAACATGACGAAAATCCCTCCGGCCGTGAGAGCCTCAGTACACATACTTTCTGGATATGCCTCGTACCTCAAGTATGTTGTTAAAGAAGTTTTTATCTAAATTACGTTTTATTTTCACAAATTTTAATATTTATTCCAAATACGATCCATTTAACTCAATAAAACGTTTGGAACGCTCAACCAATACCATCCAATAGACTTTTTAAACTTGCTTTTTGGGATGTTCTTTAGCACCTGTGGCACGGCTGCTTCTTAGGCTGGAATGTCATCGTAAAAAGCTGCTTTCATTGCAAATTTCTTTATTTTGAAGAGAAAATAATCGCACGGTGATAGATCAGGTGAATACACAAAGGGTGGTCGATGAGACAAATTTGTTTTTTCATCAAAAATTCATTGACATTTTTGGTCTTGTGAAGTGGTGCATTATCATGTAGTAAGAACAGCTGCTTTCCTTTGCAATATTCGGGCCTAACACGTAGAACTCTCAACCACAAACGATGTAAAAAAACTTGTAAAAAGTATTCTCCAGTTTGACAGTTTGACCTTCTGGAACAAATTCCTTGTGAACAATACCCTTTGGAATCATAGAATGTTATCAACATCGTCTTGATTCTTGAGTTCTGAAAACGCAATTTTTTATGTTTTGGTTCTTTTGACTTCCATTTTGCAGATTGTCATTTAGTTTCAGGATCATATTTAAAATACTTTGCAATGCTCTACACGAGCGACTTTTTGATCATCATTTAACTGATGTGGAACAAAACGTGTACACAACTTTCTTTTATCTTTTCTTTATTTAAAATGTTGTGAATTTATGGCATAAAATTTGATATCTGGAACAACTCAACTAATGCAACTTAAATTTGGATACACAACTTATTGTTATTAAATAACATCTTAAATAACAACTTACGTATGCTATTGCCAGCAGGACGATCTCAGATATTGATAAACAGTTACGGGTTGAGCGATGAACAAGTACACCGATGTGCGGACTATAAGGATGGAGAATTTCAACTTCAGTATTGGAGAAAGCTTTTGCCTGTTACAAGCATTTGCTCAAATTTAATATACCCCTTAGCCCTATGGGTACAGTGTATAAACAGGCGCGACCTCTTCGGTTGTGTTGCACCGCGCATTACAAAGTGTCCTTGGGTCAAATAACTCGGTACAATTTAAAATTGAGATGAGATAAATAAAATTGAGCTGTTGAACTAGGCTTTAACAGAATATAAAAAAACATTACTACGATTTGAAAAATCTAACTTGAATAAACAAAAAATTGTAATTCGAGAGCAACTGAATTTGACCAAAATCGATGATCACGCTCTATCGTCATTATTATTATAGGACATAATTTTACAACCGCGAACTAAAGATACCTATTGTTTTGTCCTTCATACTTAGATGTCCCGCGCTAGTCCAACTTGTTGAATAAACCCTAGTATTGCCCCAGGATCTAACTTCTTTAGTTGTTCTTCAGCGACAAAGTAACTGCCCAATATTCGAAGTCTACTTCTGGCTATTGCTTCACATTCTGAAATGATATGAAGAGGAGTGTCTTTCTTTATGATCAAAAAATTTGCATTCTTGGGAATTATATGCAGCCATCACACACAGGTGTTTCCTCAGTTGACAGTGTCCAGCTAGTATTCCCGTCAATCTTCTCAGCTGGTTTCTACCTAAGTAATTGAAGCATTGCTCTCACTCAGAAGTGTAGACAACAACATTAGCTATTTGCGAATTATAATAACTTTTACGAGAGCAAATAATATAATTAATGAACTGTTTATGCTTTTTCTGCGCTAAGGAACGAACCAAATGAACCAAAATTCAAATATTAGGAGTGCCACAGGAATCGCTGACGATTTGGCTACAAGTCAGTTCCACGATGCCACCGAACTTCAAGCGATTTCATTTTTGTAGCCTTTTCGTAAACCTTTTCGAACTTGCCAATGTAGGGGTAGACAAAACGAAAGAATAAATTTGTCTTAAGTTCGTTCTGCATTATTATTGACGTTTTTCTTTAACAAAATGGACATTTTACAGCGATAATTAGTTAATTGCATTTTTATTTTCCGCCAAACTAAAAAGTTATCAAGCAACTCTAGCAACCGTGCGCTCTGTTCGGGTCGAAACCCCTGAGTCATGGCCCACTGAGTCATGGCCCAGTGCTGCTTCTTTGCCCTATTTGTTTCATTGTGGATTAGTTTGAGTGTCCTACTATTGGCAATCCTATCGGCTAGATCATTTCCTACTATATTAGTGTGTCCTGGAACTCGCAGAGAGTAAACTTAGTTGTGTTCGCCGAGTTTTTCAAATATTGTAAGTGCTTCCTGCACTAGTTTGGATTTGACGGAGTTTAAGCTTAGTGCTTTTAACACCGCCTGACTGTCTGATAGAATAGCAATGTCACAATTGCGATAGCCTCTTAGAGGCCCAGATGAAAATACTAGGAGTGCTTGGGCAGATATACCAGTATATTTCAAACTGAACTGATGTGCATAGTGTACTTTAAATAGAGGCTATCGCAACTTTGATATTGCTATTCTGTCAGACAGTCAGACGGCGGTTCCGACTACTAGACTAGTTTCTTCTGTCATTAAAGATCCATCCGTATACCATTTGATCGTATGTATATGACTTTTCCAAAGTCCTCCGTCTCTTGTCTTCCCGTCTCTTGACATGGACACTAGTGTTACTCCTTGTGTCCATGTAAAGAGACATTTCTGTCAGTAAATTGAGGTATCTTTGTTTACTTCAACTAACAGTCTCAGGAGTGTTTCCTTAGCTTCTAGATGCAGTGGTGTTAGATCTAGAATTTCTTCCAAAGCAGTGGTTGGACATGTGCGCATTGCGCCAGTGATGCATATGCATGCTAGTCTTTCTACGGAGTTTAATGCTCTCGTGACTGTGACTGTGACTTGTTTCACCCTCTCTCCCCATGCGACTATACCATGTAGTAAGATCGGTTTTAATACCATGTTATGTAACCAGAGCATGGTTTTTGAGTTGCATCCCCACGATTTTCCGGCCAACTTTATACACACAAGTATTGTCTTTGCGCCTTTTCGTTTAGTTTCCTCTACGTGTGTTTTAAATAGTAGTTTACTCTCTAAAGTTGGTCCTAAGTATTTAAACTCCCTGCTAGCTTTCACAACTACCCCTCCGAGTGTGATTTCCTTTAGTCTAGGCAGCTTGTGCTTCCAAGTAAATGGTACAATGACTGTTTTGGTGGAGCTAATTTTGAGTAGCACCTCCTTGCACCAGTCTAGTGTTATTTTGAGACCTCTATTGATTATGACACAGAGTGTTTCGTTACTTGCACCAAATTGTAGAAGCATTTAGGGTTACCCTCTTACAACTGCTTAAATGTTTCTATTACGCTTTATCATTTCTATTTGTTGCCAATTAAGTATGTTTTATTAAATCTTCATACAAATGCATGCTAAAAATAACGACCAACAAAATGCCAAAGGCAAATAAGTACCAAAGCAAAATCGCGATAAGTAAACTCTTCAATTTAATGAACTCGAAAGCATGCTAATAGACAGACAGACGGACAGATAGGCAAAATCAAAATACTAAGTTACAAGTCCATGGTATAATCCTATTTGCAAATACCACTTAAGTCCACTTAGAGATGGTTATACGCCTGGCTATACGGTGACTGAGATTGGGTCAGATGGTCCGGTCAAGTCATGAATAATGCTGCATAAAAAACAAGAAATGATAGAATAAAAGAAAGAAGAGGAAACTATTGAAGTCAAAAATGGCAATAAGAGGAAAAAATTAAATTGGGGGAAAATATTCAAGATAAATGCTGTCATAGTGTGAGTGTGACTTCCTAATCCACACAAATACTCGGAATTTCTTGGAAAATAAACTCACACACACACCCACTCACACTCGCACTCACACAAAGCGACTCAGATGAAAAACATGTAAAACACCTAAAGAATGAGCGACTTCAGTTGGACAGCGTATGCTAGAAGGATAAAGCAAAGTTACTGCATATTATCTCAATATTTCTGCACCATTCTGACCATCTGACCAAAAGTCGACTGAGCTTGCAATGATAAGATAGCTTCACAAAAAATATAAAATAGTTGCTTAGCAGCAGTGGTCTGTAAAATAAAAATAAAACAACAAATTCTAAAATATGTTCAATGGAAGATATGACAAATTACTCGTAACAACAACAATTTCATATGAAATAAATATTCACTGTGAAGAATGCAAATCGTTTGCCAAATTGACAATTGACTTGTTTTGTATGCCAATAGCTGCTTAATGTTCTGCACTCCATCGCTGCACAGTGGTCACGTGTCTCAAAAAAACTGCTGAAAAATAAAAAGTAAAAAAAAGTAACATAGTTTTTCATAGAATTCCTGGAATCGCAAACAAATGCGTTTAGTGTATTGAAACCAAAAAAAAATGTATGGGAGCTATGTCAAACTCATCATATAGGTCATACAGCTCGCCAATTACACAGGATTTAAAATTTTGCTCTTGTCTGTTTTACGTTGATAAGTAAGTTTTGAAGAGTTTTAATTAAATACAAGGCGGGTATAGTACATATTCTTGTCACATTTGCTTATGGGATAGTAGAACAGATTCAGGGCATTACTAAAAGCGTATCTGGCATGAGCAAGTTGAAATTCAGATAGCAAAAAATAATGTCAAGTGGGATCCAGTAGTAGAGCCTAAGACTATATTGATATCGAAATTTCATATAAAATTAGAATTTATAAAACAATTTGTAAAAACTCTGGATGAAAATTTTGAATCTTTCGAATATATAAAGAGATTCTACAGCTAAAGTAAAAGCAGGTATTTTCGGCGGACCACAAATAACAACCTTAAGGAGTATTTAATGGTTTTCACGGAAACAACTGAGCTGGCAATTATCAAGAGTTGATTGAAACTATGTTTGAAGGCTTAAACATTTTGCGCTGGAGAATGTCCCTTAAACTTCATATATCATATGCCCCTTGAATCAATTTAAAGATAATGTGGGTGCCTGCTCAGAGGAGCAAGGAGAACGTTTGCAACAAGATGTAATGGACTTTGATCGACTTTACCAACGGCAGTACAACGAAAATATGATGGGTGCTTACACTTGGGACTTAATACGAAAAACTCCAAACAAACAAGAAAATTCTGAGAAATATTCGTTTATGAAGTTGATTCTTTATTATTTTACATTTTAATGATATTACTAATCCTAGACGTAGAATAGGCATTCGATAAGGTCTGGCATGAAGGCCTAATTTTAAAGCTCTTCAAGTGGTTTCCAGAAAACATAGCCCAAATTCTTACAAGCTATATCAAAGACAGAGTATTCTTTGTGAGGTACAAAGACGAATATTCCACTCTCAGGCAAATAAATACAGGCGTACCTCAAGGAAGCGTGCTAGGTCCGCTTTTATACACCATTTTCACAGCAGATATGCCGACCCCATCTCCAATGCTAGCAACTTTCGCTGATGATACAGTCTTGCTAAGTGCTCACTACAATATTAACACTGCAGTAGCCACATTGCAAAGAAATTTAAACTCTACGTTTGATTGGTTTAATAAATGGAAAATTAAAATAAACAACACTAAAACGGTACAAGTGATATACACTACCAAAACCAAATTTACTCCAATCCACTTGAAAATCCATGGTAATGACGTAACTATTGCAAATATAGCACAATATCTAGGCCTATATATTGACAGCAAGCTGATTTGGAAGTACCACATTAAAAAAAAACGCGATCAGATCAAGCAAAGAAGTAAACAATTATACTGGATTTTAAATAGGAACTCAAGATTATTCCTAAAAAACAAGCCATTAATCTATAAATCTATAATAAAACCAATTTGGACATATGGAGCCCAAACATGGGGAACTGCGAAAAAATTAAACACGACGTTTATTCAGAGACAACAATCAAAACTCCTCTGTCTCATCACGAATGCGGAGTGGTATATAACCAACATGGATTTTCATAGAGACTTAGACATCCCAACGGTGGAAGAAGAGGTTGTAAATATAAGTCGAAAATACCAAACTAAATAACAATTACATTCGAACAAACAAATAAACGACCTACCCGTGCAAGAACTATTGCGTAAAAGAAGACTACAAAGATTTGATTGATTTAGTTTAGTTTAATACATATGTATAACTTAGTACAATAATTAAAGTCAATTTATAATTATTTAAGACAGACGTACAATAAAATTGGGAGAAAGAAAAGAAAAAAAAATAATAATTGTAATTTATATTAAAATTATTTAAAAATTAGTGATTTTTCTTGAAATTCGAAAAATTGCTCTCGTTTCTACAAAGCCAAACTTTGATCAAACAAATTAGGTTTCCCTTTATTATTGGGACCTAGAATTAATAATGAGCGTTTCACACAAGTGGACGCCACTAGTGTATGAACCAATATTCGAGTTTCCAATTTCTTGCCGCTAAAACCTATTGTCAATGAGTATTAGCGACTAAACAACATCCGACACGATTGTTCAGATGGAGCATGCTCGCCGTAAACTTCCACTAAGATTCGATTCACACTTTTCTTCATTTTAAAGTAATGAAGAAGAACTCCCCGCAAACACACTTTATCTGGTACGAAATTCGACATATTCGAGGCAATATTTAGTATTGTGGCTTACGTTTCAAACAAATCACACAAGCTGCCAAAGACAATAGATTTTCGTAGTTTTATATACATCTAATTTGCTTGCAGCAAGCGTGATTCTTCGTCTGATCTCCAGGCTGATGTTTTTGTTGCTGATTAACTCTATTCCCAGGTAAACGAAGCTTTCTACAACATTGAAGTTGAAATTCTCCATACTCACAAATCATTCAAGACGCGTCGCTAATCTGCGAGTGGACACCAAATATTTCATTTGCCCTCGTTCACCGCTAGAGCCAGGAGACGTGGCAATGTCCGAGAACGCCTTACTAACTCATCCATCGTTCATGCTGTTGATGTTAATGTCAATAGCATACTTGAGTATCATCACTTTCTTATAGAATATCGTGAGTGACAGTTCTCCATTGACTACTCCACCAGCAGATTAAAAATGTCGCACGATAAACTAGCACCCTGCCTGAAATTTCTCTTTATATCAAAGGGTTCGGAGAGGTTCTTTCCTACGATTTTTGTTGGGCTACCAAGGATACAGCAGGGGCTCCTTTCTTGAAGAAAGAACACTGAGATTTTATATCGTTGGACATGCATTCATCGGACCATATTTTGCATAAGAGTTGGTGCATACTCCTTACCAACTCTTCGCCACCGGTCTTCAATAACTCAACTGGCTGCTCATTGGCGCCTTCAGCTTTATTTTTTTCAGCTTTTTAATTACTGAGTCGACCTTGTTATAATCCGATGGCTCTACAAGGAAGCCGTCATCAATTGCTGGTTGTAGAAGTGCTTCTCTATCGGCAGTATTATTTTCTTCATCGTCCCCAAGTAGGTTAGAGAAGTTACTTCTCCATGGTCCTAGTGATGTCTGCGCATCTGCAAACAGACTGCTACTATTTTTCTTGCAAAAAGAAACTCCGGGCGTAAAACCTTCGGTCAGACACTAGACCTCTTGATAAATTTTTCGAGCTTCATTTCTATCACACCACTTCAACATCCTTCAACATACCTTGGCTGCTACAAGGTAGTGGTCCGAGTCGATGTTTGGACCTCGTACCGTTCGCACATCCTACACTCTTGATGCGTGCCTTCCTATTACCACATGATCTGCTTGGCTGCGCAAGGTAGCCTTGTGTGCAAGTCTATGTTAAGTTGTGGAAATCTGGTGCTACTGAGTAGTATGTTCCGAACTGCAGCGAAATCGATTAACCTCTTTCCATTGCAGGTAGCGTCATAAAGACTAAATTGGGCCAACAATTTCTTTCTTCCCAATTTTGGCGTTGACAGGCACTCGTAAAACTCATATTACGGACAGATTCCAAAACAAAACAAAAATTAAATAAAAGCAAGTTTTATAATTTGCAAAAAGTTTATGCTTTAAGTAAACGAAGCTTTAGAAATTTTTAGTGTTTTACCAATTCTTTTTTTTTTTTCTTCGTTATGTATTCCTTTCGTTATTGATTTGGTATTTATAATTCGATTATTCTTTCATATCAGAAAGTGAAGTAGTTTAGTTCATTCAAATTTATTCCATTGCCTACGACGGGTACCAAAATCAGGTTGATATTGAAATACTTATCCTTGAAACTTATCGCAATTTAATCTTGAGAAAGTGGTTTCTTTATGTTTATATTTTTCATAGTCAAACAATACAATGCACATATTATTAAAGTGGTTATATTGTCTGGCGTATGATTTTCTAACACTTTTATAATAATTGTTTCGTGCCCTCTGATGCGTTTTCTGTAAGAATTCCAACAGCAAGCAATACATGAACCAGTATTTTATGAATAGTTGGTCATGAACAATGGAGCCGTACTGTTACAGAATGCTTTAAATTTTGATAATTCATTTAAAATAATATGAAAACGGTGCAGAATTTGTGCTTCAAACTCCAGTATAGAACTAAATAATTTGACGTTCGAAAAGAGCTTTCTGGCCATAATGCCATCGTTTGTGCTTCCAGAACCATTCTGTTTGGGCTGTCCAATATGAACTTCAAAATTTCCCACAATTCTCTTTAAAATTTATGCGCTTCTTCATTGTTTCTTTATCCTCTTCACCGGTTACATGCCATTTTTTTTTCAATGAAATTCTGTAGAATACATTTAAAACGATGCTCGCCAGCATATGATGAAGGTCATTCATGAACATGTAAAATCGTGTAAGATCTTCGAATGACATGAGCAGAGGGTGTGAAGCTATTTTAATCTTGATTTTTCGTTTGCTGGGCAGCTGCAGATATGGTGCTCCAGAGTTTCCAGCTTCCGACCCCCGGTTCTTTGGTTTATTGAGCGGATGCTAAGCAATGACCTGCCAGCATGTCTACCAGGTAGTTTTTTGTATCGTTCGTTGCACATTATCTTAGTTATTTTACAGGTGGTATCCTTCCACGTCTGTTTAGTTTTGGTCCAAGTGACCGCCTACAGTTTGTTATATAGCGTCTATAGAAAGATTGATACGACTGTTGTCACTTCTCGAAATAGCCTGTCGCCTGATTTTGCTAGACTGTCTATCATTTCAGTACCGTCTATGCGACAGTGGCTGGCAATCCTGAAGATGTGCGACTTATCTGAGGTAATGAGAGCAGCAACTGCATCCCTGCTCGCCAGCATATTTGTGGAATATGAAGACTCCCTGCAGGGCTTTTACTGCAGCTTGGCAGTCGACGTATATGTTTATTTGTTGTTACGAGATGTGCATCTCTACTGCTTTCTTTATTGTGAATACTCCTGCCTGAAATATGCTACAGTAATCGGGTACTTTATACGAGATCCTCAGAACGGGCACTACGCAGTATACCGCTGCATCAACTCTTGACTCCATTTTGAATCTATCTGTGAATTTTGTATTGCGCGCTGGTCAAATCATTTCTGCCAGTCACATGTCTGTGCGAAGTTGGGTTTGGGAGTAATGTGGTTCGTTCTACTGCTGAATTCCATACCAATTGAGCTGTGTCCACAGCTTTGTGGCGCCATGGTACTTGTTGCTCAAAGGCATTGAACAGACTGCTGTCCAGAGGACTCTCAACATTTCCAGTGCTCTTGTGAGGTTGAGCCTTAACACCCCCGTGATGCAGACTAATGCATGTCGTTGCTTTAGATATATGGACTTCTTCAAGGCTTGCCACCATACTACTGAAGTTAAGATCCAGTGCATCGGTCTTGTTGAAATGTTACATATGCTGCTGAGAATATTTTTCAAAGATTGCATGAGTTACTGTTTTCACCCTTTCTTCCACAATAAGTCTCCAAGTCACTCTGCTATCCAGTAATATTCCAGGGTGGTAAATGGTAAATAAGATAGATAAGTAAGCAAATATATTGCCAGTTCTATGCGGAGTTAAACATAAAAGACCACTGTGCACCTATTGTTGCCTTACAAATTTCGAGCACCACTTTTCTGCTCTTCTTGCCAAGTTCAATTGCATGCATTGTCTGTTTGACTGATTTCATTCTGTAGAGTACTACACATCGTATTTTATACAAAATAAAATCGAATTTATTTGAGTGCCATTTGTGATGCGCCATGCCAGAAGAAGCCATCAAGGCAATCGTATGAGTTCAACAAACCGTGCGAAAGGTGCACACAATGCAATCGATTATACGAGTATCACTCATACGCAGCGTTGAGTTTTGTTGTTGAATGGCGTTGGCAGCACCGACAGCAGCAGCAGCGGCGGCAGCGCCAGCAGAAACAGCATGGAATGAATTATAGCAAGAACGAGTGGGAAATAAATGTACGCCTAAACGTATGCAACACTTTTGTATGCTATTAAAACTGTTATCGAACTTGACAAAACAAAAGCACAATTCGTACCAAAAAAAAAAAAAGAAAAAATCATCACAAAGTGTGAATATGTCAGCAACTGCAGAAATTTATTGAGTCAGAAGGGAGAGTGAATGGTACGAGAGAAAATACTTAAGTGGAGAAAGTTATTCTGAGAATGGATCAAAAAGATTCTTTTGCAAACGGCCCAAGCAGCTCACAAACGTCCGTTAGCACACGTATCCCCTAGGTAACATCCGGAACATCCTTTCCGGTATTAGCAAATTGTGAAAAATTAATCCCACTTAATGAAGGGTTGGTGTACGAGGTTTTTTTCCCACAACGCCAATAATTTGTTTACCAGTAAAAACAGATGAATTATCCGATGCGATAACGACCCCCTTAATCGATTTAAGGACCATGCTTTACGGTGTGACTACATCTTAGGCTGAGGCAGCTCACCAGTGCTGATGTGTTCGTCACAAAAATTTGTTAAAAATTCAGTAACCACTGGTAACTCCTGATATCCTTGAATACTTGTAGTACTTATGTTATAAAAAGCTAATAAAAGCTTCTTATTAGTATTCGTGGTATAAATCTAAATATTAACTATGTTTATAAATCTAGCCCTTATTGCTAGGCATATACATTTTAACCACTTTATACAATATTATATCCACAGAAATAAAAATGCTAGATATCCATTCATCTCCGTCCGATGTGCTCGGAAATTATGTAATATTTTATAGTAAACTAGTAAGTCCCCGCGACGTTTTGCGCGGCCCTCCCCTTTCCCCTGACACTCCTTCCCCTTCCCAACTTCCACATGCTCCTTCTTATTGAAACAAAAAAAAAATGGAAAAAAATCTAAAAAATCCAACAAATTTTCTGTTCATCCAATCGCCACGAAATCACAGGATCACCCACGGGACAAAGTTCATTTTACTGTCGACGTAATCGTCCATTGGTTCCAGAATGCGCCACATCAGAGTCAGCCGCGGTGTAGACATGATCGAAATCATATCTAAACACTAATGATATAAATTATCTATCTAACAAAACCAATTTTTTTTAGTTTGAAGCAATGTAATTTTTAGTATTTTAACTCATTTCAAAGTTCCTACACCGCTAAAAAGTAACACCCTTTATCTGAAAACACTGAGCGCGGCGCGTGGCCATTTTAATTATCAGCAATTTAATGCTACAACTCCAAGTGAATTCGATATAATTATATATATTTGAAGTTGTTTTTTACGACTTAATGGGAACGGAATGTTGTTTTACCATGTTTAACTTTGACCCCGTTGCACAATTACACGCAAAAGGCGTGCTTTGACGAGCGCGCGTGTATGTGCACATCAAAAGCGGAAGTAATCCTTCAGGAAAGAAGCTTTGAAAAAAGGAAACGGAAGCATTCATATATTTCATTTATCTATGTACGATACATATAAGCTTAGAGACACGCACTTTAAGTGAATACTTAAATATAAAAAAAATAAAAAACCGCTTGAAGTAAAAAGCAAGTGGCGAAAGCCTTCTTACAACTCCCAAATTTCTTATACCAATCATGACGAATGCATGTTTCTTTCGTCACAAAATTGATCTCAGCAGTTTTGAAAGTTGCAAGTTGTCTTTCTCGTCACTGAATGAACTGTTTGGAGTCGCTCTAGACTGTCTGGATGGATTTTTGTTTTAATTCTTTTTTTTTCATTTCAAAACTTCTTGCTGAAAAACGATATGGAAACTTATTTTTAAACTAGCACTTCTGTGTTTTTACTTGAAAAACTTCTTTATTAGATTTAACTAACTTAAATTTAGATATTGCTACTTCTTATGGATGGATACTTCCCATAAACACATATATTAGTAGGCTGATTCCGCTTACTTTTAGAGATAGCCCCATACAAACTCACCATCTACTTCAAGATTTTTAGGTTTTACTAATTATTTCTTTTATTCCATGGTTGGTATATGCACGATGTGGTCTAAAAGTAACCGAACTTTTTAGTTATTGTATAAAATAAAACCAGCATGGTATTATGTTTCAAAGCTAATATTTATTCAAAATACGATCCATTTAATTAAATACAACTTATGGAACATTTAACCAATTTATACATTGACTTTTCAAACTCGCTTTTTGGGATGTTCTTTAGCACCTGCGGTACGGCTGAGAAAATAATCGCACGGTGATAGACCAGTCGAATACACAAAGGGTGGTCGATGAGACAAATCGGTTTTTTCATCAAAAATTCATTGACTTTTTGCATTATCATGCAATAAAAACAGCTGCTATCCTTTGGAATAGTCGGGTCTAACATGTAGAAAGAAGAAAAATTTACTTTTCTAACACTGCCAACATTTAATAGATGGCGCTACGTGTTCTATGATTTAAACTAAAAGTTCTGTTATTTTTAGATCAAACCTTTTATATATACTTCATCGGGTCTTTGATGCTTCTTTTAAGGAGTTGCAAACCTTGTTTTTTTTTTTTATTATCATACGTCAGTGTCAATCAGTTAAGTTAAAAACTATAAAACATTAGTATAACAATGTTAAAGAGTGGCATTAAGGTATTTAGCTTAGAGTTTGTACATTAACATAACTAACAGAAAATAAATAAGGCTTAAGGCCTATTTTGAATATCGTTTGGATGAAATCTTTGGAGCCGTTTACGACATGTATTAACAATCGGAGCCGCTGTTAAATGATTAACATGTGAAGCCAATCGATCATTATATCTGCTGCTGTGGAAGTTTAACTGCTCCATGACTGTTGGTATTCTCAAATCTTGATGAAAAACCATATTGCGCATATACCAAGGAGCATCAGTTATTTTACGCAAGATCTTATTTTGAAGTACTTGTATTCGGTTGATATTTGTGACAGCAGCAGTGACATAAATTGTTGTGCGAAACGGACGGTCAGATCCCTTGCCTCAATGAAAAAGTGCAGTGACTAGACTTTTCACTATTGACTTTTATACTTCAGCGATTGGCCCAACGTTGAAAATCTATAAGGTAGTTTTGAATATTAATGGAAGCTTCGTATCGACAGTTTCAGTTTGCAAGTATGACCGTATCGTCAGCATATGTAGCCAGAAGCATGTTATCATTTACTGGAACTGGCATATCAGCAGTATACAAAATATAAAGGACAGGACCAAGCACACTGCCTTGTGGTACACCAGCTGCAATGCGGCAGATCTCTGAGCGCTCATCTTTCACCTTGACTGTGAAGGCACGGTTAAGAAGGAACGACTTCAAAAGAAGGAATTGCGATGTAGGCAAAATTGATTTATTTTTGAAGAGAAGACCTTCAATCCAGACTCTATCAAGGGCTGACTGTACATCAAGAAAAAGTATTGATTGTAGCGCCATCTAGGCATTCATTTGAAAGGTATTTAAAAGACGTTTCAAACACATATCAGATGTAAAAACAAAAATATTAAGCCGTTGGGTCACAATAGCCAATTGAAATTGGCTTTTCCCGCCAAATTCCGTCATTTTGAAAAAAGTCTCTTATATTTTTTTGTACTAAAATCATGTATCAATCTAGCTTATCTAAAGAATTCAAATAAGCCATATACAAACACACACAAACTATTTCATTAACGCGTCAATGACTTAAAAAATTCTGAGCAGGTGGACCGATTTTCTTGATGTTGGACTTGTCGTCAGGAATAATTTTCGGGTGATAGGATCCCTACGAGCTCCACACCCCATTGAGGGTGTGTATTTGCAACCTCTCACATATTTCGCATTGGGCTTTGTATGTTTTAATATTTTCTGAATGTACTTTACAACGATTTTGATAGTATATAACATGATCGAACTTATGAGTAAAAGCTTCGTTATTCTGCGTATAATAGTACTCGAGCTGCAGCCACACTGAGACGGACGTTATTCACTTGCGTGCTCTATTGTCCACAGTAATGAAATACATATTGTAGCGCCGTCCAACGACACGCATGCCAACAGTCTCTTTCTCTATTATACATATACACACACACACTTCACATACTCACACATTAGCATAACACTTCCGTTCGCCATTTCTCAATTTCCGCTCGCCGTTTATATTAAACTGAACTGCGTGATTGTTGTTGCCGTGATTGTTGCCGTGATTGTCTGATTCGACGATTGTGTACACACATTGAAATGTGTTTATTTTACACTTGTTTATATTGTAAAATTACCAGCAATTTATTTGATTGAATGTTGTGCCATCCTCTCGTTTTCATATCCTGCCGTCAGCATTGTCTGCCTTTCTATTGTAATTGTTGAGCATTTTAGTAATGGTCGAATCAATTTCTCGTTTCTATAATTGCAACGTATCAAATTGCGACATTGTTGCTTATATAGTTTTTCAAACTCACTGTTCTTGATGGATTTTTATAACAAATGCGCTAACAATAATACCCCTTACTCAAAAGATAAAGGCTTGTATTAAGTTTGTGCAAATGTATATAACTGCCGAAAACCTGCATGCAAAACTTCATTAAAAAAAAAAAAATACACATTCTTGATTCGTTCCTAAATTGCGTCGATATAACCTCGTCCGTTCCCACGTCCATAAAAACGCTGAGATCTTAGAGATTTTAATAGATGTATCCACCAAAATTTTGGATATTTTGAATTTCATAAAAGTCCTGACTAACCCCACTAAAAGGGGTAAAACATATTCAATCGCACCGTTACTGCCAAATTTGGTTCCCATTAGAAATAATGTAAAATATTGCCCGATTCGAATACATACGAGGGCAAATTGATAAGTCAGTGACTGTTTGAATTTCCCGCGTAGTAACTTTTAATGAGACACTGCTGTTGCTAACTACCTGTTCAACAAACCTGTAAAAAAACATTGCTGAAACCAAGGAAATGCTTGATAAATACTATGGGGACTATGCGCCATCAGTTTCAATGGTTAAGAAGAAAAAATGAAGCCGAACGTTTAGGTCGTCACGCCAGAAATCATCGATAAAATCCATGGAATGATATTTAGCGATCAGAGAATGAAAGTGCTTGAAGTGGTTGAGCCTGTAGGTATTTCAACATGAATAGTTGGACATGAAAACGCTATAGCGACTGCTCACACTCACATAAATGCAACCGTATCACCAGTTCAAATACTAAGTTTGACGATGTTCAACGTTCCGTTTTGGAGCCATCACAATAAACCAGAGATCAAAAAAGAGTCAAAGTAGTGGCCTTCTCGAGATAAACATGCACCAAAAGAGACCAAGGTCATGGCGGTAGTTTTTGCGAAAGCACGCGGTTTCATTCACCTTGAATACCTTGAGAAGGGTCAAACGATCACCGGTGAATACTATTCAGAGCTGTTGGACAGATTGGGGTGGCCACTGTAAAAATCTATAAATTGAGCTACGAACTGCTATCCCATCCAGCATATTCTCCCTGAAACTGTTTCCTGTTTCCAAACCTATAGAAATGGATCGCTGCTAAGAGATTTGAGTCGAATGAATATGTCACCGCTGAAAAAATGCCTATTTTGATGATCTTGAGAAATCCTATTATTTGAAATTGATAAAAAATTGAAAAATCGCTGAACTTAATGTATCGAGGTAAATGAAGACTATCAGATATGCCACAGAAAAAGGTTTTCGCCCCAAAATCTCTAAATTTCATACGTAAAACTAAATTTTTATTAATAAAATCTGGAGATTTTGAGGAAAAAAGTATTTCTATGGCACCGCTGTATAATGAACCATAACATTTTCATATCTTCCTCAGTACATCTTGCTATTCAGGGGATGACTTCTTACAGGATATTTTACAAAGAGCTGGGTTGGTCAAATGACTCTAGACCTATAAGTCACTCATCGTTTTTATTGAAAACTTTGGAACGATTTTTGCACCTTCATCTAAGAACTAAGCTCAACCTACTTGTTTTCAGCGGGCACCAACACGCCTATCAAATTGTGCTCATCTACTCATTAATCTCTAGAACACTATATACAAATATTTAAAATTTTTTTTATAGTAAACACCTTAAAATGATACGACAAAATATTTATATATTATATATATATATATATATATATATATATATATATATATATATATATATATATATATATATATATATATATATATATATATATATATATATATATATATATATATATATATATATATATATATATATATATATATATATATATAGATAATAAATACGTGCACGTGTACTTGAACCATTAATCACTTTATATTCTCTGTAAATTTACTTCATTTCAAAAATGTATCTGCACAGTTTTTAGATACTTTACTGCATACTTTTTATGGTATAGCAATTTCTGAGAATTTTATTCAATTACTTTAAATCTAATAACCTTATCTGCTCACTGTTTTCTTCTTTTTTCAATTGCTATTGCTCAAAGTTTCTATTCGCTTTGCTACTTTTAAACGGAAATAAAACAAAATGTAACTACAAATGTAAAACACTAAGTAGCGAATACTATGTATATAAATCAAAGCATTTGTGACATTTGAAGCGACTTGTTTTTGTTGCTCGATTTGGTTTATTTATTTTTCTCTTCCTTTTTTTTCAGCAGAATTTCATTGCATGTTGTTGCTGTTTGTCTTGACTATTGCAACACGTAGTCCAATCATATCAGTCAGTCACTCAGTCAGTCTGTAGTCGCTTGTTTTGTTTACTTATGATGTTATTTTTTCCTGGTAATGTCCTTCTGTTGAGCTGAATTTTTTCTTCTGCTTCATGTTTGCACGCTTGTGAATGGTATATTAATTTTTTCAGTTGATTTGTTGCATCCAGAAGTTGGCAACATTGTCCGCCTGTCTGTCTGTGTGGGTGTGAATTCCGCCACTAGTCGCTCATTTTTCAACGTACCATTTTAAAAAACCGGTAGGAACACGTTTTGGAAGTGGAGCTAATTCTAAATTTCAAAATCGGAATGCCTAATGCTTTTTCATACAAAAACCAACTGTGAATAAATTGCATTTAACAGACGAAATGGTGCACGTTCTGTTTCAAAATCAGCTTTGTAAATGTGTTTCAGATGTGAAGTAACTCTACCTACAATTCTTGAGATATATCTGCAGCATTTCTTATTTCAGTTTATTTCAATGTTTCGAATTTTCATAAGAATTAATTCGAATCGATAAATAATTTCGAATGACATAAAAGAATCGACGGTCATATTCATATTAATCATATTAATTTGTCTTCTTCATTTTCGTAGAAATTTTTGATGCAGTTTTAACTTCGGGAGAAATAAAACGATGATGAAGCATCGTCTAATGACATTGCAAGTGCTTAGCACTTGTCTAAATTGATATGTCATTAATCCCGAATCAGCTGCAAATCTATCAATCTCTTCTTCTTTGCTAATGCTGTCTATAATTCGCATTTAGTTTTGAGTTAATGTTCTATGAGTAGTAAGCTTTTATTAGTACTGAAAGACGATGAATGATTTGAATTTTTATGCTGGCTTACTGCCTAGAAATTCCAAAAATTGGAAAAGTTATTCAATATATTTGAAAATCGGTAATATTTGGGGTAGCTGATTACGATTCTAGTAATATCCCGCCAACCATTTGGGACCCACCTCGCGGACAGTTTCCGATATCGGAGTGTTTTTGTGATTGTTTCGTGTAGTAGAGATCTGGAGATTTGCGAAAACATCGCAGAAAGTTCATCCACCGTCAATCTGCGATCGTCACGGAGCGCATTTTCGATTTTTTCCACAATTTCGTCAGTCACAATTAAAGGTCTTCCAGTCCTCAGATCATCATACACAGACGTACGACCGTTTTTTAACTCGCGACACTACTTGTACACACTCGTATGATTCATAGCTTTATCACCATATGCAGTTTTCACCTCATTATAAATCTCAAACGGAGGTTTTCCCTTCCAAACGAGATACCGGATGACGCCGCGTATTTCGCACTGGCGGGAGACTCGATTGACATTGTTCACGAAACGTGTTGTCGCGTCGACAACAGGGGAGAAGTCAGGCTACACTGCAGTGTTGCCAACATGACGAAAATAAAATCCCTCAGGCCGTGAGAGCCTCAGTACACTTACTTTCTGGATATGCCTTATAAATAGGCAAGTGCAAATCATTCTTGTACTTTTTAATCATCTTAAACACGACATATTTACAGAATTAAGATTCAAAAGCAAAAGATTAACCTTATATATTGTTGGTATAAAATTTCGAATAGAACGATTTGGTTGATTCCTTGTTGGTTATTTTTTTTTCTCCCTTTTATGATGCCGCATTACCAATTGTATGCGCTCAAAGCAGAACAAACGAGTGTTCGGATGTGAACTCTTGTACATTAGCATGTACGTGTGTTTTTGTTCTTATCATTATCTATATATAAATTAGTGTTTTTGCAAATATATAAAACAAAAGAGAGACAAAATTGGTACACCAACAAAAATTATTTTATATCTGTGCATTAATTATTGCAAATAAATTGCTCACTTACAGCCGCTTTCTTTCTGGATGGCCCTTAGAGCAGAGCTGTTCAGAAGGATAGTACCCAAAGTGTGAATCATTTCTGTGTCATATTTTGTACAGTGTGCCAAAATACAACAGTAATGCAACGTAAATTCAAAGCATCAAGCAGCCCACTGCGGCATTCGTTCGTTCGTATCTGTGTGAAAACACGAAGGTGTATGTCCCCATGGGGCTATGGCTGGACAGCGTTGACTTAGAGGAGAAATCAATTTGCGTGACCGTCCTGTATTAGTGACATTTTTATTATTGGCTACTTTTAGGACACAAGGTCGAATTTCGACTACTCCAAAATTGGTCAGTTTTTTTTTTTTTGCTTTTTCCAAAAGCAATTAAAAAAATTATACTTCGAAACTTTTTGTATTTAATGCCATTTTTTTTTTCTGTGAAGTATATAAAAGCTTCGAGTCCACCAAATGTTTTGTCTTGTTTTTCTATGCATTTCCCTTTCATTTGATGTCGCCGTCGTCGGCGTTGTTGTAATGTTGTCATTAAAATATCAAAACCTGACAACTGAGGTACTTGCTTGTATCTTTCTATCTTGTAGCAGTATTCTCTTGTAGCAACCAATTCAAATATCCTGGTTGCAAAGAAATGCACAACAGCAAAAACAAGCAATGCTGAAGTTGCCTTTAATTAAACGTGTTGCATACGACATGAAAGTGTAATGAAGTAACATTTTGTCAAAGTACTGAATGACGTTTGACAGAAAAGTGAGAGATAGAGAACTTGCAACTTTTGACTTGCATGCGGCACGTGGCAAATAAATGGAATTTTTTTTTAATGAGTTCTTGAGTATGCGTATTATTAAACAATGTGAACGGCAGTATGTGCAAGTGCAGAAGGAACACCTCAGTATGGCTGCATCACAAGCACAATAACGAAGTTTTTACTGTTAAGTAAATTGGAGACTTGTTATATACCAAAAGTTCTTGAAAAGTACATTGAGAAAATGTTAAAACATGCAAAATCTCTTCAGTTCGAAATAGAGGCGTATTTGAGCTCGTGAGGCACCCATTTTTTTTTTTATACACAAAAATCTAAGAAACTTTTGTTATACAACTTTTTGTCAAAATGGTGGAATTTAGCGGCAAAAGCAAATAAAAGAAAAAGCTCACATTGGAATTAGCTAATGTGGTCAAATGGCTCAATATTTTTTAACATATGACTTGTCGTTTAAAACAACATTACAATGAATGCTTAGTTGGTATAGTAAAATCTCCACTTAAAAGAATGTAGGTCAAAATAAATTTTGATTGTGAAATTTTTGCTATTTGTCTCGCTTACGCGCGCCTCATACTTATGTTTTAAGCGTTATACATATGGGAATTTTTGTTTGGAATTTTTTTCGTATATATTCATAGAAACGAGTATATATATACATGTACAAATGTTTGAAATATATGTATATAACATACATCATCTCATCATCACATGTTACCATAAAACAAATCCAGCCGAACGGATAAGGTAAATCTGCTAAGTTTCCCATGCTGATCAAGAATATATATACTTTATGGGGTCTACCATGCCTTCCTCTGCCAATTACATACATTCGCACAAACTTATTATACCCTTGTTATTTTGGGTAGAGTGTATAAAAATGCCCATCAACATTCAGACAGTTAGACTGACAGTATAGATAGACTATAGAGCGACTCCTCTGGTTCAGCTGATCAAGACTAAATATACTTTCTGGGCCTCCAAAGGCTTGTTCAACTTGTTAAAAACTTTGAGACAAACTAATATTGTTCACGCAATGTATTTGGTTTACTTGTAAAGGGTTTTTCATTAAGATGTTTTTTACACTAATTTAAAGATATATTTCCGGTTCCGGCTTCACTTCCCATTTTATACCCAGTTTTTAGCCATCTGCTTTATTAAAATAACTGATATCAATTAAAAATTCTTAAAGAGATAGAAACCAAGTGACGAAAGCCTACTTGCAACTTCGAAATATCGTATTTGTGACGAAAGATGTTTGTTTTCCATTTGTATTGTTGGGATTGATTGTATTATCTAGGTAAGCGTTCGTCAGAGAATATGATTTCAATTTCGTAATGAAACGAATTTATAAAAAATTAACAACATGACGAACGCTTAATTGCATAATAAATACAATCAATCCCAACAATACAAATTGATATCAGAAATGCAAATAGTCATTCGTCACTTGGTTTTCACCTCCTCAAGAGGTCTCAATTTGTTTGATGTGTACATACATACAGATAATATCTTAACAACGCAAAAGTTTTGATATTAGGCATATGTCACATTGTCTCTATTTTCGTACATCACTCAATTTTCAACGCACAACTTTTCTAACGAAATTAGACTCGTTTACAAATTATTTTGTGCATAACTTTTTGGTAAATGTGAAACTTGGGTGAAACGAAAGTTTTGCTAAAATCATAAAGCAAAAAGTTCCAAAACTATTACTGCTTAATGAGAACAACAGAAAACTGACATGCAAGACTTGTCATCATCATCATAATCAAACTCTAATTAATTTTGTTTATGAAATCTGAAAGAAATATAGGTACAATATTTCCGGAGCGCACAAATTTTTTACATACAATATTTCAACCCAACATGCACTGTACGAGAGGTGTTCGAAATGTGTGTATTGTAATAAGATGGAATATTGCATCATCTACCAATTGAAGGAAGACATGTGAAAAGTATTGGAACTAGAGATTATAGCAGTTTCAGAATTTTAACAGAGTGATATTAAAAACCTTAAATCAGTGATGTCCACATTGTGGACTCCAGAAGTTTTGCGTCATTGAACTTTAATGCGTCATTTTTCTCTGGAAATTAATTTAAACTAATGACACTTTTCATAATTTCTATCTGTGGCTGATAGCGTAGAGCCATATACTTGTATATTGAATAAAAATAAAAAGCTAAAAAGTCATACCCCTAATATGTGAAGAGATAAGTTTCTTATTTTGAGAGAGTTGTGAACAATTTTGTTGTGTATGAAAAGTCATTGGATGCCATGGATAAGGCGGATGAACCATCAACTCGACCTTTTTACCATTGGTCAAAAACTCTTTGAGTGGATTGATGTGTGGGAGCTCTCATTGTCGTGGTGGAGAATGATCAGTCTTAAGGGGTTTTTTTCATCAAAAACTTCGGGTTGGTGTACCATTCAGAATTGGCCATCCTACGTTGCTTTAATGGAACATTTGTACATAAACAGTATTTCCTAAAAAAATAAAAAAACAAACCATTTGTTTCGTAGTGCTTCGTCCGCAAACAACTTTTGTAGAATTTGACTCGTCTTGAAACACCCAGACTGTCGATTGCTGTTTCGTTTCGGGTTCATATCCATATATGCATGATTCGTCACCTGTCATAGATGTCATAGATGAAATGAACCGACGACCTGCCAAATGGTGCTGCATCCGTCGTAACAACTCGTAATCAGAAGGAACAATGTCCGGAGAATACGACGAGTGAGGCAAAATATGAAACTTTAGCATTTCCAAATATTTTTTCACAACTTTTGCGACATGAGAACAAGCGTTGTCATGCAGAAAAATTACTTTGTCATCTTTGTCTCGTATTCCGGCCGTTTTTGATGTAATGCAAGGCTCATACTAATCAATTGTAGCCTATACAGATCGCCCATAATAGAATCGCAAGGTTGAAGCAGCTCATAGTACACAATACCCTTTTGGACCCACCAGATACACAAGATGGTGTTGATTTTGAGGACGTTGGCAACGATTGACCGGGCATAGCGTAGTATTTATTCTTCTTAAAGTTATCGTAGAAAAATCATTTCTCATCTCCAGTCACAATTCAATGCAAAAAACGTTTTCTATATTGCCTTTCAACTTCTCTCGGTTTCAGTTCACCCAATTGGCTTACTTTTGAATCCTTACAGAAACTGTTTGTTGAGTCACTTCCAATGATTCAGCAAGCTTCTCTTGCATTTGAATCGAATCTTCATTGAGTAATGCCTCCAATTCTTTGTCTTCGAATTTTTATAGCTGTCCAGAGGGAGGCTTTACTTTAACGCTGAAATCACCATTCTTGAAACAGCAAACCCATTCCCTGCATGATTTATTATTTGAAGCATTGTCACCATAAATTTCCAATATGGTATACCTTGTACTTCTAATTATATTCCATTCTGCAGGTTTTATAAATATATAATTGGACTGATATTACATACATTTGTGAAGTCTTTAGCTTGGTTGCCATCTAGCAATTTTTAGCTCTTTCGCACATACAAGTAAACTCTAAGTCAAGTTTCCTTCTAATCGACAAAATTTCTTACTTCAAAACATTCCACGCTCCCCTAAGTCTCGTAGTTTGTGAATACAAATAGTTACAAAAGTCAAACCTCCCCAAACCGTTCTATAAATCCTACGCTAACAAATTAAATGGACAACTGTCCACAAAGCATTGTTCTGGTTTACACTTTTTCCTTGACTGCGTTCTCCATTTTGCGTCTAATTGTTTGTGAATGCGAGTTAAGTTGCAAGTGGCAAGTGGCAAGGATAAGTTGACTAGCTTGTGGCTATAAGAATAAAAGCAAGACAAATATTTTGTCATAACTTTGCTCGATTGTTTTGCTATTGTTTCAATCGAGTTTGATTCGCTTGAGCAGCATCAGCATAAAGGCCATAGGAAACTCACTCCATTGCTAGACACTTCACCGAGAAACGAAACCAAGAAAGAAAACTTTTGACGCAACACTTTCCGACACTTTGTTACACTTAACAACTTTGTTATTCTTCTGATTCTCTAGACTAATATGAAACTTTTATTTTTGGACTTATTTTTTTTATTTTTTTGTTTTTTTTTTGCTTTGGACTACTTTTTGAACAATAACATTAAAGGACAACAAGTAGTTTATTGCCATCAACCGTAATTCGTAAATGCGCGCAAAATATGACTCATTGCCGCCGGATTGTCTGCCGGCACCATATGTCCAGCACGATTCACCCAGTACATGGAAAAATTTCCAGCTGACTTCTCATAACCCTCAAGTACGCGATTCACGCTAATACCGCGACGTGCTGCTGCATCATAGGCAACCCTATCGTTCCACTGCATGCCATCGATCCAGTTGACAGTGCCTGGTGTAGCACAAATCAAATCCAATTGGCCAGATAAGACGCCCACTTTTACGGTGGTATTGTTAAGCAGCTCACTGACTGTGAAGAATTTTTAATATATTTTCACTACATGAATAAATTTATTATACTGAAAATAGACCTACCGATATGCACCACAGGTTTCATAAAATCACCCATTAGACGAGAAAAGGTTGTATCACCCTGACCACCCCACTTAGCACCGGTGGTTATATTGAGCGCCTCCGTAACAGGACCACGCATTAGATCCTGCAGTATCATATCACGATCCTCATCGATATCGTAGTGCACAAGAGTACGATACATGATATCTGTATTTAAATAGTTTTACGTAATATATAATTAATATTTCATTATACTTGAATTAAGGTTACATAAATTTTACATTAATGATCCAAAGAACTATTAAAGTTCTCACACTTAGTCGATTAGTTGATGAGAACATGAGAGAATTAGTGATTTTCAACAACAAAATCTACTGTGAAAAAATAATTAAGAAAACTCATCGAACTTTATTCTTCTTTACAAATTTACTTTAAAGTGTTTTGAAACACTTACAACTTGAACAATCAGTTTGTTGCGGAACTAAAGCCGAAGTCTGTCATTCAATACTCGTACTTATCATGTTACCTTTGAAACTAACCTCAGTAGTTAATAACTTTCTTCTGAACGTGAATGGAAACTCAACAACCGTATTCTAAGAAATTCAAACTAATCGGGGATGACACAGAAAACTCTAAATATTTCAACTTCGGGTGAAAAAACTGTCAGTGCCACAGAAAATAGTGAACCGAAGGCTTGTCAGCACTCAGAATAATTTTGTATATTCGATTACTTTTGTCTTATTTATCGGTCAACTGCAAAATGCTAAAGAGATGGACATACCATTCATTTGCACAAGTGTAAACGTATAAAAAGTATGAATTAGAGCAAAAAAATGAATGAAAGTAGAAAAAAACGAGCCAATCCATGAATATAATATGCACGTTTGCATTCCAAATTTGAATACAAAATCTCAATTTGTTTTGCTTTCATTTTGCTTTTGCTTTGGTTTGTTATCGAAATTGTGAAGTCAAGTAGACAGCTATCTTTGAAATATATGTATATTGGTTCGTCGAACCAGGGAATACGTTTATAGGCTTAATAACAGTCGTGACATTGAAAACTAGGATATAGCGTGAAAAAAATCAGCTATAAAGATATATGCAAGACGTGAAAATGGCCCTTAATGTTATAAAACAATAATTTGTTGTCCGAGAAATTTTTTCAACCTGTATGACAACTCAGTTGTATGCTGTTGTTTTAAGATTGTCTGTGACTGTCAAATTTTTCCCCTGTTTATTAGTTTGTCGTACACAAAAGTAAGTAAAATGCATACAAATGCTAAATATCGGCTTAGGCCGCATTGATATTCTTCGAAAAGTGCCATTGAAAGAGGTAAAATTACAACGGAAACGTTTTAGAAGCATATCCGAACCTTTGTCACATTCAGACGGGTGCGTGGGACATAATTCGAGTTCTTCAATTAGGTGTTTACTATTTCTAACGTCGACTAGCCAACTTATAGCACTCATATCTATGACTCAGACTTATGGTAAATGCACAATTAAAACGTAATTAAACGAGGAAAAATATATGTGCCCGAATATTTTCGAACATAATTTGAGGTGAGTTTGCATCTCCATTGTTTGGTTGGTTTTAACTGTGGACAGAGTATTACATTATTTTACTATATATTTTTGGTAAAATGCAAATTTAATAATTACGTAGTTACCATCAACTTAACCAGGCTGTTTACCTGTTACTTATGTGTCTGTTTAAAAGAAAAATTTATTAGAAAAAAAAAACAAGAAAAAACTGTAACTTCAGTTGAAGCGAACCTTTAATACCATTCATACGAAATTTTAAATAGTATTATAAAACATAAAAGTGGGGGTTTAAATAGGGGCAACCCCAAAAAGTGGGCGGTACACGAACACTAGTAGATGTGTATGAAGCGATCTAGTAGATGTGTAAGATGCCGCCATATCGAATTTCAATTTGATATTCATACAAATTCAAAAAAGTGGTCTGTGGGTTTATATGGGACAACCTAAGAAAGTGGGCGGGACACGCCCATTTGTATATGTATATAAAGCGGTTGTCGACTCATATCCACCAATTCAAATTTCAAGCTAATATTGATCTAAATGAAGAATTTTTTCATAAAAACACAAAATTGTACGATGGGTTTGTATAGAGGCTACCCCAAAAAGTGGGCGGGCCACGCCCATTAGTCTATGTATGCTGTCTATAAAATGATATATATATTGCATTTCAACCTAATATTGGCTTTAATAAAGAAGTTTTTGTTACAAAAACCAAAAAGCGGGCAGTATTTTTGTATGGGGGCTACCCTAAAAAGTGGGCAGGCCACAACCGTTAGTCTATGTATGTAAAGCGGCTGACCATAAAAAGTCATCACATTGCATTTTAACCTAATATTGACTTTAATAAAGAAGTTTTCATACAAAAAGTCAAAAGTGGGCAGTAGGTTTGTATGGGGGCTACCCCAAATAGTCCGAACATGACTTATACCCATTAGTGTATACGTCAAGCATATGTTGACTAGAAGTTACCATATCAATTATTAAGTTGATATTGACTACAATAAAAAGTTTTTCATACAAAAAGTGCAAAATTTCAACTGGATAGCATAAAATTGGTACCCAAAAAATGCGCAACAACAAGAGGTAATCAAGAATATATATACTTTATGGGGTCTACGATGCATCGTTTAATGCGTTACAAACTTTTTTTCCTGTACAATTTTTTCGATATAAACAGGCTGCTTATTTTGACGTAGACTACAACTTTATTCAAATAGAATGATAAAAAAAAAATGGTTCAAATTTTTTATAGAAAAATATTATTGTTTCCAATTGCAATAGTGCTTCAAGAGCATAGAATATTCTATGCTTTATTTATATTTGTTAAGAGAAGCATTTACATAAATCTATTAAAAAACTTGAGATTTGAAAGCAACTGAAAAAGATTTTCGTGACGAAGGAGTTTTCCGAGCCATCTCCGAATGAGCGAAAGCAATTCCTTTCGCACTAAGCCGTGTTGGAAGGACATTTACAGGGCTGTGTGTTTACTTTTAATTTCAGATTTATAATCGACTAGGTGTGAAATCCTTAATTGTTTAATCAGTTTAATTTACCAAAATAATCGAACAGACAAAAACAGATCTTGAAATCGGCCTGCTACTCTACAGAATGAAAAACAAAAATCTTTCATCACAAAATGTATAACTCTTCGTTTTTTACTCATTAAGTGGTTTTTTTTTACTTGATAATCATTTTATCAAAGCAGATGAATGAAGTGTTTAGCTAGTACAGTAAATAAATGGATATCTATGCAAATATTTACTTTTATTTATTTTTAAATGTTCAGATTGATGTTTTAAGATTAGTTCTACCTATGCCGTGCACCACCTTCGTCATCTATGCTTAGCTCCTTCAAGAGCATAGGAACTTCTATGTTATATTTGTATAAACAATAACAAGTATTTTAAGAAAAAAATAGTAAGCAACCATTTATAAATAAAATCAAATTTTAACTCAATGCGTTAACCTCCTGTAATTAATGCAACAAACAGAAGCAGACGTGTTAGACCCCAAAAAGTAGGGTGTGGCTGAGTAGAGTGGTTTCAGTTAATAATTTTCCCAACAAAAATGAGGCAAATTTACAGAAAAAATGTTGACCTTTTTTCGACATATTGCTTTTAACCTTTTAAAAGTTGTGGGGTGGTGTGATTTACCCAGAAAATTGTGCGTAAAAATTGAACAAAAACGCGGTATTTAGGGGGGAGGGGAACGTACCCTAGTTCCCTCCCCCTGTATCCACCAATGGTAGAGATTTTCTCGATCAGCATCGGAAGCAAAGTCAATTTAGCCATGTCCATCTGTCCATCCGGTGGTTTGAAACAACAGTTCTGAGAAACTATAAAAACTGGAAACTCCGAACATGAATAATAAGATTATATTTATCCAAAAGATGATCGAGTTAGGTTTTTGTTTAATTGAAAAAGAAATTATAATATTTATAATATGTTTTGTCACTTGCGAAGATGCAAGACAAATTTCTAAGATTTCTAAATCTGACATAGCTCTGTATTCGGGATTTTTCGAGAGATATATCATACATCTAATCTACCAACGAATTTTGAGCACGAAACTTTGGTCTCATTTTTTGACAATTCTACAAAAATTGTCTTACGAAATCAATTTTGAGCTGTAAATTCCGACGTACTGATATTGCTACTATAAAAGTTTATTTAAATGATTTTCAATAAAAAACTGCCCACCTATAAATAGGGTACATTTTAAGAATTATTAAGCCATTTTCGCCACAGTGAATAAAACCTAGAATCTCTTTCTTCTTCGGTTTTCCGCTTAATCAAGCTATTTTTAGAACAAAAATGTCTTAGTTTCTTTTGTTTTAGAACTCCAGCTTTTAATAAGTTTTTACACTGTATGCCAACACACACAAAAAAACTTTTTTAGTAATTCATAAAAAAATCAATATTTTTCAATAGATAGCCCGATTTGCTTGATCTTGAGCTTGTTGAACTCTTCTTAACTAGAAAAAAAAATGAGCAAAAGGTTCCTATAAAGCCTCAACACACACTGAAATGGATATTTCCAATAACTTATAGTTCAACTTTTCCCGATTCTATGTATCGGAATATGTGTTTCAAAACCTTTCTAAGATAATATAAAATATTACGAAGAGTCTCAAAATGCATAAAAATTACACTGTATCATGGTTACCTAGCGTATCTCTTACTGCAAACCTTTACTATTTGAGTGGATTGCTTCCCAAAACAAATTCTTCTCAAAAACTACACATAAATTTCTTAACCTGTATTTTGTTATTCCAGAAATAAATTGTTATGAGAGTGTTAAAATTGATATTGAACTAGCGCATTAGAATTAACTATTATATTACTTACCTAAATCACTGAGCTCGGAATTGCGTGCAACTGGCACACCAAGCGTTGGTGTTTCGACGTTATAGAAATCGACACCCTTCGTTTCGCGTATAACCGTCATCTGTGTTTTACTCCACTGCAACGTGGCCTGTGTCCATTTCTCATTGCGCACCAAGTCTTCTGTTTTCAGCGCTTCAGCATTAATGTTTGCATAACCATCTTGATCAACAAAGCCCAATTGTAGCAAGAAAGGTGCCCACGATAATACCGAATCAATTGGTGAAGTCCATGGATCGCCTAATGCAACCGAAGTCAAATTACTCTTCACCTCACCACGTTGAATGGCATAGTATAATTCCAATGCAAATTCAGGCGCCATTTTGCCGCCATAACTTTCGCAGAAAATATGCAATGGAACACGTTCAAATTCCGGATGCAACTTATAGAAACCCTTCATGAAGGAGACTAAATCTTTTGCAATTTGTTTGTTGTTTGTCGTATACTGGAGTACACTATCCACATAACTGAAACCGCTGCCCACAGGATTATCTATGAAGATAACATTCATATCCTTGACCCAAGTAGACTCACGATATTTGCCCTCCAGCGTAAGTGGTCCCAATTCTTCAAAATTGCCATATCCGGTGGATGATGCACCTGGACCGCCCTGCAGCCAAATTGCAAGTGGGCGTTCTGTATAGCTGCTCACATTGGCTGTGGTATAATAAAGCCAATAGAACATATGCGCACCCTTGCGCACATCGACAAAACCCCAATCTTGTTCACCAGGTCCATAGCCGACGCGTGCTGATAGATTAAATTATTTAAGTATTAAAACAAGAAGAAAAATTAAAAAAAAATAAATTTCGGTCTAACCGAAGCTTAATATTCTTTACAATTGCCGTCTGTGCTTGATACGCATTTCTATGGAACTTCCATGCTACAATAATATGTAGTAAAACATTAAAATAAAAAAATGGGAACTTAAAATTAAAAGAAAAATGAAAAACAAAGGAAATTATTTAGATCGAAATTATTCTGCCGAGCACTTAACAAATAATATTAGCATATACTTTCCCCTTAATTTTTTGGGATTTTAAAAACGACAGAGTCTGCGAAAGGGATAGCTATAAATACAACTATGCCAAATCTTATCTAAACTTTGATTACTGTCAAATGCATTTTGATTTACCATAGTAGTTAATTTTCTGATTGGCACACTAATAAGCTCTATCTTAATTAAATATTCTAGACAACAAATTCTTAAAAAGTAAATTGTTAGAATTACTTTCACTTCATTAACACTTTCACACTGAACTGAACTTATAAATAAACTATGACTATCACTGAAGAAATAGGTCATTTAAGTGCTAAACCGGTATTATTCGTATGTGTAAACTGCTCTATTCTTGCCACCTACCACGCACAGCGCCCAGACTGAACAGTAGCAGCAAAGGTAATACGCCGCTGATAAAGAATCGCGACATTTATATACTCTTTATGGTTATACTCTTAATGGTTATACGTAAATAATGCAGCGATGTGTGTAGCTAATTTAACCGATCACGTTCACAGCTGGTTAACGTCTGACAGCGTACACTTTGCTCTAGACAGCATGAAACCTATCTGAAAGTGCAGATACTCGTAAATATTTGTATCGAAAAACCTACCTTTCCTTATTTTTTTTCTTTTTTTTTTTGTAGATTCTATTCTATAGAATTCCTAATCAGCACGTGAATATTGTTACGTCAATGTTTGTCATAGTATCTGAGCGGTGTACACTATTGCAAGCCCCTGTAAAGATAGATACTTTATGTTATTATTTAAATAACTACGGAATTTCCCAGTTATGGATTTTCCCAAATGCATCAATTGAGGCTAATGTATATTTTCGTTATTTGCAATAATATATTATTCTATTATTTATGCTAGAAAAATAAAATATAAAAACTAACGAAAATCTAATTAAATGCTGGTATTTTTTGTTTACTTCAGAAAGATAGATCGGCATGGAGATGAGAAAATGTTAAATTACTGATGCAAGAAACAAGTACAGCTCTGAAAGCTATTTTCAAGTGCTTTTGAAGATTCCCGACTGTACATATTTCGGTAGAGCCTCGAGTAAGTTGCCTAAAATCTTCGACCAACTAGAGAAATGGGGCTCTGGTAAGTGTTAATGTTGACTAAGTTCCACGATTGGTGCAAGAAATGATTGCTGAGGAACTGGAATCAAGTGACACTTTGGAAAACCGAAAAGAAAGAGGAACTGCAACGCTACTTATTACATCACAATAATACGCCAGCTCACACTTGAGATTTCTGTTTATTTCCGAAAATAAGAAAAATTTTAGGTTAAAAGTCTTCAGTAGCAATTCGGAGACAATTGGTGTAGCTAATGGAGAAATTGAGAAGCACAAAAGCACGATTTTCAGAACTGTTTTGAAATTTGGATCTACAGACTAAATTAATGGTGAATTTGTAGAGAAGATAAAAAATAATGAAGATTCAAAATAAAAAGCTAAATATATTTTTTTCCGCTTTTTTCCAAAGCAACTAACCGAACTTTTGTTAGTACTTCAATTAGTATGTTCAAATTCATTCATCGTCTTGTATGGAGAGTTTAATTGGAGAGTGGAATTGAAGAGTATAAATATTTAATTAATTGAAGGCTCTATCTCTTATAGCCTACGAGAACTCGTTATTCATACAGACGGTCAGTTTTACATGCAGACGTATACACATGTCAATATCTAAAAATTTCGGTGAATTTGTCATGGGGGCTACCTTGACTTGCCAAACCTAATTCGGAATCTAAAATGTATGTCGGCCTCATATAATCTCCATATTGAGTTTAAAAACAGTTTGAAGAAGTACAATACATCTCTAAAACCATCAAGCCGATCGGAAAGATACTTTCTATGGAAGGTAAGAAGTACAAATACCCGCAATTAGGAAAAATTTTGTAGATTTTTATCAATAAATTTGCTGCTATTACTTTTCATCTGCAACCACAAGAAAAACAACCAAAAAACTTCATAAATCAAGGACAAAGCATGACAATCAAAACAAGAGAAAACCTTAACTTCGTAGACACCGAATTTTCAATGTTTTTCAAACCTTTTCCTTCATATTAAGCAGCTATAAAGAAAGAAAAAAAAATATATATAAGGGTTATCCCTAAACGTGGGCGGAACACGCCTCTTGTTAATTGTATGAAGCGTCTGTTCATAGGACGTCACCACGTCAAAATTCCGATTGATATTGACGGAAATAACAAACTTTTTAATACGAAAGGTCAAAAAGGGCAGGGGATTTGTACGGAGGCTATACCAAAAATTGGGGGGATCATGATCATTGATATATACTAGAGTGTAAGGCCAGCGATCTACTTAATCGACCGCAATCTAGAAATAATTTTGTATATTAATGCATTTGTTCTTACTGCTATTTCAATGTGCCAATGGTAATAACTACAAACAGAGAGACAGTCACCAAAGTAAAAGCGAAGCGCATACAAAGAAAGAAAAACACGGAATCTTGTATATCTTTCGCGCACACACAATCGTATCAACTTTTAACTGACTGCTGGAATGCTATACTTTAATATTTGTGTATGTGCATTTAAATTTCATGTGAAGCCTATGTGAGTTTGATTCGTTGTGTGAGTGAAGATTGTTCAAGCCTTTTACGCCCGAAAAATTCAGCCGAATTTGTCAAAATATAGATTGTACACATCTGTTAATGTAGACATTACAAATAGTATAGTATAAATTCAACAGTAATAAGAAAAGTGGTCATAATTGGTTACACATTGAGACTATACCATAACGCTGCTACTATTAAACCGAACAGAACAGCTTTTACTAGCTACGAATGAATTCGAATGTGAGCTTATCAACGGTTGTAGTCGGAAAAATATAGCTAAAATATTTTAGAAGTTATAAACATTTTTCCTCGGTGGTAAACTGGTTACTACGAAAAAAATATTGAGGTTAACTTAAGCTATATAATAAGTCCAAGTTGTCTGCCTATAATTGTTATATTCTCTGGAAAATAGTCGTCGGATGCACTTTTCTTATCGCGCTAATCATAAACATACTTGTAGTATATAGTTTAAGGATTCTCCGAACTGTCTTTCGCTATCTTACATAATTTTTGACATTTCAACAAACACAGTATACTCTGCTCCCATAAATATATTTGTGTGCAGGGTACAACAAAATGAAGATACCTTAATCGATTCGAAATTTTGGCAGTAGCTTTAGTACTGGCTCTGGTCGCTACTAAATTTAGAGTTGAATTTTTCAAAAAGTAGAAATTAAGTCAAATTTAAGTCAAAGAGGCAATATAGTGAAGAAGTTATGGAGTTATGGAGTGAGACTGACCATGTGAATTTCATATTATTCAATTCCATATGTTCAAATACCATATGTCGAATTCAATTTCGCAAAATCTTCCCGAACCGGAACATGCCAGATATTTCAGGGTCGATAGACGTAGAATCTCATCTATACGAGTATACATATGCGTGATGTTTTGGTGTTTAAGTCAAAATTTTAAGTTTTATATCATATTATCATACCATGTCATTTGCTTAACTGACATCTGATATTATAAACATATTGTAAATATATGGTGATATTGAAATTCTGTTGAGAAACTATACTAACCACAATATAAATCAAATATTCTACTAAGCGTTTGAAAAAGTCATTCGCTCATAAATTCTAGTGCAATCTTTAAATAAGTTTGTTTCTAATATTTCCCAAAAAGATAACTGAAAGATTTATAATGTGGATAGACATTTTCCACAAATTGACAAACTGACAAAAAAGAATTGAAAAAATAAAAGATTTATGCGAAGTATTATTAGCATAGCGACAAGATAAAATGTACTGAACTGAACTGAAGTATTTTCAATGACAACTGTCTGTGATATGAGACTTATTAATAGATTTTAATGGTTCAAAATAATCATTTACTAATTAATTTTTAGAAAATTAATTAATTTTATATTATTCAATAAAAGTAGTAGATAATAAAATGTAATACGGTCACTTTATTGTACATATCTCTAAAGACAATACTTAAAGATAAGATAGAACACACTTTAAGTATCAACCAAATGTAGTAAAATATTTCAGCACACGGCTAAAACCGGCTGGATTGTCAGCAGGTGCCATATGACCGGCGCGGTTGATCCAAAACATGGCAAAATTACCACCGATCTTTTCATAGCCCTCGAGTACACGATTTACGCTGATTGCAGTACGTGGTGCATTAAGATATTCAGTCTGTTTAGACCATGCCAACTTTTCAATCCAATTGACCGTGCCTGGAGTGGCGCAAATCAAGTCCAAGTGGCCGGAGAAGACGCCTACTTTAAGTGGTGTGGTCTCAAGTAGCTCATTGACTAGAAATAAACGATATAAAAGTTTAACGAAGGTGGCATAGAAGCTTTTATTATTCGACCAAACAGCTGCCATCAAAACGATGCAAGACATCATTTGTGCCACCATATAATCGACTCTAAACGAAATTTAAACCAAAAGCGATTTCTGTAACACGCACCTATATATGGGTATTCATATTTAACCAAAACTCATACCTATATGTATAACCGGTTTCATAAAATCCGTTCTGTGTATATCAAAAGTGCTGCCACTCTGCGCACCCCAGACCACATGCTTCGGTATGCCCAATGTTTCGGCCACTGGACCACGCATTAAATCTTGCAATATTTTGTCGCGATCTTCATCAATATCGTATTGCATACTGTGACGCAGCATTTCTATAAAATTACACCTGTTTACAACAACAAATTTAGAGAATTTTAAATCATATTACCATTTGGACTCATTTTCAGCATTCTTGAAAAACGATCACCACGCGTTTGCTTCAGCACATTATAAAAGTCAACACCCTTTGAGGCCTTCATGACCTCCCACTGTGTATTGCCCCATTGATATGTTGCTTGTATCCAACGTTCTTCGTCGACTAATTGTGCAGTGAAATTGGCTGCCGCGTTTATAGCTTCATAGCCATCTGGATCAACAATAGCCATTTCCAGTAGAAATGGTGCCCAAGCCAAAACCGAATCAATTGGTGAGGTCCACGGATCACCGAGTGCAACAGACGTTATATTACTTTTCAGCTCACCACGCTGCACCGCCTTGTAGAGTTCCAATGCAAATTCAGGCGCCATTTTTCCGCCATAACTTTCGCAGAATATATGCAATGGCACACTTTCAAACTGTGGATGCAGCGCATAGAACTGCTTCATAAACGCAACCAAATCATCTGCAATTTCCTTATTTGTTGCTGTGAAAAATGCAGTACCATCGACATAGCTGTAGCCGCTACCCACGGGATTATCAATGAAGAGTACATTCATATCTTTAACCCAAGTCGTTTCACGATAATCGCCCTTTAGATTTACGGGTCCTAATTCTTCAAAGTTGCCATAGCCGGTGGAAGATGCACCCGGACCGCCTTGTAACCAAATTGCTAATGGACGTTCTGTATAGCTGCTTACATTGGCCGTCGTATAGTAGAGCCAATAGAACATATGCGCACCATCGCGTACATCTACATGACCCCAGTCCTGTTCGCCGGGTCCATAGCCGCTTTTAGCTAATTTGAAGTATTGAATTAGTTAAATATTAAAATCATTTAAAAAAACTAAATACTTTTAAGTTGTCTTATACCCACCACTCACAAATGCTATACAATATGCTATTAAAAGCCAAACAATCCGTAGTCTTTTAGACATGTTGAGTGACCTAAATTCTTCAACGATCTGACACCGTCAACAGTTGGCAAATGTCTGACGTTCGCTTGGTGTTCTGCATTAGCATGAAAGCTATTTACTTACTTGTTTGAGAGCATGTATTGTAAATAGTACTTATCAATCAACAAATAAATAGTTTACGCTATGTACGCATACCGCAGATAAGCGTGCATGCGACTCAATATACAATAAATCTTTAAAATCTAATCATTGGGATTTGCCTAATTGATAGATATTCTTTACTTCAAACGTGCATAATATAATCTGTATCAGATAAGTATTCATAAAAGAAAGCTTATCTGCCAATTTAAAATGTGGAACATATGTATTCCTATTGAAGATTAAATTTCTAAAAATTTCAATTGCATCAAACTTAAGCAATGGTGAGTCAATACACTATCAGAAAATAATGGGAAATGTTGGAAATAAATTAAATAAAGCATCAGTGTTAAAATCGAAAATGGAATTCATAGGCATCGGAGCTACGAAGTTTTAAAAATATTATATTTAAATAATGATTTAAACGCCCGTTACATTGCCAGGGCGGCAGTCCCTTATAGACACCTCGCTTGCACACATGTAATCCTCATATGTTGCATTCAAGCAATCGTGTCATGAGAAAGCACTTAGTTCTAAATAGAGATGTGCAAAAAATTCACTTGAAATACTTAAACAATTAAACGTTGCAATCCCGTATTAAAGCCCGGCGGAATATGCCCATATATATACATATATTAACTGACATCACAATTTCAAATTTCCTACGTATCCTAGTTCGTCTTTCCGGAGATGTTGTCTATATATTAATCTTGTACGTATGCGCAATTGCTGAAGGTACATTTGTTATACAGGGTGTCTCAAAAGAAAGTTCACATTTTACTTGCTGATTGCGTGAACGTAATTATTCCGAAAGGCGCGGGGGTATGTCGATCGGTAGCCCAGCTTCTGGGAATTTAGTAGCTAAATTTGACAATTTGACGATTTGAGGGCTTAAGAATATCACTTCCACCGAGGATGAGGCTCACACATTTTTATTTTTTTCATTGATTGAAATGCGTAATCGTTTTTTAATTTAAAAAAAAAAATCTCATTACACCACGCTTTTATACAATTTTTAATTTCAATAAAGGGCGTAGCAAGATATTTACAAAAAGAGGAGGAGACTAAACTGTTCTCACTGTTTATACATTCAAACAAACAAATTTTCATTTTTTTTTTTTTAATTTTCAACATAATTTTAATTTGTCATGATTTGCTTTAATATTTTTTTAGCAAACTACTCAATGTAGTTTGAAGAAAGTAAAATTTCAAGGCCTACTATGAAATAAAAATATGATGTATACAGGGAATTATATAGTCAAGCATCTCGACTATACCTCGTACTTGTTTTTTTTTGTTGTTGTTGTTGTCATTTTTCATTTTTTAATATTCATGACTTTTCCGACAAACTAATACATATAAGTATATTAACTATATCGACTCATTAGCGCGGAAATATGGTATGTTACGGATGGATTAGGAAACTTAAAAACGTATGACCATGATGTAGGGCAGCAACAATCCTCCCATCCTTCCCAGACTGTGTAGTTTTATTACAATAGTTATGATAGAATCGGGGTTTTTACTCTTCACACATAGTGTGAAAAGTATTATAATTAAATCACAAAGATTTTAACGACTTTAAGGAAGCATCGAAGATTCCATAAAGTACATACATATATTCGTCATCAGAACTAGCCATATCTGTATCTGTCTCCTGACTGTCTGAATCAAAACTAGTCGCTCAGTTTTTAATGTATCTATCTGAAATTGGGTATGAAGACTTCTTATGTTTCGATGCTGTACATATATCACAACTACCATGCCACGCCAACTTTTAGGAGTAGTCCCCATACAATTCTATCTCCCACTTTTCGTATTTTGTATGAAAAAATATTTCATTACAATCAATAATTTAAAACTCGATATTGTGACCTCTAATGGAGGGAAGCTTCACATAGTTATGAGCTAACCACCTTAACAATGGAATGAAGGTGTGTAACAAGTATTAGAGCTACGGTTCTACTGAAGTTAACATTTTATCTTGTTTCAAATATTTTTACTATCTAGGCCCCGCAACGTTCTATGTGCCCACGATCACAAAATATCGAACAGACAAAGTATCAATACCTAGCGTATTCGGTTTGCGGCGCTACGCACCTTTTATTTTTGAAAGTAACTTCATGTACTAAAAATAAAAAAACAAGAAAAACATTTAAGAGCTAACGGGAGGTATATCCAAAGAGTCGTTTGAATCTACGCTGTGTATGGTTTGGATGCGAGTTGGGGCTCCGAGAATTGTTGCCATATCGAACGAATTCTTCTTTGATCTTTGGCATTCTTAAATCTCTGCATATGTTATCCTGTGATCTTACGAAGTGTAATATTGTTTGACATAGCTCTAGTACCCCACAGCTTAATTCCGTAGCTCCAAACTGCCATGAGTATAGTTTTGAAAAGCCTGATTTTGTTTTCAAGGCTGTGTTTCCATTTTCTGCAAGTAACCAGAGCATGCGTTGTGCTTTTATAATTAATTCTTTTCTTTTAGCGAGGATATAATTTTTCCCATGTAAGTCTTTTGTCTAATGTCATGCACAGATATTTTATAGCATTGCACTTGGGTATCACTGCATTGTCAAAACGAATTTGGGAACTAGATCCTTTTCGGATAGTAAAGACTATGTATGCTGACTTTTCCGCATTTACTGCAATGTTCCATTATACATTTATGTTTCAATATGACGTAGCTAATGTTTTAAAAGATCCATTGCGGTGTTGACAGAATAACCGTGGAAAGTATTGCTGTACCTTCTGCATATGTAGCTATTGATACTTTGTTCCAGTTGCATATCAGATGTATATAGTAACTCAGATAGCACGAATTTGGTTTTGTTTTCTAGTTGACCGTATCTCTCCCGGAGTCCTTTACATATGTAGCAATTCTGAAGTATAACAAATTTGGTCTTTCTCTAATATTTTTAGGCAGTAGCACTGCCAAAAAAAAAAAACTGTTTACAAAACAAAAGAATTATGCATATCCATAGATCGAATCGTGACTTATGGTCTTGAGTTCGTACAAAAATTCAATAAAAAAATGTATTTCACTTTTTCCCGAATTTTCTGGATGACTTTTTCAGTTTTCTTTCCTTAAAAACATTATTCGCACTACTACGAACATTTGGGAAAAATTCGCCAAATCGGTGCAGCCGTTCTCAAGTGATGCACTTAACAACGAACAGCAGTAAATAAATTTATTGCAATGGAGGCCAATCAGCTTGATCGATCTAACCATGTCTGTCCATCTTTCGTTTCTCTGAAACTATATACAAACTACAAACTTGGATTTTTAGATTATAGTGTGGTACGCGCACAGGTCAAGTGTTTTAATTTAAACAACAAAAATTGTATATAAAAAAATTTCGTTTATGTTATGTTTTAACGATATGTGACAGGGTATTTCGAACTCGTAAATTCACGACTGTGCAACATTCTTTCTTGTTATTTTTTTAACCATTGATTCTAACGCAATATTCGTTTTTTGTTCATCTCTAGTAATAAACAATACTTTATGTCGTGATACACGGAATGCAACACTGAATGGTGCGAGCGAGATGCGAGATAGCCATTGAACAGCTGTTACGCAGTTGTTGTTATTTTCGTTTTTGTCTTAGTTGTTGTTGTTGTTGTTCTTATGTGCTGCAGCGGCCGCATACTAAGTTCTTCTTTGTTGTCTCGTGCATTTAATCTAATTAAACCGCCTGAAAATATGGCCAAAGTGCGAATACCAAAGCAAAAAGTGATACTCTGCGGTGATTATGGTGTTGGCAAGAGTTCGCTCTTCCGACGTTTCACAAATAACACTTTCATAACTGATACGGATCGCAAATCGACACTTGGACTGGATCACATCGATCGCGAATATACGGTGGGCGACAAACAAATAAAGGTAAAACAATGCAACTATCCCCGACTATACCATATACGAGTATGTAAATAAATGTGTACTATTCCAAAAGCTACAACTGTGGGATACTGGCGGCATGGAGCGCGTCGCATCGGTGACCTCATCCTACTATAAATTTGCCGAGGGTGCCATACTTGTCTTTGCGCTGGACAATGCCGCCTCCTTTCATTCATTGTCGCAACATTTACTCGATATAGTTACGTACGCGGAGAATGCGAAAATATTCATATGCGGTAACAAATGCGATTTAGAAGGCCGTGAACCGGAGGTGACCGATGCCGAAGTAGAGGCTTTCTGCGAACAATGCCACACTCTGGTCAGTGCCACATACAAGACATCATGCAAATCGGGCGATGGCATCGAAGAAATGTTTCGTGATATTTCGCGTCAATTGGTCGAAGCAAATCGTTCCAAAATGGAACTGCAGGCACTGGAACAGAAGAGCTTTCAGATCGACGCAGCCTTCGAGCCGGAGGTGAACGAGGAAGCCTCTTCTTGTGTTTGCTAGCAAATGGGGAACATCGAGTTCGGCTAAATTGTGTTAACGAACTCGAAAAGGTTAGTACAGCAAGCAAGTCAAGTCAATCAGTTTGTAAATTTTTAATTGAGAATCTACAACTGAAGTGTGTATTTATTTAGTAGTTTTAAGTTGAATTTATTTTAAACTATTTATATAATTTAGTATATATTTAACTACATAAATGAATTAACTTATGTAATTACAAACGATCAAAAATCAAAAAACATAGAAATAAGCACTAATAATAGAGCGCATCACGTCTAAATATATCTCCGTGCTTCGGTTTTCTATCTAATCCGAATAAATTATTCGGTTTCGTTAAAATGGTCTGCATTTCTCCTTCACCGTTGAATATGTATTTCATAGTGCCAATTTCAAGTGAATTTAAATCGCGAAATTCATCAGAATGTGAAATACGGATAATACTAACGAAACCGGACCCAAAAAAATTATACGGATTCGAAAACCGGCGCACGCGGTACAAATTTTAATGTATATGCCTTGCACACGTAGATTTGAATAAGTGCATATAATATATAAGTAATTGGACAGATAGGTTCTAACTTGTCGAAATCTCCTTCTTTTACAATCTCGATAGATCTTATTTATTTTTCTATTTATTATTATTTGTTAAACACCACCAACGAATTTTTTTATTGCTTCTACATTAAATGAAACAGTTGTTTAAGCATAATATTTTATAACTATGTACTTATAACTAATACTGGAAAGTTACGACCTCTCTGATCCTTTGGAGCATTTTTATTTGGTCGCCCATTTAACCGACTGTACCTCAACTCACAGCGATGAATGTGGTCCAAGCAGTCGTAATTATAAATCAAAATATTAAAGTAAGGCACATTAAAATAAAAGTTGGAGAATCAACTACACCACTTAGTATCTTATGAAGAAAAACTACACAGAGCATCGACCGTCGTGCAGACAAAGTTGGAACATCAATCAATTTTAATATATCCAGCTATCGCAAGAGATGTATATCAGAAGTCCAATTGTAAGTTCTGAAAGCAAACAGAAAAACACTGTCCAAACACAAGATGCAAATTCTAAGATCGGATGAACAGAAGTTTGATAGTACAAAGGTCATCGACATCAGTAGTGTATGAGCATGATTGATTGATGAATGTAGAGCATTTGAAATATTAGAAAGAGTAATGGAGCAAGACGACTACCTTGTGCAACACCAGAATAGATAAAATATAATACACCTTCAATGTTAATTTCAAAATTACTTACGTTTATATGTCTTTTATGCTATAAAATTTTACCTAATGTTGACTTCTTACAGTTCATGCCCAAACAGCATGGTTTCCATAAATGTAATGTAATAAATACGGTCGAGGTGTCAACTGCGACTTTCCCATTTCCAATATCTAACGACTGCTTCGAAAACACATTTGCACTTTGATCTTGTTGAAAAAACAGTCGTGTTAGTTTTCAATTGAAGTGTCTCCACATGCCGACACAAATTTGATTTAATTCAAAAACGCGTTTAGTTCGTCAGCTACAGTTGATCGGGGAATAACTCTAAAAGTCTGTCGAAAATCACCGGGCAACAGAATCATGGCTGCGCCAAAAATGTTTTGGTTGTCACGAAGATCTTTCAGTGTTCTGTCCAGTGACCTCTTGTGGGCCATCGTGCATTCGTTCCAAACAAACAATTTGCATACCTGGATAATCTTTGCCATTGTACTGTTTTTGGCGATGTTGCATGTTGGTGCTTCGTTGACTTGCATGTTTAGTGGCAATTTCAAGGCAGCATGTTCAGTTCGTCCGCCTTCTAGCAAAGTCGCAGCTATTTCAGATGAAGCCAATGCTAGGGCAACTTCACTTTGCGATCTGATCCTCGCCAAAAGCAATGAAATTAGGTACGTTTTTCCAGTCCCTCCTAGAGTATCGAGGAAGTAAATACCACCAGTTCCATTGTTCACAGCTTCTATCAAAGAATAGTATGCAATCCATTGTTGTTCATTAAATTTTGGATCATTTGTACGAAAAAAAGTAAAACAAATATGTATAGTGACAGATGGCAGATATAAGTTAGTAAAATATATATAGCCAGATGACAGATAACACCCAGATAGTGGTAGATGTCAAATCGAAATCTATTTCTAAAAAAAAAAACGAAATAATGCTGCTTTGTTTAAGGTTCCTTGTATGAACCATAGCTTATATTCTTTAGTGATCCAAACTGGACACAATATCTGGATTTTTATTATAATTGATGTAAAAGTAGAAGTAACAAAAAATAAAATTTAAAATACTAAAAATGGGAGCATGTTTGAATTTGAATGCCCATAAAGTATTCCGACCTGGGCTTATATGAAATATTTTGTAAGAAATGATGTAAAATACGACAAAATTGACATTTCTTGCTTAATTAAGAACAAAAACAACCAAATTTCATTAACAAATTTGATAATAGAGTGTAAGTTTGTATGGGTGCTACCCTTATAGTGGTCCGATCTGGACATATGATGTATATTGTATCAGGATTCACGTAAGATACATTAAATTTGGTGTAACTATCGTAATTAACAACGGCACCAAAAAGTTTCATACAAAACCTTAAAAATGGGGCAGGATTGAAGGCATCCTCACAACGAAGTTTCTGGCTATAGAGAACTATGTTGTTATAGATAAAAAAGGTACTGACTATTCTGCTGCAGTAGCATTACAGAGCTTATTAAACCTTTCTTTTGCCCGGAGCATACACTGATTTTTGAGAACACAGTTCATAATAATAACAATGATGACAGTAGTGACCATTCCACATATCGACAAAAATTCAGCGATTATGAAACCAATATGATCGACCAACAGTTTTCAATTTGCATTGTATCATTTCACGTGCAGCCTATAAAAATAATCTGTCAGATAGAAACGATTGACTTGATTCGTTGTGAAATTGAAAGCCAAATTTCAAAAATCGTGCCAACATATATAACCTCTTTTAAAGTTTAGCATCAGTTCCATATGACCATGATTTTTGAAAGCACATTCCGCGTTTCTTTCAGAATCATCTTTGCAAACATGAGGAATCTGTAGCGCAACATCAAAGATTATGAAGCATTTGAATTTGGTGTGAAGTCCTTTAATTAATACAAATTTATTTATAAATTCCACGCCTGGATTAGGTTCTTCGCGTGTGTTTTACACATTTCGTCTAGACTTGAAATAAAGAAGTGGCATTTTCGTGATGCAGATAAGATGGTTTTTTAAGAAACCAAAATTAACATAGTACAAAACAAGTAAAGGAAGGAAATTGAATTGTTGGTAGACATTCCCGTATGTTTTTCCAACAACTAAACTCGGATGCTCGCATAAGAGGAGTAAACAAACCTTTAATCCATACATACAGTGTGATGCGTTGTGAATACGACGTAAATACGACATAAATATGAAGGCTTTCAGTTCGTACGTTTTTATTGATCTTTATACGCTGTTTTGCATGCCTTGCGCTGTACACAAAATTTTGATGCATGGAGAAGACATCATAAACCATGTTTCTCTTCCAATTGGCATGATTTTGGAGGAAGCACTTGAAATCAGAAACAAGGATTGCTGAAATATCAGGCTACATCACACAAGAAAGAACTCTATACGATAAATGCACTTTTCATTTCTTCTGATCATCATATAATGTCCCTAAATAAATCACTTAGATCTGCTTGAAATGTTCCACTGGATAAGGTTTTTATCAGCATACTTATAAACACAAATTTAAAAATTGTTTTGTTGGATTCTGCTAGTACGAATTCCGAATATTTTTTTTATGTTAATATGTATTTACTTTATATAGACGACAAGATGGTCCCGCGAAGTTGTACGCGGCTATGCTGCGAGAGAAAGAGATAAAACGCGTTTCTATATAGTTTCCCTATCCTTTGTCCTATATCTTTGTGCTATGGTTCGTACGTCCGCACTACTCTATCGTCATATACGATGTTTTTGTTGTTATTGTTGCTGTAATCTATCGTCATATACGTTCTTAATGTTGGTGTACGTTTGGCTGCTGTAGTTGTTCTTGTTATTGTGTTCGATGCCGGCAACGCCAAAGAAGAGAGAGAGAATGCAGAGCTTAGTCAGTAGCAAACGCGCATGGTAGAATATACACATACATATGTATATATATATATATATATATATATATATATATATATATATATATATATATATATATATATATATATATATATATATATATATATATATATATATATATATATATATATTATATATATATATATATATATATATATATATAATATATATATATATATATATATATATATATATATATATATATATATATATATATATATATATATTATATATATATATATATATATATATATATATATAATATATATAAAATATATATAAATTAAATACAAATTAATAAAAAATTAATAAAAATAAATAAAATTTCTAAAAAAAAAGTAGCCCAAGTTACTCCTTATTACATCAGCCATCTGCCAGTGAAAGTCCCGTCAAAATCGGTCCAGCCGTTTCAAAAATTAGCCGGAACAGATAGACAGACACAAAAATTGTAAAAAAATGTATTTTGGTATATGTATGTATTTAGTAAAAAGCTTTTATTTTAATATTACAAACAGACACTCAAATTTTATTTATCTGTATAGATGTATAGATTATAAGAAAAAATTCATTAATAATTGAAAATAATACAATATACATTTTGCAAGTGTTACAGGGAGTAATATGAAAACCAAAAAGTCTTACTTCGTGACCGATCAGTTGTATGCGAGCTATATGAAATAGTTGTCAGATCTTTTGTTAAATTTTAACGCATGGTGTATATTTACTTAAAAGTCTTAAATTCCAAGAAACACTTAATTTGAAACTTTTATTAATTAATGGTCCACTGTGGGTTCGACGAACAGAATCGCATCGTCTTTCGAAGTTGATAAGGACTATACGTATATATACTTTATAGGGTTTGGCATAAATTTACACAAAGTTAATACAGCCTTATATCCTATGGGTACAGGGTATAACAAGCTGCCATGCCTAATTTCAGTGCAATATATGTAACACTAAGTAAATAAAAAGTTTAGCAATACCCAGACATGACTAAATAGTAATATCTCGTCGAGCTGACTAAATATCTATACTTTATGGGCATTTTAATGTCTGCTTTGAAATATTACAAATCTAACGAAAAAGAGCTATCATCCTTTTTAAAATATGTATGTGTGCAGGGTATTAATTAATATAAAAACAGAAAAATTACTAACGAACTAGTTTTAAGCTGGCTGGCACGCTATATTTGAATATTATGTTACACTTTGAATTTTAATACGTACTAAATGTAATTTTAAATCAGTGCCGCCGATTTCTAAGCTTCTAACAGTTTATACATATTGAATATATATATATATGTAGATATGACCATTATAATCTCGCAAAAATTGATATAACAAAAAATTTGTTTTTAAAGATTTTGGAACCGTCCGTTTGACTTGCTTTAATACGTATAAACAAAGAATTGAAGTTGTATTTTAATCAAAATGTACGCGTTTATATATAATAAAACATTTTGTGGCTATAATAAATAAATAAATAATAAGAAATACTAAAAACGTAAAACAAACAAAGTCTTTGAACAAATTTTAAATCTAGACTATAAGTTCAACATAGTTTTTTATAAGATGCTTTCTGTTTAAACTATACAAGAAATTTAAAGCAGCTCGCATTTTTTTTTATCAAAAGGCCAAAAGAAAACAGAAATGCCAAATGTGGCGGCCCAATTATAAAATTATAATTAGCAATTAATTACACATTTCGTATTTAAAAAGTTTGTACACGATATTATATTAAAATAACTAACGAAATAAAACAGTGAAATATTAGACACAGGAATGTTTGTTTTTCTTTTGCATGCGTGGGAAAAGTAATTAAACAAAACTAAACAAGAAAAAACGGTAACTTCGGTGGAACCGAAGCTTTAATACTCTTCACACTTGCGCCCTTTTTTCACGGTAACGCTGTTGTTTTACTACATTTTTGTAAATTTTTTAATGAATGCTTAGATTTTAATAGTATAATAAAATTTATTCAAATTAGTATTTGGCATAAACTTTGCCTTTATGACGGTAGTAGGTAGATGGGACAAAGTGTTGTGCATGATTTTGTTGCGCATGAAATGATTAGAAAAAATAAAATTAAAAATTTAAGAAAGTTTGGTTCAGTTGGGGTTCAACGCGAGTCAACTGGAATGTTCGGCAGCATGCTTGACGGTTAGTACCGCTGTTTACCGCTACCAATGTACAATTTATACAATATCAGCTACTATTAATTGGATTCACCTTTTGTAAGTACTTGAACAATTTCAAAACAATTATTTTAAAAATAATTGAATTATTTCGAACATGTTCGATACAACAAAATAAATACAAAGTATTTTTGTATGGAAGCTATAACTTCTAGTGAATAAATCGCAGTCATCTTTGAACTTAAGTTGCTTCTGATTATAAATTATATTGAAGAAAGAGGGCGGTCTATAATGCACAGACAGACGGACATGGCTAGATTGACTCTTCTTATCATGGCCATCATCATTAATATGTGTATATACTTTATGTGCACTTCGATGATTGCTTTAAAGCGTAGCTTACATTGTCTAAATACACACTGTGTGAAGAGTAGAATTAAGCTAGGACATTTTTTTTTTACTTAAACATGGCTATTTCTACGCCGTTGGTGTCGAGGTCGGTGCAAATGTCAGATATAGACTCACACCCACTGCCAACAGAAAGCAAACGCCCACACCGTAGAGCACCACTTTCTCACGCAATGCACGCAGCATCATTGTATTGAGCGAACGTGAGGCACGTCCCAGTTCCGCGTTGGTTTCACGCAAACGTGCACGCGATGTCTGCAACGTTTCACGTTGATGATGTAAATCATTAAGCACCTGTGCACCGAGTGTTTCCGTTTCCAATGCTACGCGATAGCCCTCGGTCAGACGATTGCCGGTGCGTTCAATACGCTCGGAATTCTCAAGCAGCCGCTGTCGTTGATCATGGCCAATGGCAATGTCCTCGTAATAATCACCGCCGCCACCTTCGCTGAGATCTATCATAGTATGATTTGACATTGTGCGTACTTTTTCTCTAGTAGCCTTGTATTCCGATTGCAGACGTTTTAATTCCGCTTGAGCTACATTGATTTTACTGGTGAAACTTGGACGCTGCGCTGCGCTAAGTTCACGTACCTCCAGTCCCATCTGTTCGAGCAGTTCCTGCGCCTCCAGCAGGCTGGCATCTATCTGTGCGCAAAGTTCGCGTTGACCTGCGTAGGTAGGAAATTATATGAGTGTTTTTTCCTACTTTGTTTAAACGTATTTAAAAACTCACTCAAACTTTGTTGTTGTTGTTGTTGTAGTCGTCCAATATGCGCCGTAATTTCGGCAATAAGTGTTGCATATTGCTGCTCATATTGCGCAAGCAGCGACATTTTTAAATCCAATAATTATATTTATCTAAGCGTTCAAAATTTTTTCTCTTCGATTTTAGTTTAATTTTTCTTTCTTTTCATAATCGGCAAACAATTCCAGCTGTTAGTCGCTGCTTCTTTGCTATGCTTGGCATTCACCCAAATGCAACACTTATTTTCAAGAAGAAGAGCACTGGTGGGTTGAATTGGCCGACTGTTAAATGCATTACACTATTTATTTGCATGTAATAAGCTAAGACGATGGACTAAGGGTTCGTTTGTAGAAATGGATAGTTATCGATTGCCACACACGTCCGTTGGGACACGTATATCCTGTGTAGCCACGGAACATCTGTGGTGATCAAATTGTGAGAATGCAACCACTGCTCTCATAGTTAGGTTTTGAGCACTAGGTTTGGTTCCTGGTACCGCATTTACAGAGAAAACCTCGGATACGATCCCCCATTGATGACGTCCCCTGTAAACGATTAAGGACCATGATTTACGGATATGCATATAGTGTGACTATCAATAGTTTTAATAAAATTTTTACCCACCACTAATCCGCAATAAAAGCCATACATAACCCAACTAACAATTCATATCACAAAAAAACTATACGATTTTTCGATTACTGGCCTTCTGTTTCCCAAGGATACAACTACCCTGGATCACTGAACATTGTAATATTCTAGGCAACGTAACTGTTGATACAGTAACAAAAGTTGCACCCAACTCCCGCTCATTTCCCATCATAAATACAACAGCTCTGACATCCGCTAATATATAAAGAAACACTACTTCCTCACCATCCAATACAAAGCAATTAATCCTGATAAATGCAATTACTGAAAACTCAAATTCAGCCTTCTCGCTCTGATCACACCAAAATAATACGTCTTCGCCTCGGTTTCACCAATCTAATGCGCAGACATCTTTTTTTATTAGCGGATCAAGAGAATGGTACATTGAGCGAAATCACCACTTTTATTAATGACGGACTGAGAACGACGAGGTCATGCGATGGTGGCTCTAAAGTTGAACATTGATTCATTTAATTATGCAAATTTGTTTCAAGACCTGGACTTCACCTCACTACCCTACAAATCCAAACGCTGGCTTTTACTCTATTTCAACGTTATGATGTCATACGTTCGGTTCAAAACGGCTAGGTCGAGATAGCGAAAGTTAAAAATGGGCGTGCAGCTGGGTGCAGTTCTCTCCCGCTCCTTCTATTTCAACCTGTATTTAGCCACGTGGCTTCTACTTCTTCCCTGTATAAAATTGGTGACCTAAGCGAATGATTGTACCATTCTCGGACGTGGAAGGTTAGGGTGCAACCAAACGTCTTTACTTGGGACTTGTATACTTCGATGATATTTGGTACATCTTTTTATTTCCTGCTTACATTCTCGGGGCACGCCACCAAGACAAATAATCGAGAAGAAAAGTGCTGAATATTATCACCTCAAAACTTTCCTAAATTATGATATTCCTGTCTGGAACCCTTATCTCAGTAAGACTCAATTGCAATACATGCATATCGCCTGAGTACGATAATATCGCCAAATCGCCTGAGTACGATAATATTGATGTCCCTGCCATTAAAGCCTTGTCTCCGAATGGGATCCAGTTACTCATCAACAAATGCTTCCAGATAGGTCGTTTTCTCACCCAGTGGAAATGCGCCGAAATAATCCTCATCCGCAAACCCGTACCGTACTACCACTTTATCATGTCCTACCTTGAGCGCGGAAACATCTTTGTCACATGTGGGAAAGAAAGATCTCAAATAAAAGGAGTCAGAGCCGGTGTACCACAGGGAAGAGTACTGGGACCCGTCCTTTACACGCTCTATACAGCCGACATGATGATTATCGTGCAAGGCAAGCTGGTGGCCGCTACGTATGCCGACGACAAGGCATTCCTGGCATCCGACGTCTCCCCACAGGCGGCTTCAGCCATCCTTCAAAGGAGGTGGAACATTGTGGTGAACCCTGAGAAGTCCACTCAAACGATTATTTCGCTTAGAAGAGGAGACTGTCCCCAAATTCATCTCGACGGAGCAACCATTCCATGCAGCGTTTCTGGGCCTTGATCAAAGTTTAATATTGCGTTCTCACCTTCTCACTAAAAGAACGCTGCTCAACGGAAGGCTAAAAAAACATTTAAGGCTTATCGGTCGAAGCTCAACTCTCAGGCTGAGTAGCAAACTTCTAGTCTATAAAACAATAATTCAGTTTGTATGGAACTACGGAATCCCGATATGGGACACTGCCAGCAGGAGAAACTGCTCTATTATTAAAAGTTTCCAACGCTCAACTGTTCCACACCAACAAAGTGATGCACGAGCAATTCAGGGTACTTTGGCTTCACCAGGAACTTGCAAGACTAAGCAGCTTTTATCAAAATCGAGTCAACAAGCACACCAACACGCTCGCCATCAACCTGCTCGATAATAGCTGCAATATAAGAAGGCTCAAAAGGCTTCACCCGCTTGATCTCCCTCTTGGGAGGCAATAACACACTTTTATTTTCTCAATTTTCCGATTTCCCAACCCCTTAAAGTGGTATCCAACCTTACTAAGAATGACTTAAACTCACTTATTAAATATTAAAAAGAAATTGAAGTATTTAACAATATTTAATAACGTACCCATTACAATGAACATATTTTTCATAATACTCTTTGTTATGCTTTATGGCATATTTATACTCGTATATTGTATTTAAACAAATTTTTTATAGTTCATTTAGTTAAGCTTAAGGCCTAGTGCTATTGCATCGTCCTTTAGGTTTATATTTATATTTTTGATTACAAAGGAACTTGTACGCTTACACTTTGGCTGCTCAACATGATAATTGCTGTCTATAATATGTATATTAAGCAAAAAAAAAAAAAAAATAATTTATTATAATAATGTCGGACGTTCGGTAGTATGTTACCAACAAATGGCCCATCGACTTGAGGACTAGTCCTGTTCCACAGCTACAGAAGATGAAGAAAAAAAACAATAAAAAACGTAAACTTCGGTGCAACCGAATCTATTATACTCTTCACACTTGCAACCTTTTTGCTGGAAAACGCTGATGTTTTACTTGAGTTTTTAAATTTTTAAATGAATGCTTAGGTTTAAACATTTTTAATATAAGAAAATTAGAAATTATAGAATTTACATTACAATTTTAAGAAGTTTTGGATGAGTGCGGGTTGAACCCGTGTCGTCTGGAATGTTATTCAGTTGAGCTATTTAGTTCTCACCTTTTGTATGCAGTTGCTCAATTTAAAAACAATTATTAGTTTAACATTAATAATTGCTTTAATTCAAGCATGTTCGATACAACAAAATAAATACAAAGTGCTTTTGTATGGGAGCAATACCTTTTAGTGCATAAATCGTGGTCATTTTTGAACCGAAGTTGCTTCTGGTTATAAAAAGTTTGATTACCAACTTTCAAACCAGTATTTCAAAGATTAAGTGTATAGTGTGGAAAGTAACGCACAAAGAGACAGACGGATGGGTAGACAGGCGTCGCAAACATTCTTGACTAAATTATAAAACTATTCGCTCTCTCTGTGTGAAGAGTATAAAAATACATAACAATAATAGTTACATTACGTTAAGCATAACATATTCAATGTGTGGTGTAACATGCCAATACATAACTATGAAACGTATTTGTCCTTGTTTTTTTTTTTTTTTTTAGAAGATGGGTATATAATTATCGATTTTGGTGCGATGTTTCTGAGCAACGCACTCAGCAATCCAGACAATATTGCGGCATTCCTGTTCCTTTAGCTTCAGGTACGAGTAGAAAACACCGAAATGAAATTGCTGCAAGAATGCGTAAACATTCAATTTAACTTCGTGCTCGAAGAATTTATCCTCGAGCGTCTTGTCGCCAGGATTATTGCCGGAACCATCAAAAAGTGCAGCATACTCGGCATAGTATTCAGCCACTGTCTTCACTTGCTCATAATCATCAGCACGTGCCAGTGCAGCCAAACCATCGGGATACATTTTGCCACAGTTGGGATACAACTTAGCGCGGTCGTCCTTGGACAGTTCAGTGCCGAAAGAGTTAATGGTAATGATGATAGCACGACGATCGGCCTCAAAAGCCAAAATTTCGCACATAACATCGGCCGTGGCACCGCCCAAATTCTTGCAGAAATTATAGAAAGCATCCAAATAGGCTTTGTACAGTGTATTACGTATGATCTCGATATTCATCTCGTCCAGATCTTGTTCGGAAATGCAATCCACAAAGAATGGTGCAAGTGGTGTGTCAACAAGAACAGCATTGTACAGCTCTGCTGGTGTAGAGGCAACGTGTATGGCCTCCATTTGTTCGAAACTACCCAAAGGATGGCACTTGGGTATAAGCTCCGAAATGGGACGTTGATGTAGCGTGCCCGTAATCAGTAAAATGATGTTGTCAATCATATAGCCATAGGTAATGAAGTCCAAGAAACTGGCCAACGGCTCAACAGCATGATTGCGCATATGCTGGAATTCAATAACCAATTTTTCGCGCAGCTTATCATCGATGACGGAGACGGACAACGGCGAAGGCTCATTGGCTAAGAAGCTGCCGTAATCGGTACCCTGCAGATGCAGTTTCAGATCTTCCAATGTCTCACATTGTACCCGATTCAAATAGTCTGGCTGCTTCAGTATGCCACACTTGAAGCCACGGCACAGACCCTCCAAATAGCCAGAATCGATGTTGAACATAAATCCGCCAGACATTTTTACTTTTGCCTATTGATTAAGAGAAATAAAGTGGTTATTTCAAATATTGTAGTTGAACAGCAGCTTTATTTTAACTTTACTTGATTTGACTGCAAATGGGGCTGATAAGTTGATTGAGCTATGAGAAACACAAGAGAATTGCTTAAAAAAGACGATTTTTTGCAAATCGTTTTAATTTAACTTGTAATTCGAAGGCTTTTTATAGACTAGCGGTTTTTCAGAGTTTGTAAGCGTCGCTTGCGTTTAGTAGCATTCGTTTACAGCTATTTTAAAACAGTTAATTTTTCGTATTAATACAGATTGAAGAATTTTTTCTTTTTGTGCTCTAGTCATTCACTTGCGATGACATGTGATTGGCGAATGTCGATTTAACCTTTTCAAATGCCAGGGTTTCAACCGATACTGACAGGGTTTCGGACTGTAACCAAATTGGCACATTAGCAGCACTAAACAGATACTTCGTGCTAGAAAACCAGCTTATGTTAGGAATTCTTAAGTTGTGAAAATCTTAACTGTCCAGAAAGCATTTGAAATTTTTGACCTTTGTATAACTTCCTAAAATCTTAAGATTTGACTTAAGTTTTTACTTTTTAAATAAACATTTTTTTTTTCATATTCTTTCCATTATTCTTTTCACTTAACTCATTTGGTAATACAACCGTATAGGTTGTTTATCGTATACCTAACAACTTCCGCAGCTCTTCACAGGCTTAGTCCTTCCAATGTATGCTCTCTGATGTTGTACAACAAACAAATTTAGATTCACCTCGTAAATTCTCCGTGCTGGATCTTCGCTATCCATTCGGATAGGATGGTCAGCACAGCACAGCGCAGCCGCTGAAATTTTATACGCTGGACTTCGTCATCATACAGCACGTGGTTCATATGGATCCGGAACTCATCGCCAACTCGTATAGGTACAAAAAATTCAACGAAGAATCTTTCTTTCAAACACTCCTAAAAACGTTGTTGCTGAACCCAAAGTGGCAGCGGTTAACAAACGTGATTCTTCTCCTGATCTCCATGCTGACGTTGTTGTTGCTGGCTATCTCTGTTCACAGGTAGACAAAGTTTTCTACAATACTAAAGTTGAAATTCTTCATTCTCATAGACCGTACAGGATTGATGGTCTGCGTTTGGGGACCAAATTATTCATCTTGTATTTGTTTACCACTCAACCCTTGAGACGTGACTGGTTATCAATCTCTGAGATCGCCCTGTTGACAATCTACGCAGGGGATCGAATACCCGACTTAAAGCCTTCGTTCGGATGCATGATATTTCAGTAAAATTTTCGAACTTCATTTCCATCACATACCTCAACCTATTGTTTTTAAACGTTCCTTAAACGTTCAAAACGAGTAGATTGCTGTGTGAAGCATATGGGGAACATGCTGGCGATTTTGATACCAGTGACAAAGAACGCGAAGGGAGACCAGTAAAATTTGAAAACGTTAAGCTAGAAGCGTTATTGGACCAAGATTCATGCTAAACTAAATAGGAGCTCGCTTAAATCTTAGGAGTTCATCAAGCCATTTCAAATCGCCTCAAGGGTTTGGTTCAAGTACAATGAAATTGGGTTCCGTAGAACTAGTTGAGATATTGTGAAATAAATTTTTTCTCGTGGTTGGTACAACTGTCAGATGCTTCGTACGAAATAACTTGGTAAAGAAGTTGGTGCGTCCATGTTGCGCTATATCTATATATACCAGTGAAAGTAATTCCTTTTAGATGAAACACACATATTTCAAAACTACTTCCAATCTTCGCAGCACTATTCATAAGCCGTTGTTTAGAACAACTTGCAGAGCCTTTCGCGGATTGGAACTATAGCTGAATCAAAAATTATAATGTAGTTAAGCAGGTTCAAGGTCCAAATTAAAACACAATTCATGTTTCGTTCACCAATATATTTCGACCCTCATCGAGCGTTATCTTCAGGGTGTAATATTACCCAACAACAATAAGACGACACCGTCCTCTTAGCCAGTTGTGGAGTGTTAAAAATTTTTAAAACAAAATATGAAAATTCGATTCTTACTTTCAAATGACTTCATTCGCAGCATACAACGTCTCCAATGCTGATGCCAAAATTTAGAAATTATGAGTCGACATTCAAGATACGGAACCAAGCTTATGATCCAATTGGATCTTTACTGCCAATGTGCAAAGGATGAATTTCGAAAAAATATATTTCGAAATACTGTCAAAATTGAACAATGAAGAGTTTGGTGATCAACAAAATTTTAGTTTAGAAAATCCATATTTCTCTCATTGAATACAAACCAGAGCAATGCACTATGGGGTAGTTGACCGATATATGTGGCATAAATTCATTTTTCACAAGTATGCAAAATTTATCAATTTTTAATGCTAACCCATTATAAGCACATCAAACTGTTATGTTACATACCAGAAATGTTAAAATAACTGTCAAATGTTAAGTTAACAGCTGTTAAAGTCAGCTGTTGCAACCGGTGACCGCGTGCTTTTATTAAGTGCAAAATTGAAGTGCATTGTCAAATTGAAAAACACCAAAGAGAATCATTTTAAAAATTTAATTTTGCAATGGATGTTAACTGTTAAGGTTTGTACTACGTGTTGCTGCTTATATGTTGTGATTTTTGTACGTGTCTTTTTAATAATGTGTGTATTTAGCAAGTGGTGTCAATGTCTGATTTTGGAAAGGAAAGTTGAACTTTGCAAAGAGTTTAACAAAATTGTTATCAAGTATTATCTGTGAGTCCTTGTCCATGTTGTAGTCATTAATTCTCTATTCAGAAAAGTTTGTCTCAAGATTGCACTTTTTTCACAATTTAATTTTTAGCACGTAACCTCACAATTCCAAATGCCGAATTGTTCGCAGTGTGGCGAGAGAAGACGAGCAAGAAAATGCTGTGTTCCATTTTATTAGCGGATATGCAGATCCAAGCGTTATTCGCCTCAATGAAAAATTAATAAAGGGTAAAGTTCCTACGTTTTGCGTTAATTTATCAACGCTTTGGAAAAAATGCAAAAGAAATATTAAATTATTTGCAAAAAAAAACATTCGACATGGCTGGATGGCAAACTAAAATTGACCTTGATTAATAACAGAAAGCATCTAGTATTAAAATCAGTTGGACGTCCAAGGGGACAAAGAAAGCAATCAGCCGACCTTTCCTAGTCCCAGAAACACAATGTTCGTTTGCTAGTTCAAGCGCCAAGCATAGCTGCTCGCTGCTAAGCGCGGGCTCCACGATCTTGCAGCCGTTCTTAAATTACTAGCCATCAATCCTGCAAAAGCCAAAAACATCAGACAAATCATGACAACAACAATTACAAAGTCGGTACGTTCTTCTCCAGAGGAGGCCATGGCTTTGGTTTTGGACCAAGGCTTAGAAAAGGAGCAGTGTACTGCATTTCGGGAGGAATCAATGAAAAAAAAGTCAATATATTTCCACCTTATAAAGAAGTGGCTGAGAAAAAAAAGCTTTGTTGACCAAATAATATTGAGATTAGCGATACCGTAGCTAAGGTTTCCCTACAAGAGCTTTTGAACCACACCGCAGCTCGGTTAGTGGCTTTGCAAGAGGAGAGTATTGCAATGGCAATGAATATTCAGCAAACTGACTTTTTATCTGCAGATCTGATATTGAGTTATGGCTTTGATGGGACCACAGGACAGGCAAATTACAACCAGGCATACACATAATGGCCAATCGCATAATGCAGATTCAAGTCTATTTGCCACGTCTATTTTGTGGAATAATCGAACTCCGCAGTCAATAAGATTTTGTCGACCTTTAAAACTGCAATTTCTTAAGGAAACAATAGAGAGAACTCCTTCCTGAAACAGGCAATCGAAAACTTGAATATGAGCAAAGGATGCGTTTATGTAAAGTTTAGTCTCCACCTAACAGTCATTGATGGCAAAGAGCTGAATGCCTTAACAAGTACAAAATCTTACCAAGCTTGCCCTATTTGCAATGCAAGACCCAAGGAATTCCTTGGAAATAAAAATATTAAGTGCAGTAGTTTTGTTCCATTATTAGAGAGAAATATTAGAGAACACCGTGCTGCCAGTCGGTTACTTTGTGGAAGAGGGGACTGAATCGCGAAACAAGATTTACAAGTCTGACAGACTTCACCATGCGAGAAAGCACAGCCGATTAAAGAACTTCACGGATGTTTTTCATCGAGCTATGGACACTTCAGACCCAAAAATGTTCTTCGGTCAATCTGGAGAGACGCATACGAAAGCATAAGCGTCTTTCTCTACCATCGGAAGTGATTCAACTGCTATCATGCGAGATTGCAACAACAGACAATTTCTTGGAGGATGCTGAATTTGGAGAGGAAGATTCCTTAACCTTTATGTTTAGTATTGAATTTGAAAATGAAGACCATATTGATTAAAATAAAGTTTATGTTAAAAAATAAATGGGCTGGGGTGGTGACACGCCCACTTTTCCAAGTTTGAAAGCAGTACGTACTACTTTATACAGATAATATTCTAATACAAAAGAAACATGTTTCGGAATGTATTCAATTGGCATTAACTTGTTTAAATAGAAACATTGGTTACCGCCTCTTCACATAAAATTGGGTGTGTGAGTCACCCGCCGTATTCCAAAGAATACGTTCCAAAGAATACGTTACCAGGGATCACCACGAGGAGGCCCTCTTCTTAGAGAAGGGGTGCTGTCTTTTGAAGGAAGGCAGCACCTATGAGTCGACTTGAAGTGTATGCGATATGGGACAGTAAAACAGCACAAATGCATTGCCCCAAAATAATTTCTCTTAACTAATAATATTTTTGCTGCATTTTAATACTTAAATATATAGTTTATTTAAAATTAAAGTTTTAATTTATTTTATGCTACAACATGTCAGAAAAACACTACCGCAAAAGTCTGCGTACAGGCTTTTTTTTCGAAGAAAATGATGAGTAAAGATAACCCTTTTTCGCCAGTACCTTCGCATATATTAATTATTGGGTGCTATCACCCATTTTACATAGTACCTTCGTAAAAAAATTAATTCGTATTAAAATTAAGATTTCAAATTCGTAAAAAAAAAACTCTCGATAGTCTTTGGAAAATTTCGATAGTGGTCAAACAAAATACTATCGACACTTTGTCAGCTCTAGCACGAGCAGTGGAACTGCCATATGCTAACCGATTAGCAGCAATCCGAAACGTAACGAACTGCTTTAACTACTTTGTACGCGCAGCCAACTTCACAACGTTGAACTGCAATACCAACCGCTTCCTTTCTAGTTTATTTCTCGAAGGTATGTGTTTTATTTTCTGTGCATTGTTGGAAAAAATCGAAAAATATCAGCTAAATCGTTGGCGCTGCCACAAAATCAATGCACAATAATGAAACATTAATGTGTCTGCTAATGTTTGATATGAAAATTAATGAAAATTACTTTCTTTTTAACATGTAATCTGGGTCGTTTTATTTACATTTGTGCAATTCGTACTTGGGGAAAATAATTTAGCCACAAAATGGTGCAACGTTTGACTTTGAGAAGACGTCTGTCGTACAATACACGCTCCAACAGGAGGCGCATGTAAGTAAATAATTAATTAAAATGCAAATAAGAAATTTCTAAAAAATGTCAACAGGCGCCGGCTGCGCTGAGCTGCGCATTTTTTGTTGTTGTTCTTCTTTTTGCTTTTTGTTATTTCCTTTTGAAATTTTATAAAATATGTTTTAAATTTATTTTAGTGTGCGCACACCTGGCGGTCGTCTGGTTTACCAATACGTCAAGAAGAACAAGACTGTCCCAAAGTGCGGTCAGTGCAAAGAGAAGCTAAAGGGTATTACCCCCTCTCGTCCCAGCGAACGTTCGCGTCTGTCCAAGCGTCATAAGACCGTCGCACGCACCTACGGCGGCGTTTTGTGCCATCGCTGTCTGCGTGAGCGCATTGTACGCGCCTTCCTCATTGAGGAGCAAAAGATTGTCAAGGCTTTGAAGAGTCAACGCGAGGCGCTCGTCAAGCCTGTCAAGGTTGTCGAGAAGAAGGTGGTGAAACCCATTGCCAAGCCAACAAACAAGACGGCCGGAAAATCAGCTGGCGGTAAATCTGGACTCAAGAAACCAGCACCGAAATCCGCTGTTGGTGGCAAAGGCAAGAAATAAATATGGTTTTAAATCCCATATAGCCTTTTAGTTCGTTTATTAAGCGCCGCAAGTGTGGATGTTTGTGTTATTGGATTAAAATAATATACAAAAAAAAAAGAAGATAAAAAGTTCAGTGAACTATTAAAAAATACAAGAGCAGATTATTTTTTTGTAATAAATAACACCGGAAACTAAGAAAAAATCGAGTGATTCTTGTGCTTAAATATTTAAATAAGAAATAGTTTCAATCGTGTGTGGAACAGAAATCTTTATCTACATTAGAACTCCAAATTTCCTTTATAAAACTACATTTTAAGAATGAAGATTTTGAAACTAAAGAGATTTCTGTGTCAATCACGACTATGAAATTGTTAGTCCAGACTTAATTAGATTCATAATTATTCAGGGCATTTAGTTTTCCATATCAGGCTTGTAATATTGGTACGCAGAACTTTGAAAAGATTACCATAAACAAAAACGGGATCGTTTTAAATACATTTCAAACGAAATTCTACTTGATTATGTACAATAGAAAGTTATAATCACACATTTTTTTATCTGCAAAACTAAATTATATCCATTGACAACTATTTATGAAGCTTTGGTACATGTATTGAACAAGATGTAAAGTTCACTTGAGAAGTTAAGAACTGTTTAGAGAAAAACCATATCTCAGTAACTATTTGAAGCAGATTGATGGTAATTCGTACACATGTATAGAATATAAATCCACTAGAAAAATAGGCGCTGTCAACCCATTTTTAAGAGAAAAACGGTCATAGCAGCGCAAACCGGATACGCTAAGGAATTTATCCTTTGCCAGTTGGTCATTTTGTGTAAGTAAATTTAAAATCATTTTTCGACTGTGTTCATATTAAATGTAATTTCTGTTCATTTCCTTCGCGCATGAACGTTGGCTAAAATTTTGATGAAAATGATCAAGATATGTGTAATTTGTTTGCGAAGTTTTTCAATGCGAATTATTGTTCCTCTAATAAAAGTGACTAAAACTATTCGTACAATATTCAAGAATCAAAACTTATTGCTGCTCCGTTAATAGGTTTTAACACAGTGTAACGTGGAATGAAACTACTTGATCTAAATTTTTCATCCAGTTCTGAAAACATTCCGAATTCTGTTTATAACTTTGCCCGTTGCTTTTCAATCTGTTTTTGAAAAGTGGTTCTTTCCGAATTGTTGGATGGATTGCTTTATTATTATTCCATTGCATAAAAAAGGTGATAAATCGAAAGTATGAAACTTTCGTGGTATTGCTAAAGTCTGCGGTCCATAAATTGTTCGAAGAAATAATTACACAAACTAACTTTTGCATTATATTGCTCCATTCGTTTCTCCTTTTCAGCATGGCTTTCGCTTAATAAGTACAATATAAAAATGTAACTAAACTAACTTAAAGCTATAAGAAGGTAGTTGCGGACACTCAGACCCGTTGGAGAAGTTTAAAGAAAATACTCGTAGAAGTTGCTAAATGATATTTACAAATTTATTGTATAGTGATTTGTCAGTAGATAAGTTTTTTACATAGTATAAGGAAGAGTTATAAGAAAAATAGGGAGAAAACTTATTGTAGTTAGAACAAAGAGCTCGAAGTGAATTATTGAGCGCGTAATTTGTCGTACAAAATGGCAATTTTATTGGCACGAAGTGGCGAGTTGGCCGATTGGGGACATTTAGTACTATGGACTGAAGTAAGTAGGGAGAATCAATCCCAATCCCAAATCAATCCCAAACCCAATAATAATTTTATGAAGAAAAGCAACTGAGATCAATTAATATTAACCTATCATGATAGGGTGGACGATTTATATCGGAATACCAATTGAGACTCCTAAAAGCAAACAGAAGAAACTGCTTTTGAACTGACTTAATACGATCCTCGTGAATAGCATAATATGAGTTCCAAATAAAAGAACCAAATTCTAAAATCGGACGAACAAGAGAAGTATATAGGATTTTAGTGTTATACGGGTCATTAAATTCCTTAGAGCAACGTTTAACAAAGCCAAGGATACATTTTAGGTTCCATAAGGTTACCTAGGCCATTAAAACATAACTCTATAACGAGGGTAATGTTATTTAAAGAATATGTTACTATAAATGGTTTTCTGTGATGAAACGACATACACATTGCATTTTGACAAATTTAGATTCGGCGCAAAGTCAAATTTTGGAGTGTCTGGATACGTCTTTGACTAGTCCGAGACGCAATGCCCCAGACCTCTGCATACCATACCTCCAAATCGGCGCAATCACATATATTGTATACAGCTCGTTGAGCAACCAGTTGACCTTGGACATCTTGTGGCGACACCGCTTCAGAAGCCCGACGATATGCGCTCGAAAGCAGAAGCTTTTGTCCAGAATGATCCATCAATCCAGACTGTAGGAGGCAAGCTCGTTGAGATCATCTGGAGTGGGGATGTTCGCTGTGTAGAAAGTGTACAGAAAAGGGCCCAAAAAACTGCGTTGGGGAACGACCGCCTTCATTCTGCGAGTAGGAGTGATTGCTGCCCTAACTTAAAGGGCAGCAATCTGATACTGCGCTCCGACAAGTATCAATCGCGCCAACCAAGCCTCGCGAGCCGGGCGACAACCAGTCTCTCCCAAATCTTCGATAATGAAGGCAGGAAACTTATTGGCCGATATGACTCGGGGACATATTTCAGCTTGACCGACTTGTGGATCGTATGGATCCTCGCTAACTTCCACTGAGCAGGGAAGTGTTGCGTCCTTAATATAGCGTTGAAGATCAACGTTATGAAAAGAAACGCGCGCATTGACAGGGCCCTCAATGTAGTGTGGCATATCCCATCCTGACCGGGAGCTTTGGATTTCGGCAAGACCTTGATTGCCTCGATCACCTCTTCCACGCGAATGGGCATGATGGGTTGCTGTGACAACCCAGATAGTGTGAAATGGTATTATCAGTTTGTCTGTAAGTTTGTAACGCATTGAAGGAGGCATCGTAGACTCCATAAAGTATATACATATATTCGTGATAAGCTCGACGAGGCGATCTACCTATATCCTATAAATATGATAAGTTATTAAAGACAAACGTTTTACATATACATTAATGTGTAGGACCCGACTATCTTTTGGGGTAGCCCCCATACAAACTCACCGGCCACTTTTGACTTTTTTATGAAAAACATTATTATTGTAGTCAATATCAACTTATTAATTGATATAGTAACTTAAAGTGGACGGATGCTTGACATATACATTAATGGGTGGGACCCGCCACTATTTGTGGTAGCTCCCATACAAACCTACTGCCAACTTTTGACTTTTTGTAAGAAAACTGCTTTGTTAAAGTCAATATTAAATTGAAATGCAATGTGGTGCCATTTTATGGTCAGCCGCTTAACATACATAGACTAACGGGTGTTCCCAGCCCACTATTTGGGGTAGCTCCCACACAAACATAAGGTCCACTTTTGACTTTTTGTAAGAAAAACTTTTTTATTAAAGTCAATATTAAGTTGAAATGCGATATGGTGCCTTTTAAGAGATAGCTGCTTAACATACATAGACAATTGGGCGTGGCACACCCACTTTTTGAGGTAGCCCCCATACAAACCCACTGTGCAATTTTGTGTTTTTTATGAAAAAATCCTTCATTTATATTAATATTAGCTTGAAATTTGATTTTGTGAATTTTAATGGACAACCGCTTCATATACATATACATATACAAATGTATATGAGGTTGTCCCATTTGAGGTAGTCCCATATAAACCCACAGTTCACTTTTATGCATTTGTATGGAAAACGGCAATATCAACTTGAAATTCGATATGGCGGCATCTTACACATCTACTACATCGCTTCATACACATCTACTAGTGAGTGTGTACCACCACTTTTTTGGATATCTGCTATTCCCTTTTCAGATAAATTATATTAAATTACGTGCCAACCCCACTATTAGGGGTAGCTCTCATATAAACCTGACCCCTTTTTCAAATTTCTGCATGAAAATTTGTTGTTCGTTTTTTTTGTTAATAAAATTTCGCCCAATAAAAATAAACAACGTTGGTTAAGGTACAGGGTATCTCGAAGTCGAACACATTCAACTTTAGCATACTTGTTTAAATTTCACGCAACTGCTACATTTTGTAATTCGCCTAAATTGAAACAAGCGGTCGCAAGTTGAATCAATATTCGGTTTCTTTTACCAGTCCACAGCCAACCAACCAACCACTTTTATGTTTTTGTGTGAAAAACTTGTTTAATGCAGTCAATATTGACTTAAAAGTTGACTTGGTGGCTTCTGTGTGATGCCATTGAGGTTTGTATGGAAAGATTTTTTATTACAGGCAAAATCTACTTTAATTTTAATATATTCGCTCCTATTCAAGGCGAATATCATTTCCTATGTTAATAGATTTTGTACTAGCCTTCTCGACTAGTTTCGAAAAGCCTGTTTATAGTAGCTCCCGCGAAGAGGTTACAGTCGCACTAACGGCAGTGCGTTCCATGGTTAATTGAATTAGTCGCTCGGATGAAGTTTTTACATTTTGGCCTGTATCTCTGAAACTAGCAAGGCTACGGAATTGCAATTTGGTATATGTATGGATCCACTTGAGCGCCTTTATTAATGGTGTCCTGGGTATTAATCACGAGGATGGATGGCTAATTTTGGTCGAAAAATCATGCTTCAATCCTTCAATGACATGGGAAAATTGAATTAACTTTAATTTGCTAAATGGGTACATTTTCCTTATCTCTGCTTTTCATATCTCACGAACTCCATGCAAGTCGACTATATCAGTGTTATTAGTGATAGCATAAATCACACGCGCTGAGCAAAAATAGAGCAGAACACTGAATTAGTAGTTCATGTTTTGTATAGGAAAATAATAGTATTATTTATAATATTATGAGATTTCGCTCTTTAAAAATATATATAAAGTTTTACACATAATTACTTACCTGCATACATACAGTGTATCCAAGTTTTATTATGGTACTATAAAGTTTATTACTTGTGTATATTAACTAGTTATTCAAATTCATGTATGTTCATGCATGTAGATCACTTTATGACAAACCGTCTACATTGCAGACGGTACATCTTGAATTTTTCGCAGGTAGTCGCACATCTGTGCATCTATAAAGAAGGTATCCTCAAAGAATTTGAATGCATATAATTACCCTCGTACTTAACATGAAGCAGCTGACTGTACGAGTATAAACGTTTGTAGATGATGATTCAAACTATCAGTGTAAATCCAGATGTTGTGAAGTGAGCATGTGTACCATTGGAAGAATTACTATTTATTATATAGTAACTACAGTTAAAAAGTTTTGTTCGTTTTATGTTTTTCAAATCGTATGAAAATTTGTTGTGGATTGCAGAACATCAAAGTAAAAATTTAATTAGTTGGTATTTTTTAAGATATTGTACTACTTTCGTAAGTCTGGTATTTTTTTTTTATTTACATTCACACTTACTAATTATCTCAAAGAGGTTGACATGTGTGCGAAAAAAATGTCACTCAACTTTTTTTTGTAAGCAATTAAAGTCATACTACAGTCTCTAAAATTTAAACAAAAATTTTCTCTAAAACAAGTATATTGTGTGCGTAAGCAATTTGTCAGCATTATTTTCACAGTGAAGCAGCAACAAAGCCAGAAGAAAAACATTTTATGTGCGTGTGAATCGTTTTCTTTACAACTTGGCTGGGTGAGTTCTTTGTAAAACAAAATGGCTGCCAGTGCGGAGGCGGCGCTGCTCTTAATTTATAAGTTGTGAAAATTTTCTAATGAAATTGAAATCATTGCAGTTTACAACGACAACCGCAACAACAACAACAACAATTATATAAGGTAAGTCAATAATTAGTGTACGGCAAAAAAAAAAAAAAAAAAAACTACGCAGTTAGCCGTCAACAATACTTCGAACGGCCACAACCGAGTGTAGCAGTGCAGCGAACAAAGTCTGCAAAAAAAAAAAAAAAGAAGTGCTACATACATATATAGGCAGCTAATAACTGCGCAAAATATAGAACAAAAAAAAAACCTCTCCTTTCCGCACGTGTGATTGCGTAAAACAATACACGGCGCGCGCGCGCGTGCTCGCGTCCTTGTCTTAAGCACCGATGAAAATGTCCACGGATGCTTTGATACCACAATTGAAGGAGATGCAGCAAAATCAACAACAGGGCTCCGGCGCCGATAATGCAACGCAACAACATTGGCAAAATTATGCAGCAAATGCTGCATGGTATGCCGCCGCTGCGGCTGCTAATCAAAATGCAAATACGTACCAACAACAGCAACATCATAATAGTCACCAATATCAACAGTACTATCAATATATGATGCGTTACGGTATGCCAACGCCGGCGGTACCTCCACAAACGCAACAACAGCAGCAGCAGCAGGTTACATCAACTGTCTGCTCCTCGAATGCGCCACCTGGTTTTAGTAATGCAATTATTGGTGATAAGCAAATGCCACCATTACCAACAGGACCACCACCACCGCCACCACCAATTCAGACAGGAGGTGGTGGACAACAAAAACAACAACAGCAGCAGCAGAATCAACAAAAGAATTTCGGTGGTATACGTTTTAATTTAAATAATCAAAAACGTTTGGCTAATGCACCAAATCCTTTGCAAAATCCGATTGGACAGCAGCAGCAGCAGCATAATAATATGCCTAATATGGGCTACACTGCTAATCTTAATAACAATAATAACATGAATAATAATAGTAATAGTAAAAAGAAGCGTAAGCGTAACAAGAACAAACAGCAACAACAATCGGCAGCTTACGAACAAACTAATCAACAACAACAACAAAATGGCTATCAATTGAATGCAGTTCCACCTTTGGTAACACCAACATTAGCGCCAGCAGTACCCGATTTAAGTAAACCACCGCCACCGTTGCCAAGTTTATTATCAAATGGAAATTTAGGTGGAGTAGCAGCAGCAGCAGCAGCAGCTGGGCAACAACTAACACAACAGGTACAACAACAAAATCAAGCGCAGGAAAACCCACAAGAAACGCAGCAGCAGCAACAAAAGGTGTCACCAACAATCAAGCCAGCCGCACAGAGCAGTAATCAAGCAAATGTTACTTTCAAAAAACCGAATGCCTTTCAGAGTTCCAGCGATAGCTGGCCGGATACTTTAAATCATTATGTTGCACGTTGCTATGCTAAATGTTCAACTGATTTGGATAAAGATCAAATAGATATATGCCTGAAAGGTAAAATTATGGCAGCGGCTGCACGTAATGAGCTATGGTCACGAGACTGGGACAATGAGCCCATGCCGAGTGTCTATAGCGAGCGTAATAGCATAACAATGAAGTTACACAATAATAATAATAATCAGCAACAGCAGCAGCAACGTAACTTTTCAAATTCGCCGAAGAAACAACAACAACAGCAGCATCAACATCAACAGCAGCCACAACACCATCATCAACAGCAGCACCAGCAACAGCATCAACAGCAACAACAGCATAATACATCACCACATACGTCTCAAAAACCAATGAAACATAATACGCCGGGAGGAAATGTAGCTAAACGTTCATTAAACGACCGTATAGGACAGCGTAATAGCTATGGCAGCTCGCGTCGCTACTCACGCAGCAGATCACGGTAAGAAAATGAAAAAATACTACCATATTTTCATATTTGTAAGAAGAAAAAACGAAAGAACACTGAAGTCAAGTGTGATTCACTACAAGATACTTTGTATGAGTCTCGATTTGTGCTATTACATTTATATAGGACATTTATTTTACATTAGAGTTATATCTGTATCAATGCTACTGCATAGTTTATCAGGAATGTCATAAGATTCAGCCAATGTGATAAATGTATCATTTATATATGACTGTGTGAACAGAATCTTGCTAACTAGTGTTTTAACACAGGATTACCAGATCTTAAAATTAAATTTAATTCAATTTTTATCTTTTATAGTCGGACATGACTATCTACTCTAGTTTTTACAAGTTTAGTTTAGATTAAAATGCTTACCAACTTGTAGAGCTGTTTCGCCTAGATACCATATGACGACCTATTACCGTAGACCACTCTTTGAGTGAGAAATTTTAGAGATTTGATATACATATTTCAAAAGAGATGCATGTTGATTCCTATATATCTCTAATAAACTGTGTAGGTGCTCCCTAGGTAGGTAAACTACATAGCGTCGTTCTCTTCAGTATTCTGATAACTTTTTTCAGAAGTAATTTGAATTGAAAACCCTTCTGACGGGAATGTCTAACTATTATATATATTTAATAAATTTAAAAGAATAGGCTTGCCGTTTAGTCTGTATACAACCACACTAATTTTAATGTTGCTTTTTGTATTTTAACAAGATTGTCTTCTGTTTAGCTGTTTAAAAATATTGAGTCCTAAATAGAGTAAATATTCTTGATCAGCTTGACAACCAAACTCGTATTATGCGTCTGACCTGTGTGTTTGAGAATACGGGAAAAGTCCCATATTTTTCATTAAATCTTTTTTTAAAATCTATATAGAGACTATCTGGGCTGGCTTTCTTATTTGTTGAGCTAACCAGTTAAAGCGTGGAATAATGGTTTCATAACAGCTTTCGAGCCATGAAAGGTTTAATGCTAAACTTGTGTGGATACTAGTAAAACTTTGGTTCTGATTTAACCACCCTGACTACTTTTACATCTGATATTTCCTAACTGAAATCTGGTCACATTACGGCACTGCTCCCAAATCTCAAACCAACTAAATCAAAATACTTATCACATTATTATTACGTGTCGCTCACAGTGTTTTTAGAACGACACCAATTAATAACATCCTTTTGAATTAAATTTAAATTTACTCCTACAAATCTTACAGTCTAACATGCTATTCACCAACTATACCCTCAATACGCATTTATCTCATTCATTTCACTTCAGGAACAGTCATTAAGCTTAATAATAGTAGTAGCTTCAATATATACCACCGTGATTCGGTTTTCGAAACCGAATAAATTGTTTGAAAGTGATTCCGATAAAATGATAAAATGAATTCATTCTCAGAAGATTTTCGCGTATAGAATTCATTTCGAATTTGCACCATGAAAATTCATATTCACAAAGTCGTCTGGAAAATTCAAATCGCGAAATTCTGCTGAAAGTTATTTACGGACATTTGAACGAATTTATTCGAATTCGAAAACCGAAGTACGAGGGATAGTTTATGCTTAGTTTAAATTTTTGTTTGTAAATAAATAAATTAAAAATATATTTAACTAATTTTTATATGCTTCTTTTTAATATTACAGTTCACCGGCAACATCTTCCAATACATCGAAATATTATAGAAAACGTAATTCACGTTCGCGTAGCAATTCCAGCGGTAGTCCACGTCGTAAGATGCGTCGCAGTTCTAGTTCTTCGGATTCATCCGAACGTCGTTCATTAGATTTTATACCCATTAATAGCAACAACAATCATCACAATAGCAGCGGCGGTGGCGGTGGTGGTCATTTATCGAAAAAGCAACAAAAACAATTAAATAGAAAGAATAATAGAAAAGCTGCTGCAGCAGCAGCAACAGCAGCTGCGGCGTCCATGTCAATTGGTGCTGGTAGCGCCAAATCCAAGGCACATTTCTACGCTTCATCGTCATTTGGCGGTGCCGTTGATAATGATACGGTGCGCTTGCAACAGCGTGCGGCACGTTTCTCGCAAAATCCAAGCGCTAAGAAATCTGTCGTAACTGTTGCAAGTTCGCCGTTTAATCATACAACGGCAGCAAAGCAACAAAAACAGCAACCAAAGCAGCGTACACGCTGCTCCTACTATGACGATTCTGATGCAACGATGTGCGATGCGGTCAGCGGTTTAGATTTATTAGATTTACATATTGTAGGCACATGTAGGGATCTTGAAAAGTCATTCTTACGTCTGACCAAAGCACCATTGCCATCAGAAGTGCGTCCAGTTGAGGTACTGACACATTCACTGGAGAATGTTAAGCAGAAATGGCGCACAAATCAGGATTATTTCTATGCGTGTGATCAGCTGAAGTCGATCAGACAGGATTTGACTGTAAGAAATTTTTTTACATATTGATTTGTTTTGAATATATTTACTAACTTTTTTACATTTACTTGAATTTTATAGGTCCAAGGTATACGTGATAAATTTACTGTAGAAGTCTATGAGACACACGCACGCATTGCTATGGAGAAGGGTGATCACGAGGAGTTCAATCAATGTCAGACACAATTGAAAATGCTGTACAACGAATTGGGAGACAGTGATAATGCCTTAGAGTTTATTGCATATCGTATATTATACTATATATTTACAAAAAATACCTTGGGTAGGTTTATTTGTTTGTTTTGGAAAATAATGCATTTAATTATAATATTTATTCTACAAATTTTTATGTTTTTTTGTTTAGATATCACAACTGTTCTACGCTCGATTAAGCAAGATCAACGCGAAATTCCTGTCATTGCGCATGCATTGCAGTTTCGTTGCGCTTGGGCTTTGGGCAACTATAGCAAAATCTTTCAATTATATAAAACATCGCCACTTATGTCCGGCTTTTTGATTGATTGGTTTATTGAGAGAGAGCGTAAACAAGCATTGCGCGTTATGTTAAGAACGTAAGTATTTATTTATATATCTTATTATACTATTCACACAAAGATGAATAGTGTGTAGAGTGGATTGTCGGAACATTTAAGTAGATTGTTTATGGGCTACTTAAGATTTTCGAATTCTTTAGATTTTTGAGAGGTTTTTAGAATCAATTTTATTTTAGAAAAACATTTGTATTACAATTCAAGCTTCACAGTGTTTTAACCGACTTAAAAAAAAGAGGTTCTAATTCGTCGGAAAATTCAGCGATAAAAGGTACCTTAGGAGTGGTCCCACATTTTAGTTCAGTTCTACTGATTGGACCCTCGACGAAATCATCAAATAAGCAATTAGACAGCAACTAATTGCTCCGAGCTTTCTGGGTTGCTAATTTCGAACCTCAATTCTCACCTATATAGTATGTACTAACCGAGCAGTGAAGGCAATATAGAATCCAGCCAAGTAAGGCAGAATTTGTGTTCTATTCGAAAAGTAAAGGGAAGATGGATAAACAATACGCATTATTAGATTATTGAATACTTCATAATACCCAATCGAAGGTGAAGCAGATTTGACATATGATTGGCTGTTACATACGTATTCTGGAAGCATTATGAAAGAGTATCGGAATTTTCAACACTACCTTCATTATCTCCGGTATGCGAATCAACATCAGTTTCGTCAAACACATCGACAATTTTCTATTTTATCAATGGATAAAGCACAATTGGGTGTGAGTTTTGATAAAAACTTCATCGGGTCGAGAGCTGATCGAGACTAAATATAATTTATGGCGTATCCGATGCCTTCGTTAATGTGTTACAAACTCCGTCAGAGAAATATGATATAGTGAAAATCTTAATTGTCAAGAAAGCTTAAACAATTTTTGGCTTATATAAAACTTCTTAAAATCTTATGATTTTACATAAGCATTTTGTAACGAAATTGAAGAAGACCTTTACCACTTTCTAATATTTCTCAAATACAAAATGTTCTCTATATTTTAGTAAGTTTTTAAATATAAAATTAAATTCTCAAAATTATTGGAAGCATTATTTAACACGTTTATGACGCTTTTGTTGTTAATAATGTTATCTTTTACTACAGTTTTTTTTTTTAAATTTTTATATCATTTTTTCATCAGTATTACAAAGATTTATGAAGAAGTGGTTGTTGAAGTTTAGTTTTGTCATGCCACATCGTGCCTTCATGTGATTTTACTTGCTTGCATGCTGAGATTTTTGCTCTTGATATTTTCGTGCTTCGTAACTAGAACGCTTCAACATTTCGAAAAGTTCCATATAATACACAGTATTTTGTACATATGTATACCTCAATTGAAGATCCAGTGTGTGCAGATGAGTTTCATCAATACCGGTTTATAGAGCTGTTGTTGAGAAATGTAGAACTTTCTTTATGAATTGATACTGTCAATGTCGACAAAATAACTATAGTCATGCGCTGCATACTTTTGTATTGATATCCACGCTGCTTTAAATAGTTTGTGTTTTGCCTGTATTGTATATAGATATAGATAAGAAACTATAGTATTGAAGCTTGTTTTAGAAGAAACATTTCTTTTGCCAATCCAAGGTATGGGCCACGAATGCTGCTAGATATAAAAATACCGACGTGAATCAAAAAGGCTTTCCCCTTAAAGTCCAATACTCTGTCCATGAAAGACGTTCTTTCTACTTATGTTTTAAAGCTAATATTTATTCAAAATACAATCCATTTAACTCAATACAACGTTTGGAATGCTCACCCAATTTATCCATAGACTTTTTAACTCGCTTTTTGGAATGTTCTTTAGCACCTGTGTCACGGTTGCTTGTATGGCTGGAATGTCATCGTAAAAAGCTCCTTTCATTGCAGTTTTCATTTTTGGGAGAAACGGTGATAGATCGATCAGGCGAATACCCAATGGGTGGTCGATGAGACAAATCTGTTTTTTTTTTTCAAAAAAAATTCATTGACTTGTTTGGTCTTGTGAGGTGGTGCATTATCATGCAATAAAAACAGCTTTCCTTTGGAATATTCGGGCCTCACATGTAAAACTGTCGATCACAAACGATATAAAACTTGTAAATAATATTCTCCATTAACAGTTTGACCTTCTGGAACAAATTCCTTGGAATTATAGAAAGTTATCAACAATCTCTTGATTCTTGACAGCTGACAACGCAGTTTTGGCTCGTCTTTTGACTTCTATTGTGCAGGTTGTCGCTTAGTTTCAGGATCATATTTAAAACACCATGTTTCATCACCAGCTATGATCGAATCAAGAAAATCTGGATCGTTTTCAGCTGTTGAAATGATGTCTTTGCAATGCTCTACAGGAAAATTTTTTTTATCATCACACACCTTTCTTTTACCCAAATCTTCAGTTAATATTTTGTAGATTGTACAGTAAGATGAATTTAATTCTTCTGCCAGCATATTCACTTCAACTCAATTCAACTCAGCACGATTAGATGCTTCCAGTCGTCCAGCTCTTAGATCATAATTTAAATCATCACAACCGTTTTCAAATCGTGTAAACAACGTGTAAACTTGAGTACGACTCATACAATCATCATCATAAACTTTTTTTTAACAATTCGTAAGTCTCAGTAAATTTTTTTACAGAGTTTTAAACAAAATTTAATATTTGCTCGACAGAACTACAAAAACTGCTGTGATTGAAACGTGTATAATTTTGTAACCTGTCAAACGATTAGCATGAACTTAGTTGCTTTCGAAAGAAGAAAAATGTACCTTTCTAACACTGCCAACATTTAATATATAGCGCTACGTCTTCTATGATTTAAATTAAAAGTTCGGTTATTTTTAGATCCCACTGTATATTAATGAACGTTAATATTTCTCTCGGATTTCAGCTTGAAATTCATTTTGTAGTATTTCACCCATCTTTTAGTAATAATTATGTGAAGAGTAATACTCTACATTCGGTTCTGCCGAAGATAACATTTTCTCTCTTTTTAATTTATTTTGATGGAATTTTTTTTAATATGCTTCTTTTTTTGTTTTTTTTCTTTTTAGTTATCGTCCTACGCTCAACGTTAAGTACATAACAAATGCATTAGCTTTTGAAACTGATGATAAATGCAAAGAATGGTTGACTCCATTCAATTTGCCTTTCATTAGCGCAGCTAATGGCGACGAACAGGTTGATTGCAAAACTGCAGCAACTATATCAATATGAGCAATTTACATTGTATACACACGCACAAACGCACAAGGCGGCCAAGTGTTAACAAATAAATTAAAATGTCTTTTAATAAGTCAACAGCAAAAAAGTGCGGCCGCCAGCCAACGAAAGTACGTGCTACGTTATAAAAGCGCGCTGCATTTTATGCTGTTAGATTAACTTGAAACAAAAGACAACAAACAACGCTCCAAACTATAGGAAGAAAAGAAAACACTCAAAGCCAATCAGTCAAACAGAGCAACATCAAATCAAATAAATAGCTGCATTATTTGATTAATTAAAACAACAACATAAACAACAAACGCGAAAAAAACCAAAAAAAAAAAAAAAGAACCGCGAGTGTTCGTTCCACATTGCCCCTGAAAAAAAATTGAAGAAAATATGCAAGACTTGTTCCCATTAGTTTTTTGTTTAATGTGTATATATATATATATATATATATATATATAGGTTATAGGATTTCTAACAGAGTTCATCTAACACAACGAGTAGAAACAAGCCTTGCAAATTGTAAAAAAAAAAAACGTTTTTAAAGTGTTATAAATTTAGTTAAAAGAGACCCATGCACTGGCAGTGCAAAACCATGAACTTTAGATGCCTTTCCAATTGCAGCAAATGCAAAACAAACAAAAAAATCTACTCCGAGGATCACTACAGATCAGGGATAAACTAATAACTGCAGCTCAAGCGTAACAGTTCGAGACTTTGCTGGACCAATTTCTACTTTTCAGCTTTGATAAATCGTGTGTGTGTGGAGAAAGAAGAAGGATGTATGGTATGAATGAAGAAGTTTTCAACATTTGCAACAAACTGGAAATGCCATGATTAATGGGATGCTTAGACTTCTGCTGAGATATGCAAAGGATAACAACGGAACAAACAACTGCAAGAAATTTTTGTATAGATTGCTGCTGTGCTATTTAAAACACAACAAAGCTGCGCCTGGAGTTCAGTTTTCTAACTAAAAGTGCTACAAATTACATTACTGCAAATTCATTTAGTTGAAGCTGCATGTGTGCCAACATTTTTAAAACAACAAATGTTTATACCGAAGTTTCACAATTTCAGCATAAAAATAGTGATTTTAGGACAGCATGTTTAAAATCTGCGTAAAAAAATTCAAGATTTATGTTTAAAAATATAAGAATATAAAAAGCGTGCATAATTGAAAATAATAAAGAAATTAGCACTTAATAAAAACCCAATTCCCTTCCTCCCTTCCATCCCACCTGTTCAAAAAAATTCCTTTTTCTTTTAGCTTTACAAGAAGATTTTGATGGCGTGTTGAAGTTTATTATGATTATTGTCTTTTGTTAATAGCGACTTTTTCATTGAAACTGTTCTATGTTAAAATTGTTTCTTATATGCAAGTATACTAATGTTCTATCTTTTTATATTGTATAATATGTATAAAACAACTACAACATGAAACTGAGCTGCTGGCGTTCACCACAACAACAACATCAACAACTAGACCCACTGCTGTGTGTTGACCGCATACTATACAAGTGACCTGGGAAACCGGAAGCATTTGCATAGCTTCATAGCGCTATACTTAAAATCGTAGCGCTGTACTACAAACGTGGCAACATTTTGTTTGCTGTTATAACTTCAAAACAACAAACGTTGGAGTATCTTCCAGCCAGCCAGCCATCCTGTACACAACATCATCAAGCCGAATTAGCAGCAGTGCAACTTCAAAGTCTTCTTCTGTGTGCAGTTTATGAAACATATTTTTGGCGTTCTACATTTGTGAGCATTGCAAGTATATTTTTATTTATATACAATTAAGTCTAATACTAATCGGATACATAAACTGAAACTTGCAAGCGGGGGTCACAACTACTAATCGTTAATAAAAATATAAAGAAAAAACCAAAATAGGTTTAACATTCTTTTCTCTGAATTTATTCTATGTTAATTTTATCTATTATACTTATATATATACATATATATATATATTCACAAATTATTCAAATCAATTTACATTATGCGGCATATTTATTGTAGTTTTAATATTAATCTTATTAAAATTAAGCTAATTGTTAAGATTACTTGTTATTATGTTTAGTACCATTTATTGAAAGAAAAAACCGCAAAAAATAAGGAATAATATATAATAATTATATACGCATTTCTTACAGCAACAAAGCACATGCAAAAATGCGTTGCGCCAATTCTAAGCCTTTTAAACAAAACAAAAAAAAAAGTTCAGAATTCTTTTTGAAGAAAATAAAGCGCATAAAATCATTAAATGTGTTGGTGTTTTTCTATATTTTTTTAAGCAGCATAAAAGTAAGGAAATTACTAAGTATCTGAAAAGACATACTATATCGGAAGTAATCCGTAAGGAGAAGTATATAGGAAGATAACAACACTGGGCTACAAACCAAGGACTAAGACGAGATAAGTTACTTCTAGGGGGTTACATCCGGAGCAGATCGAAAACTATGCTCCAACTAGGTAGAAACCAATTGAGAATGCTAACAGGACTGCTAACAGGCCACTGTAGACTAAAGAAACATTTATATGTTTTGGTACTACAAAACTCACCCGAATGCAGATTCTGCGTCCGCGAAGAGGAGACCCCTCTTCACATTCTTGCTGAATGTGAAGCTGTTGCTACAAGCAGACTGCAGATGCTACGTAATCACTTTATCAGAACGGAGGGAGCAACTGAGAAGTTTAGATTCTAGGAAAGTACTAAGATTCATTTAAGCTTAGGGCAGGTATTCTATCTCAGTAGGAAATCGTCGTGTTGGCATTAGAAAGATAGCAGAGACACTCAACATCTCTTATTACGTTATTATTATTACGTTCCCAAGGACGACTGGGTTTTCGCCCCGGACCGATCTGCACAAGAAGATTCGTGCAGTCAAAGGTTGTCCAACTCAGCCCAAGTGGCTGTATCAGGTAACATCTCTTATGGATCTTCTCAACACATTTTGGTTGATGTTTTGGGTATGAAACTCGTCGCCGCCAGACTCGTACTAAAGGACCTGAATTTTTTGCATGTTCCAGCTTGATTGTGATGGAGTTTTTGGCCAAACATGAAACAAAAGTCATCGCACAACCACCGTATTCACCAGATTTGGCACCCTGTGACTTTTTTCTGTTTCCGAAACTTAAATATCCGCTCCGGGCAACGCGTCATGAGTCGATTGAGGACATAAAATAAAATCGCTGAAGTAACTAAAGGCTATCCCGACCGAGGCGTATAACAAGTGTATGGAAAATTGTATTAACCATTGGCATGATTGTATTGACTCAAAAGGAGCCTATTTTGAAGGCGATAATAAAGATTTGTATTAAAATGTATACAATTTTTTTTTTTTTTTAACCAGTCCGGGTGAATTTTAATCAGAAGGTATATACTTTATAGGGTCTACGATGCCTCCTTTAATGCGTTACAAAGTTTCAGACAAACTTATGATACCATTTCACACATACAGTTTCTCAAGAATCACTACACACTGAAAATAACTTTTTTCTTCAAGTGGGCCCACTAATTTTCAATAGGCTTAAGATCGGGACTCTGGAGTGGTGTATCAATGACCTTGCCATAGTTATAAAGCAGCCAAGCTCGCGAAGTCAACGAAGGTACTCTTGAAACAAAAAGTGGAGGTGGCCGTAAAAAGAAGATTGGCAAACGGGCAGACCGCCTAGAACTGTTGCCAAGGAGCTTGAAGATGAATGTGACTTGGTTGTATCACATGAAACAGTACGCCAGTCCATTCTACTGCATAGGTACTTTTCAAGAGGTGCAAGAAAGAAACCGCTGCTTTCGCCGGTCAATGTGGAAAAGTGCTTCACTTTTGCTGTAAATAGTATCAGTCAGCCGGCAGAATATTGGGATGACGTCACATACAATGATGAAATCCAGAGTATGGCGCAAGCCAATTAACTGCACTAGAAAATCGAAACTACATTCCGACTGTAAAGTTTATAAAACTTTCGGTTATGATTTGGGGTGCATTTCTAGCCGAGGAGTCGGAGATCTAGCATTCATAGAGAACAACATGAATGCGCAGCAGTACCTCCAAATTTTAAAAACAAATTAAGAAAGAAGTGCGGCAAAATTTGATCTCATTACGGACAATAAGCCAAATTTCAAATTTTATCAGGACAATGATCCTAAACATAAAGAGTTAAATGTGCGGACTTGGCTGCTTTATAATTATGACAAGGTCATCGATACACCACCCCAGAGTCCCGATCTCAACCCCATTGAAAATTTGTGGGCCCACTTGAAGAAAAAAGTGAGAAATAGGGAGCCCGAAAACCGAATACAACTGAAAGCAACTATACTGGAAGAATGGCAGAGGATCCCCCTTGAGTTTGACTTACCATTCGATGAAAAAACGGCTCCAACATGTAGTCAATGCATAAGGGAGGATACTATAAATATTAAAATTAGCTTAAGATACTATATATAATCACTGAAAATTTTGAATTTATAACAATGAAAATACTTTGTGTAAAGAGTTTCTTGACAGGGTCAAAAATGAGTAATTTTGAGTTGTTGTTGTTTTTTATGTTACCTATTCATAGTTTTGCTTTATACTTATCATTAAACTGTTATGCATTTAAAAAATTGTATTAATTTGAATAATAGGCTATTACTATTTCATATCTAAAGTCAAAAAATAAAATTTATTTTCAGTGTGTAAAGTGATTCTTGACAAATGTGTGATTGGTATAAAAATTTTAATTAAAAAAAAACAAGAAATTATTTTAGTTGATTTCTTATTGGGTTACTCTTCCAGAAAAAATTTTTAAAGTAATTAATTTCGTTAGATTACGATATAACAGGCAAATTGACCACTGTGTTACGGGCCCATTCCTACTTGTTCTATTTTAGTTAATCAAACGCACTAAATACAAATTCATTAAAAAAATGCTGTTCGAATATCGCTTTCAAGCAAATTTTTGTCTGCATTTTTTCGCAGCTGCATCATTTAAGCAAAATTTACTGTTATCAGATTTTGTTTTTCTTTTTTACTTATGTTACTGTAAATTTTTTGTGTTCTTTTTCGTCTTTCCCTACTAATATTCGCTTCTCTTTCGCTCTTATTAAACGGATGCGGATTAGTTGAAAAGTGTCATGAAGAAGACAGTTAATCAGTTAGTTGAGCGTCGACTTTGGTGTTGGAGTGATTCTGGCGATAATTGTGAAACAAAAATAATTAAAAATGTTTATCAAGTGTAATTATTAAATATAAAAATGTATATATTTATAAATAAATACAAATATGTGCGTGTTTCTGTTGTAAAATAGTCGCAATGTGTCTTAAATCAAGAAATAAGAGCAATTTAAATTGTATTTCAATTAAAAAAAAGGTGCAAAAGCATTTATTGCAATTACAATTGCATTTTGTGTTTGTTTTTTTTTTTGAGTGTTAATTGCGTTTTATTATTATTTTTTTTTTATGAACCATAATGAAGCAAGTTAAAGAGTTTCAGAGAATAAGTTTTAAAGAGTGCAATACTCTCGCATCGTAAGAAGAGTAGAGTAGCAGAGAGGTGAGGTGAGGTAAGTTTTTGTTATTTATTTGTGCATCAACAATTGATAAAACTTTTTTTTAATCGAATTATAAAAAAACCCGAAATTCATCACAATTACTTAGTTGCACGCTAAAATATGTACATACATATATCAAAGAAAGAAGAAAAGTTTAACTGGGAGGGATTACAAAACGATCTTCGCCGTTTAAGAATAGTGAATACTGTGGTCCATGCAAGTGACAAAAGCCTACTTCAGTGTGGCTGCAGAACGAGCAGTCAACAATAAGATTATCCACTGCAATTGTTATACCCTGCCTTAGTGGCCAAGGGTATATTAAGTTTGTGCTAATATAAGTAACAGGTAGAAGGAGGAGTTGCCGATCACATGAAGTATGCTTATTTATTATTCATCGAAAGCTAAGCCAATGTAACCATGTCCATCTATTGGTATGTCTGCCTGTATGTTTGAGAAACGAGATCTTGCAGACAAAAATAGGTAAGAGTCTTCAAATTTAGACTTTTAGATTTTTCTGATATGTACTCAGATCAAGTGTAAATTTTACCCACAATACGGCCATATACTCTTAATATCTAAGTTTTTCAAGGTAAACAGCCAAAACATTTATTTTTGTTTGTTTTTTTTTTTAATATTTTTATACCATTCACACATAGTGGTATTATAAGTTTGTCTCAAAGTTTGTAACGCATGCCTCCATCATAGTAAAGTATAAATATTCTTGATCAGCTTGTATATCTGTCTGTACGTCTGGTTGTTGTTGCGACCAATTTTTAGAATATCCGGTTGTAAGTCGGCTTGCAGTTTAATAGTGTATCAATATTTACATGCCACGCACACTTTTTAGGATATTTCTACTTTTCTTCTTTTACTTCCGAATTTTTGTATGTAACTATTTTTATTGTGGTCGATATTACTTTAAAAATGGATATGGTGGCTTCTGATTTATTTATTTATCTAATAAATGGTACAACTAGCATCGATCTGTGCTTCTCAAGCGTTGGAAGATTGACAAGGTTTAGCCGATGAGGTAAATTAACATTTGGGTTACATACACAAGAGGTATGTTATATAAGGATCATCAAATTCTTTTGACCATCGTTTAATAAATACTAATAATTCCATAGTTTTGTTCGATATAAAATCTATGTGAGCAATGAAAGTATTCTTCACATATGTACATATCAACTGTAAACCCCCGTTCACATATAGAGAAATAGATATATAGAGAGATAGATGTTCAAAAATTAATTATTTGCATCAGATTATTAAATGCGGCAGGGTATTTCGAAGTTGTGAACTCACGAATAGTATAAGTTTTATAATTTAGTCACAATGATTAAAACGCCTTAAAGGTAGCATCGGAAACCCCATAAAGTACATATAGTCGTGATCAGCAAGACGAGTCGATCTAGGCATGTCCGTCTGTCTGTCTGTTTGTCTATCTGTCCATCTGTCTGTCTCTCTGTACGTTCCCGTCCTCACTATTCCCTCAATCTTTGAAATATTGGTATGAAAGTTGGTATAGCGACGTTTACACCAGAAGTAACTAAAGTTCAAAAATGACCGCGACTTATGCACTAGAAGAAATAGCTTTCATACAAAAACACTTTGTATTTATTTTGTTGTATCGAACATGTTTGAATTAAAACAATTGTTGACGTTAAAATAGTAATTGATTTTAATTTGGTCAACTACACACACAAAGTGAATCCAATTAATAATATTGATATTGTATAAATTGTACTTTTGTATCAGTAAACCTATCCTCAAAGGTTTGACAGCTCAACTGTCTAACGTGCTGCGTAACAATTTTTTTAAAATTTGTTTTCGTTTATGTATGATTAGTCCAAAACCGATTGATCTCATCGTAGGCAGTATTTCAACTTAATCTTGACTTTAATAAAAAGTTTTTCACACAAAAAGTCAAGATGGTTGGCGGTGAGGTTGTATGGGGGCTACTCAAAAAAGTGGGCGTGGCAGGTCAATCTTGATACTCTATTAAACTGCAATAAAAAGAAGTGTAAGTGACAAATTCCAACTAGATAGCATAAAAATTTGACCCCAAAAAATGCGCAACAACATTCAGACAGACAGACGGACATGGCTAGATCGACTCATCTCGTCGAGATGATCAAGAATATATAAACTTTATGGGGTCTACGATGCCTCCTTTAATGCGTTACAAACTTTCAGACAAATTGATAATACCATTTCACACTATATGTGAATGGTATAAAAAATCAAATTTTGAACCCTTTAGTAAGCAAATCTCTTTTTTCTTAAAATCAAGCTTAGTAGAGCTTGAAGAGGACTAAATTTATGAATTCCAACTCTGTTCTTGAACTAAGAAGTTGTCTTTAGTTTAAGAAAATGTATATTCACCATACTATTGCTACCGCTGTGGATCAATTCAAGTACCGAAGTCCTGGTTTTTTTTTATTAGTGTACTTGCTTTGTTCAACAAATTTGAGAAGCAACTTAAATGCTTTTATGCAACAGTTGTCTTTGTATATTACCGGCATAAACATTCCAGCACTGTTCTGGAAATCGCGCACGTGTTGCTGCATGCGCACACCGAATCAAAACAAACTTCCATTATCGAAAAAGCTTAGTGTATCGTGAAACCAAAAGCGCTGAATGCAATTCCACTAGGAATACGTATGAAAATATTTAGCACAGGCTTTTCAACAATATTCAAGCCAATTGCTGACATGCCAACTTAGTGCAGACGCAAACCACGGGCATCCTTTAGTGTCGCACCTGTGAGATTTTCCTATTTAAGGATGCTGCGTTTGTGCGTTAGCCTCAGTTGCAGCGCGGCGTTTGAATTCGTAGGATCACAAAAAGAAAAAATAAATAAATAAATAAAAGTGAAAAATCAAAAATAAATAAAAAACCAACAAGATCACTGAATTTTTTAAAAGGCCAAGTACATAAAAATTATTTAAATCTTTCATTTTTATGAAAACAATACTATAAATTTTTGCTTTGTGTCGTCGGCTAAAAGAAAAAGTGTTTTTGTGCATTAAACTATTTATGGCTTTAACATAAATTTGCTTAAAATTGAAAAACGTGTTTTTTGAAAACTAAAATCAATTATATAAAATCTTTACCTAATCAACAACATGTCACAGATATATCAAAATTATTTATAAATTGAAAACTAAATAATATATAAAGTTATACGTCAAAGAATGTGTTAAGCAAATATTGAAAGAAAAAAAAAATAACAAATATTTAGTAAAAAAAAATGTGTTGTATATAAAGTAATGTGTTGTAAACTTATTTTTAATTAATTTATGCCTACATAAAATATATTGTAGATATGTTCTATTTATATTTTATCTATATTTTATCTTATCTTATATTTTAATTCGTGGCATTCCACATTCAGAAAAATTTTGTGAAAAAAACTTACCAAACAAGCAAAACAAATTAAATTAATGTCAGCTCTAGTATTGAAACAAGCATAAATCACTTACGAATTATAAATACATACAGCGAATGAAAATGAAAAGCCGGAGTGCATTTTTTGTTTTTAATTTTAAATTCTTTATTCGATCTTCGTCTTCTAGGGGTCAAAATTGTACAGACTATCGATTAAAAATTAATGGAATTATTTGTCGTCGAAAAAATTTACTCGCAAGATTTACTCGCAAGAGAAATTTACTTGCAAGAAATCTCAACTTTCAACAGCTTTAACTCAGTCATTTTTATATGCGAAATTTAATAGTCTTTCTAGCGATATATCGAATATGTGGTTCAGATTTGCTACTAACGCTGTGAAATCTTGAAATCATACATAAATATATCTAGAAATACAAAAATTCCGTTATCTAGGTGAATTGCTCAAATGAGAGAAGAACTATAAAAAAAAAAAATAAACAGTATTCAGCGCACTCGAATTACTGTAAAAAGAAGAGTTAGAGCAAAATTCGAAATTTTTTTGCTAGTGTTATTATTGTCCAGCATTTTGTAGTTATTCTCAAAACTAGGCGTCTTCTCACTGCTTCTGTGAATTTGTGAATAATTTTAGCCAAATCGTCTGAACAATTTTTACAAATTGTTTCTTAAAGCTGTGCAAAAATGATAGTCCAAATAACATTATGTACGAATAATATGTAATTCTTGATGCTTTTGTAAAGCGTACTATAGTTTTTATCACATTGAAACTTCTTACTGAAATGAAAAATATACAAAATTATGTTAATTAGCTTGCAGCTAGCTTTCAGAGGAAAACTTGCCTGTTTCAGTTTACTCTTTCTTGAGAATTTGGAGAATTGAACTCTTGTATTGATTAATATGAATTTCACTTGTTCAATACTAAGTGAATAGTGCAAGTATGCTGTTTTCTTTATTCATCACAGCCTTATATGCAACGTTGCCCGAGCCCACAGTGAAGTTTGCTCTTTTCGGTCAGATTCTTCTCGTATAATGGTGCGACTGTCCCAGAGAATTAAACAATAGCAGAATTTTGTGAATCCACCTTGTATTCCTTGAATATGTCCACCGCTTTTAAAACGGAACAAACTTTCCAGTCGTGCTCTTCATATTTAATACATTTCAAAAATTTGACCATTCGACCACTGCAATGCATTGTCTCGTACGGCATGTCCGTTTGAGATTGATAGTTTCTCGTTTCCAGCCTTTAAGACAAACAAAGGGTCAAAATTATTTCTTAACTATTTTTTGAAATCCAATAATAAAATTTAACGAAATGAATCAAATAAAAGTGTACAAAACGAAATATTGACAACAGTGAAATCAAAATGTCAAATGCGAAATTTAAATCAGAAATGCAATGGAAATTATATAAAGTCCGTGATAAAATCCATAGTCGAATTACATTGTGCCTTCATTGAATTAAACACCATAATAGCTATAAATAGAGAAAATTTATAAAACAGAGAGACATTTGAATTTGTTGAGCCTTTCACTCTATTAATCATTACTTGGGTAATTATACATAGATTGTCTTCATCAATATCTTGTTTTCTTCATAAAATTCCGATCTATACAAAAAAATATGAAAGTGGACTTAACATAATTTGACAATTTTTATTTTTGCATGGCGATAAAGTAAATTTTCGATTCAACCAAAAAATTTCTCATATATTTTGACCCATAACACTTAAAACTATTCAACCTATTGGAAAACAATGTTAGAAGTGACTGTTCAATCCTTTATTACTTTTAACGAACTTTTTTCTCGACCTAAGCGGACGTTTTCCACTTGAGATATGGTATCAAATGTGAAACTATCTCCGGGCAAAAAGAAAGAAATAAAAAATGTAGTATCTCGAAAACCTATACATAAAAAATGTTTTTCATTGTGTTTTTCGAGTTTAGTGTGCCATAATATAGAAGAAAAATATAGTGGTGTTGAATGTACATTTTGACTGTAAACCAGAGCTATTAAATTCCCACTCAATCACAAATATTTTAGTCGAACTACCTTTCTTCTGTTGGCCTAATCAGAATTTCTTTTCGTTTTTAAATTTTATTTTATAAAATAAAATCTATTTATTTCACCTAATATATCAAGGTATGAAAACTCAACAAAAAGAATGGAAAATAATGCCCAATCATCAGTGTTTCTCTTAAGTGACCAGCAGTAGTTAGCTAGCATTCTGAACTGGCTGTTTGAAGCGTGAAGCGCTTTTTGTTTGCCGATATTTCTTACTGGAATATTTCGACCTGTTCGTCGCTGAATTTACCATTCTCTTTTTCGACATGATTTCATTTTACCAAATAAAAAAATATAAGATTATTATTCTTCCTCAGTAAACATTATTTATATCTATTTGAAAAGGCTTATAGTTTTAAGTGCTTTATTACAATATATCGATGGAAAAATTTGTACAGTGTGATAGTAAAGAAATCATAAGATCATCATAACACCATTGGACTTAGCGTAGTAAAAGAAATTCTACTTGATTTAAACTAATTGACTTTGAAGACAGATTTATATTTAATTGAAGTCAAGAACTCTAGAATTATTGTATTTTTTCTTTATTTTTCCCGGTGTCCTTTATATATTTATTAAGGTTTCCAACAAAAAGGAGCCAAGCGAAAACATTACATTATAATAAGTACAAAGCGTGACAGCTCCTGTTGTAGAGAATTTCCAAGTCGTACGAACAGCAACTTGGTTTTATATATAGTGATTCTAGCGTAGCCGGCGTGGCTATACGGTGACGTGGCACTGTCCGTTTCGCCATTCATGAACAAAAAATAAATATAAAGCAATTACGATTTTTATATTCTAATGCTATTTGGTAGACAATATTTCTTGATTTTTCATCATTCTTGCAAACAAATAGTGCAAATAGCTAGTTTTCAGATGGAATCATTGGAATTCGAGAAAACAAAATACAATCATCGCCTTTGTATTTTCCGTTCAAAATTGTTGCTTCAATGATATTTCCCATTAACTTATCCACTTTTAGAATGTGTATTAAAAAAATTCAGTTTTATAATTTACAACGTCATCCTGATTCATGATAGTGCCCACTGATTTAAATGTTGACAATTGTCCGGGTATGTCTTTCAGAATAGCCTCGTTAATATCACTAGCATCACTGTTCTTTCCGGCCAGTATTGCTCGTTCGCTTAAACAAACATATTTTTTGTTCTCTCGTGCTACGTTTGGGAACAATGCTACATCGTCTACTGTTGGTGCATTTTATCTACTGGCATGGCGGGTGTTTTGGCGGGTGTTTTGATTATCCAACGAAAGTTTGTTCAATGCTGTTTTAAGCAAACAAATCAACTCGTTATGCTGATGGAAAAGGTCTTGTGAGTCTTCGTACGTTCGGAGAAATCGAACACCGTTGATTAATTTCATTATTGGAATTTCCAAGGAAATAAATTTGCTGAAACAGAAGATGGCAATAACGATTCGACTCAGTGGTACACCAGATCTTGAATCTTAGTATAAGAACATGTAATGTCATAATTATTATAAACAATCGTCAATCAGTGTTCATCATGTTGATTACCTTGAATGTTGTAATGAAATTAATGTCCCAGTAACCAATGAATGCAATGGTTTTCGTTTGTAGAGCACAAACCTGGTGATTCATTTCTAAATTTGAGTGAATTCCAATGTTTCCAAACTTTGTTCATCGTAGCAAACGTAACGAATCGTTGGAACTGTAATCGGTTGTGGGGCGCAGATTTGTGGTAACACGCGCTAGTCTGCATCTATGTTCCGATTTCGTGCCATGCTTTCTTGATCATCGGCATTTCGTGTATCTCATTCCTCTTCTGCCAAGTGAGAACGTAATCTTCCAACACTTTCGCGTGAAGTTCTTAATCGATTTCTACCCTTCTTCTAGAAGCTGACCTTTGGGCACTCGTCGTGCGTCGACCAATATGGCTTCGTCTTGGCATTGCTTTCAAATATTCTGTCAAAAATATAAAAATCGTTAAAATTTGTGTGTACTCTACTTAAAGCGGCCGAAAAATAACACACTGTAAACCAGGGAATAAAACCGAAATCTAATTCGGATTTGGTTCCGGTTTTGATACTTACCGAAAAGTGTGTTTCCGTATAAGGTACTGTACAGGTTCCGGTGTTGGTACGGTTCTTGATTTTAGTTTCGATGTATCGGTACGGTACCTGTACCGGTCAATATTAAAATTCTGGAAAAAAAGAGGTGAACAATATAATATTAATTACTATTGCCAACGTTTAAAATACCATATATTAAACTGTTCTATATTCTAATTTCAAGAGTAAACATACTAAAATTGTTATATTGAACTCTTCACACATAGTGTGAATAGTATTTTAATTTTAGTACGGAGTTTGTAACGCATTAAACGAAGTATCGGAGATCCCATAATTTATATATATTCTTGATCAGCTCGACGAGACGATTCCGTCCGTATGTCCCCTGTCTGTATGAACTAGTCCCTCAGTTTTTCAGATATCGATCTGTATGTATATATCCTATGTTTCTAGGCTGAACATATGTCACAACTAGCATGCCACGCCCACATTTAGGGGTAGCGACCCAACATACCCAACGAATCACTTTTCGAATTTTGTATGAAATGTGTTTGTGTCCAGCCAATTCCTAAGTGGATTCATAACAAACTTGACGCCTGAAAACAAACGTTCGACGGTTACTTGCGTAGCTGGAACTACGAGAGTAACTTTTGATAATTCGGATAGTTCTGGCAAATTTGTGAAATTTTCTAACCGTATATGGTATCAGCTGCTTTTTGTTTTCCTTTGAACATTATGCATAAGTACACTATGCATATGTAAATATTTTAATTAAACAAAAAAAAAAAATAAATAAATAAAAGTGAGAACCGAAACTATACCGGTACACATATTTTAGCTCCCGTACGGTTCTTTCCTTTTATTTTATTTTATTTCGGTGAAAGGTTCCGGTACTAAAAAAAAATTAAAATACAGGTTCTGGTTCCGATTTCAGTTCTCAGTTTGAATCGGTTAATTGCGGTTAACGGTTTTGGTTTCAGTTCCAGTATAATATCCTTCGTTCTCCTTACAAACTTTCAAACATAGTTTTAAACGAATATTTCAAAGTTTGACGGAAAAAAGTATCGAACAAACACTACAGACAGACGGTGTAATTTAAGTATTGTAGGCAGTAGAATAAAGTCTCATCTATTTAATCTGACATTCGAAAAATTTAGATTCATATCTGTTCATATTTCTCACCATTATTTTACAACAACCTAAAGCACTACAAAAAAATTACTCACTTGTCTTTGCTAGCTGCTTAAAACTAATCTCTTTAGAAACAAGTTCTTTTCTAAATTGCTTCTTCAGTTAGCTTCACCTGCATCAGATAATTCTACTTAAAATCCATTTGAAAGTACATATTTCAATTTTCAAGCTTTATGAACACACTCAAAAAGTGGTACACTAAAAATAGCGCAAGATTTTTTAATTTTGCTAATAGCAAAAGCGGAAAGATAAACTCGACAGCGAAATAAAATCAAAGAAATGCACAACTTTTACTAAAATAGACAAAAAGTGTTACCAACGACAGAGAGAGAGAGAGCGAGAGAGAGAGTGAGAGAGAGAAAATGAATTGAAATCGTTTTTGACGTGTGTAAATAAATGTGACATTTGAAGGGCAGGCGGCACTAAGGGTGAAGATGCCGCGACAAAAGATACCCGAACTCTTACAAATAAATAGTTGAGCAGTCAACTCGTTCCAACGCTAAAAACTTCCCAGAAGCCAGTATATAATATTTTCAATGCTCTTCTGAGGTCTTTTTTTATGCGCGTTATACGTAGTGTGAAAGGAGCACTATTAATTCGTTAGAAAGTTAGTAACGCATTAAAGTAGGTATCGGAGATGCTATGGAGTATATATATTCCATGTGCTTCTGTCATTTAGACGTCTAGTTTAAAAGTTTTTGAACAGAAACTCGGTACGGAAACTTCTTTTTGTAAAAATTGGTGTTCTTCACCATAGCTCCTATAGAAACCTATTGTCGAATTTCGAGTTGATTTGAATCTCCAGAAAAAAATTTAGAAAAAAACATTTTTAGTTGCAATACTATACGCTCGAAGTCCGGTTTTCGAATCCGAATAAATTTCACGGAATTGATTTCGTTAAAAGGGTTCGTTTCTGACTTTGAAAAGAATTTCACGATTTGAATTCACTTGGAATTGACACTATGCAACTCATATTCTCAAGATATTGTAAATTTACATCGCAGAATGTAGCAACTGGCATCAGAGTAAATATTTTCTCAGATAGCCAAGCCGTCTTTGAAGCACTAAAAGGCTATGAATTTAGAAACACAAATTCACGCTCATAAGAATCTCAACATCCTGGCATTTTCAAATAGGGTTCATCATATATGGATATCAGGACACAGAGGATTAGCAGACAACGACGAAGCTGATGAACAAGGCAAGAAAGGTGCCACAATCCCATTTTTTTGTGGATCCAAGTCTTCTCTACGGTTTCACCAAGCATTAACCAAAACCAGGTTATAACACACTGGCTGAACAAAGCCACTGACGCATACTTCTCAAATTTCAAAAGTCTAAAAACCATAAAAAAAAAATCGTAAATTTTCACAAAACAAAAGGTGAAGAAGCCATGAGTAAACGGCCATGCCAAATGTAACTACCACCTATACAAAATGAGGCTAGCACCCACTGATCAATGCAGATATTGCTGCGAGGAAGAAGAAACCATGGAGTATATAATACCCACGCGAATTAGGCTGCTTGTTCTATGTAAAGTCCAAACAGAAGAGTTTGATTACGGGAACATTACCCATAAAAACCTTGTGATATGAAATTCTTAACACAAATCAAGGATCAATTGGGACACAAAGGATGCACAATAGCCCAACTGCTGGTCGCATTGTGCTTGGATCCTCTTCATCATCTTAATCTAACATTGCAAAATTCAAACCATTTTAACGAAATCATTTCTGAACAATTTATTTGGATACGAAATTTGGAGCACTGGTGATAAACAGTTTAAAGAAGGTTATTAGAGCTTCGATTTCACTGAAATTAAACATTTTTCTTATTTTGTTTTCAAACGACGAATCTCTGTGCTAATTGTTTTCTAAATTTGATGCTGCTGCAAGGAAAAAGTGTCAGAAACATTTTTATACTCCAGCGAGATTGCCTTGAAATAATTTCGAAGTTTCTTGCTGCTGCATCCAGCTGTCTTTTGACTTGTACTCGTAGCCAGTGTTTGAAAATCAAATTAAAATTACTCTAATGTAAAAGTTAATTTTGATTTTAATTGATGTGCTGCTCGTGTACTCTTCTTCATCAGTCAATCTTTTGCTACACTTTGTTGTGCTAAATTTTCTAATGACTCAATTTTCAAATTTAAAGCTTCTAATGTACAATTTGTGGGTAATTAAAAGTCAGTATCGTTTTTATTGTTGCCAGAGAGCGACGGCTTCATCATCAGCGCAGCTCGTATACATTTTAAATGATTTATTGTAATTAATTATTTTCATTGCTATAAGCATTCCAGTCCAGGCTAAACAGAATATTTTGTTTTTTTTTTCGCTGAGAATGGTTTGATTTGATTTGATGCTCCACAGTTTTCGGAAAGTTAATCTATTCGTTTATAGAAATTCATCTAAAATTGATAACTTCGAAATGTCAAAGTAATTAATTTTGTTTTAAATTTTATGCGCAAATTTTGACATCTGGCGGGTTAATTCAGAATATAAATGAAGTTCAAATCGAGTTGAAAGTTAGCAAGAATTTTATGTTTCAATGGGAATATTTAACTTATCTATGTATATAAATACACGGTGCGGCAGCGTAACTTCCTTTTTCAAAACGTAGTGAAACCCATTTTATGAAACACATTTTGTTTTATTTTTTTAATAACGCAGGTTCAATGTCTAAAGTTTTGCTCTACACAGATTTGAAAATCATATTAGGTAGGTGTTGTCCACACACTTAAGAAACCGATTTCTGGCGTTTATCATTACCCTAAACAGCATTTCAGCGGGTATTTTGGCAATTACTGCATGGTTGTTGGCCATCAGGTCTTGTAGGTTCCTGGCAAAATCGAGGGAGCGGGCTGGCCAAATCTCACCTTACTGAGACAAGCTGCTCTGAGCAGTGTTCCCTCAAAACAGTCATTGATGCTCTGCTGTGCGAGCCGTTGCTCTGTTATGTTGATACCAAATGTCTTCTAAGCCCAATTCATCAAGTCGTGGAACAAAAATTCCGCCAACATGTTCACATACCGGTCAGAAAAAAACCACGGTCCAATAATCTCAGCTGAGGAGTTGCACACAATACTGTGACTGTAAGTCCTTTCGTGCAATTCACGGGAAATGGTGTCAGTCCTGGAGCGCATGTTATGTTTGTTAAGGAAGGTAGGCAGCCGCACCCTGTATGGGATCCAATCATGTATATCATGATTAGCTCAATAAGGCGAGTCGATCTAGCCATGTCCATTTGTCTGTCGGTGAGTTGGTCAGAGCCTTGAAAGTTGGTGTGGAGGCTTTTTGTAACCATAAGCAATACAAGTATCAATACGACTAAGAGAATAATATAATTCACAACTATGTTTTACAAATTCCTTGTTAAGTGTGTTAAAGTAATACACCAGCAGCCGAGCAAATATGACAAGTGTGAAGAGTATTAAAGCTTCAGTTCTACCGAAGGCAACGTTTTTCCTGTTATTATTGAAGATATTCTTACAAATAGAACTTAAAAATTTTAATAAAATTATAAATTAGCAGAAAAAAAAATGGATAACAGTGAGCGCCGCCGCTGTAGAAAAATACGAGCCAATCTATGAATATAATGTGCACGTTTGCATTTAAAATTTTGTTTGTTTTCATTTTGCTTTTGCTTTGGTTTTTTATCGATCGAGTTGGAAGGTATCTTTGCAAAATATTTTGATAAATTTATCGGCTCGCCGAACTCGGCGATACGGTTATAGGCTTAATAAGAGTCGTGACATTGAAAACTAGCATATCGCCTGAAAAATATGAGCGGTAAAGTTATAGGCAAGTCATGAAAACGGCCCGCAGGGTGATGCTTTATCATGCAACATTTTTTGATATCTTGATGGAGTACATCCTACGAAAATTCATATACATAATGTAGTATGGTCGTTAACGATCTTCACATCATCACGAACAAACGGCGTGGTACGTCACACGCCTTATGAGCCCAGCGGTGAACGAGTATAAGAGAAGTATGTACTTGTTGTTCGCACGCATGTGTTCGAGAGAAAGATTCTTCGTAGGATTTTTAGTTCTGTTAGAGTGGACGACGAGTTTACATCCGCATGAACCAGGAGCTGTATGAGGTTACCATAGTACATTGCATAAAATTTCAGCGACTGCTTCTAAATGTCTGAGTTTACGTACGAAACACCAGATCCGGGATGAGCTCACCAAGCCTGGTATTTCCAACGACTAGCGCCTGCACGCAGAAGGCTAATGACGACACTGGTGCGCCTTCAATCGTCATGATTTTACGACCATATAAGAATTAGCGTCATCAGACAGACGTGGGTAGAACGACTAACCTGGTCAAGCGTATACCTATGTACTTTATGGGGTCACTGTTGCTTCTTTTAAAGTGTTGCAAACATTATGATTCAAAAAAAAAAAAAAATGCTGATATAATACCATTTGATAACTTTTTTTATTAAATCCTTATATGAACTAAAGAAACCTTTGTACAACTTTTAAACCTATTTAAATTTTACCACTTTTTCAATTTAATATTCGAAAGTTATATTCGAATTTTAAAATAAATAACAAAAAAAAAAAACCTTTATCATTAACCGTTATCTATAAAAAAAATCATGTCTAGTTGTATGGGAGCCACACTTAAATATTTATTTTTATAGATAATGGTACGGAACCCTTCGTGGGCGAGTCCGACTCGCACTTGGCCGGTTTATTATTTTAACTTTTTCCACATTTATCAAATTCTGCATTTCATTTTTCGTAATTTGACTCATATAGGTTTTAGTATAGCATAAGAAAGGTGCATGTATGCTGTCGGAGGAGATCAAATAATTTATAAGTTAGAACTAAGTCATGTTAAATTACTATTGAATTATCTTTATCTCATTATAAAACTCATTGTCATTGCACATCTCTAACTTCATATTTGCTTCCTACTCTTAAATAGAGTGAGAGATTAATATTTTGTTATTGTTCTAACATTGCAATCATAGGCTAATCATAATTATTGTAACAATTTAAAAGTTAGTTGGAAAATAGAAGTGAATTAAAGCAGACCGCATTCGGCTGGTCATAGAAAATTAAAATTCGGCTACATTTCTATTTTTATGCACTCAGACAAGCAAAGATCACGTTTGTCGTATTAGAGCCCCTTAAATAATTATTTTATTCTGTTTTTTTAGTATTTGTTTTTATAGCAGCAACATAAATACATGAAATTTCAACTGTCTAACTATCTCGGTTCATGAGATACATGCGGACAGACAGACGGACGGATGGATGGCGGTGTCTTAGTAACAGGGTTCCGTTTTACCCTTTGGTACGGAACGCTAGAAAAGTAGTTACAGCAATATAATCTTATGCCGCGCACTTAACAAAAAATATGTAAAAACTAGTTGCGAATTATAAGTGCTATAAAATTTTAAATTTTAATACTAATTGTTAAGCCAAAATAGCTGTAAATAAACGAAAACTTTTTTCTTTCTGATGAAGAAGTTTACTGCTTGCAGCGTTTTCCTTCGTTTTTTTTCAATAATATGAAAGATAAAATTTTTCATAATACATAATGATAATACATTTTGTTGTTTTGAAATTTTTATACGTTACGACGATAAGACCACACTAAAAAAAGGGTTCATATCTTTAAAAAAATGTTTAAATATGTACTCGTATGAAGAATTTTGACTTTAATTAAAATATTTTTTAAATTTTTAATTTGATTGTAAAATTGAAATAAAAAACGGTTTTATAAATTTTAAAGTTCACTATTACAATATAAATTTTTCGTTAACTGAATCATCCTGCTTAAGTTGATGTGAAGTATTGCAATAATATTTGATATATATAAAACATATTTAACAGAAATATAAAAAATGCTTTAAATTCCATGTTAAATTCTTGCACAATTAATTTTGTTAAAGTCGTTTGTTGTCAATCCAGTATGACAGATAAAAGTAGTATCATTTCACTTAAATGAAAATTTTGTCTAACTTTAAATAGCCTTTAAAACTTTATTTCTTGTGGCATTTGAAATGATATTTTTGTTATTTGACTTTTATTAAACTGACTATTGCCATTTAAAACTTTTGCGGCACTGAACTATTTCTGAGTCTAAAGACCTACAAATTGTTGACAAATTAAATCGGATTTTCCGAAATTGCGAAAAGCAAAATTCAATTACAATAAATAAAACCGAATCATAGAATATTATTGGCAGTGACAGCATTTAATTTCTGTCGAATTTTCTAAACTGTTGCTCAGTTTAAACATTTTGAATATATCGAAGCAACGTTTCTCTCCATGTATATTTGTTTGTGACTTAATAATTCAATTAAATACAAACAAATGCATAAATATTTACAAATATATTTCACTTCAATGTGGTGATGGAATTGATTTATTTTCCTTTTTATACCCTGTACAAAAAATAGTTGTAACATGATATATTGGGTTAGTTAAAATGTACAATATGTGAAATAGCGAAGAAAGCATCTCACATAAAGTATATACATGACGAGTCGATATACTCGTTTTATATTTTAAATCATTTTAAATCATAGAACAGTGGTAGAAAGGCAAATTTTTCTTCTTTCGAAAGCAGCTAAGTTCATGCTAGTCGTTCGACAGGTTACGAAATGACACACGTTTTAATAACAGCAGATCTTGTTGTTATGTCATAAAAACATAATGGATCAAAGAGCAAATATTAAATTTTGTTTTAATCTCGGTAAAAAATTTGCTGAGACTTACGAATTGATAAAAAAAATTTATGATGATGATTGTATGAGTCGTACTCAAGTTTACACGATTTTAAAACGGTCGTGACGATTTCAATGATGATTCAAGACCTGGACGACCCGAGTCATCTAATCGTGCTGAGTTTGTGGAAAAGTAAGTGAAATAATTACTATCCATGCAAATTTCACTGCAAGTATACTGGCAGAAGAATTAAATTCCTTCTACTGTACAATCTAGAAAATATTAACTGATAATTTGGATAAGAGAGAGGTGTGTGCACGTTCTGTTCCACATCAGTTAAATGATGACCAAAAAAACCCTCGTGTAGAGCATTCATTGCAAAGATATCATATCAAAAGGTGAAAATTATCCAGATTTTCTTGATTCGATTATAACTGGTGATGAAACATGGAGTTTTGAATATAATCCTGAATCTAAGCGACAATCTCAGAATGTAAGTCAAAAGACGAGCCAAAACTTAAAAAATTGAGTTTTCAGAAATCAAGAATCAAGACAATGTTGATAACTTTATATGATTCCAAGGGTATTGTTCACAAAGAATTTGTTCCAGAAGGTCAAACTGTTAATGGAGAATATTATTTACAAGTTTTACATCGTTTGTGATCGAGAGTTCTACGTGTGAGGCCCGAATATTCCAATGGAAAGCAGCCTTTTTCTATTGCATGACAATGCTCCACCTCACAAGACCAAAAAAGTCAGTGAATTTTTGATGAGAAAACCGATTTGTCTCATCGACCACCTTCCGTATTGGGCTGACCTTTTACCGTGCGATTATTTTCTCTTTCCAAAAATGAAAATTGCAATGAAGCATTTTACTAGCATTACATTCATACAGTCATACAAGCAACCGTGACACAGGTGCTAAGAAACATCCCAAAAAGCGAGTTTAAAAAGTCTATGGATAAATTGGTTGAGCGTTCCAAACGTTGTATTGAGTTAAATGGATCGTATTTTGAATAAATATTAGCTTTAAAACATAATACCATGCTTGTTTTAGTTTATAAGTAAAAAGTTCGGTTATTTTTAGATCACATTGTGTATGTTGTGTGAGTTTCCCATATATGAGGATGTCAGAAATCTGATAGAAATAGGTGTTGAGAAGAGTAATGGGCATTTGACAGTCAAGTGTTCAACAATAGTGATAGGATTAGGAAATTATCGAAGATGGCAAATCAATTGCTTAGATGGCGAATGGCTCTACGGGCGTATCATGGTGGCTGTGGTTTATGGTAAAATTCGCGTTCAGAGTTTTATCGGAAATTTGATATGAAGTTGCGTTTTCCAACCGGGTGTTGGTGGTCAGAAACCAACAGATGTTTTAGATTGGCATCGATTCCCATTTACCAAGGAGTGAAGTGCGCAACCAAACAACTGGGCTTCGAAATAAGTATATTTATAGGAACGGTGATTGCACGTTCTTCAAGCTGTGCTTGGCACATTGGGGTTAAGCCTACACGGCAGGAACACACGTTGAATCAAGGGTTATTATGTCCGTCCCGCCGTCCGTCCGTCTTCGAAAAAAGTTATTTGCTTAGAGAAACCTTGAATAAATTATACTTACTGTATAGGGTCTCTAGCTACCGCACTGCTACGAGTGTGAACGTTCTACCGCAGTGGTTAAAAAACAAATTCAGTTGTCAATTGCTTTCGATTTATTTGATAGAATTATTATAATAACTTTGTAGAAAACAAAATTTGACAGCCAATATGTAGCAGATCAAGTTTAGAACAAATTTTGGATGTCACGCCCACACATACGGCTATATTCCTAAAATTCACATTTTTAAGGCAAACCAGCTGAAAAAATGTATTAGTACTAAAAACATATGGCATGTACAGGGTATAATATAGTCGAATATCTCGATTTTCTTGTTTATATTTGCACGTACGACAATAAATATAACACAAATTGTTTGCAATTTGATTTAAAATTTATTTTTTTAAAACAAATTTTGCTTCTTTTTGAACAAATAAAAAACAAAAGTAAACCAAAAAGCATCTCTTACAGCATTTCCAAAAAAAATGAAGTACACACACATGAAATAATTTCAAATAAAAATTTAAAAAATAAAACAAACAAAATGGAATACTGAAAAAATAAATTTTACGTGTATGAAATATTCCCTAAATATGTTGGAAACAAAATTTAAAAAAAAAAATGATACATTTTATGCTGTTTGCTAACAACAAATACGTTTATCCTGCGCGCATCCTTCAAAGTGTTTGTGTTTTGTTAAGCCTTTTAGCTCAGCTCTTAAACCTTTCATATGCAAATTCTGCTCGTTTCTTTTCTTGCTGTGTGTCTGTCTGTGCGTCTGTCGTCTGTCGTTTGTCTGTCTGTCTGTGGAAGACAGCAACTTGTTTACATTAAAATAGCATGTACACACAAAAAGGGCAACTTAAGTCGGAAGGCACGACCACAAAACGCCAACAGGAACAAGATGTTCAACATTCATCAGCTGCCATACGGCCGCGCCAATAGGATTGAGAGCGCTGCTCCTTTTGACAAACGGCAGCGCTATGTTTAGTTAGTATCCTTTTGGTCCGCTCATCTATCTTGGTAGGCACGATTTCCGTCTGTCCACACTTATTTCATATCTTTATACTTTTTTATGTGGACGCAGCACTTTTCAGTTTCAAGTTACAATTTTATTATTTATTTTAGCAAGAACAGCTTACATAGAACCCTATACTAAAAGCTAAGAGAAACCATCATCAGCCTCCAACTACATGGTACCAACTGCGTCGAAAATATTTCAATTTATACATTTATGTGTGGTACAAAAATATTGACAAGCGGACTTTTTATGTTTTTATTATGGATTCAGTTTCGAGTATTTGCTGCTTGTTTGTAATAAATTCTTAAGCACTGTAGCTGTGGGAATGAATCGCGTATGTGGCAAGATAACGAGATACATACATACATATGTAGAATATGTAGATACATTCAAAGAAATACCAACAGTTTCAGACACTTTCAGGGATTTGTAGCGAGGCAATATCAAAAGTCGCTTCGCTTTGGATAAAAAAAATGTGCTCCAGCTATGCTCCGACTATATAAAAACAAGAAAGAATGCTGTAGGATAGTGTGCTCGACTTGGAGATACTCTCTATCTTGTTCAAGGCTCCTTAGGTTAACCATACAATTGTATGTAAATAGTATATTCTTCAGTAGGCAGATATGAACATATGAGGGATTTGTTTTATTAGACTTGATGAAAGATACCACAAATATGGCATTTCTAGCCCAATTAATTGAAAACATAACCAACAAAAATGGGGCTGCCCCTCATAGTGGTCCAATCTGGGCATATATTTTGCAAGAGTGGACGTAAGCTACGCGGAATATCTACATTAATTAACAACAAATACTTAAACTTTTTCATACAAAAACTTCAAAATGCTGGGCAAGTTTGTATAGGGGCTACCCCTTAAAGTGAGGTTCGCATGTTTATTTAAAACACTTTATCTGCAGAAGGAAAGAAGAGTCTAAAAATTCCAACTTTAACTCTGTAACCCTTATAGTCTCTAAGACCTCTTATTTCAAACAGACTGTCGAACGGATGGACAGAAGGACAGAGCGAGAGAGTCTAAATCGCCTCTAGTTTCGATGCTGACCAAGAATATAAATACTTTATGAGATCGGCCACACTTCCTTTTGCTTTTTACATATATTTGCACAAAGTTAATAAATCGTTTCCCCCCATGGACACGGGTATAACAAGATTTATATGAATTTTAGCTGGCTCAAGCTCATTTTTACATTGAAAAATATTTAGGGAAATGTCGGATGTTTTGAGCCAAGTTTTGCTTTTGGGAATAAAATCTCACTGGATGAAGGTATGAAGAAGTTTGCTGTACATATCTGTGGAAACCTAGCTTCAATATATACACATCTGCATTACTCGTTTTTAAATTTTTGAAAGAGCAAAAATTTTCAACTTTCCAAAACGAAGAATTCTGCTCTCTTACAAAATCAGAAGGAAGCACATATTGCTTTTCATTGGCTTTATTCCAACAATCGATTTTTTGGTTGGCGTATTTGCCCAAACTGGAGCAGTATCGGTCAAAATGGATCGTGTGTCTGTCTGTGTGTGTGATTATTGAGCAATATCAACGATGACAGCTCTTTCGATGAATGCAAGTGTGTGAGAATGTGCTTCATCCACATTAAAAACTCCTGTTGCATTCGGACTGATTTGCAATGGATCCAGAATAAGCAGTCACCATGATTGTTCCAGACATATGCTTGCGAGGTAACAGAAACATTTTTTTCTTCTTCTTATTTTATTTTATTTACAATCAGGGAATAATAGGTAAATTTTATAAGCGAGGATAATTACAGAGGATTTTTACATGTTGCCATATGAACTACCACCCTTTAGGTGGCCTAAAGGGAAGGTTAAGTGGATGATGTATTTTCAAACGACGACGGTGCTGGCTATTGTCGAGCAGTTTTACGGCCAAAGGGTTGCGGTGTCGAGCAAGTCTGTCTTGGTGCTTCTAGCTGAATCTTTTCACTTCGTCAGTGACACCTGGAATGCCAAGGTCCTTATGGATCACGGTAACAGAAACATGAGTGGAATCGAAATTCTGGCATCATTGACTGCAAGAACTATGCCACCATCGTTCCTCTTTTCTGCGAAGTAATTTGACCAATCTTATGCAACCGTTTCAAGGTGATAACATTGCCGATTTTCAAAGGAATTATTTTATATTATATTATTATATTATTCCATTTTATAGATTTGTATACCCTTTACCCATATGGTAAAACGCTAAACTAGCTTAGTGAAAATGTATGTAATAGCCAGAAGATGGCGACCCCACTAAGATGTCCTCATCTTCGCCTTCTTCATCATCTAAAACACAGTAAATATAGTTCTGTCAAGACTTATAGTATTATAGTTAGTCTCAATTTATTCATAGGCAGATAAAGTGTGTAAAATAGTCATGTGTAGAGTTTTTTTTGCTCTTACTTTCAATCCAGCCCAAAGCCCTGGTTGCTACATCAGTTTATACTGTTTGCAAATTTCATTTTATTCTTTTCGCCAACAAATCACATAAACACTCAAACTTTTTATCTATGAAGATACTCGGTAGGTATATCTTTATTCAGATTAACTAAGTTCTTCACTTGAATTTTATTTGCGTCTATAAACTCGAAAACTGTTGTTATTTACCAGAAAAAAAAGAAAAGCAAATGTATATATTTATATAGTCGTAGTATTGTAAAACCTTTAAATGGATTTTCTTCAAGCGATTTGTTTTGTTTCGCTTTTCTTTTGTTTTTCCGAGCTATTCTTTTGCTTAATTTTTGACTTGAATTCAAGTGTGGATTCAACATTGGCTTTTGCCTTTTGTTTATAGAGCTGTCAACTTGTTTGTATTGTTATTCGCAGAAGAGGATATTAGATAATAATACCAGCATTAAGAGCAATAGAAATATTTTTATTGACTTGTCTACAATTTGATTTGAGTTTATTTAAAACAAATTGATTGGAAATATATTGATGAATAAACACTACAATTCCATTTATATGAATGGAAAAATATTCGTTTAAAACAAAAATTACATGTAAATTATAGTCAATGTGGTTTTACTACGTATTCTATTTGCGGAGAAACTTGAAAATTTGGGATTCAGCATATTCTAGTATCCGAGTTTGGGATTCAGTTTACAAACTGATTGAAACTCAAAAAAAAGTAATAAACCTTACTAATAAATTAGTGTTGTGTATTTCTCTTAAGGTCAATAACTAAAATATATATTAGTAAGTGTAAAGTCTAAAAAAAGAAAATACTGGAAATTGGTGGATAATACACTTATGCCAACGAAGAATCCAATCATCAAAATATGTAACGCATTTGTCGGAATCGACTTCACTTCTCATCACGAATTCTCTTTTTTACGTCTTATATCGACTGAAATAGAGTGCCGCGAAGTGGTATATTTTCAGTTCTGGAAAGAGAAAAAACTCGGCCGAAGCCATATCAGTTCAATATGATGGTTTTTTTTTTGATTATTATATTTGTTGAGTTTTTGGTCAGAAATTCATTCACAATGATAGTCTTGTGGTGCAAAATCCAAAAGTTTTCTTTTTACAAATCTTGCTGAATTTGTTTTCTCAAACGACGCATTATGCTCCGATAATATTCTTCATTTATCGTCGGACTTTGTGACACAAATTCCGAGTGCACAACTCCGTGATTATCAAAGAAAATTTTTGATAGACTTTGACGTGGTTTCTTCGGTTTCGGCTCAGTTGGAAGGAGGCATTCCGAAGCTTGTTGTCTAGTTTGCATGTCAAAATCGTATCTCATCACAACCTTACAATGTGGAGATGGAATTTACTTAGGGCCATTTTGTCGACTTAGAAACGAGAAACGACATTGGAGAATACGAATATGCTATTGAGGGAATAATATTGAATAGTGTTCTTGACGACTTTACAATTGTAACAAATCCATTTCAGTATAAATTGATTTTTGTTCTGTTATCGGTCACTTTTGTCTGTTATACTTACTTTTGTCTTATTTATCGGACAGGTGCTGGACAGTCCATTCATTTGCATAAATGTAAACGCATAAAAAGTATAAATGAGAAGAAAAAATTGGATGAGAGTGTGCACCGCCGCAGTAGAAAAACACGAGCCTATCCATGAATATAATAGCTCGTTTGCATTTCAAATTTTGATACAAAATATCAATTTTGTTTGTTTTCATTTTCATTTTGATTTTGTTTTGGTTTGTTATCGAAATTGTGAAGTCAAGTTGGCAGCTATCTTTGAATTATATATATTGGTTCGTCGAACTATGCAATGCAATATGTGAATTTGAAAACTAGAATATTCCAAAGGAAAACAGGTGTTTTTATTGCATGATAATGCACCACCTCACAAGACCAAAAAAGTTAAAGAATTTTTGATGAAAATACAGATATGTCTCATCAACCACCCTCCGTATTCGCCTGATCTATCGCCGTGCGATTATTTTCACTTCCCGAAAATGAAAACTGCAATTAAAGGAGCTTTTTACGATGGTATTCCAGCCATACTAGCAGCCGTGACACAGGTGCTAAATAACATCCCAAAAAGTGAGTTTAGAAAGTCTATGGATAAATTGGTGGAGCATTCCAAACGTTGTATTGAGTTAAATAGATCGTATTTTAAATAAATATTAGCTTTGAAAAAAAAGTTCGGTTATTTTTTGATCATACCGTGTATGTTTTAACATTTTTCGAATGTACTTTTCAAGACCGTTTTAATGGTACAAAACACGTTTCAATCCGACTTGTCAGTAAAAACTTCGATATTGCGCGTAGAATGTACGCCTGTGCTCCTGTATTCACTTTCTGTATTTCACTTTCAGCTGATTTTGCGCTTTGAATTCATTTTGAATTGGTAGTATGAAATTCATATGCCTAAGATTTGGTAAATTCAAATTGCTCAATGCTTGTGCAAGTGAAATACGGACCATTTTAATGAAACCGAATCCGAACAATTTATACGGTTTCGAAAACTGGGGCCCGGGAATAGTGCTCATGCTGCAGTCACACTCGTGTGGACTTTCGTTCACAATGATTCTTTGTAAAAATTACTGAAAAAAGAATTTTGTTTGTTAAGCCTTAAAGGCCTCAAAAGTCAACATGTTAACCAATTGCTTTTTAATTTTTATACTCGTATTATTTCTGGAGCATAGACAAAGACATACTGCCCGTCAGCATTAAATAAACATTTGAAAACAATTTGAAAAATGTTGGCTCGTTAATCTACATATGAAAAAGGTTCAAGTTGGAGACATAAATATTTATATATATACCTATATACATACAAGTACATTCATTTAGCTCAAAGTTGAGAAAATGTCAAGAATTTCACAAACAACAGCTGTTTCCTATTTGATAAAAATAGAAAAGAGTTGAACTCGAGAAGAGGTTAAACATTAACACATCAAAGTTTTACGCTACTTAAAAATTATTATAATTCTTTATTTTTTCTTTCTGCTTTGGTTGTAATAATTTTATGCTTTTCTGGAAAATAAAACCGGCGTGAAATTGAATGATGGCTCATTTATTTATTTGTTGTCACAACAGCTGTTGCACAACAAAGTTATCTCCACAATCAAAAAATAAGAAAGCTGTAAACTTTTAATAGCAGACTTAAAGGCGCATAACACTGTTTCGTAGTAGGTACATATTAGCTCAGAACAGTCGAGAAAAATGCTACAAATATATTTTTTCCTTTACAACATGCTCCCAGTTGTAATTGTGCTGGAATGTGAAAAAAATTCCGAGCTTAAATGTGGATTTTGTAAATGACTTTTAATGCGCCACAATAAACTGCCCATGAACGATGCTTTTTTAGTGTAATATCTATCTGTTTGCAGAAGTATTCCAAAACATGCAAATCACAGAAGTGCTCATCGAAAATCACATTAAAAGTCATTTGTAACGAAATAGCTACGCAGTTTTTTCTGTTTCGACAACAAAAACGCTCTCAGCCGAAAATATTTGTGCATAGAGTTTTGCATATTAAAGTATAGCAAAAAAAAAAAAAAATAGGTTCACTTTATTTCTATCTGTCTGTCCGTCTGTCTGTGTGATTGTATGGGCGTGTTCCAATCCCTTTGACAATTTCAGTCGGCACAGACGACGTACAGATATTTAAATTCAAATCAAACTCATGAGCATTTATTTTTATTGTTTTGCACAGCCGGCTCAACAATTGTACAAAAATGTTCGACATCAACAGAACAGAACAGAACATCATCATCCATTTGTTCCAATGTACGAGTGGAAATCGATTTCTATGAATTGTTGATCCATAGACTTACATATATGTATGTATTTTGATGCTACAATATAGGCCTAAAGCAGTCTGAGTCCATTTGGTTTTTGTTATTTGTGCAAATTGGCTGAGTAAATGCCAATGATGGCCGCCGCAAATTCTATTTGCCTGCGTATTTTCTATAATGTTTGTTGTTCTGTTCAGTTTTATTTTACATTTTGGTATATTTTATATATGTATATGTATCTAAGGATTTATCGACATGTTATTTGTTTATAGACTTATGGCTACCACTAATCAATCAATTAATTGATATCAAGTTCAGCTGTAATAATTATTGCAGGCCTTTGCTGAATACAGTTGTAGCTGGCGGCAGTTTGCTTCGTTCTCAATGGGTTTTGATTCGATAATTGGTCGATGAATTATTGATGCTAAAGGTTAAATATTTATTCGACAAAACATCAGCAACAGAGATGCGCAAATTATTTGTTTGTTAGTCATAGTCACAGCAATGTGAACAAAAATTAGAAAATTTCTATTGAAATGTGTTTTTTCCATTTTGAGCTAAGCAGCTCAGGTGAAATTAAGTTTATATTCCAAATAAATTGCTATTAAAACTAATTGTTATTTGCGCAATCATTGGATTCATCTACAATTTAATTAAAAGCTAGTTTCGTTATTTGAATGAATTTGGATCAGAACTGAATCTAGATACAAAAACTATTTAAATTTTAAATATTATTCATAAAAGGTTCTAAATATTTTACTCAGAAAAGCGTAATCCTTTATACTTTCCATACTAAGTGTAATTTTCACGACAGATATATATTTAGAATAGTGTATATCACGACTTCACAACAATAATATATCGGATTCAGGTATTCTGCAGTATAAGTCGATTTTTTGGCCTGCTATCGTTGAGAAATCGGTTACTTTTGTTTTTTGTTTTGTATCGGATGAGTCCAACAGCTGCTAAATGCTAAACATGTGGACAGTCCATGGAGAAGAAGAAAACAAATATATGAGAGTGATCTCCGCACAGTAGAAAAAAACAAAACAAAAACAATATAATATGTACGTTTGCGTTCCATGGTGCAAAAAGGTTAATACAAAATTTCCATTTTGTTTGTTTTGTTTATATTTTTGCTTTGATTTTGCTATCGAAACTGTAAAATTAAGTTGGCAGCTATTAGGTGGTCGAACTAGTTTATTAGGTGGTCGAACTAGGCAATAAGTTTTATACGCTGCATAACAGTCGTGAAATTGAAAACTATGATATAATGTTACAAAAAAATTGAGCTAGAAAGATATAGGCAAGTCGAGAAAATGGCCCTTATGATGATTTCTAAATATTTTGCTGGTTTATATAATCCGGTAAATATCAAACGAAGCGTTAATTCAACTGTTGATTGATTTGATTTTCTTGTCAGCTTTTCAGTCTAATAGCTTGCTTTGTGGCAGAGTTACCATACTTTGAGTGTTTTTTTGCCATTCATATATTTATTCATCCGATAATTTAATCGGCATATAAAATAACGAAATTAATTTGTTGACTTTTTAAGGTTTGTTAAGTTGACTGGACATTGTGATTTTCGACTTTACTGTGAATAGTATAACCCAAAAGATGACGTCGGAGACGCCATAGAGTATATTTGTAAACACAATCTGCATCAACTCGACGACACGACACGAATCGATATGGTCATGTTCGCCTTTTTTAAAGATATTGGTCTAAATGTCAGTTAAGGATCGAGAAATGTTTTGCGGTAGCCACATACCAAGCCACTGTCCATTTTAGAATTTTATTATGAAAACTTTTTTATTTTATACTTTTTTATATTATATCAACTCGAAATGCATGATCAGACCTTGGTATAGACGAATGCTTTATATTTGAAGCAATGGGCGTATTACGACTACAATACTTGCACGCCTCATCGTTAATTTTGCATAGTTTGGAAAACAACACTCGAATAAAATATTTCATCGGGTATGTTCTGAAAGTAGCCGAACGTTTTGGTTTTCCACAAATGCCCTGAATTCATTTTTAATAGTCTTGCAAATTGGTCAATCAAAATGGGGCTCTTTTTATTACTATGTACATTGGCACACAAACACTTTGAAAGTGACTACAAAGCAAAATATGAATAAGGGTTTATCACAACAATCCACCAAATAAAGCTCCAAGGCTTCCAAATTCGAAAAAATTGTGAACGAATGTTTTAAAATATTAAATTTTTTAACTGTTCGGTGAAATTTGCTGCCATGATAGTAACTTTGTACGTTTGTTTGTTAATAAACTTTTAGAGCAGAATATTTAACCTTAAAATAACGCTTTGTTTATGATCATGGCAGGTGTACGGGGTTCCCTTTTATAGTGCGCGCTTAATAATGAAAAAATAGTAATTTATTATTAAAAGTGGCGTTATTGTTTATCCATGATATTATCCATAAAAATCAATAAAGTTAAGCATGCGTGTGAACCCATTTTCGAAGCACTTTTGCCACTCAGAAGTGGTTACCATAAAAACGGGTTGTTCAAAAGCTTCACTATATCAATATCGGAACATCCACAAAGTTAATTGATGTTTTGTTTCAAGGTTCATATCCATGACTCGTCACCTATTACGATGTTGCAGACGTGTATTTCTTCATTATTACGATACAAGCTTTTGTTTTTAGGCGATTGTCAAATTATGCGATATCCAACGCGAACAAATCTTCTTGACGGTCACGTATGCTAGTTCCACTAATCTTCATACCAGTCATAAATAGTAGTTTTTGATGGCTCATAGCCAAAAGTCGAATTAGTTTGATTGTGTCGAAAGTCATAAAAAATATTACTGAGAAATTATTACTCAGTATTTTATTCAAATTTAAAATATCCTAACAATTAATCACAATAGTGAATCCGCCTTATTGAATATTGATACTCCCAATTTAGTAATTATAATCAGCGACCTCATAAACTCTTAAATACCAAATCTCAAAAATATTGAATGACTTTTTCCAAAATTTAAACCGAAGAGTGCGAGTTGGGTTTAAGTATAAGTTACACCTTCTAATGGGCATGACGCAAAGTTTTTGCGCCATCTACTCACGATTTGAGATCACTATCTCAATAACTGACTAATTTGCATCGACGCAGAAACTAAAACAGACATACAGACGGACATGGCTAGATCGATTCGTTTTGTAGAGCTGATCAAGATTGCAAAAGTATATTTTGCGAAAAATGTAGGAACCATTACAAAATATGAGAAGAACATGAAAAGCTTTTGTTTCGAAGTTTTTTTAGTCGCCCTGCATATACATAAAAGCTGCTTGTATTATTTCCAATTAACTTGCTTCAACTCCACTTCACTCAAGCCTAATCAAGTCATCCCAAAGCAATTTTTCTAGCATGCTTTACGCTCTATTTCTATCTCACCCCCTCTTCCCACACTCTCTGCCTATAGCCGCGTAATAAAATTTCCAACTCATTAAATTTCAAATCAACTTATTTATGTACAACTGGCAACTATTTCTTCAGCTTCTTTAGCTTTGCTGCCTTTGAAATTGTTTGTTGCAACAACTTTTGATTTCACTTCCTCCTAGTACACTTAGCCAAGCATCCAGTAACCATCCAGCTTCCGGCCGTGGTCTGCACGCAGCAATCCCAGCGGCACTTTGTAGCAATTAAAAGTATCTTTACGACAATTTCTTTACGTTTTGTACGCTTACTCTAGAACTATGAGTATGAGTAACTACCAGTTACATCTGCAGCTAACCGCAGTTCATTTCTAGCGCTCTTAATTATGCAAAATCTTTAAATGGTAGGTGTACATGAAGTGTTCTCTCGAGTGTTACTCGTATATGCGTGTAAATATTTGCCATTTTGTATTTAACAAAATGTTTTACCACAAATAAATTGTTTAATCAAGTTGTGCGTCTGTGCGCATTCGTCGTCTCAGTTTTGCGCGCGTGTTAATTTGCCAAGGGAAATGACGAAAAGCGACAGCTTCTAGCTTTGATAATTCAATTAAAACACCTTTAGCTCTGTAGTTCGCAAGGAGTTAATTTATTTCATTTGCTCATTTGGAAATGCTTCAAAGTTTGCCGGCTTATTGAGTTTCATGTTCTGATGTGTTCAACATCTTGTAATTAGAGTTTTGATGCTGTGATGCGCCAAATGTGTGCCTGAGAATGTGTGCAGGAAGTGGTTTTGTCGGTTGAAGCGCTGGAAAATTGATGCAAAATGAAATGTGTGAAACTATTGTTGTGCTTTAATGAACCAGTTTTGAAATACTATACATATAAGCGATACAAATAGGAAAAAATTATGCTTTAATAATAGATCAACTAGCCTATATGGGCTCTCCGATGCTTTCTAAGACGTTGAAACGGTTGTGACTAATTAATATTACTATTCACATTCTTCGTGAAGATTATAAGAAGATTTTAAGATTATTTTCATATATTAGTTAAAAGCATATTAATAATTATACTAGGGAACGATAGTCACCCCGTGACTAAAAATATATATTATCGCTTGTATTGATGGAAGCTGAATCCAAATCCCTTAACTGCTTTTGTTTCAAGCATGGTTTCTAGCCAATTTAAAGAAATCTCTCTTAATAAGTTCGTCATTCTCCAACCGATTATGCTCACATCAGACTTCAAATATTCTCAAAGAATCAATCTACAGACCGGATATAGTAGAAAATGAATTTGGCTTTGAATTTATTCAATTTTAACGTTAAAAAGAAATGAATGAATGACATTATCCATACAATTTTTTTTTTTTGATTTCATGGCACTGTCATCTGGAATCAGCACACTAAAGACCAAAACTGTCTGAGGAAAATTAGTAGGAAATGCAATTACCTATTATGCAAGTTTTACTCGATTTACGAACTACACGTCTCGTGAAAACGATAGGCAAGTGAAAATCATGCAAACCCCTGTTTAACTCTCTTAAATACAATGAGTTCGCTGGATTTTTCTTTTGTTGGGAATAATGTGAAGAGGAGCATGGACCAATGTATTTTTATTTCTAAAGTATTGCGTCGAAGGTTGGTAAATCACAGGTATCGCCCTCGACCAATCACAAAGACTCTTTCTCTCACAAAGCACTCTCTCTTTCTCTCAGCGCTTTCAACTTGGTAAATTGTTTTTTTTGTCGGTTTCTTTGGTTTCAGTTGGCAGAATATAGAAAAATTATTGTCTGTTGTGTTCTAAAGAGCGATTCACATTGTAGAGCATGTCGATCGAGCAGCTCGATGTTGAGCTCGAAATTGTTTTGGCCGCACTTGCAAACATGAGTGCAAGTATCAGTTGAGTGTGATTTTGATATAACTGGGCATTAATTATTAAATATAAATTGCTCACTTATTACCGCTCTCTTTCTGTGAGGCCCTTAGAGCATAGCTATGCAAAAGGAGGGCACACAAAGTCCGAATCATTTCTGAGTCATAATTTGCACTTTGTGCCAAAATACAAAACCAATGCAACGTAACTAATTAAAATTTTGATTTCTCTTTAGCATCAAGCAGCCGATTTTGACATGCGTTCATTCGGATGTGTGTAAAAACATGAAGTTGTTCGTCACATGGGGCTATGGCTGGACAACGTTGATTTAGAGGCGAAAGCATTTTCCGAGACAATCCTGTATTTATGGATATTTTTATAATTGGGTACTCTTAAGACAAAATGTCGAATTTCGACCACTGAGAAAACTCTAGTATTCTTAATTGGCTATACAGCGAGAACCATGCAAGAGAAAAGAAATTTTTTAAGGAATTTGGATTCAGCAACTCACAATCCACCGTTCTTTAGTGTTAAGTGATACCACAATTGTATAGAATCTACATTTTATTTAGCAACTTATATTATAATATAATTATATACTTGTGAACTTTAGCTGACGCAAGGTAGTTTTTTTTATAATTTCAATGTGAAGAGAGAACAATAACAACTATTTTTGTTTGCAAAGAATAGATACCTACGGAGGCAATTGTTTGGGGTTCTCGCTTCCGAAACAATTTCCAATGTATAGAATGACATTGAGTCAACTAAACTTCTAATTTTTAGAGTGTAGCTCCTTACTTAAAATGTATATTAATTCTTAACCTATTGATTATTTTATTTGTCTAATTTGTGATATACTTATCAAATGTTACCAAGTTTTATCAGCACTCTCATATTGTTTTCATTATTAAAGCTGATTTAAACAAATACTTATTGCACATATTTATTTTTACTGCATTTTCTATTTATTAATTTAATTTGCTTTAAATTGTGGCTAAAAAGTTCATTTTATTTAATAAACTGAACCAAAAAGGAATTTTTTTTCAACAGAATTAAAAAACTCTTTCGACTAAAACTTTTTGTACTATACAGAAATAAAAAAAACAATATCGAAAAAATTCACCTGTGTGCATACTAAATGAACTTCTTTTATTAAAAGTGCCACGTTCAAAAAAAAAAAACGACAAAAAATCAGAAAACTTTACAAAACTTTAAACAGAAACGACAAAATTCCAAAATGTCGCAACATTTTACTTCAATACTGGAAAACTTGCGTTTTGTGGCAATCAAGCGCACGCCAACAGTACAACAACAGCCACCGCAATCACCACAACAACAACACAATTCGAGCAATAGTAGCAGTACAACGACCACGCCCACAATACAACCAAAAAATGCAGCTGCCTCCTCCAACGTTAGTGAAACGAATGTTGAAAGTACAATCGAAAAAATCAAAGTGTATCTTAAGGATACGCATACGTCACGTAGTCTGCAGCAACAAAAACAACAACAACAACATCAGCAACAGCAACCAGCGATAAACGGCAATGGAACAACAACAACAACAGCAACTACAACACCATCAACAAATACAAACGCAGAACATGAATTGAATAATGGCATTGCGGCAACATCGAAACAGCTACAGCAACAGCAACAGCCACACATACAAAAGCATACAATGACCGGAAGTCCACCCAATGCAGGAGTTGGTGCTGTCGGTACCGGAAATGCTGTTGGCGGCATGGCATCGTCTGCTGCCACTAGTCACAGCAACAACAACAGCAACAGCGGCACACCGGTGAAACACTACAAACGTCAAAGTATTTCGGCACGTGGCGCCAGTGAGAAAGGCTCACCACCCGTTGCCGTACGCGAACGACGTGGCACAAATGTTATTGTCGAGATTGACGGTGCTGGCGGCAGCGGCACTGCATCGGGCAAAAGTTCACGCGAACTCTCACCGACACCGAAAAATCAGCAGCCGAGAAAAATGTCACAGGATTATCGTTCGCGTGCCGGCAGTTTTATACACTTGGATGAGGAGGGACGCAGCATATTGATGCGCAAGCCAGTGCGTTTGAAGAATATCGAGGGTCGACCGGAAGTTTACGATACGCTGCATTGCAAGGGACGTGAGGTGAGTATTGTGAAAATTTGTGGTTTCGAATGGGAATGGTATATCCTTGTTATAATTAAAAGTTTATGCAAGCTGGAAATAAACTTTTTTTATTAAATTTTTTTTTTTGCGTTGGTTGTTTTTGGCATTGTTTAAACGAGTCTTGATTTGTCTATTGACATACATACGAGTGTGTATACATATACTGTGTAAGTATGTAAGTAGTATGTACAAATAATTAGTTGTGGGTGAACTTTTGACTTAATTTAAAAAATGCTGCAAAGTTAAAGTGTGACGAAGACAAAATAAGGCCCGGTATAAAGCTCGGCTTTTATTAAAAGTGCAAAATGTATTTATCGTATTAATTTTCAAAGGAACAGCAACTAGGTAGCTAAATATCTTGAAATATTTAATAGATGAGTAGCTAAAAAGTAAAACATCTTCAAAAGTCGCTAAAAACATGCTTAAAAATACCAAAAAAAGCTGTCTAAAAGTTCAAATTATCATGGGTTTAATGTTTTTCAAGTCACAAATTCGAAATATATCAAAATGGCGATTTTTTTTTTAAACTTTGCAAACTTTTGCCAAATCCCAAAATTTTGTAAAAATTCATTCCATATTTTTCAAAATAGCGTATCCAATATGGCGAATACATTTTAGGATAGATATGTGTACCTTTTTAAGAATGAATATTCAGACTGGTTAAAAATTACTTAGTAATATTTTAGGAGGTTGCAGAGTACATTTTTTCATGGATTAATACTTAATTTCGCGGAATTACTTTTCAGTTTTGTAAAGGGAAATCTATCGCAGGCCTGTGTTATTAATTAATAAATTAGCAGTAAAATAAAAAACTAATATTTTTTTCTTTCGTCTGATGATCAATTAAAAATGCGATCTGAACAAGTGGTAGTCAGAAGGGACTTTGTCTGGGCTATAAGGCCACCCGTTTAGCACATCCCAATTCAATGCCCTCTTGCAACATGTGGCCGAGCGTTGTCATAATGCAGAACCACCTTGTCGTGTCTTTTGGCCGGGTGGTCCCCATGATTTTTTCCGCTTTGGGTTGTCGAAATGGATCCACAACTGCTCGCAAGTGAAAAAACTCCTTTCGACGTCTCTTGGCTTCAATTCGTACGGCAACCAATTTCCTTGCTTTTGAATCATTCCCATTGCTTTGAGGCGTTTGTCAACTGTTGACAAGTCAACTGCCAATGATTCTGACTATTCTTGAAGGGTTTGACGCGGATCTTCGTCGAGTAATGCTTCCAATTCTTCATCTTCAAACTTTTTGGGCTGTCCCGGATGTTCTTTGTCCGCCGTATCAAAATCACCACTTTTAAACCGACGAAACCAGTACTCATAAATTGAAATCGATTAAGCATAGTCCCCGTAAGCCTCACAAAGCGTACGAGGGCTTCAGCTGTTTTTTTCTTCAGATGAAAGCACAAAAGCAAAACTTCTTGCAAATTTCGTTTTGTTGGAACAAAAGTCGACATGTCCACAGAGCAAAAAAAAAAAAATATGTTGCTTACATTTCATACTGAAAATTTAAGCTTATAAAGTAGGCTTTCACATGAATATAGTCACAGGTTTACCCGAAGCGATTTTGTGCTAGTTACGCCATCTCTTAGAATCCTTTAAAATTAAATCCAACACCTCAATATATATGATCATTTTCACCGAAAATTTTGCCAACGAATCCACATGTGCATTTTCAATTTAAGTTCAATCCGTTCAGTATAAGTGGGTCAAACTTATAAAAAATAAATTAACATTGTAAGTTAAAGTAAAGCTTTTTCAAATCGAATCGAAACGCATAGATGAACGCTCATGGCTAGATCGTATTGTCGTTATGGGTTCTCCGATTTCTGCTCCCTAAGTTACATACAATTTGAAATTTCAACAAACCTAATAGTATATCCAGATTAGAAATTTTTTTGTCTATTGCTTTCAGACGTTCATAAATAAATTATAAATTTATTTCCCATACAATCTACAATACTTTACAAAAACCATGGCCCAAAATTTCAGTGGGCCTGATTTGACCTTATTTTATAAAGTTTAAATCATTTTATATTTAGCACGGATAAACAACAATTTGTACTTGTTGTTGTTTACTCCCTTTCCGGAGCTTAATTGTTGTTTTTTTTCTGGCTGCATGCATGAATTAAAGCTCCATAAAAAGTGTGTACAACAAACAATTCCGGTCATGCAGTGGCTTTCCTTCTTTACAGGACTCTTTCATCTTTCTCTTTCACACCCGCCCCCCACGCTTTAGCTTTTCAACCGCAAAAAACTTTCTTTGTGCAAGAAAATACCAGTATTAAAAAAAAAAATCCATTGCATACTTGTAGGAGTTATTTATATCCATGACGTCGCTCCTAGTTGGCCATGCAATTGTTGCTCTACTAAACATTTACAACGAGTGTGTGTGCGTGCTTATGTGTCTGTGTGTGGGTTAGTGTAAAAGAGAAAGCTATAGTTAGTGTGCATCATTGCAGTTCTGTGTTTACTAGAATTAGTTATAGAAAAGTTTCTTAAGTGTGCGTGCTTTAGCTGAAGCGTAAATCGGAATTAATGTATGCGGAGGAGAGCAGTGAAAAAAGATATGAAGAAAAATTTGTTGTAAAAAATAATTTACTAACTCAACCACTGAGTTTCCTTTAGCCACAAGGGGACATTTTATAATCTATTGTGATACATTTGCGTGTAATTTTATAGTCAAGTTGTCATGATAAATGATAATGTGTTGTGGGTTTGTTTTATGTGAATACCTAGAATGTATTTTGTTTCTTTTAAATATAGTTTACAGTTACTGTCATCTATTTATTTAGATTATATTTTTTATCTTATCTTCTTCGGTTCATAGTTTTAAAAACTTCAAAGAGAAGAAGGATTCTATAGGACGCTATAATCTGTATACTTATACAGGCGTGTCACAGAAATCTCTTCCAACCGAAGTCTACCACCCGAATTCTAATACTCAGTGTCACAGAAATCTCTTTGTATTGCTCTCAAATCTCTTGTTTTTTTTTAAGAGATTTGGGTAAATACACCTCTAACAAAATTTTTTAATCAATTTGTTAAAAAGGAAACGAACAAGAAAAAGAGTTAACTTCGGTTGAACCGAAGTTCTAATACCATTCACACGAAATTTGAAATCGTATTGGGGGAGAGGGGGGGTGGGTTTTGAATGTGGGTCATCAAAAAAAGGGGGACGTACACAGCCGCTAGTAGATGTGTATGAAGAGACCATCTATAAGTTGCCACCATATCGAATTTCAAGTTGATATTGGATACAAATGCGTAAAATTAAGCTGTGGGTTTTGTATGGGACTAACTCAAAAAGTGGGCGGGACATGTCCATTTGTATATGTATATGAAGCGATTGTCTACTAAAATCCAACAAATCGAATTTCAAGCTAATAAAGATGTAAATAATGATTTTTTTTTATAAAAATCGCAAACGTGGACGGTATGGGGCTTATCCAAAAAATGGGTGGGGCACGCCCATTAGTCTATGTATGTTCATCGGATATTCATAAAAAGGCGCCACATATTTCAACCTAATATTGACTTCAATCAAGAAGTTTTTCTTACAAAAACAATTTTATTACTATTGGGCCAAACATTTTTTCCTTCCCAATTTTTGCGTTGTCATGCATTCGTAAAACTCATTTTTCGTACAGATTAAAAAAAAAAAAAAAAATTAAAAAATCAAGTTTTCTAATTCGAAAACATTTTAAGCTTAAGGTGACGAATTTCTTTTCGTTTCGTTATGTTTTTGGTATTTATTTGGTTATAATTCGATTATGCTTTCATATCAGATTGACCCTTGAATCTGTTAGACTGGCGACGATGCGTACCGAAATCAGGCTAATTTTGAAGTACTTATCCTTAATACGTATCGCGGCCAGGTGCTCGTCCACATGTGTGAAACCGGAGACTAGACCTCGTAGTTTCCTACTAGCCAGGAAATCGCATTCATATTTTTACTTATTTGCATGCCAACTCGAAAGCTTTTCAAAGTAGCCCTGTTCTATCCATCGCATTTTCTGTATTGTGGTGATTTCTGCCTTGTATTTGTCGAGGGCGTCAATCAGCTTAATATCGTTTATTCCGACCACATTTTCCTTTCTTAATAATATCTATATATATAAATAGGAAAGTGCAAAACTTTCAACCTCTTTTAACCACCTTAAACCCAACATATTCGTTTAATTTTTTTTATGTTGTATAGATTACGTAAAGAAGTAGGGACGAATGTAATTGTTTTCTAATGTATTGCGTCCAAGGTTGATAAACCAGTTATCGCCCTCGACCAATCAAAAAGAAGTGAGCTCTCTCTCTCTTTCCCTCTCTCAATTTGTTAAACAACAACAAAAAAGACAAACGTGTTGGCGTGCGTCAGTTGAGAGATTGGCTTCATAGTGTTGTTGGTAAATTTTTAAGAGAAGGTGTATAAATATTTCTTTGAGCCTGTGTCGATCGCCACATATTGAGCCCAATATTTTGGTCATACTTAACGCTCTCAGCATTAAAGGAACTTATATGGGCCAGCCTTATGTTGAGCCAATCATGTTGGTTAAACTTAATGCTCGCAGCATTAGTAAATGGTATTGAACAGTTTTGCCATAAAGGTTGAATTTTAACCACAGGGAGAACAGTAATGTTTTATATAAGAGGTAAAAATGTTAAAAGCGTTGTCAAAATTTTTATTCTCATTTGATTGTTTATTAATAGTGCTTTAACTTTTGTAAGTGTGAGTAAAAATATGACTGCTGTAAGTTGGCAGACTTTGTTGCAAACAAACAAACAAACAGCTGATATTCGACACTTACATACAGTTTTTAAATGGTGTGCACAAAAGGGTTGTCACACAAATTTCTTAATTTGGCGGACAAAAATTAAAAATTTTTTGAGTTTTAATATTTTATATAATACGAGTATTTCCATTAATATATTTACTTTACGTTCAATTTTATAACACTTTAAGTTTGTTAACTAAATATTGAAATAAAAATGCGAATAAATATTTAACAAAATTGTTTTTGTGTGTTGGCAGCCCTATGGAGGGCCGTTTTATTTTTCGATGATGATTCGAAATTAGAAGTTCGAAAAATTAAATATTTCGAATTTCTGTGACAGCTACGGGTTTTTTTGTGAACCAACCGTGACACACCCGATAGGCTCTCATTTTTACTTATTAGTAGCTTTAGACATTATGTTTATGTTAGTCTCTAAAATACTTTTCATGACTAATATTTGTATGGAAAATAGCTTTAACCAAAATACTATGATGCAATATTGAAAATAATTCTGTAAACGCATAATGTTAAAAGACTGTGGGCCAACAGACAATTACCATCAGCAAATTCGACATTCTTAAGCTGGTCAAGTAGTAACAGGAATAGAGTCGCTGACAAAATACAACTCTTCTTAACACCAACAGGGCGTTTGAAAAATTCACTTACCACACCATTAAAATGAATAAGACTGCATGAGTTTAGAATGCCGACGCTACGTTGAAGTTTTCACACAATACTTCTAGCGACTGTGTCAAAGCACTTTTAACGAACAAAAGGTACAGATGTTAGATTAGTTCATTTGATTACTTGATTAATTATATACAGAGTCTTGGTATGGTGTGCACAGCTACGACCCCATGAAAACCTGCCTTTCCTTGCGAGGTAGAGTACCAACAAAAGGTGAGATGCATTTAAGGATTTGGGAAGCTACCAGTTTACTAGAGGCTTCAAGCAGGGTCATACCTCTTAAGTTTGTGGACTGCGATAAATCTTCATGCTTTGGGTTTCGTACCACTACCACTTATTTCCAGTTCGTTGGTAGCTGGTTAGTTAATCAAATAGAGTATATGATTGGGGTCACTGCGAGAAATTCGACGCCGTATTTAAGAATTTCGACGTGTAGAGAATTTGTGGCTAAAAATACTTCTTTTTAATATTCTATATTCAAAAATACTTTCCTAATTTAGAGTGGTTAGGTATGCCAGACCAAACATGAAAAACTCAAACTATAATTTTCTTTCTTTAGAATATAACGTAATAACTTCGTCAGTTTTAATTCGATGTTGTTGCACTGAAATGTCACAAAGATGCATATTAATTAAAAAAATTTGCGTTGAATGAAGCTCAAAGTATAAAAAATGTAAATTAAAAGAAATAATTTCAGATTAATTCGTTCAAAACCGAACTTTTTTTCTGTCCAACACAAAATTCTCATTCATAAAAATTAAAGATCATTATTCTTCTTTCCAGAAACGTCTACAAATTTAATATTATTGCACAAATCTATTTCAAATGAATATTTTCATTCATCTTACTATACCACGCTATCGGTTTCAGTGCCACAATTGTTTAAAGACACATTTTAATTCAATTGCTGCACTTAATAAAATTAACCTTGGCCCCCACACTTTTAAGACACAGCCTTCCCCTATTTTCATTCACTACTTTGGTGCACTCACAGTTGCACTTTAACCTAATTAAAACGCGCACAAATTGCATAGGCGTCAACTTCTAATTCAGCGTTGTTAAAGCGGAAAGAATAGTATCTTTTGGCGCGCACGGTCTATCTTATACTCTAAATTTTTTTTAGATGCTTAGCATGCCAACTGCATCTGCAATTTTGAATTCCGCTACGCTATGCTAATTAAGACAACGGAAATAGCGCAAGGAATCCTTTTGCAAACAAATTTAGCAGAAGGAAAGAGAGATAAATAGATGGTTTGTGAATGAGTATGAAAGTGATAGAAAACGCTAACCAAGTTCCCTCTAACCGCACCCGCAAACGGTGGGTCATTTTAATATTCATATTTAGCGCGAATTTCTGAAATTATGCAATGGAAATATGCATTTCAACCTTGTTTTTTGTACACTGCACTCATTGCGTTAAGTGGTATTTTAAATTAGTGGAAATGTTTGTAACTTCAAAAAGTAGGGGAGTATTAGTGATGTAAAGAATTGTTCCGTATATTGAAAGCAATATATCAAAGAGCAGCGATCTTTGTTCATGGAGAAGTCGTAAAAAACCTGCAATTTTTCATTTATATAGGCATGGGCGCAGCATAGAAATGTTCTTTCAGAACCGTTTGTTCCCCCATATTACACGTATGATAAAGTTGTTCGGAAAAAGCCGAAGGAATCACTCGGTCAGTGCCAGACATTATATTTCAATTCTGCATAAGAGCACAAAAAGATGCTTTAGTTGCTTCTTAACATTCTTGTCGCATGATTGCACATGCTCACAAACTTACTCACACTCTGATTTACAACGTGTTTTTTCAAGAGTTATTAAAATTTCATCTTCGTGAATCGTTCACTTTTTATTAGGCTTCTTTATTTTCGAAATTACTTCTCTTCTCTCTTTTGTTTTAAGTATATGTGTTGTGAAAACGATCCATGGTTAATAGAATTAGTTGCTCGGATGGATTATTATGTCAACCGTAAAATGTACGTAGCGCATGGTAACATTTCCGAATTCCCACCATTTTCGAAATAAATTTGCACATTTTGTAAGCGTTGTTGTGGCGTTAGTTTATTAATGATAAAATGGCAAACCAAACTGAGCATAAATGACAATACGTGTATGCGTTGCCAGATCTGACCAATTTATGACAGTTTAATCGCTGTCCAAAAGTGGAACAACTAAAAAAGAAACCCTATGTATCGATATATCGGTGATTCTGTTGCGATATATCGAAATATATCGATATAGCTTCACGATATATTTAGCAATATAAGCATCGAACAATTTGTTGGGGCGATATATCGATATAGCTTCATATATTTTTCGATATATACGGGTATTTGATTTATTAAAAAATTTATATATCTTTATGCTCATCGAATGTACTCCATGTTTAATCGAATGAACAATTCTTAACTTAAGATCCCAACGGGCAAATACCACCAGCCTGCATAATTTTGTCCTAGGCCTTTTTGGAGATATATTTGGTTTTAACAATAATGGTTTGCGATGGCAGCTCAAATCAAAGACCACTGCTTTTCTAGATACATGCCTGGCTTGAACTTATGGTGACGACGTAAGTGGAAGTTCGTTATACCAACCTTACAGAAGTAACCCGGGTAATATTTGTTGAACATAATGCTGTGATGGTGCATGGCAAGATGGATTTATCTATAAGGTGACATTTTCCGCTGGTGACATTCTTAAATGTTCTGAGCGTGAAACAAGACACCAAGGTTGACTAAAAGCCCAATCCGCAACATGAAAAATAGTAAGATAAAAGATAAATAAGAAATGAAAATGAGAGTGCAGCTGAGGAGGAATTGGTCACATTTAGTATAAATTCATCAAGCTGTGCTTGCAGTGACGACCATGACCGTGACTTCTGTGGCCACTGGTCTTCTTTCTCTTGATATTCGACATTTTTGACAATTTATATTCCCACAGTGCATTAATTCTTGATCAGCATCGATTGTCGCATCGATATAGCCATATCTGTCTGTTCGTCTGTCAGTGTGTTTGAACACCAAAATCTCCGAGACTCATAGGAATATAACATTCACAAGTTCGCGTAGCAAATATAGTGTATGAAATAGACGTGTATGAGTAGACCAGATATCCTACCAAATACACTTAATGTATGTTGACAGGATATCTGGTAGTCACGCACACTTAACATCAGCATTCTTTCTTGTTTTTTGTTCAACCTTTATATATTTGAAATTGTGTCTGTTTGAATTTCTAGTACGAGTATTACCATTTCTCCGTCTCTATGAATGAATATAACGCAGGTAATTATTATAATCGTGTGAAAAAAGGAATTGCATTGAAATTCACAGCAAAAGGCAAAGTTTCCACTTTCGCTTTGCACACAAGTTACGCAAATTAAATTTTATGACACTAAATGAACTGAAGTGGTGAATGAATTATAGTGAAAGAAGAACATTGTATCTTTGCTTTTATGATTTTGCTGTTTAATGAACTGAATTCGGATTTGAGTTTAAATGTTTAAGTTATGTTTTACTTTATGTTCGAATTTCTCTGTATAAGTGTATAATGGCAGTTGTACGGATGTACTATGCTCTTTATTTTGCATATGCATATTTGAAATAAGAATATTTTAACTTTGCTGAGCTTAGTCTAAATTGTGGTTTGCAATAAAAATTAATAAGTTGTAAAGATTTTTGTATTATTTTGGTTATTTTATAGGAGTACATTAGGAATATGTTAAATGTTCTTAAATCTAGATGAATGATTTGTTTTATTACCAGCTTTTCTTTAAGTTATTGTGTGTATTTGTTTGTGTGTGTTTGAGTGTATATCATATTTAAATCTTGGAAGTTAATTTAAACTTATTTCTAATGTTCGAAATAAGCTGAGATTGGATATGCCCATAAACAACACCAAAAAGTGCATTTTTGTGAATGTAACAGTAGTTTGAGAAGCTTTTCGGGTTGTTCATCAGCCCAATTGCGGCAATTTTGTTTTTTGAGCCAGAAGTGTGCCTCATCACTGAACCAAATTCGGCACGAAAACAGCGGATATTCATTGAGCTGTTGCAGAGCCCATTGACTGAAATTAAAGCGTCTTTAATTCTTGAACGAGTTGAATTTTGAAGCCTTTCAGATCCTGGCAAAAAATTCGCCAAGTGTTCCATACGAGCGGCCACAATACCGCTCACGGCGTGGTCATGGTCATGGTCTGCAGCCACACTCTCCGCCACATGCGTAATATTCTCCTCAATACGCGCTGGATGTGGTCTATTCGGTCGCGTATCATCCAATAACGTAGACAGAGACTCAAATTTGCGGATGGTATTGGCAATAATGTACTCGGAAGATCGATGATGCACACCATATGTTGCTGGAAGTGTACGAAAAACATTTTTCACAGAACGCTGATTTTCGTAATACTGCTGAATAATTTGGAGACGTTGTTGCGGTGTGAGTCTTTCCATGATAAATTGTCAAACAATACTGCAGAAAAATAAGCTGACACGCGTGATCTGTGAAAAAAAAAAAAAACAAATGATAAGAAAAACCTCTAAATGAATCACCCGTTGTAAAAACAATCATTTGCAATGGGCGGCCATGCTAACTGATGATAGGTAGTGGCAAACCTTGAAAGATGTGTTTTAGCAACCGTCATTATTCTTTCTTTAACATTAAGGAACAAATATGGATGTAAAAATGTTTCCCAATGTAAAATGACCTTGAGTCAGCTATTGTACAATAAAATTCATATATTAAAAACAATTTTTTTTTAATTGGTAAAATAACATTAAAAAAATTAAATAAACTTTTTAAGGACTATGGGGCTTTGAAAAGCGTGCATATATGGGTGAAATAGTCGTATTATAGGCGTGGTAGACAATGTGGGCGTGGCATCCACAAAATTTAATAAACTCGATTTGCGTATGATCAAGAAAAATATAAATGTCCAAATTTGAAGTGTCTAGCTCTTATAGTTCCAGACGGAAATGGCTATATCGACTCGACTTTTTAAGCTGATCAAGAGTATATACTTTATGGGATCTACAACGCTTCCTTCTGCCATTTACATACATTCGAACAAACTTATTATACCTTGTCCCCTTGGCACAGGGTATATAAACCGAGTATTCCGTAATTGAATTGATCAATAGCGGTAGCAAAAGTATTTTCAGTACGGTTTTTCTTAATCGAAGTACAAAACTCCTGAAAACTGTTCAACACCATAACGAACAAAACAAAAAAGTATTACGCATTTCCATCATTCCAATCGTGAGTTGTTTTGGATTAATACAAAATCGCATAGAAAAAAGCACTATCAGTTTTTCTTTCTCTAAAAACCTTATCCGGACTATTACGAACATTTAAAAAAAAGAAATTTGCTAAATCGGTCCAGCCGTTCTCAAGTAAAGAGTTTGAAGTTACATTTTTCAAAAAGTCTTATTTCATTTTGTTGTATTTACACAGCTTATAAAAATGTTCTTTGATGGAGGAAGCTGGTATTCGTACCATGACATGACAACCAGTACTGAGCACAAAAGTTAAAAATTAATTCTTAAAATTAGATTTTTATACTTGTTTCAAGAAATTTATTTTTAATCTAAGGACTTCAGCAATTGATTTTTAAAGCGAACTAGTTTTTTAATTGATTTAAGAATAATTGAGTTCGTACTTAAAATTTTTTAAGGCCAAAATCAAGAGTTTTTTGAACATATACTTCGAATGCAGTTGTTTTTTTTTTGCTGGGTACAGCCGTATCCCATATATGGCTGATATGAAATCTTATAGATCCTGAAGCGTTATATTTTGTTTGAGTTTAGATTAGTACTTTCGAAAAGTCATTATTTTATATAAGTTCCTTTGTTATGGATTTTTTCAAATCGACTTGTTTTCTTTTCTTTATTACAATCTTTTTAACAAAGTGATATTATTTATTTATGCTTTAAATGTAGGGTACGCCAAAATAATCGTTATATGTAGACGCACAACAAACCGATGAATAAAACTTTTAAAATGTGTTTAAATTCCTTTCAATGGTTTTGTGATACGGGTTTATATAACATATTTTACAAACTTTTTGAAAACTTTTTTATTGACTTCAATTGGGCGCCATTTTGAACTTTTATACGCTTTCATTTTGTTTTAATTCCTCTTTCAATTAAAGCGCGCAATAAATTTATTTAAATTTCGTGCTCGTTCTGCATTAATTCGTTTTACGTTTGAATTCAAAAATTTACAGAAATAAAATAAAAATTAAAACAATGAAATACGAAACAAACAGAGCTAAAAATACAATAGGAAAAGAGACGGCAGTACGAACAGTTTACAACTATTACAATAAATGATTTTATTCTCACTTTGCTGGCAGTTCTTTTAGTTTTTAAGCTTTCTTACTGAGTAAAAATGCTTTTTGCAAGTTTTTGTTTTTGTATTGCTTTGTTTCGCGCATAAATTTTACAAAAATTTGTGTAAACTTGTAAAAAGTAAAAGAATAAGACGGCGCATGCCGCCTGCACTCAAGTCAACTTGTTGGATGGTGAATGGATGGGAGTGAAGGGCTTGTGGGTTGTCTTTTGTATTGTGCGGTTAATAATGTATAAAAAAAAAAAAATAGTTTTTTTATAGTAGAAAATGGTTTTATTGTTTTTAAAAATATTCACCATGAAGATCAGTACATCTAATTTTCGAATCACTTTTGCCACTCAGAAGTGTGTTCCTTCAAAACGAGCTGTTTAAAGGCTTCAGCGGTTAAAAAATGTTGACCTCACAATTTATTCTTTAAGTGCGGGACCAAAAAAAATTCATTTGGTGTACGGCTCATACGTAATCAATTTTATGTTTAGAATGCTCAAAACACTCTTGTGCGAACTGTTGTGTGAGAGCCCGCATTGCCATGATGGTGGATGATTCATCTTCTGTGGTGTTCACAATTCTCTGCAAAAGAACTGGCAAATAAATGGTATCGTACCACTCAGAATTTACGCTCCAAGTTTCTCTTATGGAACAGTTGCATCATGACCAATTTTTCTTTAGTTCCATTTGGTTCGAAGCGTTTCATCTGAGAACACCTTTTGTTGGATTTGGCTCGTCTTGGAACATCCGTACAGTTGATTGCTGTTTTGTTTCGGACGCAGACGCAGAGAAAAAATAAGATTAATATGAATTTGATATTGTCGCATCAATTCTTAAATATCAATTTTTGCATATCATTTTGACATAATAAAAGGACATTGAATACGTTTGAAGTTAATATGAAAATAATATCATATTGTTACGAATTCATATCATCCGTTTAATTGCAAACCAAGTGGGGGAAGGGAAAGGGGAGTGTTGGGAAAGGTGTAGAAGGGGAAGAGAGGCAGGGGAATTAGAATGGGAAGTAGGGGAAGGATGGTAGTTAAAAGGGGCAGGGGGAAGAGGAGAAGGGTAAGTTTAAGTTAGGAGAGGTGAGGGGAATGACAACAACGCGCCGGGTAGCAGCTAGTTAATATTAAAAAAGATCATTTTAATATTTTGATGACTGTGAATTTAACTGTCAAAATAGTATTAAAAAGTCGTTGTTTTGTAGCTACTCAATTTCTACATTAACTAAACCAATTATCTCCCCATTGCTACTGAAGATTTTTCTTTAATTAATAGAATAGATTCTTGCTTTAATTAATAGATATGTTGTTTTTCAGTTCCCCACCATCAGTCGCTCTTTGGTTTTCGAGTCGTACTTATACGAGTAACGCCAAGTTTCTTTACCTGTTACGATTTTAGCAATGTGGCTAATTCTTACGTTTCGGAATTTTCTTAGAAAATTTTAGGGTGAAACGAACTCGAGCCTCTTTTTGGACCTCATTCAAATATCGTGACACCCATTGAGCAGATTACTTCATATACAGCAGAATATTTTGAATGTTCGTCAGCATGGCATTTATTACCAGTTCCTTAGCAATCACATCTTATGTCAATCTTGGATCTTCGTCAACTGTAGTCTTTACCAGACACATTTCACTATTCGAATGGATTTTTTTTTTCCGATCTTTGCGGGGTTTGTCCTTTTCAAGAAAATGTACAGAATGGAATCTTTGAAACCAATTGGAAACAGTTTGCAGAGATAGTGCATTTATTCAATATGCAGTCATTAAAATTTGTACTAACTTGAGTTGACTTTGAAATCCATATTCAATGCAAACAAATCTTCTTCATGGTCAAATGTCCATGTTGGAATATCTTGGAATATCATAACAATCGTTTTTAAACGATCTTCTCGAAATTCGTCTTTTAGCGGAAGACGTTCGCGATTAAACTCGTTATACCAGCGTTTCACAGTGGTAAAGGATGGAATTTCATCGGTAAAACTGGAAGTTAGTTTATCAATATACTATTGTCTTGATAATCCGCGATTTTTACGAGTTTATTCCAATTTTTTGGCAGAGTTAATTTTTTCAACACAAATAGTACTTTTACTTGTAGATCAAGACGTTTTGCATATATTTATGTTAAAAAATATGAAAATTTCTAATGGAAATGTCAGCTGCCACCTAAATGCTCGTAGGGTTGTCAAGGCGCACAATATACAAAGCAACGCTCGTGTTGTCAAGACGCAATTCACACCGCTCTGGCTTTGACTGTGTGTATCGACTCCTCTGTCTCCTGTGTGTGTGTTTTTGTTTGTTTCGCACACTTTACAGCTGCAACAATTTCCGTTTCCGGTTGCTGCAACTGGAATGCTCTCTCATAGCCTCTACCACTTTCCTCATGTCTTATTTATTTACATAAAACAATTTGGAAAACTTTTGCTGTTGCGCTTCTGCTGCTGCTGTGTGAATTTTCGACAAACAGCAGCGTTTCTCAGTGTGGCATTGCAATAATTTGAATTTGTTTCTTAGTACCATCAAGAAAGGCAGACAGCAAGCAGCTGCTTCCCTCTCGAGTATACAAATGGCCAATAAAATGCGGAAGCGATATCGTCCTCGTGCCCGCCTTTCGCTTGTCGTCCTCGCTTTGTTTAAATACCGCGCGCAAATATTTTGCATTTTGCAATTTAAATACGCTAAAATTAAAACACGTCACTGCGTAGTGTAGAGCAAATCTGGGTCGTATGCTGTGAACTACAGAATACAGGCGTCCAAAAAACTTTCGGTTCACATGCAAATATGTTCTGGAATATTGTAGGTCAATATCCATTAGATCTTCTTTAAACTTAGCAGCAAATCATTCTTAACAAATGCCCTCCTCTTCTGTTTCCTTTCCATAATATATTTTTATGCTTCTGGATTTGGTGGATTTCGGATTATGTAAGAAATGTTCGCGCTTTTGGTTCAATTTCTAGGAAGCGAACAATCCTGCTGTAGTGAGCAAATGATTAGTACATTCTAAATATATGAACCTTTTCGTTCTTGGAATCACTCCGCTGCCTTGATGCTTTTCGCCATGCTGCCAATGGTTAATTAGCCCTCATATAATATGTTCCCAAATAGTCGCTGCATTTATAATCTGCATCAATTAATTGTTAAGATAAAAAATTGTTCATTTAATTTAAAATAACGTAACTCGTTCCGGTCGAATGGCAACATTCTTCGAGAATTATGAGAATGTGAGGAATTTTTGATGGTGGAAAGGTTCTATTAGTGTTCTGGAAGCGAAAGAAACTAGTTTGAAATATGTTAGTATGTAGGTACCTTCAATACAATTTGTGTGCTCTAAGCGGACAGAGTTACATCTTTCGAAATAGCTGTCAGCTAGGCTATTTAATACTATTCAAAACTGCGGGCGCTTGCAACGCCTATGCTAAAATCCAGCCCTGAACAACAGCAGTTAGCATCTTTATAGGTACGTGTGTACGTATATGTGTGGTGTTTATCCTGTGGCGTTGCAGTTTGAAGCATTATGACGCGCAAAGCTTATTTTTTCCCACTGAATATAAATACATATTCGTATGTATTTTTTGGAAATATATTTTTGCTTAGCAGCTTTTTGCGCTTTGTGCTGCGTTGAAAAGTTAATTATTGCACTGTGCAAATACACACACACGCACACACACAAATGCACAAACAAATTCCTAACCAAATAAAAACTTGGAACAAAACGGAAGTGTCATAATGTTATGCATCAAGCGCATTTGTGTGTGTGTGTGTGTGTGTGTCTATATCTGTGTGTTTCCGTGTAAGTGTGTTGAATATTTATGCATGTTGACTGTTTAAACATAAACCGAAGGCAGCACAGAGGCGTTTTTATGCGTTTTGTGGGTGTGGTGGTTATATGGGTTTACTTATTAAAATGCTTAGTTATATTTTTTGTGTGTTGTTTTTGAACGAAGTAACTAACATGCAAAGTGCGCAATCTGTGCCATTCATTTCTTCGATGCGGTGTGTACTTTAGCGGTTGTATCTATAGGATGTGCATGCTACTTTTTAGTGTACCTGTGTGTGTGTGTGTGTGTGTGTGTATGATTGTCCTTGAGATGTCTGTGTGTCTGTGGAATATTTGCATTGTGCATAAATTTTACCATTTTCACTTCTGCTCGAAATTAGTAAAGTTTTTTTTATTACATCACGCACCGTGTAAGAAGTAAAACTTCATGTGGTTTAATATGTCTTGCAGCAATTTCGTTGCGTATACACAATATTTAGTAGTTTCTTCTTTTGCCTATTTGTCTTTGGGTGTGATTGAAATTAATGAAATTTAATGTTAGAATTTAGTTTATCACTTATGTAATAAATATTACCTACCAGTCAATATAAGTTGGGTGTGAAACCCTGGAATGAATTAAATGAATGAATTAAAAAATATACATACTAAAAACAAAATATACAATCCACATTTAACTGAATTCAGGTTTAAAGTTTAACGCTTTCGATTATTGGAGTTTTGAAGTCAGCTCTTGCGATTAATGTTCATTGTTTTGGAAAACGCAGTAGGGCTTTATATTATAAGGCTTCATTTATATGGTAGATGCTTAAAGCACAATAAAGAGCCTCTTTTTCGGGCACTCTCACTCCCACTTTACTTACTTACTAACTTAGGTGGCTCTATAACCATCTATACGTCAAGACCTCACGTAGGAAAGCGCCGGCGCTAGTCGCTGGCAATCCGGAGCTTTGTCAGGTAATCATAGACCTGATCTAAAGAAGCTGTATCCGTTGATGTCAGAGTGCATTCTTCTGCGCCATACAGCAGGACCGGGATTATGAGTGTTTTATAGATTTTTATCTTCGTACTTCGAGAGAGGGCTCTACTTCTAATTTCTTGCTGAGCCCAAAGTAGCAGCGGTTAGCAAGCGTGATTCTACGTCTGATCTCTCGGCTGACATTGTAATTTCTGTTCCTGGTAATTTCTGTTCCCAGATAGACGAATCTTGAAGTTCAAATTCATTGAAGTTCAAATTCTCCATACTCACAGACCTTCCAAGACGCGCTGATGGTCTGCGAGTTGACACCAAGTACTTCGTCTTGTCCACGCTACGCCCATGAGTCTTGAATATTTTTCAATATATGAGAGCGCCCTGCTAACTCGCCGTTCGTTGGAGCCGATGATGTCAATATTATCAGCATATGCGCGTAGCATTACGCCCTTAAGGAAGATCGTTTATATATAAATGAAATGAATGAGTGATATAAATGAAGCGCTGTTAAAATGAACCTTGGTATATAAGACTTTGAGATATCCTGAGATGTGCCGACTGTATCATACGGCTACCATACAATCGATCAGCTTCAATTGGTCGTCTACCAGAAATATGCTCAAATACTTATATATTGCTCTATATAGCCATTCCATTTGACGGTTTTCAAGAAACTGCAACAACCTTATGCAACTTTCCATCTTATGACTACTTTGCTGGTGAATGTTTGAACGATTTGTTGAATTTCTCTGCAGTAGCTCTTGCCTGTCTAGTTTCGAGCCATCCGTAAATATTTTAACAGATTTTTCTATCATCCGTTGTTAAATCTGCCATTTTTGGCGGTAGGAGATTTTGATTATTGAAGTTTATTCTTGAGTCGCAGTAATCTGTTCTATGTGGTACCCTTTTATTCCATTAAGGATTGTTGAGTGGCCTTTTCTACTTTCTCTAAGCTTAATAGCGGCTATTGAAGCCGTTTATTTTCCTACTAGATCTAGGTGAGGAAGATATATTCAGTGCTTCTGAGACTGTGGAATGTAGCGCACCGCTAATATGTACTTAGCTATGAACTACCTTGAACCTTATTATTAGTATTATTACGGAGGTACATATACAGTAGATTATAATTTCCATCATCTACCTATGGTTTTCGTTCTGCAGTGTCTTCATGTCAAATTAGTTTCCTATCTAAATAATATTATATTAACCAGTTTTGCATTGTCTCCAAATGTGAGATAAATTCCGTTCATTTTTTGAGAAATTATGTTGGGTATTTTCTATCTTTTTATAAAGACATGCCACTAATTACCGGAAACCATTAAGAAAACATGCCACTAATTACGAATGTCATTGGCGTAAGCATAGGCAATCGTCTATGTATCTTGTCGATTGCCAGGACCTATATAAGAGCGGGTAAGGCGCCTCCTTGTGCAGTGCAACTTTTAACATATCTGCAAACGAACAATTTTCGCAGTTTAGCGTTCACAGTTCTGCATTTGAGCATTTAACTATTGAGACCAGATCTTTCAAAACTTCAGTTACCACTTCGCGTGATTGGGCCTTATTTCTTCGAAAATAAGGTGACTGTGAATGACATTCGTTACTGGGACACGAAAACGCAGTTCTTGTGGCCCCAACTGAACAGTAAGAATCTGGACGACATGTGATTTCAATAGAATGATGCCACATGCTACACCACTCATGAAACATTGTATTTATTGGAGCAACGATTTCCAGACCGAATCATCTTCCGAAATTAAAATGTCAACTTTGGGGTTTTGTGAAATCTTTTAGTATTTCATGTCGATTTGGTAACACTGTTTTTTTGTTTGTTTGACATAGCATTAATAATTTACAAAAATGTTTATCGATCTCAATATTGTGCTTTACTTATAAAGACTTTGAATCCAATAAAATCAAACTCTGCTACTGCATTGCTTGTTTAATTAATTTTTTACTACCACATCCTTGAACGACAGTTTTCAATCGCTTTTTTTTCCATAAATTAAATGTCAACTAGTGCAATGAAAATTTTAAATAAAAGTCAAGATTATTGCTACGCAGTCTTGCTTTAAATTCGAACAATTTTTACTAACTCAATTGAAGCGCTCAAGCGGCTGCAACACATCTAATTAGAGCTGCGGGTGTGGCAAACACCTGCTGTGTAAAGAAAATGAGCTTTGGTGGTATTACATAGTCAAGTAAATTAAGCCAAGAGAAGCAGACACACGCTCTTGTTGCAAACGATGCAGAAGAAAAATGTAGACAGGATTGATTTTGACTTCGGTACAATCGAAACTTCAATTTCCTATAAAGCGATGTTTACAGACAAATAGATAAGGAGAGTGTGTTTCATTTCATCTATTAACGGTCAGCTTTAACTTAATTATTTTTCAATTTACTCCATGGTGAAACATAGGTTCTCTAAGGGGTGGGTGAAACGTGTTCAAGGCAGTTTCTTCATAAATTGATTTCCTTGATTTAACCCAAGGTTCATTGAAGCAATCTTTTCTGTTTAAATATTTGCAGTTGATTGGATTTGATTGGAATTGAATGAAAATACAGCATCAAATGTACCGAAGCATCGGTCTAGATGATTCATTAAAACTACCAAATTTAAATATTTTGTTAGTGTCTATGAAAAACTTAAAAACTAGCAACAGATAAACTCGTTTTCTTAATTTGATCCAGAATGTTGGTACTTATTTACTTAAAGATGCCTTTGATGACTCCATCACTGCGTTACAAACTTTTCGAAAAACTGTTAAGTATGCTTTTCAAAGTGTTTAAGAAGCGTATAAAAAAATATATATAAACATAAAATGAAAACATACACCTTGCAGGCAGATGGTAGTTTTAAGGAGACAGGTAATTTAAACACGTTGTATAAAGAAGGGAATGAACGCGGTACAAATCAGAGGTAAAATCATCGACGTACTGTTGGGACAGTCGAAGACAAAGTCGAGTTTGGCATAAAAAGTTAATGGCGTCAAAGTTTCATCCGCAATTGACAGTGAAATGCTTTTTAAATGGCACCTTAGCAGACATAAAGACAGGAATGCATGCAGAATGGAGCGGGAAATGAAGCTAGCAATAAGACAGCCACTTGATGATTTCTAATTTAATTTCATTCGCTGCATTGTTGAGCATTTAGTTTGTGTAAATTACTTGCTTTTTTATTGCCGTATACTTTCTGTGGCAACTAGTTTTTGGTTTGTTTCGTGTTGACGGAAAGTAATACGAAGAAAGAAAGTGAAGGACATTGTTGGTTGGAAACAGGGACGGGCAGCAGTCAAATTTGTTGGGTATGAAATAATTAGAAATATAAGGTAATTAATTAAAGCATTTTAGGAATGAGCTTGATTTAAAGTCTTTAAAACGAAGTTCGAGTTTGATAAGATAAACTACTTGTATTTTAAAAGGAATTACTTTATTTTATAAATATAAGCTGTCGTTAAGAAATTTTAGCACGATTACAACACAATGCAAAGAGTGTAATCTTGAGAACATTAATTTTTATTTTTATTTAATCGTTTATTATTTATTAAAATTTTTGCTTTTTTTAAATATTTTATTTCAAAATAACAGCCCTCTGGTACATTATGTATTATACCGTAAAATACCTTCGGTTCATAATCGAATATTTGAAAAAGAATATTTTTATATTTTGGATTTTCAACAGTGTATTCAGCTACTTCAATATTTCAATAGAGTTTCTGTTTCAAACTAAATTTTTAAAATTTGATTTAAATGTTGTCTCTCTTGGTTTATAAATTTGTATTTTCTCATTTACCGATTGGTTGACAAAATAGTAATTTTTCTATCAAAACTATCGTAAAAGATGATAGAGTGCCAACTTTTACTTGCAAGACAACGTTAATTTTCTCGAAGAAAATTGCACAAATATGGAGCCTATGTCCGCTAACCGCTAGAAAAAGAAAACCCCTGGATATGGCGAAATTGATGGCAGCGAAGCATAGACTCTTCCTGACTATGCAATTATTTTTTTGGTACTACTCTTCAATAGCATGATTCACATCAAACACTTCCCCTTCCAATTGAAGTGCGCTGTGATTATAATGATACTGAAATCTGGCAAGCTAAAAAACCTTGTTGCGTCTTATAGATCAATAAGTTTACTATCGAATTTTTCAAAAATATTTCTGAGGTCGTACTAGCTTTACCGTGCCACAGTCACAGTCGAGGTGAAAGATGAGTGCTGAGGGATCCATCGCATTGGAGCTGGTGTTCCACAAGGCAGTGTGCTTGCTCCTGTCCTGTAAAAAGTATTTTGAATATGGTTATGAAAAGTCTCCATATCAACTTTGAGACCAATATTTCAAAGAATTAGCGCATACACAAACGCACAGACAGACGGACACGTAAAAATATTTCGGATTTTAAGAAACACATATGTTTCAATAATTGTAATTGTTGGATGTAACCACCTTTAGCAAGTGTTACAAAACATTTGCTCTTGGTAGGCGAACTGCATTTCGTGCAGGTGGTAAGTCTTGCGCATTCGTATTTTGGAACGCTTTAATCGTAGTTCATTTTTTAATATGTGCCCTATGTTACGAGCAGACATGTTGAGTTTTTTCGCCAATTGAATTGCACTTTATCGTAAATTACATTGAGCTCTGGGCTTCACCTGTCTAACTGATTCTGTCGATTTTGTTGTTGTTTCTGGATGTCAAACTCCTTGCCGTTTTTAATGCTGCCAGTATCATTGTAACGTGCAATGGTCCGATACACAAACATTTTGTTCACACGTAAATGACGTAGCTCAATACAATGGATGGCAGAGATTTACCAGCTGAATACAAAGCAATAACACTGTTGTGTTTGAATTCCATTCAGATAACTTTTTTTTTTACTGCGACGTAAAACGATATGCTTCCATAGACTTGTGATCAACATAACAGACTGACGCTCGACAAAACAAGAGCGCGCTGTCATTAGCCGTTTGATTGCTACAGTTGCGTGAATTTGTTAACTCTTCGAGCGCTGATCCGTGTATATTTTATGGGGTCTTTGGTGCTTCCTTTAAAGCATTGCAAACATTTTGTGTGAAGTGTCTAAAAATATCAATAGTATAATGTTTTTGTGTTATCTTGTATTCATCGTGATTGTGTTTGAACTCGATTTGAAGCTGGAGAATTTATAATAACAGTATTTGAACCATTGCAAATCTGGGAACAACTGCTAGTCTTACCTACATTATTTCAGACATCTACACTGAAATATGTAGGACTAAAATAAATCTAACGAAAAGTAGGAGATATAATTACTAAAAAAACAATTATTTTCTATAATAAGTTTTATGTACTAAATCGAGCTTATTAACATTTTTAAAACTATTTTGTCTATTTTTCATTTTGGCCATCCGGCTTCTAGATTTGACCGTCAAAAGTTATAGCGAGTGACTCAATTTGATATCATGGTTTTTTTGGTCAAAATTTAGTAATTTCAGAACAAACTTCGCTGCCAAACGATTTATATCCAAAACATTCGCTTCACAGCTTCATTGTTTTCATCGGTTGTTGACGTGCTGGTACATCCAGAGCGGGCATCGTCTTTAACATCTTCTCGGCCTTCTGTTAAGAGTTTATACCAATTATAAACACTTTTTTTTTTGCTCAAAGTAGACTCGCTAAATTTCACAGTCAACATTTTAAGTGCGTTGGAGCGCTTAATTTTATTTTTCCACAAAATTTAATACGCTTCACAGCTTCATTGATTCATTTGTTTCGATAGCAAAAAATAGCCAATCACACAAAAATATGTCCTAACTTTATATCTGCGTATGCGCGGGAAATATGAAAAATTTTCTAACACACCTTGTATAGTACTTAGTATGTCTGTAAATACAAAACACAATTTAATTGGATTGAACAGCAGACCCAGGTAGTTGTTGTTTTGAGGAACGATGTTTGCTCTCCCATTTATGAAATCTTCTACCGAAAAACTCAACGAAGTACTACGATCTGATATGTAAATTGTGTCATTAAAACTGCTCCGGTATATTTCATCAGCTACGCTGATCCATCCAGACGCTCCGCTACAAATCCCTGGTTGGAATACTTGCTATTGACAAAGGAGCAAGGTTATGTTTGACTTTATTGTTGTCTTTGTTGGCAATTAAGTAAGAGCTGCCTTGATTTCTGCTGTGGCGCAGACAACGGGATAGTTTTGACGAAAAGCCGAAATGAAATAAGAAATTACGTTTTCATTGTATATACGTACGTACTACGGGTATTTAACTGCATACTATATATTTACTTGTACAACGCTGTCATAAATTGTTATTGCCTCCAAGTTTTTTTCTTTTTTTTTCAGTGAAGCGCAATTAAATTTTTAATTAAAAACTCAAATCATATTTGCGCTTACTATTTGATACAATTTTACTTCGTTTTTGTTCATCAAATATAAAATTTTATCTAATTTCGACGTGGCTTATTTAGCAAAAGTCGCTTTTTAGCTTTTCAATTTTTTGGCATTGTGCTGCGTGTTTCATTAGTTCAGTCATTCATCTATTCCCTTTTTCTCATTGCAGATACTCTCCTGCTCCAAGGCAACATGTATGAGCAGCATCATGCATTTCAACAATGCGCCAGTCGAGGCACGCAAGACGGATTTGATACTGGAACATGCCAAGGATTTTCTCGAACAGTATTTCACTTCCATAAAGCGGTAAGCTTTTGTTGTTTCGTTTTACTTATTTCGTGTCAGACAATAGCGAGCACATTGCAAAGTTTTGATGTGTCATTTAATTTTCATTGTATTTATTTTCTTTTTATTGAAGATCCTCTTCGGCTGCGCATGATACACGCTTGAAGCAGGTACGCCAGAGCATCGAAACGACAGGACATTATCAATTGACCGAAACGGAATTAATTTATGGTGCCAAATTGGCTTGGCGTAATTCATCGCGCTGCATTGGCCGCATCCAATGGTCGAAGCTACAGGTGAGTGTGGGCGGTTAACCTTAAAAAAGAACTTAAAATAGTGTATTGTAATCTAACCGATTTTTTAAATCATCCTTTGGAGCTTACTCCAATTTAAGAAAGAAGCTTCTCTTATTTGTTTTTTCATCCATTCTTTACTAAAGAATCATGGTTTTTCAAGAAGATATCTGAACTACAGATCACCGTATGCAGATTGAGAATTGTGTTTTGTAGTTTTCATACAAAAATTCGCTAGAAAGTTGTAGCTATATACAGAGACGTACCGATTGGCATTTAATAAACCAGAGACTTTTTGAATTTCCCGAGTAGTAACTTTAAATGCAGCACTGCTCCTGTCTACTACAATCTGTTAATAGACTACGTTCAAATGTTAAGCAAAATTCAAGCAATTGAAAGCAGATATGAAAGGCAGACTGACGGACAGAAAACCAATGTTTTATCTACTGATTGGTCGCTAATGTACTGTGGTGGATTCATATTTCAACCACGTTCGTGAAACGGTGACAATATTGACAATATTGCGGTTAACCAACTCCAAACTTTATTTCGAAGTTATCACTCGATTACGTTTGAGGTAAATTTCGGTACCGACCTTCTTTTTGTCCGTCTGTCTACCTTTCATTTCTGTTTTCAATAGCTGTCAAACACAAACTTAATGGTGCAGAGTGTGTATTTCAGGGACTACACTCAAATCAAAAAGCCACTGTCTTACTAACTTAAAACTACTTTCGTACAATATGTGTGATTAGTTTCTATGTACTAATCCAATGCTTTGAAATGTCAACTACCAGAGTCAATCAAACACAAATTTTGCAAACACGTGCCTTCACATAAAGTTCTGTATAGTGGTTCTGCTCAATGCGTTAACTTGCTATGCTTGTACCATGAAACACGATCTACACAAACAGCTATGTGTAAATAGGCACTCAAACATAACATATTCGCATGATTTTTTGTTGGAAATGGAATGGTTGTGAAGAGGAGCGGAGACGTTCGTAACTTTTTTTCAAAAGAGCATTGCGTCTAAGGTAGGTAACAACTATATAACCCCTTCGGCCAATCACAAAGTCCTGAATTGTATCTCTCTCTCAGCTCTCTAAACTTTCTCAAAAATGACAACAAAAAAGTGAAAGTGAGCGACGCCATAGTTATAAGCAACAGAGGAAAATGTGTTGTTTTGATTTGGCGCCACTGTATATTCAAAGAAAAAGAGAAATTTGATGTTTCCATTTCGTTATTTTCATGTTTCTATATACTTTAACGTTTAGCGCATGGTATTCTCACACAATATTCGATTAATATAATAATGTAGCGTATTCCGCATAGCTGTTCCCTTTTTTGTTTCTTTAAGTTCTTTGTTTTCAGTTGGAAGAGTAGAGATTTCCATATATATCAGTGGATATGATCCCACTACTTTTTGAGGTAGCTCCCATACAAACCATCAAACAAATAAAATAAAATAATTATATTAATATATAACATATATGGTACCTATACATGTTTTAGAATACGATTTAAAATTTCGTGTGAATAATAAGTATTAGATCTTCGGTTCAACCGAAGTAAACTTTTGTTCTGGTTTTTTAAGCAATCAGGAATTCAGGTGCGCAGCGTCGAGGTGGGATCGTGGTGTACGAGTGCGAAGCGTTTCGGGGTTTGCGCTGCGACTGCTTTTTTTTTACAGTCCATGTCAGCTTGAAAATATATGTGGAGGCTTCTTATGGATAGTCGCTTCGTATATGTAAAGTGCGTTTCATAATTATAGCATATAGCAATATAGCAAATATCTAGCATATATTTAGTGAGCACAGTTGAAATCGTAGGGATTTGAATTGTGCTCACGAAATGACTACTCTTTTAATGCAGAAATGTTTATTTGATCTTTTGAGTTTGTTCTATTATTGCACATGTTTTGCTGCTCTATCATTATCAAATTCAATTTCCGTCAAGAAAGGCGCTTGATTTTGCGTTTCATAACTATAGCACAACGAGCAAAACAAACTGTTTTTTCTGTAACTTGAACCGAAATAGCGCTTTGAAAAGCATTTAAATAAAAATGGGTTGTATTTAAATATTCCCCCTTTATTTTGAATATATTTAAATATTTTTTCATCCATAGAGGATATTAAATTATGAATAATTATAGGCCGAAATGCCTCCTATTCAGAAATCGCACTTTGAGTTCCTGAACGTTGTTGTAGTGCTTGTGGTATTCCAAAACTGTTTTCAATTGAGTTCAGGTGAGGTGAGAACGCTAGCCACTTCATGACGTTGACATTTTCCAAATGTAGCCACTCTGCTGTTTCCTTACTGGCATGTACAGGGGCATTGTCTTGTTGGAAAATTAACGATTTTTGCACCCCCAATGATCCAACTACCTTCACCAAAGTTGTGCGACACAGTACCGCCAACAATTTCCGCCAATTGGTTGCTACTTAGGGTAGATTTACTGGCCTTATTATACGGTTCCCAAGAAAATTATAAACAACTTTCCGGCTTCCACCAATTTTTGCTCCAATTTCTTACTCGAGAATATAATTACTTTTTTTTTTACTTTTTATAATTAAAACTATTTTTATATTTTGCGCACTTGTCAGGAATTGTCAATGAAATGACATAAGTCAAAGATTGTGCTATAGTTATGATTGACCGCAATTGGATTTGATAATAGTAAATTGAATAAAGAGGCAAAACATGGGCAATAATAGAAAAAAATTAAAAGAGAATTAACAAATAAACATTTCTGCATTAAAAGAGTAGTCATTTAGTGAGCACAATTGAAAATGTATAATAATTATTCGAACGCATGCATAGGGGTAGCACCCATACAAACCCACTAACAACTTTTTTGATTCTGTGTGAAAATCATTTTATTACGGAAAATGTATATGGTGTCATCTTAGGGAGGAACGCTTCTCATTTTTATTTTTATGTGCTAAGTACACAATATGAAATTTCGTGTAAATGGTATTAAAGCTTCGGTTCCACCGAAGATAGATAGATTGCATCCTATTAATACAGCAAATGTGTTGAATATTATTGAAAATATTGTTGCAGTTATATTTTCGTTTCTCATCCGTTTCTCACAAGTATCGTATATTCGTCGATTGCACGCATAGTACGCATAGTACGCATTTCTATATTAGTATTAATAGTAAGACTAATAGCGTCTTTTTGTGCTCGTAGTCTCGTCTCATGTCTCAATTGCGTATGTAACGATCGATTGTAAACAAAATTGTTATATGCGTTCCTTGTTATTAATATTCATAACATTATACAGACAACCCGATACTCGCCAGGCCTTTTATACTTGATTCCGTGCTTCATTCTTTAGGTCGTTCAAAGCTGGTATTTTTGCGCATCATTAGTTAAAGTCCATAAGCTGTGCAATACGATCATCGTATTCTGTTGCATTGCAGCGTTTGTCTTGATATGTTTAAGGCCTTCGTTTTCGAAGTTCAGATCTGCATGTTGAACTCCTCTTCAGTTTTTTCAAACTTGTATATCAGACGCTGAAAATCGTCCTCGTTGTCTGACACCAAAACTGCATCATTGCGACTTACGACTGAAAACCTTCTCTAATGGACAGAAATTTAAAAACTTAAATTATAGTAACCTCTATTTGACTTCAATGAGAACATAATATAACAGCAAGATGCTTACCGCCAAATTTATCGTCGCTAAATCATACTGGTGTCGTGAACACAGCGAAACACTTCTATGAGGCTTCAGCAAATGCTATATTTCCGCTATATTCCGCTAAATGCACCGAAATTCTATCAGATACTCGCATGTATATGGAAACTCATCTTTTTTCGTAGATTATTTTTGCTTCAATGAACGAAAAGAGCAAACTTTAAATTATTTTTAACATGCAACAAAAGGCGAAAACAATACAAAACATACACTTTTTGTATTATTATTACAAAAGATTTACATAGAATGAAATCATTTCAACTGAAAAACTAAAAACAAAACAAAAAACCCGCAAAGAACCACTTTTGTTAGAGATTTATAGCAAAGCGAACAACGGGGCGTATGACAAATGCGGCATTGTATCTCACAGTATGCATGTATCTTACTACTATACATACTTGTATATGTAGTATCTATGTGCAATCAATGTACATGTAGGAGAATATAAACGTACATACAATATATTCAACCATTAGAATATGCTTTTTTCGCAACGCTTTGAACGCATTTGACACCCTTTTCCAATTATTTCACTTGAATGCATTTCTGCAGTTTTGTTGAAATTTACTCATTTCTGTTTAGTTTCCTTCAGTTTTTCTGCGCTTTAGCTTTATTGGATTTGGTTTATTTTTCTGCTTAACTTGTTTGATTTCCTTGTGGTTTTTGGAATAACCAAGCATAATGAAATTGAATTAAATTTACGTGAGTGTGTTCCATTTTATACCCTTCACACCTGGTGTAAGAAGGGTACTATCAGTTTTTATTATTTTTTTCAATTATTTTTTCAATTTAATACAAATAAATACCTTGTGCCAATAGACTACTGTTTAATTTTGAGCAATATGCATCATTAAGTTTGTTTTTTTACAACCTTCTTATGAGACAGACAGACAGACAGACAGACAGACAGACAAAAGGTAGGTGGGTGCCGCGCTCATTCGCCCAGAGAAGTACATTTTTTCGAATACTACTTAGTTTCTAGATAAATGTATGTTTTGTTCGCGGTTATGAAATGTCGCCAAAACTCATCCGGATTGTGGTTAAAATAGCCTTTGTTTATTTAAAGTTGATATTTCATATTTTCATACACTGAAACTTTTTTTTTTGTTGGATTTAGTTTATAATAGGTGGAGTGAACTCTACTGAACAAAAATTCTGTACTGAATAAAAATATCAATAATAAAAGAGTGTCACGGAAAATGCTTTCGAATCTGAATGAACAATGTCCGGCTATAGCCGCAGAGGGACTAACACTTTCGCGTTTTCACACATATACGAATGAACTCATGCGGAAGTCGGTTGTTTGATGCAAGAGAATCAAAAATTTGAATTAGTTGCGTTGCATTCGAGTTGTATTATTGCACATTCTACAAATTATGACTCAGAAAGATTCGTATACGTATACGCTGTGCAAAGCAGACGCGTGTAGTCACACTTTGGGTGGTCTCCCAGGGTCGCCCAGAAAAAGAGCAGCGATAAGTGAGCAATTTATTTGCAATAATTACTGCGCAGTTATAAAAAATTTTTGTTGTTGTTGTTCTTTCGCTTTTCTGTTTTAAAGATTTATTTATTACTGATGCTCGCCAACATGTTCGTCTGCATGTGCGTCTAACATCGAGCTGCGCGACCGACATGCTTTACAATGTGAAATGCCCTTTATATTTTACGAATAATATTCTGGTTTTTTCTTACCTAAGAATAGATAGAATTAGTAGTGACATCCAAAAAATCATAGATTCTACTTAACTACTGTGTCCAAACGGTCTTTTAAATACCTTTCAAACGAACTGATAGTTGGGACGTTATAGATCGAAATATCTTCTGCTCAGAAAGTAAACCGAATTCTTTGATAAAAGGAAAACGATTGAAAAATTCTTTTATATTTGGTTTACTCTTTTAATAGTTAATTCCATTCGATAGAATAGATATATAACAAAGTTTCTTCCAATCTTCTAAACTAGTCATAGGCCGATTTTGGAATTGCCTGTGCTACCCCAGCGAATTCTCATGTATCGCTTTAATCGTGTCGTAGGAACAGGAAAGAGTCACTCGGGCTGTGTAAGGTAAATACTCGTACGGAGCTTTGTGGATCGACATTAATATTGTTTTTGATAAAATATATGAGAAATTCTAAAGGAATTTAAGCAATCTTGGCACAATCGTACTTCAACTCGCCTCATGACCAAAACATCGTGCATAATGGTCTACACCGATCCGCACGAGACCCTAAGGTTGTCTGTTATATTTCTCATAGGAAATTTGAAGCATAGTTTTTCTTTTGTAAGTTTTCTTTAGTAGAAAAAGGCAAAACATTTACCACCTTGCAGTCCGTTTTGAAATTGTTGTACCAATCTTCTGACAAAATTTCAGGTAAACTTCACAAATTCTTCAATATTTTACGAGTGATATCGTAGGAGAAGAGTTTCAAAACTTAATTTTGGTGTTGATCACATCGTTCGTTTTTATTTAATGACCTCCGAGACTTCATTTTGTGTATGTTTTGTAAAATTGCAGAAATTGTTTGCTTTCAATGGATGCCTAATATAAACTGAATGACGAAACTGTCTAAATCTTATCGAGAAGACACCAGTGTCCACTCATTTTCAGCCAACTTTCATAAGTTAGAACCACTAAATTTAGAGTGGACCATTCTTACATTAATACGTATTTCCAAATCTGACTAAGTATAGAGTATTTGGTAATCGAACCTACTCGACAACACCATTCTTTCTAGTTATTTTCGATGTCTGCTTGCCACTTCGATTGATTACAATTTTCTGCAAAAATACTTTTTAAACGACTTAAATACCCTTTTGAGATTTGTTTAGTTCTATTTTGCTTTCAGCTTCTATGTTTGAGTTTCACTTTCACTTTCGTTTCCTTGTCCGTTCTCCAATTTTGCTTTTTCTACGCTTTTGTAGGTGTTAGGCCGCAGCTATTCGAATACGAAAGTTTAAATCCCTTTTTGGTCACTTTATTTTCTGCTATGTTGGTTTTTAAGTGTTGTTTGATTTGTTTTTCATCCTTTACCGCAGGTCAACGTGTCCTTTTGTCTGTGCGTAGGTTTCTGACTGATTGTCTGTCTGTTTGTCTGTTCTCTACCTTCTGTGAGCATGGACTTTTGTAATTAAGTTTATAAACTGACTGGGATCAAGTGTATTTTGTAGTAGTTTCCAGTCTATTTTTTTTTTCTTCGCTTACTTGTTTTTTGGTAGTATTAAACGAAAACTTTTTGACTTTGGTTGGATTTTATTTTGAAAAGTCATGCCGTAAAATTAAATTATCATATGCGGATATCAAAAGTTAAACTAAAATATTGCATAATCACTACAGTTTCAGATAGTTTACAAAGATTTATCTACCGGAAAGTTATGCTTTGTATGGGTTTTGTCTATGTTATTCGTTATACGATATATATGCAGGGAGTTTTTTTTTTTGGTCTGCTTCTAAAAATATCTAATTTAATTTATGCTTAAGCGCATTTTGCTGTTCAAATTCAAGTTTTCAAGGTGACACAAGTGTCAGATTTCTATTTATTTTGATAATCTTCAATTATATGAATTCACTTGTGTATACTCGTACATTTCTTTTTCTTCAAATGCTTTTTGAGATATTTAATTCAAGGCAACGTGTCGTATGCTTCTATGTTGCTTGGATACAATTCATTCAAGTGTAAATGCAAATATGTTCATACGTAGACAGAGCCAGGCATCCCTACTATACATTAAATATAGGTTGCTTTTTTTAGAGGTATAGAGCAACTGTACAGCTACACAGAGTCGTCAAGAGTATTCTAGAGGCACTTGAAAATCTCTCAAGTATATACAATGAAATGCAGTATTCGCGGATTTTCAACAAGCTTTTGACATAGTACGGCACGACGGTCTACTGCCAAAAATACGGGCAAGCGCTTTTCTTACTTAACTTGTTCGCTCTGGAGTTCCATAAGGCAGCGTCTTTGGGCTGTTTATTTTCAATCTCTTCGCAGCTGATCGTCCAACTCCTGACGAAGTCAAAGCAAACTCTACGTCAAGAATGTTTATTCTGAGCAGTTCTAGATGCGAGTCTTTAGAGTTATCTTCTCTCATTTGAGGAATGGGCAAGGAGATGGAACCTTCAGATAAATAGCGCCAAATCCAGCAAGAAGGCGCATTCCACTTCAAGTATAGCTCAGCGGCAATTTACGACAACAGTCCTCAAAAGTCTAGGTCTTATTGCATATTATGTGAGATGCCGTTCCTAAATTGGATGATCTTCTTTATTTTTCTTATTTTGTAAGACAAATTTAAGTAGATCTGGTCATTTTATTTTTGAATATAACTAATTGAAATATTAAATCTTATATATCTCATAGCATAAGTAGATGTAACATCTTATTCGAAGATTAAAAATTGGAGGGTTTACTCGATGAAGATCTGAGTCAAACGCAATATCAGCTTTCACAATCATTGAAAGTGACTCAGAGTTGAAACAGTTTCTGTACGATTGAAGTTCATGGGATGGAATCAAAAGCAAGACAATTGGGTGTCTTATGAACTGAAACCGAGAACCGTTAAACGGCGATCAAAGGCAACAAAGAAAGATGTTTTTCCACCGAATTGTAACTGAGAATGAGAAATAGATACCATACTGAGCACAAATGTCAATAGCCAGTTCATTACCAGTTCAGCCCAATTTATGACAATTTAATACCTACCGGAAAATGGAACACCCTTTAAAATATTTACACAAAAATGCTTTGACTACTGCAGCGCACAAGAACCTTCCAGCACCTACAGGACATTTATTTATGCCTGTGTATGAATAAATCTGTGCACAAATTTGAAAATTAAAATTTACAAGCATTTGCATTTCAAATTTCTTTGTGTTGTCATCTTTTTTCCGGTGTCGTTTCTTGAGTTCCATTTGCGTATTTCTAGCATTATTTTTAGAATTTGTCATAAAGTAAAATATACATTAATCTTCTTTAATGTCGCATACAGATTTTGGTGTTGCTTTAGCTTTTTGTTTGAGTATCGCTACAGCATATCAAATTTTGACAAGTGCAAATTATGCATGTCAGTAGATAATTTCAAAATGTCAAATGAATTCAGATTAGAATGCAAACATTTGCCTATGAATGAATGAATGAATGCACTGATACAATTTGTAATTGCAGTGACATTTGCTAATGGGCTGAATATACATATTAATATGAAAGAACACAATATGGACAGCAACTATTAGAATAGACTGCAGTCCTCGCTGCAGCGGGAACACTATATTATATGCGCAATAATAAAGTTTTTACTGCAAAGTTCGATCGAGACATGTAATCATTAAAAGAATCTTAAATGGCTAGATTCGGGATATGTGAAAATATTTTAAATCGAACCATACCGCTTTTTAATATAGGAGTTTTGAAACCTATCGTCCCAAAATAAAAAAAAATAAAAACATTTTTTAAGTATATTGCTCCTTTGGTTACAATTTATAGACATTCTCGACTGGTCTTTGAAAAAGTTTTTCTGTTTACATACTTTGTAGAAGCTAACTTTCATTGAGCTGAGGGTTAGAGTAGCCTTATTTTTTCTACATATTTTCTAAAAAATAAACAGATTAAATTCGCTTTTTAAATTGAAAATTCCCGGTAATTTTGAATAGTAATGTTTACAAGGCACTTTAGTAAAGGCGTACTGAGTATCGTATGTATTTATATGTATCAATGTATGAAACGTATTAATTTCCAATCATGTTAGATTTGTGGCTATTTTTGCAAGTTCTACTCTACTCTAAACTGTTGTTGTATTATACCCTTATAAACAACACTAATTTCTAGTATATAGCTAATATATAATTAGGAAAATTTGATTAATCATCTAGCGGACTGATGAGGTCTTGTAGCTGAATCCGGAACACAGATAAGCGTAACTAACCATTATTTGTGTAAGAAAAGTAATTTTTCCCTCTATGAATGGTGAAAAATTCATAACTGTAATTAAATATATTCATATGTATTTGATTGTGATAGAGATTTGAAGATAGTATGGTTCGGCATGAAATAATTACAAAGAATTAATTAATGAGGGGTTTGAGACAAATAACATATATACGAGAATATTTATTCAATATCAGCCATTATTAGTGACACATAATTGAGTTCAACTTTTACAAAATATATGTAGTGGATCAATTTTAAAACAAATATTATATGGAAAGAAAATGTTTGAAATAAAAAAATTCCATTACAATAAAATAATTTGTATAAATGTACTATTCTAGGATCACAATCAATAAAAGTTCTTGAAAATCAGAATGGTACGAAGAAATGAATTTTGACTACAGACATGCTCCACAATTAAGGTACACCAGCTAAAATAAACATATTCATTTAAAAATCACTTCGCAAATTTATTTGTTTCAAATGCTGTGAATTATAAACTTTCACTTAAGACTTAATAGCATTTATAATTCACAGATAGATTACAAGTGCTTTCATTAGTTTATTACTGTTCTGTCTTTCTATGTTCACTATTCAAGGCTGACAGAAATAGCTACTCTAAAAAGTGGACAAATTGATCTTTCTCTTCTGCACCGACGGCTACAAGATAGAATTTGGTGTAGGGACAAGGGTGTTTGAAGAAAATTTCGATATAAAGAGAAGTCTTTTCAACTATTTTATTCAGCAATTGTATTTCTGTTATGGTCTGCTGGTGAAAAGCATATCTAACGGTCCTCAAGCCGAGGAATTAGCCATCTCTACAATAGTTATTGCCATTGCTGCGATATATGGCTTTAACTAGAACTAGACTCGTAATATAAATAGGCACTAGAGTCCATAAAGGCCTGGTCAGACGGTTTTACATTTTCGTGTCATGTTATGTGACTTGTGTTTCGTGAAACTGTCAAAATATCACATAAAAATATTAGTTTGTGATCAAAGTAATAAGCTGCATTTTTAGTGTTCGCTAGTGGCAGCAGAATCGAGAAAATGTCTGCTATATTAGCAATTTATGCAGCAAATAAAAAATTCTAATCAAAAATTAAAATATTACCTTGCGCCGACCAACAACTACAGAGAAAGAAGTAAACCAGCCGATTGTTACTTTAAGTGTTTAAAATCACTGATTACTGCTTTTGGCAATAATTCACAACACTGTTAACAAAGTAACTCGAAAGTCCTACTAATATTATAAATGCCAAAGTTTGTATGGATGTGTTAATGTTCGTTACTCCTTCACGCAAAAACAACTGAATGGATTTTAATGAAACTTTACAATAATATAGCTAATATATCAGAATAACACATATTATTAAATTAACGCATTTATTTAATTAATTTAAAACAAACACAGCGCAAACATTTTAACAACGTCTGCTGCTCTGAGTGGACGATAAAATGCTGATTGCTACAAAATCGTCTAGCGATCATGTGTTTGCCTTAAATGGTAATGTATTCGGGGCGATATTAGAGAGGCAGAGAATGAAATAACACCGGCAACGGTGTGATAGTTTAAATTTTAATTAATCAAATTTTTGTTAAAAGAATTTGGGTTTTAATGTAATTCAAAAATAAGCATTTGTCTAAAAAGTATGTGTGTATATGCCGCTTATCTGAATTTATTATCGGATTTATTTCTTAAAAATGATATTGTCCAAATGTAAACCGTTGCGTTCACGGCATTCATTTAATCGAGCACAAAAATTTCTTATGACGGCTCGGTAGGTATTCTCCGTGATGGCTGCCGTTTCGTGACTGGTATTTCCTGTTAATTGTGCCAGGGAAGTCGGTTTGTTGCCATAAACTTTAGATTTGACGTAACCCCACAGGAAAAAGTCCATAGGGGTTAAATCGTGGGGATCCATAGGGGACTTCGTGGAGGCCAATTTATGTCACCTCTCTTGGAGATCAATTTTCCAGGAAAAATTTCATGAACTCGTGGTAGAGACCGGTTGGACGTGTGTGAAGTTGCTAAAAATGCAGAACAATGATGATCTATGCACGTTTGAAGCAACATCACGCTGCCGAATCGAAAGGTCCTGGTTGTGACGAACAGACTGAGTAACATTGTCTACGTTTTCGAACGTTCTCGAAGACGCCCGGATTTTGATTTTTCCAGCGTTGAACCGGTCTCTTCAAACTTCTCGACACTTTTTCCAATGAGTTAAATGACGAACATGTCGAATACTGCAGAATTTTCTACGCGCTACAGTCGCTGAATTACCGTTTTTGTAAGACTCACGTACGCACAACGTACGGTCCGCTCTCGAGAAACCGCTTGATATTCCCCCCGCGCCACTCGGAATAGTTGCTTTCACGCAATCTGCAAATCAAATTTGAACTTTCTTTTGAGACATCCTATATACATCCTATATTCATACCGGAGGGGTCATGAAGAATGGCGAAGAGATGAAGTGGGGCAGGGAGAAGGACAGCAACGAGCCAGATAGTAACTAGTCTAATACGAAATAGAAACGGAGTTATTTCCAAAATGTTGCGCGACATTTCTAATAATAAACAGTTATTTATGGTCACATGAGGTGGTGCGCTATTCTAGCAATAAGACCGTCTGAATAGGCCTTAGCCGATTTGTATCACCAATACCAATAAAATTTATTATTTCAACCGCACATTTTGAACATACCATGTTATAATACCCCATAAGTCGTGAGTGCTTCGATGCAAATCCGCACTTAAGTAGCAACTGTAATCTGTTTTATTCGGAGAGGTCATACCGAAATAGTTTCCTAGTACAATTGGAAGAGTTTGAGTGAAAAGACTTCGTTCGTTTGATGTGATTGGATTTTCCAGCGAATAGTTTGTTTATTATATTCAAATCGTGGAACTCATTTTGGAACCACTTCAACTGATTCGATTGAGAAGCTGCATATATGAATCGGATGACAAACGGTGGAGTCAATATGATGGTAAAATTGAAAAATAAATGAATTCGTCAAAATAATTTTCATTATCAAAATGTTTAAGAAAGTTTGTTTATTCACTTGCTTTTAATTTTTTTGTTTTTGTTTTTTATACAGGCCTGGTCCGTATTTCAAAAATTTTAAATTTTTCACATTTGGGAGGATTTTGCTATATGAATACTATTGCTTTGAGAAATGTGGAATTTATATGGTTAAGGTCAAGTGACTTGTGAAATTCTCCTAAGCCTGGAAAACTGTGAAAACCGTAACAGACCCGATAGTATTTGCATATCTTTAACTGAATACATACTATGTATGTTACGTATAAAAATAAATAACGTTGTCCGTTAGATGTGGTCAACTAATCAGTTAAAACCAGTTTAAAAACACATTTATAAAATTTAGTGCCTTTTTTAGTTTTTATTTCTATTACTTTTAATATAAATACTTAATTGTATGTGTAAATTCTCCTTACTTTCAGGTCTTCGATTGTCGTTATGTGACTACAACTAGTGGCATGTTTGAGGCAATATGCAACCACATAAAATATGCCACCAACAAAGGAAATCTGAGGTAAATATGCACAACCCAAGCAAATATATGCATTTAATTAACGAGTTTCATTGATTAAAGTCAACAAATACAAATACTCGTAATACTATATACGGAAATATTGTAACTGGCAATATAAAGCGTATCGAACATAAATGTTTAATAAAACAAACTAAAAGCGAATAAAGCGAACAAATATTTATGCACAAAGTAAATATACTGCATTCTCTCACATATTTTTTTGGTATTGAAATCGAAACGAAATCAAACGATTTCATTTTAGCTTTTCCGATTCCAGAACGACTTGCTTTAGATTTCCAATCCGAAAGTTTCATTTCTAAACAGCTAGTGAAATCGTGTACGAACAATTATTATGAAAGTGAAAACCGGAACAGGGCAAATAATTTACAATTTGTTATATTTATTAACGAACAGTGGATACCTATACTAGATGACTAGACGCATAGCTTTACCGTTAGTACACTTCAAAGCACTTAATCCGATTATCTAAATCGAACATAATGTATGTTAACTACTAAATACGTATACTAAAAGCGCAACTAAATTATTTTCGCATAGTGTACGCCATGCCGACATTTTGATGCAGAAATTTTGTAAAATATTTTTCAAAAGAATTTTAAATTTTATTTTGTGCATTAAATTTTATACAAATAGTTTGTTTAATTTTGTTGCAAAAAGTGGTAAATAAATGTTGTGCAATATTTTTCAGATAATCTAGAACGCTTTACATTTGCTTTAGAGTATCAAAAATGATAATACAAATCCACAAAAGTGGCCACCAAAATTAATAAAACATTTATTTAATATTCATTTATCTCATTCATTTATTTAATTTAATTTTTATGCGGAATCCAGGTCAGCCATAACGATATTTCCGCAGCGCACCGATGGAAAACATGATTATCGCATCTGGAATAATCAACTTATTTCGTATGCCGGATACAAGCAGACAGATGGAAAAATTATTGGCGATCCGATGAATGTTGAATTTACTGAGGTTTGTTAACAGTGGGTCTATTGTTTACTGTTTCTTAAGATACCTATTGAGCTATGAAAAAATTATGTAGTAATTAATTATGTATCGATTTCATCAGAAATATGCGAGTATATTTATGCAACTGCATACATAGTAACCAAATTATAAACGAAATGTGCTGAGTGTTCTCGACTAGAGAATACTTTGTAACCAGTTTAATGCACTCTTTTGATCCTTTGATTTGTAAGGGGATATATTTTATTGTGGTCCCTTAAGCAGAGTTATGTGGTACTCTTAGTCGGGACCAGTCGCACCAAAATTCGACGTTGTAGCAAATATGTTTTCAATATAAAACCATTAAAAATGAGGAGTAGGTTTGATCAGTCTATCTCATCGACCTATTCAAAATGCACGGAGAGGTAGGCATACAAACAAACCGTTAGACAGACCGAAAAACACAAATTTTATTGACAGACATTTTGAACCAAATAAGTTTAAACATATGTAAGTATGGTTATTTGGTTCGATACGACCAAATGAATGGACAAAGCGAATGACGAAGCAAACATAAAAGTCGTTTGATTCGATTGGGACTCGATACTGCTTGATTAGTTTATCACTTTCGTACTTTATGTTTGAAACTATGGCGTATCACGCATAGCTGTTGGCGTTTTTCTTCCTTTCGGTTGCTTTATTGTCAGTTGGCAGAATATAGAAAACATATTCTCTATCTCTGTGCACATTTGTACGTATGTATATGCGTCCTTCTATCTACATGTCTGTACAATGAACAAACTTGGATATTTAGTCTCATCAATCCATTCTTCAGATAGAGTCAATAAAATAGACGTGCCATTTTCTGCGTCAGTTCTATAGATATTATATAGAGTATTTATATGAACATACCTATTGCATTTGTCGCGCAACTAATTGGCCGTTTTCATTGAATTCATACTTGTACCATTCATATTATGAGCTGAATATGACCCTCTCTACAAATATTCCGTTAGGATATGAGAAATTGAAATTAACTATGATAGAAAGTCATTCGCACCGAAAATATAAAAGTTATAGGTCCGAAAAAATTATTTATCAGTGAGCAAAATCATATGACAAAATTTCATACACACAGTCTAGAGTTCCACAATTTTATCAACTAATTTTATTTACTTAGTGAGAATTCTGCTGTTCAAGGATTTTTATAGGTTTGGATTAATGGAACCGGAAGAATATAAATAAAAAAGGAATTGTAAAAGGTTGGAATTGTAAAAGGTTGGCAATTCGATGGATTTTTTTCATGTATGTTCAGCAATAATTTCAATGGGTTCATTGAAAGGAGGTACCTTAGGAGTCGTCTCATATAATTTTAATCAAGTTCTAATATAGGGATCCATTTGAAAATCATCAAACTAATAAAATTGAATAGACGTGTGCCTGATAAATAAACGATTTTGCAGTCAGCGTTCCCAACTTCCAATTTAAAATTTCATAGCAAGCGAAAGTTATTGTCGCCGGGCGGCATGTACCTTATGATATAATTAAAAGCGTTTTGGTTGGTTTCTATGTAAACAAAACGCTTATCTTTCATCGGCAAATGCATTTTTCCGAAAAGATAAAAGTTGCGTAGTGCAAATCGGGTAAAAACGGGAAAAGGCTGATATTAAAAATTCGATATTATAGTCGAAAATTTGTTCCAAGTGTATAACGATGACATGAATAAGTCCTGCTTACTTTTGACAACATCGGAATAAATTGTGTACCAACCATTCGGTAGCCCAAAATAGACCTTTGCTCAAAACACAGTCGCTTGCATATGCCCCAAATCAATTTTGTTCTTCTTTTCATTTGTTTATTTAAAAAATGTTGCAAACGAACCAAATAAGTTCAAACGTATATAAGTTATGGTTATTTGGTTCGGTATGGCCAAAGAATCAAAGCAAATGAATAGACAATGCGATTGAATGAAGCAAACAGAGCACTCGTTCGATTCGATTGGTATTCGACACTGCTTGATTCGTTCGTCACTGTTGTACTTTATGTTTGAAACGATGGCGTATCACGCATAGCTATTGTCTTTTTTCTCCCTTTCGGTTGCTTTGCAGAATAGACAAAGTCTTCACTATCTCTGTGTACATTTGTGTGTATAAACATGTGCAACTGCGTCATTCAAACAGGCTAGAGCACGAACCCTTAAATTCTACATACATACATAGTTTTGTTAAAAACCAAGAGGGAAGAGGGAAGAGAGACATGTGAAAAAATATACTCAAGCATATCGCACTTGTTTTGGTCTCTTCTCACTATAACTTGAAATCTTCATAACCACTTGGTTTTTGATATATGCGCACAGTGCTTGCTTTGATTTGTTTGGTCAAATGAAAACATACGAAAACGACAAAATGCAAAATGTCTTGTTTGACTTTTCTAATGCATTTTCGTAATGTTTTAGCCCAAATTTTAAATCGATTGCAATAAATTGATGTTTTATAAATGCTCAATTTTAATTCCATGATCATCAAAGAAGATTTTGGCTGATCTTTCATGAGTTTATGCATAGTTTTGGTGGAATCTGCGGTGATTACGGATTTCGGTTGGCCAACATATTACTCATCATTTATGAACTCTGGCCCGTTTTTAAATTGCGATTTCCAGTCATGAACTCTGCCACTGGATAAATAATTAACACCATAAGCATGGTTAATCAATTTCCGCTAAAACTTTATAAGTTCAAAATAGAACTCAATACTTGCTCTTTGTTTGAACTTCACTTTTCGACCGTTGCCACAAAAACACTGTCACTTTGAGCGCGATATCTCCGATTCCAGTAGACTAACTGTCACGAAGTTTACCATTCAAGTAAGAAAAACTATTAAACTTCCCAAAGCACTAGGGAATAGGATTTCCGGGCTCCGAGGAGTTTATTATTATTCCAAAGAGAATGAAACAAACTTTAATTTAAAACAAAATTTAAAAGTCTTTGCCACCATTCGTTTTTGAGATATGAAGCTTTAAAAATGTAGATTTTGGTGTGATGTATTTATACGATTTGAAATTGTGTATAAAGGTTATTAAAGCAACGATTCTATTGAAGTTGAAGTTTTAAAAATTTATGTTGCGCAATTCTTAATTCAGTTAAGCATGGAGTTGAAAATGTGTTCAATTTACATATTTTAAAATAAATTTTATTGAGTTGATAGGTAGAGTATTAACCTCTTAAGTACTGTAAAAAGTGCTTAGTGGAAGATTTAGATTTATTTTTAGAGAAGTATAAAGTTTAAATTGCGTATATATGCCACACAATGAATACACGTTAGGCAGAAAAGTTCAAATTCGTGCTCATATAACACCAGGAAAATAAATCTCTTTTTAAATATATATATACAGCCAAGGCTGTCAATAAATGTGGCCAACTTTACATGTAGTATACGTATATACTCTGATGTATTATTTACAATATAAATTTTTATATATTTGCATATAGGCATATAAGCATATAACACACAAACACCCATTTATTTCGACACATGTCAGTTTGCTTGAGCTTCTACTATACATATATATTCATATACGTATTTACAATATTCTATAAGCCATTGTTACGATGTCTCTCTATATAATTCTATGTTGCTGGTTTCTTTTTTTTCTGTGTCTGTACATATATTTTTAGGTCTGCATGAAATTAGGCTGGAAGGGCAAAGGCTGCGACTGGGATATTTTGCCTTTGGTTGTATCGGCAAATGGACACGATCCTGACTATTTCGATTATCCACCGGAATTAATCTTGGAAGTACCATTAAGTCATCCCAAGTGAGTTATTGCCTTAATACAATTTGTCTATGCATATATATATATATTTGTCTACATAAGAATTAAACTGCCTGAGGCGTTATTTTTAAACTTAATATGATTTTAAGTGAGTTAAGTATGAAACATGAATTTGAATTTACTTACACACGTATGAAGGGTTGTTCAATAAGGACGAAACAATTTTGTATTTAAATAAAACACAGAATAAGTGAGAAATGGGGACAGATATTTATGCCAGGGGCGTGTTACATTTAAGTGTAAAAATCAATCAATTTTGCAGCGAATCAATTTTTCCATCACTCTTCTACACATATCGGCCAAAACGTTGGGTGCATCGCTTTCGATATTGTTCCTAAGATTCTCTAATATTGTTGGCTTGTTGGCATAAACAAACGACTTAACGAAACCCTTTAAAAAGAGATTCAACGACGTTAAATCGCACGAGAGAGGTGGCGATTCGGCGGAACTATTTCTCGAGATTACACGGTTAACGAACTTCCATTTCAATAGATCGGTTGTTTGACCAGCTGTTTGGCATTTTGTTTGAATCATACATCACTGTTGTCAAGTCCATTCAATTTAGACTAAAAATAGTCTTCCAACATGACACGATAGCGAACTCCATTGACCGTAACATGGAGATATAAGAGCCAATCACAAATCCGGCATGATATCCACACCACATGGTCGATTTTTGTGGGTGCAACGTAGTCTCTTGGAGCACATGTGGGTCTGTTGCTGTTAAATAACTAAAATTTAGTTAAAAAATTAAAATTTGCATCATTGCTGAAGTCAATTTTTCGAGAAGAGAAGTTTCGGCGCTTCAAACGATCAATATGCTTCAGTTCTACAATTAGTTGATCTTGTAAGGGTTTAGGCCAACATATTTATGCAACATGTGATTTTAGAGATTCCCAATTCTTGTGAAATCGACAAATTTAATTAATGTAATTTTTAATAATTACCCAACGTTGCTCGGTCGTGATCTACACCATGTAAATGCAGTTCGTTTGTCCGATTGTTAGACCAGGTTTGTCCAACCATAAACTTCGTTTGCCCACCCATACAAAATTGATAAAGAAGATAATTAATTTTGAAATATTAATTAGTTTTTCTGATTTTAGCTCGCCGAAGTGAGAAATATTCATTTTTGTAAATGCAGATCGTTTGCCCAATGTTAGTACAGGATTGTGCAAGGTTAAACTTCGTTTGCTCCGAAATAAGAAAAAATAACTAATTTAGTCGTAGCATTTTAACTCAATTGGTAAACATTTTTACACAGTGTTGTGCAATAGTTGTTCTTTCGGTGAGTTCAGTTTCACTTTGATGTATACAAGAATACAATCATACGCACTGGTGAATCGCAGGCGATCTAGGAGGAATGCGAAACCGATGTAAACGATTCAATAGTAAGAGTGGCGGTTATTGCTATCTCTTTGAGTGTGGACCTCCGGAGAATTTCCATGCAAACTATACGAGTGCCTATTTTTGTTTTAACTCAATGAGCTTTCGATGTATGATTTTACTTGAATTAGCGTCCAGAGTGTTTGTCCGATCTTGGTCTGCTGTTTACTCCATCATCAGCGTCAGCGTCCAGAGTGAACGGAAATCACCACCGAATTGAATACCCCATTTTTAATCGGTAGTTTATTCAATTCTTGATTCAGATATGATATTATAGTTTTTCTTATTTCGGAGGCTGGGCAAACGAAGTTTAACCATAGACAAACCTGGACTAATGTTGAGCAACTGAATTGCATTAACAAAAATAAAATTTCACTCTTCGGGGTGCTGGCTTCAGAAAAAAATAATTATTTTTTTTTATTTAATTTTATTCTTTATTAATTTTTAATGGTTGGGTAAACGAATTTTAAACCTTGGATAATCATGAACTAAAACTGCATTCAAACATTTTTAATTTCCCACTTTGGGGTACTAACTTCACACAGCTGATAAAAATGTAAACCTTAACTGAAATGTTGACTTTAACAGTTCCTGAAAGAAATTTAATGGTTCGTTAGTATTAAAATACAAAATAGTTATGTACCTCTATTGAAAAGCACTTTATAACCTACTATCACAATAAGTCAGGCATTCTGATTCAGTTTTTGTGGCTGTACTGTACTGTTCAGACAAGCGTCAATAATATCTTATGACAAATTCATTTATTTGTTCGAATATAAAATATATAAATCCACAATGGTTGGTATTTTTATTTACATATACTTTTATACATATTTATATACCTACCTATTTATTTATGCATTCATACATGTATATACTTTATCTCTTTATTCCCTTCTCTTATATGTCGGTATCCAATAGATTTGAATGGTTTGCCGAATTGAGTCTGCGTTGGTATGCACTGCCGGCTGTGTCCAGCATGCTCTTCGACGTTGGCGGTATTCAATTCACAGCGACCACATTCAGCGGTTGGTATATGTCAACGGAGATTGGCTGCCGGAATTTATGCGACTCAAATCGTCGGAATATGTTGGAGGTAAGTAACAAGTCTACCACAGAAACAGCCACATTCATTTCGATGTCGTCGTTGTGGCTACATGCATGGAATGAAGGTGTACTGGGATGTACGATATATACTTGTACTCGTGTGTGTGAAGGTGTTACTGGCCTTCTACAATTCTCGTTACAGTCTGTGGCTTTTTCAATGGCAATGTCCCTTTTCAACTTGTTTTGTGAAATTGTAAAAATTGTTAGCCATTTAGGTATTGTAGTGCAACAGATTATTGTTAAGTTATATTGATGAGTTTGTATTCATGTACTTGGTGTCCTTGATATATGAATAGACGCTCCGTTCTTAAAGAGCGCAGGTAGTTTATGTATTTATATAACTTTTTTTTGAGGTTTTATTTGTATATATCATACTATAGAGACATAACTTGTAAAAGTTTAAAGAAAATTATTATATCTAAAATATAGATATATATGTTTTCTCAAAACTTCTCATCATCACATCTTAACTATTTGTTTTAATATTCTGTAAGCAGCAGCTTATTTTACGCGAAATAATCTCAGCTTTAAATAGGATTATAGTACATCACTATATCAATTATATATGTATTTCGGGAATAGTTGATCCAGAGTCAAACTTTTATTTCCAAAGGCAAATTGATGCTTCGGTATAAAACTGCTTTTGTCCAATGTGCTTTCAGAAGTTGACTCTCAGTTGAATCAATAATATCGGGGTAGACGAGACATTACTATGTGATTCATAACGTCTCGATGTGTATGAAACACAAATGGAACAGCATATGCGTACCCAGTTTCAAAAGAAGTGTGGGAGCCATCTAACAAACTTCATAGATTACTTAAGACTTCATAGATTGCTTGGTAATCTGATGAGAATGTTCAGAAACCATGCGATACTGAAGAAGCACTTTTAGAACAAAACGGAATCAATATTGCAATCTTATAATGAGTTGTAATTGGTGGATGGTGTCGTGTACAAAAGTGTAATGTTATTTGGCCATTCTCTTGGGAACGGCGACTACGATTATTTTGCAAACGACCCAAATAGCTCATAAACGTTCGTTAGTACGCGTATACACTGGGTAGCCTTTGAACATCCATTTATTGTTTAAACTTTTGTGCAATACGAAGTACTTGGTGTCCACTCGCAGACCATCAGCGCGTCTTGGATGGCCTGTGAGTATGGAGAATTTTAACTTTAATGGTCCCCTTAGAGTTTGCGTCGAGTTTAGGCCCTATATGAACCATGAGCAGTATGAGCTGCATAATGAGGTTGACATAGTCCAGCGGACAAAATACCAGCGGCTGCACTGGGCTGGTCACCTCATCCGGCTGAACACCGAAGCTCCAGCACAAAAGTTTACGATGGAAACATCCGAGCTTAAGATGGTAAATTCAGGTCTATGATGACCTGAAGAAGCTTCGGATTGCCATCGACTGATCCCGGAGCGTGTCCTTGACCGATAGAAGGTTGTAGAGCCACCTAAGTGAGTAAGTAATTATTCATATCAAAACTTTACGAGTACAACTGAAAAATTATATATGCAGTAAATCTACAGAGTAATAAAATATAGATCTCAAATCATGGCAGTTCATTTTTAATCAGAGACTCCTATTTAAGGCCTGATTTTTCGCTTTAAACTCAAGATATATACGAATCTGATGGAATTTGATCGTAAAGCTTCGACAATTGAAATTTACTTTCAATAGAAATATTTCATACTTTCATTCGAGCAAAAATGGTAATGTCATCGAATTCAAAATTCAATACAGAAACTATTGATATGGATATATATATTTTTTTAGGCGAGTTTTCTGTTCTGCAGACCAAAATATACATAAAAAAATATGGCTTCGAATGTACATTGATTGTTTATTTTCAAAGTATTGGAATCAACCATCGGTATGTATACAATTTATTTTTAGCATTTATAATTCACATTCTCAACAGTTAAAGCTCAGTTTTGATTCTAATTTATTTTGCTTTCATTTTGTATATATTAATTTTCAATTTCATACGAGAAACAATTTATTTTATTTTTATTTTGATCTTGATTTGGATAAGTTTGATGGATTTGCATTGCTTCTAGGATTGTGAAATAAATTTGAGGTTTATGAAAAAATGACATCAAGTATTTCTATAAACAAATTTTATTTTCTGCATGGTAATGTGGAACTCTTGCTATACTAGACTCTCTGTTAACTTAGCGATGCATAGGATAAATGGAAAGGATTAATCCCAATCTTACATATTCTAATTCATATGAATACGAAAAAAAAAATCAAATTTAGGTATGGTCAACATCGAATTTGAGAGAAGCATTATGACCATATAAATAACAATATTGTAATGTAATTCCATTCTAATTCTAAAATTATAGTGGGGTGTCTTTTATCGTTGTTCCAAATGGTTTGCACTATGGATTAAAAATGAGGAACCGACTTTCTCAACACTTTATCAAAGGCTTTTGAGACCTCCAGGAACGAAGCGGTATATGACTTTACGTCTATATATATTTCCTTTTAATTGTTGCCGTAAATTTTAGATTTGACGTAACCCCACAGGAAAAAGTCCATAGGGGTTAAATCGGGACTTCGTGGAGGCCAATTTATGTCACCTCTCCTGAAGATCAATTTGCCAGGAAAAATTTGGCAATTTTCTGTTGGACGTGTGTGAAGTTGCTAAAAATGCGGAACAATGATAATCTATGCACGTTTAAACCAACAGCACGCTTCGGAATTGAAAGGTCCGGGTTGTCACGAATGACGACTGAGTAACACTGTCTACGTTTTCGAACGTTCTCGAAGACCTTGGACGCCCGGATTTTGATTTTTCCAGCGTTGCACCGGTCTCTTCAAACTTCTCGACCCATTTTCCAATGAGTCGAGGTCTTCGCGTATCATTTAAATTAACGTGTTACAGTCGCTGAATTACCGTTTTTTGTAAAACTCACGTACGAACCACGCACGGTCCGCTCCCGAGAAACGCTCCACAGCGACTAAATTCCCAAAAGCTAGGCAACCTATTGACATACCCCCGGGCCCAGCGTAACAGTTGCGTTCACGCAATCAGCAAATCAAATGTGAACTTTCTTTTGAAACACCCTGTATAACATTCTAAACTCTCTTAAGAGGGGGCTCCTTCCCAAGAAATGGCGAAGATCTTCAACTTCTCCCATGTTGCAAAGCCCACAAATGCGCGATTCTCTCGAAATGTAGTTACTTCTGTTTAGCAGAATCATGTAGCATCTCGCTTTGATTAACCATGATCAACTTTTTATACTAATAAAGTGGTATTTAGCGCTTACTATATGGTCCAAATCCTTGTATATTCGGGTCATACTACATACTTTGTTTTTTGCTAACCATTTCCTCGGATCTGCTCCTTTTTAAATTTGGTTCCATTGTTGAGAAGATAGACTTGCATTGTGTCAGAAAATATCATTGCTAACGGCTACTTTTTTTATTTCCAAAATTAGTATTTTTTTCCAATAATTTTGAGGGTGAAGAAGTTTGGCCGTTGACTATCATACGAAAATAAAATTCTAAAAATGTTTTTTAATGAAGATCCAGCATGTAACTTGGAGTGTTTCTTGGACATACTCTTAATAAAAAGGATAATAGTATAATGACCTTTTCAGATTTACTATTGCCCCCCCCCCCAACAAAAAATGTATACGTTACGATACAAATGTTTTACTGAAGATCTATTTGTGAAACTGCATAAGCTATCATAAATGATTTCGAAGTTGTAAAATTCAAAACTTATTAACTTCAAATCTATTGAACTTGCTTTAAATTTATTTACTAGTTTTCTTTCGCTTTTATGCCATTGAGTATTGAGTTCATTTAAAATTTTGATGTAATCTTGTAACAGCAGACAAATTCGTTTCAAATGTACTTGTACACAGATTGACAGACAGACGAACAGATAGGTAAACAAACACAATCATTATTGTACGAGTATATGCAATCAACCGTAGTAAAATAATGAACAACTTGTTGCAATTTAAGCACTTCGAGCTATTGTTTTTCTGCTGAAAACTCTACTACTGAAATTTTCAATTTTGCAAATGTTAAACAGAAACCCCAAAATAATTGAAAGCAATTCATCTCCGCCACAATAAAAGCCACACACCAACATACGAGTAGAATGCCGCAACAATTTATCAATAATTAAATGAATGTTACATGTTTTTCAATTATCCAATTAAAAGTGCAACGCTTATTTGAACTAAAATTTCTCTTAAATTTCTTACATTTTGCCAATATTATAGACTGTTGCGCTTAAAATGAATCTGGATACACGCACACCGACATCACTGTGGAAGGATAAGGCACTGGTCGAGACAAATATTGCCGTGTTGCATTCGTATCAGAGCCGTAATGTAACAATTGTCGATCATCATACGGCGAGCGAAAGTTTCATGAAACACTTTGAGAACGAATCGAAATTGCGGTAAGTCGTTGACTTTTTAACTTATTTTATGTGTAACTATTATGCTGGGAGTAGGTGTTACGTGTAAGTTGAACAAACAAAGCGTTTTGCATATGTAAAAGTATCTGACATCATGGTGGCGTATGTGTAATATGGCCACAGGGCGTGTATGTGTAACTTTTATTATTATTACTTTATGTTTTATATGATGCAGACATACAAAGCGAAAAGCTAAAGAGATGTAGTTATTGTTGCACATCGCACAGACACAATTGAGTTTACGGGGGGGACTAACATAAGTCCGGTTAGTTGGTTAGAAAAAAATGGACAAACATTTTTCTTAAATTTATATATCCAGTACCTATATTGAAAAAGTGTATAGGTTTGTAAAAATGTATGTAACAGGCAGAAGGAGGCATGGCAGACTCTTTAAAGTATATATGTATATATATTCTTGATCGTCGACCGTCTGTTTGAACAAACCGATTTCGGAGGCAATAAGATATAGAGACTTCAAGTTTGGCTACTTATACCCTCGCTTTTTTCTACTTCAGATAACTAGTATTAAATGTACATGCCAACCCCACTATAAAGGCCGGCCCTCATATACACCTGCCTCCATTTTTAAGTTTCTGTATAAGACGCATGCAACGCCAAATTTGGTGTACTTTGCGTAAATCATAATTAAATATCCCCAGATTAGACCACTAAAGTATAGGATCTATGGTTCTTATAAGGAACTTTAAACAAGGTACAGGGTGGCTCAAATTCGAATACAGTCGACTGCAGCGTTCTTTCATGTTTTTAGACTTCTTCAAATAAAATTACTTAAGAAAACGAAAGTTCCGGGGTATGAAAGGACTGATGGCAGAGTGGCGAAGCCCTTCCTAAAACACCAACAATTTTCTTACCATTGCTCTTCAATACCATGGTTCGCATAAACCACATCTCATTCTAATGAAAATGCGCTGTGATTGTAATAATACCGCAATTTGGTAACCCGGAACACATTATTGTATCTTAGTAGAATGTTAACTACATTTTCTGTTCAGAGTTCCATTCCCGATCATAACGTTGTCTTTAATGTTTGAACATATTCCAAAAGCCTTTGAGAATAAACAGCATAATTCTGCTGTCTTCCTTTATGTACAGTAAGTCTTTGATAGGGTTTGAATGGAATACCTCCACTTTAAAATAAAAACAAAACTACCAGCGTCGTTAGTTCCAGTCCCTTCTTTCGAAGTCGTACTTGCTTGACCGTGCCTTCACAGCTTAAGTGATAAACGTCAGCTCATGGATCTGCCGCATTGTGGCTGTTGCATAACAAGGCAGTGTGTTTGGTCCTGTCCTATCTACTTTATATACTGTTGATATGCCAATTGCAGTTCATGAGCACATGTTGCAGGCTACAAATAATGACAATAGGGTTAATCTCAGTAACTCTAATCAGCCAAATGAATCTTCCAATGACATTCAAAATTATCTTCTAGAATTTGAAATGGTCAACCTCTGGAATATACGGGTTAATAGCGAAAAGTCTAGTCACTGCACTTTTGCATTGAAATAAGGCAACTACCCTGCCGTTCTGCTCAACAATAAGTCCATACCATATGTGGACCACGTATGCTACTTAGATTTAAATTTTGAGACGCGTGGAACTTGACCGAAGCAATTTCGCAGACAACTGTTTATTTCGCTAATTTACAGAAGTTAAACTGGTAACTTCGCCCAACAGTAAACTCATCCTTGAAAACTATCTTCTTGTTTACAAGACAATTATTCGTTCTACCTGATAAGACAGTCTGAAAATCGTGATTTTGCAACTTCTCAATTTCTACAACTATCTCCGACTTTTCCACTCACACTTTTCAACATTTTTGTGAAATAACAAAAAACTACAATGTTCAGATCCGGAGAATAAAGTGCCAGGCGAATTTATTCGATGCCAGAGACCGCAATAAAGTTAGTAGATCTTTCAGGAGTGTGAGCTAGTAGATTATACTAATTAAAAAGTAGCGACGTAGTTCTTCTTAATTTTCCGATTTTCAACATGGCCTCTACCAATAAATATCCAGTCTGGAAATTCCGAAACCACTTGGAAGCAGTTTTCAGAGAGGTGCATTTGTTTCAAATACGGTTCATTGAATTTTTATACTGGCTTTTCATAACGAATTTCTTGCTGTGTTAGTGATGGCATTTCATACGACCTTGGATTAATAGTTTTAAGTATTTTCGTCTCCACATCATCGATTGATCTTCTTAAAGTAAACAAATGTAATATTGTAATACAATTGTGAACCGTCTTCCATGTTTGGGCTTTAAAAAAAAAAACAAATGAAATACCCAGCAACTAACCGGAATTTTGCCTACAGCTATTTATTTGCATTTGCATTTGGCTTTGTGTGTTTGTTTTTGTTGTTGTGTTCTTGCTTTGCCGTTAGTTTATGGCTGAACGTGTTTTATTTGACTTCCGGTTTGCGCATTTCGCACAAACACACCGACATAATTGCCTCGTTCTATCGTATATGCTCTCCTGTGCTCACTGTACATTTTACGCATAATCATTCAATGCATCAACGCCCGTCCGTCCATCCATCCGTCTGTTTGTCGCAATGTCTGTTGCGCTGTTATACTGTTTCATCATGATAGAACCTCGTGGTAAACGTGTAAAATAAATTTATTGCCTTCAATTTGTTATCGCTGATTCATATATGCCGCTACCTATCTTTGCGTGGGAGGTTTTAAAATGCTCTTAATTTCCCTTACAATACTAAACACATCTATTTTTATTCTACATTTGGCTCTAATAAACAGGTTAATTCGGACTCGAAACTCATCACTTTGATAGGTCTAAATTCTAAGCATCTTTCCCTTGAATACTCACGAAGAAGTTGTATCGGGTGTGGTCAGGGTCCATAATTCTGCGTCATATAGAATGACCGGGATTATCAACGTCTTATAGATTTTAATCTCCGTTCTTCATTTGAGGGCTTTACTTCTTATTTTCTTGCTGAGCCCAAAGTAGTGTAATTCTTCGCCTGCTCTCCAGGCTGACGTTTTTGTTGCTGATTATCTCTCTTCTCAGGTAGACACTGTTTTCAAGTAGGCACAACACTGAAGTTCAAACTCTTCATCCTCACACTTCGTCCTGCTCCATTTATTTGCGTCTAAAAAGACGTTTCTCTCGATAGCTTTCTCTAATAGCTCGCGTTGTTACCGACTGCAGAGTTGATGTCTAGATTGCGTTGAGATTTTGGACGTGCGATAGTGTGTACCTTGGCTGCCACAAGGTAGTGGTCCGAGTCGATGTTGAGACATCGTGTCATTCGCACATCCCAAACGCTCGATGCATGCCTTCCGTAGTACACAACAATTTAATTAACAGTGTTTTGATCGGAACTAAGTCAAGTAGTATGGATCTTAAGATGTGGAAGTCTGGTGCAACAGATTATCATGTTCCAACCTGCAGCGAAGTCGATTAGCCTCTCTTGTTGTGAAGGCTAAATTTTCCGACTGTTGGTATAAACAATCCGTTCTTCCCACTTCCAGGTGCATAGCCGCAAATCATGATCCTTAAACCATTTGTGGCGTCGTCATCAATGAGGGATCACTGGTAAATATTTTTCTGCAGTGGCGAGAACCCAACCAATCGCACTAACCCCTAATGAATGAAATTGGGTTGCGTGCACACAATTTTCTCAGCGGGTATACATAGGCTACCCAGGGGATACGTGTCCTAACGAACGTTTGTGAGCTGCTTGGGTTGTTTGCGATTCCCAAGTGAATGACAGTCAATAAATTTCCCCACTAATTACACATACGTTGAATTGAAAACTTCGGAGAATGAACTTCAATTATGAAAATCAATTAGTATTTTATGTTTAATAGTACTCTCATCTTCACATAACAACTCTTTGTCGTTTGCCACTTTTATGTTAACTTATATAGTCTTAACGATCTCCACGATGTTCTATATGTTGGCAGAGTCTAACCAGTTTACGTATTTAAATATTGATCGGCATTTTTCGTAGTGTCTGTTTTTTTAGAGTGTCGGAGATGAATCGATAGCTTATATAAATTCGGATGTCAGTTATTTTAATGATAATATATATTCTGCTTAGATGTTGCTAAAAGGAGAGAAATAGACATCCGACATATTCGGACTTATTTGAAAAGTATTTTAAATGAAACATATCGTATTTGAGCTCTAATATCTACAATGTTCATTCATCAAACAACCCGTGCAGCTGCGATAATGGTTGCAGGTGTTTCGGTTTAAATGAAATTATTATATCACTTATTGAATTATTGTTTGTTCTTTTATTTTTTTGAAATATTTCAATATTTTGTTGAAAATTTATTAGCTGTTTAAATGTTAACGACTTTGACAAGTTACAAAGTTGTTTTATTCGTGCTTTCTATGTTTCTATGTACTTCAGGGCAGCATCAATTTTACTTTAAATTCAAACGCTTCTGCTAAATTTGCATTTTCTCTCCATTTAGTTTGCGGAATCACCATGCCAACAGTAATTAAGCCAAATGTAGCTCATGCCCTATAGACAAGTACCAACTAAACAAGAAGTTATATCTAAAAATACAATATTTCAATTACAGCCAATTTAGCTGTAAAACTAACATTTTGTATCTCGTTACCTTCAATTAAGCGCTTTCCACAATAACAAGAAAAAAAAAACAACAAGAATAGCAAAAACAATGCCATTAACTTTTTTATCTATTTCTTTTCATGTTTATCTGGAATGTGTGCCTTCTTAACTTTAATGTGAATTACACGGACATGAAAACAGCAATGGTTGCCCTGCAGATTGGATCTGGATTGTGCCACCGCTTTCGGGTTCGATAACGCCCGTTTTTCATCAGGAGATGGCGCTCTATTATCTAAAACCATCGTTCGAATATCAAGATCCGGCATGGCGTACACACATCTGGAAGAAGGGTCGCGGCGAGAGCAAAGGCAAAAAGCCAAGACGTAAATTTAATTTTAAGCAAATCGCAAGGTAAGCATTGGCTGATTTAAGGACACAAGTGTATAAGTGTATGTGCATGTTTGATGTTCCAGCTGATTTCATCGACATGACGTCGACAAGAACGAACTGAGCTGAGATGATATCTTGCTTGTATGCGGGATATTTAAGCTCTAAGTTTGTAATTGTATTTGTTTAAAGAAGCGGAAGTTCATATAAGTATTCACATATCCAAAAGGGAGTGACTCTGTGTATGCCTCTATGTGTGTTCAAACCGGAAGCTGTCTTTGTGCTCGTGTGTGTGCGTGTGTGTGTAAAATGTCAGCATCACAAAGGATTAGCCGTTAAGTGGATTACAACGGGCTTCAGGGTTTATTGTTACCGGTTGCTTATTCGCTTACTTGCTTGCTTGTCAGTTTTACTTTCCCTTTCCCTTCCATCCATGTGTAACAACTGTTTGTCGTTGAGATTGAAAATTTGATTTAAACGTTTCGAGCTGGAGTTTTATAAAATTCACTTGGCAGCTTTAGCATTTTAAAACAACTGTTGACATTTATGCGGAGCGTATTATATATGTACTGCATGAACCACATAAGCCAGATTAGATAAATGCAGCGGATAAAGATAATTAAATAGCTACTGTATATGTTTATTATTGAAATAGCAAAAAATACTACGTATTGCTACGTTACAAAAGTCAATCTTGAAATTTAAAAATGTTTCATATTCATCTTTAATTTAATAACTTTTTGTAGAACTCTTTTTCTTAAAAATTATTGATCAGAATCTTCGCACCAGTAAATAAATTAAAATCGGGTTTTCCAAAAAGCGTATCCGAATTTTAAAATTGAATACAAGTTGTCTGTGAGATATAACGGAAACACTTATTGAAATTTGAAGTACATTCAATACCATTATTTTTTCAAAATGATATCGTTCAAATAACCTCCTCAGCTTCGTTTGTTGTAGCAGCTTCTTCTTGTGAGCTGTATCAGGAAATCATATGTACACAATTTATTATATATAAAGTAAATGTAATGGTGCAAGCAATGTTTGTGAAAGAGAAAAAAAAACCGAAATGCAAACCTCAGGTCAAATGCAAGGTCTAGGAAAAAGGCAACATCCTCTGGTCGTAACCAGAGGTCTAAAGGGCTCAATTGTGTTGGATGGGACGGGCAATTGAACAAGTGAAAAGTATCATGCGGTGATTGACCGCAATCAGGGCAGCAATTTGTATTACTTATCCCAATTCTTTCCCTGTAGCACTCGAGCATAACGCTCAATCCGGATCTTAACTGTGCAAGTTTAGTCCTGGTGCTACGAGGGAGATGTTGTTCGCTCTCATGAATAGGTGGAGGTCTTCCACCTAATATTATGTTGTCCCTAAACGAGCGAATTGCATGCTCAGTTGCATCTTTATGCAATTGGGCCCTTCCGGAAGTATATTCATACTCCCCAATGTTGCTATCAGTGATAAAGCGATTTATGCTCGACTTATATATCCTGATATCAGATCTTATTCGGGTAGGCGCTGGTGTAGTGAGGGTGCCATGGTTCGGATGATCAGCTCTGTACGCACCCAACAAGAACTGCTTCGAAAGCAGCTCATTATGTTGATGAACAGGAAGTATCATCGTTTCACTGTGCAAATGATCCTCATGGGTCATTTGCAAACAACCAGTGGCAGTCCGCAGCGCACTGTTCTGACTTTTTTGCAGGCTTTGCCATTGATTCTTACTCAGGAAAGGATTCCATAAAGGAGCAGCATAATTTAGGACAGAACGTCCAATAGCTTTATAAGTTGTTAATATAGTCTCCTTGTCCTTACCCCAAGAAGATCCGGCAAGCGCTTTCAACACTTTGTTTCTCGACTTAAGACGGTTATAGCTTCGTTTGTAGGATCCAATAGTTCCAATGTTGTATGAATCTGTTACACAAGTCGGGCTGGATATCACCAATGTCTCGAATAACGAAAGAGGATGGTTGCCAGAAACTGCTTCAAAAACTTTTCACCAGTAGATCCTTCCACCTTCAAAATATTGTATCGACTTTGGGGTGATCTTGTAGGCAAACGGCTGAATCTGCCCTTGAAAATTAGGTTCTTTCTGACAGTCACATTCATTATTGAATGATATCTTGTTGATGAAAATCGATTCAATGTTTTTCCAGGGAAAAACAAAAAGTAATCATGTCAGTAAGAATGCTGGATACCGTCAGGCCATTCGCGTTTTGAAAGAAGACCAAAATCCGCACCAAACAATAAGTGTTTCCAGATGGAATGGTGACTCTTTATACTGCTGTGAATTACTCTGTCCACAAACGCTGCAATTTTGCTTGTACACGAAGCCGTTCAACGAAAAATGTATTTCACCACTGAATATAATTTTTTCGTCAATATTTGTATCCGTTTCCATCTGCTCCAGAGTCCATCCATGCGATTCTTGTGCTAATTAGATCTTATACGAATGTGTGTTCAAGACTTTTCACAAAATTCTCCAAGATGAAGTCTCAGAAATTCCAACTCGTTGTACTATGACAGAGCACAAACGTCGAATGACACCATTGCCATCCATCACCATTTTATAAAACGAATAATTATGTTTTAATGACATCGATGTACATTTTAGCATGGAAGTGCGACAATAATCTTTGATTAATTCTTATATTTTCATATACAAGTATATACAGGGTGACAACACTGTCCACAGAAATCGAAAAGCTTCAATCTAACAATGTGCTTTGCTACGGAGTAAAGTTTTATAGCCATTGTAATCATTACTCTAGCTCTTCGGCCTCTTTATTCGGCCACTTTGAGTTCATGTGGATTTTTCCAATTATTCTTATAGCCTTATGACTCACGGATAATAATCAGCAAATTGTTTCCCCTTCTTTGCTCTGGTATTTTAAACACGAAAGAGACTTAGCGAAAGGGATAGCTATATACTTACTAAAAACCTTTTTCACATTGAGTCGTATAGTTCACATTTGACTTTTGTTTATGTTTCTATTAAAATATACAGACTCAATAGAGGAAACCACTTTAAAAATGCATATATTGAGTATATTCATCAATTGCGCATGACATGCCAAAGTAATTGTCTTTGCATTATTCATTGTCGCTCTTTTTTCTAGTTTTATTGTGCACTAATTATTATTTTGTGTAAAGAGTGAACGAATGAAGAAATAATTCAAAACACCATAAAAATATAGGTAAATACACTATTTATGCCGAACTTTTATTACTTTGTCATTTTTGCGTAAAGCGTTGCCTTATATTTCGCATAGATTTTCATTTTAGTATGGTATTTTTGCTATTTATTTTCCTGTTTGGTTTTCGTTTCACTTTTTAATAAAACTATATTTCAACCTCTCGCACCTGTATAATTTTTACTTTGTCTATGTTCTGATCGGCTCTAACAGCAATGAAGGGGAAAACAATTTGCTGATTATATTCGTGTGTCATATGGCCATTAGGGCCATTTTCACGCCTTGCACAAATTAAAATCTAGGATATAATATGAAAAAAATTAACTCTAAAGATATGGGCAAGTCGTGAAAGTGGCCATTAGTCTTTTAAAACCAAAAAATGCGCATACTCATAGAACTAAAACTCAAAAATAAATGCGAATTATACACAGCGGTAGCAAAAAAGAAGAAGAAGAAACATTTGTATCGCGCTTTGTTTGCCTAAATTGGATGTTCGCTTGTTTGCTGCCATTTGGTCACAAACACAAATTTACACTAAAACTGCATATGAATTGGTGTGTGCACCATTTAAAATTTCTATTTTATTTATATGCTTTGCCTAATCCTCTTCTGATCAAAAATATAGAAAACAAATTATACAAAATTCAATTTGTTTTGGTTTGTCGCTTCGTAAACTGCATTCGACATAACGTATTCATTTTTGAGTCACCAATTGTCAGTTACCTTTTATTAAAGATTTCCGTGGAGTAGAGCACTCTAATGAGTCTAAACTAATTTTCGGTCAGCTTCACGGCTCGTCGAAAAGAGTCGAGAAGAAGCCAAAATGACCAAAAAGAGACGACGCTACTTGCCATCAGTACATTTTTACTCCCATCCAAACGCGCTATTATTTTATTTAATTTTGGTGAGTGAAGATTGTTAGTGCCTTTTACCCCTAAAAAATTGAACCGATTTCGATAAAGTATACATTATGCATATCTGCAAAGATTTTTAGCTAAAGTATAATCATTCTTATTGGTTTCATCTGTATTTGTCTTTGTTTTTTAGAATAGATTAAAGTACAATGATAAAATGCTAAAAATCATTTTCTATACAAAAGAAAAAGCTTCTCTCAATAGCATTTTTATCTATCTCTCTACCTACCGCAACTCATTTGTTTTACATTAAATTTAGCTTCCAATTATCAATTTTTTTCAATTATTTTTTTTCAATTATTTTTTAACTTATTTGATTATAATGACTGCACTAAATGCATCTAATTAATTAAAATAAATAGCTGCTGACTACGAATTTTTCACATTTATATGACTAATTAATTTGTTTTTTATTTTTATTATTAAATAATGTAAAAAATTATGTATAATGGAATGGCAATGTATGCAGCCGCTTCCGATTTGAAGCATTATTAAATCTGCAGTATTTTTATTCTATTGCTGAATTTAAATGTAAGAAGAAATTTCAATCTATACTTTTAATTCGGTCGAACCGAAACTATAATGCACATCTCAAAGAATCTCCAAATCGTATAGTAGCTGTCTATATCCTATTCAAACAAATGGAAAAATATATGTTTAAATGTATATACCTGTAAGATGTAACTACTTTACACAAGAAGTTCTTAGCTAATATAATTTAAATAGAATATCTTATTTAATGATCTGTATGGGCTCTATACGATTTAGTGGCTCAATCTCTGTCAGTGTTACACATTTTATGGAACAGTCTTTCGATTTACTTACCTTTCAATATTGCCTGCTGATCCATTTGCACTCTAGAATGAAAAACTTTTTTTTTTATCTACTTGCATATGAGAATTTGTGTGTATGTACAACTGCGTCATTTATACATACTAGAGTAAAAACCATTAAACTCTACAAGCATGCGAAAGAGTATACATAAACATATCGCTCGTTTACTCTCATTTGTTCTCATGACAACTTGAAATCTTTACAACGATTTGGTTTTAATATACATATATACATATGCACACAACTATTGCTTTGGTTTGTTTAGTCAAACGAAATAGTACGAAAACATGCATGTCTGTTGTCATGATTGTATTTTCGCAATTCTTTAGATACGATGTTTACTTTAAGATTTTGCAAGCGCAGCGCAAAAATTATAATACTATTCAAATTATGTATGTGTGCAGCGTATAACAAACATATCCATAGATGATTTAAAACAATTTACGCAAAACATAATTAAGTTTAATTGTTCAATGCCGTTGTTATTTAATGCAATTAAATCCAAAAATGCTTAAATTAATACATCAAAAATTCAAGCGGCAGTCATTAACACATGTGACACACACACTCACACACTCTCTTTCAGAGTTATATGATCATATATGTTCGCATCAGCGACTTTATTAAAATGAAATTACGATTGTTCAACTTTTTCCGCACAAAAGTACGCTATACGAGTATATGACAAGCGCACACATGCATGGCAAGTACAATATCGTATATTGGTACATATATGAGGTTTGCTAAAATATTACTGACTTTAATACATATACTCGTATATTTTAGCATAATAACAACGACTTTTAATTACACAGAGAAACGTTTAGCCGTGTTCTAAACTTTATTAGCGACATTATATGTACGGGTGTATATGAATTTAGCTGGCTCACGGTCATTTTACATTGAGAAATATTTTTGGCACAAATTATATCAATGTGCGGCCAACAGACTGATGAGAGCTTGTGGCTAAGTTCGAAACACTAAACATTTTTCTATGTAATTAAAACTTGTGATTGTTCTTTATACTCATTGAGAAAAAAAAAATATGTCAACAAATTTATTTCTCAATGTAATATGACCTTGAGCCAGCTAAAATATATACATATATATACCTTTATAATAAATAGTTACAGAAATTCCGTGTAGTTCGAAAGCACTAGTGCGAGACTAGTGTAGGCGGACGCATTTGACTGGCAAATTTAACACAGCTATGTAATTGGAAGGGACGGAGCGGTGCGACGTTGTGGCCGCTTTTCTGGCATGCATCAATCTTAGAAAAATACTGCCGAAGGGGAAGCCCATTAAGGTGGCTATTGTCTTGGGACTGGTGCTTGGCTAGTCGTTTGGGGCTGGTGACTGGCTACTTTACCAGTGCTAACTGACTTACTCACATTCTTATTATAACCGTTGCCGATCATGGCCATACATACGAATGCGCATCAGTGCGCCTAGTTCAAGTTGTTGTTAATACTAAGTTTGCGAAACTCTTCATATCCGAGACTTTCTCTGTGTCGTCACTGGTCAAAAGTTTTGCGATGCCGGGAACCAAACTCAGCGCACCAAACACTAATTATGAGGGTCGATTACCTTCTTACAATTTGTTCACCTCGGAATAGAAGTTAAGAGGCTACCCAGGGGTTAAGTGCTTGGGCCATTTGCAAAGGAATCGTTTTGGCCATTCCCAAGTGGCACTCAACAGCTTCCACACTAATGTGGATTTCTGCAAATGACCCTTAGTATAAAAAATCGACAAAATAAATAATTGCTTGTTTGGTTTTTTAATGATTTTTTTTTCTTTGTGTACTGTTTTCAACGTTTTGTGGGTGGTGGGTGGTACACGCCCATTAGTATATATGTGTGAAGCGACAATCCATTAGAAGCCACCATATTAAAGAAGTTCATACAAAAGCACTAAAGTGGCCGTTGGGTTTGTATGGGGATTACCTCAATAAGTGGGGAGGTCCCACCCATTAATGTATAAGTGAAGCGCACGTTCATTAGAAGCTACCGTATCAATTATTAAGTTGATATTGACTACAATAAAAAAGTTTTTCATACAAATAATCTGTAGCGGACAGGGGTTTGTATGGGCGCTACCCCCTAAAAGTGGGCCCGACGGGTCAATACGGATAATCTATTTGACACATATAGTGAAATGGTATTTTAAAGTTTGTAACGCGTTAAAGGAGGCATCGTAGACTCCATTAAAGCATCCTCCACACATTCACGAGTTCTCAGCTGAGTTGCTGTCAAAAATATCAGATGAGATGAAATCGTAAATTTTAGTATATACTTATTTTTCTCATATGAGTGTTGAGTGTTGAAAGTGAAATTGAACACAACCTATTTGACATGAGATCTTCAGACATTAGAAGGCATTTAATTATCGACTCGACTGAGTCCACTTTTTTGCATTTACACTTAACTGATATGATTTGGTCTCATCTGAAATTATTGACAGCAACTCAGCTGAGTGTATTTGACAGCTGACTCATGAATGTGATCAGCTCGACAAGACGATGATGCTACACATTTTTGGACAGTTTTAAATTGACTACTTTTTATTGCCGCTAACTTAACTTAATATAATTTGTTGTATTTTTGCAGTTTATAATAAAGTTCTTTGGTGGAGAAAAACTGTATTCGAATTACGAACACCAGCGCTAAGCATAAATTCTCTTAGCTACTTCAGCTAACTGTCATCCAACTTATCGATTTTGTGAATAACGAACAGTTTTTCTCTTGAATCGCTGCAAAGACAAACATATTTTTTTTTCCATTCGTGGGCTAGTGAAATGGCTAGTCATTTTTGACTGGTGTTTTTCTAGGAAATGAGTGAGGGTACTTTGGCCAAACTACAGGGTTGTATTGAAAAATATATGTAAAATATTTTATGTATTCATTTTGTAGCATACTTTGATTAAATCCTCTACAAGCCTTTTTGTTAAACTCTTCTTTTTAAATAATATATAATATATTGAAGTACAATAAATCGTAGAAAGAGTAGCATTGTGGATAGGTACGTACAGGATTTTAGTAAAAAATAATTATAGTCGAATATTTTTTTAAGCAAACCTCGTATTCATATGTTAGTATATCTGGTGAGTGCTGCCATATTGACTGCTACTGTTTGCAGTTGTTGTATTTAAACACAACAACATCCACACACACACACACACACAAACACATAATACACATACGTAGTATCTGATTATTTTATTTACATGTGTGCATTTGTGTGAGTGTTCGAGTTTAACACATTATTGAATTACATTTAAAAGCTGCCATATAAAACTGATTCCAGACGAAATATAGTTTAACTTATTTATGAAAATATAAAAAAAGCGTCAAGAGCAGACAATAATAAAAGCAACCATCTGAAAATGAAGGGTTTTTCAAGTGAAAGTATGAAATGCTGAAGTGAAATAGGGAAAGAGTGTGTTTATAATGAGTTGAGCGCTGACAAGCGCCTTGAGTATCTCAATGTTTCAGTATAAAAATCAGGGAGGATAGACTCGTTTGAAGCACGAGTCGCATGAAGTTTAAATAATTTTTATTGAATATCAAATTTATACATGTTACCGTTCGCCTATCTAAGCGTTAGAAATGCTACTAGTTTCGCATTCTCAATGCATCGTTCTAGTTTACGCCGTCTGTGACCATTGTTAGGTTTATTTAGGAGGTTTTGAGGACACTGCTTACAATACTGAATTCAATCTGAATTGAATGACTTATTCTCAACATATTTCCACCATTTTGGGTCTGCCATTTTGTTAACGAAAATTGTGACCTCAAATACTTCATGAACCACCACGAATAAATATTAAAAACCCATTTCGTTTCGATTCAAGCACTTCAAGAACAGTTTATAATAATTTTCTTCGCTGCAATAAACTGATATTCGAACCGCGCCCAACGTCACTGAGCGCAAAGTCGTAGCATCTTAGCTAATGCAGCTAACATGTACCCAACTCATCGATTTGCTGAATAACAGATAGTTGGCTCAACTTCTTCACAGTTGCTTGAAATGAAATTTTTTTTTTTTAATTTTTGAACTGGCTACTAGCTGCTGTACCGAGTGGTAGTAAATTAGCCCTCGGTAATGTAATGCAGAGCGGAACTGAATAAATTACTTGCGAACTAGTCGCCATTTGCTTGCTGGCGGGTTTTTACTTGATCGTTCTTGAGTTTATGATAATTTATGTTGCAATTGTCATCACACAGTGGTCAATAAAAAGCTTGGCCAAAATTCGATAAATAGAAGTTTAAAAAATTTTTCCATGACACCACTTTGTATATAGAATGAACAAATAATACCGTGAAAATATAGATAAATATGCTATTTTTGCCGAACTGTTGGTACTTTGCTGTTTTTGAGTGCAGTGTTGCCTTATCTTTCGCTTAGAAGCTCACATTTCCTCAATTTGCTCCTCCACCTGGTTTTCGTTTCACTTTTTGATGAAACTATGTTTGAACCTTTCGCACTGGTAGATTTTTTGCTTTGTCTATTTTGTGATCTGCTCTAACAAAAAGGAAGGAGAAAGTATATGCTCATATTATTCGTGTGTCATACGGCCATAAGTTAATGACCGTCTCGTTTGTCATTTCAAATGAATTCGTGCAAGACTTTAAAAATGAAGCATAGTGAGAGTTTTGTACTAAAAAGCCCAGAGAGATCAAAATTTATACAGCGCTTTTGAGTTCATTTAGTTCATCTCCATTAAATAAATTATCCATGAATTTTATGTAAAGCAGCAGAATCTTTTATTTTTACATTTATATATAATTCATATTCATGCTTACTCCCTGGTAAATTCGCTAACATAAGAATACACGTACGCAGACCTACAAATATTCAACAACAAACAATAGTGAAATTGTAGTTGTGTAATGCTGCTTCTTGGCTTCAATAAGAAACTTTTTAGTATTTTACCCCCTTCGGTGCGATGGCACAGCAGGATTTTCATTTAATTTCATTTGAGCTGATTCTGCTGCTGCAACAACAATAACAACAACAACAATAAGGACGATAATCCTAGGCAACCAAATTGAAGGACTTTGCTGATTTTATACATTTGTTCAATACATATAAGTATAATATTTTATGAATTCCAGAAGTATATAGTGCAACTGAGCGCCATAAAAAAATTGAAAAATCATAATTTTTATTTTGTTGGTTTTATACATTTGGCGAGAAAAGAAATATGAAAAACAGTAAATTTTCTTGCTACTATTTACTCAGGCATATTGTTTCATGCCAATTTTCCAATTATGCGAGACGTCAATCAATATATGAGTATATTTGCCGATCAAAAAGTACCTGGAACGAAAATACTTTAATTATACCCTGATATTTATTTTGTTTAATTTTAAGTAAATCCCATTAGATGAAAAACTCATGTTACAACACTTCTTTAAATTTTCGAAACACTATTCATAGACTGATTTTTGAAATTAATTTAAGAGCCCAATCGGACCAAAAACCGCGGAGTGGTAACTTGAATCATGGTAACAGCAAAAAGTCAGACGAGACCATGTCAGATATTTTTAGAGTATCTGAAAAATTCATCTCATCCCCAAAATATAGTGCATAATGTTTTGTATCCATGAAAATGAGACCCTAAGGCCAGCTACTATCTTCCTGACGATGTTTAAGCATATATTTTGACTTTTTGGTCAGTCGAAGAGGTGAATAGACGTCCAGAACGAGGCAAATCATCAACTACTCTGCGGTCCGATTTGAACTCTTTGTATCACTCGTATGCCGGTTTTTGACATTTTTTGGCATTTTTGACTCTCTGTACGCTTTCTTCAATAGTCTTCAGCGTCAAAGATATCAAATGATGTGAGCTATTATATTCTAGTTTGGAGTGCATTGCTGTACATCAAATGGACGAAAGTCTCATGTTCTTCAGGAAGGCACCACAAACTGAAGCTGATACAACATATTACTACAATCATATTCGTTCCCAAGGACGACTGGGTTTACGCCCCGGACCGATCTGCACAAGAAGATTTGTGCAGTCAAAGGTTGTCCAACTCAGCCCAAGTGGCTGTATCAGCTCACAAGAAGAAGCTGCTACAACAACAATCATATTAGTGGAATCATAAGTTTGTGGAGGAAAATCACACGACGACAGGTTATACGATTTGTTAGTGATGGTAGATTAATAAGGCGAAGTCTATCACTATATAAAGGCAGACGGCAGATGGGATCCTAGTTTAGTTTACGAAGAGCAAATAGTAAGAATGGTTTCTGAACGCTCTTATATATAATTACTCAAGGAATAAGAAACTAAGTGTAGCTTAACACGCTAAAATGTCATAATCTTGTATTTTAAATAGTTCAGATACAACATAATTTAAAATCTGTAAACTTCAGAAATGCAACTTTTCGATATCTCGCTGCAAACGCAAGTAAACATTATAAACCGAAAGCGTCAAGCAAAGTGTAACATCATCGGCGTACATAAGTAGCTTTGAAAGAAGACAACACAAGATAAAAAGAATAAAAAGTAAAGGCCTTAAGTGGTCCTAGAAATAGTGGTTTTAAATAATACACGTTTAGTACGCTGTAATAAATAGTCCGTAATTCAGTTAAGCAAGTTGGGAGTAAAGCTCAGAAGCTTACTGAAATCAGTAAAAACCACATCAGTTTGCATCTTTTGACAAAATCCATGAGTGATCAAAAAGGTCAACTCGAAAAGGTTTGTTGACGTCAACCGGCGTTTGACAAAACCATGCTGTGAATATGATATTATTTAGCCACATCGTTGTTTGAACTGAGATGTAATCAGTTTTTCGAGTAGCTTGGAAATTACAGGTAGTTTAACAATACCCCTATAATTTTCTCTATCGTACTTACTACCTTTCTTATGAATTATGAAAGATTCCCTTCATTTGAGTACAAAATTTCAGTACACAGCTAAAAACATTGTCTGGAATTGGAGAAAAACACAATTATATTGGAGAAGTTATTCCTCTTGGTTAGTAGGTAAATAAATAGGTACTATTTGAGTGAGGCAGATTGTAAGAATATGAAGTAGTATTGTTGTAACCTTGTTTTGTGTACGTTAATTGGAAAAAAGTTTCAAATAAATCCGAAATGTGGTTATGAAAATGGAGTGAAGACGGAAACATACCAGATTTGCGATAAGAGTTAACAAAGTTGAAAAGCTGCTTATTCATTATTATTTATGATGGGGACATTTAAAAACTACGACATAAAATGTCTATTGTTTGTACTACTGAGTTAGATGATCTGCCCTATGCCTATATGTAGAATGAATCTCAGTACTTTGCTATGATCCAAACTTCTCAGTTGCTCCTTTCTAATAAAGTGATTACCTAGTATATGCAGTCTGCTTCTAGTTACAGCTTCACATTCAGCAAGAATGTAAGGACGTGTCTCCATTTCGTGGTCACAGAATCTGTATTCGGGTGAGTTATGTATCCCCAAAACAAATAAATGTTTCTTTAGTCTACAGTGGCCTGTTAGCAGTCCTGTTAGTATTCTTAGTTAGTTCCTGCCTAGTTGGAGCATAATTTTCGATCTAATCGGGTTGTAAACCCCTTTGCTTGTCTTAGAACTTGGCTTGTAGCACAGTGTTGTTCTTTTCCTATATTCTTCTCCCTGCGGATTACTTCCAATATAGTCCAATGTCTACCGATGCCACAATACGGCTCAATAGCGTTGCCGCTCCTTGTCTTGCAAGCTTGTCCGCCTGTTCATTTCGGGGAATATTGTTATGACCAGGCACTCACAGCAGAATTCTGTTATGTGTTCACCGAGTTTTTCCAATAGACTTTTTGCTTCAAGCACTTGCTTTGCCCTAACTACGTTGGAGTTAAGTGCCTTTATCGCAGCCTGGCTGAATTGCGCACATCTGATTATGCGCACATCTCTGTTTGGAAGATACTGGTGTGTTTTCCCAACGACTCCCAATGGCCCAGTCTTAGGGCCTACAACTCCTACAATGTACCATCTCCATCACCAAAAATTCGAACGAGCGACGCAATATCTATCAAAATCTATCTGAGAGACACATTTCTTAAACTTTTTAAAGATATAATATTTTTTAGGTTTGATAATCTAAACCAAGGGCGTTTACTAGAGTTATCAGCCACATTAACAGATGGTGCACATATCCAATGCTTTATAGATAGTATTTGATAAAACATATTGGTTTAAATAAGAATTTCCAGATATATTTTGATCAGGAGGTATGAGCAGTACATAAAACAACTCTTTCGATATAATGACGTACAAAGCTACAGCAATTTTATTAGCTCATATAAATGTATGTTCCTAAAATGAAATTTGTGTAGCCCTTTTGCTAAAGTTGGCGTTGAAGTTGATGTGTATTGTGAAGCCATTCAGTTGTCTGCAGCACAAAGGATTCTGTCTGCATGTCTGGTCGGAAAGGTTTCATATAGTAGCTACAGACGGCTTGTGCTGCTTCGCTTTTTGTGTTCTTTGACAACATACTGTATATACAATACTTGTAGTACCTATTTACAGTTTTTTTTTTTATTTTATAAAAAATGTCTACCTTTTACTTTTAATATGTAGATACTTAATTCTTTTTCTCATTTTTTTCAGGGCTGTGAAATTTACATCGAAATTATTCGGCCGTGCATTGTCGAAGCGCATAAAGGCCACGGTGCTCTACGCCACAGAAACCGGAAAATCAGAGCAGTATGCAAAGCAATTATGTGAGCTGTTGGGACATGCATTTAATGCGCAGGTGAGTTAAATTAATTAATATTTACATAAAGTTAATCTGTTGTAGCCGCATGCGGGTAAATGGTATTCCTATGCATACAAGTGTGAGGAAATTATTGAAATGAGTTTATTGTATGAAAAATTACGTATACCGCCATTGACATTGCAGACGTATATTTTACTTATACTGTTTTATTATCTTGTCTGAAAGGGCTTTGAGGCTCATTGTCGCGCATTTTTATGTAATGAATACGGACAGCAATTAAGGCAAGGTTTTCAATTAATTAATGATATATTAATATTAACGAAGAAGTTGTTTTATTAAGTGCGTGCTTATTATAATAAGACTTTGCGTAGAACCACTATTTTGTAGTATAAATATGAATCAAATATTAAAAAGTATATATAAGTTTCATTTGGCTCAGGGTAATTTTTACATTGAGAAATACTTTTTTTTACGAAGAGAGAATAATAAATTGTTGTTACACAGAAAAATGTTTTAGCCGCAGTTAGACGTGTTTCGTACTTAGCTACAAGTTCTCATCAGTCTGTATGCGCACATTACAATTTTTTGCTACTTATATCAAGCTACTCAGGTAAAACAACCTATATATCATAAGAATTTCAATATATGCAATGATAAGCAATTTCACCATCGCTTGAGTATTGTTGTTATATTAAAAAATTGCCAGTTAGGGAATTTAGTTCATTTTTGTCAAAAATTGATCAGACAGTCAAAGATGAAAGCATTTGTAATTAATTTTTTATACAAATCACACAATAGTTTCAAAGCGTATTAACAGGTGGTCTGAAACACTGTAAAGGGGAGCCCATAATCTTAATCAGCTCGTCTCGCCAGTCTATCTTTTTTTGTCCGCCAATTTTTAATATATCCAGTAGTTAGTCCACATTTAGAATGCTTTTTATTACAGTTTTATAGAGTATCCATATTGACATGCCACGCCCACTTTTTGGGGTGGCCCCCATACAAACCATCGCCCTCTTTGACTTTTTGTATGCTTTTTTTTGTTTATAGCTTCCAATGTCACCTTAAAAATTAATAGGGTGGATTCTTACGATTCTTCACATATGTATATTGATTCTTCACATATGTATATATTTAAGGGTGTAATCCCTTCACTTTTTGGAGTACACCCGTATAAACTACACGCTCATTTTTGCTTCTTTCCATGGCAAACGTTTTTGTTGCAGTCAATATCGCCTAGAAAATTGTCATGACGGATTCTAATGAGCGTAAGCTTTACAGCAATATCAAAGGGCGTGTCTCGCCCATTTTTAGACGTAGCTCCCATACAAGCTAGTCGCCCACTTTCGAAATTTTTAATGAGAAACTTTCTTATTACAGTCACTTTAAACTTAAAATTTAATATAGTGACTTGTTATGGACAAACGCTTAACAATTCTAGAGAAAAAAGTGTGATTTCCCGTTTTTAGGGTTAGCCCCAATACAAGCCCCACCACCCTTTTTAGTGATTTTTCATAAAAACTTTTCCATTTCCGGCTAAATCAACTTGCATTTGACATGGTGGCTTCGCATGGACAAACGCTTTGCATAATTGGCAAGGGGTGTGTCACCCCCACTTTTGGGATAGACTCTAAGAAACTGACATGTCACGTTCAGGTTGTTACATTTTTTCTTTACACCAGCTGCGTTCACAGCTGAAATTTCGTTTGAAATGTGTGATCGCCCTTTCGAACGTCGCCTCCAATTAATTCTGGAATTTTGGAGTTCTGTTGTTCATCAGGATAAGATGACCAGCTTAGTGTAGCCGCTCAAGTTAGTTGTGCTGAACTATGTCAACATTATAAAATAGTTAATACGGACCCGAAACCCCAATAGGTCAAAGATTCTACGAATAATCTTTCTGTTGATCACAACCAAAAGCTGAGATGCTGCACTCCTGCACCATATAGCAGGACCGGGATTATCAATGTCTTATAGACTACCAGCTTATTTCGAGAAAGGGCTCTACTTCTAATTTGCTTGCTGAACCCAAACGATTTTCTCATTCCGTGGTTGTTCCCATTCCCATTGTGCGTTGTTGTTGCAGGTTATCTCTGTTATAAGGTAGATAAGGTTTTCTATAACGCTACAGTTAGAATTCTCCGTTTTCACAGACCGTCAAGATCGGACATCAAGTACTTCGTTATCATCGTTCACCGCTGTTTCTCAATTTCGGCGTTCCTTAGTGCCGATGAAGTCAATGTCATCAGCATACTCCTTGTGAAAGATCGTGTCCCACCGTTCTGCGTATGAACATCGGCGTAAAGTGTACTCCATCAGGAGATTAAATAAGTATCACGATAAAGCATTACCCGAAACCTCTCTTGGTATCAAATTTCTCCTAATCTGACGACTCTTTGTGTGTGATTGCAACATCATGCAAAGACGAACGATGCTTGATGGGATACCAAGTTCAGATAGCGCTTTGAAAAAGTTCGTTCTTATCGGCTTCAAATCATCAAGGTAAAACACAGTATTCAGTTAGAAAGAACTTTTTATGTGGATACTATTCACTTTGAGTTCCCTTTTCCTTCTCTTAACTGATTTTTATTCGAATTTCTTTAATTGGTTCTGCATATTTTTACACTTTGCCGCTTGATCTATGGTCGTATTGAAAAAGGTAAATTTAAGCTTCACTTGTCACAATGGTGTACAAGAAGTTTTGGTTTTGTTTTCCGAATGTTGAAAAAATTGAAGATCAGCTAATTTCTTGCAAAGACGATTCAGAGAAAATGAAACACTTCTTTTAACCCAAATCTTCTAAGAAAATGCGAAATACTTATATTTTGGAGATAAACAATTCCATTAATTGGAATGAAGATTTTGCTGATCTTTGATGAACTAACAGTTTGGGTCACATAATCGGCTTTCACGGATTATTACAGTTCACTTAAATATTTGTCCGACCATCCTTAAAGCATGTATACCGTGGACTCTGCTACGGTTTAAACTTGTTTCATCACTTGAAACGTTTCGGTGAAACTTTTACCAAGTTTAACTTTCTTTGAAACTCATTTTGTCATCACTTGGTGTCACTTCTAGTTATTATACGAGTATATTTTTCAGTATATCAGTGACGGATATAACTAGTCAACGCAGATACCGTTCAATATATGTCTCCACTGGGATGTCTTCAGTGAAAATGTGCTAACTTGGTTGGGAATATAACTGGTAGATTAGGAGCCAGTGTTTCAAATAATATACAATCCGTAAAGACTCTATAACTAAACCAATGCTCTATATGGGTTTTATATGCTTTTGTGACCAGATATTGATCCATAATTGAATATTTAGGACGCTTATTAGTTTAAAATTTTGAATCAAGCTTGAATAGTACAAAAACTATCTATGCCAAAACATCGTTCTTCATCGAATATTTGAATGGTATGATTTACCAATCAGAATGATATTTTTGATCTAACAGGTTTTAACAAAATCTTACTAATATGTGTTCTGCAAGATCAAACGTAAAAAGTGTGGGAGTTATAGGTTAAAGACAACTTGATAATACATTCTCCAGTTGCATAATCATCGTGTCGAACCGTAGGAAACATTCAGGCTAGTTTATTTCATACAAACATTTTCTTTTTATTTTGTTGTTTTGTGCTATGAGTTAAAAATTTTGTATTAAAATTAAGCCACAAAATGTTCGGCTCATAAATTCTGCCAATTTAGCACATGGGCACTCAACTAGGCGCTAATTTGCATGTTGCTCTATTATTAAAATAAGAATAAAACAAAAAAAAAACAAAAACAAAAAGGAAAAGGAAAATCTTGTATCCAAATTTGATGGAACTTAGCCTGTGACCTTTACACAAAAAAAAAAAAAAGAAATTACAACAAATTTAGTCGAACTACTCTTACTTATAGTAGATGAAAAAACCCGGCGCTAAATAGAGCAAGTAGCCTCACTCAAGCGCTCATTATGCAGCATTAACATTTTATTTTTATATGGACTAATGCACTTCTTCTTGCTGGTCGTTTGCCTTTTTTTTATTAGAATATAATGCTGTCACTCATTTAAGCTGCAAAATAAAAAGCAGCTGCGTGTCAGCTGTGTTAAACATTGTAAGAACTCTGCCAAGGAACTATACGGACGGAGCTTAAGCGTTGACGTTAACACACTCCCGTATAAAAAGTAAATAGACATTAAGGTGGCAACTGTGGGACTGCTGGGAAAGGTTGTTGTTGCGAACAGTTGTATTCCGTTGGGTTAAGATATGGAACTTAAAGCTGTCAGTGGAGACAAATATTTAGTTTAATGTTTTTATAGTGTATTACTAATGGTTTTAATGAGAACAAAGAAGGTACCTAATAAGAATTGAAATTATTATTTTATTTTACTTTTTTTTTTTTTTTTTTGGGAAGCGTCTAATTATGTAGAAATATTATAAAGTGAAACATACTGTTAGTATAAAGGTTATTACCCAGCAAAAGTTGAAAACAAAATTTTTATGAAAACAGGATTTATGAACAGCAGGATTCAAGCACTGAATCAGTTTGAAAAGTACTTTGAAAATCCAAGAGATGGCGAGCGCTAGTTTTTAAACAAGTTTATTTTTGAGCAATCTGCATCATTAACTTTGTGTATTGATATCCAGTGAAAGGAGACATGAAAGGCAGACAGACGAACAGAAGTCAGAAGATTTCCGCTCTGATTAACTCAGAGAAACTCCCTGTTTCAACTACTGCATGGCCTATGATGTGTTACGATGGAGGAAATGACTAAAATACTTGCTTGGATTGTGCTTCGCCAACGCCAAGTAATGCGTCGAAGTTCTCATACGTTTGCACTTGAGATCAATATCAGCACCCACATGATTGCTGTTGGGCTATCTGCCTTTTATGTCCGCGCTCAATGGGTGCCAAATACATCTGGGTGCCAAATAATCTAATGATAAATGATACTTATCAGTACGAAACTAATTTAAAAACAGAGTGCGCTATTTCTTAAATCTGAACGGACTTTTTAGTCTGCCCACGTAGTTATTAAATTTTTTTGTAAGAATTGGCTTTATTTTCTTCACACAGAGCTAGAGTTTAAGACTCCTAAACCCAATAATACCCAATTTTTTTTTTTATCTGACAAACTAGACTAATTTTGGGTTCAAACAAATAAATGTGAAGTTTGATTTTTGATTTGATGTTAGTTTAGCTGGTACAGTTGAAATTTGTAATAAAATTTTATATATTTTCTTATTTACAGTTATAAAAAGCAAAGAAACCTTTTTTTTTGAGGTTACATTTTAAACAAAAAATCTGAGTTTTAGGCTTGCAAGTTTTAGGCTTTTTATACCAAATCAATCTAAAAATATGCACCAATGACCGATCTGGTCGTAACGGACTATATGTGCTGGCAAGTAGAATGGCTTCGACTGCCACAACAACGATTTCTTTAAATGCTCCCGGGATGGTGTATGTTTGCCAAACAGTTGCTATTAGAGGACATAACAGTTATGCAATCAAATACCAACTATATATATAATGGTACCAAAGATGTTCGCAATTTCCATGTATGATGAAACCACGGTTGAGATAGCTCTAGATAGGCATCGTTCTTCGAGTCTTTCAACATCGGAACCAACATCAGCAGTGAAAGTACTGAAAAACTAATGTTAGCGGTACGATTGTCCTTCGGGTGCGGTGAGACCAAGTCCATTTTCATCCTTTATGGAGGTTGTACTTCTGATGTAGTTCCCACGAAACAAGTTTATAGAGTTATATGCAGTACACATATGGCCAGAATGCGTCGTACTCTCGACTTGCCTAGCAATCTGATTAAGTTGGTTATCTCAATCTCTTCTCACCATCTTTTTTACTATTTTAGCAGTAATCTATATATTATATAATCTATAAGTTGCCTTAGCTATCTGTTTATCGCAATCATTTTTAAATCGAAGATATGCGTTATTCTTCGCCTGCGATCGTCGCTCCTCCTTTTTTTCGTTTGGCTCCTCTCCCGGTTCTTATTTCAATGTGGTCAATTTGATTTTTCGTTTGATTGTTGCGTATTTCTTAGATAAATTGGTGAATTTTAGGATGTGGGAATTAAGTTCCATATATAAATAACTGATGGCTTGTGAAAGATTCATTGTCACTGAGACCGGGAATGCTCACAATGGATTAAAGTTTATTATTGGTACTAAATTTCTTCGCGTTAAAGTCACAGAATAATACACCGCTCGGAATTTCATTGAGAATTGCTTCAAGTTGACTGTAAAATTCGTTCTTTATGGCGTCTGTATCAGATTCAGTTGGAACATTGCTTTGTATGATTGTAAGTTTCCGTATCATAGTATTAAAATAGGCTGTAATTATTCACTCAGATAAGGAGCGCCATTCCAGCTAAGTTAACCATTGGGGACACCATTATTCCGACTCCATTTTTTATTGGTTTGTGATAAGAAGCTGCGATTCATTATTAAGCCGCCTGACCTCGCTTAGTCCTAGTATATCCAGTTTGTAAGAATGCATGTGGCGATCATTATCCGTTGTTTCATGTCAAATTTCATTATCAGTGTGGATGGGTTGTTTTCTAATAATTTTTTGATGAGACTGGGTTATTGGCATTAAGCTCCACCTGCTTGACTATGCTGTGGATAGCATATTGAGATGAAACAGCTTCAGAAGCAATATCATTAGACGGTAACTTTTCATAGTTAACTCGGCTTTGACCGAATGATAAGACACTACTCTGTAGATACTTTTCTAAAACCTGAAAGTCTGTTAGCTGCTTGAGTTAGTCGCCAAAGAATGCCGATTGATTTTCTGAAATTTTCGCCGCTAAAGTGGACTTCTATAACCGACTCCATTACCCAAGTAATGCAGTAATGCAACAATATTTGATTTCATTGTATGTAAGATTTTAGATTTCCAGCCAAGAAACGAGGGTGTCCATAGTTTTTAGATTGAGAAAAAATTTCAAAACCCAACTACGATGTTGTAACTTTCGATTCAGGTTCGCCTACTCAAAATATTTCTAGGAAATTTCTAGCAGAACCATTTACAGTAAAATGCTAATATACCGCACCTATAGTATAAAGTGTGTGCCCTCGGAATAAATTTGAATTTGTTAGATTAGAAGCCATTTTTCATTTTTGTATTACATAGTCTGAACACAAGGCATCTCGTTGTCGAGTACTACAGCATTTTCACTTGCAAACTTATCAAACAACTCTCGCACAAACAATACAGTTGAAGCATCTTCTTATATGTAGCCTACTTTTTGGCTTTTTCATCTTTTATTGCGAAAGCTTCTCTGAGCTTCTTTATGTGAAAGTTGTTAACTTACATCTAATTACTTATTTCTACTTTTGTACATGTATTAATCTTGCTTTCTTTTTTATGAACCTCCGCACAGATATATTGCATGTCCGATTACGATATATCTTCAATTGAACATGAGGCGCTACTGATTGTCGTGGCATCCACTTTTGGCAATGGTGATCCACCGGAAAATGGCGAGGTAAGTAGAAATTTTAGCTAAAAGTTACAACAATTCGTAAAATTAAATTGAAATGGGAACGATTTACTTAATATCCTTTTTGGCTATGGTATACAATATTTAGTATGAATTGGCTTGTTGTATTAAATGCGCAATTATCGTTAACATAATTAATTCAATGCTAATCAAATTGCGTATTCAGCTTAAATACGCTGAACGACATATCGGCATTAAGTTTTAGCTGTCCCAACAGAATCCAAAGGATACGGCTACTTAACATGACCAATAGCAGCAATCTGCCTACACTAATGAGTACATTATCCCCGCATTAGCATGGACAAAGTGAACGGGGGCTGATGAGGCGCCTCTAGCATCATCATCCTCCGCATCCACATCCTTGTAGTCTATGCCTGTTCAAGCTTAATGACATATTCTGTTTAACTTTAACTTCTTTCTCTTTCTCTCGAAATTCGAAATGCTGCCTTATGGACACGCACGCAGTTATTCTCGCAGGATTTGTACGCAATGCGTATACAGGAGTCTGGTGAAAACGGACTACAGGATTCCAGGTAAGTAGCCAACCTGCCATGCTATGCAGCTTTGTTAGATAAAAGCGTGTTGCAATATAAATGGAAATGTTTAGGGTCAATGAAAAGTCAATAAATTTCAAACGCCGCTTTGTGGCCTTTTATATTTTTGTTGGGGTTCGCTTTTTATTTAACAAATTTTTGTTGTTTCCTTTTTGCGTCTCTGCCGGTCTGACCGTGTGCGTAAATAAGCGCCGCATAAATATTCTGTCAAGTTTGCTTTTCGTTACCGTGTGGTGCATAAATTTAAAATAAATCAGCCAGCCAGTCAGCAAGATAATACTGAATTGTGGTATTTCTATTTAAACGTCTTGTTTAAGCACTTTGAATTGGGTGTTGTGCATTTTTTGCGCAGCAAATGAATTCAGTGGAAGCAGTTTGTTGCTTTGTATTGCAATTTAAACAAAATTGGCTTAATTTATTTTGCCTTTTTTTATAGTCTGAGTAGATTTTTGTCTGAGGCAGCAATACTTTGTTATATATTCTATGTTCTTCTTTGGTTGAGGTCCTTCGCTTTACTTAATTTTGTGTGTAGCTCAAATTTAAAATTTTGCAATTGCTTATTATTATATGTAAATCGAATATGTTGACCTGGGGCTATGGGCTGTCGATTAAAGTTCGAGGCAGACACTTAAATGTTTGCTAAAAACTGATGATGTTATTACTAAATTTATGTAACATGCTTCTTCAATTTTTATACTTAATTTGATATTTAATTTCTTTTCTTATCCTTCTTATACAGGTTAGGCCTAAGAGCTAATTTATATTAAAATTTTTATTAGTGAGACCTTAAAAGCCGCTATTATAATACAGCAAGCACTTGTCTACATACTCGTTTGACTTCGACTACTTGTTTAATAATAAAACTGTTATAAATATTTGTCTTCTTTAGAAAATCAGGGCCCAATCCGGAGTCACTTTTCAATTATTTTCGTGTCTTTGTAACGAAAAGTTTTTATTTTTGTTCTCTCTTTACATTGAGAGAAATATGTCGAATATTTATCATTGTAAAAATGGGGACAGAGTCGTTTGCAGTGGTCCACATTAGTGGGAAAAGTTATTGATTGTCATTCTCTTGTGAATTGCCAAAAACGTTTCTTTTGCAAACGGCGCAAGTAGCTTACAAACGTCCGTTAGGACACATAACCCCTGGGTAGCATCTGCACAAAATTCGGGCGAACTTTCTTTTGAATAGAAATGTGTCGTTCGCTTAAGCCACTACCTGATTATCACAATAATACATGGCCTTTTAGTACTACGAGTATGTTCACGATCATAATAGATTGAAGTAAGAACTTTACAAACATATCCCTATGAGTAAATCTTATTTTGTAGTTTTCTGCATTGAATTAAGTGTTTATGTTTAAATGTTTAAGTACTATTTTCTTGTAGCAATACCAACTTCCAATATATATACACACATATGTAGTCAATTCGGCTTTATTGTTTATTTTCATTCATTAATTTAATATGTAAGGCATATAATTAACACGCATTGTAGTATGCTCTTTTTTTTCGAGAACTCACATAATTCTATGAGTATGTTTATGCAGGCGCCTTATAAATTACAACTCCCTTCAAATAACAAAGCGCGCAATTGGAAAATCCGCACAATTTCCTTTACCACGGATGTAAACCAAACAACAGACACACGCACCGACAAATAGACAGACGGACGGACAAACAAAAGCAATAATTTTGTTATTTCGATATTTTTTATGATGTAAAGGGGATTTCCGCTTGACAACTTTGACAACTCAGTATAACAATTCAGCCAAAGCAACAAACACAAAGTAGAAGTAATACGTAGAGTATACGGATCAGAGTCGATTTAATTTCTGAGTAGAACACAAATTCATATCCGTCGAAACAACATGCGAATGAATGTACTATTAAGTTGAGGAGCGCACACATGTTGAATGAAATTGCCGCGTGGCGGAGAGGGGAAAAAAAGAAAGAAAAATTTAAAATTCATATGAAAATATTCAATATGCAGAGGACATTATAGTAGAAACATTTTGTTGTGGATGGCATTGGAAACAGCGCGCCTTAAAGTATGCAATGTGTGTTAATTCAATAAAATATGATAAGCAGTGAAGAGAAATGAAATGCCTGTAGGGACAAATCAAACAGAAACTGGCATACAAGGACACACGAATACACACGAGCACAAACTCATGCAAAGAGCCTTAAATGTTTCAATATATTTTGGAAAATTATTATGAAAATTTATAAAATTTTGGAAGCATTTTCTGTGCTGGAATCTGTGTTCGTTTGTTCGTCTGTTTGCTTATCAATTTTTGTATTTGTAATAACAAAGCTTCTCTTTTTTGTTGCCAAGGATTAGTAAAAATAACAATGTGGGCTTGTTTATTATAATTATTATTATTATTGTATATTTTCGGTTGTCAAGATTTCGACAAGATATAAGTGTAGCAGCAGACAAGTAGCAATAAAATCCAATTAAAATGATTTATTAATAATTTACGTAATTTATGCTTCAGTTCATTAATTTTGCGATTGAAGTGTGCGTGCAGTTTAATTTATTATAACCAAAAATTAGTCGATTTATTAGCACACGCAAATATGCACATTATTTAGCTACCAAATACTTAAAATTTAACTATTTGAAAGGTTTCGACGCGGTTGAACTTGAGTTCACTAGTTTCAATTAAAGTTTTTCTTTTGGAATCTGTTACGAAAGAAAGGGCTTTTTTGAAGATAATTTCAATAAGTTAATTTGCATTTACAATATATATTCTTCATCAACATGCGAAGAAAAGTTTATATAGTCCTGTCCGTCCAACAGTATCCTTGAAAAAATATCTCGTATTCCCAATTGTCTATGTATGTTAAGCGGCTGTCTCTTAAAAGGCAATATATCGCATTTCAACCTAATATTGACACTCATAAAAACGTTTTTCTTACAAAACGTCAAAAGTAGGCAGTAGGTTTGTATGGGAGCTACCCCAAATAGTGTGCGGGGCACGCCCGTTAGTCTATGTATGTTAAGCGGCTGACCATAAAAAGGCACCACATTGCATTTCAACCTAGTATTGACTTTAATAAAAAAGTTTTCTTACAAAAAGTCAAAAGTGGGCAGTAGGTTTGTATGGGAGCTAGAGCAAATAATGGGTCCCACCCATTAATGTATATGTCAAGCATCCGTCTACTTTAAGTTACTATATCAATTTTTAAGTTGATATTGACTACAATAAAAATGTTTTTCATACAAAAAGTCAAAAGTGGGCGGTCAGCTTGTATGGGGGCTACCCCAAAAAGTGGGCGTGGCGGGTCAATCTTGACACTCTATTAAACTGGAATAAAAAGAAGTATACGTGCAAAATTTCAACTGGATAGCATAAAAATTAGTACCCAAAAAATGCGCAACAACATACAGACGGACAGACAGACAGACAGACGGACATGGCTAGATCAAGATTATATATACTTTATGGGGTCTACGATGGAGCCATCGTGGTTTAATGCGTTACAAACTTTCAGACAAACTAATGATACCATTTTACACTATGTGTGAATGGTATAAAAACCTCTTGACCAGGTAAAAATTAAGTGACGAGAGCCTACTTGCAACTCATAAAACTACTGATATCAGTTTTGTTACGATATATTTATATTTTTAATTTTTATGGTTCGAATCGATTGTAATATGTAATTAATCGTTCTTTGATTTTTATCTCGTCATGAGGTTTTTTTATTTGATAAACAATGTTCAGCAAAAAAACGACGGTTTAACTTATTAAAAACGAAATTTTATAATTCGCCAAGACTTTACGAGTATGCGTAGACTATGTTGAGTTTAATAAAAAACTGTGTTAAATTCTAACATTTTTATATTCATACTTTTACTCCTTTTTCTATTATTTTTCTTTTGGCTTTTTGTATTTTTTTTGTTTAATGTTTTTATCTGGTTTTTTTTTTTGTAATTGGTACTGCAGAACCATTCGATATATGAGGCATTATTCATGAAGTGTACCAGATGAAAAAATAAAAATGTTCCAAATCAATTTGAAGTTTTTATATATTGTGCCACTATTGGTCATTAAATAAGAAAATATAAGTTTTAATATAGCTAGATAAAACATATAGTGGCCCTATCTCTGGACTTATACTTACATTTTATTAGCATGGGTTTCTTCGCATTTTATGGCTATAACGTTTGGTGTGACCAACTTATTGACATCTGACCAGATCATCGAAGCGATGAGAGGCCCAATTTATACCTATTACTACGTTTTCGCTCTGTGTGCACGATTAACATGTCCAACGATGACTCATGGACTCGAATTTTAGGGCTGTGTCCATTTCTTTGTGACCTTGACGCAAAAAGTCTTGATTTATGGCACAGTACAGTTTATGAGGAATGATCTAAAAATAACCGAAAAAATAATCTATAAAATAAAACAAGCATGATATTATGTTTCAAAGCTAATATTTCGCTTTTTGGGATGTTGCTTAGCACTTGTGTCAAGGCTGCTTGTATGGCTGGAATGTCATCGTAAAAAGCTCCTTTCATTGCAGTTTTAATTTGTGGGAAGAGAAAATAGTCGCACGGTGATAGATCAAGCGAATACGGATAGTCGTCGATGAGAAAAATCTGTTTGTTTTTGACATGATAACGTCTTATAAATCGATGAACGCCGGCACATACGAAAGAGCCATGCCTATTTGTCACGCTCCGCCTGAACAAGCGATAGACAGGCACGATCGGCCTAATCGTTCGGCTTGTGAAGCATTGGCTTGTGAAAGCTATAGTTATGTGTGTGTGTGTTTGCGTATTAGTGTTATCTACCGCGCGGTGGGGTGCGGTGCTGTGTATGTTTAACTTTGGTAGAATATACACATACATATGTACATACATATATGGAAATAACATTGTACCCTGCAAGCGTATAATAAGTTTGTTCGAATGTATGTAACAGGCAGAATAAATATGTATATATTACAATAGAATACTGTATATATACATATGTATATACATATTATATATAATATTATGTTTATATTGTATATAATATATATAATATTATGTATATACTGTATATATATTTGAAAATATTTGAATTAACGAGTGCAAATGAATGTGAATTTATCGAAAAAATTTAAATTTTCAATTAAGTCCTTCTTTGTATTATACATAACAATGTGATAATTCAGTGACAATAATTCAATTCAATTCATAAAAGTATACAATTTTTCATCAATGTTGTCTTATGACGTTATCACGTAAAATTATCGCCCGTAACTGACTTTACAGACAACCATTTTTTAACAATTCGTAAGTGTCAGCAAATTTGTTACCGAGTTTAAAACAAAATTAAATATATTTGCTCTTTGTTCCATTATGTTTTTACGACATAACTACAAAACTGCTGTTATTAAATCGAGTGTCATTTTGTAACCTGTCAAACGATTAGCATGAACTTAGCTGCTTTTGAATGAAGAAAAATGTACCTTTCTAACACTGCCAACATTTAGTAGATGGCGCTACGTGTTCTATGATTTAAATTAAAAGTTCGGTTATTTTTAGATCATACCGTGTACATACAAAAGGTGAAGCCAATTAATAATATTGATATTATATAAATTGTACATTTGTATCAGTAAAAACTTGATGACTCGCTAGCTCAACTGTGGCCAAACATGCTCGATCAAGAATTTCTTTAAATTGTAATCCAATCTGTAACCCTCTATTGCATCTACAACCGTAAAAAAAAAGCGAATTTCATGGCAACACTAATTTGTATAAATATTATTATATTAAAAATTGTTAAGTTTAAGCATCCTTCCCAAAATTTAAAAACTAAAGTAGCACACCAGCATTGCCGTGCAAAAAAGGCATGTGTGAATAGTATTAAAGCTTCGATTACACCGAAGTAAACTTTTTCTGGTGTTTTCTTTTTGTTTGAATCTGTTCAAATTTCTTGTCTAATTCAATTTTTTTTTTTTTTGTTTTGCCGAAAATTCCATTGAAATGAAACTCAATTCGCCGTCTGCATTATATCCGTAGTACACGATTTGTCGCTTTAGGCATTTTTTTTTTCAACTGCACTTTGAGTATTTGAACTCTTTCTTTAGTTTTAAGTTGCATTTCCATTCCATTGAAATCAGTTTTTTGGTCTGTTTTTTATGGCTAATTGTTTTTGTGTTGCGTTGAGAGTGCATGTTGTCTGAACTGGAAAAGTTTTTAACTTTGTACGAGTAAATCGAGCTTTCGTGCTTGAACAACTTTTAAGTTAAATTTAGTCTACTTGTTAATTCAATCTATTACCAATTTTAAGTTCTCTTAAAAATGTAAGTAATTTAAATTGAAACAATTTCATGGATTAATCTTAATATGCTATCAAATAGAAACTTCTTGACGATGTAGAAGGATTATGACGAAGGCCTAACTATAGCTCAACGCAACTATTGTTTTCTATTATGTTCATAGCATATTTTCCCAGTGAAACTTTTTTCCTGGTACCCTTTGCAGATGAACCAAATTTTATCCATTTAGCGAGATCATCGAGCCCAATTTTGCGCCATTAGATTTTCTTCACCATTCATTTTCAAGTGAATAGTACTTTTCCTAGTGCTCTTTACATATGTATTGATTTGCAATTCTTTCCTACAGTCGTTTCGTTCGTTTCAACTAATCAGACCATAAAAATTGAATTTCAGTTCTTCCCAAATATTCGAACAATTATGAACATTAAAAAAAAAAACAATAAAAAACGTACATATTCTTTTGGGATAGAGGCCATCCCAAAAAGTGGGTGGTACACGCTCAATAGTATATGTGTTTGAAGTAGAGATGAGCTAATCTGTTATTTTTGAGTAGCAGTAGCAGTGATTATCGTGACTGCTACTATCAAATCACCGTGATTTTGGGCTGCTACTGCGATTTATTTTTATTATTCTTTTTATGCTATTTTCTGGAGAGGATTAGCGTGAAATGGTACAAAAAACCATTCGACGGTGTGGGAGATAGTCGGAATCAGCTACCGCAACAGGATATGTCCTCTTTACAAAAATCATGGGAATTGAGGCGGGAACAGGGTGGTGACCTGATTTTTATATATTCCAAGTGACAATTCTTCACTAAAATTCTTTGGGACTAATTCCAAACTACAGGAAACCGCCTTCAGTTTCTGGATTATCTTATTTTTGGTGCCATTTTCTGGAGAGGATTAGCTTGAAATGGTACAAAAAACCATTGGAGAGTGTGGGAGATAGTCGGAATCATTGGGCTCCCACAACAGGATATGGGTTCCTTACAAAAATCATGTCACCTGATTTGTACATATTCTAGTGCCAACTATTGTTGGTTGCAGCGCCCGTTCCAAAAACCCATTGGAACATGTCTATCCCACATAATCCTTCCCGGGATTGACCAAGTGGCGTATCATCATTATAATTCTTTGAGACTAATTCCATACTTCAGGAAACCGCCATCAGTTTCTGGAATATCTTCTTACTTCTGGAGAGGATTGGCTTATTTCAGTGCCAACTATTGCTGATTTCATTTCCGATTCAAAAAATTTTCACATAGTTTCCTTTCCAGTGGATATAAAAAAAACCAAGAAAATAGAAAGAAACGTTTAATTTTCCACTCCACTGAAATAAACCAGATGCTAGTAGAGATAAAAGCCAACTAAGCATAAAGATTGAATTCAAAACTAGTGATTTAATAGCTATATAAAATATGCCTAAGAAGAATACGTGTATGAAACAATACGAGGGCTGCTATTTATATTTCGGGAACTGGCAACACTAATGTCAAAAGCTAAAATCTGGCAACACCATAATAAAGTTTGGCATTTTTTGGCATAAACGTACTCACAAAGTTTTGATGTACAATTGCTATTTGTTTTGTTTACAGCGAGCTCAGTTATTTGTACGGCGATAAAGCACCATCAAAAACCACAGTTTATCGCTGGTATAGTGAATTCAATCGTGGTCGTAGTTCGGTCGCTGACAAATCCCGTGAAGGTCGTCCAAAATAGGTTGTTGTGCCCAAAAACATCGATGCAGTGCGCGAACTGATAATGCAAGATCGTCATGTGACATATCGTGAGATAGGGGCATCCTTGCACATTAGTTCCACTTCAATACATTCGATTTTGCATGAACACTTAGCTGTAAAAAAATTTGCTCTCGTTGGATACCCCATAATTTATCAATCGCTCAAAAAAAAGGCTCGCGTCGATTGGTGTAAGGAAATGATTAAAAAGTTCGACCGTGGTGCTTCAAAAGACGTGTATAAAATCGTGACAGGTTACGAATCATGGATATATGCGTATGATCCGGAAAAAAAACAGCAATCGACCGTGTGGGTATTCCAAGACGAGCCAACTCCAACAAAAGTTGTTCGGGTGAGCAGTCAAAACATCGAATTAATGACTCATTCTCCGTACAGTCCTGATTTGGCACCCAATGACTTGTTCCCGAGTATCAAAGGTAAACTGCGTGATTAACGTTTACGAGCACCGAAGAAGCAGTTGAAGCGTTCAAAAACCATGTTTTGGAGATGTCTCAAGAGGAATGGAAAAACTGCTATGACAAATGGTTTGAAAGAATGCAAAATTGTATTGATCATCAAGGGGAATATTTTTAAAAACAATAATGCCATTTTCATTTAAAAATGTTTGTTATTATTTGCTATTCCCGAAATATAAATAGTACCCCTCGTACAATCACGGCGACTGAAAATTACGAAAATCAGTTGATGATATGCATGACGTATTACTCATACGCCATGAATCACAGTGGCACTTGTGAGAAATAAATGAAATACAATCACTGAAATTTACAATATCGAGTAGCAACTGATATCAGTGATTTTTCAGTCGCCGTTATTGAATCACAGGTAGTGAAATATCGCTGAACTCTACCATGAAGCGACCATCTATAAGATGCCATCATATTGAATTTCGAGTTGATATTGACTTAAATGAAGAAGTTTTTCATAGCGCCGGGTTTGTGAGCGGATTAGCGGTGGGTTTGCATGGGGTATACCACAAAAAGAAGACTTGATACTCTATTAAGCTGCAATAAAAAGAAGTAACGGACAGGCAGATGGACAGACAGTCATAGCTAGATCGTCTCGTCGAGCTGATCACGTCTGTATATATATATACTATATTGGGCATACGATGCCTCCTTTAATGCATTACAAACTTTCAGACAAACTAATAATACCATTTCACACTAAATGGTATAAATGGTATACAAATTTTCCAAATCGATTCAGCCGTTCTCAAGTGATGCACTTACAAACGAATAGAATCTAGTTTTTACTTATACAGATTATCTTTTCTTTAAATCGAATAAAGAGTATGCAAGGCGTAAGGATAACAAGAAAGAACGCTGAAGTCGAGTGTGCTCGACTTCGAGATACGCTTTACATTGTTTATGTATTCTTCTTATGGTTCTTTGGTTATGGTTACCTACTCTAACACAAAATATTTTATATAAAGTAATGTTTGTAGTATTTAATTTTGGAAAATGCATAGTCTATTGTATCTTAATTTTAAGAATGCCCAATCATGCGTTTGGATTTACAATAAACAGTGGGAATATTAACAATGATATTTAGAGCAACATAAAGTACTTTATTATCCTGAAACACATTCTTGTTGTATCATTTAAAATAATATCCTGTCTTACAAAGTAGAAGACATGCAATGTAGTAGCTCTGTGCAGTTATGCAGCATTGAAGAAAACTAACTTTATATGTTTAGTACTTCAAAAAGACAACAGTATAATAATAAAAACTTACGAGTAAACTGTAAAGCGAATATCTACAGACAAACAACAAGTATCTGTTGGGCTGATACACGCATCATCAATGACGTACTCAGCTGACTAAATATTTTTGTTAAAGCTGTTGTTCTTGTTGCAGTTAAGGTTTGGATGCAGGTCTTGTCATGCTCAAGTACCTCACCTAATTGCAGTCTATTATGGCATCAACGCCTGTGAGTATGCTACAGCTAGCTTGCCGCTTTGAATGTGTCGTCTGTGACGCTATGTCAGCAACCGTTTCCGGTGCACAAACACATACAAACGCACTGAGAAAAAGATACTTCAACGTAATACACAGAAACATTTCAAGTGCACTACTTAAGCTATGTAGCTCCCGTAGAAGGCAGCCGAACTGCCATAACTATTGAGTCGTAATGAAGTTAAGTGCTACACAATGTCAATGACACTAACCATATCAAGTAGTGTGTAGTGGCTAATCATTGTCATCAAAGCGGTTAAAGACTTTAAAATATTGCGAATGTTTACTTTAATAATTCAACTTCAAAAAAGCAACTCAACATAAGTGAGATACTTAAGTGCCTGGGGCACTAGACTTCACATAAACAAACAGAAAAGAAAAATTTTAAAACGTTTGAAAGAATTGCTACTTAGCTCAATTCAACGCTGTGCAATCTACTTATTTGGCTCAAGTGCAAAAATAATTACAACTACTTGTAATGCACTTGACTAAACACTTAAGCTGGCAAAATACGTAGTAGTTCTAGTAGTGCTTGGCGCGTGGCACGCAAGTGAGTGGCCAGTTTGGGTTGGGATTTAAGGTGTCTGCGCTTCACTGCACTTTGTTAAAATTTATGATTGCCACGCCAATCCTTAGGCGTCAAAAGTGGGGTTTGCCATGGACCACTTAGGTGCTGCAACAAAGAGGCACATTTACACCCATGCATCTCATCTCTTTGCTGTCTCGGCTATGAAGTACTCGTTGTGGATGGGGCCACCACATAATCCCACGCGGCAGCCGCAGTTCGTGGCAGTTTTTGCAGTTTAGGGCAACAAACGTTTTAATTACACCTCAACGTTGTACAGTGTTGTGTCAGTGAGATTATTTTTGCTGTTTTTCTACTTTCCAGTATTTTGTTGTCATCGTTTTTGCTGGTATTTTACGTTGTTATTTTGTTTTTCTTTTCTTTTTTTTCAGGTTTTACCAAGAGGTGAGCTCTATAAGTTAGTAGAAGCTTAACAAGTTAATTTTGGTAGAACAAAATCTTTAATACTTTTCACTTACTTATTTAAATGGCCTTACAACCGTAGATTGGTCATGGCCGCGCAGAAAGGCGCACTAGCCACTGTCTTATGCAAGACAGTTCCAGTTGTTGGAAATACCAAGCTTGGTGTGGTCTTTACAGACATGGTTCTTCTCTGATGCCGTTTACCAATTTTGGTTCCCCAAGAAAACCTTTTCCTGCTAGAGTCTCGGGGTTCCTCCGCATAACGTGACCAGCACAGTGCAGACTATATCAATCTCATGATATAGCTCATACAGCTCGTGTTTCATGCGGATCCTAAACTCGTCGCCAACTTTAACAGGACCAAAAATTCTACGAAGAATCTTTCTCTCGAACATTCCCAAGAACGCTGTATCCGATGTTTTCTGGGTCCAAGCTTCTGCACCATACAGTAGGAACTGGATTATCAGCATCTTACCAGAGTCCTTCCAGTATATTGTCAATGCCACGCCAATTTAGTTGAATGTTAAGCATAGCTCTACAAAAGCCTCCATCGTGTATATCAAGTTAATATTGAGTACACAAATTAAAAAGTGAGATGTGGATTTGTATTGGAGCTACCCTCAAAAGTGGACGTGGTATACGTACTTGGGAATACTAAATTAATGCTTCGCCAGAAAGTGTTCATACCAATATTCAGTACGATTGCATGAAAACTAAGGAACTAGTTTCTGTAATCTGCCAGACAGACGGACATGGCTTGATCGACTCGTCTTTGTGATCAAGAATATATGTAAAGGGTTTTACAATAGGTATATCCAAACTTTACAATTGAATGTGTATGAGATATAGCGGAAACATTTATTATTAAACTACGTTGAATACCATTATGTTTTGAAAATAATAGCCTCTGGGTTTTCGCTTACAGGTCTTGATCCCAGAAGCACAATTTTGTTTGGCTCTAATTCATAAGTCACTCTGATTCTCACCACTACTTTGAATGATGTTGTTCTTCAGTTGGTCAATTGTTGTTGGTCTATTACCAAAAATTAGCGATTTAACGTAACCCCCAGATAAAAATGACTAACAGCGTTAAATCGGACGATCTTGGTGGCCATTGCACATCGTCTCTTCTTGAAATAATGTGTTCTGGGCACCTTGCCCGATGTGTGACTTGTTGCGCCATATTGTTGTCACCCAGGTCCATGTCATTCAATTGATGCCAAATAATGTCAGCTATTATGGCCCGATGCCGACAGTCCTCGTTTGGTCTTTTTCATTTCGGAAGATGTATGATCCAATGACGCCACAAAAATTTCGACGCGTTGTTTAATGCTGTAACGCTGGTGACTATGAGAGAACGCTAACATGGATGAATTATAGCGTTGCCAGCTGAAACGGCATTTAGCTATCAAATTTCCGATATGCCTACTGAAAACCCCTTTACTTTATGGTATCTCTGACAACTCCTTTTGTGTATTAAAAACTAAGTGACAAAATTTATATACTATTCACACTAAAGCACACTGAGTGACTATATTAAAACCTGTTTCAAACGTTTGCTGAAAGGCCTCATTAAATGCTCAATCAAATCGTAAACTGGTCACTGACTAATTTTGAGTCTTAAACAGAGCTCGATTGGGCAAGAATCAGGTTTCAAGTCAGCAAGTTAGTCAAGCAGGGATTTCATTCACACTATGTTAATAGTACTAATTTTCAGTCAATTTGCCCAGCATATCTCATTATGGTTTTCTCATGCATTTTGCTCCACTAAACACTAAACACTAAAATCACATTCAAAAATGTTTGATGGTAGCGTTTTCAAAATATAAATTCTCGAATAATTTTTTTTTTAATTTTTCCATTTATTTCGAAGTTTTTGAATATATCTCGAGTCCAAACAAGCACTCAAATTTAAGCATTCCATAACTGTCTCTTATGTATTTTTTGAACCAAGCCAGTAGTTCAATTGCTAGTGATTTTAATAAGTTGAAGAAGTCGGTTTTTATGGTGGCAAAAATTAAGTACAAATTCACATATCGTTTTGGGGAAAAAAGAAATCGCAATGATAAGTCCAGTTTGGTACTGTTTTGACAGTTTCTCGTAAAAAAGATATCGTAAGATCCAATGAAGTTGTTAATTTTTAAATGGAAGACCAAAAATAAAAAGCTTTAAAATAAATATAAGAAAAATTATATTTTTCTGTGAAAGTAGATAGCAAATGAGGGAACGCTTCAACCTCTCTATTCAGTTTCTATGCAATGTTTTTGATGATCGTATCAATTTAATGTGTAGTGCGGAGAGTATCCTACCTTCTCTGGAGGATATGGAGCCTAATGACCATCGCTTGCTTCGGGAGTTTGCTATTTGGGCTTTGAAACAGATGGTAATTTACACTGAATTTCAACGAAAAAAGTGACACTATCGGTCCTTATTTCGTTAAAAATGAGGACCGGCGAACAACGATCATAATTGTGGACTATTTCTCTGCCGTATTTGCTCAAAACGATAGGGATGATCTTTAGTTTCAGAAAGATGACGCATCTTACCATACATCATTGTTTCCTGTATATTACTGGATATATCAACGTTCCACTCGATAAACAGGCATGCCCCACTACCTATAAGGGCTTACATATGGCATTATATCGCAGTCACAATTGGGTGTTAAAACCAAATTTTACAACAAAAGATTCGCAATTATATAGGGCGTCCCAACAGGAGTGCATAATTTAATTTTAATATATAATGAACACATAATTTGAACGAGTGGTAATATTTTTATTGCATTGTAAAGTAGAGATGAATAAAATATCTGAACACAGACTCTTGCTATCTCCATGAAACTTTCGATGATATTTTTACTAAGATGTGAATGTATTTTACCGATGATGCGTTGGATATCGGCCTTGAGCTCAGCAATTGTTTGTAGTTTATTCACATATATAGTATACCTGAGATTTCACAAAATCCCAAAGAAGTAAATCGCACAATCTTGGTGACCAGTTGACAAAGGAATTTCGGGGATGATTCGATCTGGAAATCGTTACTCCAATAAATCGATTCTTTCATGCGCGGTGTGGCAGGTGGTGTCATCCTGCTGAAACCGCATGTCGTACAGATCCATACCATGTAGTTAGTTAGCAGTCTTCTCTTGAATCGTTTTTTTTTTTTTATCAGTTCTTGCCAATGTAATGCGCTGTACTCCTTTAAGTTCCACACGTTTTTAATGGACGAAAACTAGTCGTTAAAGTAATTAAGTTAAAAGTACAGTTTTTAGATACACTCGTATATCTTTTTAAGTTCCATTTAGCATTAAAAGTTGGATCATTTCTAGCACAAAGAGTAAAATGATGCTTGTATTTCGTATTTAAAAAAAAAAAAAACAAAAAAAAACTTTCATCGTTATCCTCGCACATCCAAAGCAACTAATCTGAGTTGAGGAAGAGAAGTGAAAGGACGACAAGGAGCAACAACATAAATTGCATAGTGTTTTCACGCTGCATGCACTTTTAGGTTGCATTCAAGTACATCATTCTCATCATCATCCAAGTGCTTTAGTAAATACATAACAATAGTTTTTGTTTTATTCGCAAAATGCTTGACGTCGTCAGTCTGTCTTGTGTTGAAATAAATATTCTATTTTTGCTCTTCTCTGTTCTGTTCTATGAATTGAAAGCGTTGAAAGCTAAAGAGCGAGTGATTAAGTCGATAAGCGACATAAAGCGCATAAGTCTGATGAAAAGTTCTACAACGTTCAGTGTTTTTGAGTTATTTTTTTAGTTAATAGTTTTAGAATCTTAAGGATAAGGTAGAATAAATGAAACTGTAAAATAGTTTACTTTAGTTTAATGGGAAATATAACTTTACACTTTACTAATAACTGAAACTAAAATAAAAATTTTGACTAAGGTTTAACATTTTAGCTACTAGCTTTCAAGACATGATATATTCACCAGGCAAGGCTTGAACAGAATTTCACGGTATAAAAAATGTTCTTTGGTGGAGAAAACTGGTATCGAACCATGATACATGCGAACGGCGTCCTAACCAAGGGTGATTTATCTATAGTACAAATTAGTAGAAATTCACCACGGCCTTAACTACCTCAGGTAACGAGCACCAACCCATTTACTGTTGGTGCGAAGAATTCCGATTTCCGGATCCGAGGAAAAATTATGCAGAAGTGATTTCATTGAAATGGTCCGATATTCACTTTCAGAAAGACATCGTGATCGGAATCCACTTCGAATAGACAGTGTGTAATTTATATTCTCTATACCCAACACATCATTCTAAAAGTAAATAAAGCACCTCCTTAATGAAATCACTTATTCGGATTTGGAAAGTGGAACTGGGGGGACAGTTCAAAGCAATCAGTCAGAAGCAATTCTACAGAAAATCTTCCAAAAAAGACAAGATTTATTTTAAGCTAATGTCTTGGAGACAAATCCAAAAAGATTTTTAAGACGACTGTTCAACATGAATTCTAGGCAGAGCTTTGAGTAAGCATTTCGAAAATATTTTATTTTGAAGTGAAAGTCTTCCCAAAGAAAGATCTCAAAAAGCTAAAATAAAACTTCTCCTAATGGAATTTCATAAAAATCTGAATTAAGAGCAGCGAAGTTAATTTTATGCAATCCAAGAGAAATCGTAGTATGCGATGTAAGAATTTTTAAAATAATCTATGAAACAAAGGTCGAGAGAATTTTTAGGGAAGAATTTCATAAAGAATCGCAAAGAAATATTTCAAGAATTAAATTGAAATTATTTAAGAATATCCTCTAGTAATGTTTGGAAGCAAACTCAAGAAGAATTTATGAGAACTGCTGGAGAAACCTTGAGAAAGTATTTAAAATAAATGCACAGGAGCAGATACTTCTATTTTTCAAAGTAATCAGTCAGAACTTCATACAGAATGAAATCTTCAGGACCTTTCTTATACAGATTCCTTCTCCAAACAGAGTTTTAAGCAGACTGTTCGAGACGAACTGTAAACTATGAGTTTCAACTGAAATTTTACGAAAATATTCGTGGCATATTTATGTAATCACTTTTAAGAAGATTACCCACAAAGTATATCAATGAAGCATTAAGAAGATAGAAGATAGCAGAAATTTCAGAAAAAAACTTTAAAGAAAACCTGAAGAAATCATTTTAAATCGATTTCAGGAAAGCTTTTAAGGAAAAGAGTTTACAAGAAAATTGCTCAAGAAGTTGTTCTTGGATAATAACAAAAAATAATTTTAAGAAGTTTTTGCTGGAAGAATTTGGACAAAGATTTACTGAAGAAAATTTATAGAGACTCTTACGCATGCTTTTCATAAGTATCAGTTGCAACCACAAGCTGATTGTGTATAAAGATATTTATCGTAAATTTAAAGCGAGAAGCTGATTATATATAAAAGTTTTCTACTAAAAAATCTTTAGTAGTTGAAGGAAAATATGAGAGTCATGTTTGATACTAGGAGTCGCACACTTATTCCAAGAAACGTATGCCCGTAGAAAAAATTTCAACTATCAACAATTAAAGGAGTTGATGTTGCAGGACCACACAGTCGGAGACACAGATCAAGCTGAAACTTTCATGAGTGGTGAGCATAATCAGATGCACGTGGAAGAATTTTATGGAGTAGCTTCAGGAAATATGAGTATTAAAGAGTTTCGGAAGTAACTTCATAAGAAGAAAATTATGATTACTACTTGAATGTTTATTTAGATTGGATAAATAGCAGTTTCTTTTTTCAACAGACAAGTAAATATATTTATCAGGTAATCTTCTTCATCAAGTAAAAGCTATGCGGTTCTACAGAAATATTGTTTTTTTTTTTTTTCATATACCATGATTTTAATATACAAAACCTTTTACAACTTAATTTATCGGTCTGAATAGAAAATTCTGTGGCACAAATAGGAGAGCAACTAACCAAATAGGAGAGCAACTAAATACGGATATCTTTACTGCAGGCATTCTTTATTACTGCCTGGCATTGTAGTCGGTTCGTGCTGTCATTCTTAGCTAATTTCAGAACTATTTGTTGCTGCTGCTGTTGTTGCTGTTTGCGTTCATTGTGGGTATCATCAGTCATGTTTGTAAGCAGCCATACTGACACACCCACAACTGATGACGTTCCACAGCGGTTTCAACTCAACTCATCTCATCTCCTGGCGTATGGTCTGCCACCACTGATGTTGATGACGATGATGATGCTTTTCAGCAAGATGAGCCACAAACACGCTACGCCCGCGCACTAAATACAAAAGGTGTTCTTTTTTAAAATGTTATCACATTTGTTTTCGTTTTCATATTCGATAGAGAAATCATCTCTTGGATATTTATCTTTCCAGGACCTGAAAAGTTGGGGGTTTATTAATATACACCAAAGGTTTTATATATGCCCACATAATTTCGCTATATTGAGTAGTCAGTAAGTTATTGGGTTCAGTGCACTTGGACATGCAGTGCCCTACTGCTAGAGTATTGCTATAGATGAGGGATAGGGTTGGGTAAAAAGGAGAGGGGGTGAAAGGAAAGGGACGCACGATCAATCTTCAGCTCTTAATGGTCGGTCCAGAGTTTAATGACGCTTTAGTCTTCTGATAGTTAAGCTATACTTCCATAGACTTATGACTAAGTCGTTTGGGCGATCAGAGAACATCTGTATATAGCGTGCACTCAGTCTGCAGATACTCGTATCCTGCTTAACTTAGGGTATTCCATGCTGTATGTTGTTGTATTCATTTAAGATGTGAGCGTTGGAGATCATCACTTACTACTTTGCTATGGAATCTTTGGGGGATTTCGATGCTGGAATCACTTTCCACTCTCCAGAGCTGAATTTCATCATTTCATATTTCTAGTTTTAATATGGGCTTCTAGATAAGGATCTTACTGAAATGCTTTAGTTTGACCTAGACGGCCGTGCAATTACCGCCATCTGAAGTTTAAGTGATTTTTCACAGCTGCAATGTGAAGGCGTCAAGTGAGGCATCATGATAGGATTATCACGCTGTACAGTATAGCAGACCAATTTTTGTTACTATAGTATTCCATTTCCGTCTACCAAGTGCATTTTGTTGGTGTTGTAGAAACCGTGAAGCATCGCAAAGATTACTCGAGACATCGAGCGCTTGGACGGGGCAGATTGGCATTGTCTGCTGAGAATATGATGTAGAGAATAGTACACAATACGATGCCTTGGAAAACATCAGCTCTAAAGTCTATTAGATGTGAGTCATTCTCACCATATCTCAGGTAGAAAACTCTGGTACGATCGTATAAGTAGGTCAAAGGTATGCGCAGAAACAGCTTCAACTTGCAGAGCAAGCCAGCATGCCAGATTATGTCGAATGACTGTGTGACGCAAAGAAATACTGGCCTCCAATATACACTCTACCAAATGATGACATTGTTCTGCAGTGCCGTTGCAATATCTGAATACAAACTGAAAGAACGGGAATCAGTCCAACTTCGTTCAGTATTGGCAATGATCTACGCAAAAAAAATAGTCTCTCAAGCTTTTTAGAAAATACCACCAGTAATCTAGTCGGACAACGAGAAACGATGTTGTTTTCAGACTTGCCTGGTTTTGCCTGATCTTGGCACATTTTCACAGTGAGGGAAAGTGCTCTAGTTGGACAGATGCTTCCAACTTGGCCACTTTTCCTCAAAGACACATTTAGCTCAATGGTATGACATATATTTGCTCCCCCATTTTTGTTAAAGCAAGTCATAAAATAGATAAAGCAAAAATGCGAGAGGTTAAAATGTAGTTTCACTAAAAAGTAAAACGAAAAGTAGGAGTATTCATGAGGTATATATGTACATAAGCATATATGCGAAAGATATGGCAACGCTACACTCAAAGTACCAACAGTTGAGGCAAAAATAGTATATTTATATATAATTTCGCAGGGTTTTTACTAATTTGTTCATTCGGTCACTCTTAATTTCTATATGAATGAAGTGTACAAACCCACATGGTTGCACATCACTTCGTCGATTCACACTTGTCGCAGCTATCCCTCTCGCACACTCTGACTTTTTTAAAAATCCCAAAAAAAAGAACGAGCAAATATATGCTTCTATTATTCGTGTGTGTTAATGGCTGTAATGTCGTAAATAGAAAGATTATTGCCCGTTATTATTCCAAATTGACTGAAATACGAGTTCTGGTTTCATTTGTGTAAAATAAAAATTTATTTCACTTGGTGAACGATGAAAACTGGAACTATTGTAGTCGAGCCCGAATTGATAATTTCGGATCTTCACTCTCACTTGCAGTCCGTAGCGGCTGCTCTACGATTTGATCTCGCTTATTTGATCAATTATGTCAACCATTAATATCTTTTTTCGTATATTAAACATCCATTTTCAAAACAAGTTTAAATGATTCCAAAATGGCAGCATTATTTGGAAGTTATACCTACTGGAAAAACTATTTGTACACAAAAAAAAAATCACCCTTTATGCGTCTACATATATTGTACACTATGCGAAGCACTATACAACGCACTACTTTTTATTTTCATTTACGCTCGTTTTTTGTATTATTTAGGATATTTCATGTTGCCCTTGCCACTGTCTTCTGAGTTGGGCAACATACTTTGGCTGACTGCCTGCCTTGCCTGCCTGCCTGCCTGCCTGAAATTGAGCTACTTTTTTCTCTGGTTTTCTTCTGGCGCATAAAATGACAAGCGTAATAAATGTTTTGCTGTCATTCTGTGTTGTTTGTTTGTATGCCTTTTTATTATTGTTGTTCGCTTTTTATTGAAGAAGGAGCAACATTCTGTTGCAGCCTTTGTTGCTTTTGTTGCCTTGAGTTGCTCCATGAAGGGAGAACGTTAGGGCTTTGCCTCAGCCATATGATGTCTCATATGCGCCTTTTGTTCATCTTTTGTGAAATATGAGCGCAGCGGATTTCATTTTCGCAACAATCTAACATTTCAATTTGAACATTTCTTATTGTGCATTGTGCAAACGCTTTTGTAAAAAGAAAATAAATAGAAGAACAAAAAGAAAAAAAAAATTCGAATCGTTTCATTTGCTTTTTCATTTTCTGTGACTTTTATATGACCATATTTGTTTTTGTTTTTTTGCTGTTTTACTCACTTATATTACTTTCATTGCATCACAGCAGGGGTGTCAGCTCATCAAAGTCCTTCATGAAGGCCAGCTCACGTCAGGAGTTCATAAAGCTGCCATTGCAACAAGTTAAGAAAATCGATCGCTGGGATTCGCTGCGTGGCTCCACTTCAGATACATTCACCGAGGAGAATTTTGGACCGCTATCGAATGTGCGGTTTGCGGTCTTTGCACTTGGGTCATCGGCTTATCCGAATTTCTGCGCTTTCGGACAATATATTGACAACGTTTTGGGTGAACTGGGCGGTGAGCGTTTGCTGAAAGTTGCCTATGGTGATGAGATGTGTGGACAGGAGCAATCGTTTCGCAAATGGGCGCCAGAGGTTTTTAAGGTGAGTTTGTAAAGAATAATGAATAACATTTTGTTGACACAGAAAAAATGATCGGCTTCCGATACACGTGTTTCAGGGTTTGCCAAACCCATCATCAGTCGGACAGGCGGAAGTCGGAAGCTCAATTTGGTGTAAATAAGGGTTTTACTGATTTAGAGGTTTAACATCTATACAAAATAGTACTAGTAAGAAAAAAAAATGAGAAACTTCTGACACACTTACACTAAATTGAAATTTTTCCACAATCGTGTAATCACGTTTCCGATTTTGTATAAAAACCTTTTTTATTGCAGTCAATACCAACTTAATAATTTGTGTGGTGGCTTCGTGTGTAGTACCTCCATTTTTAGAAGAAGCTCCCATACAAAGCCATCACCCACTTTTCGGTTTTTGTATGACAAACTTTTTCAAAGTTTTGATGGTTTCTTTCTTAAACTTTGAAGCTTATTAAGTGAAATATATTTTATTCAAAGTATTTTCCATTGCTAGGTACTTCTGTTCCCCACCTTAACGGATATTGCGTTACAAAAATATCTCGTCTTTTGAGGCGCTCCAATCTCAGTTGAATACGATTGGTGGGGTAGGACATCCCATTGAAGCACATCCAAAGATTCGTTTGACGATTTTTGCAATATGTGACCGTGCGTTTTTGTGCTAAAAGATCCATTTGTCAAGTCTTTTGACATATTGGGCGCGTTTGATCTTCAATGGTCGGCTCAATTGCATCAATTATTGTTCGTAACATTCACCAGTGATGGTTTTGTTTTGTTGAAGTAGCTCATAGTATATCACTCAACGCTGATCCCACCATTAACTTATTACCATGAATATTCGGGTTAAACCGTGCTTACCCTACGATTTTCTGTGTAATGGAACCATTTTTCATAATGGATCTACTTCTGTCCCGATTCGACGCAAAAAACCCTTTCGATTTGGTCTTTGGATCAGTCGTTCGCACGTGAAAAAACGACGTCTCTTGGTTTCAGTTTATACAGAACCCAATTTCTTTGTTTATTAACCGTACCCATGGCCTTAAGACGGTTCGAAATCGCTTGTTGAATGTCTCCCAAGGTTTCAGCGAGCTTCTCTTGAGTCTGGTATGAATCTTCGTCTAATAACACCTCCAACTTAGCGTCTTCAAACTTAAATGGCCTCCCTTGGCATTCTTTCTCACTGGTGTCTATATTTCACTTCCAAAATGCCGGAAACAGTAGTCACATGTTTTTATTGATGGAGAATATTCCCCATATGCTTTACACAGCAATCAATGTCAATCAGTAGCACTTTTCTTCAAATTAAAACAAAAAAGCAGTACTACGTCATTGTTTGTAAGACCCTCAAAACATATTTGTACACACACATTTGTACATTTATAGATAACAAATTTTATGAAAATCTGTTGAATATTTTGGACTTCAAATGATTAAACAATCGTTACTCACAAATACTAAACAATAGCATGCAAGAAGCCAGTTGCATGTTGATTAAACGTTGCGAGCGCGAAAGAGATAGCAGATTGCTTATTTTACTTTGACTGCGCTTCGCTATTATTTTGATAACTTCATGTATGTAGTGATTGGCTCACGGTGATTTAGTAATAGCAATAAACGCGTAAACGTAATAATATGCAACATTATTTCTATATTTCTGCCGATTGAGTCGAATGTTGGCCATATATAGTAGTACGAGCATATCACTATATTATCCCACTTTTGGGAGTAGGCCCCATACAAACCGATCATTAAATTTTCATTTTTTTTATTTTAAGCTACTAAGTTCACAGTTTGAAACCTCGTGTGAATGGTATTAAAGCTATGTTTCCACCAAAATGAACGTTTTTGCTTATTTTTATTTGTATTACCTTTCATAACCGATTATAATGCTAAACTTTATTCGTTAAACAGCTCGCCTGTGAGACTTTCTGTCTTGATCCCGATGAGAGTTTCTCCGATGCATCGCTTGCGCTACAAAACGAATCACTCACAGTGAACACAGTGCGCCTGGTGCCCTCAAAACCCAAGGCCAGTTTGGATAATTTACTCTCGAAATTTCATAATAAAAAAGTGCACTGCTGCAAAATCAAATCAAATCCACAAAATCTAACCAAACTCAGCAATGGCGAGAAGACCACAATACTGCTGGAGATCTCTGCACCCGGTTTGGATTACGAACCCGGCGATCATGTGGGCATCTTTCCCGCCAATCGTCAGGAGATAGTTGACGGTGTGCTACAACGTCTAACTGGTTATGAAAATGCAGATGAAGTGCTACAGCTGCAGTTGCTCAAGGAGAAGCAAACATCAAATGGCATCTTCAAGTGCTGGGAGCCACATGATAAGATACCCGCCGATACGTTGCGTAATCTACTTTCACGTTTTTTCGATTTGACAACGCCTCCTTCGCGTCAAATGCTGACGCTGTTGGAGGGCTTTTGTGAGGACAGCGCTGATAAGCAACGACTGCAATTACTCGTCAGCGATTCATCAGCGTATGAGGATTGGCGACATTGGCGTTTGCCACATCTACTCGAAGTGTTCGAGGAGTTTCCATCGTGTAAGCCACCAGCACCACTTATCTTGGCCAATTTAACTTCGTTGCAGTCGCGTTTCTATTCGATATCATCGTCACCGCGACGCGTAAATAATGAAATACATCTCACCGTAGCAATAGTCAAATATCGCAGCGAGGATGGCGTTGGTGATGAGCGCTATGGCGTCTGTTCCAATTATCTGGCCAGTCTGCGTGCCGACGATGAATTATTTATATTTGTGCGCAGTGCACCAGGCTTTCATCTGCCCACAGATACCAGTAAGCCGATTATACTAATCGGACCTGGCACTGGCATAGCGCCATTCCGCTCATTCTGGCAGGAGTTTGAGGTGTTGCGCGAAGTGAATTCGGAAATGCAACTGCCAAAAGTGTGGCTCTTCTTTGGCTGTCGCAGTCGTGATGTGGATCTATATGCGGAGGAGAAGGTGCAACTTGTGCGTGAACAAATATTGGATCGTGTCTTTGTGGCGCTGTCACGTGATCCGAACATACCCAAGGTAAGTCAGTGGGCGAACAATTTAAAAGAAAAATCATTGAAACAAACAAGTACTAAAAACGATTTGCTACAAACTTTTTACATTTTCTACACACACACACACACACAAAATGAGTGTGGAAACTGTGTTGAACTGACTGACTTACTGGACATATGAACATATGTTATAGTGACTAACAACAAACTTGGTCACTTCCGCTTCCTATTGCATGTCCCACTTACGCCCAATGCAACTCAGCATTTCCGTATCCGCTTGACGCTATTGTTAGCATTATTTTCAACACAAATACCAAACCGTACACCCCACACATGCCACTTTTTGACCACACAACTCACATATATATTCGTGTATTTGTTAACTGTTTTGCTTTGCTTTCATTGCAGACTTACGTTCAGGATCTGATTGAACAGGAATTTGATTCGTTGTACAATTTGATTGTACAGCAAAAAGGACATGTCTACGTTTGCGGCGATGTCACAATGGCCGAGCATGTTTACCAGACTCTGAGGTAAGTTCAATTTACTACGACAGTTCAGTATGGTCCAGCTCACAGTTCACTCGACTACTACTATAACATTGATTTGCAATACCTTCAGCCTGGCCTGGCCTGCTTTGCTGTTTCCTTACAAATCGTTTGATTGGCTTTCAGCTGTTTCGACTACTTCGGGGCTTTTGAGGTTTTATGCGTTGTGGGATTTGCCTGCGTTCTATATAAGTCTGTGGCTACTTTAAGTACTTACCAGCTAGCTTTTTCTTGATTACCTGGCATTATAGTGAAATATGTTCCTGCTACTTTTTGCTTTTTTTTGTCTTTTCTTCTTTGCTTTTTTCATTGTCAACGTATTAACAGGGGAAATTCACAGGAAAATGGGCGTATTAATGCTTTATGAATTGTGTTTTCACTTGTCATTTTGATGTTTTTTTTTCTTTCATGCTTTTATTTATTATTTTATTCTTGTTAAAAGTAAAGCAAAAATCTTGTAGTTAATTATGATGGCGGATTACTTGCATTATATGTTCAACTGGCAAAATTAATTGTCATGGGAATAATTGAAAAAATAGTTTCTATGTAAGAAATAGTAATTAGTGTTCATTTAATGTGCTTATTTGATAAGTAATTGGTTGGGGCTAGTTTGAATGATTTTTTTTTTTTTTTTGAGAGAGAATATTAAATATATATCTCTTCAAGTTTGTAGCAATGCACAATGATTTGATTTGCCTAATTTTGGCATAAACCTAAATTAAAAAAAAAATTATTTCAAAGAAAGAGTATGTTTAGCAACCTTATTTATGAATAAGGGTGGTCCGTCTGTATGTTGTTGCACATTTTTTGGGTACCAATTTTTATGCTATCCAGTTGAAATTTTGCACATATACTTATTTTTATTGTAGTTTAATAGAGAATCAAGATTGACCTGCCACGCCCACTATTTGGGGTAGCTCCATACAAACCTACTGCCCTTTTTTGACTTTTTGTAAGAAAACATCTTTATTGAAAAACTTCTTTATGGTCAGCCGCTTAACATACATAGACTAACGGGCGTGGCCCGTCCACTATTTGGGGTAGCTCCCATACAAACCTATGGCCCACTTTTGACTATTTGTAAGAAAAACTTTTTTATTAAAGTCAATATTAGGTTGAAATGCGATAAGGTGCCTTTTAAGAGACAGCCGCTAAACATACATAACCAATTGGGCGTGGCCCGCCCACTTTTTGAGGTAGCCCCCATACAAACCCACCGTGCAATTTTGTGTTTTTTATGAAAAAATCCTTCATTTAAATTAATATTAGCTTGATATTGGAAAGGGGCGTATCCCGCTTGAGGTAGTCCCATATAAACCCACAGTTCACTTTTATGCAATTGTATGGAATACGTCAATATCACCTTGTAATTCGATATGGCGGCATCTTACACATCTACTACATCGCTTCATACACATCTACTAGTGAGCGTGTACCACCTCTTATTTAAACCCCACTTTTATGTATTACAATACTATTTAAAGTTTCGTGTGAATGGTATTAGAGCTTCGGTTAACGTTTTTTCTTGTTCTTCTTTCGAAAGTTTGACAGGTTACAGAATGACACACGTTTTAATATCAGCATTTTTTGTCGTAAAAACGAAAGTGCAAATATTACATTTTGTTTTAAACTCGGTAAAAAATTTGCTGAGACTTACGAATTGTTAAAAAAAAAAGTTTTTGATGATGAGTCGTACTCAAGTTTACACGTGGTTCACACGATTTTAAAACAGTCGTGATGATTTAAATGATGATCCAAGACCTTGACGACCCGAAGCATCTAATCGTGCTGAGTTAGTGGAACAAGAAAGTGAAATAATCGCTATCGATGCAAATTTCACTGACTGAATGCTGGCAGAAGAATTAAATTCATCTTAGTGTACAATCTATAAAATATTAACTGAAGATTTGGATAAAAGAAAGGTGTGATGATCAAAACATCGCTCGTGTAAAGCATTGCAAAGACATCATTTCAACAGCTGGTGATGAAACATGGTGTTTTAAATATTATCCTGAAACTAAGCGACAATCTGCAGAATGAAAGTCAAAAGACGAGCCAAACCATAAAATAATACGTTCTCAGAAGTCATGAATCAAGGCAATGTTGATAATTATCTATGATTCCAAGGGTATTGTTCACAATGAATTTGATCCAGAAGGTCAAACTGTCAATGGAGAATATTATTTACAAGTTTTACATCTATTGTGGTCGAGAGTTCTACGTATTACGCCCAAATATTCCAAAGGAAAGCAGCTGTTTTTTTTTCTCTTTCTAAAAATGAAAACTACAATGAAAAAAGCTTTTTACGATGTAATTCCAGGCATACAAGCAGCCGTGACACAGGTGCTAAAGAACATCCCAAAAAGTGAGTTTAAAAAGCCTATGGATAAATTGGTTGAGCATTCCAAACGTTGTATTGTGTTCAATGGATCATATTGTGAATAAATATTAGCTTTGAAACATAGTAACATGCTTGTTTTATGTTATAACTAAAAACTTCGTTTGTTTTTAGATCATACCTTGTATAAGAGTTTTTCTGGCAAGCTCGAGGTCAAAACATTCAGACTTTTTTCTCTCAATATGGAAAGAAACAATAACAATATTTTGTTCATCATTAAATTAAATAACGCTCAACTGATATATTGTACGAGTATCATAAACATAGTGTTCACAGACGAGTACTACATGTTTAATAAAGCTGTTTAATCACTTGTTTTGAATTCAATCTTTATGCTTCGTTGGCTTTTATCTCTGTTAGCATCTGATTTCTTTCTCTGGAGTTTCTTTCGGACATTTTGTTGGGTTTTTTATATCCAGCTTCTTTAGAAAATTATTTCAAAATACAAATCTTTCAACATACCATTGGCTTTTGGCTTTTTTTTTTGGTTTCACGTAGTATTGCCTTAGTCCCTTCAAGTTGTTGTGAAGATATGTCACTTGATCAAACCTGGAAAGGACTATGTGAAAAATAAATGATCCAGTCAATTATTGGAATCTGAATTGAATTCAGCAACAGTTTTAACTAAAATAAATCCTAAACCGATGACTTCCTAAAATACTATCTTAACGCTTCAATACCCACAAGTTTTTAAAGAAATACTTCTTCTGTTACAGGAGTCCAATGACTCCGACTATCTTCCACACTATCGAATGGTTTCTTGTACCATTTTAAGCCAATCCTTTGTAGAAAATGACACTAGATTTCGAATTTTGGTGACACATCTGGCTACCACGCTTGAATACTAAGAAAATATTTAAAGAAAGTACATTGTGTTGTCAAAATTCTGTTTTGTAATGCCAATTTGTGGAGAGGATTGGCTTAAAATGGAAGAAGAAACCATCCGATAGTGTGGCAGATAGTCGGAATCATTGTGCTCCCGTAACAGGATATGCGCTCAAAATTTGTATCGAGCTCGAGTCGTTTTCGAATATGCTATGTTCTCGGTAGTTCGATAAAGTTATCTTTTGAGATAGTTTTACGAGTTTTTCACGCTTTATTCCAATTTCGCTCCATGTTTATATAGTATAAATGATTTTGAGAGAATATTTGGATTTTTGAAAACGAAGCAGATCGTTTAATTTTTTTTATGATCGGACAATGTTATTTTGCTCGTCAAAGTGTACCATTTCATCATAGGTTCAATACACAAACGAGCAACTTTCACAATTTTTTTCAATTTATTACCAAAAGCGGTAATAATTTTTGTTCATTGTAACCACACTCCTTCAATTCGCCAATTGATGCAATTTGAGTCTTATTTCTCGCAGTTGAATTTTACAGCGCCATTCAGACAAAGAATAGCAAAAAGTACTGGAATTATTGCGGCCATAAGTACAACTATTGAGCCCGAACCGAATCATTCGACTCCACCTTAAGACTTACAGAAATTTGTTCATAGACATCTGAGTGAATTCGATTACCATTTATAATTGTACCATTATTAAATTGGAATAATGGATTTATTTAAATGAGGAACTAAACTTTGTTTTTTCAAAATCTCAGTCAAATAGTTTTATTATTTATATTTTATTACAACTTTAAACACCAAAACAAAAAATTAAATAAAAACCATTCCATTAGATACGTCTAGCGAACACCTTCGCAAGAATGAGTATCAAAACGAAAATATTGAAAAAAATTATGATTTTGTCAATGAAAATAACATTACAACATTCCTGTTTGAAAAACTAAGGGAACAGCATGAAAGTAATACGATCGAAAAAATTATTGAAAAATTTATTAACAACTTAAAAATAATAAAATAAATAATAAAGTTTTAAAATATCTCGGTCATTTTTGTGTCCACAAGAGCAAACAATTTAAAACTCATTGCGAATTGTATTAATTCAAAAATCAAAACAAAAATAAGTTGCTCTAGCGAACGTTTCCTTCTAGCGGGCGATTCATTTAGAAGTTTTTTTTTTAATTAAAAAGTAAACACTTAAAATAGAATTGGATGTCGGAATCTTTAATATGACCCGAAAGAACAATCTCTGACATTTTCCTTTTTAAGATAATTTCATTCAAATGTTGGCCGCGACTACGCTGTATGTGCTCCATTCGGAAGGTTCACTTTTCGATCACTCTTTCCAGCATTGATAGCGGTATCTAGCGAATTACGTTGGCGAAAAATGCTGGCTTCCAAGTCTTAACACGTAGACACATATAACCCCAAAGAAAAAATCTAGTTAACACCAAAATGATTTCTCAATAAAGCCATTGTTTCGCGCGCTGTGTGTGCCGTAGCATCGTCTTGTTAAAACCAAATGTCGCCGACATCACGTGCTACCATTTCTGGCAACAAAAAGTTCGTTATCATGAAGCGGTAGCGCTCGACATTTACGGATATGCTCTGTCTGACCCCATTTTTAAAGAAATACGGATCGATGATTCCACTAGCCCATAAATCACACCAACAAGTGCATTTTTGTGGATGTAAACGTAGTTTAGGGGTTGATCATCAACGTATCCATTGATCGAGAAATGTTTCTCATCACTGAACAAAAAACGGCACGAAAACTGCGGATCTTCTTTGAGTTGTTGGGTTTGATTTAGTAAGCCTATAAACTAAGATCCTGGCGTAAAATTCGCAAAGTGGTTCCATACGAAAGACCACGGTGTTGCGCATAGTGTCGAATCCATTGGTCATTGGCAATAGTGGGCTCGAAAGGTCGATGATGTACACCATATGTTGCTCGATGTACACGAACAACATTTTTCACAGAACGCTGATTTTCATAATACAGCTGAATAATTTGGAGACGTTGTTGCGGTGTGACTCTTTTCATGATAAATTGTCAAACAATACTGAATCAAAATAAGATGACAGTATGACATGCGTGGTTTGTGAAAAAGAAACAAGAAAACCTCGAAATGAATCCCCCGTTTTGTTGGCTATATCAGTTTTCTTCGTCATTTTTGGTACTCGAGGCATCATACTAATACGACTTTGACTCAGCTATGCTTATTCAAGCTATCTGATACTGATGTACATATACGTAGTATTTTATTCGAAAAAACAGGCTTTTCTTTGGTATATTTTTCATATTTTGTATATTTGGTTTGTCAAACTTTCAAAATGTGTGAAACATACCGAAGGGGGCATCGGAGACCACATAAACAAGGCGAGTCGATCTAGCCTTGTCCGCCTGCATGTCTATTGGAGAGAAATTCTCTGCATTTGAGGGAATGGTTTCTAAATGATCTTTCAGGAATCTCCAACATTTACATCAGTAGCTTAATGAAATTCATTAAATCATTCCAATGTCTGTACAACGAGCAGTCCCCCTCAAATAAGAAATTTGTGGCACAACAACAGGCTTCTTTGGTCTAAGTGATAGTGGTTTGCCACTGGCCACTCAACCTAACCTAACCACAGGCCTACTACGACTGAATTATGGCATATACAGCGTATAATATAATCGAAAAACTCGACTATAGCTTGCGTTTATGTATGTGACGCCTTTGTTTTTGAAACCACTTCAATCAAAGTGGATGCATAACTTAAATAACGAAAACTTAGGGCCGTGGTTTATAAGTGGGTTACTTCTTATGACAGGGTTGGCCCATTTATTTCATTCACTCTGTCTAATTTTGGGATAGAGTTAAAATATACAAACTTGAGGTAGCTCTATGTCTTATAGTATCTGAAGGACAGAGGTACAATGCAGTATCGACTGGAGTATATATTTATATATACTTAATGTAGTCTGCCTCTCCTTCTTTTGGCTCTTACACATATTTGCGCATACTTCATATACCATCAGAGAATTGCTTGCGATTTAATTCACGATATTATTTTCAAACTTTTTATAGCCTATTTGTAGATTATTTAATGGAGAAGTAAACCTAGTAAAAATGTCGTAACTCATTCTTTATAGTTTCTTTGACAATTACTATAATAAAAGCGTGCAAATAAACTGCTTAAATTATTTGTATGCATAACCGCGTCGATAATAAAGTGGGTGACAAATCCATTTAAAATTTTTAATGCAAAGCGCAATCTGAAAAATGTTAGTGCGCTTGTTAACCAGTGAAATAGCAACAAACAAGTAAGAACGCTACAGTCGTGCTTGCCCGACAGATAGATATCCTGTATCAATAATATAAAAAAGCTGCTGTCGACTGAGCTCGACTTCGAGATACCTAGTTTTTGAAGCCTTTTGTATGAACCATTGATTATATTCATCAGTGGTCCGATCTGGACATATAAAGGATATTTTATTAGAATTGATGAAAAATTATAATTAATTTGAAATGGAACAAAAAGGTTTTACGTATATAAAAACTGAAAAATGAGCATGGGGCCCTTAAAGAGATCCGTTCCGGACATATGTATATGCATAATTTTATAAGGACTGTCGTTAAGATAAGCCAAATTTGGCATTTCTAGCTTAAATAACAAAAAAAAAAAACAACAATATTTCATACAAAAACATAAAATGTTGGGCAATTTTGTATGAGGGCTGCAACTTATAGTGGTCCGGTCTGAACCGATGCGGTATATTTTATTAGGATTTGCGTAAAATACACCAAATTTGGCGTATCTTACGTAAATTAGAACAACACTAACAAAATTTTCATGCAAACGAGGGCTGCTATTTATATTTCGGGAACTGGCTACACTAATGTCAAAAGCTAAAATCTGGCAACACCATAATAAAGTTTGACATTTTTTTGGCATAATCGTGCTCACAAAGTTTTGATGTACAATTGCTATTTGTTTTGTTTACAGTGAGTTAAGAAAAGCAATTTGGCCAAAAAATGGAAATTTCAAGAGAAGGTTTTCGTTGAATTATTTTTCACAACTTTCGACATGGATTATCTCAACGAGAATGTGTCAATGAACTCAGTTCTTTGTATGGCGTTAAAGCACCATCAGAATTCAATCGTGGTCGTAGTTCGGTCGCCGACGAATTCCGTGAAGATCATCCAAAATCGGTTGCTGTGCCCAAAAACATCGATACAGTGCGTGAACTGATAATGCAAGATCATCATGTGACATATCGTGAGAGAGGCATCCTTTCACATTAGTTCCACTTCAATACATTCGATTTTGCATGAACACCTTGGATACCCCATAATTTGACAATTGCTCAAAAGAAGGCTCGCGTCGATTGGTGTAAGGAAATGATTAAAAAGTTCGACCGTGGTGTTTCAAAAGTCGTGTATCAAATCGTGACAGGTGACGAATCATGGATATATGCGTTTGAGCCGGAAACAAAACAGCAATCGACTGTGTGGGTATTCCAAGACGAGCCAAATCCAACAAAAGTTGTTCGTGGAAGAAGCACAGCGAAGCAAATGATCTGATCGCCTGTTTCTTCGGCCGAATGGGTCATGTGGCCACTGTTCCGCTTGAGCAACGTAGGACGGTCAATTCTGAGTGGTACACGATCATTTGTTAGCCGGAAGTCTTTGAAGAATTTCGTAAAACCAACCGCCAAAGACGAATCATTCTCCATCATGACAATGCGAGCTCTCACACATCTCGTCAAACAAGTGCATTTTTGAGCAGTCAAACCATCGAAATAATGACTCATCCTCCGTACAGTCCTGATTTGGCACCCAATGACTTCTTTTTGTTCCCGAGTATCAAAGGTAAACTGCGTGGTCAACGATTTACGAGGACCGAAGAAGCAGTTTAAGCGTTCAAAGAGCATGTTTTGGAGGTGTCTCAAGAGGAATGGAAGAACTGCTATGACAAATGGTTTGAACGAATGCAAAAGTGTATTGATCATCAAGGGGAATATTTTGAAAACAATAAAGCCATTTTCATTTAAAAATATTTGTTATTATTTGCTATTCCCGAAATATAAATAGTACCCCTCGTAAACTTATTCAATACTAGTTTTCTGAAAAGGGAAAAGGAGATGTCCAATCGAAAAAATTTTTTGTAGTGGGTTTGTATTGTGCCACTCCTAAGTGTGAAGTGTTTGCACGTATCAAGCCACCATATCCATTTTATTGACGGTAATAAAAAAGTTCTTTGGGCAAAAGTGGTCAGTGGGAGGTCTACCTCTAATTAAGACAACATATACCAGGTACACCATCTAGATCTTCGGTATGTCAACATTGAGTAACTCTGCCGTTTTTTAGCCGATTTCGACCAATGATGAAGCTCGGTTTACACTCTCTGGAGGAGTCGATAAAGAAAACTATCGCAGTTAGGAAGCAGAGAACCCACACGTCATACACGAAACATTACTGCACAATGAGAAAGTCACTGTTTGCGTTGGAGTGTGCTAAAAAACCTTGGAGAGCAAGTTCCCGAGCCACGTTGATTCGAATAATGATGATTTGGACTGGTCTTCTCGTTTTCCGGATTTAACTCCACCACACTATTTTCTGTGGGGTTATTTAAAAAGTAAAGATTATGCCAGCAAGCCGGAGAGCATTGACGAAGCCAATGTTATGCAGAATACCCGAAAAATAGCTGCTTTTTGCGTATCGACTGGAAGCGGTCATTTAATCGACATTATTTTCAAAATGGTAAAGAATATCCTAAATAAAAGTTGCTCATTTGTCGAAATCGAAGGTCTAGATATATATATTTTCAAATTGATCTAGATAAAAATAAAAAAGGCTAGAGGACGTTCAAGTATTACTTAACAGGAATAGGGGGATTGTCGATGTGTTACAAAGTGTTACAAGGGCGGAGTAGGTGTGATTCAGTTTGTTACATAACATTTCTCAAGATATGCCATATGATACTAAAAACTAGCAACATCAAACAATAATTACACTAGTCTGCTTGCTAGGAATTCGTGATGTATAACTACTGTACTTAATTTGTTTACGCTGAATTCAGTGGTGACAACCGTTTTGCTATGTTAGCGGATGTCTCCAAACAAAATTTTAATTTTTGGCCGAAATCAAGTAATTTTAAATATTTTGGCGCGTACCTCCGAAACTAGCAAAGATACGGAAAAAGTAGGGTTATACAAAATTAAACTAAATTCAGTTTGCAAGCAAAAATGATCCTAAGTCGTAGGAGTGATAGTTTCCGAGATATAGCGCCCTGAACACGTGTTGTTTAAATTCGGCCTGTATCTCCGAAACTAGCAGAGATGCGTAATATGTACTCATTATACAAAATTAAAGTAAATTCAATTTGCCAATATCATCGAAGGATTGAAGCATGTTTTCGACATAAATTCGCCATCCATCCACGCGATTAATACCCAGGACATTATTAATAACGGCTTTCAATCAAGAATATATTTATATAGTTCTTGGGCTCTGTCACGTTGCTACCTGTCTGTTACATATAATTGCAAAAACTTAATATACCCTATAAATATAGTGTGTAAAAATGACACACAAATCATTGCTGAGATGAACTGCATGAAATAAAGCCGAGAACTAAGTTGAGCTGAGCTGAGCTGAACTGTTGAAAACTATGAAAATTGTTAAAAATGCATGCGCTGTATTTACTCGAAACGATTTTTCTTTACCTTCTACGATTCTTTTTTTTTTCTTATCTTTTTTTTATTACACACACACAACAGGAAGTGCATTGCCGGAAAAGAGCAAAAAACTGAAGCGGAAGTTGAGACATTTTTGCTAACATTGCGTGTAAGTATCCTTGAATAACTTAAATTGAGTGAGTGAGTGTGTAAGTATGTTATGAAGAAAGTGAGATAGTAATAGTATAAATAACAAAGTGCACACACACAAAAAAGTGTAGCCTTAGTGCATAAAAGTATATGTGTGTCTGTGTGTAAGAGTTTGTCTGCATATGAGTTTTATTTGCGCTTGCAGTACTTTTCTTATTATAAGAATGCTGACAGCATATTTACTAACATCTGCTCGTTTTCTCCTTGAGATTGTCCTTTCTTTTTTTTTTTGTATTTGTATTTCTTTCATGTTGTATAAATATTTAAACGAGTTGGAAAACGTTTGTCGTTCCTGCTGCTTTTTGTTTCTTTGCTATAAAAGAGCGCATAGTGTGTGTGTGTGTGTTTGGATTTGATTTCAGTGCTTTATTTTAAGTATACAAGTTATGATTGCAAGTGTCACATTTGACAGCAACAAATAAATATGTTACAGTGAAATAAAGTATCTTATTCATTTTTATTTCGCACATTTTTCAATGGATTTTGCTGCGCTGCGCAACACAGGACGAAAGTCGTTATCACGAGGATATCTTTGGCATTACGCTGCGCACTGCGGAAATCCATACAAAATCTCGTGCAACGGCACGCATTCGCATGGCCTCACAGCCGAATTGAATGTATACGAGTTAGTACACAGAGAGATACATAGTATTTAGTAGTACCATATAGGCATATAGCCATAATCAAAGTATATTTGGATCAATTTTTATTAAAGCTAAATTTTTATTAAATAAATTATTGTACTTTTGTCCTAGCGCGTAAGAGTTCAAATCTACAAAATATTCAAAATTCATTCAAAATTGTGCATGATGAATTTGTATCTTAATAAAATGAAAATATCCTTTGAATAAACTTAGTAAGTTAAGCAGTTGAAAATTATCTATACATATGTACATGCTAGATTCCGTAAATATTTATAATTAAGTTGTTTGGAAACAGTTTGAAGATAAGTAGTTACGAATATAAGAGTTGTCCCACCGTGGCAATTAAGTTTAAAAACAAAATTTAATTTGGTAAATATGGAAAACCGATTTATGTACGATATTTTTTTGTTTTTGTTTTGTTGAAAAGGTTTTTCAGCAACTTCTTTATAATGTTAATCGTATGTTGTTAAAATATATTATTTCATAATATTTTATCTGCAAGCCTAATTTTTTATTTATTGTAAAAATGTTTAAAGCTTTTTAATTTCTATGCTTTAATCAGCCTTTATATCGTCATGAGTTCTCATATGAGTTGTGCGGCTAAGTAGTTTAGTGTATTAGTTCAAATAGAAAACAATATTTTTGACTTCAGCATTCAGCCCGCCAATTTTACTGTCAATTGGTAGTGTTGCCGTGCTACAAATCTTATAAACATTTGTTGGTAATTTTTAGTACTTTCGATATTTGTCGTGAATTTTGTGAGTTTTTAACCAAACTCTTGTAATTTTAGAAAGAAGAGAATATTTGGATTTAATAGTCAACTAAAACAATTCACTGAAAATTACAGTGACAGGTTAAAAAGTTCTTCCAAAATATAAGAGATTTCGTTCTTATTAATCGAGTGTCTTGATTTGTACAAACGATCTATACAAACAACTTTGGTTCTGTTTAGACAATGAATAAAACGAGTTTTGCGTAGTACTGACTATCGTTCAAGATGTGTAATTGACTACTGAGGGAACGATGACAGCTGCAAGCCGGACGAATTTTTGCGCCGTTTCGTAACCGTATACGAAATATAGATCCATTACAACAAACCGCAGCCCAACAAACAGTCAAAACAGCGAATTTCTCCGAGCGAATCGGTGCCAGTGACTGATTAAAGCTAGATGATCTTCAAATTTTTTTCTCAGCAGGTTTTCCGACCTCGATTTTTCGTAGCTCAGCCAAGTGAGGTTAATGCTAGATGATGTCAGAGTGAAACCGATATGTAGTCAGAAATATTACATGAACGATAACAAAATCATGTTAATAAGAATCGCGAACAAAAGCAAAGCCAAGCGACAAAACAGTTTCGAAACTGCTTTCTCGCTATTATATCGCATGAACTCGCTTTCCGTTTCGCGTGCACTCTGACACCTTTTGAGCGATCACATAAGAAAGTACAAGCAGCGCGTTACACCGTCTTACTATAATCGTATCGGTTCTAGCGCACACTCTGATGTCAGCCTTACGCTTGTACGTTTCTATATTGTACCGTAGAATTGAGGCAAGAGTAGTGGGCACTATATAGAAACATTATACGAGCAGTTGTGAGTATAGTTTCTGATTTACTGCATTTTTTGCCGATCCTATGCTGGCCAGTTCGTTGTTGAGCTACATTTCATTCCTTTACTAGCATGGAACGGATGACTCCAGATGACTTTATGATCCTTGATATATACAAAAAAAACACCTAGTTCCATTTAGGCGACAGAATTTCATTAAGCAATACCAAAATTTTGGCCGTACTACGGTATTATACCCGTATATCTATGTTGTAATTTGGAATGTAGTACGAATTTCTTTTCGAATATTAGTTAATGTATCCATCGACATTGCCTCTACAGTTTAGCTTAAGATCCAGTGGATTTGCTGGTTGCTCGACACAGCGACAGCTGGTACTCAAAGAGCTTTGCGAGCTCGAAGTCTGGTGCGAGTACTTTGGTTTTCTTCATAAAAAGTATAAGTTCTGTTTACTCTGGATTTACACCCAAACCAATGGGCGACGTCTAGCAGCTGAGTGTATCCACAGCAATTTGCATGACGTTAGGAAATAAACTAGATGTGTTTTACGTTTTTATGCAATGTATGTAGCAGCTATTAGGAGACGTGACAGACCCCATCTTCTATCATCCTAAACTTCCAGTGGACTTCGACCAACCACGAAAAATATAAAAGCAAAATACACAAAAGTTTTTCATCTATTTAATTATAATAAATACCCGGCTTTGAACGGAAAGTTCATTAAACGAACATGCCAACCTAACAAAGACAATGTAGTGATATGATTTTATTATCGATATTATTTTATTGTATTAAAGAGAGAGACAAAAATAGAAGTGAGTATAAGCAATCGTATGAAAAAATTTGAATCGTATATGAAGCGATGTTTCCGTTCGAAGCCGGATATTTATTATAATTAAATAGATGAAAAACTTTTGTGTATTTGGCTGATCGATGTGATGTGTACAGACGGACATAGCTAGATCAACTTTTTCAAACTAGATTCTCTAGTGTCAGATGATGCCGGCCAAAAATATGTCGTACTGCTGACATTCTCCTTAATTCACTTGTTTATAGACACCAATCAGAAAAATATCTCTATATATGTACAGCAGATCTCAATAGTGCTTATTCAAATTTCGGCATATTTGCAAAATAGTCCAGAAAATATAGAATACTCTTCACAGTAGATAAATATAGTACAGTTTATGCTTCTCACAGATACTTTGAGCTTCTTCAAAATTTCATTTCAATAGATTCGAAAACTTCGAAAACTTAAAGAGATACCAATAAAATTGTTGTATCTTTATTTTAAAAATAACTCAAACTTATGCAGTACATGGCTTGCGGAGCTTATTAAATTTGTTAATATAAAATATTGTTTAAATTTAAAATCTATTTATATAAACATAGTGGTGAGTTTACGCGAGAGAGTTAATTGTGATTTTCAACTCACACATACAACTTTCGCTTTTAGAGTTAAGGTGTTCAGTTTGTTGTGTATCGATGGAGAAATGCAAATCTGCAAGGCCTGCTTCTTGAACAAGCGTGTGCATAAAATTTTTGTGCAGATTTGCACAAACAGCTGTTCAACACCTTTGACGATTTGGTTTTTACATATATCTGTGAGAAAAAAATAACATTTAAAAGCATAAAAGTTAAACTTTTCGAATGGAAAATAGACTATTCGAAACTATTCTGAAAATTGAGTTTATTGAAAGTATGCAGACTGTTATGCATAAGCTGCAATTTTTAATACTTTCAACACTTGCAGAGATAACTCGTCGAGACCAGATTGATGCAGAAATTGATGAAATAAAGGAAAATTTAATGGACGATGTCGTTAAAATTTATTCGTGTCATCGAAGAGATAGCTTGCAAGTATCCAAATCTATTCACTGGCGGAATAATGTCCTTTGCTCATTTGACGATAGACGTTTTATACAAATGCTGCGCGTGTCTCAGAACCAGTTCAGAAATCTAGTTAATTTGATAAAGAACGACGAAATATTTGCTGGCTCTGGTTTTAATAGGCAAATGTCCATTGACTTGCAGCTTGCCATTGTGTATTGTTTTGATTGGGTTTGTCCGAAGGTAGCATTTCACTGCGAAAAATTTGCTCCAATGCTGGAACTTTAGCCAATATTTTAGCCAGGAAACCCACAGTCAACATTTCTAATTACTCCATTTCATAGAAACTCCCGCATAACGAATTTAGACAAACAGCTAAGGTTTAAAAATAGACACAGCCAATATCGCGTAAGAATGGAAAATTGCTTTCTGGTCCTAAACCGCAAGAATTGTAGTCTGAAAGAGTTACGACTTCGATTGTAGAATGAGCACAACAGTCAATCATTTCTATGCGATTGGGCTGTATACTTCACAATATTGTCTTACAAGATCACGATTTATAAGATCCCGATTTACACCAACAATTTGAAATAAACTGCGATGAAACTATTCAACTGCTCTGATATACAATTTTTCGTAATCAAGGGCTTAGGTCTTGCAAGTTGTGCACATTTTTTCAGAGCAAGTTGTTGTTGACAGTACATTGTGCACTGATGCACAATAAACTGAACACCTTAAGTAGTGAGTGAAACATTTGAGAGACTCAAATGAGTATGATTATTGAAAAGCACAATTATCTCTCTCACTCACTCTAGTATCTCTGTTGCATAAGCTCCATATATAAACTACATTGTATATTTTATGAATTAACTATAAGCTATTTTAACTTTAGCAATCAATCAAAAAATATAAAAGCTAAACTATTGACATACAAATTTATAAATGTAATTTAAAACTTGTTGCTTGTTATGTTTGTGCAAAAAAAAACAAAAAAAAAAAAGAAATACAAAAAAAAGAAATACAAAAAAAAAATTTAAAAAACCAAGTTCAAAATGCCAAATATCAAAATTTAAAAAATATTTTCCCAAAAAACACTAAGCCAGATACTTGAAATATTAAATCAAAATATTGCATTTTGCATAAAAATACGCAAAAGAACAAAAAAACGACAAAAAATTATTTCTGAAAAAAAAAAATAAAAAATATTATTAATAAAAATCTATTCCAGCATATCAATAAAAGATATTGAATCAAAATTAAATCAATAGCAACGTTCTATTTTCTATTTTTATTTAATTTTCAATTTGCATGGCATGGAAATCTAAATATGTACAGCAAAATATTTCAATACAATTTCAGAAGCAAACAGCGAGATAGACGGATTCAGATTTAGCTGCACGACGAGTATAGAGCGTCAGCGTCAGTAAGTTAGGCGCCGGCGTTATCGGTGTCGATAATTCAGCAATAACCATTAGAAAAATAAAAGTGGCTTAACAACGCAATAAACGCGTCTAAGCGGATTCATTTCTACAAAGCTGATTTTAATTGTATTAACTGAGTATCTAAGTAGCATGATTTGTAAATATTTTCGCTTTCGCTGGAGGTGGCGGTGGTGTTGGTTTTTCCAAAGCGCTTCCTCACTTTTCAATTGTAATCGTACCACGAAAAACTTCAAAAATCGTATTAGATTTCCATTCCAAGTTGTTTCGTTTGAAATGTGGCTTCCGTAAAATTTAAAACGTTGCTTTCACAGTTGCTGCGCATATCACTTACACAAGATTTTTTTTTTTATTTTTTTTTTTTTTGTATATACTTTTATTTTTAAATGAGTTTGATTCTTTCGTTGCTTCGACAACAATTTATTTTACAATACGAAAATATTGCGCCGAGTAATGCAGTCAGCATTCCAAAGGTTTTTGTGGTTTTTGGTCTTGAGCGTGCGCGTCTGTAGTATAAATATTGTTGTCTGATATCAAATGTAATCGAACAGCTTTGTTCTTTGAAATACTGAACACATGTGTCTGTGCTAGTATATATATATATATATCAATACTTGCCATACATCTTGCATCCATGCGTCCCGTTCCGCATGTGCTATACCAAACAAAAATGTATCTCATAGTTTGCGCTGCTGTTTTTTGTATCTGATTACGATTTTAAATCGAATTCTGATTGCAATACAGTTTTCTAGTCATTTGTATTAACGGAAATTGCAGTTTTATTGAGAAATAGCGGTTTGACTTCTGATTGACATTTGGCGTATTTAGTATCGTTATTCGATAGCTCCTTGATGCCAATTGCCAAGTACAAAAAAAAAAAAAAACACAAATTCTGACGAATGTCAAGCGCAGGCGGAAATTTCATATATTTCACTTCCACGTGCACAGGGAAATCATATTTTATACTTTTTAATCTAAAGTAAATTTATATTTCAATTTGGTTTTGAAGTTTGTTAACCTCTTTGAAAGTTTCAGTGTATTCAGAAAATATGAAGTAGTTTTTAATTTTGCACAATTTACGAAACAGAAATTCACGCGATTTAAAGAAAAACTGCAAGCTTTTAGACACAATACTATATAAAGTTACAATGTGTCGTCTGTATCTTGAAGTTTCATGAACGTTAAACTGCTGATTATGTTGGACAGTTTTGTTGGAAATTAATAATTTAGCCAACTCAACTGGCGACAGGCTGACTCCGAGAGCTAACGACTGAGTTATTGAACTTTTCTAAAATATAAGCGCAGAGTTTGCATTCATTTCAGTTTAAGCAATCAAAAATAATAATAACATCGGGTTTCAGTTGCTATGTATTACATATCTACCAATAAAATGGATTATGTAAACTGCGTGGGAAGTTTGAAAATTTGAATATAACTAATTATCATTTTCTAGTGGTGTTATCATACAAGTAAATATGGTCAAAAATCATAAAAATTCAACATAAGTCGTAACATAAACAAAGCATGTTGTAGTGTCTGAACATAAGCCGCATGAGCAGCAAGTGGTCCCTGCGAAAAAGGCTCGTGCAGCCAGTTACGTTTATTTAAGACTCACTGTCAGAGATGGAAGGTACCATCCTAATGGAAAACGGGCATAGCTTATATATCTTTTGTACCTTATAGTATAGTCATTATACGACTCATTTAATCCAAAACTTATCAACATTCTGTAACGCCTATTTTTAAAAACCACTAAAATTCAGCATGAGTTTAATTAACTATTAGTCCAGTCATACCCGAAAGTAATCAACACTTTTAACGCTTTAATTTATCAAAAACGCCAAATATTTATAACGTCTGAAATTAAAAAGTAATATCTTGTTACTCAAGTCATACGAATCATTTTGTCCGAAACTAATCAACATTTGTAACGCTCATTTCTTAGTGGAGATATCATGTATCGAAAATCACAAATATTTATTACGGCTGAAATTAGTCTTTAGTCCAGTCATACGAATCATAAGATCCGAAATTAATCAAAATTTGTAACACTCATTTCTTATTTATTTACTTATTGAAACCTCATAAGATAAAACTGCTGTTTAAAACACAATATTTAATCACTAAATGATTATCACTATTAATGGAAAGTTACGAACACTCAGACTCTTTGGAAGATTTTTGTATGGTCATCAGCTTGACCACCTGTGCCTCGTCCCACATCCATGGAAGTGGTCCAAGCATAACATAAAAGAGAATTAAATTAGAATTTATATATTGTAGATCAAAGCTTTTTTAATATAAGTAATTTGAAGACAAATCAAAAGATAATAAATGAGAGTATTTATTATAGATATAAGAAAGGGACCGAAGTGAACCATGGCAGGCATAATTTGTTGTGTAAAGAGACAACCTTAAAGTCACATAATTACGAGTAAAGCGAGAGTGAGGCTAACAAATAGAGATCGAAGGAAATATGGAGAACTTCAACACTTAGGATCCTATGAAGGAAAACTGCAGATAACTTCAATCGTCGTGCAGACAAAGTTGGAAGATCAATTAGTTTTAATTGATCCACATACGACGGGAGATGTATTCGTATGTATATCAGAAGCCCAGTAGAGGTTTTGAGAGCAAACAGTATAAATGATTTTTCAACAGACTCGACGCGATCTTGATGAATTATGTAGATTCCAAACGCAAAATGTAATTTCTAAAATCGGATGAACAAGTGAAGTGTACAGAAGTTTAGTAGTAAGTATTAGGGTCTTTTAATTCTTTGGACAAACGCCTTATTTACTTTACGCTCATTTTTAAGTGGAGATATGTATAAAAAATAATCAGACTTTAAAGCAGCTATCATGTATCAAAAACTGCAAATAATTATTACGGGTGAAATTAAAAAATAATAGCCTTTCAGTCCAGTCATAAAAATTATTAGATCCGAAACTAATCAAAATTTGTAACGCTCATTTCTTAGTGGAGATATCATGTATCGAGCAAGGTTTTCCCAAAGTATGGTACACAGAATTATTCAACAAAACTTCGATAGAATTTGCAACGAAACTTAAATCATTCTTATCTGAACATTAGTTTCGCATAAAACAAAGAAGTTCGTATTCAAATTTACAAGCGATAAAGGCAGAAGTCCCTCAAAACAGTATACTAGGCCCCTTTTGTATTCCTTCATTCACCGATGGTATTGCGATACTTGCAATCGGTGCAAATAAAACTGAATCGACTCAAAAGTTGCAAGTTGCTTTGAATGATATATTCGCATGGACCAAAATGTGGATAATAAAACTTAACAACCAAAAATTGGACCATATTGATTGCTCCAATACAAGCATAATATAATTACCATGTATATATATATAAATGGCATGTATATATACATTCAAAGACCACATTTAAACGATGCCAAACTCCATGGGAACGCTAACTAGGACTCAGTGCCAGAGTTAGAACGTCGGAGGGCCATCCTATAGGAAACGGGCTCTGCGCCAGGAATTGATGTCTTTTGTACTCAAGCCCGGATATGGTTAACTTAATTTATCTAGGATCATCTGTTTAATGAAACGGAGATTAACCTTAGACGATGTGTTTCAGATCTCATCAGATGCAATAATAGGTATATTCATTCTGAGCCTGTCCTAGGCAGGGCAATTGCAAAGCAGATGTAAACTAGTTTCGTCTTCCTCTAGACAGAGTTTGCACTCTGTTTCTGTGGAGAGACCTAGTTTATTTAGGTGTTATCTTAGTGGGTGATGGCCAGTGAGCCCAAAGCAACCACAGGTCAAATCGATTGAGGTGTGCGTTGGTTTTTGGGTATATAGGACTAGTTAGTAGTTTGGCCTGCCGTAGACCAGGATATTGTTTGCAGTACCGGGAGGCAGTGCTTTTAAAACGATCTACTATGAAAGATTTAGACTTTGCATAGCTAAGTCCACAAAAAGGTTCCGGCCCTATAAAGAAAGCCAGTCCTGCTTAGTTCATAATCACTTTCGTTGCCCGCGATGCCCTTAGCACAATGATGTCGACCTTAAATTGAAAACCCGTGGGCCAGGCACCCATGGCAATAGAGATAATGGTGTTGGGCCGAAGACATCCGCACCAAGGATATCATATATAAAAAGCCAATTATTCATCTGTTAAATCTGTTAAATTACAATAATATATAATATACTAAAAGTCCAACCATACGAAACATTAGATTCGAAACATTTCTTAATGGAGATATTAAATAACAAAAACACTCATATTTTAAATCAGCTATCATGTATCGAAAACCACAAATATTCATTACGGGTGAAATTAAAAAATAATATCTTATTAGTCCAATCATACGAATCACTATATCGAAACTAATCAAAAAGTGGAGATATCATGTATCGAAAACCACAAATATTTATTACGCGTGAAATTAAACAATGATATCCTATTAGTCGAGTCATACGAATTATTAGATCCGAAACTTATCAACATTTCTAACGCTCATTTCTTAGTGGAGATATCGTGTATCAAAAACAATCATATTTTAAAGCATGTACCAAAAACCACAAATATTTATTATGTGTGAAATTAAAATTTAATAGCTTTTTAGTCCAGTCATACGAATCATTAGATCCGAAACTAAATTAGTCCAGTCATTATACTAATCATTTTATTTACAGCTTCTCGAAATTTTTAACACTCATTTTTGTCATCATCTCAATCATCTCTCTCTCTCTCCTATAAGCTCAAGTCCTCCGGAATTTTCAGTGTGCAGTTTCAGTTGACAGTTAGAAACCCTTAAAAGTACAACAAGTACATAAAGTACAAGTAAAGTACAAGACTGCAAGACTGACTGACAGCAAAACTTACGGCCTAAGTGCGCACTTTAAATTTATTGTGTTCCATTTAAACTGATATCAGTTTAAAAACATATGAGAAGAAAACGAATAAACTACTCAGCTCAGCAAATTCATAAAATAACTCATGAATATTTAAACGCTGCTTAAGAGTGTTACCTCTATACTTGTAAATAATCTGTTATCTACAAACCTTTAAATAATGCAACTTGGAGTTTGTTTTTGTTTATTTATCATTTGTGAATCAGATTCATCGTTTGACGCTGAATAAAATTAAAACACATCGATTTTCAGTTTAAAAAAAAAAAAATGTTTATATAGAAAATTTAAAAAAGTAAAAGCCAAACAAAAAAAAAATCAAATGACTCACATGAATCTGCGACAACAAAAAAAAAATTCCCTTCACTCTCTGACGTATCTGAATGCATTTGAATGCGCTTTGGGGCAGTTGCACTTTATTGAACTCGATCAATCGTTCGTTGATATGATCGATCGGTCATTTTCTGTGAATTTGTACTATCTCGAATGCTGATTTTTTTTTTGTTTTTGCATATTTCAGTGGCTTATAGTTTATATTTGGCACGCGTTCAAATCGCTTTTTGCTTCTGTTATTTTATGTTGTTGTCAACCGTTCCCAAAGCGTAACTCACAAAAACAAGTTTCCAGAATTTTCGTAGTACCTATTCCTCATATAAATGTGCTTTATATCTAACGCCATAAATAAAACAGAGGCTCGCTTCAGGTTTAAGCCTAAGATTAATATGTATCTTTAGTTTGTCATTGTATCTTTTTTTTCGTGGTTATCTTTTGAAGCGCGTTCGCGCACATTCCTGACATAATTTCGTGTGTGAGTAAGCAAACAAGTTCACAAAATATTAACCGGCATATTAAACACAGCCAATGGCAACAGACAAACAGTAGCAGTAGCTATGAGGAGCGTTGTCCCCACAACCAAATCGTGGATGAAAAAACATAAAAAAAAAAAATAAAACAGAGTTCAAAATTTCATAAAGCCGACTTATAGAAAAACCTGATATACAATACCACTAGGTATGTCTTGTTTGCACTGCATGTGTGCGAGATACAAAAAAATGGAATTTTTAATATGCAAAACGAAAACAAAAGGTAAAAAACCCAAAGCCAAAAGAAAATTTAAATTAGATACATTCAGTGTTTATGCGCGTTTATGCGTTCATTTGCGTAGTTGTGATGATATGGGAGAAGCGAGAAGTGTGGTTAGCTTTACTAGTATCGAGTTAATTGCCCTTAAATACAACTATTTATGCCTCCTTTGCGAATTTTCAATACGGAGACACTAAAAACATAGAACTCTGTGTTAAAATCTAATCGATATCGAGATACCCTGTTTCTTGTTTAAAGCTCTTTATTTGAGCCATATAATTGTATGGGACTATATTACGATCTGGACCTAAGTGGGATATTTTATTAGAGTTGGCATGAGATACAACAAATTTGATGTTTGTTTGTTGGTGGGGGCATTACTGTTTTGAGGGCTTTCCCTTATAGCGGGGTTGACACTTTATCTGATGTGTTTCATATAACTGTCAATTTAGATGATGCGTGCTCACCCTGCGTGTTTTTCCCAATTCTCTTTTAGCAGGCCTTCAAATTTGATAGTCCTGCTACATCAAAAACAATAAAGGAAAGAATGAATCGTTAATGAATCGTTAAAAAATCTCTAAGAAATGGGATTAGGGTTTAGATTCTCATTAATTGGTCACATCTGGAGACGCTATTGTCATTTTTACTCAATGTGGTTTGCCATCTTATCATGATTAGACTAACCCCAGAACAGGTTCGGGAATGTTATAGTGCGCTACGATCGCTTTCGCACCTCGTATACTCTAAATGATAATACGCATCCCCAAAGACATAGTACCGTGCGCACCGAAGAAACAGTTATTGCTGTAGAGCGTTGTATTTAGGACGACCCAATTGAATCGATACGCCATCGCGCGCAGCAATTGGAGCTGTGTGCATCCACTTTATGGAAAATTTTACGTAAAGATCTCAGCCTACAGCCAGAGAAGATCCGGCAGGTGCAAGAATTAATGGCGAATGATTATCCTTTGCGCTGTAAGTTCGGTCGATGTGTGCTTGAAAACAAACTGGAAGTTAACCCACTGTTTTATCGCTATATACTGTTAGGTGATAAGCCTTACTTTTGCCTCAATAGGCATGTCAATAAGCAAAATTGCCTCATTTCGAAGGAAGAAAATCAAAGAGAGATTCTCAATATTGGATGACCACTTTACATTTGACTTTGCAGTAGAGATGTGTTTGATTAGTCTATATCTTTAAAAAGTAATAAAGTCTTTATCTTTAAAAAGTAATAAAAGAATGGGGAAATGACTGTTGCGAGCATAGAAAAGGGTGAAAATCTTTGGCGTCGATCTACATACATATATATGGCTGACGACCAGGAAGGGCCCATTCCTTCTGAAGAAACACGAAGCCTGGTTGACGGCAGTATGCAGAAAAAACTACAACCACTTCGTCGAGGAAGATGCAAATGACCACCATGTTCAATGGAGAAGTAGCCACGAGCCAGGTGAGTAACTTTTTGACTATATCTTAAATAAAAATTTTATTCTTGCAAATGAAGGTAACGAAACTACCTTCATTACAAAAAAAAAAAAACAGAGAATTCCTTGAAAAGGACAAACTGCAGACGATGCATAGATCGACGACATGGTTGAGATTTTACGAACGAGTACTCTAAAGTCATGAAGCTTCCTTCTAAAGCTTTCTAAAGCTAAAAATTAAATGAAACACCCTTGGAGGTTAAAGGAAATAGAATATCTTCGCAGAAATTATTGGTTTATTTTCAATACAGCGAAAGCTAGCAATAGCGACGACAGCTGGTCAGCTTATAAAACAAAACTCAGTGTTTCCGAAAATGCACTATGTAAAGCCAAGTGGCTCTCATGAAACAAATTCTACAGTAACATTGAATCAACTGCAGATACATCACGGCTTTGAAAAATTCTATCAAAATCTACACACTCCATACTATTTTCAGAAGATGGATGGATTGTGGACTTAATCTAGTAGTGAACAGTTTATGTAAGCCCAGATATGTAAGCCCAGATAAAATTGAATGGGGGCTAGATGGGGCTACTCTCCAACAATTTTGCATAGAGTTTTTGCATATGCATAATATGCATATTACGTTAGGAAACATGGTAGATCCCATAAAGTATATTTATTCTTGATCAGCGATATAAACATATCCATCTGTCCGTCTAACAGAGACGAATATTTAGACTATCACATTCTCTATTCAGCTAAAGTGTATAAAATAAACACTGTAAGCGGTAGCCCCATACAATTCTGCCTCTCAATTTTCAATTTTTGTATCAAATTTTGTGGTTATTTAAGCCAAAAATGTCACATATATTCTATGGTGAGACCACTATATATTCTATAGTGCTCTCACTGTAGAATACAGCTCCCACACAAATCTGTGGTTCAATTGACTATTTGCAAATACAAAATTAACACAGTGTTTATATCGCAAAATTACACAAAATTTGTATTTCCAAATAAGACGTGCTTATAAACGTAGTCTTAGAAGATGTACTGGGTATCTTGGTATCGAACGCACTAGAAGACAGCGTTCATTACTGTTTTTGTCTCATCTACCCTGCTAGATTATAATAGATAATATATAGATAAAAAGAAAGCAGTTGGAACTCAAACTCTCAAGATGAACTGGCTGATGAATATAAATTCGCAGCTGAGTTTGAGAAACAAGATACTGTTGTACAAGATAATAATAAAGCCGATATGCACATAACGCATACAGCTCTGGGGCACAGCTTCCAACTCTAAGGTGAATATCCTGCAAAAGTTTCAGTCAAAGCTCCTGCGTGAAGTCGTTGTTGCACCACACCATGTCATAAACTCAGTTATTCATCGTGCCTTACTGATCCCAACTGTCATGGAGGAAATTGTAAGGTCCAGCAATAGAGAGAGGGGTACTGTGCACATGCCTAGAATCTCACGACAAACATAATCAGGTGAATCTGCTAGACAACAGCCTGCATATGAGAAGACTGACGCCGCCTACACCCCCTTGGGTTCTTGCTTTAGAAACCAAGAGCAGTGATTCTCACTGTGCTTTGAATTATTTTATTTATTTTGGGTTTTTCTTTTTTTTTATATATTCACTAACGAATAAACGGCGTGTGCTACTACGCTAAAAAAAAAAGAAATATATTTTGTTTACGCCGTGCTTCAAGTTGTTCGGGTGTTTTTCTTGCTAATTTTTGGATTTATATTTTATTGTTAGAGCAATTTTCTTTTGAAAAGTGAGTTAAACTTTAATGAACACTTATAACTGCAAACAATACTCAAAATCACCATCAAATATCACGAAAGGAAATATTTTTTTACTATTTATAAGATTTATAATATTTTCTTATACGAATATTTGACATGATCGACGATATAACCACAAATGATAAAACTTTCTGATGAAAATGGCAGATCAGTGTTTTTTTGGTTGGCAGTCTGAATTATGCGCCAACTTCACACTAATGTTTTTAATTTATTTGAGTAACGTCATCCTATCCTTTGAAGAGGTTGAAATTTTTTTTTTTTTTTTGGGAAAAGTCAAAAGTCGACTTCATGAATGGACCGAATGTGCTTAATGCATTGTTTTAGTGGTCTAAAGCCATCTTCGTATTATTGCCTTTCAAATGAAACCGGTTTGGAGCATATCGGTTAAATGGTTTCAAAGCCCTTAACTTACATAGGTAGACACAATTTTTGTGTTTTATATACATTGATTGATGATATACATTGATTAATTTGTGCTTGCCATTTATATTAAATTTGCCATTTGTATTAAATTTATGTGAGCTTATTTTCATAAAATTAGTTAATAAGAATAGATCGCAAATGAAAAAAACAAGAAATAGTTTTTTTTTTTTAATATATAAAATATTAATATTAAAATAACTGAATTACTTAGATTTTTAAAACAAAACGTGCAACTGTTGCGGTTACTGATTAGTATATTTCAGAACTATGAAACACAGTAACTCAAATTTTGTTGTGCAGTGTAATTTCAGATTGCAGCGTGGGTGCTGTTACTAAACAAGTTCGAACTACGCTGCAATGCAACGAAACGATCAACCGGCTTAAATGTTCGAAACGAATTTGTTGCAACGCAAACTAAAACTGCATGCATAACTTTTTTACTATACATTTACAATAACAACAAACACAACAAGCTGCGATCAAACTTATGCTAAACGATCGTCTACGAACGTAAAGCCGCGCAGCACAGCGTAAGATGATCGATCCAACGCAACACAACTGAACTAACATTGAATTGAATTGAGACTTGAACTTGCTGACGATGTTCGACGTAGAGCAAGCAGCGCAAAGCAGCGCAAAGCAGCGCAGCTGAGGTTAACAGTTTAAACATGTTTAAGCCAGTTGCTTTACTTTGGTTAGTTGTTGTTGCTGTTGCTATAGTTGTGTTTTTGTTATTAGTGCGTTTTACTTTAGTTACGCGAGCTGACATCGCTGTCAGCGTCAGCGCCAACGTCAACGTCAACGCTGACGTTGCTTTTCGTTTCATTTCGGTTCGACTTCCCAACTCGAATAAAATTCAGTTTTTATTTAGTAACGAGATTTCAAGCGCGGCGCAACGTAAACGTCGCGGTACGAAAAATCAAAAATCAAAATAAAAAACTAAAATATTTAAAACAAAAAAAAAAAAAAAAAACAACGAACACACACAGATACAAATGTGCATAACAGCATAAAAAGCGCTGAAAAGCAATTGCTGAAAATTGTACGCAGACATGAAGTGAATATGAAATTCGACATAAAAAAAAAAATAAATAAAAATAAAATAAATAAATTCAAATGAAAGAAAAATTAGCCACAATTTTAGCTACTTAAAGCGTTTTTTTTTTTTAATAAAAGCGCAAAAAAAATTTTGTTTGCTTATAATTTTTCATCAAATTGTGCAAGTGTATAAAAAAATAGAAAAAAATTTATTAAAAAAGAAAAATTTTTGCAGTGAAAAAAGGAAAATTTTATAAAAATCAAGCAAAAAAAAAATTGTGTAGTTGTTTATTCGGTTGCCAAGTGAAATTATCGAAAAAAAAGAAGAGAAAATCGAAAAAAAAAATTAAATTATTAAAATATTTAAATCGACAGTTGGCGTATTTAAAAAAAAAACCAAATTCTTCAAAAAAATAAATAAATAAATTCGTTAAGAGACGCTCTCAAGTGTAATTAATGCATTACTTGATTTCAACGAATTTCTTAAACAACTTTTGAAAAGTTTGTTTAACGATTTATTTATTTGTTTGTTCGTAAAGTTCTTCGCATCTTTTGATAAAGTGAACTCTGAAGCACTTTTGGCGGTAATTATTTCAATTATTTCAATTATTTCATTCATATTTTCTTTTGTATTTATTGTATTTATGCAAGCACACTATTTATTTGGTTTTAAACTGGCTATTATGAATTTGTCCAACGATTTGTGTAGCAAGAGTTTTTTGAAGATTTTGCGTGCGATACTTAATTTTTATCGAAGTAAAAGCTGAAAAAATTCGGTGCCGACTACTTCCACGGCATAGTTACTACCAAAAAGCCGGTTAGTTGCTTAAAAAGAAAAATACAAAATGAAAAATTTTGTATCTTCTCTGCATAATCTCCATTCATTTCAATACATTTTGTTAGACTGAAGATTCAACTGTCAAAGCCGTTTTGAAAATTTTTATTTTAAGAGCATTTCAATTTCTACATTAACTAGCTCCAGCTCTGTATTGTTTTTGAAGATTATTGCACTTAAGTTTTGTAAATAACCAGAAATCACAAGCCGCCAGATCCGAAGAATATGATGGTGCTCGAATTTCTTTCATGTCAGAGACCGCAATAACGTTACTAGTACTTTCAGCAGTGTGAGCTGGTTCATTATGCTGTACAGTGCCTGAGAAATCAATGTTGCATCTTCGTCAGCTTAAAAGTTTAACAGGTCCACATTTCTATCGAGTACGACCGACTCGAAGTTTGTGCTCTACCGAAAAATTTTCAGTCTATAATTTTCGGAAACAATTTTAAGAGAAGGTGCATTGGTTTTATTTAAAATTTGTGATGGCTTGAGTTGCCCCGGAAATCCGTAAACAATTGCATAACAAACTTCTAAGTAGTTGTATCGGTGATGGTATTTCTTTCGACCTTACGTTAGCAATTTTACGTATCCATGCCGATCGATCTTCCTAAAGTAAAACAAGAAAAAATGTTAACGTTGTTTGAACCGCAGCTCTGCTACCATTCACCCGAAATTTCGAAACGAATTGTAAACACATTTTGTAGATTTGTATATGGGCCACCCCAAAAAGTGGACGGTGACCATCTACAAGAAGCTACCACATCAAATTTCAAGCAGGTATTGACTTAATTACATTTTTTGTATACAAAAGCGTAGTGGGATTCAAGTAAATTAGATGCTGCTAGGGCGTTTTTATTTTTCAGCTTCTTGGCTTTTTGTCAAAAAAATCATTAACAAGTGTAAATTGATTAGATGGAAAAACTCCCGTTTACTTTGTAACGCATCGGAACAAACCGTGTACACATGGTTTAAAGATCCCTGGAAGGGACCTGGAAGATCATTTTTCCCTTAGTCGCGTTTATATACTTTGTTGTTTGCGATCTTGCTAGTGGGTTGTGGGAAAATATGCTATATTTTGAACCGATTACGCAGTTTTCAGAGGGCTCGTTTTTAATGTTAGCAAAGCCTGTTTTCTGATATTATTGTTAAGAAAGTAGAATCTTGATTTCCCAAGTACCCGGATATTACTTTCCCATCTTTCAATTTCCGCTTCGGAAGACAGACTCGTCTTATGATTATGGTTTTTTCATATGAAGTGATCCGCTGACAAACCATGAGTCATCGATCGAAACAAGTGGTAATCAGAAGAAAAATGTTTGAAAAATACGGTGGACGAGGTAGAACGTCCCATTTGCGCGATTCCAAGCGTGTTTTGACCAATTTTGCGACTTTTTCATGTTCTTCGAAATACTCCGGTCGTTTTTCATTCATTGCGCGGCTCAAACGCATTAGTTGTGCTAGGTAGCTAGGTAGTTGGAACTTCTTCTGATAGACAAGCTGATCCCATCAAATGATCGCGATCAAATTCTGCATCGTGTGTATAGTATCAGATCGTAGGAGCACAATGCCACCGCGACCTTTTTCCCGATCCAAATCCAAATGACGCTTCTGTCTGCGATGATCACAGTGGATCATGGTGAGTTTATATTCCAAAGAGCCGGACTAAATCACAAATGTAATTGATCATTTGTGAATGATAACTGCCTATTTGTGATGGTTCTTCCTTTGCTCACTTGCTCATTTGTGAATGAGACTTCACAGAATTGATGTCAAATCGCATCATCTTTTATGATTATCCAGTTTAATTGCTCTTTTGTGAATGCTCACTGCTCATCTGTGGGTGTTTACTTTTAAGCTGTTGGTTTTTTCTTTTGCTAAAGTGTGTCTTTTTCCGCTTTTTATAATAGGGTTAATTGAAGTGTATTTAAAGAAATACAACTTGTAATACAGGGTGTCTCAAAAGAAAGTTCACATTTGATTTGCTGTTGCGTGAACGCAACTATTATGAGAGGCGCGGGGGTATGCCAATCGGTAGTATAGCTTTTGGGAATTTAGTCGCTATGGAGCGTTTCTCGGGAGCGGACCCTGCGTTGTGCGTACGTGAGTTTTACAAAAACGGTAATTCAGCGACTGTAGCGCGTAGAAAATTCTGCAGTATCCGATATGTTCGTCATTTAAATGATGCGACTGATTGGAAAATGGGTCGAGAAGTTTGAAGAGACTGGTTCAACGCTGGAAAAATCAAAATCCAGGCCTTCGAGAACGTTCGAAAACGTAGACAGTGTTACTCAGTCTGTTCGTGACAACCTGGACTTTTCGATTCGGAAGCGTGCTGTTGCTTTAAACGTGCATAGATCATCATTGTTCCGCATTTTTAGCAACTTCACACACGTCCAACAGGTCTCCAAGAGAGGTGAAATAAACTGGCCTCCACGAAGTCCCGATTTAACCCCTATGGACTTTTTCCTGTGGGGTTACGTCAAATCTAAAGTTTACGGCAACAAACCGACTTCCCTGGCACAATTAAAAGGAAATATCCGTCACGAAATGGCAGCCATCACGGAGAATACCTGCCGAGCTGTCATAGAAAATTTAAGTGCTCGATTAAATGAATGCCGTGAACGCAACGGTTTACATTTGGACAATATCATTTTTATGAAATAAATATTGTCATGTTCTTCCCAACAAAAATAATATTTCAAGCGAATATGTTGTGTTTAAGACGGTTAAAAAGGGTGTGATTGAATTGCGGTTGCCTAATTATACATAGACTAAAGTAATACAGGGTGTCTCAAAAGAAAGTTCACATTTAAAAAATGGATAAAAAAAATGTAAGTAGTTTATTGAAAAAATGTTTATTGCATATGAAAATACACACTTTGGGAATTTATTTCTTAAAAATGATATTGTCCAAATGTAAACCGTTGCGATCACGGCATTCATTTAATCGAGCACTAAAATTCCCTATGACGGCTCGGCAGGTATTCGAACGATCTCGAAGACCTTGGACGCCCAGATTTTGATTTTTTCAGCGTTAAACCGTTCTCTTCAAACTTCTCGACCCATTTTCTAATGAGTCGAGGGCTAGAATACCGATACCCCGCGCCCCTCGGAATAGTTGCGTTCACGCAATCAGCAAATCAAATGTGCACTTTCTTTTGAGATAAACTATAAATTATTTCAAAATTTCATATAGCGTGTATACAAGTGTCATATGCCTACATTGTAGTTAAGATCTTCTTATGTTTATGTCTGCACTTGCCAGTTTTGACTTTACCTAAAAGTCATCAAAAGACCTTACAAGGTTCATTCAAATATTTGCGAATATTTTTATTTCTCACAAATTTTCTTTTATACATCATTATTATTATAATACAATTTTAATTCGTGTATAAAGTATGTTATTATTGTTGTTGGAGATTTTTTTATTTAACGGCGTGTGTTCGCTCATTTAATAAGCATTATGCCTAATGGTATTGTATACCGCCAAACCACCAAACATCCCATCAAATAAAATCCATATCTCCATTCATCTACTTGTATGTGTGATGTATCTCCATCTTCGCATCATACTCTAGTCTCTTCAACATTTGAAATTCACTTTATTTTAGCCGCCGCCCGCAGTGTTTGTATGTATTTCAATTTGTTTGTATCTTTGTATCTGTATCCAACTGTTCAACTGTCTGCATTTGTATCTGCCTTTTGTGATAACAAGCGTATTAATTTGTTATTCTTCACGAATCTAGTGTTTATTTCTTTTGCTTTCTTTGCCCATACAATAACAATGGCCACTTTATTTTCATAATTTTTTCTTTTATTAATTTTATTTATTACTCATAAGTTTTTTTCGAGAGAGAGAGAGAGAGAGAGAGAGAAGGTGTTGTATATCGTCTTCTTCTTATTCGTTTTTTTTTACGGTCATTGAATTCTAAAATTATGAAATTATCTATTTATTATAGTATACCTTCTGCTTTTTTCCATTTTTTTCTCACATGTTATTGACTCGTTAATGTGTGTCTGTGTGTATTAATTTTTAATGTGTGCGAAAAATTTGTGCGCAAAATTAGCAAATATTTTAATTTATTGTGTTATTATGTTTGGCCGAATGATTTGAAGTTTTATTTTGCGTTTAGCACAGTTCAAGGTTAAGGATTGTAGTAAATTGAGCACAGCGAATTGTGATTTTGCAGTTTAATAATATTGTTTATAGACACTACTAGTTGAATACAATGGTCTATACGAGTGTAAAGCTATTTATCTGTCTAGTTTAGGTAAGATATTGGGCAATATAAGATACTGTTGAATTGATTTTATTATCAATATAATTATATAGTGACTGTGCATAATAATATTCTATAAAATAATAGAAAGCAGCTTTAAAATTGGTGGAATGAGGCGTAATATTTTAATATAATTGATCTCAAAGTTCGTTGAGACGAGTCGAAATCAATCGAGGATCATGCTCATAGTCTGGATTTTGTTCCTCCGAAAACTTGACAGTTGGACAAAGGAAAAGCTGCACAAATGTCTTTTTCATATAATGTTGTGAAGAAGTTTGTATTCAGATTTGTTAACACTAATTAATAATTGAAGCTATGCGGAATTAAATAAAGCCTTAAGCTCGACATTTCGACTAAATCAATTTACAATCAAATCTGATGGATTTTGAAAGAAAAATTCTGACAATCGATATTTAGTTTCAATTAAACTGCTTTATGCAAATTTTGTCAAAATTAGATTGAAATCGAAACATTACATGGCTGATAAAGTTTTTTTTTTATGGAATTCAAAATTGTTAAAGTTAAAACTAACGTGTTTTGTGTTTAATTCATTTTATAACATAATTGGTCCGTAATTCTTCATTTCTTTGCTCTTATGAGAGTCTCTATTGGGATCCCGAAATAAATCTTCCACCCTATCATGACATGTTGAAATTAATTGATCTACCAACCCTCTTATCACGCCGTTCTATGCTCTCTATATTGCTTTTCTTCATAAAATTCTTATTGGGGAGATTGATTCTCCCAACTTCTCCAACTCGCCACTTCGTGCCAATAAAGTTGCCTTTTTGTACAACAAATTACATACTCAATAATTCAGTCTGAGCTCTTTGTTCTATCTACATTAAGTTTTAACCCTATTTTTCTTTTAACTCTTCCATATACTATGTAAAAAACTCTGTACTGACAAATCACTATTCAATAAATTTGTAAATTTCATTTAGCAACTTCTATTTTCTTTATTTTTGTAATTGCATCCGTTTGGACCATTGCCCAGGCTGTGAGTAGGGGAACAGCCGATCAACCTGGCGGCTAAACAAAAATTCCTCCAACGAGTCAGAGTGTCCGCCACTTCCTTCTTCTAGTTTTAAGTTAGTTTAGTTAATGTATAAACTTAAAATTTTTATATTAAGCAACTGTTTTATATATGTATGTAGTTGCAATTTTTAAATAAATAAATAAAATAAGATAAATAAATAGAATAAGAATATGCCCAATTTTTTGGTAAAACTCAATACTGAGATCGATGAAAATTTTTAATTCCAAAAAAACTTAATATAAAAAAAAAACGCTGTCAAACAACAATCAAAAATTTTCGGCACGAACTGTTTTTCATCGAGTACTTAGATAACAAAAATGTTTGATACCGCAAATACTTCATATACTCAAAAAACAGGTGTCAAAGAGTGTACAAAAAAAAAAAAACAAAGAAAAATCAATATGTGTGGACTTTTATCCTAATAAATATCTGATTTTAGTATTTCAAGTTGATTTGGAAACAATGTTTTTTGTTTGTTTGTAAACAGCAGTAATAATTTAAAATTTCGGTAGCAAAAAGTTTCATCGATCTCAGTATTGGGCTTAAACAAAGTAGGTGTCATGTGTTCAAGGTCTTACAATTGAAAACACTCTCCTTAAAGTTTCTGTTAATTAATGTCTATTAAAAAATTTCGTTCCATTCGGTTGGATGGATATAGAGACATAGGTGTCCAAATTATCAAAATAAGATTAATAGAGGTCTTCTTTTTACGCGTTCGATAGTATATCGGTATATGAAATATTTCTCTAAATAATATAAAATTAATCATAACCTTAATTTCGGAAGGAAAAATTTTTTAATTCAATTTACACGCTCCTTAATATTTATTTCCGTGTATGAAACTGAGCTCAACAAATAAGAAAGTTTTAGAAATAAAGCGTCCATCCAAAATAAGCCATCATATTATTTTCTAGATGATATTGATTGTAACAAAACAGTTTTCTATTTAAAAATTTTAAAATAGTAGACTTGCCACGCCTATTTATGCAAATTTTATGCCTAAAATAGGCTTCTTTTAATAAAAAAAAATACAAAAGTGGAATGTGGGACTACACCTAAAAGTGGGCGTGGCATAATTTTGGAGGTGCTGAACAGCCGATGGCCCCAGAAACACATACAGAGCGTCAGACGATCAAGGTTAGATTGATTCATCTTGTTTAACGTATTGGGTAAAACTAAAAGGCGAAAACCGACATGCAGAATTATGCATGCATAATTCTGATATCAATATTGTTAAATATTTTTACTTTATAGATAGGAATATGTTAAGCGACCTTATTTATGAATAAACTAGTTTTTCTGGCGTCTTTTTTTTTTTTGTATAAATTTTACTTAAAATTTACTTTAAGTGAGACACGTGTTTCGAACTACGTAACGAGTTCATCGTCTATCGCCAACGGTATGAAATAATTTTTGTTTGCTAATTCTCTCACAACATTTACGAAAAGAAATAAGCCAATCAAATCTAATATTCTATGCTTAAAGCTAGTTGTACATACTATTTCAAAAATTCTTGCGTAGTTTTAATAAATGCTTTGGACAAGCATAATCACAGACAGTTAACAGCGTGGATGATAAAGACGTCTGCCCATGAAGTTTGAAGTTTATTTTTGGCTATTCGTAGACTTTGCTTACTGAGGTTCAAAACCGCTCAAGCCAAAAAAAACTTATTTGTTATTGTTTCTTTTCGCCTTGAGAAACAAATTTCTCAATGTATCGACCTCGAGCCAGCCAGAAATAGTCAGATTTTTACTTAATATATTTACATTGTAGAGATTGATAGTACGAGTAACACGTAATTAAGCCTTCATCATATTCCGAATTGGTCTCACAGCCCATATATTTCGAACTGAAGGAGTTCGATTAACAGTATATAACACTTCTCAATCGGACTTGACTCATCACAAAAAACTTAATTGCGTGTATAATACTATAGTGTTCGGGTTGTACTTGCACGGACGGACATCCACTGTGGTTTTCTTATGCCTGATAGAAATGACAATGTAAAAACACAAGTTCCAAGTCAATATCTCATTATATAAAGACTGGTATCATCAATCTTGGATAATAAAATGAATAGATATCGCTTAAAAATTTCTTATCTGCTTTGAATTTTTCAATAGGATCCATAGATATAACATTCTTAAGCTCAAATTAGGTAATGGGGACTCACTGTAAATTTGGTTTCGTTCGTTTTTTCACTACAATACTTAAAAACTCAGAAATAGAGGAGGCCCGAGCCGTGCTTCTTGTCGTGACACGAAGTTGAATTTCGCGGCTGTCCCATGCGTGTTGTTCAGAATAAAATATATATTGTTCGAGAAAGCACGAGAAAGCACGAAAAACATGAAATATCAAAACGTGATAAATTATCGATAAAATCATTCATTATCTCTCTGTCCCACATAATTAGAGCATAAATATTATGTCATTGTGAATGATTCTTATCTCAATATTTTATGCACATCTATGGACTTGCTCGATCATAAATTTGTTTTAAGGCTATAACCTTTAGTGGTCCAATCCGGACCATTGATGTAAAGGATCTGTCCTGAAAGATTTGTCATTTCAACTGGAATGAATTCAAGCTGCTACAACGTTTGGAAATTGTCGAAATTGAAATTCTAATTCGATTGTAATTACACTACATGTCCAGAAGCCTACAACCAGTGTACAAGTAAGAAACGCGTATAAAGAAGAAAATGTTGAAGCTATTGCAGTCGGTTTTGAAGTCGACAAAAGCGGAATTTTTCATGGGGACAACTTTTATTTTCAACAAGCAGACGCAACTTACCATACAGATCGTTTTACAATGGAGGTGACTTACTTATTTCCAGAAGTCGTCCTTCCAGCTGATCACCAAGATCGTGCGGTTTAATACCATTAGATTATATCTTTGGGTTATATTAAATCACTTGTTTACAGCAACTGTTCCAAATCTTTAAATGACCTCGAAGCCAACATCAGAGCAGCCATTGCTGACATACTAGCAGAAATGTGCCACAGGATTATTGAAAATTAAGTTAAAGATTCAGTCTCTGCAAGAAGAGCTGCGGTAGGCATTTGCATGATTTACTTATTGTTTAAATCTTAAGTGATTTCAAATTATATATACGTCGAATAAAGGTTTCCGAAACAATTTGAGTCAATATTTTTCTTATTCTTAAAAGTATAAATAAGATTGAAGTAAGATGCATTCTAACCAGTTTAATGCTGATTGTTGGACGCGATTACTTCGACATTACTTTTTATACAGATCAAAAATATATGTACGCTATTATGTCAGTTACGCCTCCTGTTGTGGATGCATACATTTCTATAAATATATTATACCCTTTTACACAATGTTAGAAGGGTTATAAATTTGGCCGTGCTTAAAAATGCAAGCCCATCTCTACTCAGAATATGATTTTTATACTGCAAATATTACCAATACATATCCACTGCGCAATATCTTTGGTCGAAACCGGGTCCACAGACTATATTTTCACGCAAACTTAAGGTTCTGGTAAAAGTTTTAATATACCCAACTGTTTTCTTATATAAATTGTTCAAATTTTCTTAATATTCACTTCATATCCCACATTGCACCAGTTCCGATTATTTAAAACAAATAGCCAATAAAGAAACCTTTAACCCAGCTACTAATCATTGCATAGCCATTCGTATTGCTAAAAAATATAAAAAAATATTTAAACACTAAACAGTGCTTGTTTGGGGTAATAAAGTTTATGTTTCATACTGTGAAGCATTTCCAAGCTAACGTGTGCTTAAGTACTAATTCTACATAACAGTCATGAGTCAGCAATTTTGCTACCTAAACTAAAACCAATATTGGTTTAAAATATTTTGTATCAAAACACACTTAAATGCATTGCATGACTAAAACTAGAGAAAACTTAGATTTTGTATTATTCCATATTTACATTTGTAACTAAGCACTTTCTTGTAACCATACAAGAAAACTTAAATGCATACAACTCTTATAACAAATACAATTTGTGTATATAAACGACACTGCCATAGTAACTTCCTTCGAACCATATAAGTTTGTACAAATAAGCTAGACAAAGTTGTTGCAATTATTTACAAATACAAGTGAGTATCTACAAGTATCTCCAAGTGTCTACGAGTATCTACGAGTATGTATGTATCTATATGTTTGACAAATGCAAATAGAAATGAAAATTTGCAAGAAAAATATACTTTGCAGCATAGAAAGAGCATGCAAAGAAAATAAAAGCAAATGTTAGCTATAAATTCACTTCATTCATAAGCAAATTTAGTTTTGAGAGAAATAGTCAAAAAATATGACGGAAAAAAAATTGTATAAAATAAAACAATGAATGCAAAACGAAACGCGACCACAAAGAAGTCATAAAGTGCAAAATTCAGTTAACGCATTTAAAACTTAGCCACTTGCTATGGATAGCTTTGATATGGCACTCCAATCCCGCCACGTCTCGTATCTACAAAAGCGGCGCGTGGACTTATTTAAACTAGTGCAGACCAATAAAATTGAAGATGAAAAAAAAGCGAAAAATAAACTGTTAAAATATTTTTTGGTGAATTTTATGAATGAATTGTGAATTCAATTTGAATTTGAATTTGAATTGCGGTATTCGTACATGGCCCGCACACGCAAACATTGATACAGATACATATACATATATATAAAGATACTTTTGTCGCTGTGCAGATACATTTGTATAAAGATATGAAATTTCGCATGCTCAGACTGCAAGTTTATGCTCGTTTGTATTTGTAGACAATTTTACTTTTTATTTCAATTGAAGCTATCAATGTGAAATGCGTTGAAGTGTTTATATGTATAAGTATCTCTGAGTTTGCGCCTGTATGTATCTGTGTATGTTTGACGGTTGCGCATGCGCGCAAATCGAAAATATCTGCAAACTACATGATATGCATGCGCAATTACTACATACATTGAACATTGACTAGATACTCATTATAGCTGATATATTTAAATGCAAACGAATGCATGTCTATATTCTACGTATGTATGTATCTTATGTATTTAAAAGACAGACTGGCTTAGGCTTGCGTGTATTTAATGGGTTTGACTATGCACAAAATACTACTACTATATTGTACATGGTTTAACTACAATATTCCGATCTGTCAAATTCATCTATATAGTTACATATAGTTGAGATATGGGTGCATTTATTTATTAGATTCTGAAGCCCAGTAGAAGAATTGCTTCAGAAATGAAAAACTTCATATATAAAAAATTTTCAAGAAAAGTTAGAAATCATTTCGGCATTTCTTATTTTCTGAAGTATTTCTTATAAAATCAGTACTGTTCTTCATGTTGCAAATTTTAACCTAATTCAATAGGTTAAGATAGGAAGCTAAGCATCCCCTTATATGTATGTATGTATATCTGCTTTTAAGCAAAATGTATGATAAAAGTATAAGTAAGTCCAGACATACTCATATATAAGCAGCTTCGAATATATATAAAGTGTTGCCAATGCTAATAAATACTACTAAAATATGTACAGATTGATTACTTATATGAGAAAGGGAGACATAAATATGTCAAAAAGCAGAAAGCTGACTGAAGCATTAGGACGCGTAATTGTCGCAATAAAGTTTCAAATAAATGCTTTGTTATTTTCATCAAAGATCCATCATCACCAACTCCAAAAATAGTTGAAGTTTTTTTTTTCTGATGTGCTTTTAAACAAAACCCCAAGCGGAACAAGACAATCGCCAGCTGCAAAGCCACTGTGAATTGATTGGCGCAATTTAGCGACAATACAAAACAGTTCAGTACTATTTGATAATGCTGAGACCTCAATCTTGGTACAATAATAAGGTAGCATATTGAGAGCGAGCATCCTCGTATTTCATAGGCCAAACGTTAATACATTTTGAATGCTTGTGCTGAATGGTTGTTTTCTTTGTTGCTGTGCGTATGCCATTGTTTTTTCCTTCTTTGTCTTGTTCTTCTTGTGCGCACTTGCTTCTTGCTTCTCTTTCTGTCTTACACGTTCACATAAATAATCCTGCCTCTCTTTTTTTACGCAAACATATGGATTGGCCTGAGTCAGCGCTCAGTACGCTACCATATTATTGTACCATGACTTCGCGTATAAGCATATTCGATCATTTTTCTCTTCTTTTAATGCTCAACATAAGGTTGTATAAGCACTTCGTCAACGACATGGTACAATAAATACAAAATTTTAAAATGTCTACATTTCGTTCTTCCAATTTAAAACCAAAATATTATCAATGCTTTATCTTCATACTCACCTTCACAACAAAAAAAAAAAAAAAAAAAAAAACGAAACGAATATGTTGGGTTTAAGGGCACTAAAAAGGGTTTGAACGTTTTGCATTTGTATATTAATATATAGGTAGAAAAGTAGGGAAAAGTTGGCTTTACTAACACTTGGCATATGCTGAAAAGCAGCATAAAATTTCATTTCGCTCATTGGAACTTCCAGATATACTCTTAGACAACAAGAGTGAGTAGTTTGAGCAATATGAAATATCTCGTCAAACTCATTAAAAACGTTAATTTTTGTGATACGATTAAAACAGTTTGTCCTTCAATAAGTTCCATTTCCAGTAGAGGTTCGTTTATTTTACAATCAATAAGTTTATCTTTCGCACTTCTTTTTGGCAATTTTGAAATCAATTTGGCCTAATTTGTAGAAAATGTGATATTGAATTTGCTTCAAATAAATTTATTATTGAATTTTTGACATCAAACAGCTGATTTATATAGAAGCAACTATCAGCAAAAATGGAACTTCACGTCAACTATGTTTTTTAATCGATATAAACAGACTGTTTATTTTGACGTGAACTACCTAATTATTAATTTGCTTAATATGTTTAGTTGACATGTGTACAACAACAAAGACTAATCTTAGCATGTATCTAGATATTATCTAAATAAAAATAAAAATTTAATCAACAAAAGCCACTAAGCGAAAGAAAAATTTATATATATATATATACGAGTACAATATATAATACGATAAAATAATTAAAGCGAAATACTTCAAAATAAACAAAAATGAATATATCCAATGCTCAAACACGTTCAGAGTTGCACATGAACAATTGCAGTTAATTTTGTATCTAAAGCTGCCAACTGCAACAAAAACAACAACAACAAAAGCAACAAAATAAATAACGAAATAATTACTACAACAACAACAACATCAATAATGTTGTATATGTACAACAAAACTTTAAGCGAAATATAATAATTAAATACATTTGTACAAAATATTCGTGCAAATCGTATTTGTAGTTGCTTTTATATCTACCTATTAAATTAATTAACTCTCTCAAAATATATTTGTATTAAAATCAACGTTTCCGTTTATCAGGAAGCTTTTTTCGGTAGACACTGCAGATACAATCGAATTTTAATTGCATATTGTTGACCGTTGAAGACAGAGAGAGAGAGAGAGAGAGAGAGAGAGAGAGAGAGAAGAGAGAGAGAGAGAGAGAGAGGAACAGACTGTGTGCATGTAATGAGGTAGTAAAAAGATACTTTATATATACCTATACATACCCGTATATGATCAAACGATTGTATTTTAATTTCCAAAAATCAGTCTTAAAACCTGTGTATTTAAATAGTTAGTTACTTCTTTTAGAAACAATTCAAATATAATGCTAGATGTTGTTTGTACCACAGCTTAAATAATACTCTTCACAATTGTAACGAAAGGTATGCCATCTTAACCATTGAAGTTATGCATCGACGTTTGCAGCCACACATATTTGCTGGCATATATTGGCCTTAAGTTCTCGCATGGATTCAGGTTTGTTGGCATAAACTTTGCTTTACAAATATCGCTACAAGTAAAAGTTATGCGGTATGAAATCCATTGAATCTATACTTAGTCCAAAACAAAAATTTTTTGAAATCAATCAATTGGGAAAGAATTTCTTTAATTTTCTGTTAAAATCAGAAATTCTCAAAACTTAGCATATTATTGCTACTATATAGCTAACTAGACAGTAACTTTTGGTGCATGCAAATATAACTTGTGAATTAATTGTGGATTTGAGTGTTCTGAATATATTTTTTTAAATTATATGGCGCTAAAACCGTTTAACGATCATGGCCGCATATAGGAAAGTTCCACTACAGTGTTTTGCTGTTTCCTTTCTAAATAGCCCAATGCCTATACAACATGAAATAAAAGCTACACAAAGAGATAGAGAGAGAGAGAGAGAGAGAGAGAGAGAGAGAAAGAGAGATATAGAGATAGAGTGAGAGATCAAGATATAAAAAAAGAAAGTACAATGTAAAATGCATGAGCTTATTTCCACTAGTTTAAGTTTGTTGTTAGCTAGTTAATCTGATGCACCCTCTCTTTGGCTTTTTCTCTTCACCATCGTTCTTAGTGATTTGACGATTTGATAATGATTTTCTACATTATCTACATAAAATGTGTTTATACTAACTTTTAAAGCAAACTATCCAAACTTTAAGTGCTATCCTACTTAGTATTTTAAACGCGAAAGTTTGTATGGATGTGTTGATGTGTGGATATGAGGATATGTAGATGTTTGTTACTCCTTCACGCAAAAACCACTGAATGGATTTTAATGCAACTTTACAATAATATAGCTCATATATCAGAATAACACATAGGCTATAATTTGTGTATATATTTAATTAATTAAAAACAAACACAGCGCAAACATTTTAACCACGTCTGCTGCTCTGAGTAGACGATAAAAAAGTTGATAGCTACAAAATCGTCTAGCGATCGTGTGTTTGCCTTAAATAGTCATGTGTGTGGCGGGAGGATATTAGAGAGGCTGGGAATGAAAGAACACCGTTGGCTTTTTGAAAGTTTAAATTTGAATTAATCAAATTTTTGTTAATAGAATTAGGGTTTTAATGTAATTCAAAAATAAGCATTTGTTTAAAAAAGTATGCATGTACAGGGTGTCTCAAAAGAAAGTTCACATTTGATTTGCTGATTGCGCGAATGCAACTATTACGAGGAGCGCGGGAGTATGTCAATCGGTTGTCTAGCTTTTGGGAATTTAGTCGCTATGGAGCGTTTCTCGGGAGCGGACCGTGCGTTGTGCGTACGTGAGTTTTACAAAAACGGTAATTCAGCCACTGTAGCGCGTAGAAAATTCTGCAGTATCCGATATGTTCGTCATTTAAATGATGCGCCTCGACTCATTGGAAAATGGGTCGAGAAGTTTGAAGAGACCGAGAAAGTTCGAAAACGTAGATAGTGTTACTCAATCTGTTCGTGACAACCCGGACCTTTCGATTCGGAAGCGTGCTGTGGCTTTAAACGTGCATATACCGATTTAACACCTTTGGACTTTTTCCTGTTTGGTTACGTCAAATATAAAGTTTACGGCAACAAACCGACTTCCCTGTCACAATTAAAAGTAAATATCCGTCACGAAATGGCAGCCAATACGGAGAATACCTGTCAAGCCGTCATAGAAAATTTTAGTGCTCGATTAAATTAATGCCGTGAACGCAACGGTTTACATTTGGATAATATCATTTTTAAGAAATAAATTCCCAAAGTGTGTATTTTAATATGTAATAAACATTTTTTCAATAAACTACTTACTTTTATTTTATCGATTTTTTAAATGTGAACTTTCTTTTGAGACAACCTGTATTTTTGCAGTTTTGCTATGCAAATTTTACAAATAACAACTATTTTTATGGATGCAATCCATAGGACAATTGCTGTATAGTTATTTTTTTTTCAGCAATTTTTAAATAGGTGGCAACCTGTAAGTCAACATTTCAGGGACTCATTTTTAGTTACTTTTAAAAATATTGTGGCTATTTACTTTCTCGTTCTCACGTATTACATCAATAAATAATACGATGATTTAATGACGAGTTGTGCTCAAAAAAGCTATGGGGTGACAACCTGCAAGTCATTAATCTATCTATTAATGTCTTAACAATGATGCCATTCTGTGTTATGCTCAAATTTAAGATCAGCGAACAGTAGTCGAAAGAGCACAGCAAATCATTTGAATTCTCAAATTGAAATTTTGGCTTGCAGATTGTCACCATTTGAAAAATTTAAGAAAATCTACAAAAACTCAAGTAAAAACACAAACCATTTTTCAGTTTATCAACTCATAGTATCGTATATACGTATTCAATTTTTTTTTAACAACTTCCTTTCATAACTCAATTCAATTTCAATAAATTTCTGTAATACTTTCCACGAATAGCACCAGAAAATTCGCGAATTCTCCGCTGTTGTCAACTCAATCTAATATTACACTATGCCACACAACTCAAGTTCAACTTTTTCAACTTCACAGCATATCGAAAATCATGCTTAAGCGTTAATTGAACGTTTAACTTAATAGCAAACATAAAATGCCGAAAAGCGCAATAAAATCGATACAAAACACTATCCAGATACATATTATTAACATTTTTTTAACGTGATTAATGCGCAGCAAACGATAATAAATATAAAAATGAAATAAGCAGGAACGCCCAAAGAGATGAGTCAAGAAAATACAATATATCGTATAAAGAAACTGAAATAAAATTTAAAATCTTTAAATCAAAAACGAGTTTTAGTTAAACAACAACAATGCCAAATATGCGAAACATGACTTAACTGCATACAGAAACCTGAGATGAAAAACAAAAAAAAAACAAAATTTATATATCGTACAAAAGAAGATATAAATTATAAAAAATGCGTTGAGTTGTGGAGTATTTAGCACAGTAACATCTTAATAGCTCAGATCGTAGCCGCTGCCGAAATTAAAACATTCCGTTTCGATCAATATCAATCTAGATACACGTCGGACCGCACACCATGCTCGAGATCTCGATCCTCAGTGTAGACCAAGCAACAATTTAAGTTTATGCGACGTAGCATTAAAAAAAAAAAAATATATAGATTTATTTAAGATACAAAAAAAAAAAACAAAATAAATGCTAAAATGTTTATTCATACTAAATAGTAAAATGAAACCGTTTTTCGTTTCATTTTTGCTTCACTGTTGACCTGATCTGTATAGATCGTTATAAGTATCTCGTTCGATTCGCTCGCTCTTTGTTTAAGCGCCAGGTGAAATTTTTTGCGATGACTAAAGCCGCGCGGCGCTAATCAATGTCACCGAATCCATTGAATACATTTCGAGCGTAATTAGTTGCGCAAATTTTCGTTTCAATCAGTCAGGCTTCATTTGGCATTGACTCGCATTGATTTAACTCGATTCGATTAAACTCGATTCGATTGAGAGTGCTGGGCTTACTATTTAGCTAAAACGAATTAATCGACTGATGCTGATGGAATGCCGATGATTGAATTCGTAAAAATTGCGCGTTAAAAGAATTGAATTACATACAAATATTTATTTTTTTGAATTTTCTACATAAAATATACAAAACAAAATCATATTTAATTTACTAAATAGTCGCTGTCAAATAAATTTTAATTAGTGCTGGCACATTAATTCAAAGTCTTAAAAACAATTCTAAAAATCAGTGAAAACAAGATTAAATAATTTCTGGAAAATGTTGATTTGATGTTGATTTTTTTATGAAATCTAATGCCGAGTTAAGTTATTCGACTAGAATTGCTACTTTTCGAGCATAAATAACGCCAATCGCATAACCACATAATATTTTCAAGGCAATTTGATTGCTCTTTACGTTGAGATACATTTATAACAACCAAATTTGATCCTTGTCAATTGTGTAAATTACCTTACTTGAGCATGTGTCAATCGAAAACGTCAACCAACCAATGGCTCGTGACAACTCTTGCACCAACCACAGTCGTCAATATTTTTATTTCTACTGCAAAATCTGTACAATATTTCTTGTACTCAAGCTTAAGGTGTGATTGAAACATTTTACCACAAAGTACTTCACGAGACAGAGAAAAAGCAGTTATGAGTACGCAAACAATACCAGAAATGGACACCCTCATGGTCGAATAATATTAGGTGACATGTTGCTTCAGACAATTTCTGTATTCTGCCAACTAAAAACAAAGCAGCTAAACGGCACAAAAATAGAGAGCAGCTAGACTAAATACACCACTACAATATTATTCCACAAGGGCGTAAGAGTGAATTTAGTTGCCAAATTCATTTTTCCTTATCTCGTTTGTTCTATACGAGAACGCAATGTAGCTCAGCAAAAGCTTCGTAGCTACGTTGTGCCGAACGTACGTAAACACGTATGCACGAAATACACAAATCGAAGTTGTATTTGTACGAAGTCAGTAATACCAATCATAACGAAAAAAAATGAGCCCAGTCGACATAGAAACAAACGTTCGCTAAAGCAACAAATTTTAGGTGTTATTTTCGATATATGTAATATAATCAATATAATTCGCAAATAGTTTTAAAATTGTTTGCTACTTGTAAAAACGAAAACTGCCATAAAAACGGATATATTTTTTAAATATATTTTTTAGTATTTATTTTTCACCATTCAATTAATATATTATTTAATGATTCTAATAACTTTTAACATTGTATTGAAGGACACATGTAAAAGTTATCGGAATGAAGTGGTCTTAAGTAGATGTCTTCTGGGAACTAATGCAGCATCTAGTACAAAAGTAGGTCAGAAATCAGCCTAATGCCAAGAGATGGTATCACAAGGTGTCAGTTTAATAATAAATATTGTTTATCTGCATTTATTTATGAGTTATACTTAGTACTCGTATTATATTATCATTGAATTCATTTTGTTTAAACCAAACATTTGCTAAACGTTATTTGATCATCATCTGACCCATATACTGACCCCATAATGATTACTTAGTACTCGTATTGTATTGTCATTGCACTGTACTTGAAAATTTCTTTTCTGCTCCGTACTGCGTTTTAAATTTACTGAGCATATAATATTTCGCATTTAAGTTTTTTAAGAAAACTTTGGAAACCGCTCGGGCTTAATACTATGATGCTGGTTATTGAAAGTTTGGTTACCCACTGAAAATAGTCGTTCACTCAGGCAAGCATAACTAGGGTACAACAGACAACACTTTACGCAGTGTCCGTGTCCGTTAGGATGGCCATCAAACGTTCTAGCTCACTGAGTCTTAGGTAGCGTTACAGGCTGATCGAGCCTGATTCGCAGGGACCACTTGCTTGTCATGCGGCTCTGGCCCAGACACTTTTTGCTTAAATATATAAATGTAGAAAAGTATATCGCTTAGTTGAGTTGAGCGTACGATCAACGAATTTCGCCAAACAGACGAATGAGTCATCGACATTACCTTCACAATAGTAAATAATATTAATACATACATTGTAAGTAGTCATAACCCTCTCTCTAAATAGCAAGCTCGAATTCACCATAATGGAAAAAGCGGCGATATATATTTGGAACATATCGATACATCGTCGGAATATATATCGATATATTGACTATGTGTCGTCAGCGAAAGTATATCGATCATCTACGTTATATAGCCTTCAATATATCGCTATATTGCAACCTTAATTTACACCATTTATTTTAAAAAACATGCAAAGTGTATCAACTTTTCCGAAGCTAACATTGTCTTTCGTCTAAACTTAAACTAGAAGTTTTCATCTTAAATATCGTTTTAAGCATTTTACGAAATCTTGCAAATATTGTTCGTTTTAAATTAAAGAAATAAAAAAAATGTGCAAAAATTCTGCGAATTCCGGCCTCATCGTCATCAGCTACGATTATCGAACGTAAAAGGTAAAACCCAGAGTGACCATTGCTACTGCACGCTGTAGGCGCATGACAGCTGCTTACGTCAATAGTGTGCATTTGTCAGCTAGTAAAAAAAAAAAAAAAAATGGCTTTAAACTAATTTTCAGAAAATTGATTTAATTAAAAGTCGACACCAAATGTAAAAAGAATTTTCGAAGTTTTTTTTTTCAACTATGTATTTCGAATGAGTTTTACAATCATTACTCAGCATAGAGTTAAGAGCCGGAAACGAGTTGATGGGGAAATTTAAAAAAAGGAGCGCATGACTTGCAAGAATCTATGCAGATAATATTACACATAAATTTCAGTTCCAATATTTCAGCTTTTTTTATTTATTTATTTTATTTTTTTGGTTTTTTGCAAGGTTTAATGTTTTTCCATTTTGACAGACTTCGACATGAATATTTTTGACAGATGAGTCTGAAGCCTGAGTGTAACTTTATCCAAAAGCAAGTAGAAGAACAATAATTTCAACTTTACGAGAGTTGGCGTTTATATTGTGCGCCTTGGCAACTCTAAGTGTTGTTAGGTGCTATGGAAAGTTTGATATTTCATAGCATAAACATACGCAGATCGTATTGAAGTACGTACACTATTTGTGTTTGCTTCGAAGCACATGGTTGCCTGTTTTGGTCATATCCATAAGAACATCGTAGGAAGGTCAATTCTGACGCAATGGTTTATACAAATGAAGTAATGGATCATCTGCGTTACAACTCTGATGACTTCCAATGACTTATTTTTGTTACCGCACAATCAAAATAAACAGCGAGATCAATGTTTTTCGACGCCTGAAGAATATGTTCAAGCTTTAAATTAGCTCGTTTTGTAGGTACTCACTTCTGAGTGGCAAAAGTGATTCATTCAAACACGTGCAGAAATGTATCTATCTTCATTTAGAATATGTAATAAATACAAATAAACCCATTTTCAATTATAAATTACTGTTATTAGGGCATAATATAAAAGGCCTCTCTCGTATATTTGTTTTTCATATTGTATTTTTCATCATAAATTCGGTATTTTTTTTTTCTTTCATTAAAAATTCGCATTTATTTACTTGGACACACACAATTCAAGTTAATATTTATTTTTGCTTTGGTTCATTCAGTTATTTTTTTTTTTTTTTTTTATTCCTCTGTAGACATTTTATGATGTCTGTATAAATATGTACGCTAAACTTCACATGAATTTATGTTTAAAGAAGAAGAAAAAACCCGAAATGCAGTATGACAACGTCAACAACTTTTAAATCATTTTAAAATATTATATGTTTTTGAGCTGTTTGCACGAAATCCGTTGATGATGCAATGCATACGTGTATGTACATGAAATGTTCTCTTCTCGAAGCTTGAGAAAACTAACCTATACAACGGAAATTCAATTGAATGCTTTGCTATGAAACATACAAATTCATTCAGTAAGAGATAATCCATGCATAAAATTCATGTGAAATTGGCATTTAATTTATTACTTAAACGTTAATTTATTCACTATTCAACAATAGAACTAAGAATTTATACAAAATAAATCATAATAGTCATATATGGTTATATCACTTTCAAAAAGGTGCTAAACCGAAACTAATTGTCTTATTAAACGTTGTTGTAGAACTTCTTTCAATACATCTTTAAGACATATAAAAATTAATATGCGACTTCGAATATTGCGCCAAAGAAACTCTTCAAAATATTAATATAGGATCTACAAATGTTACTATAATATGTACATTAGAGGTATGACTTTTTAACTTTTCTTTTTTAAATTCAATATACGAGATGAGCATCTGATAGAAATTATGAAAAATGTCATTAGTTTAACTTAAATCCTAAAAAACCTCCCACAAGAAATTCATATAGGTACATTCAGAAGTTATAATTCACCATAAATCAAAAGAGAAAGAATAAATAATGAACTTCTGGAATCCATACCATGGACATCACTGATTTAAAGTTTTTAAATTACCACAATCGATAAGATAAAATTTTAACATAGGTAGAACCAGAGCTCTAATACTCTTCACACGACTTCATTCAATTGGTAAAAAAGAAGTTCACACGATTGCTCTTAAGCGCGAAATGAAGATACCTATGCTAGTTCTAGAAAACAAGCGAGCTTCCACTAAAGTCGTATATGATGTTATAAGAAATACACTGGATAAATTTAATCTTTGTAGTTACTTAAGTGGCTCTACAAGCGTCTATCCGTCAAGGCAGCACGTAGGAAAGCGCACCATTTGGTGTAGTTTAGTGCGTGCCGGTTCATCATAGACCCGATCTTGCCATTTCAAGCTCGGACGTCTTCTCTGACGCCGTACACCAATCAAGTTCAGGTTTGCGTCGTAAACCTTTAGTGTTGGAGCTTCGGGGTTCATCCGGATGAGGTGACCAGCCCAGTGCAGCCGCTGGAATTTAATGCGCTGGACTATGTCAACTTCATCATACAGCTCGACGCCAACTCTAAGTGGACCAAAAATCCTACGAAGAATCTTTCTCTCGAACACTCCTAAAGACACTGTATCCGTTGATGTCATTGTCCGTGCTTCTGCGCCATACAGCAGGCCCGGGATTATCAGTATCATAGATTTATATCTTCGTAGTTCGAGAGAGGGCTCTACTAACTTGCTGAGCCCAAAGTAGCAGCGATTAGCAAGCGTTATTCTTCGTCCGATCTCTCGACTGACGTTGTTGTCGCTGGTAATTTCAGTTTCCAGATATATGAAATTTTCTTACAACATTGAAGTGGAAATTCTCAATATTCACAGACCGACCAAGAAGACCTCATGGTCTGCGAGTGGACACCAAGTACTTCGTCTTGTCCTCGTTCACCGCCAGGCTCATGAGACGTGATTGTTTCTCAATCTCCGAAAACGTCCTGCTTACTCGCCGTTCGTTGGTGCCTATGATGTCAATATCATCAGCATATGCGAGTAGCATCATTTCCTTATCGAAGATCGGGCCCGACCGTTCTACGTAGAGATAAACAAAGTCACACGATAAAACATCACCCTGACTGAAACTTCTCTTGGTAACAAAGGTCCGGAGAGGTTCTCTGACGATGCTTTGGGTGTGTGCTAGCGTCATCATGCAAAGGTGAAAGATCTTTGGTGGGATACCAAGTTCAGATAGGGAATTGAAAAACTTCGTTCTTATTGGCGTGTCGAAAGCGGCCTTATATTCGACAAATAGCTGGTGTCTGTCTTTGTTGTACTCATGGATTTATTCCAGGATTTGGCGTAAAGTGAAAATTTGGTCACTGGTCGACCTCTTTGGTCTGAAGCCACACTGATACTGACCTATCAGTGCATTCGTTTGCATTTGCATCCTATCGAAATTAGACTTATTCCCCGGTAGTTCGCGCTGACAGCGGGATTTCCTTCCTTGAAGATAAGACAAAGAACACTGAGATTCCAATCGTTGAGGCATGCATTCATCGGACCATATTTTGCATAAGAGTTTGTGCATACGCCTTACCAACTCTTCGCCACCGGTCTGGAATAACTAAGCTGGCAGCTCATCGCAGCTTACTGAGTGGACCTCTTTATAATCCGGTGGCTCTACAAGAGATCCATCATCAATTGGTGGTTCCACGTATGCTTCTCTATCGGCGGTATAGTTCTCTTCATCGCCTCGAAGTAGGTTAGAGAAGTGACTTATCCATAGACCCAGTGATTCCTGTACATCTGTAACCAGACTTACATTACTATCCTTACAGAAAGAAACTCCGGGCTTAAAACTTTCGGTCAGACGTTTGACATTTTGATAAAACTTTTGAGTTTCATTTCTATGATCTTTGTAAATCAATCAAAATCATAAAAAAGCCATCCCTGCGGAAGGTTTTTGTCATAGAATTAACCAAGAATATTTTTTTTTTTTTTTTTGGCATTCCTCTCCTTGTAGTACTATGTATACCTTTAAATATGGTTCTAAAACATAGCCATACGTCAAATGTCCAAATTAATTTTAACCGTAGGCAACTTATTTAGATACATGTGCACTATTTGTTGCCATGACTATATGTATATATACATAGGTATGTTATATGGAACATATAAAAGTATATAACATTTATAACAAAACTTACCAAAAGACCCCTTATCAAATGTTATGATGCATAAAGTAGAGGGTGCACTTAAGGGTTAGAGGGTTAGAATGTAAGTATGTGAAATTCATGCAAGAAATGGTGCAAACAACCCAAATAATCATACAAAATTTGCATATTTAGTTGGTTACAATTTTTCCTGCTGTTGCTGTTGTTGTTTTTGTTATTGTTTCGGTTACTTATTTTGCAGTAGTAGTTATTATTATTGTTGTTGTTGTTCTCGTCGTTTTAACGTCAAATATCTTTCGCTTTAGCAAAAGTTGACGCGCCTTTTTCGTACATACATCGTCTATCCTCAATAAACAAAACACGCACACAAATTGAACTTAACAAATCGACACACAAAGAATATTAGTACAGTGAAACACTGTATGTATAAAAAATTAATACCACTAGCCCAGTATAGTTGCTCATATAATTGCAGGGCTGGGTGAATTCTAATTGTCCTGGCGCGTGAATGCTACTATAATTTTGTCAATGTGTTTGCAAAGCCTTAAAACAAGCACCAGAGACCCCAAAAAATGTACTTATACTAGCGTATAATTTTCCATATTCCAGTTGTTCCTATTTTCTCGGTACTCAATTTGCAGCGTTCATGCTACGAAGCTACTTAAGACATGATTCGCGTTATTGTTCAGCTGCACGTTTTTGTTCAGTTTCAGATTCTCTTCCAATAGATTCTTGGGTTCAAGGTGTAACACTCGTTCGTCTGAGATTTAAGGTTCACTTTTATCCATTGTTTGCGATTGATATGGCGGTTTCATTTTTACATACACATTCATTTATATATGCACTCCTCGCCACTTGAATAGGACACACCCTTAAGTCTCTTTTCTATCGCTCATTGCTCCCAGATGAAAATAAAATTTAATTTGGAGGGCACCAATGGTTATAGCTACTATTTCCATGATCTATGCAAAGAAACTTATCATTTGGACCGGCTGCATAGCAGGTTGAAGGTGTGGGGCGGGGGATTCATTTCGTATTTTGGCACCTGCAAATTACAATTTTTGTCAACCACAGCGAATGCATTGTTTTACAATGGTATACTGAAAGAGGCCTTTCATATCCCTTTTGAATCTCTGCCGTGGATTTATTAACAGGATAATGCACCAATACATAAAGCCCGGGTTATTTAAACATATACAGAGAGAGATGGCCGCACTACTTACTGGATTTGAATATCAACCGAAAGGTTTGAGGATGTTTGGCACGTCCAGTTTATGTATTAGAACAACAATATTAGAGTATACCCGAACTAACCCAACCCAACGAATTAACTAGGAGCACGATATTTCGCTAAATTATTTGACCAATTTTTACGCATCCCTTCCAAACCGGATGTGTGAAGTTTTGGAGCTAAAATATTCCAAATACCTTAAATTTGAGTAATGTCTTCTCTAAAGTGCCCTGTTCAAGGAGCGCAAAATTAGTGACCAATTTTTTGTTAATACAGCACTTAAAGATTTAACACTAAAATTTCCTTTTTTATCAAATTAAAACAATTAAATAAACTTTAATTTAAATTAAAATTAAGTCTCTAACTTGTTTTGGAAGCAGTGGGTCAAAGATTACAGTCTTAAGGCGTGGGTGTCCTACTCAAGGGGCGGGGAGTGTGTATAAATATATATTATCCACTGTTGAGCAACCAACGTTGCAATGTGAGAATGAAAACGATTCTTTTGAAGGAGTCGATTATGCGGATTTCTAATAGCCTCAGCAATACTACGCACCTTCAATCTTCCATTCGCCAGTCCACTATCAGACCACGGACTTCATCGACCACGCTTAAATTCTACTGTTAAACTCTATTAAATGCTCTTCAACATAGGCTGAGCATTGTCGCACACCCCCGCTGCTCTTTGCATAAACCCAGAGATGCTCAAAAATTTCAAATGAAAGAGCACACGCCAATATATACGACATTTTTATTGCATTCCTACTCGATATACGCAGAAAGATAACAAAGAGGAAGAAACATTTTTGTGTAACATTCGCTGGTTGATGCAAAGAGCTGCCTATATGTGTGTGCAGTGAATAGGCAATCAAAACAACAAAACCACCTGAATGCGAAACTGTTTACACTTTGGTATACGCGCATTGCTCTTTGCTATATGCAGAGGATAATGAAGAACAATGAAATTGTTTATATTAATTTTGCTGGTTGTTGCAAAGAGCAGCGGGTGTGTGCGACAAACCTCAGCCTACACAAAAAAATTTGCATTAACCAACTGAATTACACAAACCATTTCCATGTTCTTCACTGTCTCTCTGCGTATAGCAAATAGCATTGCGCCTGTATCAAAGTGCAATACAACAACAGTTTACCATGCTACGTAGTTTTGTTGTTTTTTTGCATATTAACTGCACACACACACGCGGTTCTTTGCGTCAACCAGCTTAATTTACACAATTATTCTATGTTATCTTTCTGCGTATACCGAATAGGAAAGCAATAAAATCTTTGTATATATTGGTGTGTGTGCCTTTTTTTTTTTGAAACTTTTGAACAGCCCTGATTTAGAAACTACCATGTTCTACCTACGATGACTCGAGTCTTTCTCCACCAAAAACAAAATGTAATAAACTGCTTAAATATACCTACAAGAAAACTATATTTGAATTTTCTAAAAAATAAAAAAAAGAAACCAAAAAACACAATAAAAAAAGGAAATACAAAAAAATACTTTAAAACCTAAAAATAACAACAAAAAAATGTGTTTATGAGAATGGCTAGCCCCTTTGTCCAAGTAAAGAGCTAATTCCCTAGTCCTAGTGACTGCCTAAGCTCTTTACCATAGCGAAGAGTTAGTATTAGCGTATGGCTAACCCCTTTGCCTAACGAATAGCTAACGAAAGGTGATGCAATGTCGTACTGCTCGATCTCAAGTTATATTCGTTACGCAAATGCATGGACGGTGGTTAGGTCGAGAGTAGGTACTCACTACCGATGTTGGGGAAAATCGTTAGTGTAGGACCAGTGCAGCCGAGCAACTGGGAACTATTAAAAAAAATCAATGCTTATATGGTATATTTATAGTAAATAGACTGATTTCGCTTGTTTTGTATTAAATTTAATATACGAAATTATATTCTATATTGAAATATGTTTGTTTCAAGTGGTTTTCACTGTATTTAGAAAAGTTCTTGGCAAACGGTGACTGCAAACAACAAAAACGACAACAGCAAAGAACTTTTAAACAAACGTCAAATGTCAAATTAGAGCGAGACAGAAAACATGAGTAGAGTAGTGTAGATACATAAATGTATCTAGCTAAGTATGAGTCAGATTTCGATAAAATTCAGTGACGAAGTAAAATTTCACATACGGAAATAATAACAACAACAACAACAATAGAGTAGTACGTAATTGCTGTCATAACACCCAAAGTGACGTCGAAATCGTTGTGAATGAGGAGCATAATTTACTCCCCTCCCAGCTGTCAAAGTCGAAACCGAATTCGAAGCTAAAATCGAAGCCGTAACCAAAACCGAAGCCGGGGCTATTGACATTGGATACCGCTGGGTATTGGGTTTTTTACTTCGTCATTATGGTGTGTAGTGTAGTCATCAAACGAGTTGCCTTGGTATATAAAATTGATACAAGTCTAAAACAAAACAAAACAAAACAAAAAACAATATAAATAAATAAAACCAGAAGAGAAGTCGACCAAACAAGAAGTTGCATGAAAAACATTCGCAATGTTTGTATTTATATTGTATATGTGTATAGGTAGAAGGAGAAGTTTGTATCTCACTCTATACACATCTAGATACATTTATGTATATTATTGGTGCCCTACATTTGAGGCCGATATTTTGCTTCTTTTTTTCTTTGAGTTTGTTTATTCTTTTCACTTGTTTAATTTCTTTATGTGTTTGCAAATATTTATCGTCATTTAAGTAAAAGTAGCAAATGATCGTATTATACTCTTCATATGTAGTGTGAATAGTATTATGGCTTTGTTATGGAGTTAGTAACTCATTAAATGAATCAGCTCAGACGTATCAAACTAAGCATGTCCGTCTGCCTGTCTGTGTCCGGTATGTATGATTCTAAACTAGTTCGTCAGTTTTTAAGCCATTGCTCTGAAATCGGTTATGAAGAATTCATATGTTCTTATGCTAAACATATACATAGGTGTCGCTAATAACATTATTACATTACATTATTGCAGTCAATATGAACTTCAAATTCGATATGGTGGCCTCCAATGGACGGATGCTTCACCTTAAAAATAGAGTGAAGATGTGTGAAGAGTAATGATGCTTCGGTTCTACCAAACTTAACATTATTTCTTGTTTTCTGTTTCAATATTAAATAATAAAATTAAATACCTTCATATTCTTCGCTTTAATGTTCCTCGAAAGTAAATTTCTAAAGAAAGCGAATTTCACCTGGCCAAACAAGAGTGTGAGAAAAGCATTTAAATTAAATTTCTCCAGATAAAGAAAAAAAAAAAATCTGCAAATGCTTGGAATTTTTGCACTTACATACAGAATCGTTGCAAATTAGCTAAAGCACAAAATTAGACATGGCATGTGGTTTTGGTTCACCTCCAAATGGAATGAATAAAATTTCAATAATGTGAATAATAAAAACATGCCACAAGGAATAAATATCCTTTCATACAAATACACGTATACTCTGAGGTAGATATTAACAATTTACTGCAGTCTGTTGCTGATTTTAGCATTTTTATTCTATCGTATATAGTGGGCATACCTTTCATGTTCACTGCTGAAGCTTGAAACACTAATGCGTATAATGAAGTAATTGACTGTAGTTGTGGTTATGTCAAATTCTATGCACGAAGGCATCTCGTTCGAGCTTAAAGAAAATGTTATAATACATCTGTTAGAATGCTGGTAGTTGCTTTTGCAATTGTGTCCTTACACTTGGCATCTAAATGTGTGAATTTCTGCTCGAGGACATGCTCTGAACGTACGTCTAGCACATACACGAATGTTCTAACCCCCAAGAGTGGCATAAGCACAAAAAGTTCACTTGGCTTTCTGTATTTCGTTCTTTCAATCGTGTTGGTGAATGCACTTGTTGTATTTACGTGACTTCTAGTTAAATAAATGTTATACATACTACACAGTGCTAGGGGAATGGTTGGACATACGCAGTTTTCATGTCAAGTTTCTAAAATCTTTAACGAGTTAAGACTTAAAGTTAGATTTTGTGCCAATCGTTCATCATTGCAAAGCATATGCTATATAATAAAGTTGTATGTATTCTATGTGGAAATAAAAAGTATTTATCCTTTTATCTATCTTTATTCTAAAAGTAGAAATTGTGTACTACATATGAAAAATAAAATGCCTGTTTACGTATGTATTACATTTTCATGGTACAATCCGTCGCAACAATACAAATGTAAAAGAAAAATTTTGATACTTTTGGAATAGGACGTATGTGTAACTTGGTGCATTGGAAAGATATATAGTTTTCCATCGTCCAGTTAAAAATTTTATTACCTTTAGATTACTGGAACCGAAGTTCTTGCAATCGGCAGGAATGTCCTACAAGATGTAGTTTTTTAAGTGTTTCTACGTTCAAAAAAAAAAATTTTTTTTTTAGTGGCAAATACATTTTTTTGATTATGTAAGAAGAAGTGATTAATGGTAAAAATGTGATTTTAGTCAAAAAAAAAAAACAGTTACAAGTGCCGATCGTTGAGCTGGCGTATTATCGTGCAAGAAACGCTAACTTCATACACACCATTCGGTAGACCCAATATTCGGTCAAATTGCAATAAATTAATGTAATTCCATGAATTTCATTGAAGATTTTGGAATTTCATTTGAAGATTTTTTGATGAAATTCTGTACAGGTTAGATGGAATCTGCGGTGATCACGGATTTTAGTTTTCCAAAATGTTGCTCTTTATTTATGTCTTCGCGATCGTTTATTGCACTCATGAACTCTGCTACTGTATAAAAAATCATCATTATAAACTTGCTTCATCAATTGAAACGATTCGGAAAAAATTATACACATTTTAAAACAAAATTCAATAATTGAATAATTTGGCTCTTTGTTCGATGCTTCTTTTTGTACTTACTAAAATTACTACTCAATTTTGTTAGGGGTAAACCACCGCAGGCCTTTGTAATGTATACAATTTGTTTATACGAGATAAGAGCCGGAATTTTTGGTGACAATTTTTTGACAAGTAGCCAAAATGTGATTTCCGAATTTCAATTTCTGATACCGAAAGAACTTCATATAAAAAAAAAGCTGTCAAACAACAATCAATAATTTTCGACACTAGCTGTTTTTCATCAAGTACTCAGATAACAAAAAGATTTGCTATTGAAAATACTTTATATGCTATTGAAAATACCTTATATACTTAAAAAAACCAAAGAAAAATCAATATGTGTTGGCTTTTCACCTAATAAATATCTGATTTTAGTACTTCATGTTGATTTGGGAACACTGTTTTTTGTTGGTTTGACATAGCAGTAATAATTTACAATTTCGGTAGCAAAAATTTTCATCGCTCTCAGTATTGGGCCTTACGAGAAACTCCTCAATTGTGTCAACGCGTCATCATGACGGATGATGCCTACACGCTGTGTGGAAGCGTTAATATGCAGAATATTCGTTACTGTCATTTGCACGATGTCATCTTCGACAAATGAACGAAGAAATTGTACAGGACGAAAAAAAGTTCACGCAAAATTAAAAATGAAGTTTTTGTGTGTGTGTGTTTTTTTTTTCAAGTTAAAAAATAGGTAACCATGAGAAGATGCACCCTATATTACTAAATATTAACTCTTTCGGGTACAGTAGCCAAGTAAAATACACTCAAAATACTACTCCAAAAAAAAAATAAAAAAATATGTATACAGGTATGTATATACTATTTCACAGAAACTATATCATTAATAATTTGAAAATTCGAAAAAATGCTGACGGTCCTGAACATGTCTGGGAGAGATCACCTAAAGGGTTGGTATTTTTAATCATTATATCTCGTACCGGGCTGGTCGGACTCCATATTCTTGGGTTATCATTTCCTGAAACTACAATTCACGATTCTTTTAGCGATTTTTAATATGTATCGAATATATAGTGCTCGTACTGCAAACCTGCTGAGGTACACTTTGGTCACTTGCGTCGACAGCTGTCTACAGAACCTAATATCAAAGTATATACTCCCATAAAGTATGCTAGTATATAAGTATTCTTCCTATTGCTCCCACAGTTTCAAATATGTTATGATGAACTATTAAAATTGCTCAGGTTAAATTTAGATAAAAATTGTATTAAAAGTATTAAATTTTGTAGTATGCATTTAGTATATACTTATTATAACTGCTATTTATGGTTGATCTACTGTCTTGTTAACAAAAAAAAAAAATGAAGATATCAAGTATTGCCTATACACATAAGCAAAATACATTTTTACGTCTCTATTTATGTATATACATTCAGTATCAATTCTACCATTGTTTTTAGTAGGTAGTATATAGACAAACTTATTATAAATGATAAGCTCTTTTCTATTATAGCTTATTGTATTATATTTAGAGCACTAATTCAATGCAAAATATAGCTAAGCTTTGATTAGATACAAAATATAAAACTATATTCTACCTTTATCAAATAAAATGGTTTGAGTAACTTTAATCAAAAGAGTAAACGCAAAAAAAATAACAAGGAAATATATTTGTACAAATTGTGCTCATATTTATATACAAACATAAATGTTAATTTGATAAATAATTTCGAAACGAAACGTGGCTTCACTAGTTACACAGTAGCATTCATATTTCGGGCTACTTTCGGTGGTCAAGCACCACAGGCCAAAGCAAATTATGTATGGATGCGTGCTGACTGCTAAATCTATTGTTCAACTAGTCTGCTCTAAATATAAAACGAACAATGGAACGTTCTCAACAATAGTAGTAGATACACACACAAATAGAAATAATTATTGTATAGACCAATAGCGTTTTAGACAAAATAGGTACTTATTTGGAATGAGTCTGAAGGGGCTTCAATAAAATTCATATACAATATTTGCAGCTGCAGGCAGCTTTGTTGTCTAGGCACGGAACTTCATCAAGGAACACGGGGGCAACAGCATAGTTCAAGCGATTGCGATACCGTCAAAACAAATGTTCTTTGACCTTGCTGAGTGGGCACGTTTTATTCAATCTTTGCTAATTGGCGGCAACGGCGGCGTCTATTTGTGACTTGTTTTAATTGCAAATGTTTTTTTTTTTTTTGGGTTGAAAATTTAATAATTTAATATTATTATATTTATGCACCTACTGATCAAAAAATATCAGGAAATGGTATTGATATTTATATTGTCTCCCTCAAAGTGATTCTTATTAAATCAACGCTTCTTTCAGTCTTCAAAACATCGATTTTTGTAATAACTTTCAGAGAACTCAGCGAATTTTCATTTTTTCTATATGCTTTCCACGGAGTGTTAACTAGAGTCGTGATTGCAAAAAAAAAAAAGTCACACGAATATGGAGTCAAATCAATATGGAGTTTGCAGAATGGCATTAACGTTCTTTTTCGTCAAATAAATTAAGTAATATCAACACAAGTCCCGTTATAATTCATATCATGCCCAAAATATTATATAAATGCATCGTTTCGAGCTTTTTTCGATGCGTTTTACCTATGCGCCATCTCCTTGTATAATATACATGAGTTAATATAGTTACTGAGACGCAACGATTTTGGTACTTCTTTTATATGGGAGCAAGGCAACACCCATCTATCTACCGGTGCCTTATACTTATGAACTAAATTTTATTCAGCTGCGTTCAATAGTTTTTAAGATAAATGAATTTAGGTTTTCTTTGAAATAGGGAGCGTGGTAAAGCCTATTATGTACATATACCTATACCTAAACTTTCCCCGGAACCTGTCTGTCTATTTGTGAAAATCACAGCATTAGTTTTTGAGATTGGAGATAACATACAGACATGAAAAGCAGGCAACTTTCATTTATATATGTATTTATAGATAAATAAATGGTTGTGCTCCCTCTTTTAAGGGTATCCCCCACCCAATTTTTTGAATCTTGAATTAATCTTGGCAAAATTAATTTAAAATTTGATTCAACATTGGTGGCTTTTTATGATTGGATGCTTTACAAAATTATCAAGGTGTGTGTTCCACCCACTTTCAGGAGTAGCTCCCAAAAAACTTTCTACTCACCTTCCTATTGTTACGTTTTATAACTATTTTCTTTTGTACCTGTTAAGTACTCAGCTTGAAACGTCGTGTCAAAGGTATTAAAGCTTCGATTCCACCGAAGTTAACTTTTGAAATAAATACAACCCAGAACGAGGCAAAACATCAATGCCTCCTGATTTGAGCTCTATGTACCATACGCATGCCTGTGTTTTTGATATCGAAGACTCTCCGCAGTCTTTCTTTAAAATTTGGAAATAAACAAATAAAATTTTGAAAATTTCAAAATTCGCAAAAAGCACCAAACACTAACTTCTTTACCAAGTTGCCAAGTTATGTCTGACAGTTGACCAACACGAGAAAAGATTTATTTCACAATATCTCAAGCGAGGTTCGTTTAAATGAGAAATTCCGGTAATTTTTTGATCAGTAGGTAGTTATATTGTAAAGGCAACAAATAATTCCGGTTGCGTATATTGTAAATTCGATGCGTCGTTATTGATAATGTCATCAATATCGATATTAAATCGATATTTAGCTGTTTAATTATAATTGAATTAATTTACCTTCTCCTTGATCAAGTACGTTTGACCCTGCATAGACATATGCTGTCGACAATATCTATATTAAGTCATACGTTCGACCCTCTACTATATATATATATATAACTCTGTTAGTCGCTTCGATTGTGTATCTCTGGACGTTTGATGAACGTGACTTGTTTGACTGATGTTTTGGCTTCTACATATTTCTCCAAAATGCTCAGAGTTTAGTACTCGTAAATTGTGTAAGTGAAATATGTACGCACGCACAATTTACCATTAGCATTAGCATTAGCATTGGTCTACAAGTTATCATGAGTATCTGTAATTGTATCTGTATCTGTAATTGTATCTGCAGCTTTGTATGTGTTCATTAAAATACAAAATGTATCTGTATTCACATTCAATATTGCTGCTGTTTCCGTTGTTGTTTGCAAACTAATACAATTCCAAATTAAATAATTTCTGCCAACACCATTCAATGTTCGAATGCAAATAGCAATAATCATGTGTATATAACATAAAAATAGTTTTTGCTTTTTGCTTTTTGGTTTTCAAACATATTTGACTATTTGCTGCTGGTTTTGCAAATTAGTTTTCTGCATGCCAAATGCCACAATTTAAATTGACCAAAATAATATTGGAAAAACAATTGAACAAAAATTCAACCACAGAAATTAACTATTTAACGATATTATTGATAAGCTGCCAATGGTTCGACCGCACATGTCAGAGGAACTGACAACATGTTAGACATTGGTCTGTATGGCTTTGTTCGTTTAGTGTAACAATAAAAAAAGTATTACAAAAAATGCACAAAATCATAATTAATCATAATAATCTTTTCATAGTATGTACTAGATAAATATTTAACTAGTACGAGTTAAGTGAGATGTTAAGTAATTATGAACTTATAGAGTATAAATTATCTATAGATATTAGAGCCTTGCACAAATGCATTCGTTTCTTAAACCAAAAGCATTCGTTTTATGTTAAAATATGAATGTATCTCTTTCGTATCTCTCTTCTTCTATGAGAAGGTGTTTTACGTACTTTATTAGTACACATTGCACGAATGCATCCGAAGGCATACTTACAAATCACCTGTGTAAGGCTTTAATGGATATCATTGCTGCTTGCCGGAACTAATCGGTGAAAAACAAAGGAAACTCACTTACAATTCTATCAACAATTCTACCATAATATATTCAAACATTTTGCAAGATAGAAAAGCGCCAAATAACGATTCAGGCGTAAAACTTATGAAACAGATTGCTTTAAAGATATAGAAAAAGACAATGGGGGAAAGGGCTAGTCAATAGTTGTATGTGGAATATATGCAAGAAATAATTAAATGCGTGCTTTGTCGATTTTGGTAAATATTTCCACCAAGGTTGGAAACGGGAATGAACTTATAATCTATATACCATGCCTAAACCATGTTTTTCACTCTACCGTTTTTTAACTCGATTTGTATACACTACAAAAATCAAACTATTAACCGAACACCCCGGTAACAACTTCTGCTATTACTTACATAATGTTTGTTTGCTAAGTGAAATCTCAAATTCATCATATCTCAGCAACCCTTTGTCGCAGATGGATGAAATTTGCTACATACTTCTATGTAAAGGCCAACGGGACGAATAGGATTTACTATCTCCTAGCAGCCTACGATATTTTGTATTTTGTATAAAATATTCTATATGTTTTGTATACAGTTCTCATCAGTGACCGCAAATTGAAAATTGTTGATACTTAAATCAGTTTTCACAGAAAAAAAGTGCTGAGTAATATATGAATTTTTATATAGCCAATGATAAACACCTTCATCTTTACAAGCATGATCTTCCGTTGCATTCTTTCAATTATGGCTCTCTATGACTCGCTGTGTGATGTTCTTGCATTAGCCCCTTAAAAACTAGTAGATATATATGAAGCGAATATCTATAAGATACCATATCTAATTTCAAGTTGATATTGATGTTTTTCATACAAATACATAAAAGTGAGCTGTGGGTTTGTATGGGAGTATCTGTTCCACTAAATCGCATTTCAAACTAATATTGACTTTAACGAAGAAATGTTTCAAACAAAAACACAAAATTGGGCCGTGGGTTTCCAAAAATTTGGGCGGGTCCCAACCATTAATGTATATGTGAAGCGTTCGTCCACTAGAAGCTGCCATATCAATTATTAAGTTGATATTGACTACAACAAAAAAGTTATTCATACAAAAAGTTAAAAGTGGGCGGTGGATTTGTTTAAGGGCTACCCTAAAAAGTGGGCGTGGTGGGTCCGAGCTGATCAAGAATATATAGATACATACATATATATATACATATACATATATATATATATATAGATAGATATAGATATATATATGCATATATATATATATACATATATACATGTATATATGTACATATATATATATATATATATATATGTATCTGTCTATGTCTATATATGTATATATATATATATATATATATATATATATATATATATATATATATATATATATATATATATATATATATATATATATATATATATATATATATATATATATATATATATATATATATATATATATATACATATATATATACATATATATATATATATATATATATATAGAGATATAGATATAGATATATATAACTATATATACTCTATATATACCTTAACCTTAATGCGTCACAAAGTGACAAACAAACTTATAATACTACTAAAACTCTGTGTGAATAGTATAAAAATATATAAAAATTTTGAACACAATCGATTTATATCAATTATACGTAGATTCCTATTTGATAAATTAACATAGCGTTTCTTTATGGTTGACAGGTTTCAATAATGCATATGTACGATATTAATCATATATAGTTAATATAAAAAAAAAAACTCCCCCGCAAACAATCGCAAATTGTCACATTTCGATGCACGCATACAAACAGCAACAAATCTTAGCTTAATATGCAATTTTTCACAAACATTTCAGCTTAACATGGCAAACAATAATCAGCCACAATTGAGCAATGTTCTGTGAATGTACTTAAACTAACTTAAACACAAATCAATTTCATATATTGTAGATCTGACACTGCATGCAATTAATGTCAATAACTAACATTAAGAAACTGATTCCTATGCCAGATGCCGATGCTGATGACGTTGATTTTGATGAGGATGAGGATGCCTGTATGCAATTAATTTGTCACTAATATATCAAGCAGTGCACTCTTCCGTCGCTCTGACGCCTATATTCGAAGTTGAGGTTTCCATCTATAATAACAACAGCAACAATAACAATGATTACATATCATTGTACAATTCGAAACCGATTCCGATATATACAATTATGAATAACAGACAACGCAGATGCTACTGAAATGTTTCAAAGTCATGCATCTATCTATCTGTTTTTTGTATCTGCAACTGTCTGTCTGCATCTGTTTGTCCATATATCCATATTTGTTTGCATATTGTGTTACAAGCAAATGATACGATAAAAAGCGATGTTGTACACGCCATTAAATGACAAACTTGTTGACCGCCTTTGTCTAATGATTTACATGGTAAATGGTGATTCGCTCTTTATGTGATTTGTTTATTTATAATTTGTTAATTAATTTTGTATAAATGTTATTTATTGATTTTAAATTAATTGTATTGTTTACTTGTATTGAATTAATAAAAATAATAAATAATTGGCTACCATACAAGTGCAGGTTAGATTGATTTAAGCGGGAGCGTCAGTCGCTGTTTTGGCATTTTCAACTTTGATTAAACATAGCCTAATCTTGATTCGTCATAGCATATTATCAAAGGTAATTTCTGAGTTAAATTTCATTAAAAACCATATGACATGAGGATGCCATACAAGACAAATCAAGACAAAACCTTTAGATTTCGAAGTATAGCGCTACAACGCTACACGAAAGAAGAACACTTTGAAGACATGTAGTTGTGGATCTTAAATTTCAAGTCGATGAGAGAAAATTTAACGAAAATGGGTAAACTATGTCTTTATGATAGGAGGATAATCAAAAAATAATGATGGTCTGAAGGCTGCACATATGTGGCATATTTTATTAGGATTAGACATAAAATACACCAAATTTTGTATTTTTAGCTTAAGCTCAATACTGAGATCTTTGAATATTTTTGATACCGAAATACTTCATATAAAAAACTGTCAAACAACAATCAAAAATATTCGACACGAACTATTTTTCATCGAGTACTCAGATAACGAAAATACTTCATATACTTCAAAAACAGTTGAGAAAGAGTGTAAAAACCAAAGAAAAATTAATATGTGTGGACTTTTCACCTAATAAATATCTGATTTTAGTATTTCGTGTTGATTTGGGAACAATACTTTCTGTTTATTTGACATAGCAGTAATAATTATTTCGGTAGCAAAAATATTCATCAATCTCAGTAATGGGCTTTAATTATCAACAAAAATAAAGAATGTTCATACAAAATCTCAACAAAGGGTATAGTTTTTTGATGAACTTTTGTGGGATGCAAGATATACCAAATTTCGATTTTATTGCTTAATTAACAACAAGAACCAATAAATTCATGCAAAAACTTAAAAAGTGTGTACAGGGACCCTTATAGTGTGGTTGGTAGGAAGAAGGAATGAAGAGGGAATAGAAGAGTCTAAAAATCTAAACTTCAAGTCTCTATCTCTTACAGTCTCTACGATGTTGTTGTTCAAACAGGCGATCAGACAAACAGACGGAGTTTACTTTGCAGTTTACTCGTACCTACTTGTAGGTAATAAAAACCCTTTTTGCTGTACATATTAAAATTCTATTGCATTGTATTATCATCATCAAATTTAATTACATAAACGAAGTACGCAAAAAATAAACGTCTTCAACGACTTCAGTTTGTAATTAAATAAAATGCGCTTTTAAAAATAGACTAACTTCATTAAAAATTCCAAAGATACGCGCACGTTGATGGTCGATATAAATTGCTACTACACAACCTGAAATAATTATTGCTAAGAAAGGAACCATCTAACAATATGAAATAGGAAAAGATGCTAAAAATAGATTGGTTTATATCCAAATGCGGCAAAGACGGGTATGTCGGTGATGATGTTCACTTGATGAGAACGATGAAGATGATTGACCATAAATGCGTACATTAAGATGCAACTGAGCAGTGATTGACATAAAGACCAAAGAACCAGCAGCAGAAGCGATAAAAAGTAAAAATAAGGAGAAACGTTAATTTTCCGCTGTAACTGAAGTTTTGATACCCTACACATATGCAATAGACATTTGAACTAGTTTAATATTAGTTGTTTCCATGGTAGAATTTGGATTTTATCGATAATAAATAAAGGCCTATTCCGGTTCTCACTTTCAGGAAAATTTTGTGTAAGTTATGTCATTGAAATGGTATATTTTTCACGTATTGGACAATTTTGCGATTTGATTTCACTTGGCATTGATGAAGTGGAATTCATATTATTCAAGTGAAGTAAATTCAAGTCGCAAAATCATCTCATAAGTCAAAAATTTACCATATTATCGAATTCACTTTCACAAAATTTAACCGAAGAATCAAAACCGGAACAGCGCAGATTGGTATAATAAAGTTTCCCAAAACACAGTATCCATTACTGCTATAATGGTCTGATTTGAGTTCATGTTGGTGGGTTTGTGTCTCCTGTCTCCATACCGAGTTTTTTATTTAAAAAACTTCGAAATAATGCAAGTTGCAAAAGACAAAGTGACAAACATGGCTGGATAAACTCAATAGAAACATACTTTAGATACTTTATGCATTCTAGGATACACACTTCAATGTGTTACATCTTTTCCGCTATATACAAATTATCATTTTCAAGTAATTTTGGAAGGGTATAAAAAGCAAGTAGATGATGACTTGTTAGACAAGAAGAGTGGTTGCTAGAGAGAGGTGTTTGCAGTCAGGTAAAGAGTTGGTACTAAAAAGTACCTATATAGAAACTAACAATAAGTAGAATATCATCAACGAAGCAGATGAATCAACATTCTTTGCGGTCAATGTACCATCATCGTCCGTCGAGGAATGCCATGAAGAAGTAGTAGTAGTAGCTGCGGTTCAATAAAACGACAGCGACAAAGAAGTTGATGACGATGATGTTGATGATGATGGTAATGGTAATGGTGATGGTTAAGTAAACCTTCGACTACAACGCACTAAAATCGAACATGAGTAAAAAAAAAAAAAAGATATACGAACGTAGAGATGCCAGAACGTAACATTAAAATAAACGCGCACAGATAAATCTCAAAGGTCTGCTTGACTGCCTGCTACCCAGCAATTCAGCGAGCCAACACTTTTGGTCTTGGCCTGGTCAAGTAGCGCATTGCAGCACCAAGTGGCAAGGGTGAAGGTAGAAAAGTATGCAATGCAATGTGTCTGTGTAAAAATGCGTACGTGAGCGCTTACAACTCACTAAGTTGAAGTTTAAAAAACTAAAAAAAAAAATTCCAACCATGGCCATGGCTTGAATGTGACAACCAACAGCATCAGCTTAAGCTTCAACTTCAACTTCAACTTCAGTTGCAACCTCTTAGAGTATCTTTTTCTTCTGTATTTTTTTTTTTTTTTTACACATCTTTGGTTGGCATTCATTCGATTGACCATCTGCAAAATGCACGCATGACACATTCATTCCCTATATCCGTGAAATTCCGCAGATACTATGCATTTACTTTGACGTTGCAATTACCGGGCAATAACAGCAGCAACAACAACCACAACAACAATGTTGCCAAGGGCCAAACAGCAGAAATTCCACAGATGTAGCACCGCGACCAGTTAGTCCCTTTCTTTCACTGTATCTATATATATACACTTACGTAGCTAGTCTTATAAATATCTTCCTTTCATACTTTTCTTATTCAGAACGTGTATTTTTCTCACGCATCTCTCAAAGTTTGCTGGACGTTCTTAAATTCAATTCAATTCAGCTTGCATTCATTCGGACTGCTGTCTGTTTACTATGTGATTATTACAATAAGAAATTAATAGCCTTACTGTCCAAACATTTGAACAGTATTGGTCGACTTTGAGTGGTTCGGATTTATAGTTGGTCTAGCTTATTACAGAATGGTAACGAATGTTAATTTAAGTAGGTATGCTTTCCTTTAAGCACAAGTATGCTGGTTCTTACTCTTGTGGTCGTTGTGAAGGGTGAGTGGCTAGACGGACAGAAATGTTCTCAGCGGTTACCATTTAAATTCTGTATCAAGTGATAAACCGTAGTTTAAAAATTTGGCACGTATCGAAATCTGTTATAGGATAACAAGAAATACGCACTGCATCCTGTCAAAGTGTATTTATTCAAACCATAAATTTATTTTATATTGGTTCGATTTAGGTCTATGAACTAAGTATTAGTGTTGCACAGATACGTGGATCCGGATCCTTCAAATATTCGTTACTGACGAATCCAAACTGTACAAATCCAAATCTAGGAATCCGCGGATCTAGACTCGAATTTAAATCCGAAATCAAATTTTAACTGATATCTTGTCTCGAATTCACAAATCTTAGCTCGACTCTATACTCGAACGTAACAATGCAGTGAAAACAAACATGATAAGACGGTGTGTGTGTAAATATTCTTATATGCAAAACTCTATATTTACACTCTCTGTTACACTCGTTTTGATATTCTGAAAACAGAGCATGTGGTGAGTGAGAGGGTGACGCATGGTGAAATAATGTGAATAATGTTGAGGTGGCATGTGGCGTTATTGGGAGTGTCTATGTATATATGCATTTGTTTTACTGATAGCAGAAACAAAAACAAATGACAGGTGAATAAAGACATTCATGAGCGAACACACTTGCTCACCACAAAATTTTGACCATGCGTCTGATCAAATTTAAAATTTAAAAATGTAAGTTAGACTTTTTAAGCTGAATAATTTATTAAATATTTATTAAACTGAAAAAAATATTATTGTTGAATAGTAATTTAAGCCTTTTTGAATCGTAAATAAAGAAACTGTAACAAAATTACATGTATATGTATAAAGAAAGGATGTGAAGCATAAGGTAAATCGCGCAAATGTGGTGAAAATGAAGTATTAGGTAGGTTATTTTTTATCTTCGGATTCGGATTCATGCTAAAATACTCAAATCCTTTTAGATTCGGATCTGCAGATCCGGATCTCAAAAAAAGTGGATTCGCACAACTGAACTTTGAACTAAATTGTGTAGGAACTATTGTAATTTATATGTACTGAATTTTTTTATTTCTCGCATAAAAAAAAAATTCAAATTTCATTGGAAATAATAAAAACTCGAATTTAATTACATTTATTGAAGATTTGCTGAAGAATTTTGCAAAGACGTGTAAGCAATACTATTTTTCTTTCAAGATCCACTTCTTGAATTCACACTTTGAATTTCACTGGTTTACAAATTTCATTCAACATTTGGTCCAGAGAAGACAAATGTTTCCGTAGAATTGCACCATCCCGTCAGGATTTTGAGCCATTCTAATCTAAATTTCATGCATTGGCTCAAATTTTACAGTAAAGTGCTATTTTTCAACTTTCAAAACGTTTTTTTTTTTTTTTGTCATATCTATCCGATTTTCTTTCGTTAAGATATACAAATTCAAATTTTACGATTTCTCAAGAAATTACTCCGATGATTTAGGTTGGAATATCTCCAAACTCTGACGATCTCTATTACATGTATTTTGAGAGTTTTGACCAAGAAATGAAGTCTATACTCAAAAACACAAAAGACAATTTCACAGCCACAATTTTTTCGAATACTATAAACTGTGTTGTGAAATTATCTATTAATACTATCTGCTTGACAATTTTACCTATATTTACAAATCAATGTCATTCATCGTCCACATATATAAAATATGAGTAATTTATTTGAAGTATGTTAAGGTATGTTAATTTATCAACATAACTTGTTGCAAAGTATTCAAAGCGTTGTACACTAAAGAGAATCGTATGCATCCAAGGCACAAGCCATTAGACCCACGGCAGTATATTTATTTGTTTATAATTACAACTTTATTTAAAATAACGCGCCTCCATTGAACAGATACAGCAGACTTACCCATATACATCTCCATCCCAGGTCGACATTAAAACGACATACGAGTATGTTGATGTATTAACACCTTCGGCGTAAAAATGATTGATAATATTAAACACGCGATGCTAATTAATATTTAATTTATTTAAATTTTTAATTGCCACTGCTCTTTGCAGCTACTGTGTGCATTGTATTTATTTAGTTTAGTGTAGAATAAGAAATCATTGAGATATGAATTCCCAGCGCATTGACTTGTGAATTGGAGCAGCTTATCTGACGCGCGCAATTGTTAAAATGTCTATCAAAAACAAAACCAACATTTTTTTAAATTATTTACAAAGTTTATTAAATTTTTAAGAATTTTAAGATATAATCATAATGTTTATATATGTACTTCACATACAGTGTGGATTTTGTTATAAATTTGGAACAGAGTTTGTAACGCATAAAAAAAGAATCGGAGACCTCTTAAAGTATATATATATATATTCTTGATCAGCTTGAATCAAACTTCCCATGTCCATCTGTCCGTCTGTCTGTCTCAGTATCCATCTGTCGGTCAGTGTATCTGCCCGCTGTCTGTGTGAATCAAATCTAGTCCCAAAGTTTTTAATCAGGACTAGATCTGAAATCGGGTGTGGAGACTTCTTATGCTCCTATGCCGATCATTTGACCATGCCATACACACTTTTAGTTGTAGCCCCCGAAAAAACCCACCGCCCACTTTTCTGATTTTACATGAAAAACTGTTTTATTACATTCAATGTCAACTTGGAATTCGCTATGGTTTATATTTATAGACGAAAATTTCACAGAGTTATTAATAGGCGCGTCCTGCCACATGTAGACGTAGTTTCCATAAAGGTCAAACGCCCACATTTCTATTTTATGGGTAAGATTTTCTTATTCCTTAAAAGTGAAATAAATTAGATGCTTGTGAAGAGTATTGAAGCTTCGGTTCCAAAGAAGTAGTTGTATGTATTGGTAACAGGTTGTCATAATATCAATAATGTCAAATAGGATTCAATATTTGTTATAGAATTTTTTTCAACTGTTTAATGATCTTAAACAAAAGGCATAAAATATTATTTACAAATCATATAAATGTCATTATAAATTTAAATCATCCGCAGAGCCAAACGCAAACAAATATGCACCAATTAGTTTATAAAGTCTTAGAAACATATACTAAATGTGTTAAATTATGCAAAACAGACGGCGCATAAATAAATTAAAAGCTTATAAACGCAAATAAATTTATTTATGACTGTTTAAATTCGTATAAAAGCCACAAAAACTTTAAACTAATTAATTTGGAAAATAAGAAGAAACATTTTGTTAAATATATTCGATCAAACCGAATTTTTGATGTCCTTTAAAGATGTTCGTTTTAAGTTTTAAATAGAGAACCCAAAAATAGGAGATCCCATAAAGTATATATATTCATGATCAGCATTAAAATTCTAGTCGGTATAGATGTCCATGTCCATTTGTTCTTCTGTCTCTCCGTCCGTTCTTCGTATGTTTGAACAACAAGATAGAATATCCAAAGGAAATTTTTAGATTCGCATAATAATTCGCAGAACAAAATTAGAAGAAAAAAACTAAAATTTGAATGACACACCTACCACACTCACAGTAGAGCATTGACGCTATCTGTATGGCGTATCGATTTCGTTGGTCATCAACTCTTATAAAATTAAAAAAAAAAAAAACAACAAAGTCTGCATAAACAATTTGACAGGGTATTTCGAAGTCATGAACTGCAACTTTCTTAGTTCTTTTTTGTTTATTTTTTCTTTATAGCATAGTTGCTCTTCTGGGCTTAGAACCTTCTCAACAGAAAAGGAATAGGATATCTACTGCAGATCTATTTTTACTGAACCCAAGTGAACAATTTGACAGTTATGAAGCTTCAGTAAAATTTACGTTATCTTTTGTACTATCTAAGAGTCTTTATTTCAAAACGTTTTTATGGGGGCTGTATGCAGTTCTATTCCGATATAGACCTATGTTACACATGACGGGAAAAATTTTGATTCAGATAACGAATATATACAACTATTTTTTTTTTTTTTTAGACTGCAACGCCTTATTTAACTACGTAAAAAGAAATACTACAACAAAATTATTTTTTTGCTTCATGATATCGAGCTTTATACTCTCAATGTACTCAAAGTTAAATCTCATTAATTCCACTACATAATTTTATCATCTCACACTATTATTTGCAACCAGAAAGCCAAGTAAGGCTAAGGTCACACGCATAATCATAATGCAAAAAATTTCCTTCGACAAAATTAACATGCAACAAATCATTTAGCACTCTGATTTTTTGCAAATTTATGTGTGAGCGCAAATTATTTGATTTAGTGGTCATATAGGGTTCGGGCAGCGTTTGACTTTGCCGATAGAATATATACATATACCATTGTTCGTTATCAGTCGCATTTAATTATTACTAATTGATATTTGCACATTATACCTATATTGTAATATTCAATACATGAATTACATTTCAAACATCTAATTTTCTCCTTTCGCCTTTGGGAGCGGATTATGTTATACATGGTGAGCGATTATTCCACAGAACACAAACGAAGTTTTTAATATTAAAAATTCAGAAATTACCGCTTTTCATTAATTTTTTAGAAACTTCTACATTTTATATCCAATTTGGCAAAATTTGTACTTAAAATTTTTGTTAAAGAATGATCTTTTATCACGTAAATTTATTATTATACATTTATACATATCTATGAATACATACGAAAAACTGGTATAACAAAATAAATTCCCATTAGTATTGGAACAAATAGCTTAAAAACCACAATCTAATATTTGCGATGCTATTTCTCAGCTCACAGAACAGAGAAGTACAATATAGCAAAATCTTCCCAATTTCGTAACGTATTACCACACGAAATATGTGAACAAAATTTCTAATATAAATCTAAATTTTCGGCAAATCACCAAAAATCAATACGATATCGCGGGGGGGGGGGGGGGTTGCCCCTTAAAAGGTACACAAATTTATAACTATATACGTCCATATATATAGATATATATATTTAGTACCTAAGAAGCAGCCATATCAAATTTAAAGTTGTCATTGATTGTAATAATAAAGCAAATGTGAGCGGGTGGTTTGTATTGAGATACTCCAAAAAGTAGGGTGATCACACACCCGTCATTTACATATCTATGAAATGATCGTCCAGAATATATACATATGTATGTATACTTCAGGTGATAAACTTAATATAACCTTGGCCTCTAAGGCAGGGTATAACAATTGCAGTGGATACTCATATGGCAACACAACAAATGTGACTGCTCGATCTGCAGCCACACTGAAGTAGGCTTTTGTCACTTGCGTGGACCACAGTATTCATTATTCTTAAACGGCGAAAATCGTTTTGTACTCCCCGGTAGCAATGCGCCTCCCAATTATGCAATGCAATAAATTCTTTAGGCCATTTTTTTTTTGTTTATTGAAATACAATTTAAATTGCTTTCACTTGATTTAAGACATATTGCGACTATTTTACAACAGAAACAGGCACATACATTTATTTATTTATAAATAAATACATTTTTGTATTTTATAATTACACTTGATAAACATTTTTAATGATTTTTGTTTCACAATTATCGCGAGAATCACTCCAACTCCAAAGTCGACGCTCAACTAACTGATTAACCGTTCTCTTATACAGTTTTCAACTAATCCGCATCAAATGATTCGTTTAATAAGAGGGAAAAAGAGAGGAATAAAAATAACGGAAGCATAAAAAGAATAAAAAAATTTACAGCAGCAAAAAAAAAGAAGCAAAATCTGATAACAGTAAATTTTGCTTAAATTCAGCTGAGACAAAAATGCAGAAAAAAATTTGCTTTAAAGCGATATTCGAACAGTATTTTTTTAATTTATGTATTTGTCTTGCATTTTACTGCCCTTGATTAACTAAAATAAAATAATTAGAAATGGGCCCGTCGCACAGTGGTTGATTTGTCTGATCTAGCGTAACGAAATTAATTACTTAAAAAAATTATTTCTGGAATAGAAATCAACTGAATAAGAAATAATATGAAATAATTTTTTTTTTTTAATTAATATTTTTATACCATTCACACATATTGTGAAATGGTAGCATATACATACATACATATATTCTTGATCAGATCAACGAGACAAGTCGATATATGTAGCTATGTCTATCGGTCTGTATGGACACCAATTTTAAGATAAGTTGTAAGTCGGCACACAAACATCTTTTTATTGTAATTAAATAGAGTACCAAAATTTAAATGCTACGCACAGTTCTAAGGGTAGTCCCCCACTTAAGACTTTTCGTATGAACATTTTTGTATTGATTAATATGACTTTAAAATTTGGCATGGTCGCATCTCATGAAGGGACTTAAATGGATGTGATACCCCTACTCTTTGGGGTAGCCCCCATACAAACCTACTGCCCAATTTTGTGTTTTTGTATGAAAAACTTCTTTATTTAAGTCAATATTCGGTTTTAATGCGATGTGGCGGCGTTTATGCACAGGCTGATGGGTGGGATCCACTCAGCTTGAATTCGATATTGTGGCATCTTATAGATGGTCGCTTCATACACATCTAATAGTGGGCGCTATTTAAACCCTCACTTTTATGTTTCACAATACGATTTAAAATTTCATGTGAATGGTATTAGAGCTTCGTTTCTTTTTTTTATATTTTAAGAAAACTCTAATTTAGTTTTGTTGTACTTACTCGATTTATAAAAATGTTCTTTTGTGAAACGAACTGTTATCGAACCATGACACATGCAAACGACGATGAGAAGCGACCATATTAGTTTTTAAGTTGTAATTGATGCAAAACAAAAGTTGCTCATACAAAAAATGCCAAGTGCGCGGTATGTTTTTCTGGGGGCTAACTCAAAATGTATAAAGCACGAAATTTTTAGAATTAAACGGAGCAAATGAAGTTTGTTGATTTAAAAAAACGGCAGGAACAGTAATATTTTTGGACATTGATAGCATGTTGTTGCAACAAATCTCATCCGATTTACATCCGATACCTTACGAACGATATACAATTTATGAATTTATGACGTATCGGATAACAATGTATGGATATATAAGCAAATAACTGAAAAAAAGTAAAAAAGAAGTTATTTTGAGGGTGTATCGGAAACGGTTCTTTAGATAAAAAAGAATGTATTTTTCAAATCTACGCACTTAAATAAATATGTAGAAAAGTCTAATAGAATTAATCTCTAGTAATTAAACATCTAGTAAAGTCTAGTAATTAAACATTTTTAAATATTAATATGTAAATAAATATATTTGCATTTCACTTGGCTTTTTATCATAATTTTTAAGACACACACATGCATTTGTTCTTTTAATTTGTTTACAAGGACAAACGACCTAATATTCTAAAAATGATTTGGCATACACCCCAAATCGTTTGACATAACAACCCATTCGAAAACATTAGCAAACTCAGAGCGGTAAACTTTGCACGCCAAAAATTTGGTGGGCACACATGTGACAAACGCATTAGATGTTTTTTTTTTTTGTTGCGTTTTTAGCGAAACGATTTGCGCGTCTGACCTTAGCTTAAGACAGACATACGGACAAGCAGACTTGGCTTTTTCGATACGTCGCATTCAAGTCTAGCTGAAAATTTATATGTCCGATATGTGGCACCTGGTTCAATGCGTTACAAACCTAATAAATTGTTACTCTTCTTTCTCAAAATATTTATGAAAGGTACAAATTAGCTAGCCATGCAACAATGCAATTAAATAAATTGCGCTTGTAATCAGTTTTTCTATTTGCTGTGTTTTTTATTTAATTTAAAAAAAAAGTTGGAAAATTATATTTTTTCACGCAAAAATTTGTTGCTGCGCTCTAATGAATAAATTATTTAATGCAAGACTTGCAAGAAACTTTACATTTCTTTTACCCACAGTCAACTTTAGCAGACTAGCAAATGGAAAAAGTTTTGCTTTTCATAAGAAAAATTCTAAAAGAGTTAATCTAGCTGCCCAAAAATACTACTAAAGAGTGGTAAAAAGGGGTTGCAAAAAATGTCCCATTGGTTTCGCACAACTTGCATGCTGAACAGTTTTAAATTCGTTATCTAACGCCAGTGACAGATTGTTTGTCAATCGAAACGTAGCATTTCGGTGACTTTTGGAAAAATTTCACGCGAATTTAAGCTTTTAAAATTAAAATTGAAAGTTTACATATTTTAAAATTTTACATTTTTTTTATGCTTTCAGCGTTGTTAAGCACCTAGAAGACTATGCAACTTCAAATAGAAGGAAACGGAGCAGCAGCAGCAGCGAAAATGCCGCAACAGTCAAATCAGCAACTCACACTAAAGTTTTGCCGAAAACCAGGACTAAAAGGACGTCGAAATGCTGCCATTGCCACTGGCAATTGGTTGACTGCCAGTGTTGCTATACTGATTTGCCTGCTGGCAAATGGAATTTCAAAAACAAATGCTGGTGAGTGTCTATTTTGTATTTTCGCACGAAAGTGAATACAATTCATGAAATTCTGACAGCAAAAAAATGTAGTTGGAAGAATGTTCGATGCAGAACGCTTAGATCTATCAGTGAAAAAAAAAACGCAGATTACGTATACAACATGCATGCCAAATACGAAACGCAAACGAAATGAAATGAAATGTCAACGGTGTCAATTGATTTTACAATACACAAAACACATACATACAACAGAACGGAGCTGTATAGTACACAAATTGCAACCTCAATTAAATGCACATCAATAACATCTAACTGATATTAGACACACATATGGACGGATGTATGTATGGATAGAGATTCTGAGTCAATAGCAAGACACACAGAGAGACAGACGGACAAACGGACGGACAGAAAGTTTGCAGGAAATGACATATTGGCACAGTTTGCATTTGTCACACAGACAAAAATGGCTGCCGAAATAAAAAGCAGCAACAGCAGCTCTTGAAAAAACGAAAAATAAATTCGAGGGCTGTTCTGTATGCCTTGAATAAATAAAAGTATATAAACATTCATTCAATAGTGGTCCGATCTGATGATAATATATATCCACAACCTTAACCAAGGCGTAACTTAGTGTCCAGGACTCAGTAGTATGACAAGCAAATGGTTACTGCGAAACAGAGTCGAGCAGTCAGTTACCTTTGCCTAAGACTCAGTGGCAGAGATAATACGCAGAGGGTCATCCTAACCCAAAACGGATACTGCGGAAATTTGGGATAAACCTTCCAAATAATAAAATTGTTCAAGGACCTCAAAATTGGCGTTTGTTTCAGTGATGATCTCTACATACGACTCATCTCTCTTACCGAGTAGCCATTTCTTCATGTTGAGAAACAGGAAATAGTCGCAGGGGGATAAATCTGGAAAATATGCTGGATGGGGTAGCAGTTAGTAGCTCAATTTACGAATTTTTGACATGGCAACTGCATACTTCTGCACCCGTGTTTTGGCACTTTTTTCTACGCCAAATGCGGTAGTTTTTGCTTCAAATCAATGTCGAATCTGTCCAACTGCACTGAATAATATTCGCCGGTGATCGTTTTACCCTCTTCAGGGTATTAAATGTGAATGACAAACACGTGCAACCCAAAAAACTACCGCCATGACCTTGGACTTCTTTGCTGCACATTAACCCCGAGAAGTCCACTGCTTTGGCTGTTCTTTGGTCTGTGGTATATGTTCATATTTTCATGTTTCGTACACGGTTATGAAACGTAGCAAAAACTTGATCGTATTGCGGTTGAACATCACGAAAAACTCCTTTGAACAGAACACATGTTTGTGCTTATGATCGAGTGTGGGCAAGCGCGGCACCCATCACGCGGATAGCTTTTTCATGTCCAATTATTCATGTAAAATGTGATGTACCTGCTCAGTTGAGAAGCCTACAACCTCAGCCACCTCACGCACTTTCATTTTCCGATCGTCAAATATCATTCCATGAATTTTATCGAGGATTCTGGCGTGACGACCTATTTTGAGTGACCTGAACGTTTGGAGTCACTTGTGCTGCTATGACCGCAGCCACTTCTTAACCATTGAAAAAGTTCTCATAGTATTTATCAAGCATATCGATGATGGTTTTTTTTACACAAAAAATAATGCTTGATGAGCACACGAACTTAATTTTTTTGAAATTCACGAAGTTTTCTGCTTTCAATGGCAGTCAAGCACAAAATAAATGACGCAATTGCTCAACACTTTTATAGAAGTATATTACTGATGTTAAATGTAAAGTTACTACGCGGGAAATTCAAAAAGACACTGGGTTATCATATTGCACTCAAATTTTGTATGGTTAGGTTATTTTACTTCTTCTAGATCTTCGCTGTCCTTTTTCAAATCTGAGAATATCCTCTGTCCAAACGTCCCTGACTATGTCAGACGTAAAAGGGAGCCGTTCATCTGTTAGATTCTTAGCCTTGTGTATCAGCGCATACGTAAGCCAGTTTCATCGTCCTTTAGACAGAGTCTACAAACTGTTTCTGAGGAGCGATCTTTAGCTTGTTTAGATGATATCTCGGTCGGTTGATCAAGTAGCCCATGAAATAGCCTTAAGTCTGACCTGATAGGGTGTGCATTAGTTTTAGGGTTTATGGGACGAGCTACTTGTGAAGTCCAACAAATTATATCCAGTACTGAGTGGCAAAAAGAGTCTACAATGAAGGATTTGGATTTAGCCCAGCTAAGTTCACAATTGTGTGCCGCACCCACAAAGTGAGTTGCCGATCCAGTTTTGCAATTTCATTAGCTTCAGTACCCTTGTGACTCGAAACCCAAAAAAATCACGACTTATCAGCCGATTGAAATTTGTTGGAGAGTATCGTAGCATCGTAGAACCATTTTTGGGAAAAAAATACCAAGAATCTAGTACTTTAATAGACGCTTGGCTATCTGAATAAATGGAAATATTGGCTCCCTTAGGACTCTTGTCTAAAAAGTAGCAATCGCAGACCTCAATGGACTTCAGATTTAATTACCGTGGGCCAGGCAATAGAATTCCTAGTGTAGTGTCCAAAGACACCCATATCGGTGGGTGAACCATTTAATCGTTGATGGTACATATACCAGGGATGCTCTATTTCTAATCCGAGCGACTGTGGAAGATTGTAGAGCGCCTGTCAATCTGTTATATTACAGATTTCGATGCCAGGAATATGTTTGAGAAAACTAGAGTTGCACAATTCACCTAGCGTCAGACTAGTTACAGTCTGAAGTCTCAAATACTCAATTGCTGCTAAGAATTGAGTGAAAATATGCAGCGTGGATATGTTGATCGCCTCCATTATAGCAATGGGACAATTTTGCATGGCTCTTAGAACGTTTAAGCACGCTAGCCGGTGCAGTTTATCACAGTGCCTATCTATATATCCACACTAAATATGGTATTTATTATTTTGATAACCAAATTTTATCCATGCAGAAAATCTAAAATATAGTGTTATGTTCAGGTTGGCACATTCATTAAATATACTTTGTCTGAAGAGAGAAGAATATGCGTGTCTAAATATCTAAGCTTGGTAGATATATCTCTTTTAGCTTTCGAGATCGCATCGTTTATTCCGACGTATGAACGAACAGACAGAGAGATGGTCAGTCGACATGGATATTTAAACTCGAATTTTGATGGTGATCAAGAATACATACTTCATGGGGTATGTCATGCCTCCTTTACCTGTTAAAACTAATAAACACGAGATCTGTTAAAAATGTACTAGACTTTATGGCAAAATATTATTTGCTTACTTTAGTTTGATAGTCAGTTATAGAGTTATTTGTATACTATTCACACGTAGAGTGAATAGAGTATTTTATCCGGAGATCGGAACACATTAAAGTATGCATCGGAGGCTCAATAAAATATATATACTTGATCAGCTCGACAAGACGTTTCGAACTAGCCATGCTCGTCTGTCTGCCTGTCTATGTGAACACACAATTGTAACTAAGTTTTTAAAATATTAATCTGAAAAATCAGATATGTAGACTTCCTATGTTCCTAGACTGAATATATCACAATGAACATACAAACCCACCAACCAGTTTTCGGATTCTGCATGAAAAACTTTTTTTTAACAGTCAATATAAACTTGAAAATCGTTATGGTGTGTTCTTATGGACATAAGCTTCACATATGTAGTAATGTGCGTATTTCATACCATGTGCGGCGCCATAACTAGTTTGATTTAGTCTGTTCCACATCAACTCTATGTGGTATTCAAAATATATTTACCAACATTTTTCTAATTTCACCAGTCAAGCAATGGAATTAAAAGAATTTTGTCATTTTGTTAACCGGGATACTCTATAAATACACCATAAGTCAATCTAATGCCAGAGTTTTATCGAAATTCGCAATGAAATCCGTCCTCAACTTTGCCAACAAACCCACAGTGCTTGTAAAATCATTTTCACGCTTAATTTCTCAGAATGTTAGCTTTTTTGCGTATTTCTTCATGGCTATGTTCCATACAAACTTTCTCAAATTGAAGAATTGTGAATTGGAGAAAAAACAGTGTCATTGAAGTCATCAACACTATTGACGAAAATATTTCAGTTTTTATACTATTCCACGTTTTCAAATGTCTTGATTTCCGCCAAGTTTTTCATTTCAGGTATTCCTGCATTGAGAACATCGTTAGCATTTTTCAAAATAGCGAAATTATTTTTGATGACGAAAAGCTCTTTGATCAAACTATGACTCATGTTTCACTCATGGAAGGAAAAAAGACGGATGGCTATGATGATTTTGTTGCGAAAATCGTAACGACAAAAAATGCGTGTACTCATAGATTTTTTTTTTTAACATTTCTGTTAAATTCGTGGCAATTTTTACAGTAAAAATAGTAGTTAATACTTTCGGTTTTAGTAGGTTTAACCAAGGATTTTATTGTCTCCTTTTGTTAACTACAAAGCTTTAAGAGTCAGATGCAATTTACTTGTGTGCTTGTGCTAACTAGCTGAACTTCCCTCACACATACATTTGTAGAAAAAAGGATTTTGCAGAGATTTGAGTTTAGAGTAATTTTTTTTTTGCATATTGTTTTGATTTTTTCTTTACAAAGATGATTAATTCGAAATTGATTTTGCAAATTATTACTTGAAATACAAATACTTGTATCTTTTGCAGGCTTAAAGTGCTTCTTTACGTACATGTAGAGCATGTAGAGCATGTTGCTGTTATTGTTTTTTTTTTTTTTGCTACTACTGCAGCAATATGTTAAAACTTCTTGTTAACAACACTCATTTTGCTTGTCAAACCGAAACACACCCTTGAGGACAATGAGAACATCCTGTCTGAGTGTGGCAAGCATGAAAAAATATGTTACATTATGCTTTGTCAGTGCAGTTGGTTTAATGGTTATTTTCTTTTTTACTCCATTTTTTTTTTCATTTTTTTTTTTTTTGCTGTCAATGTGCTTGCCATGTTGCTAAGCACTTTGGGGGAATCAACAAAATGGCAACAAGGATAACAAAAAAAAAAAAAGCTAAATAAATAAATAAACTGCAACTGCATTTTAGCTTCATTTTTAACGCTTTTTGGCTGAAAATTAACTAAAAAAATGCAAAAGTGCTTTTTTTTAAGTTGTTATTGTTGTTGCTTCTCATTGTTATTAGTGGTGTCCTGGTAACTTTTCCTGTTGTGCTTTGCTAAATAAACAGACACCACTGCTCTACGTAGTTTTCGTCAGCGGCACAGACAACCAACACCAATGGCAACCGCAACACTGAATGCCGTAGTGTACTATGTATGTTAGTGCAGCGGTGCTTAAACTGAAAACAAACAGAACCTCCAAAAAAATTTACTAAATTTGGCTAAATGTTTTCGTGTAGAGTTTCAAAGAAAACATAAAGTTTAACAAGTAGTTTAACAATTTGAACCACGATAGCCAGACTTCTATAATGAACTAATCGGTAGCTATGTAATGTTTTTTATCGGATCCAAAAAGATGTATCCACACAGAAGATTCATCTTAAATAATAAAAACTTTATTCATACAAAAACTTAAAACAAAAGCTTTGAGTTTATATGGGATATATTGCTAATAGTCGGAGAAGTATCCAAATATCGACATTCATATGGCTAGGATTACATCGAATGAACTCTTAATGCTGATCGTATAAACTTTGTGAAATCAAACACGTATTCTTTTGGCTACATATTCTTTACCGCAAACTCTATATACCCACGATGCAAAGAATGCAAGGTAGCACTAAGATGTGTGTAACTTCTTTTCGTTCTGCGTATCTACGTCACGTAGAAGCATTGAATTTGACTAAATTACCCAGCCATACTGGTGAATTTAATGGGCTTCGGAACAGCAGCAGTGTAAAACTAAAACTAAAAAAAATGAAAATATTTTTGTCTTTGCGGCGTCTGTCAATGAGAGACGCAATTGCTTGTGATTTGGCTAGTGGGTGCCTGACAGAAGAAATAGTTAAGATTCGTAGACTTTGCGCGCTCAGACAGTAACGTTGGTCTGCGCTCTACGGCCTTGAAAATTATGGGTAAAATGGCCGTGTTGTGGGTGTTGTATATATAAAATGTATTAAACTCAAACTGAGTATGATCAAGGACAATCTAAGTGTTTAAGTTTAAAGCCTCTAGCTCCTTTAGCTCCTGAGTTCTTCTGTCTCATACATCCAGACGGTCGGACACACTACATCAACTAATTTTAAGATGCTGATCAAGAATATATATTCTCGTACTTTATTATTCTACCCTGTTCCCTTTGGGTACAGATCAGATCGTCAATCAGTCAGCATTATTAAAATTATTAACTAGTCCTTCAGAAGTAGTAAAGGGTTAGTGAATGCTAACGTAAAGCGTGGCAATTGAGCTCTTACAATGATATCGCCGTGTTAAATTCGCCAGTTGAAACTTATAGATATAAGTGGAACTAGTGGTTGTTATGAAGTGTCTGGTGATTCGGCAGTCTTGAACTGGTTTCGTTTACTTTCGTTGGGTAGCCAAAACGGGCGGTATTTTTTGAAATTCTCATTGGAAAATTAATATTTTGTCAACCTCTAGAGACATTCACTTCAATACTTTGCAAACATTTTTGCAAACATCTGTATTTCATATAAATATAAACTTTATGTAAACTATTCCAGCCGACTAAAATATCGAAAGTTTTTGAACAAAACTATCGATAACGAATCTTTTTTCGAATAGCATTTTTGTATAATACGCGTATGTATATACATATGTGTAACAAAAGAAGTCACATATTGAGAGAGATAATTTCGATTTTCAACTTACAAATTATCCTAAAAAAAATAAGAAAATACCGCTTGTACACTGGTTATAGCAACTGAAAATTACACAGAAATTTATTTTGTATAAATGCGCAATTGTAGACATTTGTGAATTGCATAAACTCAGCAGAATTATTTTTGTATATCGAGTTGTCATTTTCTTTCGCTGTATGTACTCGTATTTATAATTCGCAAATGGTTTATGCTTAATCCAATACAAGCTCTGTCACAAACGGGCATGATTCGTTTTCTTTGTTTTATTTTATTTTAGAATTTCTTTTATTTGGTTTTTTCCGACTAACACTCTCTGAATGTGAATGCTTATTTCGTTTAGAGTACTATAGCAATGTCTGCTTGAAATAGTATATGGTGCACAGCGTTGGACTTGTAGACTTGTATACTAATAGGCGTGTCTCGCCCACCTTTGTGGTAGCTCCGATACAAACTCGACACCCATGTTTATGTTTTGCATGAAAATTTGAAATTTCGCGTGCATGGTATTAGAGCTACTTCTCTAATACCATTCACGCGAAATTTCAAAAATCAATCGAAGTTAATGGTTTTCTGTGTTTAACAATCGTTTATGGTGCATGATGTACCAGGCGCCATGTTTTTATTTTTTTTTTTATTCTATTGTACGTAAGCTCAACGTAGGTTTTTTAATTTTAACTATTTTTAAAATAGTTGATTTGAGGTAAGAAATATTTAATTATTACTACAATATTTGAGTATGAGTATGAATGTTATTTAAATTAAATATGAAAAATACTTAAACCAAATATAGAACATATACGACGTAAAAACGACTTTAAATCTAATATGTCTGCCCTTTGATTCAATTATAAAAACTATTCCATAATGTAGATTAAAGTTTTCAAGTACACACACTTAAAAATACAACATTTCACCCTTTGGTGTAAAACCATTTGAAAAATAGTTAAATCAACACGTTTTTCTGTATGCACTCTTCTGTGATTGGTGCATAAACTTTGTCGAAAACTATTAGTCACTAAAAATCCTTTTTATAATGCCACTCAATTTGAAGTAGACAAGTATACAAGCCACTCACTTCACTGTCGTACTACAGGACACAATTATAGGCACAATATGTAGCACAACGTTTAGCCATTGTAAAATGTTAAACAGTCCCACATGCTCAAACAATGAGCCAACATTGGTGATGCGGCACACAAGTACAACCAACTGCCACCGTGAAGCTGTGTTGTGCAAAAATTTAACGACAATTTGAGAGAGTTTTTACTTTTCACTTCTTTTTTTTTTTTTGTTACGTGTTTATTTGACCCGCACTTGTGCCACAAAATTTTCGGCTGCAGAAGCACAAAAGCGTTAAAAAAAAATCCGGAAAAATGAATTCAAATATAAAACGGAAGTTGTGCGGCAGCAATGAAAATGGCGGCAGCAGCTGTTGCAGTTTGCTTAACTCCAATACAAGCTCCAATACGACCTTTCGTTGTCACTGACCAAGTCCTTGCCATCTTTCCCTTCTGGATAGATGGAACCACATACGGCCACTTTCATTGCGAACGCAGCGTTTGTGGCAAGCCCTTTTGTGGCTGAACAGCGGAAGTGGTTCTGTGGTTTTTCCATATGTAAGTCTGTATTTATTCAAGTTCATGCCTTGTGTTTGCATAAAACATTTTCCACTCATGACAAAAATCAACAGCGTGCGAAAAAGAAGTGCTTTGAATAATTTTTAAAGCAAACCAACACTCGAAATGAACTTTAAACAATTAAAATTTCAGTTTATCCTCCAATTTTTTATTTAAAATAATTTTAAAAGTTGCACGTTTTAAGCAGCTTCCATTTAAGTTGTATCCTTTTTTACTGTACCCACCTGAATTTCAAAAAAAAAAGAAAAAAGAAACCAAAATTAAATTCCTGCTGCTACTTTTCAAGTGTGTTAAATTTAATCTCAACGAAATCAATTGGTAAAACCTTTTTGCACTCGAAATTAATTTTAATTTTTTATGTAGCAACCTTTTTAATTTTCTATTAACTTGACAAAACGTGTATGAGAGAAAAATGTGGTAGAAAAATTTCATGGCTTTTGTAATTTCGTGGAAAATGCTTAATTCATAAAAACGAAAACAGCTGAAGTAAATACTTACTTTAAAACACCGCATTTGTATCGCAGATTCTGGCCTTTGACTTCAGGGAAAATGTGCAAACAAACAAAACAAGAGAAATGTTGACTTCGGTAGAAACGAAGCATTAATACGCTTCGCACGACTCTTACAAATTTTATGGGGGCTACCCTTTTCAGCATAGGAACACAAAACTTACTTAGGTGGCTCTACAACCATCTATCGGTCAAGGCCGCACGTAGGAAAACGCACCATTCGGCGTAGTTAGGTGCGCGCTGTCGCTAGAAGTGCGGAGCTTATTCACATCATCATAGACCTGATCCTGACATCTTAAGCTCTGGCGCCTTCACCAATATTATTCAGGTTTCCATCGTAAACCTTTAGTGCTGGAGCTTCGGGGTTCATCCGTATGAGATGACAGACCCAGTGTAGCCACATCTTGTCCTCGTTCACCGCTAGGCCCATGAGACGTGACTTTTTCTCAATCTCCGAGAACGCCCTGCTAACTCGCTGTTCGTAGGTGCCGATGATGTCAATATCATCAGCATATGCGAATTGCTTCACCTTCTAATCGACAAATTGGTGGTGTGAGTCTTTGTTGTGCTCATTGGTCTTTTCCAGGATTTGGCGTAAAGGAAAAATTTGGTCACTAGTCGACCACTTTGGTCTTAAACTGACTAAATACTGACCTATCAGTGCATTCGTGTATAGCTCCAGCCGTTTACACAGTACGAGGGGCAGAATTTTGTATCCTATTGAAAGGAGACTTATCCCCCCGGTAGTTCGCGCAGACAACGGAGTCTCCTTTCTTGAAGATAGGACAAAGAGTCTCAAAATAAACTCACAAACGTTCTACTTAACGAAATGTACAATGACTACGTACTGCATTGGTAAACATTAATAATTAAATAATTGCGAAGCAATTGTAATACTGATTTACATATATTAGTAAACATAAAAAAAAATGCGATTTTCAAGGTGTAGATTGACGAAAAGAAATCTATTATTTCTAAATGCATACTGCTGTAAAGCCGGGAAGAAGTCTGTAAGCTAGGGCAGGAGCGCAACAAACAACATAAAAAGATACGTGATTTTAATTATAAAGGCGGTCTACTAAGTATGCCCAAACTAATGCGGGACTATGATGAAACAGTCAATCAACATGGAAAACACTTTAGTTCGAGTTAAATGAACTAGAATTAAAGCAAGCGAAGGATATATAAAAAAAATGTATAAAAATTAACTAAAAGAGAAATTGTTCCAAAAAAAAAAAACAAATAACAAACTAGTTTAAAACCATTTGCGATTTATATTGATTTGAAAATTTAAACTAAACCGTTTTGTTTCTATATGAGTTAGTGGGATACTTGTGTTCGTTATTTTTGCTATTTGAGACATACGAGGCAATACGACTTCGACTCGTGCATTTAAATAAGAAGTTAAAAACATTTTGTATACTCTTCACACAGAGTGTGAATTTAGTCACAATGTTTGCAACGTATTAAAGGAAGCATCGGAGCCCCATAAAGTATATATATATTCGTGATCAGCGCGACAAGACGAGTCGAGCCATGTCCGTCTCTATGTGCGTTCCTCCCAGCCCTATGCCCTTAATATTCGAAATATTGGTTTAAAGATTGATAATGGACACTTTTTATAATCAGAAGCAACTCAAGGTATTCATCCACTAAAATGTATAGCTCCCATACAAAAACTCTTTGTATTTATATTGTTTTATCGAACATGTTTAAATTAAAGCAATTATTTTTAAAATAATAATTATTTTGAAGTTGGTCAACCACATACAAAAGGTGAGGACAATTCAAAATAGCAGATATTGGATAAACTGTATACTTATATTAGCACATATTTGAGCCATCCGGGAATTGAAGGAAATATTGACTGTTTTCTTTGATTGTCGCGGTGTTGTGTGCTCGGAATTTTTGCCAGAAGGTCAGACTTGCCAAATTTGAGCGTTTTGCGACGTTCAAATTTGCAAATTTGTCGAAAATGGTCAGATTTGAGGAAAGAAATGTCTTGTATTTTGCTCCACAACAACGCACCATTTCACAAGGCTATCTTTATGAACGAATTTCTGACCAAAAACTTAACAACTACCATCGAACAACCACCGTGTTCAACTAATATGGCTCCGAATGACTTCGAACGCCTTAAAGGAAGTACCGTAGATGCCATAAATCCAGCTGTCACCTGAGGGAACTTAGAACAAACATGTCACACATATACTGTGTAATGACATTTTCTTTAGAGGTTTGGCTTAAAATTAAACCATTGAAGAAATTCGCCGATAGTCGTATACATTAGGCACCCGTGACAGATGAAGGGTTTCATACAAACATCTTAATAATTAAGGTGCAAAGATGGTATGGTATTCATCAGTTTTTGATTTATTTTAGTGCCAACTATTGCTGATTTTAGCGGTGATTCCGTGTTTTTTTTTCCATATTTTCCTACCCAGAGTAGTGATCAAATGATATATTTTCACTATAACTCATGCTCGCTAAGTCAAGACTACAGGAAACCGCAATGAGCTTTTGAAAAAGTTGGTTGAGAAGTTATTTTTTAGATAAAATTTGCATAAAATCACCAAAGAAAATATCAGAAAGAAGCATTCTATTTTTCAAAACCTCTAAAGAAATAAGAGACAATGGAGCATAAAGATTGGCGTGTCGAAAGCGGCCTTATAATCGACAAATAGCTGGTGTCTGTTGTACTCATTGATTTATTCCAGGATTTGGCGTAAAGTGAAAATTTTGTCACTGGTCGACCTCTTTGGTCTGAAGCCACACTGATTCGTGCATTCGTTTGCATTTGTATCCTATTGAAATTAGACTTATTCCCCGGTAGTTCGCGCAGACAGCGGTATTTCCTTCCTTGAAGATAAGACAAAGAACACTGATATTCCAATCGTTCGGGCATGCATTCATCGGACCACATTTTGCATAAGAGTTGGTGCATACGCCTTACCAACTCTTCGCCACCGGTATTGAATAACTAAGCTGGCAACTCATCGGAGCCTGCTCCTTTGTTATTCTTCAGCTTTTAAATTACTTAATCGACCTCGTTATAATCCGAGATTCATTTCTATGACATAACACCTCAACATCCTTAAGCACACCGAGACAAACGTGTATATAAACTTTATGGGGTCTCCGATGCGTGACAAACTCCGTAACAAAATTTCAATACTATTCACACCGTGTGAAAGGTATAAAAATGCAAAGTAAAATGTAAGAAAAACGTTAGAAAACCCAAAGAAAAGTGAAAAATGCTAACATGCCAACTCGTTAAAATGAAAGCTTATAAAAAGAGGCAAGAATTAAACGTTTAAACCAAAAAAACCAACTGAACCGAAAAGTGTGCAAAAATATCTTATGAGAAAAAAAAATGTACGGCATGTTTACGACACTTTCATGGACTTGACTTGTTGTAACATAAACAAAACATGAGAAATAAGGTACCTACTCAGTACAAGTAGCAACCATTTGAGACAAGCAGCAACAAAAACGCAACTCGATAAACGAAATGCATGTAAATCTAACAAACAAACAAGCATCAAACACGTTTTCAAGTGGAAAAATGTGAATTTTCATTGCAAATATCTAAGCACAGTGGGTTGAAATTAACGAAATAAGACTTAAAAAATCTTCGATATGCATTTTCAGTTTTCGGTATACAATTTAGTAGTATAATATTTAGCTTTTTTTTTTAATTTAGCAGTTAACGTGAAAAGAGATTGTATAAGCTGTCAGAATATTGCGTTAAGCTTTAATCAGATATGGTGCCTTCTCTATCAATTTTTGATGTCCACACAAAACGCAAACGAAGTTTTACCTTAGACAACAGTGGTCTAATGTTAAACGAGAGAACTGCAAACTTGAAATAATACTTTTTAATTAAATGGTTAGCAACTTAAATTGATTTGGCACAGTTATAAGAGCCATAACACTTAAATTTTCTTAGGTAGCATATTGGAAAACAATAGTACGGCATTCTAAATAGGACAGTATCTAATGAAGGAAACACGTAGACAGGTAAGCTTATTAAGCAGTAGTTAGTCGTTACACAGTAAAATGCTTCACTAAAATTAATGTAGATGACATATATTTGAAAAACATTGGAAAAAGCTTCGTTTACCAGTGAAATGAGTTGCAGTAAGTTAGTAGAAACAGATATACTTTTAAGAAAGCAGTGCTGCATTGTAGACAACACTGACTTGCGGACAAAGTCTGAAGCTGTCAAATCGGCTGATCAAAACTCTCCATTTTTCGAAATTAGGAGACTTGCAACAAATTCAGATGGTGTGTACCACTTCATGTCATTAGATACGTCGAAAGTGTGCTGACATAAGCCGATTTACAAACAGATTAACTTGGTCCGCCCTGTATCAGACGGGCATGTCTAGTTCGACTTATCTTGTTGACTTTATCCAGTACATACATACTTTTTCGAATTAATGTGTACAGAGATTTATGTACTCAAAATAAAAACAAGTCGGAGCTGTAGTCGAGGAAGGTCGGATGAACGGACATGGCTAGATTGACTGGTTTTGTCGTGCTGATCACGTCTTTAAGGTGATCCTACTCTATATTATATATATGTAAATGTGTACATTTTAACAGTTCATAAACCCAATGTACAGGTATAAAAACTTAGACACAGATGAAATTTTATAAGTGACTAGTAGGTCCCCGCGACGTTTTACGCGCCCCTCCCCTTTCCCCTGCTACTCCGTCCCCCTTACCCTTCTCCTCCTTCCCCCTTCCCCACCTTCCACATGCTCCTTCTTATTGAAACAAAAAAAATGGAGGGAAAATCTAAAAAATCCAAAAAATTTTCTGTTTATTCAATCGCTACGAAACTTCACGGGACTATTTTGAATATTGCCACAAAATTTGATCAAAATCGGTTGAGAAGTTTCGGAGTCTATAGGGAACATTCGTACATACTTCCATTTTTATATATATATAGAAAAGAAGATTAAAGTACCTGACTTTTAAAAATTAGACCTTTAGCGCCGTTTTTTCTACTGTTACTCTTCCTATATAACTTAGAGCGCAGTTTGTTTGTCTAATAAGTATATATATTTCTGGAAATGTTATATATCTATTCATACATCTAATCAAACCGACAAAAATATGGTTTGTATAATAGAAAAATATTGTCATTTGTTTGCTATGGAGCAAGCGTACGTTAACATTCATTCACTGGAAGACGATTTCACTTATTTTATTGTATTATTTCCATTGCACTCATGTTTTTCACAAATGACTGAACTTACTACCTGTTTGACTCCGGACCCATAAAGAGTTCGATTTTACAGCAAATAGAATCGTTAACAGACCAAACTATCGATTAATAATATGAAAAGATGATCAAATAAAAATTTATACTTCGCAATTGATTTTCGTAAAATTTCTTCGCATTCAGCACACTGTAAGCATTGAACATGAATGAAAAATGCATAATAAACAAAATCGTTATTTGGGTGCATCAGTATGAAATACAAAATTTTTTAAGAACATTTCTTCAGCTGTGAAGAAGTCGTTAGAATACCAAAACAGATTTGCATATTTTTAACACCAACAAACGCGCTCACACACACACACACACACACATGTGTGTAAACATGCAGATTACGTATATAGACGAGACCCACAACTTGCATACAAATACATTTATATGCGATAAATCTTTTTCCACGTCCCAAGAGAAAGATGTCACGTAGCAAGTCTAGTGCACGCTGCTGTTTCCTGTTTCCTTGCCATCGAACTTCCGGCAAAAATCTTCTAAAATATAACTATCGATTGTATAGTACAATTCCTTCTTTTCGCTCGGTCGTACGGTCGTTCGCTCGTCAGCACAGTTGTTGATAGTAGTTGTCGCAATTGCAAACCAAAGTCAGTCATTGGAGTATCTCCCATGGGATGACAAAGAGAAATTGTTGTTTATGTTGAATGTCGACCAAAAATGTTTTCCAAAGAATACAAATATATATTTGAAAACGAATCGAATTGTATTGTGCCAACGAGCAACAACTCGTATAAAGCATATTTCTTCTTTAAAATAAATATTATATGATATGCTAAAATGTAGGTAGGTGCAAATCAATGGCATTGACATCTTTCATTCTATTCTTATTTTTTGTTTTTTTTTTTTTTTTGTAGTAAGGTTGCCTTGTATATTGTCCGCCATGGTAACATTGGAAATTGTGACTTTTTTAGCATAAACGTACGCATAACGTTTTGATGTTCGAGCACTATTTGTGTTCTTTACAGTGACTTGAAAAATTGATCTTGGCCTCCGCTTTACCTCCCCGACTTGGCACCCAATGACATCCTTTTGTTCCCTCACATAGGTAAATAAAAAAGTTCAAGATCAACGTTTTTCGACGCCTGAAGAAGCTGTTAAAAAAAGCCTTTAAACAGCTCCTCTTGGAGATACCCACTTTTGAGTAGCACAAGTGCTTCGAAAATTCAGAAGAATATTTTTAAAAACAATAAAACCCATTTTTATTGATCTTCACACGTAATGTGAATAGTATAATAATTTTGTCATGGAGTTTGTAATACATTAGAGAAAACATAGAAGACCCCATAATAAAGTACCGTATATACATTATTGATCAGCTCAACGGGGCGAATCAAACTAGCCATGTCCGTCTGACCCCTAACTGAGTGAATCAAAACTAGTCCTTCAGTTTTTAAGATACAGATCTGAAATCGAGTAAGGAGACTAGGCTGAACTTATGCCACAATGACCACGCCGCGGCCACTTTTAGGAGGGTCCCCCATAAAAACCCACAGCCCATTTTTCGGGGTTTTTTATGAACTTCAATTTCGGAAGCTTCATACGAAGTGTGTTCAAAAAGTAAGGTGACTTTGTATTTTTAGGAAAAAATAAGTATTTATTCATCAATATTCATGTTGTACCCTTCAACGTAATCGCCCTCAGATACAATACACTTGTGGCAACGCTTTTTCCAATCCTCGAAGCACTACGCCACGGTAATCGAAAAAAACAGTGAGCAAAACTTTAGACATTTGATCGAACCTGGCGGGCTTTGATTTCGACCGTCATAACCATATACCCATGTTTCGTCACCAGTTATGACCCTTTTGAGCAAATCTGGATCTTTGTTGACGTCATTCAATAGCTCCTGAGCTCGATCGCAGGAAATCGCCGAGCACGCAAAACACTTCAGACCGTTATGCCTCTTACAAACAAACTAAACATGCTACATAGCTGAAACTGTAAACGTACTATGTTCGTGACGAGTGTACCAACACAACAAAACAAAAAAATCGATAATCGAATGTACGTTACCCGCGAAATTTGAAAAGTCACCTTACTATTTGTACACACATAAACAACACTTTCACACCCTTTTTAACCCCATTAAACCCAACATATTCGCTTGATTTTTTTTTTCGACATGTTGTGAAGTGGTGTAGAGACAAATGTAATTTTTTTTTTAAAGTATTGTGCCTAAGGTATGTAAAACGGCTTTGCCCAATTACAAAGACCTGAACTCCTGAACCTGACCTGAACCTTATATTGAGCATGTTGCTCATACTTAACGCTCTGAGCATTATCAAATGGTATTGAACTGTTTTGTATTGTCGCTACAATAGTTGAGTTTTAACCACAGTATATATTAATAGGCCTATTCCCTATCCCGCCTAGTTTATAGGGTAGCCCACATAAACGCCCACCGCCTACTTTTTGGAATTTCCATGAAAACCACTTTTATTATAGCCAATATCAATTTGAATTCCATGTGGTGATTTCTTATGGGCAGTAGCTTCATATAGTTATTAATGGACGCGACTAGCCCACTTTCAGAAGTTGTGCCCATAAAAACCATCATTTTTTTCTTTTATAGGAAAAAATGAATTATTTTTCGAGCTAATCACTTCAAAAATTGAATGAAGGCGCACAATATAAAAGGCAACCCGCGTAACGCATGCAACATGCATAAACTCGCATGCGATTTACAACTCACGAACGCATTTGACGCGCTTTGTGTGAGTTTTTGGCACATTAAGTTTGTGTAAATGCTTGAATAATGATGCGTTTACACTACAATCTGTCTATCTGTCTGTCGGGTGCCTAAATCTACAAAGTAGATATATCTATAAGTAGTTGCATAAAGAGTTTATTTCGCATACGGTTCATTGCCATTTGCAACGTATTTCAGTGTGACATATTTTCAGCTTGACACGTATCGTACTCAGAAACTGTGGCAAGTTACAGCAGAGTGAAAAACTGACAGATAAACAGACAAATAAACAGACAGACAGACAATTGGACGAACAAAGAGCCGGCACACCTCCTAGGCACTGTCGTCATCTTGAATGTCTGCCTCCAATATTTTGTTTTTTTTTTCTTTTTTTTTGGCAAATAAACTGTCAGACACATGTAGACGCAAACAGCGTCCGTGAAGACACGTTTGCGTTTACTTTTCTCACGCGCTGAATTTACACAGTGCACAGGATAATAATGGTGTATATAATATTTATGGGTTTGCTCGTTTGTTTTTTTTTTTTTTCTTTTTTTATACTTGCATAAGTAGTTGCTATGCTTTTTTGAGAATGTCGTATACTTTATGTATGTGAACTTGAAAATAGTGAATATGTCAAAATGTTCTTAAAATTCGTTTATAGCTGAAACTTTATTTTTCGCTACAAATGTTTGTAAGTGATTCTATTGAATCTTTGATTTCAGAAGTACATAGTTTCAGAAACTTTTTTGTAATAACATTTTATATATAAATATATAAAATATATTTTATGAAGAGTATGAAAAGTAGTAATTTTATGCAATTTTCTACATGACATATCTCGCTTCTTTTCTATTTATTTCTTTTCATTTTATTATTACTGTAAAGATAAGTACACTGACTTTCAGATATTCTTTGCCCAAAATTGAATTGAGCTATAAGCTTTTAAGATATTTCACATTTCACAATGTGAACAACTCCCAAAAGCAATTTATACGTTGCTCTTAAAAGTATGCTACAACTTTAAAGTATGCGAACAAAAAACTGATATAGTTCTTCAAAGTAAAGGTTTTGGTGAAATTTTGCTCAAGGATATCTGGTACATGGAGATTGTACTTTGCTTGTCATAGGCTTACCAAACTCTAAATAACATTTCCTGTGACTTATCGTTTACTTATCGTAAGTTTCACAAGCATATCGAGCATTGCTTCTTCATAAAAACTTTAATAACCAAACCTATTTATGGGGACACTACTCAAAAGTATATGTTAGCGGTTTGTATCGAAGAAGTCAGACCATATAGTAAATATATAAAAAAAAAGGAATTCTTCGAGTCGCTCTAATCATGTCTGTCTGTCTATCTGTGTCTCTGTCTATTCTTAATATAGTATGTCTTTCCAAAGAAACTAAGAAACTATAAGATTTAGAGACACAGTATTGGAGGTATAGACTATCTAATTACCATACTGGAACTAGTTTTTCTTAAAATTTCTCTTCTCGTAACAGTTGGTACATAAATCTCACAATATTAAAGGTTTTCGAATCCTGTTAAATTGTTCAGAAGTGATTTCGTTAAAATTGTCCGTATTTCACTTTCAGAAGAATTTCGCGATTTGATCTTGAGAATGTGAATTTCATATTGCCAATTCAAATTGAATTCAAATCTAGTGAACGGAATGCCCGATAGAATTTTTTTTTTTTTTATCTTTTTATTTGCCATCAGTTCGATGCAGGAACTATAATCAAATTTTCTGACTACTTCATTTTCACAATTACGGTTTACATATTATATTAACATATAATTACATAATAACCTAATCTTAACTTAATCTTAATGTTCTTGAACATGACAGATCTAACGGGTGCACTCGCTGAAGCCGCCTCGTTGTTGTTGAATTATCCAATAAATTGATAGCTAGAATATTACAGTGCTGATCAAGTTTTTCTATGTATCTGGTGCTATGTCTCTTGATTTCTTCAGCTATACTTGGCATCTGAAGATCGTTATGAATATTGTCATTGCGTATATACCACGGAGCTCGAGTGATTTTCCTAAGGGTGATGTTTTGATACCGTTGAAGTATTTCTATGTTTGATACAGCTGCCACACCCCACAGGTTGCTTGTTTTCGACGCAAAAAGTTGTTATGGAAAAAAAATTTAACAATGAGTTTTCTTGAAATTTTGTGTTTCCAATGGAATAACGGCAACGGAATCATTCAAAATGTTACAAAAATGTTTTGAGGACTCTACTCAATCGAGAACGCAAGTATTTGAGTGGCATAAAGCATTCAGTGAGGGTCGTGAAATTATAAAAAACTTGTTTCATGTTAACGACAAAAACATCGAAAATGTGATGCAGATTGTGCTCGAAAATCGTCGTGTTGGCATTAGAAAGATAGCAGAGACACTCAACATCTCTTATGGATCGACTCAGCACATTTTGGTTGATATTTTTGGTATGAAACGCATTGCCGCAAGACTCGTACCAAAAGACCTGAATTTTTTGCAACATTTTTTGATTGTGACGGAGTTTTTGGCCAAACATGAAACAAAAGTCATCGCACAACCACCGTATTCACCAGATTTGACACCCTGTGACTTTTTTAATATATAAATACTTTGTATTTTATTCAGTTCAAACAAAAATACAAACAAACAAAAATCCAAAATATGCACCAAAATTCCAACAGAATATTTATATGCAAAATCTTCTCAGATGAGTGATTATTATAAAACTTTTATTTTAATTTGCAACACAATTTGTAGGCCATTAAACTTTTCTCCAGTCATTTCAAACGCAATTCTATGACAAATTAATTTATTAATGTTGATTAAAGACATCTTTGAACTTTTAAAAGCTTGGGATAAACTTTTTAGAAACAGACTAAATGAAATTATTTCGTACGAAAGAAAAACTTTGTGCTGATGTCTACTAATTACATTAAAAAAGCACAAGAAGCCAAAACTGTATACATATTAAGAACATTCATAAATGTGTATTTAAAAGTCAGAAGATATAAAAATCGAAATGTGCATAAAAATCGAACATTAAGAGACGCAATTTTTGCCTTTAGTTTATAAATTCATTCATTTATTGTGTCGTTCGTTTGTTCATTATGTGCCACTCAAAGTGCTGCCGCTGCTGTGGCATAAAGTCTTCACAATTGCTTACAATTGAGTTTTATGTTCAATAATCGCCCGCTAAGCCAAGCCATATACCGATTGTCGTTATCATTGGCATTATTATTACCCGATCTGTATATAATCGTTAGCGCTGTAGCAATGCTTAGATATGTATACTTCACTCCGTGCAATTCAACTTAGCTGAGCAAGTTGCAAGCCAGAGTTGCATATATGTATGTAAATGGACAACAAAATGGCGTACGCTATTTCATATGCCATTTCGTAAGCTCAAGAATTTAAACCGTGAGTGTGTGTGTACTTATATATACAATAGCGCTCATCTGAAGAGTTGCAACATATTTTTATATTCAAATGTACCAGTCCGGGCGAATAACCAGGCCTAGTATCTCTTTTACATACAGGTATGTTCGACTGGCGAATTTAACACAGCGATGGGATCAATTGGCACTCTCTGCCATTACCATTCACTGGTAATGGCAGAGAGTGCCACTTCACTAATTCTAACTACTTACTTCACTAGTTAAAAAAGACTAATCACTTCACTAGTGCTTTACTAGTGACTTTACTGCACAAGTTTATACAAAATTTTCTTTGGTGAACGAAACTTGCATTCAAACCGCAAACAACTGGGCTAAGCGAAAAGTCTCAGCATCTTAACTACTTCAGCTAACATACAACCAACTCGTTGTTTTGCCGAATATCAAATTCACTGACTTACAAACAGTTGGCTCTTCTTCTTAGCTATCATAGACGCATTTAATTACTTATTGATTGATTATATTAAACTGCTCGACCGCATCTTCGAAGTTTCTCCGTAAGCTCTAATGTAAGAGAAGTAATTTCTTTCAAATATAAGGAGATCAGCGGATGCTTGCTCTGCTCTGATTGTCAACATTTGCGTGAACGGGTGCTAAGAAGTTCATTCCTGCAGTTGAGTGTAAGTCTTTCTTCACAAACACCTGAGAAGTCATAAAATCCTAAAGAAAGAAATCGCATGGCGTTAAATCGCACGATCTTGGTGGACAGCTGATATGCAAATTTTGGGAGATGATTCAATCTGGAAATCGTACCGAATCAATGGTGATTTTGAAAAACGTAAACTTTCCTTTTTTCATAATTAGAAATTGCTTCCCTCTTCCTTCTTCATACAATCTTTATATCGATTCCAGTGGTACTCATTCTTTCGCAATTCGTGAAATTAAAAGTTCGGTATCCATTTGCTTCCTTTAAATTAAGCTATTTAATGAAGCCATACTTTTCAGTAAGTTGTATTAAGTGAAGATTTCTTTAAAGCTTAGCTCAAACACCATGGTTTCGATATATATTTTAATGCAATGCAACAAAGTGTTAAAATTATAATATTATATATTTACTTGTCTACGAACATAAAATTGAGTGGTACATTTGTTTGGAGCTATCGCTAAAAGTGAGCGGGACATGCCATTTGATATATGCTAGTACGTATGGCCAGCGGTCGACTCAATCGATCGCAATCTATAAATAATTATATTACATATTATTGCGTTTCTTGTTACTGTTATTTGACAGCGTGCCAAACACAAAAACTACAAAGAGATAGACAGTCACCAAAATAATAGCGAAGCGCAGGCAGAGTAAAACGCAGCAATATTATGGGGGTAGCGATATGCAGCTTTATTTACTTAAAGTATATCTTCATTAATATTTTTTCAATAGCTAAACACATCGTTCCATAAAGAGATTATTTTCAAAATATGATTGACTAAAACTATTGGATTTTGCAACATTTGGGTGCGCTTTTCAATACAAATGGCTATTGAACTTATTGTGCTGACTTAAAAAATGTGCCATGCTTTTATGGTCAATGCAATAAATCTCCACACAATTGTTGATTTTCTCGAAAGGCTTACTTTAATTGAGTGTAAACAAATGTATTTGACATACAAGCTAAGAAATACCAGCAGTTTTGAGCAAACAATTGTGAACCTATTCAGTTGAGTGACACTATATGCGGGTATGTTCAACAGAACGTCGACAATATAAAAATTGCATTTCAAATGAGTGCGAGTCTGTACTCGTCTCAGGCAATGCGTGGTGTGAGCAATATGTTGTCACAGGCGGCAGCAGCAGCAGCAGCTGCTTTGAGTTTTTCCAACTCGTCTCATCCGACCGTCCAACCGTCTTTGTAGACTGACAAAGTTATGACAAGGATTTATGAAGTTTTGCATCGAAAAAATGAAGTGAAGGAAATGTTTAATATTTGCAGCATTCAAAAAAGTTGTATACACTGCCGCAGGGAAATGAGCTACAAAAAGCGTTAATAAAAGCAAAATGAAGCAATATATTACGCTTAAAATGAACAAATTTATAGTTTGCATTTATATAAACAACATATTTATGTGCAAAACATAAATTCAAAAATCAAACATTAAACAAATAAATGTAACCAAATATCTGATAAAAAAACAGAAGAAAAATTAATTAACCTCGACATTTTTTTCCTTAGGCCAAAACAAAAAAAAAAGAGAAAATTTAAACAAAATCCTTCGTTTACACTTGAGTAATTCTGTTGTCAACAAAACACCGTAAACAAAAGAAAACCCCCAATTAGTATAAAAATAAAGTGCCATTTTACAAGCGTTAAATCCCTCCAACCAGGCCTACATAAACGCCCACAAATTTTATGTAGGCCTGCTGCAAATTTTAACAAACCGGAAATATTTTAATTTCCTTTACGGAAAATTACAAAAAAAAAAAACAGAGCGATGAGAAACAAAATAAAAAACAAAAATGGCTACTTATTAGACATACTTGTGACACTTGCTGTCCTTTTAAGTTATTTCGATTTTTTTTTTTTTTTTTCGTCGACGGTCTTTTCTTTTACGACAAATTAATTTAAGCAAATACTTTAAGAACACAATTGGAGTGGGCTCATTTAACTGTTTGCAAAAATTGTTATAAGAAAAAAAATCTTCAGGGATGGGTAATTCTATTCGTAGAAAATACTTCAATAAATAGAATATGCATCAAAAACTATATTTTAGAATCATGTTCAACATGTTTTTATAACCAAAGCTTCGCTTTTTATTACCTTTTCCGCCCAACAAAATTCAAAATTTGTCAACGTTTTTGGAGATACGACCTTCAGGCTGCAATTCCAAAATTGCTGCAGTGAGTTTGAAGTTTTCACGTGACCTAGCGCATGTTGTAGATAGACCCTCGCCTTTCTCCCATGTGAAATTGATCAAGAAAATTTATTTTTTAATATCATGCACGCTATCGTTGCAAATTTTCATTGTCGCTCGTGCAAAGCATTGCAAAGACATCATTTCACAGCTGAAAAAAACGATCCAGATTTTCTTGATTCGATCATAGCTGACGATAATAAATACTGTGATCCTGAAACTGAGCGACAATCAATCAAACAATGAATTTTTGATGAAAAAACAGATTTGTCCCATCGCTCTCCCTCCGTATGCGCCTGATCTATCACTGTGCGAATATTTTCTCTTCCCAAAAATGAAAACTGTAATGAAAACAGCTTTTTACAATGACATTCCAGCCATACCGTTCCATTCCAGCAGTCGTGACACAGGTGCTAAAGAAAATCCTAACTTTTGTTGAGCACATTTTCCATTTTATTTCAAAAGTCAAAAATCATAGAAAAACTTATAACAACAAAAAGTGTCAACATAATATTCGTAGAAAAAATATCGTTCTGCTTTTCAGTTAAGCGAAACCGCTTTTCATGTGGCGTAACACTCAATTCCACTACATATTTCAAAGTGCACTCCAATCAACTACTTTAAAACCAACTGTCTGTCCAATTTCAAAGCGAACAATATTTCCAAACTCAAACCAATTTCACAGGCAATCAATTGCAATCCCTGGTAAAAAGAAACTTCCCTGCAAGAACATGATGAAAAAATTTGCATAAATTGTTACAATTCAACAGACCGTAGACAATTTCACGTAGAACGAATTCGGTTGCAACATGAATGCGCAGACGGAAGTTGTGATTGCCAGAACTGTTCGCCGTCTCACGTCTCATGTCACCGACGACTATGCGTTAAGGTCAAGCATGTACAACACCAGTTGACATTTTAAAAGCAACTGGCGACCGAGAGCATTAATTGAATTGTTTAATGGAGTCTTACGCGCGGCATTAAAAAATCAAAACGCCGTATAATGAAGGACTTAGCAAATAAGGGTCAAAGTGTGCGTTTGTTTAACCCTGCATGCCATTTCATGCTTTGCTCCTGCACTGCCAATACAATTTATGCTTAACGTGCAGCATTAAAATACGTAACAAGTTGTTGCCGTCGTCGTCGTCTTGAACTTCGTCCATGCCGGAAGTGCACAATATGGCATACCAAAAATAGGACACAACAAACAAAAACAAGGATACTTCGTTACACCGTTATCAACGCAGCGTTTAACGTTGAATACTAAATTATCAGTTCGTATCTTTTTTGCATTGTATCTTGTATCTGCGTTCAGCACGCATTCAATTTTAGGTTTTTATTAAGTTTTCTATGGTTGAATTTGCTTCGTTTTTTTTTTTTTTTTTTTTTGTATATTTTTTATATATTTGGGTATTTCTCTATATTTGTTGTTATTGTTATTGTTGCTATATATTTACCTGAAGTACTGTTAATTCTTTTTCTCTCTCCCTTCATAATACTTGCAGCTACCCCAAGTTGCTATAAAAGTTTGTAAAAACTTCTCAACAACTAACTGGCAAAAGTTAAATCTACAGCATTACTTAGGATTTTATCAAGTTTAACCTCGCATCTAGTTTCTAGTTTGTATGTTCCAACATCAATGGCCATAATTTCAGATTTTCTATCGAAATAGGGCGTAGAGCAATTGCTTTACAAGCACGTAGTATATATTCTATATATGAATATACACACAATTTATAAGTGTGAGCAAACTATTGGCAAATATTATGGCCCATGAATATGTTAACAATTATAAATCATAGTATGATAATAATAAAATGGGTGAGGCAACAAGCTGTTGTAATTTAAAATGGTTTTATATTTTTTTTTTCAATTCGTGAAAAGTGAAGATTGAAGTGTCTTAACGAACAAGATTGGCACCAATAAATTATTTAAATTCCGTAACATCAGAGAAATTAAAATCAGAAAATAAAACCGGAACCGTTAACCGAAATTAACCGATTCAAATGGAGAACCGAAATCGGAAACGTTATTTTAAATATTTTAAAAACCGAAACCTTTAGTCGAAACAAAATAAAATCAAAGAACTGTACCGGAGCCAAAACATTTGTACCGGTATAGTTTCGATTCTCTCTTTTATTTCTTTTTTTTTTCTAAGAACAAATTTTACTTATGCATAGTGTACTTATGCATAATGTTCAAAGGAAAAAAAAACAGCTGCTAACATATATCGTTAGAAAATTCCACAAATTTTCCAATACAATTTGGATTGTCAAAAGTAAAAAAAAAGCCATAAAAAGCCTCTATATAGAATTTGAAGTTGATATTGACATTAATGAATAAGTTTTTAGGATCTTCAATGCTTCGTTTAATGCGTTACAAACTCTATAACAAAATTCACACTATCTATAAAAAGTATATGTAATATTAAGTATGTCTGTATAAAGCATAGTTTATTTTTAAAAAAATTCAATAACACATTATTAATTTGATATATGGTCTTTGGAACGTTGGCAATAGTATTTTTCTTTTTCAAAAACTTTAATATTGATCGGTACCGGTATACCGAAACGAAAACCTGAGAACCGTACCGAAACCGAATACCGATAAAAATTGGACACGGTACAAAAGCTTATACCGAAACACACATTTAGGTACGTATCTAAACCGGACCCAAAACCGAAATATATTTCGGTTTTATTCACTGGTTAAAATATTTTGTTACTATTGATTTTCTAAAAGAATCGCTGATTTTATTTTCTTTATTATTAATTATAAACATTACCCAATCGAACCTTTCAGATTCACACCGGATGTAGCCATCAACGCAATTTACTATGATATCTTAAAAACGTTAGTCGTCTCTTCCTGGCAAAAATATAAAGAAGAAATACTAGTTTAAAGCTAGACTCAAACACAACACCAACGATCGAGTAAATATAGTTTTAGTAACTCTGTAAACATATTATAAAATCAAGCAATAGAACGCAATACCGACTGAGCTCCGTGATACTAAGGTCCATACTATGGAACTCAATAGAGTAGCAGTCTGGAGCCAGCTTTTTGAAATAATGGTTCATTCCAAAAGGCGCAAACGATCGCTGATATTTGCATCAGTGGAGTCCTACACAATACGCTAAGCCACTGAAGGTGCTGCTAAATCTTCTCCCAATCAGATTTATAAGTCTAAAACAGGCGGCGAATGCTGCCGTTAGATTGATAGTACTAACCAACTAGTCCAACTCTATTCATGCCAAAAAAAAAGTGAAAAACGATCCACGTTGAAAGCCTTATTGTGTGCCACTTCTTGACTTACTTAAATCATCATATCCAAGAAATTTTTGCTCAAATTGAAGAAGGTGTATGCTCAGAAAAAAGTCATCCTTTCGCCTACCAATTCATTGAACTATTTTTTAAGTCGAATTGACCGCAGTAAAGAAGGCAGTAAACTCGTTAAAATTTTGCATGTACAAACTACCACAGATCCTCAACTAGCTGGCTGATCAGTTTGATATACATGTCGAGTGAACCGCAGAATATGGGAGCACCAAAGTAACGAGATTAATGATGCAACAACTTCTGCAGAAGCTGCAAATACAAAGAAGAACCTGACGACATTAGACTCTACTTTGCAACTATGCCGCACTAATAAGGAGTAGTTAGAAACACTTGGGCGTTGGGTTTCTGAAGAACATAGAACCACAGTAGCCAAGTATCCACATCGAATTCAAAAATTGGTTAAATTGTTTATAATAATTCTGTGGTATCACACTAAACCTAAAGGTTGCATATTTCGTGCTTAGTTGAGAAATCGTAAACAAGAATGGTTGTTTATTTACGCACGTCAACAGCTTGCTTGCTCTCTCGTACATTTATGTTTTCATACGCATTTACTGTTGTTCTCTCATACTAATATGTTTTCATACGCGCGTTTACTGCTTCTCTCGCATACAACTCTTTACAACACCATTTTCTTTCTCTAACTATTCTTCTCACACATTTCTTCTCATTTCTACCTCAACAACTGTATCTATTAGAAAGTGATAGCAATTTTAGTACGTATTTCGGTCAGCTACGAGTTCTCATCAGTCTGTTGATATGACATTGCATATTTTACTGCTTATAATATGGTTCATATGTATTTATATGTATCAAAGGACTAGTCAAAAACCCAAATCATGGAAACAACCGTTAAAAGATGGCTATTATCAATCAATTGTGCCTGAATTGTAGTGCAGTATTCTAAAAACAAGTTGTGCTCATGTCATTTTCATGAAAAGCAGGTTTAGAAGCTCACTAAAGCTCACCATTGGCGATAGTCGTCATACAAACGTCATCAGATTCAAAATTAGTTCTACACATATATATTGTGGATAAGTTTCTCTTGAAATTGTTTAGGATTTTCTGTGCCGTGGAGTTAATAACTTTACGATTTCATTTAGCAAATTGTGTATTCACAATAGACAATTTTCTTTCAAAGTAGTACTGTAGAACGGAAATGCGATCGGGTGACAATGTTTTTCTTAGTTCAACTTTTTAAAAACAAGTTATTATATTGTAAATTGATGTAAAATAACTTGAAAATAAGTTAAACGAAATAACTCATTCGAATTAAGTTATATGCATAATCCAACTTATTATGACACCCTGTATTTAGTAGCCCTACATAAAGCATCTACGTGCTGTGAACACATGAAAACACTCGAAAAACTTTAAAGTAAATTTAGTCAAGCAAATAAAATACTGCCATATTACAAATTTACCTAAGGACTTTGGGCACGTTTGCGTATTATAATCATAATATAAAAATGATATATGTGACGAATAAGTTTGCACACGTTTTATTAAGTTCTGACAGTAAGGTGATGCAATTCGGGCCTGAAACTAAAAAATTACAGGCGCCTATTTTTACAGAGCGTAGCAACTGCTTTGCACTCGTATAAAATGCGAGCCCATTGATCCTGGGCCGCTAAAAATGCTTGGGACTGGGTTACGTTACCCTCTTTCAAACCCCCCTCCACCCACTCGACGAGCCTGTATATAAATTTAAACTATGAAATACACTTGAAGAGCAAACAAATAAGCCTGAAGCGTATTGCAATGTAACACTTCCGATATAACTTGCCAATTCAATAATCAAAGAAACTATTTACAACAAGTCAACAATCTCACGCCTGTTGTCAAAATATCACTCAACTTGACAAATCTAGATACGAAATAATATTATGGCACGTGTAAAAGCCACAGATAGTATGATGTATACACCCGTACATGCTTATATAAAACAAACAAATGGTCAAAATGTCCAATTCAAATAATGCTCGAATGAGTCAACGAACGAACGAACACATAATGCGACTATCAAGCTGGCACAACAGCAGCCAAGTGTACACTTTAAGTCGCTATAAGCCTCAAAATAGCTAAACTGTCGCAAAATATGTACTATTACCTTTATCCTTATCCATCCTTACCCCAAGCTAGCAAAGGACATGAACTCACTTGCTCCTGTCGGGTTTTATTTTTTGGCAACTTGGTTGCTTTTTTTGCTGTTACTGCTAAATTTTCGTACACTCATCGAAGTTAATATTTGCAACTTCCTCAGGGACTAATTTTCCGATTTCACACACAATTTTACGTTTTGGGACAGAGAGTTGCCAGTTTTTGCCTCATGCCAACAAATGCCAATCAGAACAAATTCGTCGTGAATTCCGGCAAACAGAGAGAGTGTTGAAAGTTCAGAAAAAAAAATAAGTTTGTAAGTGTCGATTGTAAGTTTTCCAGATTTTCAGTTTATGACGGCAACATTTTCAACCTAAGAGCGAACGTATGAGCATACGTTGCCACACACTCGTTTACACATAAATACATACTATATAAGTACATATAGGTACATTGTTACACTCGAGTGAGCGCCATACTTAGGCTGACTAATACAAATAGACGCGTTTAACCTTTGCCGGCAGTTATGTCGTTGATATTATGATACCTTCTATATACAATACAAATTCTACTCAGTTTGTACGCATATGAAGGGTCATTTTTTAGCAGGTAAGGCTTTTTAATGTGGCAACGCTAAAAAAGTTTATCGCAAAACCAATTTCATATTTATATACATAATTTGATGGCATTGTATGGCACTGTAGCGTGTGAGTAACTGCATCCTGGAGGTCCAATTTCCCAGTTTTCAATCATTTCAAACGGTATCTCCAATTCTAAAATTAATGCTGGCTTAGACATCAATGCTAGTATAGATCAACGTTTTCATGAATTCCTACGGAAATTAGTCCATTTGTGTCAAATCATATGATCTACCGTGTTTTAGTTATATGATCACCCGATAGATGGTGTTGCCACGCTATAGGAGAAAACGCGATTTCATTATATCTCAGTAACTACTTGAGACAGATGGATGAGATTTGGGAAATATGTAAAGGGCAACGGGAGAAAGAAGATTAAGTGAAAAAGTGTGCGGCATCACGCCCTCCCATATAGAAGGAGACCAAATTGATGAGATTTGGTAAACGGATAAGATTTGGTACAATCTGTAAAGGGTACCAGAAGAAACAAGAATCTGTGGAAAAGTGATCGGTACCACACCTTCTATATAAGAGAAAAACCAAATTCGTAATATCTCAGTACTTATTTGAGGCAGATATGTATATGTGATTTGTTACATATGTAAAGGGCAATTTATAACCTCAAGAAAAATGGACAGTGCCACACCATTCCATATAAGAGAAAAACAAAAGTGACGTAGCACCAGAAACCTAGTACGCTAGGTATTGACCGTCTGTCTGTTCCTCATTTGGAAAAGATTCCGGTATGGAATTTTTGGTTATTTACAATAAAAACATAAACAAACAAAAATTTCATACAAAAACTAAAAAATGGAGGAAAAGTTTATATGACGCTACCCTTTATAGTCGCATCTGGATCTATGAGGCATATTTTAATAGGATTTACTTAACATACACCACATTTGGTATTTCATGTACCGTAATTAACAACAAAACCACAAAATGTATCTGAAAAATGAAAAGCAAAGTCTAAATGTACAAACTATAAGTCTATATCGCTTATACTTTTTTAGATATGCTCATTCAACCAGACAGAAAGACGGACACATCTATTTCTTCCAATGCTGATCAACAATAAAAATACTTTATGAAGTTTGCCATGGCTATTTCTGCATGTTACATACATTTACACAAATTTAATATACACTTTTACTTTTTGGGTACTTTCAAAAGTGGTAGATAATTTGACATCCAGTATGCAGTTCCACGCACCCATAGCGACCATATGTTTGAAATAATTTTTAATTATTAATTTACGATAAACTTTTCGAGTGTTGCCACTTTAAAAAACTTACCTACTAAAACAAACACCCTCTACTACTTGTATGATCTGCTCTTCGAGTGCATATGTTCTCTACGTGGCAGACAAAATGGCTAAAAGGATGCCTTGCAGCATGCTTGTTGTGTTATTTTTGGCAAAGGTTGTTTGTGTTTCCATCCTTGTTGCTTTCATTTCAACAACCGGCTGCTATAGGTTTTAGTCCTTGTAGTCCCTATCGTTGATTTGGCACATATACAGCACAGAGCACGTATTATGAAAGATACTTTTGCAATAGTTTGACTGCGTGCCGGCGTGAGTTCATTCATATGTTTATGTTTGGTTAAGTCCATGTACGAGTATGTTGTTGAATATGTATAGAAGGATATGGAAGGATGTGTGTGTTTCTGCCTTTTGAAAGAAAATATTGATTATGGTTGGCATTATTATTGCCATTTATGTCGCAGTTAGTGTGTAGAGTACCAAAAATATTGGCAGGTGTATGTGTTCAATGGACTTTACTACAGATTTTGATTATTTTTGGTGTTCGTATTTAAAGATGTGGCAAATATCTCAATTTGTTTGTAAAAGTTGTCGTATTCATGGTCAAATGAATGCTATACAAATTCTGTTAATGAAAATAGCTTTAGACATTATTAGAATTAGAGAGATCGATATTGTATTTTAGAGCGTAGGCACCGTAGGATTCAAAAGAATTTCATGCGTTGTCCTTTCCTTGAATCATTTAAGGCACAGCATCACAAGAAAGTATTCCCGAAATTATTTCCTTTTGTGGCATTTCATAGTTTGACAGCAAAAAATGTCACGAAATTTGTTCATAAAAGAAACCTAAGAAATTAATGTGAATAGTGGCTCCATTAATATATTTGTGAATAAGTCACCACCGTATCCAACTTCAAGTTAGCACTGACTATATTACTGACTTAGACAAACAACCTAAACACAGGTGGTGGGTTTTCTATAAGGCTATCCTCACCTATTAATATTTATATAAAGCATCCGTTCAGAAAATGCTTCCTCATCAGTTTTCAAGTAGTTTTCCACTAAAAAAAAAATTATTCTTACAAAAACTCAAAAGCGTGCCATGAGTTTGCCTGGGGGTTAACAATAACAATAATTAAGAAGACACCATATCAAATTTCAAGGTCATATCAACTGTAATATATAAATACAATAACTCAAAACTGGACATTGGGTTTGGTTGGGAGCTATCCCTAAAGTGAGCGTCGTACTTTGATATGGATATTCTATCGCCTCAGGACCAAAATAAACCTTTAGATCGGAATACCAGCCAAATATCTCAAAACATTGATAGAAAACCGATGCGCGGCAACACTCAAACAGACGAACATGTCTAAATTCATTATTCCAGATTATCTAAGAAGGGCCTTCCGAGCAGATTGAACCTCTTTCCATCGTGAGCCGGACAATCTCACAGTAGATAATGAACGGTTTCTTCTTCGGCATTCCCACAACTTCTACAGAAATTTTAGGAGTTGACCTCAATCCCAGTCTTCTCATTAGCCATGACTCTTAAAGACTGCAATCAGAATTAATGTCATTTTGTTTAGAGATCTGCAGCACATGGTATTGAGTTTTGTAATAGGGCCAAAGAAAATATACAACAGCTCTTGGTTTCTTGAGTGTAGCCTGAGATAAAATGTAGCCTCCTGGATCACTAACATTTCTGCTTTCTAGACGCTAGAACGACTGAGGAGTTTAAAAGTTTCCGGAAGGAAAATGCCTCTTCCAACTGGCCCTTCATCTTTGAGCCATAAGTAAATATTTTGACGACAGCTTTGTGGTGTCGTTGGCTATTCAATTATGACCTGGTATACATTGAGGAAACATACCTCTTGTCGAAAGTCGTTGTACGAATACAATTAACTAAGCAACATGTATGGAACGCTTACATCGCCAAGAAGATGTTTCTTTCAGTTTTGGTGTTGACTTTCTATCTTTTGAAGTGTGATCAAGGGGAGAAGGTTAAGTATGACATCGAGCAATCATATTTTTTTTTTTTTTTGATATTATGATTCCTTATTAAAATATGTTCATTATAATTATTTTTAATTTTGACCATCCGCGGCTTAAATTAAACCAATAGAAATTATTTAATATTGTATTTTCATCTGATCCACGTGCCTGTGCAATTTGAGCTTATTTTTCCAATTAGACAATAGAGTTCCAAGAATTCAACATTACACACATACCAAGTTAAACAAAAGCTTATAAATATAATAGGAAAATTAAATTTTTTAATGTTGCCAAAGTTATGCACTGAAAAATTACTAATCCCGATCCAATTGACCACAATTTACAATTGTTGCCAGTTTTGTAGGCTTGCCTTTTTTCGTGCCATATGACTCAAGCGTTCTAACTACACTCATGCCCTCTACAACTCGTCCAAAAACGACATGTCTATTGTCCAACCACGTTGTTTTTACACAGCTTATAATGAACTGTGAACCGTTGGTATTTGGACCGGCATTGGCCATTGATAAAATACCAGGACAGGTATGCTTCAAGTCAAAATTCTCATCGGGAAATTTTCTGCCATAAATCGATTTGCCGCCAGTGCCGTCGTTATCGGTAAAATCTCCGCCTTGACACATGAAATTTGGTATAATACGATGAAACGTCGAACCCTTATAGCCAAAGCCGAGATCGCCCGTGCACAAGACACGAAAGTTCTCTGATGTTTTGGGCACTATATCCGGACGAAGTTCGATGGTAATACGGCCTAATTCTACATCCCCACTGGCAATGTCAAGGTAGACACGTGGCAGATGAGAGTGACCATTACTATCATTGTCACTCATTATAAATAGAGCTAAATAAACAGAAAACAATGAGAATTTAGTGTTATAGCTGTATGGGATATTATGTAGTATAGTATACCTTTGAAGTATTGTGCCTGAAAATAATTTTGTTTGTTTGTTGTTTCGAAGTTTCAAATATGAAAACAAATGCAAAATATAATAATATAGTGTACAGATTTTCAAAAATTTCCTTTTGAAATTTACTAAAACGGAAAAAATAAAAAATTTCAAGAGTTTTAACCATATATATACATATATATTCCTGATCAGCTGGACGAAGCTAGTCGCTCTATATTGTCCGTCTGTCTGTCTGGTTGTTGCTAAATTTTTTCAAAACAATTATTGAATTATCCAGTGTGAAACCCGCTGTTGAAACTTATTTTACTCCTTAGAGTATCTATGTATATACAAATGCCGCTCCCACTCTTAGGAGTATCCCCACTGCCCACTTTTATGTTTTTGCATTAAATAATTCCATAGTACTGTTAAGATTAACTCGGCTTTCTACGGATGCAAGCCCTCACTTTCAGAGAAATTTTCATCCAAAGCACCACCTACTTTTGCGTATTCAGGTTTTACAAATTTTTATTCCATATTCAAAATTAGAAAATTATTACTATTTTCTCTTACATACTACTTCGTGATCATCTTTGTTTTTATCTCCATCATCTATGTATGTATTTAATAATCAAGAAAAATAATGGAAAATCATTTAAATATGCATCTAAATAAAAAAAAAATTCTGCAAATATTTAAAGTCCCCCTCACAACATTTGGACCACTGGAACTAGAGTTATGGTTGTCGGTCCAGATGTGATTTATGATGTTCATGTGGCTTTTGGCATTGACGTCGGCATAGTTCTGTTTGCTATGGGACGCATCGGAAGAAACCATGTTTAAAACATTTAAATTATCGGTCAACATGCAAAAACATGAATTTTTGGACGTATTCAAATCCATTTTCATGTATCGCAATGAAGATTTAGGTTAATTTTTATGAATTCAAGCACTTTTTCAATGTTCCTTTCAGTGGCCAAGGATTTCGAAACACATGAATGTTTTGACCTTTCTTGAATTATTTAAACGACTCATACGGGGCAAACAATCATCAACAGAAACTTGGTTCTTCAGTTGAAACGTTTTGATAAAAGTTTTACCAAGTTCAAAAAACACTTTAATACTTGCATTTTGGTGGAAGTTTATTTTTGTACCGATAACACAAACATACTGCCACTTTGAAAGCGATATCTCCGTGTCCAGTGAAACAAATCTCATAAAGTTATTGTTTGGAAGTTGAGGAAATCAATCTTGAAATGCTTGCTATGCGAATAATATGAGCATATATTTGCATCCTTCATTTTTGTTAGAGCAGATCAGAAAATAGACAAAGCAAAAATTTTATAGGTGCGAGAAATATAGTTTCATCACGTGAAACGAAAACTAGGTGGACAAAAATACCATATCATCTATAATAGCAAAGTACAGGTAAAAATAGTATATTTATCCATCTTTTTACGGTGTTTTGTGCAATTTGCTCATTCAGTCACTCCTTACACAAAAAGTGTATTAGTGCACAATAAAGGCAATTGCTTTGGCATGTCATGCGCAAATGTAGAATATACTCAATGCATGAATTTTGAAAATGCTTTCTTGTGACCTATACGACTCAACGGAAAAATGTTACTGTATGTGTATATAGCTATCCCTCTCGCACACTTTGTAGTTTTTAAATCCTTAAAAAAAAAAAGATCGAATGACCATCAAAAGTTACATAATATTGCATTGCATATTCTATCGTCGTCTTAACTAACTCTTCTAATGGGCAACCGATACATGGAGTTGCCAAGTCACAACCCAATGCTTTACCCATTTACTGATGGTGAAATTGGAGCAGCTGAGAGAGTAAATTTGATTTTGGTCTCAGGTTTTTCTTTCCTCTGAGAGATTGATTTAAGAATTTTCTACTTACTTCAAATCAAAAAGTACTTATTTTATATTCAGAAGCTTTTGTACTTGGCTTGAGTATAGATTTGTTCTAAGAATAAGATTTTTACACTTATTTATTCTAAGAATTTCTGCGCTTGATTTATAATTGATTCCATTTTGTATTTGATAGAAGAAAATTGTGTACGAATCGTAATTCTTATTTTTTAGTACACTTTCGGATAAAAACCTGAGTTTCAAAGCTATATTAGATTATCTTGTTTGTGGCTGCTACGTGTATGTTAACTATAGACAGCCAAACCGTTCAACCGACTAAGCTAAATTTTTAGGCAGACTTCAGAGGTCAGGATCGAAACGATGCTGTAAAGTGTAGTCACAGTCGGTGGTAATGCAATGTACACGCAAATATTTCATATATTATGTCTTGTCTTGCCCAAAGAAAATATTTACTTTTGAAGTTTAGTGGATTAATTTGCAAAAAAAAAAACACTAAAGAAAGCTTCAATTGAAACAAAAACCTCCACAGCGTCAGAAGAATGAGAATTACGCCTTGAACCACTCCGAACTAATACATCTAATTCAAGAACATCTAAAACTGAACAATAAATCGAAACACATCGTACGCAGCATGAACACTGCGAATTGACAGCAAAATTGGCGGGGTGAGTGCACGCTTTGAACTATTTGATGCAAATGAATGAGATGCAGTGTATATGTTAGGAGCAACGGCAAAATTAAGATAAAAACAGTGTGTGGTGGAAAATCGAGCGCAGGTCAGTGCCACGCCTCTAAATGAGAAAATCTATAGAAGGCGTAGCCACACACACTGGGTACGCTAGTTTTATATAAAAAAAAAACTATTGTATGTATCCAAATCAAATAAATCTGTCAACAAAAATCAACACGAAATATTATTGTAATAACTGGTTTGTATAAAATACCAACCTATTTCTTTACCATTTACAAAATTGATTGAATTTGCTGTCACAATATTGTACCAATCAATTATTGACCTTATTAATTAAATTAATCATACGCCAGCGTGTCTGCCAAATAAGTAAACTTAAACTAAAAGCTGATGAAAGATACAAATACGCCAAAACACCCAGGCATAGACAGCAACTACAGATGCATTGCACTCAAGCCGAGCATATGCTATAAAAATTGCTTAATCAATTAAAGTTTAAATTGAATTATATAACATTCACAGTGCCAATACAACTAAAGCCCCCCACGTACATTACTCTGCACATGTACGAACACATTCGCACAACGCCAAACAGTCTGCGGTGACAAACTTAAGATCCAATCAGCCTAGCCAAGCGTAGAAGAAATTGCGGCAGTCAATTAGCTCAGCTGACTGAATTTCTAGCAGTCTCTAGAGCCTCTAAACCCGCTGACCGAGTGGCCAAGTGGCCAAGTGGTCAAGTGACTTGAGATACGGCACGAGGCACATTTTATTCGCCTGATTTCTATGTTGCGTTGTCGCATTTTGTAGATCACTGTTAAAGTGTAACATAACAATTGTATCTACTACATGTAGCGTAACAGAGATGCCTGCGCTTCAAACGTGACCACAATATAATTACCCGCACTCAACACCTCACAAGACTAACTACCTACATACTTGTATGTAGGTAATATTGAATTATACATATGGATGTATCTATATACTAGTAAATATGTGGTGTGGCATGGCACACTTGTTGGTCTTTATCTTGATTCGGCTCGGTCACATTTGCATGCCCGATACTGAAAAGTTAATTTACATTTTGAGCTAAGCTCGCATGTCAAATGTCTTCACCAATTATGTTCGAAACGGCCCGGCTCGGCGAGTGTTGCTTTTTATATTGTGCGCCTAATAATAACAAGAAAGTACGTTATTTAAGGCTGCTTATATGAATTGTGGATTATATTCGATAGTGGTCCGATCTGGACATATGTGGGATATTTTTTTTAGAATTGATGATAAATTTTAACTAAAAAGGGTCCAAATTGAGCCTATTTTCATATTTTTGATTCACGAAAGACACGCCAAATTTTGGATTTCTTCATAATTAAGAACAAAAACAAAAAAAATTTCATTCTAAAACTGAATACTGTAGGGTAAGTGGAGCCTACCACTAGTAGGTGTCCGATCTGGACCTAAACGATTAGCATGAACTTAGCTGCTTGCGAAAGAAGAAAAATGTACCTTTCTAAGACTGACTACATTTAATAGATGGCGCTACGTGTACTTCTATGATTACATTAAAAGTACGGTTATTTTTAGAACATACCTTGTATGCGTTATTTTTTGTTGTGATTTACACCAAATTTGGCATTTATAATTTTATAAATGAAACAAAATATGTACTTTATAGGGTTTGCCTGTTACATACACCTCTACAAACTTTATATATTCTTACACTCTATGGGTACAGAGTATAAAAAACAGTGATTTATCATCCAAAATTGCTTTATAGTTTTTGAGAAAATTCTCCAGTTTACGAAAGCTCCAAAACGAGATATTTAAAGCCTTCAACAGCTTCTTGAGGCGTCGGCATCGGCGTTAACCACACAATTTATTTATTTTTGATGAGCAGGAACACGTTGCTTTTAGTAGAACATGACCAATTTTCTCGAAAAAAAACTATCGACTTTTTGCTTCGAATTGCTTCGTCCGCGAACAATTTCTAACACCCAACCCAATCGATACGATTTTTTTTTTTTTTGGATGATTGTCTATTTCTTCGGTATCCAACGAGAACTTATTCATGGTAAAATGTTCATGTAATATCGCATGTGTAATGGTCCGATGTTTTCTGGGACACCAGCTTTTTTTTTTGAAAGATCTTCTTTAAGGGAATAAAACACAAATGCAAAAAATCATTCGAAATTCCAAACTGTCCTGGATTATATGTTCTTGAGGTCGCTGATTACAAATCCGAAAACAAAAAGTGGATCTATAGTGAACGGACTTAATTTCTCGCTGATTGCGAATCTGATGTCAAATTTTCCAAAAGCAAAATGATCAAAAATGTTGGGGTCAGATTCGTTAACAATGATTCATGACAGTTTGAATTTTCGGCCACCTTTTCAAAAAAAAATACATCAATATTGGAGCATAGAATTGTTTTCATAATTATATTATTAATTGAATCCTATATGAAATTTATCAAATTCTGGCCAGATTTTTTGGTTTTAGGACCACTGTGCGGTGACCAATTTTATATTTAGCATGTCACCCATAAACAGTAATACTTGATGGCGCTTCATCGCCAAAAGCCGAAGTAGCTTGATTGATGCACTCTTCTTGAGATAATCCACATCAAAAATCATAGTAAATCATTACACAGCAATGTTCTCTAGTTAATTCCATTTTTTTAGAAGAGATAAATTCTTCAAATAACTGTAAACAACATAAATAGAGCTCGTATTTCAAAACGTTCTGTGTATGTTTATGCTATAAAAAAAAGTCAAAACTTTCCAATGGAAATATCAACTGGCACCTAACAACACATAGGATTGCCAATGCGCGAAATATACAAGGCAACCCTCGTACAACGTGGTCCGTTCGCATTACAGAAAGTAAAAGTTTTAACACTTTTCATTTTAGAAGTTCGTTGCGGCTTCTCACTTTTTTTTTCAACATATTTTTTCGTAATTTTTTTCGAGCAGTTGCTGTCAGCCAGTCTGTCCATCTGCCACAATGTGTGTGGGTTTATTGAAGTAGTTTGCTTTGCCAGTTATATAGTTAAAGCCAACATCGTGTCTAACGCTTAGAAAAATATCAAACGAAAGTGACATGTGCTTAGGGTTTTTTTTTTCTTATTTTTTTCATTTCTGAATACAAAAAACAAGTTTTTCGGATTTTTTTTATCACGCATTTCAAATGGAATTTATAGCGATAATTTGTTATTATTATGATTTTATTTAATTTAATTTTTTTTTTTTGAAAATATATATTAGGTAATTATTTGATAATAGCTAAAATGCATTAAGTCTTACGAAATAATAAAGTAAATCTGCTCACTTCGCGTGTTTGAATGCTAATTGCACAAGTCATTCTCTTAAATAAATCTTTTTTGAGATAATTACATTCACTCTTTAGAATTAGTTATTTTCCAACAAAATTTGGAAAATGACTCATGCAGATATACCCTATTAAAATATATCAAAGTGGCTTTATTTAAAGCACATTTTTTATATGGATAAAATTCTCGCAATACGTTCATCATTTTTAAATATTTCTTTTATAGTTTTTCATTTTTGCTCTTGCTACGGCTTCAATTTGAACACAGCAACAACAGGAGCACATAACGTAGGACATGTTGCTCTGCTACTGTTCTCTGCTCTGATTTGTTGTAGCTCATAGCAAAAGCAAGAGCACAACATTTTGAAAAGAAAGGTTGCTCATGTATTGAATCTCGTACAATCCTTAGATTTTCCCCATTCCACTAACTATACTCTAGCTGTGGTAGCAATAGCACGATAGCGGAGAAATGATACATACATATGTATGACCTTTATATGCCTCTATACTATTGCAGCGATCACTATGTATCGATATCGTTATGATCATTTACTATATGCTACTATTGATCAGAAAATCATATGCTATATATCATATGGTAAAAATTTAATACGATAAGAACCAAATTCATCACATCTTAACAACAACTTGAACGATCGTCATAAAATGCATATAGTGTTTTATTATTGATCAGTAGAAGGTTTCTAGATATATTTAATTTGGAAAAATTTACCTGTACATTTTTACTGGCTAAGAAGGATTCTGGATATATACAACTAGCATAAAAATGGAACTTCTACTAATCAATATTAACATAACCTATAAATTGTATGACGATTGGTCAAATATTCGTCGAATCGAGTCGTCGCACATTAGTCTGAGAGGTAACTTTAAGCACCAAAAATTATAATTATAATTATTTTTGCAGTGAATGATTTTTTTTTATAGAATTTGGATATGATGAATTCATTTCTTAAATCAATTAATCTAAATTATTGTACTCAATATCAACTCAATAATTGATATGGTAACTTTTATTGGAGGGATGCTTGACATATAGATTAATGGGTGGGTCATTGTTTGGAGTTGCCCCCATACAAACCTACTGCCCACTTTTGACTTTTTGTATGAAAACTTCTTTATTACGGTCAATATTAGGTTGAAATGCGATATGTTGCCATTTTATAGATAGCCGCTTAACATACATAGACTTATGAGCGTAGCCCGGCCACTTTTTGGGGTAGCCCCCAAACATACTGCCCACTTTTGTGTTTTTGTAAGAAAAACTTCTTTATCAAATTCAATATTAAGTTGAAATGCGATATGGTGTCTTTTTATAGATAGCCGCTGAACATAAATAGTCTAATGGGCCGGTTTTTGGGGTATCTCCCATACAATCCCAAAGCTCACTTTTATGTATTTTTAAGGAACAAGTCAATATCAACTTGAAATTCGATATGGTGGTGTTGGAGAAGATTAGTTAAGTTCAAAACTTATTAAAGTAATTTGTTTTAAATTTGCAAAACTATTATTAAAATATTGTTTATGATCTGACAACTCTATTCCATATTCAAATGAGTTAGAAGTTGAGCTAAATAAATGCACTCTCTAACTCTCTCTCTCTCTCTCTCTCTCTCTCTCTCTCTCTCTCTCTCTTCTAAGAAGTCATTGGCAAATAAAGAGTTGAAACAAATGCAACATAAGCGCATCAAACGGCGTATAAATTTATTTCAAGCAGCGACGCAGCGAAGTTAATAGGCGAGAGAAAGCAGAGGAGGAGTGAACTTATATATTGAGATTGCATCTCGTCCCCTTCGTACAATTACGTAGGGTATATCTGCTGAGAAGTGTCAGCAAACAAGTGGCGTCTTATAGATTGCCGCTTCATACACATCTACTATTGGGCGTGTACCGCCCACTTTTTGGGGTAGCCCATATTGAAACCCCCACTTTTATGTTTTACAATACGATTTAAAATTTCGTGTGAATGGTATTAGAGCTTCGGTTCTTGTTTGTTAGTTAGTTTTATGCAGAATTTTAATACGCAAAAAACTAAGAAACTTTTGTTCTACATCTTTTTCCGAAATGGCGGATTTTGGCGACTTTATATTTCAATTGGCTACTGTGGCCAAAAGGCTTAAAATGTTTGTCGTTGGAAAACTCTTTTAAACATATTTCAGACGAATGGTGTGCTGTAGAAGATGTTGTAAAATCACTACTAAAAAAAACTGAATCTAAATAAATTTTTAAAAGAACTTTTTGGCGCATTGCCTGGTTAGAAAAGAAATTTGTTATTTTATCTGCCACATTTATTGCCATAAATTCATATGTATTAGTATTATATAAAACTAATATGTCTAATATGTTTTATACCCTGCATCCTAAGCTAAAAGAGTATTTTAAAAGTATATACATGTGTATATTAGCAACGGAAGACGAATCGAATGTAAACCCGTCCGTCTGTCAATCTAACAGTATGTTTGAACGAAACTACTATAAGAGATGGCGAATGCTCAATGACATATTACAATCAATTCCAACAATACAAATGAAAAATAAAAATGTTTCGTAAAAAAATTTATATCAGAAGTTTTGTGAGTTGCAAGTAATAAATTTTAAAATAAATATGTACAAAGGTAATAAAACTCACCATTGTGTTGCAGTATTGGCAATCGGGTACAATATGCACATATTCGCAACAGTGCAGTGCGCCTAATCACTTACTTATTCACAGTTACATCATTTCTTGTTTAGATGTCTACACTGCTTTTCCACTTTTTTTTTTACATTTTAACACTTTTTTTTAGAATTGAAACTGTATAAAATAAAAAAAAAAAAATCGCTTGAAAGCAAACTCTCCAATTTTTTCACTTAACGACGTCACAACTTAACACACAGATTTCAATATGAAAAAACACTTGCCACACTAATATTTTACTGCATTAGGATGCTTAATTTAATGCTTAATACATTTCACTAATTATTTTCACAAATTTTCATTTAAATAATCAAATTTATTTAATTGCGCACGCACACATTAGTTTCACAACTACGCACCACAACGAAATTTTACTAAATGATGAATGAATTATTGTAGAGATCTGCAAAGGTAAAGAGAGCAAAAGAGCTAAGGAGCCAGAGCATAAGATTTAACGGTACTTATCAGTTGTTGTTGCCAAAGAAATCAATGCAAAAGAAATTGATTGAGTTGATCTAGTTGAACGAGGGTACAATTAAAAGTTAGTAAGTATCTATATAACTAAATGTATATAAATTAATTAATTAAAATTTAAGTTTTCTAATTAATTTAAAATTATAGCTACTTCTACTATTTTAGTCTAAATTTCAAATAACATTAAATTAGTTACTTGGTTACTTAAATTCATGAATAGTAGTCGAACTTTTGAATTGCGAGAACACTGATGTATTTTGACAGCAGAGAAAACTACTACAAAACTACTATCTATATTTATTATAATCATCACATCACTTGTGAATAGTATTATGAATTAGTAACAATGTTTACAACGTCTTATGGAAAACATCGGAGACCCCATAAAGTATATACTCGTGCTTGTATATTCGGGATCAGCATGACAAGATGAATCGATTTAGGTATTTCTGTCTGTCTGACTGTTTGTGAGTTCATTTCCACCCTTTTCCCCCAATCTTTGATATATTGGATTGAAATGATATGGCGACTTTTTATAACCAGAAGCAACACAGGTTCAAAAATGACCGCGATCTAGCCACTAGAACGTCTAGATATCTATTTTGTTGTATCGAACATGTTTGTATTAAAGCAATTATTAATGTTTAAATAATAATTGTTTTTAAATTGCTCACCTACATACAAAATGTGAATTCAATTAATAATATTGTTTAAATTTTACATTTGTATTAGTAAACCAACAAACAAACATTAACATTCCAGACGACCTCACTCCATTCAAAATTTAGTTATACCATTCACAGATAGAGTGAAATGGTTTTATCAGTTTGTTTAAAGGTTTGTAACGCATTAAAGGAGTCATTGTAGATCCCATAAAGTATATATATTCTTGATGATCTCGGTGAGACGAGTCGATCTAGCTATGACTGTCTGTATGTTTTTGCGCATTTTTTTGGGTCAAATTTTTGGGGTAGCCGGTTGAAAATTTGCACATACACTTCTTTTTACTGCAGTTTAATATAGTACCAAGATTGACCCGCCACACCCACTTTTTGGGATATCCTCCATACAAACCCACCACCCAATTGACTTTTTGTAAGAAAAATATCGTAAGCAATCGATTTGCTGCCGCAAACTGAGCAACGAAATGTGTGCATACAATAGTTTTGTCCGCAGGACGTCCAGAAAAAAACTCGCCTACGATATAGTTTGCGGATTTTTGGTCAACTGGGTAGATCTCATGTATATTTACTGAAAAGCTCTTACACAACGCACTGAAATTGTAGAAATGCATTAAACAAGCGAAAACTCATGCTAAAATTTTTGTGTATATTGTGTTTTTGTAAGTTGTGTCATTAATTTCATATCTGGAAATTCATTTAATACAATGCGTTCAAACGAAATACCTTGAAAATCACCGACTACAGTGCAAATTCGCAAAGTACATTCATTATCTCTTATACAATTAAATAAATATTACTACGAATCCACAAAAAAAAAAAAAAAATTAATGAAAATTGAATTTTACAAAACGTCGATCACTTTAGCGTAATCTGGCTGCTTCTAATCGTAGTATTTTTAAAGGTGGGGTAAGAGCAACACGCCCAACATAAAAAACAAATACAAATCGCAACAAATAAGCGCTTGAGAACTTTGCGCAAAAGTCTACAGCTCGTCTTTGTCATTGGTTTTTGTTGTTGTTTTTCTTTTTACGCTAAAATGCTAAAATGATAAATGAGCTAGAAATCAGCGCCTAAAAAAAAGCATGAAAACGCAACTCATCGAATGGCAACTCAAGCTAAACAAGTAGATACAGATACAGTTTAAGTAGCAGCGGCAGCAACGACTCATGTCATTCAGTCAGATAGTCACAGTCGCAGCTCAACTCAGCTCAACTGAATTCATATGTACTACAGAGCGCACAAGCTGATATCTATCTAGCTCTGCTCGAGGCTACTTATACATACATATACGACGCATTTAACAACGCCCACTAAAACGTATCAGAGAGGCAAAAAAAAAACAAAATAAAGAAAGAGAAATAACTAATATAAACGAGCATGATAAATGCTTTTAATCAAAAGTACAAAAAAAAAAAAAGATATATTCAAAATTTAAAGCAAACATTTTGTCATTTTTAAGCTACTGTTTATACAACAACTGCAACAATAAATACAGTGCAATGAAATATACATATATGCATGTAGATACAACGCAGCAGCTACAAATGTATCTATAGCAACGCATATGCATATAATCAGTACACTCATATGCAATTGTCTTGCTGTCGACGCTTCACATTGTACAATTGTAAGTCGTCTACGTAAAACTTATCTACTCCACGCTACAAAAGTATCTCACACATTTATATAGACGCGTATCTTTTGCTTTCAATCTCTACAATACTAATTCAATTGTACAAATTATCGAACAAAACGTGTGAAATTCGGACATCAGTCAGACAATCAGTCAGTCAGTTTGTCTTGTCGATGATCTTATCAGCGTTTAAATCTTTTTTTTTTTTTGTCACTGCAGTTGTGCAGCATGTGCCACTGTTGCTTTTATAAATGTATCTGTAACTATTGAATGCGCGCATTCAATGCTATGCTATGCTGTAATGCATTTTTATTTATCTGCATTAAACTACGACAGCAACGACTATATTTAAATTAATAATGGGGCACTTAACAATGACAACTTGTTGCGGTGCGTTCACTTGTTCGAGTTATGTAGGTACATAGATACAGGTACATGTATGTACATATTTATACATTTATAGGTTGTAGTTGTATCTGTTGACACATTAATTTGCTGCGCAAGCGGGAGCATCACAAATCGTTTGGATTATATTCATCCATGCATCCAGCTATTCATCCAGCTGTCACACGTGCGCTACGCCTCCTTCATTAATGCTACGATACTTTCATTTGATTTTCGTGCACCTGTTGAAAATGTTGTGGGCCGTGCCGCAATTGCTGAAGCGTGTTCCACATGTCTACATACGACTATTTTCCTGGAGATCTATTCATCTGAAAGATACTTTAATAATAATAATTAACACTACTATACAAATTTATAATACAAAGCTAAATTTTGCAAAAATTTTCATACAAAAATATATTCGGTAAATGCTTCAGGCTGCGTATTCAAGCTGTATATTTATCTATGCTAGTACATTTCTATGCTTAGTGGAAACTAAAAGAATTAAATCACTCGAGATATATAGACCTATATTAAAGTAGGTAGCCAAAAGTAGAGATTAGTTATTTAGTTCTGAGCTGGTTGAATTGACCATATCTTTTGATTGAACTATTGAACTAATTCAGTAATTTTAGTTTATTTAGTTAATTTCTCTAATAATGATAATTATTACAATGGCTAACATACTAAAGCATGGTGATGTGTAGAATTATTTTGTTTTGGAAGAAAAGAACAACAGTAAAATGGATCTACTTCATGTCCAGAATATGGAATATATACTTTTTGATATTTCTAAGCTCAATTTAAAAACAAACATCATTTATTATCTATTTATCACTCTATCTTTAAGTTTAATAGGTAAGCCACCAGTGTTTGAAGTTGTTGATTTCAGTTTTGTGAACAAAATTAAGTTTTTAGTATGTACCCATTTAAACACATATTTATAATTTATATTTTATCAATTTGAAGTTATTTAAATAGATTATTGTTTTTAAAGTAGACTAACTTGTACGAGTACTACATAAGTGAAATGTCCGAACTAAACGAATTCAATAACCAAAGTAGAATAACTAATTCACATAACTAGAAGAACTAAATGACCGAGCTAGGTGAGCTATATGATTAAACTTGAAGAACTAATTTACAAAAGAACTATATAATAACTATAAACTATGTAACCCATTGAATTATATATTAAATAAAATTTGAACGAACTAAGTGTTTGCACTAGAACAATTAAATGACTGAACTAGAAAAACTAAATAATTTGACAAAGGTGAACTATACCTTTGAACTGGAAAAACTAAGTAACGAAATGAAATGAATTAAACGATTCAACTAGAAAAACTAGATGACTAAAATAAACAAAGGTAAACTAAAGTGAACTAAATGAACTTAATAAGGGAAATAAATGAATCAAGCATTTATTGGATGATTGAATTTAAAAACATTTTACTATTTAATATGAATGAGCTACAAGAACTATGTAACTGAACTAAAAGTATTAAATAATTCAACTAGAAGTACTAAAAGTGAACTAAACGAGGGTGAAATAAACAAAATTGGTTAACTAGTATTTCACAATAATGAACTAGAGGAACTATGTAACCGAATTAAAAGAATTAAATGATTGGACTAGAAGAAACTTATGACAGAACTAAATGACGATGAACTAATAAAACAAATATGTGAAATATTTAAAACGCATGAACTTTAACTTAAGTAACGCCAATAAATGAAACATTAATTTATTGTACGATTGAACTTAAAAAATAAATGTATTTAATATGTATGAACTAGAAGCAGTAATTCACTAAAAGAATTAAAAGATTGAACTAGAAGAACTAAGTGATGGAACTAAATGAGGGTGCACTAAAAAAGAGAAAAATGTTAAAAATACTAAACCAAAAAAAATTTTAATATCTTTGAATTGGAAGAATAAAACAAACGAATTAAATAATTGAAATAGAATTTATGAACTACTTAACTCCTACGAACTACGTAACTGAACTAAAAGAATCTAATGATTGAACTAAAAGAACTAAATTATAAAACAAAATAACGGTGAAATAAAGAAAATAAGAGAACTATTTAATAGAAGGACTAAATGATAAGTGTTATAACCTAATTGACTAGTTAGTCCAATGGTGGGTTCACAACTTCGTAAATACTGGGTGTCTCAAAAGAAAGTACACATTTGATTTTCTGATTGCGTGAACGCAACTATTCCGAGGGGCGCGGGGGGTATGTCAATCGGTAGCCTAGCTTTTGGGAATTTAGTCGCTATGGAGCGTTTCTCGGGAGCGGACCGTGCGTTGTGCGTACGGGAGTAGCGCGTGCTAAGCATTTTTGGTTTTTGCTTATGGAAAGCACACACACGCTGCTCTTAGCATTAATTAGTAAAAATTAGACAAACAATATTTCTTGATCCTCGTTATCTTTCTACGTATATCGAAGAGAATGCCAAATTCCTAAACTTGATCTGCATAAGAATATTGAGGGTCCAATTGTGCAAGTTTGGTGACTCTATCTCTTTTAGTCTCCGAGATCTCGTTGACGGACAGACGTACAGGCAAACATAGCTGTATTGATTCGACTTTTGATCAAGAATGTATGTAATTTATTTAAACAAGTATACCAAAGCCCGCTTCATGGCAGAGCATAATTAAAATATTTGTACTCAAATTCTAATGAATAACATTTTGCAGTCAAAAATCCTTAAGATATTTCGTTAGCCTCATAGCAATTTAATTCTATTTTGAAATCAACTCCCTTCATCAACAGTTCACTTAAACCACTAACTAAATATTGTACTTAATGTACAATAACAATAATAATAACAATTTCAAATTAATAATTGTATCTTAAAATATGTATGCTAAGTATGCCAAGCGACTTCAGACATTTCATATCATGCCACACTTCCTCAACTCAAAATTCACACTCATACATACTCGTACTTCGTCTAATAAAGTTCATGTATTGTTATCGCTGGAGCGGCCTTTAAGTATACTGTCTGTCGGTGCGTAGTTCATGCTAATGCCAGTTTACAATGAATGTGCTTCAAGTGTCCAAAAGTAGCAGACATTTGAAGAGGAATACGGCGAATTCACGGCAACCACTTGGTGAAAATCTAATAAAGACAGACGCGACGCCATACTTGTCGTCAAAGTAATCTTGAGTTCATAACAGCAAACTTACAAGTACTAGAAGCCTATACTGTGTCCATCTGTCTTTCGGTCTATCTATTTGTCTACCCGGCTGACTAACTGTGATGTTCGCACTGTCGCTTCTGCTTTGCCATAGATACATATTCGTATACTTTGTGTATATGTGTGGGCAGCTGCCAACTTAAAGTTAAATCATGGAATGCCTTTAGCATTAAAACCACAGGACGCTTGACTTGTCGTTTTGGGCAACATTTCGTTTGTGGCATAGCGGACATTAAATTGAATATGTCGGATGATTTGTTGATAGAAATACACTGGCACAAATTAGATTTTTTTTTTTTTAAAGTGAGATTTTTAGGTTAGAATAATCCAAGTCATTAGCACTAGTTCCACTTGTATCTATTTTAAATGAGTAAAACTGGCGAAATTAATACGGCAATGTCGTTGCAAATGGTCAATTGGCACTCTTTGCATTACCATTCACTAGCACCTGCACTAGTTCTGACGGACTAGTTACTTCACCAGTGAAAAAGTGTTAATTTCGTTAGATTGGTCTAAGTAGCAAATAAAATTTTACACAAGTTTATACAGTTTTATAGTGTCAAATGCATTCCCCGGAAAACCTATTGTTGGCAGAAAGTTGGGAAAATGTAGTGGCTAGCGATTGGTACCATTCTTGCACAAATAAGTCTTATTTTTAGAAGAGAAAAATGCTACGAAATATTAATAGTATTCAGTCTCATCGTCTTAGCTACATCAGCAAACAGACACCAAACTCATTGACTTGCGTAATCATCGGCTGAAGCTTTGCTCTTTGAGTGTCACCGTAAAGAAAAAGTATTTTTAAACTGACTACCTGCTGCATTACCGAGGAGTAGTGAATGCACCAGTCCGCAGTACTGCTAAGCAGAACTGATGAATTTTCTACCGAACTACTGGAATCGCCTTCCCGGCCGACAATATGCAAACGCATTGTATACAAAAATTAAACATATGTATATGCATTACCAAAATGTATGCTCAAAAGTTTTTCGTTAAGTAAGAATTTGGACTTCTCCAGCATTGACTTCTGAAATACTCGTACGAACTCTAATTGTTTATTTATAAGCTTCTCCAGTCAAACATCTCTCGCTCACTCACACAAATTCATTGCTGATGTGTGAGTTTGTTAATACATTGGCGGATCCAGGGAGAAGGAACTGGGAAACGTCTCCGCCCCCCTGCCAACAACATTTTTGTAACACCCAAGAACCGCCTCTGGTTAATATATACGATATAGCTATCAAATCTAATAAACTACTATACACAATTTCTTGCAGTGTATCTCAAATGCATTGCTAGAAAATTACTCGCAAATATATCAATAGGATAAGTCCTTTTCTACGGCTCTTGTAATTTTCAGCCAAATTGTCGTCGCCGTTGCTAGACCGAAGACATATTTAGCTCTTTATAAACGTTTCTTAAGCATTATTAATAGTTGGGCTTGTTTATGCTATACCCATTCATTTATTATTACCAACATTGTTGTCCTTATTCTACTTATTCATCACCAGCATCACATTATATCCTTTGGTTTGCTTTACTTTAAGTTATATATGCGAGCATTTGAACAATTTATTTATAGACTTTAGCGTTTATTGTACGAATTATGTGTCCAATGTCATAAACTTGCCTAAATGTGCATAAAATTTGATACTGTTACAAGTACATAAATTTAATTTAGTTGATTTTCGTCGTCCTCACTTGCACATAATGAGATATTTTATAACATAGCACAGATTATGTCAAAGTGCATAATTTATATGCGATTTGCGATTCTTAATACATGCTACTCAAAGTGCTAAATGAGATTTGAGCGTCTGTTCCAATAAACTTTCATATTAAGTTAATTTATTTGCAATACTTTGGCTTTGGCTGCGTTCTCTAAATGCCAAAGTGCCAAAGTGCCAAAGTGCGAAGGCGTATGAATCAGTGCCAACGTTGCAGAATGTTAAATGTGATATTCAAGAATTTCGTAGTATAAAAATGCGGAAATGCACTAAAAATATTCATCAAAATACGCTCGTACGACAACAATGTCAACCAAGTTAATGAAATGTAATTTACATACTTTGGTTAGTTGATTTTATTGTTCAGTTGAAAAATAACACAATATATATATCACCATAACAACAAGAACAGCTAACCAACCAGAGACAAAGAAAGTATATAATATGCGCTGTATTTGTATTTTAAAAAATATGAAGCTCAGCAAGCACAATGCCAAAAATTCTCAGAACAGAGCAGAAACTCATTAAATGTATCTTATCGGTCACAACGAAAGCAATGCCAAAATGAATATGAAATTATAATGAGAAAATTTTCAAAGATAAATTTGTATCAACATTTTTTCAAAAACATCTTTTTATAATGTACCAATATAAGGTGTTTTTTAGGAGCATATGTAGCTGATTTTTGTGTTTGGTGACTTTATGGCAGAGCTACTTCGCGTGGCAAGTGGCGGCACCCTTTGATGCTTCAACCCCACCCAGCTTGTCAGCTGCACAAGTGGTCTGCTCCATAGTTGTCCCGGCGGAAGATGAAGCAGTCGAAGAAACTCCACCTCTAGAAGAACTTGAGCAGAAGTATATTGTGGTTCAGCTATTACTTAGTCCGGCCCAGGTGTGAGAATATGAATGGAAAAGTGTGGAAGGGTTAATGAGCGCAGTTAAATATATTTACATGAAAATGTAAAATGCTCATGTTGTAACAGGCGGTCCTATAAGCACTTCGTCAACCACGTTGTGTATAGCAGGTCTCGCTTGTTGTCTGAGACTGTACGATTCTATAGTGGTCCGATATGAACCGACACCAAATTTATAGTTTCTAACTTATTTATCAACAGAAACAAAACAAAAAATGCACTCAAATAAACTCATACATGGAAAACCTCCTGACAGTGGTGTTGAGTCGTTTATTTAACACACTTTATCTGAAGAGGGACTATAAAAGTCAAAAAATCTAAACTTGAAATCTCTCACTATCTCTCTCTTTCTCTCTCTCTTTCTTTCTCTCTCTCTCTCTCTCTATCTCTATCTCTTATATACTCCCACATTCCCGTTGTTTAAACAGACGTTCAGACAGAAAGACGAACTGTAGGTCATGTCTATATCGACTCGTATTTTGATGCTGATCAAGAGTATATGACTCATTTAACATGAATCCGGCCACTTTTTCTATGTCACCGATATGGACAAAATCCAAATATTTTGAAAGGTCTCTAATAAGTCTATCAAATCTCAAAAAAGTTTGGGAAAATTCGTAAATATGTTTTGTTAATACATCAAAAGACCGAAGTTTCATGTGTTTTCTTTTTGCTTTATTGTGATCATTCAAAACTCAAATCTCCAGACCTGAAGAAAATATATTATAAAATAATTTTTTAAGCTCAATATTTAAGATCGATGAAAATTTTTGATACCAAGAAACTTCATATAAAAAAGCTATCAAACAACAATCAAAAAATTTCAGTACAACTGTTTTTCATCGAGTACTCAGATAACAAAAATGTTTGCTACCGAAAATACTTCATAAACTCAAAACACAGACTACAAAGAGTGGGACCTTTTGCATTTCTGTCAGAAAAAACCAAAGAAAAATCAATATGTATTCACCTAACAAATATCTGATTTTAGTATTGATTTTAGGATTTAGTGTTTTGTTTTTTTTTTTTTTTTTTGACATAGCAGTAATAACTTGCAATTTTGGTAGCAAAAATATTTATTGAACTCAGTATTGGGCTAAAGGAAAAAGATGAAGCTTCAAAAAATATATATATATATTGTGACCACGAACAAATTTTGGTTTATGATTCTCTGCAGAAAGTAACATTTTCTAAACTATTGTCCCTCTCGGTGCCTAATAAACGTTTAACCAGTAGATTTCTCTGTTTCTCAACTTTAAGAATCATAAAAAAAAAATTGGTAGAGCTTAGTATTACCAGAGTTATGGCTTTTTATGTAAATACACCTAATGTATTTTGAATATAAACCTTATTAAATGTATTCAAAGCGTAAAATTTGATTAGGTCTCCATAGAGTCCATCTAAAAAAATCAGAAACCATTGTTTTAAATTCTACAATTTTCCACCCACAAAAAAAAATAAAATTTATTCAAGTTTATTCATGTTGGTTGCGGTTTACGAAATATATCCCTTCGACGTCATTCATTTCAAAATCCTGACATGATGGACCAATTCTGATTCGGATTCGGATTGTACGCAGCAAATTACTTCGGAAATTACCCTTAGCTTTCCAACAACTGACATGACCCCGGTATTTGTAGACCTGTGTAATCATACGCAAGAAAATTCATAGACCTTATGGACATATTTATTTTTCATTACGCTTGTTCGCTTTTAGTTTTGAGCATTAAAAGTTATATAATTTTGTATTATCGGAGCAGTATGTTCATATCCAATGTCAGCATAATCCGATCAGTAGAAGTGTCTTTGCTTTTAATGACCATTTTATTTAAAACTGTCCATTAAATTAGTTAAAATAGAAGTTAATTTGATGCATAAGTAATTTGTCTGTCTGGTGAATGGTAGCTCAATTATGTTTGCCAAATCGAGTATATACCAAGAAAGTTTTTCACCTATAACACGGAAGGTGTAACTAATGTGGCCTTAGAAGTCTTCTGAGGGTTTTATGTGTATTATTATCGAAGATTATTAAAGTGTTCGCGCAAAAGTTCGATGTATTTGGTACTGAGCTTATAGAGCTGCTCTATAACTGTAAGAACTTTAAACTTTTGCGTTTTGTTAAACATGAAATTTATTCCCAGTTGCTCAGCAATCATTTCTTTTGCCAAACGTGGATGTTCGTCAACTTAAGCAGGGCCCTACTTCTCTCGTTGGTCGCAAATTTCTCGAGACTAGTCTACTACCGAAAAATATTCTGTTAGGAATCATAGAAACCACTTGGAAACAGCGTTACTAGATGGTGTATTCGTTTCATATGCAGAGTTTGGCATTCATTGAAAATTCGTACTGGCTTTAGTTGACACCGAAAGCCGTAAAGAATCGTATAATGAACTTCTTGCTGTGTTAGTGGTGGTATTTCTTAAAAGCTTGCATCAGTAATTTTACTTTTTTTTCGTTACCATGCGGATCGATTTTACTGAAGTATAAGAAGTAAAAGAAATTAAATGTCACAAAAGACTATTGTGAAACATCTACCATTTTTGAGTTTTTTTAAAAATTATCGAAATACTCTTATTACTACTCAGTTTATAACGGACGTCTCTTAACACAAAACGCACAACATAAGGACCATGCGAAGATTTGAAACGCCTTCTATCAAGACCTACGACATGCAAAAAGCCAGCTTACTGTTCACCATAAAATTCAAGATCTCTATAAATGATTGAGCATCTTCTATTGCATCTATAAGTGGGTTCACATGTAAGAAATATTTATAAATTTAAGATAAGAATGGATAAACTAAACTCCTGTTATAACAACCAAGATTATTAAAGACACTGCTCAAGTGCTTATCTTCTACTATGCATTAGTAAGCGTATTAACGAATTTTTAAACAAAAGTTTCAAGATTATATCTACTATTTGAGCTCCGCTTTTTGATACATCATCTACACTAGATTTAGTTTTTTATACAAAAATCGTTTTGCATTGCATAAACTGAACTTCATTATGCAATAATTTATCTATAAAAAAAAACCTCATGGTCAAACAAATCTACTATACCATATAACGTATGTACATATAACCTATTTTTAGTATTCGCACTAAATTTCTATCATCAAAACACATACTTAAGACTTGAATACATACTTGAAGATTTTAATTCACATAATGCAAAAACATCTCTGAATCAGCCTAATAGACACTTCTACACAAATTATACGATATTATACTTGTCTGTAGCCGTAATCTACAGACAACTACTCAAATTACATGCCACAAAGCGAAAAAATAAAAATCTTCTTCATTTATATGTTATTTTTAACTCGCAGTCGGAGCTCATTCATTGCAGCACCAGCAACACAAATCTTAATTCGGTAGTCTAGCATGCAAATAAGTATATATTTTACTATTTAAGAAAATAAAAAAAAAATACATTCTAAGCCATTGTTACCAAACGACATGCGAGATACATTTCGCATACACATGCAATACTAAAGAGCTAGCGTTTAAAAACGCTTGGCGGAAGTCGCGAAAATTAATGTATTGTAGCACAGACGCCATCTTACTCGTACCTACTCTTTAATGAAAATGCGGTTTAAATTTCAAATCACAGAAGAAAAAAGAAAAACCAGAAAAAAAATTTAACTACGGTTAAAACGAAGCTTTAATACTCTTCACATGAACTATCTATTGTATGTACGCCAACCAAAAATGTGTTACAAATTGTATCTATTTTGACAATTTATGCTATTTTAATTGAAAGTTTTAAAACTTTATGATGCCTATTCGCAAAATGTAAAAAAGCTCTGAATTAATCTAAAATTAATTGATATACATACATACAACAAACTAAACGCACAAATCAAGCAATAATATATGCTGCGGGCCTCTCATTCCCTTTCTTTCCTCACCAATGATCCTGTCACGCACTTTTCCCAGTTTCTTTCATTGCATGAAACATGCTGAATACTTATATGCAATGCAAGAAAAGAGACAGCCTAATGTGCCCTCTCTTTTGCTTTCTCTCCTCATCATCGTTTTTAAAACCTTTTATTTTGCTTCAATTTACATATTTATTTGTTTCAAATGCTGTGAGTTGTAAAGTTTTGCTTTAAATTAAATAGCACTTACAATTCACAAATAGTTTTTGCATATTCCATCACTAATTTATTACTGATCTGCCGTTACTATACAATGCTCACATAAATAGTTATGCTATAATAAGCAAGAAAGAGCGATCCAGTCGAGTGTGCACGACTTCGAGATACCCTGTTTCTTGTTTAAGGCTTCCTATATAAACCAAATATTAACATATTTAGTGGCCCCATCTGACATATGCTGTATATTTTACTAGAATTGATTAAAAATTAAAACTAATTAAAAATAAAAACATAAAATGTTCAAAAAAACACAAAAATGGAACAGGTTTGCATGGAGCAAACCCGGTCCCATCTTGGTCAATATGGAATATTTTGTAATGATTGACGTGGGATACGCCATATTTGGTGTCTCAAACAAAAGCTTAAACTAGGAAGGCAGGCAAGTTTGTACAGAGGCCACATTTTATAGTGGCTCGACCAATACATATGCAGAATATTTTATTAGGATTTACGTAAGACACACCAAATTTGGCGATTCTAGCGTAATTAACAATAAAACCAAAAAATATCATACAAGAACTTAGAAATAGGAGCCAGGTAGGGTAGCCAAGTTCATATAATACTAGTTATCTGAAGAGGAAAAGAAGATTCTAAATATGCAAAATTGAAATCTCTATATCTTATAGTCTTCTAAATCTGTTTGTTCAAACAGATAGATATGTAAATATCGACTCGCGTCTTCCGATGCTAATGAATGCCTCCTTCCGCCCGTTACATACTTTTGCACAAAAGTAAGAAACCCTTTTACCCATAGGTACAGGGTTAAAAATTAGCTTATGAAGAGTTTTTCATTAAACTTTAGAATTGACACACAACTGTTTTGTGTGTGAGATATGACAAAAACCTTTATTGAGGATTAAAATACATTCAATATAATTAAGTTTTGAAAATCGTACCATTGAAATGGCCTCCGAGGCTTCGTTCACACTACACGAATCGAAAGGGCGAATTTTGTGTGATTCTGTTGGATAAATCGGGCTGAACCTCACCAATACTTTTAATGATGCTCTCCAGTTTTTCAATTGTTGTTGGTTAGTTTTTATAAACCAGCGATACAACGTGGCCCATTGAAAAAAGTTTAAGAGCTTTAATTTACACGATATTGTCGTTTAATTAAACATCGTCTCTTCTGGAAATAACGTGTTCTGGGAACTTTTCTTGCAACAACTCCAATGCAAAGCCCGATATATGAACGTTCCCCCGTCTTGTTGGAACCACATGTGGACTGGGTTCATGTCATCCAATCATGAGCCGATACCGTTCGTTATCGGTCATCTGGCAACTCTTCTTTCGGAAAATGACCAAAATTCACACCAAACAGTAAGTTTCTCCAGATGTAATCTTGATACTGCTTTAGATTACTCTTTCCCCGAATGTAGTAATTTGGTTTTTTCAAGAATCCTTTCAACCACTCTAGACGATTTTTCCGCCGAAATTTCTATCCGTTTCCAATTGGTCCAGAATCTACAGTGAGCGTGGTAAGATGGTTTTATTTACTTTACCCTCTTACAATAAAAGCAAGTCTCCGAGTCATCCATCTAAACGAACATGGCTATATCGATTTGACTTTTGATGATTAATGTACAAGTATATTCCTTATGACATATAAGGTATCTCCTAAAATGCGTTACAAACTTTTCAACAAACTTAATATACCCTTTTTACACTACGCATGATATGTATAAAACAAAAATCATAACGACTTTGGGAAAGAGAAATGAGCAGCATATGCAGTAGACGCTCATTCAGTTAATGAGCAGTGTCTTCACTGCTGCGCGGGCGTCACATCATAAATGCTATTTAGAACGCAAGCAAGTGAAGAATGGGTCTCTGGAATGTGGCAAGTAGCTACGCGACGTCCAACTAGTAGTCTGCAACAGTGCGTATGATTAATGCGCTCATGTATCTTATTTCATTTTTCATAGCACGGCGCAATACCAACCAAGCATTCAGGCAGCAACACTTTGGACACTTTTAAATTGGATTGTTAGACAATAGAATACGCTGAGTTGAACAAAAGAAATTATCTAGAAAATACTGTTTAACACAGCAGGAAATATTATAATTTCTAATAACTTTTAGTCGGCAATGCAAACTAAAGCCAATCGAAAAGTCTCATAAGCACCACTTGATGTTCCAATGATGTTTATGCAGATGATGATGATGAAGACAATTCGAACGTTTGCCAGCCAGGCAGAAACTTTTCAACATGAAACTAAACTCATTAAACTTTTGCTGCATTTACTCAAATGACAATTCGCGAAGAATAAACACACAGATGCACACATACACACACACACACTCTAGAACACAGCAGGACAAACTGAATGCGTAAACTGTTATCAAAATGTTATTCAAAGAAGTCGTAGTAGTAATAGTAGTAGTAGTAGTAGTAGTAGTACAGGGTGGTTTTTTTGGAGGTTCCATTTTTGACAGGGATTAAACTGTCAAATATTGGTTAGATCTGGCAACGCTATTGTCAGTTGTGCTCAATTTGGTTTGCCATTTATCATGACTAGGATAACGCCAGAACAACTCTTGCAAATTGTTCAAACATATATCGAAAGTCGAGGTTCAGTTCGGAAATTTTCCCGTGCGCTACGTTTATTTTACGCTCGATATAAACATCCAACCGAGCGACTAATTCTATTATTGGGGATAATTTTCTCATTATCTACATTCAGTCAAAAATGTACGCATTTTGATTCTTTTCTCTGGGGTTGCGTGAAGTCATGGGTTTATGCGAACAAAGCAGCAACTTTGGACAACGTTGTGAGAACCATTGCCAAGGTGCAGCACCCTTTGTTTGAAAAAGTGGTCGAAAATTGGACTTCCAGAATGCACCACATCCGAGCTAGCCCCAATGCCCTCATATCCTCTTTAGTAAAGTCAATTTTCAGTTTCAAAGTATTTTAATTCAATTCTAACAATAAAAACACCCTTCAGTTGTAGTAGTGACATAGTATACGACTACAATAGTAGTCTTAGATGTAACCCGAACGCGCTTCATTGTCTAACTCATGTCGTATCTTTTTTTCTATTCCGATATCCATTCTTTTTTTTTTTGTTTTTTGTTTTTACAGTACCTACCGACAATCGCAACAGCGCAGGCAGCGGTGGCACCACAACATTGCTACATATACAACGTGCGCTGCTCCGTGATGAGACCACAGCGGCGGGTGCTTCGGCAGCGGCCTTGATACCGGCGACATCGGCTTCTGGTTCAACTTCAAGTTTGGTGCAACAAAAGGAGCAACTGGCAAAAGATGGCAGCTCAACGGAACTGCTAAGCGAACAGCAGCAACAGCAGCCACAAGGTAAGCGAAGACGAAGACAAAATTGTATGCAATGCATTGCGAAGGTGGTGAAGAAGTCGGCGCGTTGTACACTAAAAAGTATTTCAATATCTTTAAAAACTATTACAGGTTCTAAATTGATTCTACTTATGTGTATATAATATTCGAATTTTTGTATTTGATGTTGGCCCACTTCAACATATACAATTGAGCTGAAATTTTGGCATTTAGCTTTAAATAATTATATCTTTTATTTGTTTTAGTCAAAGTTTTAAACTATAAAAACCACCATAAACCAAATTAATCCAAGAACAAACGAGAATAAATAATTTAGAAAATTTAGTGATGTACAACATATTTTCTTCAAAGTTAATAGAGAAAAAAAATGTGAAAGAGAATAATAACAATAATTACTTTGGTACACAAAGCACGTTAAGTCGGAGACACGTGTTTCGGACTCAGCTACTAGTTCTTATCAGCCCGTCGGCCGGCCATTGCGAATTTATTATGCTTCTCGGGAAAATCGAACTGTGTATCTTATGTATTTAAACGAGTATGTACCAAAGAAAAAACGGCTTTCTCCTCTAAGCATATTGTTTCACTCTTTGTCTACCACCTGTCTCAACACCTTGGTCTCAATAATATATAGAAGAATCTATAATCATTATTTGGGTTTAGCCTCAATAGAGTTTGACATGCATGCAAATCGTAACTGCCGAGTGTTTAGAAACTGAGGATTTCTTGAAGTGCTGCTTACATATTCATGTCAAGCAACTTTACAATTTCAATGAAATACAAAGTTTCCCAAAAACTTTTCGCCAAACTTAGCCACGAGATAGCTGAGATCAAGAGATACATTGTGTGTTCTTACGTCACTTGCCTAAGTGGTACTGTTTCCCAGATATACAAGTTTCAAAATAATGCATTTTTGAATGCATTTTTAGATAATTTGAAAACTATTTCCTTTTGTGAAAAAGTTCTTTTAAATTAATTTCAAACAATTATCATTGAAAAATTATTGAATTATCATAAGTAAATTCCAGCGTTACCGAACAATGGGCTAATGTGAGGAGTAATTTAACTTTAGTACTACCTAAAGCTAACAATTATTCATCTAATTTATTAATTATTTTTTTGGTTTTTCAACTATTTTTATAAAATATTAAAGATTGTCTAAGAGTAAGTAAGAGTCTGCATACGTCTACATAAGAACGACGGCAGGGTATTTCAAAGTCATGTATTCAGCATTCTTACTTACCATTTCTAAAATTTAGAAAATATATATAACTCGAAATAGAAAGCTTGTAAAAAACTAAAAATGAATTGAATGACAATTTGAATCATTCTTTGAGAGTTTTTCCACAATAGCTTTTGTTTTAATAATTTAAAATTAGTTCAAAATTGTGAACAGCTCGGGTTAACTGAAAGTGAAACTGCGTAAAAAACAGATAAAGAATTCATGGCATACCTGTAAGATCTTGCAAAAATGTTAAACAACTATTCCAGGGTCATGACAGGATTTCTACAATTCAACACAGCATCACACATCTTCTGCTGCAGTTGAACGTTTGTTCTCTTATAAACATTTCAAAACATGGTTTTCTGTCAGATGAGAACTTTGAAATACTGTTATTACTATTGTAACATTTAATAATAATTATTACTATAATATAAAAAAACAGAAAGATTCAATTTTCCATTCCATTCAATTCAAGTCCCATTTATTTTCTTCATACAGTTTTCAAAAAGAATGTTTCAAAATGTACAATTCATATTGAATGATTCAAACTTGAATTAAGTCCATCCAAATAATCGAGCATTCTTTATGAATTAAAAAACAAGAAAAAACGTTAACTACAGTTGAACCGAAGCTCTAATACCATTCATACGAAATTTTAAATCGTATTGTAAAACATAAAAGTGGGGGTTTTGAATAGGGATTACCCCAAAACGTGGGCGGTGCACGCCCTCTAGTAGATGTGTATGAAGATGCCGCCGTATCGAATTTCAAGTTGATATTGACGTATTCCATACAATTGCATAAAAGTGAACTGTGGGTTTGTATGAGGACTACCCCAAAAAGTGGGTGGGCCACGCCCAATTGTTTATGAATGTTAAGCGGATGTCTCTTAAAAGGCACCATATCGCATTTCAACCTAATATGGAATTTAATAAAAAGGTTTTTCTTACAAAAAGTCAAAAGTGGACTATATTTTTATATAGAAGCCACCCCAAAAAGTGGGCGTGCCACGCCAATTTGTATATATACATGAAGCGATTGTCCACTAAACTCCACCAAATCAAATTTCAATCTAATATTGATTTAAATAAAGAATTTTTTCATAAAAAACACAAATTTGAACGGTGGGTTTGTATGGGCGCTATCCCAAAAAATGAAAGGGCCACGCCCATTAGTCTATATATGTTAAGCGGCTTCTATAAAAAGGTACCATATCGTATTTGAACCTAATATTGACTTTAAAAAAAAAGGTTTTCATACAAAAAGTCAAAAGTGGGCAGTATGTTTGTATGAGGCTACCCCAAAAAGTGGGCGTGGCGCCAAGCCCTCGACTCATTGGAAAATGGTTCGAGAAGTTTAAAGAGACCGGTTCAACGCTGGAAAAATCAAAATCCGGGCGTCCAAGGTCTTCGAGAACGTTCGAAAACGTAGACAGTGTTACTCAGTCTGTTCGTGACAACCCGGACCTTTCGATTCGGAAGCGTGCTGTTGCTTTAAACGTGCATAGATCATAATTGTACCGCATTTTTAGCAACTTCACACACGTCCAACGGGTCTCTACCACGAGCTCATGAAATTTTTCCTGGGAAATTGATCTCCAGGAGAGGTGACATAAATTGGCCTCCACGAAGTCACGATTTAACCCCTATGGACTTTTTCCTGTGGGGTTACGTCAAATCTAAAGTTTACGGCAACAATTAAAAGAAAATATACGTCACGAAATGGCAGCCATCACGGAGAATACCTGCCGAGCCGTCATAGGAAATTTTAGTGCTCGATTAAATGAATACCGTGAACGCAACGGTTTACATTTGGACAATATCATTTTTAAGAAATAAATTCCCAAAGTGTGTATTTTAATATGTAATAAAAATCTTTTCAATAAACCACTTATTTTTTTATCGATTTTTTAAATGTGAACTTTCTTTTGAGAGACCCTGTACTTTATGGGGTCTACGATTCTCCTTAATGCGTTATAAACTTTCAGACAAACTGATAATAGCATATCACACTATGTGTGAATGGTATAAAAATATCGATATGTGAGTTAGTTGGATACTTGTCTTGGTTATTTTCGGCATTTGAAACATACGAGGCAATACGATTGCGACTGGTGTATGTATTTGGAGGATACGAGTACGTATTTTAACAATAAACGTTCGGCCGCTACTTCAAGCAATCTCATTGCGAGGGTAAGCGTAGTGCAGCGTTCGGCAAAACGAAGTTCCGCAAATTAATTTTGTAACTGAATGCATTGACTTCAATTTAAATTCTGTTCACAACTCATTTTTTTCAGTGTACTCCAAGGCATTCTTTCCTTATCTCAGCAAACTACACTCGAAACTAAATAAACTATAGCAATTTTTTTTTTAATTTTTTTTATTTTTCTAACTTGTTCATTTTCTTTATTTTTTCATTTGCGCTTGTGTCAACCGCTGCCATCGCCAACAACAAATAACAACATCTAAAACAATACAGGGCAATGTTTGCTGGACGGCATCTGGGTACCGGAGAACACGGTCTATTGTGAAAAACAAACCGGCTGCCGTGCCATACAGAAGACAGGACACTGTTGTCCCGATTACAAGTGCGGTAAGTGACCGTGGAAGTCATGGATGCTACTCTATACTACAAGTTAAACTAGTGATTTTTATGCAAATTGCTTGTTTTTGATTTTCTCACGCCATAATGGCAAACATTTTTTTTTCCTTCTTTCCTTTCTATATAGATTGCGAAAAGGATGGCAAAACCTATCTGAACGGCGATAAGTTAGTCGATCCAGTGACGCCATGCACCGTTTGCTACTGCAAAGGTAAGTCAATCTGTTGCGGTTGTCTAAAACTGAAAACTAATTAGAAAAACTTTTAAAGGTGGCGAAATAAATTGCGGTGAAGTTACCTGTTTCAAGCGTGATGATTGTAAACCAAAGTATGTTACAGGACGTTGTTGTCCAGAATATGATAATTGTCCAAGTAAGTAGTAAACCATAACATTTACATCTATTTTAATTGAATTTAAATATTTTATTGTAAATACTGTGAATATAAAATGAACGTGGGTGGGACGTTAAGATTTTGCAAATATTGATTTGAGTTAGGCTCTTTTCATTAATAAATCTTGATACCTTTTTATTTGTATTCATGCAGTCGAAAAGTGATTTTTCAGTAAAATCTTCCTTTTTTGTTCTTCTCTTTTGACTTGATATTTCTTGATGGAAGAGAATACTTTATTCTTTACTGTTTCCTCACTCAACATTTACAAAAATAGTACAATACATATATTTGAAATCAAAGTCGTTCAAATTGGAACATGAATAAGGGGCTGTTCAAGTATTACGTCACGCAATTGTGTACTACACTCCACTCCCCAGAAACAGTAAATTTTTCCATAAAATAATACAACACATAAACACTAGATACGATTACTAATAATAACACTTAAAATTTTCTATCCAAATGTAGTTTATTTATCCATGGAGATTTTGGCCAAAACCAAATGGCTTTTATGGCAGTTTACGCAGAAACCTTTTTTTCTTGAAAATTTAATTAGTTTATTCACACGTCATCAATTTTTTTCTTTTGTTCAATACACAAAGCAACTTTATCGGAATGGTATTCATACACTCGTCATGGAAGTTCTCCAGCACATGGGCGTATTATTTCCCACGGCAAAGTTTTTTTCCTCTGTAACTTTTATGCATTTCACGAACATGATGCAGCATTGATTTGTATGATGTTCGATAAAGCCCACAAGTTGTACAAATACTGCTGATAATAATTATTGTTCGATGTTGCTAATTTTGAATATCATATGATTGTCAAATTTGACATGACGGCTTCTTAAGGACATGTTTCACATAAATATCAAGGAGTGTATCACGCTCACTTGCAGGGGTAGAACCCCCCCACCATAGAAACTTATCCGCCAGTTTTAGAATTTTGTATGTAAACTTTCTTATTACAGTAAATATCAACTTATAATTTAATACAGTGGCTTTTTATGGACGAACGACGCAAATATAAAGAAATAGATGTGATTTCTCCATTTTTAGGAGCAGCCATCGCCATCCGCTTTTGGTAATTTTCATGAAAAACTTTATCATTTCAATGAAAATCAACCTGACATTTGACATGGTGGCTTCATATAGACGGACGCTACTCATAATTATCAAGAGGTGCCAGCCGCTGATAATCCGGAGCTTTTTCAGGTCATCATAGACCTGCTCATCTTTAGCTCGGACATCCTCTCTGACGCCGTCATTCAATCAAGTTCAGGTTTCCGTCGTAAACCTTTAGTACTGGAGCTTCGGGGTTCATCCGGATGTGGTGACCAGCCCAGTGCAACCGCTGGAATTTAATGCACTGGACTATGTCAACCTCATCATACAGCTCATACAGCTCATACAGCTCGTGGTTCATACGGATCCTCAACTCGACGCCAACTCTAAGGGGACCAAAAATTCTACGAAGAATCTTTCTCTCGAACATTCCTAAAGACGCTGTATCCGTTGATGTCAGGGTCCGTGCTTCTGCGCCATACAACAGGACCAGGATTATCAGCGTCTTATAGATTTTTATAATCGTACTTCGAGAGAGGACTCTACTTAAGTAGAAATATGCTTGCTGAGCCCAAAGTGGCAGCGATTAGCAAGCGTGATTCTTCGTCTGATCTCTCGGCTAACGTTGTTGTCGCTAGTAATTTCTGTTCCCAGATAGACGAAGTTTTCTACAACATTAAAATTGAAATTCTCCATACTCACAGACCATCCAAGACGCGCTGATGGTCTGCGAGTGGACACCAAGTACTTCGTCTTGTACTCGTTCACCGCTAGGCCCATGAGACGTGACTGTTTCTCAATCTCCGAGAACGCCCTGCTTACTAGCCGTTCGTTGGTGCCGATGATGTCTATATCATCAGCATATGCGAGTAGCATCACTTTCTTATGGAAGATCGTGCGCGACCGTTCTACGTATGGGCAGTGACGTAGGGTGTATTCCATCAAAAGATTAAAAAAGACGCACGATAAAGCATCACCGTGCCTGAAACATCTCTTGGTATCAAAGGGATCGGAGAGGTTCTTTCCTACTCTGACGACGCTTTGGGTGTGTGATAGCGTCATCATGCAAAGCCGAACGATCTTTGCTGGGATACCAAGTTCATACCGGGCGTTGAAGGACTTCGTTCTTATCGGCGTGTCGAAAGAGGCCTTATAATCGACAAATAGGTGGTGTGTATCTTTATTGTACTCATGGGTCTTTTCCAAGATTTAGCGCAAAATGAAAATTTGGTCACCCTCTGGTCGACCTCTTTGTCTTAAACCAAACTAATACTGACCTATCAGTGTATTCGTGTATCGCCGTTTACACAGTACGCGGGACAGAATTTTGTATCATATTGAAAGGAGACTTATTCCCCGGTAGTTAGCGCAGACAACGAAGTCTCCTGTCTTGAAGATAGGACAAAGTACACTGAAACACTGATACATTACGTAATACTTCAAAATAACAAATAAATAATAATAATAATAAATAGTCTCATAATAAACTCACAAACGTTCTACTTAACGAAATGTACAATGACTACGTACTGCATTGGTAAACATTAATAATTAAATAATTGCGAGGCAATTGTAATACTGATTTACATATATTAGTAAACATAAAAAAAAATGCGATTTTCATGGTGTCGATTGACGAAAAGAAATCTATTATTGATAAATGCATACTGCTGCAAAACCTAAACCGGGAAGAAGTCTGTAAGCTAGGGCAAGAGCGCAACAAATAACATAAAAAGATACGTGATTTATATTATAAAGGTGGTCTACTAAGTATGCCCATACTAATGCGGGACTATGATGAAAAAGCCAAAAGTTTATGTTAACTGAACTAAAGCAAGTGAAGGATATATACAAAAAAAAATGTATAAAAATTAACTAAAAGAGAAATTGTTCCAAAAAAAAAAAAAAAAAAAAAAAAAAACAATTAAGAAACAAATAACAAACAAATAACAAACTAGTTTAAAACCATTTGCGAATTATATTGATTTGAAAATTTAAACAAAAGCGTTTTGTTTCTATATGAGTTAGTGCGATACTTGTGTTCGTTATTTTTGATATTTGAGACATACGAGGCAATACGACTTCGACTCGTGCATTTAAATAAGAAGTTAAAAACATTTTGTATACTCTTCACACAGAGTGTGAATTTAGTCACAATGTTTGCAACGTATTAAAGGTAGCATCGGAGCCCCATAAGGTATATATATATATATATTCGTGATCAGCGCGACAAGACGAGTCGAGCCATGTCCGTCTCTATGTGCGTTCCACCCAGCCCTATGCCCTTAATATTCGAAATATTGGTTTAAAAATTGAAATGCACACTTTTTATAATCAGAAGCAACTCAAGCGATTCATCCACTAAAATGTATAGCTCCCATACAAAAACTCTTTGTATTTATATTGTTTTATCGAACATGTTTGAATTAAAGCAATTATTTTTAAAATAATAATTATTTTGAAGTTGGTCAACCACATACAAAAGGTGAGGACAATTCAAAATAGCAGATATTGGATAAACTGTATACTTATCTTAGCAAATATTTGAGCCATCCGGGAATTTAAGGAAATGTTGACTGTTTTCTTTGATTATCGCGGTGTTGTGTACTCGGAATTTTTGCCAGAAGGCCAGACTTGCCAAATTTGAGCGTTTTGCGACGTTCAAATTTGCAAATTTGTCGAAAATGGTCAGATTTGAGGAAAGAAATGTCTTGTATTTTGCTCCACAACAACGCACCATTTCACAAGGCTATCTTTATGAACGAATTTCTGCCCAAAAACTTAACAACTACCGTGTTCGGCTAATATGGCTCCGTATGACTTCCAACGCCTTAAAGGAAGTACCGGAGATGCCATATATCCAGCTGTCACCTGAGGGAACTTAGAACAAACATGTCACACATAAACTGTGTAATGACATTTTCTTTAGAGGTTTGGCTTAAAATTAAACCATTGAAGAAATTCGCCGATAGTCGTATACATTAGGCACCCGTGGCAGATGAAGGGTTTCATACTAACATCTTAATAATTAAGTCGGAAAGATGGTATGGTATGGTATGTTAGCTAGTCATAAGTTTTTGATTTATTTTAGTTCCAACTATTCCGGGTTGTTTTTTTTTCCATATTTTCCTACCCAGAGTAGTGATCAAATGATATATTTTCACTATAACTCATGCTCGCTAAGTCAAGACTACAGGAAACCGCAATGAGCTTTTGAAAGAGTTGGTTGAGAAGTTAGTTTTTAAATAAAATTTGCATAAAATCACCAAAGAAAATATCAGAAAGAAGCATTCTATTTTTCAAAACCTCTAAAGAAGACCAGTTGCTGGCTGAAATAAGAGACAATGGAGCATAAAGATTGTATTCCTGAACCATAAGTACAATAGCTTGAAAAAATCTAATCGAAACCAAACCTATAGAAAATATCGCAATACGTATTATAAAATAGGGCGAAATAGCCATAATAGTTAAAAATACAACAAAATTGATTTATTAAATTTAATAAGAGACGTCCTGACCTATTCTATATTTACATACCTATAAACATATATTTACCACTAAAAATTCTGCAATATGAATTTACAATGTCATATTTAACCACACTTATATAAAACTTCTATCATTTTGTCATCTAGTTATCGCCAAGACTACTCCCAGCATTGTCGCAGACTATCTTAACTCTGCAACAACGACAACAATTAAGCCAGAAATGCCTGCGTCTTCATTTAATTGGAATATCACCATAAAGGAGATCACTAAACCAACAGAGATACGCATTACGGACGATAATAAAACAAAATCGAAGCCTTTAATACCGCTGCGCAAATCGAGTACCACAGAAGCGTCCACAGTGGCCACATCAACGACTACGGCGACTTCATTGTCATCAAGCACGGCAGCAATTACGCCTCCGGCAGCGACTACTACTGCGAAATTGTTTACAACTGACGCACCAACATCATTTAGCGGAGACACAGCTGCGCAAGCCGAGAGTACATTTAGTGCAGACAACAACCATTGCGAAAATTTCAACAACGCAAAAGCCGAAAAAGCTTCACATCCAGCAACAACGAAAATTGGTGAACGTTTAAAGCTTGTTGCTTCCATTGCTTATGGAGATAAACCGCCAGCAGAGCAGAAGCAGCTGGAACAGAGTAGCACAGCCAGCAGCGTCCCGGAGCAGATACATATTTCGGAAGTAGAAGAATACGATCCAGTAGAATTGGTGTTTGGGCTTAACGGATCCGGTGTACAAAATAATATAGGCGATCCGAATAAAGTAAACATAAAGCGTGAATATCTTTTTTCAACCGAGGGAGTTGTTGATTTAATGGATGCTGCGAAAATTGAAGCACAAGAAAGTGTTTTGGATACACGCGTGGAGAACGTACCGTTGGAACGTGAACCGGATACGGCAGGCAGTGACAATATTTATCGCATTATTGCAACTACATCGGGTCCGAGCAATCCAGAGTTGAACAGAAGTAATTTTTTTTTCTTTTTTCTTTAATTTAAGTTTAGGGTTTACAAAAAGTTCTACTATAAATTAGGTCAAAGAAGAAATATACCTAAGCTAAATGCAAACATCTCTATAATGCCATCATTTGGCATTGGCCCATTTTACAGTGATGGGAGATTTTAGAGCAGCTGCTTGAATTCATGCCAGAATGACAACACACTGTAGAAGGACGACTAGACATACTGGTTTACAAGAACATGTTCCGTTTTTTGGCTTATCTGGCCTCGTGTTCTCGTTTTTATGAAAATAGAATATGTCAAATGTCTCGTTGTTTATCAAACTACAGTTTTATCCCATTTTCATTAAAATTCCAAGGAAACATTGCTAATACGAGTATATTGAGAAAAAAAACACAGCAAGGCGCAACAAATCTCTTTAAAGGAACGATTACCGATGGTTTGCGAAAGCGTTCCAGGAGAATTTTTTGTTTCGTTTGATTCGTAATAAACGCAAAAGAATAGAAGATTTCTCATAATTATAGGTTACTAACGTACCTGGTATGCGCTGGAAAGGCCCATTTTTTTTCTGTTAAGGGCCGTGACACCGGCAATTTTTACAGTGGAACCTATTTTTCCTTATGCCATTTACATATATACCAAATTTATTGCCGTAAACAACGTACAAATCGACCTGAGCACTCAGCACTCCAATTTTGTTATATCTAAGCTGTGAGCTGATGATGAAAAGATTAAGAGTGTATAAATTTTATTTAGAAACACATTCGACTCTACGAGGATTCTGAAGCTTATTTGCTGAAATGGATTGCATATCATTCTGATTTCTGAGTACACAATTTTTATACTTTTCTTGGGTTATAAATGACTTGATTGCCGACGATATGTTTCATTCATGCATTTGGATTGGGGACATTTTGCATTGGGGACATCGTTAGCTTTTTGGAAAAGAGGAAAATTATTTTTAATGACAACAAATTCTTCGATCAAGCCTTGAATCTAGCTCGAAAAAAGCTGGCAATAATGTTTTCTCTTAAATCCTATAACGATAAAACGTATACCTTCTTCGCTGTCAATAACGATCCTTGCGTGTATTCCCAGAACTAACCGACGAAATAAAGAAAACGCAGAAAAAAAGTGTGTGTGTGCAATTCACACACAGCAGAAGTGAAACTTCAGAAAAGTAGCCTACAAGGGAAGGAGATAAATATAGAGTATCAGGATATATATTTTTATTTATAATACATTTTTTCTGCCAACACTCACTACATTTTTCAGCATTAGTTTTCGGCATTTTTGGAAAATATTTTATTAAATAAAAATACTTAAAAAAAATATAGAAATAATCACACTGTCAAAATCGAATTTTCAAATCACAACGGGTAGAGCATCTAATTCGTAATATCTAAAAATTTTGAACATAAAATCACCTGTTAAACGATTTTCTTATGCAATTTCCTGCAAGACCATGACCACTTGTTATAAGTTATGACCATATGCCTGTGGTCATCTCGCACTGCCAACTCATCTCGTACTCCAAGCTCCCACACTTTTTTAATGGTCAAAAGTTAAAAAATTTATCCGATTTATAGGAGGGAAATTTCGACTTTTTACGATTAACCATACCAAAGAGCGAATTGATTTTCATAGCATCTTCACAAACCTATATTATTTCAACATTTCTATGCATTTCACAACCCTATGATCCATCGATACGATCTTCTAGTGAAGATATTTTGGTTGCTACCGCCAGGAGCGGTTGATACCACTTGTCATAAGTTATAACCATTTGCCTGTTGTCATCTCGCACTTCCGATACTATGTCGTACTTCAACCTACCACACTTTTTTATGGTCATGACATGAAATATTTTCACAAACCTTTTCAAATTTTCGAACTTAGTGTAGACAAGATGCAAAATAATCTATCTCATTCTCTCGCAGCCAAAATCCTATTTATGAATATGTACGTCGAGTTGATTTTTATATTTTTTTCATAAACCTTTTAAATTTCGAACTCAATTTTCGTTTCATCGAATTCAATTTACGTTTCATCGAATTTTGTAATGACAACGATGCTAAAGAAGTTTAACTTAAAAAAAAAATAGAAAAACCTTTCCTTTGGCTTTCTACATAGTATTTTTGTAGCTCGATACACTTTTCGTAGCGATTTTCAATAACTTTGATAGCATGTTTAATGTAAGTATAGTCAAGTTCCTCAAGATAACCATTATGTGCGGACTCCAACTCTTCATTCGACGTCGAAACCAAAACCCAATCATTCCAATGGAAGCAGCCAGAAGATGGTTTTGCGGTCAATAAGGAATCTTACCATGAAATGTTGGTCCGTTCACGTGAAGCAATATGAAGAAAAGAATCCATGGTTTTTGCATCGATATAATACTTCTGCTCACACATCATTGCTTGTTCTTGATTTTTTGGCCAAAAACAACACCATTATCATGCCACCTGTTCCCAAATCTCCACGATTGAGGGGACCACATAGCTGGGGGTGCTACAAGTCTTTGTATATCTGAGGATGATTAGTTTAATGGGGACAAAATAGATATTGATGAATAAATCAATAGTTTTCTAGTAGCACTTTTTGAATTGCCTACTATCGCGCTCTTTTAATCGACGATCATCCAATACCATTTTGTGGTTCTTCGCCATTACGGGCGTCTTCACCTTATTTGCTCGACCACTGTGATTTCTTCAATACGCGTATTTAACTGTATTTAGTACCAGGCTTCCCCAGAGTATAATATAGTCCCACTTTGATATTGGTTACAAATTCACTGCGAGCTTTCACTATTGATGGCAGTCAAAGAAATGCTAAATAATGTAGCTTTGTCAAAACGTCACACTTTCAAGCTTTACAACGTTCATACCTTCTACCGTAGTTATTCTTTTCCCAATTTATTTACGTTTCTTGTTTAGGCATTTTCATTTTTGTTAATCTTCCTGAAATTTAGAAGGAAATCCCATTGAGAGAATTTGTTCTAAAATAATAATACATATTACCTACTTCCGAACTTTTCTTAGCTCCTCGTTTTCATGTTTTTCTAATGATATTTCCTTTTCATTTAAATAGATACAACCGATCATTCAACCACTATCGCAACGGCATCTACTTTATCATACAGCACAGAATCAACAACAGGAAAAGAAGCCACAACAGAGAGCAGCACTACTATATATTCATCAACAGCGGAAGTCCTCTACACCGATGATACCAGCAACATTACAGATGAATTCAACTACAGCGACAGCTCCAGTACCACTGAACATACAATGAGCACATCAACTACTGAGTTACTTAGTCACATGCAAGATGATGAAGATGGACCACCAGTCGAAATTAATCCTGCATATCCCTCATTTCCTGCCGATATTGATTTCAGTTTGCGCGATAATTTTCCACTTGTTGAAGTTGACGACATTGGTGAGGCCGATCTTAAGGATGAACCGCGTAGCTTTGTCACCGCTTATGATATACACAAGCATACAAAGCAGCTGAATGAAGGTGTCAATCTCGTAGCAATGGAAAGCGGCAGTGGCAGTGGTAGCGGTATGCCTATCGAAAACTACGATGCCTATATGCCTGAAGCAACAGATACTATTTCAATGCCAGTTGCTGCATCCAATGTGCCGCTCTTGTACTCCGCTGAGGAATCATCCGGCGAAGCAATTATACAGAATGCAACCGATTTTCAATTGGATAAAACTATTAGCAACAAGGAGAATGATAGCTGTGAAGACGTTTCAACAATAAACGATTCACTGGAGGCAGCACTTGGTAGTGGCAGTGGCAGCGGCAGTGGTGAATTATTACAAATCGCTGTATCGAAGAAACAACGTGAGCACACTACGCCAAGGCCGCAACGCAAAGCGGAACAGGATGTGGACATAGATGAGTTGGTTGCCGCCTCGGGTGATGGTCCATCGTCATTGGCTGGTGATCCCAAACTGGATGCGGAGAGTTTGAAGCTAGACGAAAGCCAAGAGAAGGGCGATAATGTTGCCAAGACGAACACTGCCGATAAGGCAAATGTACGCGCCGAGAAAAGCGCAGAACCGGCGCCCAGCGTGGGGGATGCGGATACAATTGGACAGCGAATACAAAGATTGTATTTGCATCGAGTTTATTAGGCTTTGATGCATTACTAAGTAATTGTAGTAAAAAGTGAAATTATAAAGAAGATGTGTTTGTATATAAGAGAAATTCGAGAGAGAAAAGAATGTGGAATGCTTTTAGAGTTCGGAGTAGAATGTGCAGAGTGGCACCACAACTATCGTAGCAACGAAATTTTACATAAATATGTATGTACTATTTACATACATACTCGTACGTACAATAAATAATTAAATTCATTAAAAAAAAAAACATTTCTTAAAATTGAAATTAAACTACATATCTAATTAGGTTAAGTACAAGTAGCAAAATAAGGTTCCAAATACACTGAGCGAAATATTGTAAAGCTGGGCACCCAAAATGCAATACTGAGTGAAACAAAATGATAGAAATGAGTACATAGCGAGAGAGAGAAAGAGGGCAAGTACCCGAAATGCATAGAATGATGTCAACTTTTAAGTGATTTTAATTTATTTTATTTCATTTATTTAGTGAATATAAATAATATTATTATTGTATATTATGCACAATTATTTAACAAATTCAAATTCATCATTTTCATACAAAGTCGCAAGATTTTTAATTTTTTTAATTAAAAATATTTTTTTTTCGTCAATTTTTTTTTTTTTTTTTTTTGCTTAGGCCCAATACTGATATCGATGAAACTTTTTACTACCGAAATTATAAATTATTACTGCTATGTCAAGCAAACAAAAAAATGGTGTTGCCAAATCAACATGAAATACTAAAATCATGTATTTATTAGGTGAAAAGTCGACACATATTGGATTTTCTTTGGTTTTTCTTTTCTGACAGATGCAAATATTTTTGTTATCTGAGCACTCGCTGAAAAACAGTTCGTGCCGAAAATTGTTGATTGTTGTTTGACAGCGTTTTTTTATATGCAGCTTTTTCGGTATCAAATATTTTCATCGATCTGAGTATTGTGCTTTAATAAAATATTCTGTTTCATTAAATAAAGATTTTATTTATTTATTTTAAAGAGTATCGCATGCGTAAAAGAAATTCTAGTGATTATTTTAATTTAATTTTTATTAATTATATAGCAACAAAAATGTAATTGTTTTTATAGTCCATTTTGATTTGAAAAGCTTTTATTTTAGACTGATTTAATAAAAGTTTAAATTTTTGTTTTAGTAAATCTAATTTGAATTAATAATATGCATTAAAAATTAAATATTTATAAGAAATCTTAGCAACATAAACTAAACTACAAGCAAGTGTCAAAAGCAAAGTCATTCTAAACAAGCAAAAAAAAAAACAATTAAATTAAATTAAACTAAACTAAACTAAACTAAAAACTATCGTATAAAAAATTAATTAACTAATTATATTTTATTTAAAATTTTAATTAAAACGATTTAAACAAAAAAAGGAAGCAGAATTAAAGAACTTATTGTAACTATGACGATTTTAATAAGAAAAATTATTTATTTTCTAAATTATAGTTTAATTAAATCTTATAAATTTAAACTTTAAATAGATTTAAAGAGAACATAGCATAAAATATTTATGTAAGTGTTCACTAAGTACATTTAAAGTTAATAGATTTAAATATATCGTAATTAAATAAATTTGTATGTGACTTTCATTTAAACTTCATAATAAAATATATTATATGGATATATATAAACATAGTACATGCACTTGTGGTCACATTATTACAACTGGAACCTGGCTTTCGTCACATTTCGGTAGAAACTTCATTTGCATCTTGGTGATACTGTTTACACTTGCAGACTTTACTCTTGAAATTGAAGACTTCTAAGCAGAAAATGGTGAACTACAGCTGAAGTTCATCATTTCGACAGCACAAGTGTCAACATTATTAGCTTCCAATGATGCATGACAGCTAACAATTTTGTTCAAAATTAACGATAAATGAGGAAGAAAATTAAGTTCTATCCCAACAGAAGCTTTATGGAAACCTTTCATGTTATTAGGAATATACCAATTAGCTATACTAATGAAGAAGTGAGGGAAGCCATTTTGTCTGAAATTGAAGTTAATTCAGCGGAAAGATTCAATAGAATGGATAGAGATAGAAAACAACTAACTCCAACAGAATCCATCACAATTGGTTTCAAAGGAAATGAACTACCTAAAAGTATTCAAATATATTTCTCAAACTCTACAACTTGGTAGACTTGGTCATACTAGTAAAAACTGTAGAAGCAAAACTAGGTGCATCAAATGTAGTAAAGATGGTATATGTGAGAATGAATGCACAAAAATAAAATGTATTTTTTTTATGCAATCAAGACTAGCATATTACGTGGAACAAAAAATTATGTTCCAAATCAGCTAATGAGATAAAAATCAGCAATATTATGACAATTAGAACAAGAAAAAACGTTAACTTCAGTTAACCGAAGCTCTAATGCCCTTCGACGGTTGGAGGGTGTGGCGGTTGTAATAAGGACCACCCCAAAACTTGAGCGGTACACGCCCAATAGTAGCTGTGTATGAAGCGACCAACTATAAGATGCCACCATATCGATTTTCAAGTTGATATTGACCTTTTTCATACAAATGCATAAAAGTGAGCTGTGGGTTTGTACATATACATATATAAAGTGGGCGGGACATTTATATGAAACGGCTGTCCACTAAAATCCACCAATTCGAATTTCAATCTAATATTATTTTAAATTAAGAATTTTTTCATAAAAAACTCAAAAGTTGGCGGAGGGTTTATATGGGGGCTACTCCTACCCCATAAAGTGGATGTCCATAAAAAGTCACTACATCGCATTTCAACTGAATATTGACTTTAATAAAGAAGTTTTTCTTACAAAAACAAAAAGTGGGCAGTAGGTTTGTATGGGGGCTACCCCAAAAAGTTGGCAGGTACCATCCATTAAAGTATATGTGAAGCGTCCATCAGCTAGATGCTACCGTGTCAATTATTAAGTTGATATTGACTACAATAAAAAGTTTTTTCATACAAAAAGTGGGCGGTAAGTTTGGTGGTGGGGCTACCCCAAAAAGTGAGCGTGGTGCATCAATCTTGATATTATAGTATTAAACTGTAATAAAAATATGTAAGTGTATGTGCAAATTTTCAACAGCATTAAAATTAGTCCCCAAAAAATACGCAGACAGACAGATGGACATGGCTAGATCGACTCGTCTCGTCACGCTGATCAAGAATATATATATTACGATACCTCCTTTAATGAGTTACAAACTTTCAGACAAACTGATAATACCATTTTTACACCGTATAAAAATATCTCGCAGGGAGGTAGTTAAAATGTACCCTTCTAGTGCTAACTATGTATTATGAATCTCGAGGAAATTATGAGCTAGAATTTCCACATTTAGCTTTTAAAGGAAGAAACACCAAAAATCAAAACATTACAGTTAATAAAGTGTTAAATAGGTGTAAGTACAGTAGATTTTTCTGGGGTCTACGATGGCTCCTTTAATACGTTACAAACTTTCAGACAAACTAATAATACCATTTCACATTATGTGTGAATGGTATAAAAAACGGGTTTTAAACCCATTTGAACCCTCATGAGTCTGTACAGTGAACAAGTTATTGCTTCGTAAACACTCAATAAGCGAAGTAGTTCGGTATTGAACCCTTTTTTACGGAACTGCATAGAATTTCGCAGTCATTGCGAAAAATAGCAGTACAGCGCCACATGCAAATTGCAAATGTAAACGCACCTCCTTGCCCTGCACAGTTTGAAATATATGGCAACACTGCGTTACACAAAAAATATGTTCGAATCCGCTAAATAACTGTTCTAGCAAAAATTTAAGTAAAAATTGCAAACCGTGTACGAATAATTAAGAAGAACTATTTTGAGCTAAAAACTAATTAAAGACAACAACGAAAATGGCGTCCGGTGGCGAAATCTTCTTAATGTGCCGCTGCTGCCTAGAATGCGATATGGACGACACACAAAATACACTTAAACTTCAATCGATTTACCGTAATCAAGCAAGAATACCTGGTGCCCCGAGCATTGCAGAGATTTTAACAAAGATAACCCCGAGTATTGTATTGAGTCCTACAGATGGAAAGTCTCAACTAATCTGTAGAAGCTGCGTGGAAAAAGTGTTACAAATGCATAAGTTCGTGGATATGTTTATGGACTCGGAGAGAAAAACGGCAATTAAAAAAGCTGCTCAGTCTTATACATATACATATAGTACTCCATATACATATATGGAGCTCAACTCAACAAATGTTGAAGAAGGGCTTGAATTTCACGAAAGCAACGAAACGATGGAAATAGATGTGGAGAATATTTCAGTGACGAACCAACCAATTACAGAGCAACCAACCAAGGAACAAACATCAGAAGAGTTAGTATTCACTTGGTATATAGAATAATTTTATGCTACTGTTTCAGTGGCGGAGATTGTGTTGGCCAGGGGGCGGAAAAATCATGCGTAATTTATTACACATTTTTTAAACTATTCACACATAGTGCAAAATGGTAACATTAGTTTGTCTGAAAGTTTGTAACGAATTAAAGTAGTCATCGCAGAACCCATAAAGTGTATATATTCTTGATCACCTCGACGAGACGGGTCAATCTAGCCCTGTCTGTTCATCTATCTGTCTGTCTGTATGTTGTTGCGCATTTTTTGGGGACCAATTTTTATGTTATCCAGTTGAAATTTTGCACATACACTTCTTTTTATTGCTGTTTAATAGAGTATCAAGCTTCCCGCTACGTCCACTTTTTGGGGTAGCCCCCTTACAAACCGGCCGCCCACTTTTGAGTTTTTGTATAAAAAACATTTTTATTCTAGTCAATATCAACTTAATAATTGATATGGTAATTTTTATTGAACGTATGCTTGACATATACATTAATGGTTGACATATACATTGATTAATAGCCCACTGTTTGGGCTAGCCCTCATACAAACCTACTGCCCACTTTTGACTTTTTGTATGAAAACTTCTTTATTAAACTCAATATTAGTTGAAATGCAATGTGGTGTCTTTTTGTGGTCAGTTGCTTAGCATACATAACCTAACAAGCATTGCCCGCCCAATTTTTGGGGTAGCCCCCTTACAAACCCACCGTGCAATTTTGTGTTTTTTTATGAAAAAAAAAAATACTTTATTTAAATCAATATTAGCTTGAAGTTTGATTTGGTGGATTTTATTGGACAACCGCTTCATATCCATATACAAATGTGCATGTGCCGCCCCATTTTTTAGGTAGTCCCATACAAACCCAAAGCTCACTTTTATGAATTTGTATGGAAAACGTCAATATCAACTTGAAATTCGATATGGTGGCATCTTATATGATATGGTGGATATTAGTGGACAACCTCTTCATACACATCTAATAGTGGGCTTGTACCGCCCAATTTTTGGGGTAGCCCCAACCCCAACTTTTATGTTTTACAATACTGTTTAAAATTTCGTGTGAATAGTATTATAGCTTCGGTGCTACCGAAGTTAACGTTTTTTCTTGTTTTTAAATGGAATGTTTAAGTCAGTGTAAAGATCTAGAACGTTTAATTAAGAATGGATCACTCCTTGATGATAGTCTTCAGAAAAGCCATTCTAGAGCGTTTTATTGTTACAATTCACACTCTTGCAAAACAAAATTTGATTTTAAGAGAATATCGAGAATCCATTCCAAAATGTTCTAATACAGAAAATTTTCTCGCTTTCATAAAACAGCTGAGAAATTTTGTTCTCATAAGGAATATAGAATCAGTTTCTGCTAAGCCGGAACGTCACTCATATTTTTCAAATAGCATGCAAACGAAACTGTTTTACGATTAGAAAACAAAATTAGAATATCTATGTTTTAGGCGGCGAAATGTTTCCAGCATGAGGAGCAATAGTTCGAGTTTATCAGATACGTAGTAGTCAAAAGAAATTCCGCAGAGATAAAGAAATCATTGGTCGATTTTTATCCCTGCAATAACAGAAAAGCCGAAAGGATTGACACGAGATCTTGGAGAAACTCGAAAAAAATGCATTTGGATCTACATGATTTCTGAGGTCAAACGTACGATAATCAAGCAACAATAGCTGGCGTCCATTCAGCAGTTCAACAGCGTATTTTGGACCTCTAATCATTAACAATATTCATAGCATGTAACGATCATTCGTTAAATTTAGTTGAAGTACACGCGGATCATGATAATCCGGAATTAATACTTTGGAATAAATTCTTTGGAATGATGTGAACAGATCTACACTTTTTATTTCCCAAAATCCACTCACCGATGGGATGTTCTAACAAAATTCGTTAAAGTCATGGTCAAACCCTAGTGCTAGCAGATGGTATGCTAAATCAGTTGCAGTTAAAAACTTAGCTTGATGGAGTACTATAAAAACAAAAACAAAAAATTGCTATAAAAACTATGGGCTATAATAACTGAAATAGTCTATATAAGACAAAGCACTAGTTCAAAAAAAAAAAAAAAAAATGTTTCAAGTTTCTTCATTTCTTCTGCGGAGATATAAATAATATATACAAAATGTAGATAATGTTTCAACTTTAGGTATCAGCTTTAAGAAATTATTAAAATTATTGGAAACATTACAAGATTGTTTAAAAGAATGGAGAACTTGTCTTTGTGTTATCGAATATATTTAAGGCTACTGAACTTTGTGATGCATCAGATCATTTCGCGCTTTTTTGATAGAAATTATAGATGACATAACAGTTGCAGTTTCTAGTCGTTTTTCTAGTTGAAGAGACCTAAAAACTGCTTTCTTTGTATCTTTGAAGAGTATCCTCATCGTTAAAGGCGCCATTTTTCTACTGAAAAGAGAGCAATGGAGAAAAAACTTAATCTCAGTTCTAAAGGAATATTATTGTACATTTTTTCATTAGAACTGGACGGCTTTGAAAATCTTTCTCATTATAATATTATCTGTAGCATCGTGTGAGCATTCATTTAGTAAACTCAAAATGATAAAATGGTATCTCCGTTGAACTATATATAAACCAAAATAGTTTGTCAAATTTGGTAATTATTTCAATTGAAAACGAAGGCTATCAGTACATTATCATAACAATATAATTGAGTTTGCAGAAGCGAAGGTGAGAAAAGTAAAATTTTAAGAAACTTTAATAAACATGTAATGTGTGTTAGTCGTCTCGAAGTTGTTGTTGAAGTTGAAGATGAGATTCCAAATATATTGGTGACAAAAACAAGATATATTTTAAGAATATTTCTTTAAATTTGCATCGCTAATAAAATATTTTTTATAATATATAAACAATTCATTGAAATGTTCTAATATATGTCTCAATTACTAAAATAAATTCAATTATTTTTATAAGATCGTAAGAAAAGTTTCGGAATATGCCCCTTTAAGCACCAAATAGCCTAGCTCCGCCACTGTATTGATTACATTTTTTTTTTATTATTAAACATAAACTTTTCCATCAGTGAATATGAAAAAATGGTTGCTAATGAACCGTTGCCTTATACTGCTTCTTTCTTGGAGAATCAAACATCAAGTTCGTGAGTACAATTTATTTCAATATCGACACATGTTACGACTATGTACTATTTACATTTATTGTTTGTTGCAATAGAGACCCAGAAAAACTTGAGGTAAGGTTTAGGTGCGCGTGCCAAAAAAGCTTCAAGATATCTATTTCATTAGAATACCACAAAATAACCTGTTTCGAGTACCCAGGCTATTTATTGGACTACAAAAGAATAAGAAGGGACATGTTACCTGAGTTCAAGTGTGAGCGCTGCAACAAGCGGTAAGAGTAATATTTAACTTTATTTCAATACATTGTTTTAATATTTAAATATTTTCAGCTGCAAATCACCAACTGTAATGCGCAAGCACATGCGCAAACATACCGGCGAGAAGCCATTTAAGTGCGATATATGCGATGAGCGGTGAGTCCAGTATTGGATATAGTGTTTTTCTATTATTTTTAATTAATACCATTCACACGTACTGAATGGTATAGTTGGTTTTTATGAAGGAGTACAAAAACAAAATAACTCGAATCAGTGACTTACCGAGCTTCGAATTTTTGGTTGTGTGAAAATTGAAAAATTTGCAATTATTTTCTGAGTGAACCAATTTGGTTATTTTTTCCCCATCCTTCTGTAGACTTTGCGATACACACATCTAGAATAAGTTCAAACTCTTTGCTATAAAAAGATTGAAAAAATTTAATTATTAACGTGGTTTCAGTTGATTTGTCAAATAAGAAGAAAAACAATAGTGAGCGTTGGGTTTGTGTGGGGGCTTGCTAAAATGTGGGCAGCACACGCCCATATCTATGTGAAGCCGATGTCCATAAGAAGCAACCATATCAAATTTCAAGCTGATATTGACCTAAATAAAGAAGTTTTTCTACAAAAAGTCAAAAATGGGAGGGTGGTTTGTTTAGGACCGCCCCAAATGGCTGGGGATCATACCCGTTGTGACGCATCCATCCATAAGAAACCACCATGTACATATTTAAATTGATATTGACTAGAATAAAAAAGCTTTTTATACATAAAGTCAAAAGTGGGCATGGCATGCCAATATGGATTTTTTATTTGAAAAACAAGTCTGAGCGCGTGGTTATAGCTGGATAAAATTCATCCCTAAGCAATGCGCAACAACTACAAGATGGACAGACAGACGGACATGGCTATATCTCATCGAGCTGACCAAGTATATATACATATATACTTTATGAGGTCTATGATGTACCTTTAATTTTTTCAAAGAATTCCCAATATGTATTACTACAGACGGAACCGAAACTACTTTTACTGAGTCTGCTCTGTTCTTTCCACGTGACAAGTTTTAGATGAAATCATAGCACTGGAAAACCCAGTTGTTAGATGGCAATGCTGTTGAATTTAGAGATGTCAAAATCTTATATATAAGCATGGCACCAGTTTTATTTCTTCAAAACTACATACATTTTTAACAAACGCTCTATGACGATTGGTCCATTTGTTGTATGGGTAACGTAGTGTGTTAATATCGAATACGAATAAAATCGAGAAGGAATTTTATCAGTAGTGCACCGAAAACTTTGGTAATTGTTGTTTTATTAATTTTACAGCTTCAGCGAGAAATGCTTTGTGAAATTTCACCGGCGAACGGTACATGAAATGAAGCGACATGAGTGTTATATGTGCACCGAGCGGTAAGTCTAATATGGGACCCTTTTTTTTAATAATTTCTAATTAATTTCATTTTGCAGATTCCATCTGAAGTCAGATTTACAAATCCACATGCGAACACACCAAAAAAAAATAAGTAGTTTTGATTTTTCTTCCACTTGGCAAAAGTATCTTCAATTGGTTCGTGGCGTTCCGTTCCAAAATTTTGCACAACAGAACGAATCGACATGAGCACCAATGATTGGTGTCAGAAGTATTATTAATTAGCACATAACACCGCTCAACGCAATTGAGTCCTATGTATTTGTGGATGCGTACAATCAAGGTAACTTCATTTCTATGAAATGACACCTAGGATAACTTTTTCTTATAGAGCTTCTTACCATATAGAAATTTTTTTTTTTGTATAATGATAAGAGTATGTCATAAGCACAGTATATTGATCTTTGTATAGTCTTCACGAAGGCTCTATCATTGGATAGAGGCAAATATTGCATATTAAATAATTTTTATAAATGAAAACGTCCGGCGAGATCAACACATAATTTAATTACTGTGATGGGGACTCTGCTTTTTTTCGATATCAAGCATAACATTTTAAACAGCGGAATTGAAACGTAGTGCACAATAATTTTTACAATGAATGTATCGACCGTCCAATAAAGAAAAGCGCGCCACAAATTGTCGATAAAGTACATGGATACATTGATAAAAATGGACGCTCAGAGATTTTGCAATTTTGGGTTTGAAGAGTCTGACTACAAAATAGGTGTCGCATTTACTAGCAATGAAAGCCAATGAAGCTTAAAGCCTGATTGTCAGCTGTTATGATTATGGACACCATTTCATACGAAACGCACGGTTTAATTCAAAAGATTATTTTAAAGAAAATTAAATTAATAATTGACTGAGCTTTTGGACCAAATTGTTGCCGATTTAATAATTGACATAATTTTAAGATCTATTGTTTAGTCCATCTTACTTAGATGTCCTGCTCTAGTCAAACTTGTTGAATAAAGCTTAGTATTATCCTAGGATCTAACTTTTGCAGTTGTTCATCGGCGACAACAACGTAGCTGCCCAATATTTGAAATCTACTTCTGCATACATTCTGCAACGATATGAAATCTGCATTCAGGGGAATTTACCTAGGGACTTCCAGTGGGGTAATCTCCTAGACCAGTTCCCTCTGTCGTCACAGATCCATCTGTATACCACTTAATCGTTTGTGGTTTTAACGCATACGACTTTTCCGACATCCACGTCTTCTTATCGGGCTTATCGTCTTCTTATCCGATTGAAAACATTCATCCTTGTTATCTTTTCCCTTGGCATGGTCACTAGTGTTTCTCCCTGTGTCCATGTAGAAGACGTTTCTGACAGTACAGTCTCAGAAGTGTTTCCTTAGTTTTATACTCAATTTCTAAATGCTGTGGTGTTAGATCTAGAACTGCTTCCAACGCAGTGGTTGAGCATGTGCGCATTGTGCAAGTGATGCATATACATGCCAGCCTTTGTAAGGAGTTTCATTCCCTCGAGACTGCGACTTGTTTCGCGCTCTCTCGCCATGCGACTATGCCATATAGTAACATCGGCTTTACTACCATGTTTTATAACCAGAGCATGGTTTTCGGATTGCATCCCCCCGGCCTACTTCCTGCACACAAGTATTGCCTTGGTGCATTTTCGTATAGTTTCCTCTGTGTGCGTTTTCCACAGAAGTTTCCTGTAAAGTTAGTCCTAAGTATTTAACTTTCTTGCTAACCAACACTACTACCCCTCTGAGTTTGATTTCCTTCTAAGCAGCTTGTGCTTCCTAGTAAATGGTACAATGACTGTTTTAGTGGGGTTACTGTTGAGTCCCATCTTCCTGCACCAATCCTGTGTAACTTTGAGATCTCTGTTGATTATGTCACAGAGTGTTTCTTCAAACTTTCCACTTGCCATAATGACTAAGTCATCCTCATAGCCATGGCAACCTATTCCAAGTTCATTCAGCATACTAAGTAGGCCGTCTACAACTATGCTTTTATTCAAAAAGTGCAAATTTACTTCCATACTTCCTACTTTTTGGCGAGGTTTCTCTCGCTTGCACTACTAAAATCGCGTTAATTTAATATGTATATCGTCATATATTATATCTTATTCACAAATAACGTGGCTTTCTATTGGTAAAAGAATTTTCAAAATCGGTTCAGTAGTTCCAGAGATTACCCTCTACAACGTCACAAACTCACAAACTATACCTCTTTATAATATTAGTATTGATTATAGATAAATATGGTATTTTTCGTATTAAAAGGCACAAGGAAATACTGGATATGGTCGAGTACTTGGCCAATGACGATGATGAACGCGCGCTGGTTTTACCTTCCGCTCAAATTTTCCAATGCAACCTATTTCACTAGGTTTTTAAAACAACCATATAGAAAAATTAAGGCATAATAATTGTGACCTGCGTACTGGTCTATATTCAAATTCAATTGAAATATTTTTCTATGGAGTAACCTAGTTGAGTTATAAAACGGTAAAGAAGTTACTCGTATTATTGTTCGATTTTGACCCATGTTTTATATGGACGGCTCCTAATCTTGTAGTCGCAGCTACAAATGGCAGTACAGCGTCACATGTAAATAGGTTGTAAATGCAATATCTAATAGTTAAATCTGGCAGCACCTCGATGCTTCTTCGCACTCATCATATGTTCGATACAAATTTATAAGATATATGGCAACACTGTCTTGCACAAAACATATGTTCCAAAACAAATTTATAAAATGCATCTTCTGATGCTACTAAAAGTTCAGTAATAAATTAGAGTAAAATAGCCAATTTTATAAAGAATAAACAAGTAGAACCATCTCTGAGCATATAAATACAAATTAAGATAATCAACGAAAATGGCGGCAGAAGTGAAAATGAATACATCCGGTGACGATTTCTCCTTGATGTGTCGCTGCTGCATACAATGCGAAGTGGACGACACACAAAATACACTTAAACTTCAATCGATTTATGATGGTCCGGCAGGAACAATTGATGATTTTGGCGCACTCAGCATTGCAGAAATATTAACAGAGATAACACCGAAGATTGTATTGAGTCCATCCGATGAAATGTCCCAGCTAATCTGTGTAAACTGCGTCGAGAAAGTGTTGCAAATGCAGAAGTTCGTGGATATGTTTATGGACTCGGAGAGATATATGCGTTGCCTAATTATAAATAGTAATAAAGACCAATCTGCTGATTCTTTTGTTAAGATTTACAACTGCACTGATACATCAATATGTAAAGAAGAGCTGGAATTCCAGGAATGCAGTGAATGGACGGATATGAAAGTGGAGGATGTTTCAGTGACGAATCAATCAATTAAACAGGAACCAATGGCAGAGCATGATTATGAGCCAACAAACAGGTTAGTAATAATTTGGTATATTAAATTAATCGTGGGGGACACAGAAATGTCTTTCTTTACAAAAACTCCAAATTTCATACATAAAACTAAATATTATTAATGGAATTTTGGAGATTTTGTGGACAAATAGATTTCTGTATTTTGTGCTTTTCATTATTTATTTATTTATTTTTTTATTTTTTTTTTTTTTGAACAGACATTTTACCTTCAGTTGTTCCGAAATAAATGTTGTTAATGAACCATTGACTAATGAAGACGCCTTCTTGGACAAATCGACCACTGTTGATAGTGATGATAATGATGATGTTAAGCCAACAAAACGAAAATCAAAGACGTGAGTATAATATATTACAATATCGATAAATATGTATTTATATTTATTTTATTTCTAGTAAAAGATACTCAGAACGTCCACCTCAGAAATTAACGTTTTTGTGCGAGTGCTTGAAAACCTTCCCGTCATTTTTTTTATTAAAACAACATGGTCTAAAACACAAGCACAAACGACGTTTCGACTGTGCCCATTGTCCGAAATACTTCATGGACTTCAAAGAACTAGCTGGACACACATCAACTCACATGAAGTGTGAATTCTGCGATATGGAGTAAGACTAATATTTAGCTATATATTTTTATAAATATTCTAATTATATTAAACTTACCTCTAGCCTTAATAGTCCTAGTATATTGGCCAGACATATGCGCAAACATACTGGCGAGAGGCCATTTAAGTGCGATATATGCGAAAAGGGGTGAGTATAATATTTGGCTGATTTTTATACTATTCACACAGAGTTTAAATAGTATTATCAGTTTGTCTGAAATTTTGTAACGCATTAAAGTATACTTCGTAGACCCCATAAAATATATATCAGTCAAATATATGTCCATCTTAATGTTTTTTTCGCGCTTTTTGGGCACCAATTTTTAAGATATCCGGTTGTAAGTCGGTACATAGACATCTTTTTATTGCAGTTTAATAGAGTACCAAAATTGACGTGCTACGCCCATTTTTTAGGGAAGCCCCCACACAAACCACCCCCTACTTTTCACTTTTTGTAACATAATTTTTTTTATAGCAATCAATATCACTTTAAAAATTGACATGGTGAAATCTTATATAAAGACTCTTTACATATATATCAAACGGTGTGATCCCTTTACTTTTTGGGGTAGCCCCCATACAAACCACTCGCCCATTTTTGGTTTTTTGTATGGTAAACGTTTTTGTTGCAGTCAATATCGACTTGAAATTTGAAATGACGGCTTTTTATAGTCGCGCGCTTTGCATATATATCAAGTGATGTGTTGCGCCCAATTTGAGGGATAGCGCTCATACAAACTTACTGCCCACTTTTGATATTTTGTATGAGCTTGAAACTTCATGTGAGTGCTATTAAGCCTTTGGTTCCACCGAAGTTAATTTCTTTCTTGCTCTTACTATTTTTTAATTTTCTTAGTTATTTGTAGCAAGAGTTTTCACAACTCAAAAGACAACTGCAACATCAACGACAAGCTAATTTAAGTGCCGCTCGTCAGAAACATCTCAGGAGATTAAAAATTTCTGCCGATAGCAGCTTCGACAATATGAACAGGTAGAGTGTCAAGCCATATTAATAGCATCCGAAGCGCCTGTTCAATCCATTTACATGTGGTAGAACAAGACAAAGACTGGATGCTTTAAATGTATCCGGAACACTTAAACAGTTCCCATAGACACCCCCGGTCCAATTTAGCTAGATGTATTAATATTTCCATGTCCATCTTTCTCGTATCTGTGGTGTGGTTAGTATCTTATATAAACTCTTACGTCTTTCCAACTTGGTATGGTGACTTAGCAACTTACTAGTGAAAATAACCAGGCTCGGAAACTCGGTAGTATAGAGCCCATTAAAAATACCTGCTCCACTTTAATTTAAATTTTCAAGCTTTGGTGCCACCAATTTATGCTTTTAGTTATTGCTCCTGGAGTTTAATGATCTAACTAAATAATAGTGAGTTAAATTAGTTTATGTAGGGTTAATAGCAAGGCGCGTCGTATTAAATCTGAATAATAGGCGCACAGTATCCTCGCGCCGCCTACAACAAACACTAACTAAATGCAAAAAATGCAAACTAGATATTGCTTTTTCGAATCTAGCCACGGAAATTTAATAGCCTTTCTTTGGTGTACTACTTATTCTTTTGATTTGAAGAAATTTCAATCGAAGCAGTAATTAATTTTCTTCTGTTTTCCGGCTTCAGTTTTTAGATCTAATTTTCGAATTTTGTTTTTATAAATTATATGCTCCAACGAACACTGTGATAATTGTAGTTGTTATATTAATTTTACAGCTTCCGTCAAAAAACACATTTGAAAATCCACATGCGAGTACACACTAACGAGCGGCCATATAAGTGTGATATATGCAATAAGAGGTAAGTCTCATATAGTATCTTTTTTTTTTTTTTGGTTATTTCTAACTATTTTAATTTTCCAGCTTCAATCAGACAACAAATTTGAAATGCCACATGCGAACACACACTGGCGAAAAGCCATACAAATGTGAACTTTGCTATCGTAGTTTTGCCAAACGTTTCACATTAACCGAGCATCTTCGTTCGCATCTTCGCGATAAAGACAGCTCGTGAGAAATTTCTCAATGATTGTTATGCTTCTGAGTATTCTCAATCAAAACGTAACACCGCCTGACGCAATTGAGTCCTGTGGATTTGTGAATGCGCGTAATCAATATAGTCTCGTTCGTAGAACTTGACACCTAGGGTTAGTTTTTATTTATCTTTCTTTTACATGGGTTTTTACCATGTAGCAGGATAAATCGTAGACCACACAAATTATATAGATTCTTGAACCGTTTCGATATAGCATACATAATTTTTTTTAATATGTAGCTGAAAGTCTATATTTAAGCTTGTTTTGGTACCAAGTTTATAAAGTATCCAACTTTATAGCTGCTAAGTACATCGTTTCGAACTTGGTGTGAATGGTATTAAATATTTAGTTCCACCAAAGTTACCTTTTCTTGTTTATTTGTTTTTACGTCATACATTTTTAAAGTCTCCATAAGATCGACCAGAATAATTTGATCGGAATCGATTTCTTTAAAATGTCTCGTTTTGTAACTTTTAGCAGTATTTTGCAATTTCGGAAATAGTCTTTTTAAACGCAACAAAATATTTGGAAGAATTCGAATCTATTTGCGTTTTATTTAAAAACAAAGTATCACACTTCTTTATGTTTTGACTTTAATACTATAGAGTATATTTAAGTCCTTCCTTTAGTATTTTAAGTGGTCAACATATGGTTATGAATGTTTTACATACAAAACCCGTGAGTGGTATTGGCTCCCAAAATAGTGGGCGTAGCACGTAGCAAATGTAATGTCTCGGTCCATACAAAGTTTTCGTCGTGTATTTTAATATACTGAAGTAAACGACTATGTTCTACAAAATTTTTTAAAGTGGTTTGTGAGTTTACATGCTGTCTAACTCGAAAAGTGGGCGCGGCATATACATTTGAGGATCGAATGTCGGCCTCCATTCACACTAATTTTTAGAGCGATTCTTTAGAAACTGATTGACTAGTTTCCGTATGCACACACACAGATCTAAATCAAAAATACGAGTTCAACCACTTTAGGGAGTCTCCTTCTAGGGAAAAAGGGACTTGATGACTTCAGCAATCTCCTCAACCCTGGCTGGTTTAATGGGTAAGGACATCTGTAGAGGTGTCTGTAGGCTATCATGGGTCTCTCTGTTCTGATCCACCGTGGCAAATTGGTAATGGGTAAATGATGTGCAAACGAATTGGCCTGCTCTTCTTCGTTTCTAGCAAGTTCGCCGCCAGGACACCGGATAGGAACTTGTCTAAACGGTTGTCTCTTAAGGATCTTAGTGCACGTCCAAAGCGAATATCCAGCATCCACGGTATAATCCATAGAAGCAAGATTCTGTTCAAATATTCGGTCCCAGGGTTCTTGAGATCGGATTGCGGGTCTTCGGAGTCTCCTTTTCTGTGACAAAAGCTCTCTGGGCTCTCCTGTAAGTACTATTCCATATACGGCGCCGCAGCCCTGTAAATACTTTATGTAAAGTCATCCACAGCCATCTCAATATCTTCCCTCAATGTTGCCTAAAATCGAGTAGGTCAGTGTACTTGGTGACTAGGTTAGGGCTTGGATTGGCATTAATACTGTCAGTCTCAATACTGATGACTAGGGCCACATGATCAGATTCCAAATCCCAGCTCTGAGTTATTGTTGCTCGAGAGTCAGGGAGGCAAAGTCTATGCAGGAAGGCGTGTGAGTGAGCACATATAGGTACCTCGTTGGTGATCCAGTTTAAAGGATCTTAGCGCCAGTGACAGCGATGGCATATGCTAGTTCTCGCCCCTAGGTGAATTGTAAGTGTCTCCCCACAGCCAATGTCGAGCATTCCAGTCACCACCAACCAAATACCTTTTGCCGCAAGCACGAAGTGTATTGATGAAGTGTCTTTCCTCAGTCCTGACTCTTGGAGGGCTGATGACATTTGTATGCTGTGTGTCTGAATGACCCTTTGTGGAAAATGACGAAGAGAGTTCCTCACCAAAACCGCTACTCCGCCAACGCTGTTATTATTACGCGATGGCTTGAAAGCTGGATAAAAGGATATCCATGATTAATAATGATAATTAATTAATGATTAATTGGAATGATTAAACATATTGTACTAACATATTAGTTCTGCATAAATTTTTCGATCTGGCAGATCTAATAAAAGTCTTGGTAGTTTCAAAAATACCTAAATTTTTTCTTTCTTCGTAAAAATGCTATATGATATATCTTCAAATAAAATAAATTACTGAATTAAACTATTTTGAGTGAACATTTGGGGTATAGTGAACAAGGCTTATAATAATTTTTCACTCGATCCCCGACTATACTGTACTTCAATACTTACTTACTTACTTAGGTGGCTCTACAACCGTCTATCGGTCAAGGCCGCACGTTGGAAAGCGCACCATTCAGTGTAGTTTAGTGCGCGCCGGCGCCAGTCGCTGTCAATCCGGAGCTTCTTCAGGTAATCATAGACCTGATCTTGCCATCTTAAGCTCGGACGTCCTCTCTGACGCCGTCCACCAATGAAGTTCAGGTTTCCGTCGTAAACCCTTAGTGCTGGAGCTTCGGGGTTCATCCGGCCCAGTGCAGCCGCTGGAATTTAATGCGCTGGACTATGTCAACCTCATCATACAGCTCATGGTTCATACTTGTCCTAAACTCGACGCCAACTCTAAGGGGACCAAAAATCCTACGAATAATCTTTCTCTCGAAAACTCCTAAAGATGCTGTATCCGTTGATGTCAGTGTCCATGCTTCTGCGCCATACAGCAGGACCGGGATTATCAGTGTCATAGATTTTTATCTTCGAAGTTCGAGAGAGGGCTGTACTTCTAATTTGCTTGCTGAGCCCAAAGTAGCAGCGATTAGCAAGCGTGATTCTTCTGATCTGATTCTGATCTCTCGGCTAACATTGTTGTCAATGGTAATTTCTGTTCCCAGATAGACGAAGTTTTCTACAACATTGAAGTTGAAATTCTCCATACTCACAGACCATCCAATATGCGCTGATGGTCTGCGAGTGGACACCAAGTACTTGTCCTCGTTCACCGCTAGGCCCATGAGACGTGACTGTTTCTCAATCTCCGAGAACGCCCTGCTTACTCGCCGTTCGTTGATGCCTATGATGTATATGTCATCAGCATATGCGAATAGCATCACTTCTTTATGAAAGCTCGTGCCCGATCGTTCTACGTATGCGCATTGGCGTAGGATGTACTCCATCAGGTGATTAAAAAAGTAGCACGATAAAGCATCACCCTGCCTGAAACCTCTCTTGGAATCAAAGGGTTCGGAGAGGTTCTTTCCTACACTGACGACGCTTTGGGTGTGTGATCATGCAAAGCCGAACGATCTTTGCTGGGATACCAAGTTCAGACAGGGCGTTGAAGAACTTCGTTCCGGTAGTTCGCGCAGACAGTGGGGTCTCCTTTCTTGAAGATAGGACATCGGACCATATTTTGCATAAGAGTTGAATAACTCAGCTGGCAACTCGTCGGAGCCTGCTGCTTTGTTATTCTACAGCTTTTTAATTACTGAGTCGACTTCGTTATAATCCGGTGGTTCTACAAGAGAGCCATCATCGATTGGTGGTTCTATGTATGCTTCTCTCTCGGCGGTATTATTCTCTTCATCGCCCCCAAGTAGATTAGAGAAGTGACTTATCCATAGTCTCAGTGATTCCTGTGCATCTGTAACCAGACTTCCATTATTGTCCTTGCAGAAAGAAACTCCGGGCTTGAAACCTTCGGTCAGACGCTTGACCTATTGATAAAACTTTCGAGATTCATTTCTTTGACATAACATTCTTGTACCTCAAAAGGGGCCTTAAAAACACTTCAAACACTCTGCCAACTTGCAAAACATCAATAGCCATTTCGACAGCAACAATAACACTATTAAGTACCTCGAATTTTAGCACATTAATTTTACAATAAAAAAAAATACAAACAAAAAATAAACAATAATTATGCATATAAACAGACACGATGACAATTTAATAAGCGCGTATTTATTTGCTCAAAGGGTACAAGTGGATAAAGAAAAGCATTTAAAAAACACTTATCACGAATTCGCTGTAATTATTGCATAACGCACAGATACGAGGTGCAACCAATAAGTGACAGTAAAGTGGCGCCTAATTTCCTATGCAAGTACATACACACATACACAGTGAAAGATACAAAATTAAAAAAAAAAAAAAAAAGATACAAAGATACATGGTGCAAAAAAAAAAACAATTACGCGCGAAATGAAATGAACAATATAAGTGAATAAAACGACGAAATAAATACTTAAATGTTGCAACACGAAATGCTGGCTGACTGGCAACAAACTCACTCAGCTTAAACTCAGGTTACAATGCTGAAGAGGTGAAGCAAATACCGCAGCTGAAATGCTGAATGCTTGAAAGACATAAACTACTGCGCATGCGCAGCACGATTTGCGGCTTTTGCGCTAAGTGCGGTGCGCAAAAGAAATAAATCGACACAATAATCATTTTTTTACATAACAAGGTTGAGGATCAAAATGTGTTGTTGTTGTTATTTTTTTTGTATCTTTAAGATACTTATTCATTTGTATGCACCGCTGCGAGTGTCAAACGCTGTGGAGAAAGTCAATGTTGAAGCATTAGGAAAGAAAATAATAGATAAAGTTAACGAGAGGAAGTCAAGTAAAGCAACTGGTTTGGTGGTGGAGGATCTGTGTTGTGTTGTATAATCGTTAAAATAAAATATAAATCTTGCAATAAATCAAACACTTTCCCTTATGCCAATAAATTAAAAAAAAAGAGTTATTCATTTAAATATATAGATAGATTTTTTTTCTTTTTTTTTATTAACAAAAAAACGAACTTAATCGTTTAACAAATGCAAATTTACATGAAATGATTTATGAGCGATTTTTGTTTTGTTTTACTATTTTACTTAAAAAAATAAACGAAATTAATTTCTACCAATCTGATCGACCTGCGCCTGCAGATTGTTTATCACCTCCGATGGCACCTGATCACCGAGTATCTCGAAGAGATTGATGCGCTGATTGCCGGGTATCTGTTCGTAGGCGCCCAACTCAATGCCCTCCTGCACATTCTGTATCTGTGCATCCTTCGGTATGAGGAAAGTCTGTTGCGCCTGACGTATGGCTTCGTTTGTGTAGGCGGCACCCTCACGGGATTGTGGCAGACTGTGTACCAGCGCCAGGCAGGCGAGTAGCAGCGAGCACAGCACGTACACTTTCATTTTGTGTGTATATTTGGGGGTATCTTTTAATTTGTTTTATGCAACTGTAAAAATTTAACGCGTATTTATATATATATATATATATATAGTTTTTAATTTTTCAAAATACACTTTAATCCGTTTTCAAATCGTTTGCGTTTATCCGCTTACCTTGCGCGCGCGTTTGTGCTATTCTTTGAAATGTTTCGTCTGCGCATGCGCAACGTGCTTTTTATAAGCTCGCCGTTCGTTAAACTGCCTCACTGGAAGCGATGATAAGTTCATTTTGGAATGAACTTGGAATTGTGTTCATTTTGTGTGCGAGACTGCTTCATACAAAATTATTATTTTGCACTGCATTCAAATTCAAGGCACGAAGCCAGCGGCGCACGCATTACTTTCGTTGTTATTATGGCGACATCTGCTTACCTCTAACAGTCGTCGTCCTAATTGTGTCTCTAAAAAAGTGTTATTAAAATAAAATTCTTCAATGGTTTTTCAAGGTCGTATATCAAATGTCAAAAGCATTTAGCACTGCACCACTTAACCTTCTTCTGCAGCGCAAGTGATCCACTTCAACTTTAAAGATTTAGTGTTTAATAAACTTATTTATCTTGTGAGCCTTATTTTACACTTCACACATAGTGTGATATGGTATTATCAGTCTGTATGAAAGTTTGTAACGCATTATATATATATACGTGACAAGTCGATCTAAAGATGTCCGTCTGTCTATCTGTGCGTTACAGTCAGCCCTATTCCCACAATGTTTGAAAATTAGTATGGAGCTTTTTTTTAACCAGAAATAATTCAAGTTCAAAAACAAGGAAGAATGCTGATGTCGTGAATGCACTACTACGAAATACTCTGCCGATTGACATAATTTGACGTTTACTATTTTTGCTATTTATATATACAATTTTTTGCTAAGAAAAAATGGGAAAAAACCTTAGAGTAATAAGTATAAACTATATAACTATATTAGCACTAACTTATACTAAGAACTGGCACTTGATAGATATAATCACAGAATGGTAAAATAAGTACCAATTTAAGCAATCTTATATACCCTATATAAGTGAATTGCGATTATTAAATTTTAAGTTATAATTACAGATTTTTTCTTGAATTTTTTTAATATTGGCACAATTATCCCAAACCTGTGAACCATACATCAAAATGGGATTAAATATCGTTTTAAAAGAAAAATTGGTTGTCTGTAAAGTCGGTTTACGGACGATAATTTTAGGTGATAATGTCATAAGAAAAGATTGATGAAAAATTGCATACTGTTATGAATTGAATTGAATTATTAACAATGAATTATCATTATTTTGTATAGTACAAAGAAGGAGATAATTCAAAATTACAATTTTTTCGATAAATTCACATTTATTTGCACTCGTTACAAATGTGTGTCACATTTGTAGCTTGGCGTTCTGCCCTTTCCCTTGGCTCTCCTTTTCCTGCCACTCCTTCCCCCTGTCCCTACTACTATAAATGTTTGATGCGAGAGAAAGAGGTAAAACGCGTTTCTATATAGTTTGGCGTTGCCGGCATCAAACACAAAAAAATTTAATTTTTAAATATTTCAATTAAATACAACTACAAATAAATATAACTCGTGCAATTTTTTTCGCTGTATCTCGCCCCCTCACGCTTGCATTTACATTAATGAGCTCAAACACCCTCTTGCTCTCACGCTCTTAATGTTCGGCTCGTATACGTGTTTGTGTGCGCAGCAAGTATTTTTGAGTGTCTAAGTGTAAATAAGCAATTTAATATATTTATGCATATAAAATGTAACAACAACAAAAATCTGCAAGAAAAGAGTGGTAAAGCAATAACAAATAACAACAAGAGGTACAGCAACCGCAGTCACAAGTACAACAACAACAAGGTCGTATATGACGTATAGCCGCACTCCACCGCGCGCTAGAAAACACTAATACGCAAACACACTCACACACATAACTATAGCTTTCAGAAGACAATGCTTCACACACAAGCCGCCTTCAGGCGGAACGTGAGTGGGCATGGCTTTTATTACGTATGTGGGTGGCGTCGTTCATCGATTTATAAGACGTTATCACGTCAATAAGAAGTTTATTGTTCAGTGAAAGTTTGGATTTTCGATTTATGACCGGATATAGTATGTATATAGTTTTCGATATGTACACCAAATGTAAATTTGCTATCCAAATGCAATCCAAGGTAATGTATGCTATTTATCCAGTAGATGTCTGTATTGTTAACACTCAAATTACAATTGGGTAGATATAGGTATACTTTTTTTTCTTGTAAAGAAAATAGCGCTAGTTTTATTGACATTTAACATGAGTCTCCATTTTTTATTGTACGAATTTAAGTCATTCAATCAGCACTGGGTTTTGGGTCTAGGTACATCATCGGTATATAAATTAGCCGATCCTTAGTAGCTGATGGTATACCGTTTAATTCAACAAAGAAATGTCTATTAGTGACGAAGTTTTGTATAATCTTTGTTAAGTAGATGGGTGTTTTCTTCTTAATAATTAATTTATGTATTTAACCTTCATGGCATACTGTGTCAAAAGCACCTTGTATATCTAAAGCAATCAAACCAACTGATTTCTTATTTTGCATGTTCTATTCTAAGAATTTTTTGAGCCAAATTGAGTTGCAAGTATAATTGAATGAGTTTCAAGATGCAAGCTAAGTCTCGTCTTCAAAATTTTTGTCAAACGCACTAGATGATAGTGCGGTAGCTTTCAGATGAATCTAGTGGTTTTCCATGTTTGGAAATAGCAATGATTTTGGCAACTTTCAAGGAATATAGAACGAGATCTCAAGGTGCCTATAATTGGAGATAGAGGGTTGTCAAAAAATGCAATCAGAGGCTGGAATCTCATCCAAACAGCCTAGCTCGGCGACTTGGTATCGCAGCCCTAAGAACGAGAAGAAGCCTCAAACTTAACCATTGAAGACCTGCTGGAAAGTTAATAGGGACACCCTACAAAACTTACCTCTCTCCTAAACTCTGTATATAACCTATGTAGTATATAACTTCTATAGCTGTAAATAATCGTTCAACCAAATTCTGATTAGATTAATTTGCCTAGAAGGTAAATATTTAGTTTAATAAACAATTACAACTATCATTAATTCTTAGGTAAATAAAAGTAAGTATTTTAAACATTTTTAAATCTAAGTGTCCATTCAAAAATTTATAAACTGAAGTTGACGAGCAAAAATGGCAAGTATAAAAGGTATTAATCCATCGTTTCCACCGAAGTTAACGTTTTTCTTGTTTCTACATTAAATTCACCAATTATCTGCGTTGCTTTTGGTGTCGTGTTTAATGCATTTATAAATATTGCGTTTGTATATTTTGATACCATCTTGTAGCCTGCAGTCAAAAAAAAACCAGCTGTAGCTCGAATGCTCGACCTGATCGACTCGATTTTTACATAAGTCTGCAAAATGTCAGATGCGCCAAGTATTTCAATGTCCGCCGGTAGCGAAATTTACTGGTCGTCATTAAGTAGCAGCAAGCAAATAAGCATTCCAAAAAAAAAAACACTTCCAGCGCATCATTTACTGTTGTAATTATAATTAAATTTCATTTTCTATTTGCAACATCTGAAATTACGAGTGTTTTTGATACTCTACACAAACATAGTGTGTAGAGCATTTTAATTTTGTCAGTGAGTTTGCAACGTCTTAAAGTAAGCATCGGAATCTTCAAATGGAAATATATTTTTGATCAACTAAACGAGTCGAATCGATTCATCTACGTCCGTTCATCTTGCCAAAGTGAAGAGCAAAACAAACAAACAAAAAAAAAAGCAATATTGAAAAGAAAGAAGGAACATGATTCTGTGAGCTCCTTAGGCCAAATGTGCTACAAATAGGAACAATTTCAATCAAAAGATACACCTGCGGGACGCAGGAGACCAAATTGAGAAGAAACAAATTAATTGAAACAAAGAAATAAACTTTTTCAAATATTTCAACCAAAATTAGTAAATTTAATTTAGAGTTTAGCTCGAGTCGAAAATTTTAGTTTGAAAGTTTCTTATAAATTGAAGAAGCCATCGAAGGCTCCACAAAGTATCTATATATTTTTAATCAGCTTGGCGAGATGAGTCGCTCTGAACATGTCCATCTGTCTGTCTGCCCGACTGTCTAGTTGTTTTATAACATTTTTTAAACCCGATATGGAAGCATATAGTGGTCCCAACCCCAAAGAGTGTCTATATCAGCATTCCAGACCCACTTTTAAGGTTAGCCCCATAGAAAACCACCACCCTTTCATGTTTTTATATGCTGTACCCATACGGTAATAGGGTATATAAAGTTTCTGCAAATTTATGTAATCAGCATCGGAAGACGAGTCGATATAAACATATCCGTCTGATCGTCAGTTTGAACGAACAGATCTCGGAGATTATAATTGATATAGACTTCAATTTTGTACATTTAGACTCGTCTTTTCCCTCTTCAGATAACTGTTCAATGAAATTAAAGGATAGCCTCCATAGCTTACAGGTGTATCATGACTTTTGTGTAGCCAAATTCATTTCTTTTCAGTTTTTCTTTAATTATAAGAAAACGTTAAGGGAAATTACTGGTATTTCTATTCTTAGATATGTAGTTCACAATATGTTATACGATTTTTTTCTACTAAAATAAAGCAATTTAAGATAAACTTGCATTTTTTTATTTAAAAATCCTGCTGTATCTTCACTTTTGTGGCCCACTGTATATAGATATGTAGTTTTCAAAATAAAAGTCCAAGTCTGTGTTTATGTGCTTTTTTTGTTTGGTTTTACGTGGTATGGTCGTGTTGTTTTTTATAGTAACCTAACCTAAATGTCACTTGTTTCGTGGAGTAAAAGTTGGCAGCTATTCGCGGCTTCTCGAAAGTAAGAATGAAATTCTGTTCACCAAAATGTACTTAATATGGTGTGTCTAATTGTTTTTGTGCCTTTTTGCGCTATCTCAAAATATTTGTTGATGTTGCAGGCAACTTCTTCTAGCGGTTTGCCTGGCTTAGGGATAACAGTGATAACATACACCTTCCACTGAAGAGGAAAATATCCAGTTCTTGAGATGCTGTTGAACAAATGGGTCATATACTTAAATCCAATTTCCGGTAGCTCCCGAAGTAGCTTTGCAATAATTAGATCAAAGCCTGGAGCTTTCTTTGCTGAAAGTTTATGACAAGCATTTTTTACTTGTGATTCAGTGAATAGTGATATTGGAAGATCCATCTAACCAGGGGCATATGAGAACTCCTAGATTCTGTCGTCTATTTCATGTGTTGCATTCCTTTCGAGTGGTTTGAAGACTTTAGAAAGGTGCATGGCAAACGTAGAAGCATTGTCCTTGTCCGTCTTTGCCCACTGGCCGTTAGCCATCTTAAATGGGGGAACTCTTACAATGGGCTGTTTTAGCTTTCGAGTAGCTTTCCAGAGAGAGTTATCTGTTGCTTTGGTTGCTGTTAATTCTTATATATGGAACTAACTGAAGACGATATCTTAGCTGAACTTTTAAATTCGGATTCAGAAGATTTTAGTAGTAATGATGAGTGTGTGGATGCAACTTGGCAAGTACCCGTTGTAATAAATGATTTCACAGACAAGGAAAGCGACAATGAAGAAGAGGTAAATGCTCTATCAGAGACACCACCAGATGTAAATCGTTTGAGTTTAAGTTGGAAAGCAGCTCTTGTGCACACAAACCTATAGATACCCCTTATCATTATTTTTCCGTGTATTTCAAATGATACAGGTAATTTTTTAAAACTCAAAAATGGACTTTAAAAGTTTTTATACATTGCATTGTTCTTGTGTGCTGCAACGCCTGTATGCAGTACAGAGATCATTGCAAAATTAATTACCAACTTCGGAAAAATACTCATGACTTGTTAAGTTTTAAAATAGCATTAGCTAAACAACTAGTAGCTATAGATAAAAAAAAAAATATTGATTATGAAAGAACCCCAATGCCAATTGCCAAAAAATATCGTCCATCCGAACAACCATGCCAAGACAAAAGACTTGATGGATACAAACCGGACTGCAACAATTGTGCGTATCCTGAAAAAAAGGATAAAGTGTCTTAGTGACAAAACCTTATATATTAGAATGTTCTATGTACACAGAAATAACTGAATTCAAAAATATAGATAAATCTAACACTTGGATCGCCTATAGGTCGGAAAGGGTTATTCCGGCCAGTGGTGCCATGGTTGTAATGTATAAATGTTATACAATTTGAGATTTCGTTTAGAGGGTATTAAAGATTCGTTTCAGTCACATTTTTTGTACTACTTTTTTGCTACCATCATCATTTTCTTCATCTTTTTAGCTCCTACATCGTTGTATTAATAACGAAATATTAATAAACAAGGTAAATAATAGAAAACCACGCATAAATGAGAATTAAAATGAGAAAAATACATTTTATTTCAATGTGATACACTTACTACTCGTATAAATATATATAATAGTAAATATATCTTCGCAATAGATATCAAAAAAAATTTGTTAATCAAGGGTCAAAACGATTTGTTAAAATACACTATACAAGGAATATAAGAAAAGCTGTGATAAGCTGTACTACTTATTATGCGACATGCTAAAATTATTTGGGAATTATAAGCGCATTTAAGTTTTAAATGAACAAATTACGCACTCTGTTAATCAAAAACTTATTCAAATGCCAAAATGTGACATCATGATCAAGAAAAATTAGCAATATTACTATCTATATAAACAAAATTGAAATGCGGTTAGTTGCTATTTGCATTTCTTGAGAAAGACTGGATCGGTTTGGCAAAATATTTGTTTTTAAATGTTTGTATTAGTCCAAATAAGATTTTTAGCGAAAGAAAAATGGTAAAACTTGATGAAAATTTTTAAAATTTTGGAATATACCAAAGTTTTCTTACGTCAGCAACTATTTGAACTAAATAAATGTGACCTTGGTACATATGTAAAGAGTACAAGGCGAAATAAGATGCAGTGAAAAAGTGGGAGGTAACACGCTTTCTATATAGCACATGTAAAGGATACCTGGAGAAACAAGAACCAAAGTGAAAAGTGGACGGTACCACGCCTCCTATGTAGAAGAAAAATCAAATTCGTCAAATATAGTACACATGGAAAGAGCATCGGGAAAATTTATAACTACTAAAAAAATGAGCAGTGACACGCCCCTATATAAGTGAGTAGCAAAAGTAGCGAAGCAGTACAAGACGAGTACTTTTGGTATTGAACTTTTGTTTGTTGAGCTTTTATTAAATAAAAAAGAAGAGCTGTCGTACTTTTCTCACGTTATATTAAAGATATCTTATAATATCGTTTAGATCTCTTTTTGGCTGTTCTATTGTCAGAATGTATAAAATTTGATGATGCAATTATTTCCGCTTATAGAAATATTTTGAAACACAATGTAATTTACGAGAGCTCAATTGTGTAGTATCAAAACTGCAGATGCGTAAATCATATTTTAAATAGGAGTCCAAAAAATACTGAGCGGCTCCAAAAATGGACGTGGCTGACCACGGAGTTAATCAAAACGGAAACGGAAGTAAGTCTTTGATTCAGCGGCTGTTACACCGATAACTATTCTAACACTTTTCAACACTTAGCAGCATGCGCCATACAAATGTATTTATACAGATGTGCTTTGCATACAAGTATGAAAGAAAACTACGAACATGCAAGTGATGGTTAGAGATGTGCAAATTTATTTCTACAATACAAAACGTTAGTGCGAACGAGTACGATGTATATAGTTGGGCTGCCAGTCCGGCCACACAGTATCTGCCTGCTGCCCACTGTGTTGCGGTAGAGAATAATAAAAAAGCGTGTTTCTAGCAAGATACTTGTTAGTGTACGAATTGATTAAATAAACAACGCGCAACAAGTACGTTTCTCAACGTACCACATATTAATTTAATTAAAGCCTTACAGTAAATATAAAGCGCAATAGAATACAGTAGTCATGGATGTCGACAATGGCGAGGGACAGGTGCAGGTGCATTTCAAAACGAAACAAGAGCAGTAAGTTTTCGTTGCCCTGATCGTATTATAAATGTGCGGTAGTAATATAAAACTGTCTATACATTTAGCTATGCCGTGCCCGATGTACCATATGCAATTGAAGCGAGTGTCACTACCGCTGAACTGAATACACTGCTCAACACATTGCTGGATCAAAAAATCACCGTGGAATTTGATTTTCTTGTTTTCGATGAATATCTACGCGGTCGTTTATGCGATCATTTGCGCGAGAAGGGTATCAGCTTCGAAGATGCCATCGATATCGAATATGTTGAACGTTTTCCGGCGCCAGAGCCGCAGGATTGTCTGCTGCACGACGATTGGGTGTCCGCCGTGAAGACACGTGATAAATGGGTGCTTACAGGTTGCTACGATAATACCATCAACATATGGACAACAAAGGGCAAACATGTGCTAACCATACCCGGACATACGATGCCAATCAAGGCAGTCGATTGGGTTTCATTGGATGAACAGACCGGTTGCTTTGTTTCCTGTGCACAAGATCAGACCGCCATGCTGTGGCAATGGTCCATCGACTCAAATTCAGTGGAGTGTGTGTCTGTATGCAAGGGTCATGAACGCGGCATTGATTGTGTTAATGTAAGCCCGGATCAGCAACGTTTTGCTACTGGCGCATGGGATACCATGTTGAAAGTTTGGTCAGCGGAACTTATCGATGCCGGCGCGGGTACATCGAAGCGTGCCAGAGATAGCACAGGCAGTGCTAGGGTATGTACGAAAAAATTATTTAAACAAAATTTAAAGCTTAACTTGGAAACATTGCTTTGTAGACGCCACAACTAACATTGCAAGGCCATCGTGAATGCATTTCAGCGGTGCAATGGCTGGATGCCAGTAATTTGCTCACCAGCAGCTGGGATCACACGTTAAAAATCTGGGATCTTAGTATGGAGGGTATTAAAACTGAAATATCAACTAATAAATCAATTTTTGATGCAAGCTACTCTAAGCTGAATCGCCTTATAGTGACTGCTTCGGCAGATAAAAATCTGCGCATGTACGATTCACGCACAAATCGTAAGTTTTTTTGTTGTTGTTGTGAGCTTTTACTCGATTTTATTATTAATTATTTCTAAAACTTTCAGAGGGCTCTGTCGTGCGTAATACATACTTGGGCCACAATGCATGGGTGCAATCGGTTATGTGGTCTAATACCGAGGAATTTCTTTTTGTTTCCGGTTCCTATGACAATCAAAATAAACTCTGGGATTGTCGAAGGTATGCACATTTTTTTTTTTATATACAATCTAAACTATATTTTTGTAATTAAATTTATTATTTTATTTATTATGTATAGCCCGAAAGCACCGCTTTATGATCTGTTGGGCCATGCTGATAAAGTGCTTGATATTGACTGGTCTAATCCAAAATACATTGTATCTGGCGGCTCTGATAACACAGTGCGTGTGTATAAATCACGCAAAGCTCTAACGGCAGACAAATAGAACTATTAGCTCGTATTATTATGGACTATATTGCTACATTTATAAATAAAAAACCGTAGAATGTAAAACATTGAATGCAGCTCGTACAATTCGCGGCACACTTAAATTTTAAAAGAAATAATTTTTTATACGTTGAAGTCGTAAGGAAGTATTTGATGACATATGCCTTTCAAATGATTAAGGAAATAAGAGAAAACGCAAACTTAGCTGGAACCGAAGCTTTAATACACTTCACACTTGTATGTAAACTACATCATCTGGTGGCTAGATTGAGTTGTTTCGTCGCTCTGATCACGAAATTTGGTCTCTGATAATATCTTTAAGGCGTTGCATGTATTGTGACTACATTATAATATAATATTCTAATACTAATAATACTATTATATATATGCACTCGAGGCTAATTTCGGCACCCACCAACTTTCTGTCCATCTGTCTACCTTTCAAATTCGCGTTCAATGACAGTGATGATCGGGGCTACTAGTACGAAAAAAAACTTGTTGTGCGCCATTCGTCTTTATTTCAGATTCTTCTGTGAGGCAGGCAGTTGATAGTATAGGATAAAAAGACATTACTCCTACATATGTGAATCAATGCTAGCAGGAGTAGAAGTTTCCATATACAAAATTATCCCATATGAAAAATTTGTCGCTCACAACTTAACCACACACATCCCCCTCCTTTGGTGTTGAATTTTCTAAATTTCGCGTACGTTATACGTGTTTAATAATGTGTTGTATATAATACACAGACCGATTTGAAGGACTACGCCATTCCCTCTTTAATAGTGGAATTTCTCACACAAAAAAAAAACGAACCACTGCAGTGCACTGAGTTCCACTGTGTATCGATGATGATAAACATCCTCAAAGCTAAATCGTTTCTAGTTAATGTCATCCATTGTCAAAGTTAGAACCGGACTCATTTTGTGTCACTGGAACTAATACGCAATGAAACAAATAGATCAAAGTAGCAGCACTGAGCCAAGGACTAAGGCAAGTAAAAATATTCATAGGGGTTTCGACCCGAAGAGAGCAAAAACAATGCTCCAACTAGGAAGAAACCAGTTGAGAAAATTGACACGAATACTAACAGGACACTGTCGACTGAGGAAACATCTGTGTGTGATGGATGTACATAATTCCCTAGAATGCAGATTTTGTAATCATAAGGAAGCGACTCTTCGTCATATCGTTGCAGCATGTGAAGCAATAGTCAGAAGTATATTTCGAATATTGGGCAGCCACGTTGTCGCCGAAGAACTGAAAAAGTTAGATCGTAGGATAATACTAAGGTTTATTCTATATGTTGGACTAGAGCCGGACTTCTAAGTAAGAAGGACAAAACAATAGATCATTTTAGGTCGAAGTTTACAATAACGTCCTACAATAAAATTAATAATAATAACATTTAAACATTTTTCTTGTGATTCAAATTGATATAAAGTCAGAAAAATTGTGTATCTTTGTTACGGACACACAGATATGGTTAGGGTCAACTTATCTCATCCAGCTGGATTGGATTCGTTGTTCCCTTTACAAAGTTTCATAGAAAGCATAAGTTCTACATACACAATAAAAATAAATTTTATGGATTAAATTTGAAGATTTTGTGTCGAACACATTTTTTGAGACACCCCTGAATATCTAGTTAAAATATAATGGCCCGTTTATCTACCGATTTCTTTTGTGTAAAACTGAAAGAATAATATACCGTTAATTTTTAACAAATAATTATTGAAAAAACTGGCATTAAGCGACTTAACATTTAAAGTTTTTGTTTGAAAATCAGTAAAATCTTATACTTTGCAATGATTTCTACACGAGTAGATTTTAAGAATGTTTCGATTCAAGTAAATAATCGAGTAGAGTAGAATATAAGAAGAATACATTTTCATAATTTCAATGTTTTAAAACTCGGCCTGCTTCGAATGCAAATTTTAATTTTTGAAGAATTTTTTTTTGTAAAATCTTAAAAAAATTAAGTTTAATTTGAACTTTCCAAAAGAGATAGTCCAAAAAGTGAGGCGATCACACCTGTTGATTTATATGTGAAGCGTCCGTCCATTAGAAGCAACCATGTCAATTTTTAATTTAATACTGGATAATACAATAAAAAGGCTTTCATACAAAAAGTGGGCGTGTTATTTGTATGGGGCTACACTAAAAAGTGAGCGTACCACGCCAACATGCTAACTTTATTTGTCTGCAATAAAAATTAGCAAAAACTACCAGCGACTTAGCTACATCGACTTATACAGCCGAATTGAACAGGAATATAATTTATGGGGTGTACGATGGGTGCGTTACAAACTTTCTGGCAAACTAATAATACAGTTTCTCACCACATGTGTGTATGTGTAATAAGTACGTTTTTCGTGTTCAGCGCACCCAAATAAGGTTACAAAATTTTAGGGAAAGTTACTACATAAAATCAATACGTCTATTATTGAGCAACTATGGCATTGAAAACAGTAAGTTAAAAGAGTTACAACTTTAATTATAAGTCAAGAAGATTTTTTTATTAAATCTCGAGTGCTCCCCAAACACTAAGCCGCCACTTCTGAAAACTTCCATTTACCAGTGAAATCAGTGATTGTTGACCACTGTGTTTATATGGTATAGTCATATGCGCCTATATTTCCCAAATTGTACTTCACTAACTAATAATTTATATTTGTACAAATATTCGACTTTATTGGGTTGCATTTGCAACATACTGCTACTAATGGGTTAAATACATACAGCAGCGTTGCACTCTGACTACAACCGGCTGTATCTATCTCACTCTGCCCTACACACCGGGTGAGTGAGACGCAGCGAAGCGCGGTATTATGAAACAAGTTGGCAGCATTGCTTAAACGTTCATGCACAAAGCGGCTCGCTGCTTGTCTGCTTCGTCGTTCATCGTCGATTTTGTCGTCTGGATTTTTCAATGTAACAAATTTTTGGACAAAAAAGAACTGTAATTTTGCAAATTGGTAGATACGTGAAACATACAGGAGCACAACTAGAACGCATTCGACGTGTAACTGTTGAAGCTGCGGCAGCAAGAAAAACGTAAGATGTGCAAATATTCGCAGTGATTAAACCTGGTTATGAGGAGGAGGTGGAGGAAGAATGCCTCGATTAGTATGCAAAAAAAAAAAAAAAAATGACAAAATGAAAAAAAAAGCGAAAAGAAAATGTCGATTGCGAAGACAAGAGAAAAATTTTGCGTATGTTTGTGCGAAAAAGTGTAGCAGCAAATAAATTACGTGATCCTCTATGCGCTTTACTTACAATTGTGCAATCGATCCCAATTGTCGCCGCCGGAGGTTCCGGGAGTCGTCAACTGCCGTAGTAGTTGGTGCAAGTGTAAAACTGCTGATTGAGATTTACATTAATTTAAACAGCATGTTTTTCATATGACGGGCTTACATTTATTTTAGAATGTATTGACAAATATTGAGGAAGTATGCAGCAGCAGCGACAGTGGCGGCGGCATTCGATTCGTCATATTCTCTGCCCGACTCTTCGACGATTTCGCATTAAATGCTTCCCAAAATGGCCGCTAAACACAACAACACACACCGCGCACAGTGCACTGTCCGATTTAAATTGTTCTATTCTTGCAGTTGTTGTTGTTGTTGTGGCTGGTGCTACTTCCTCTCTACGGCCGGACGTTTGAAGCGAATCAAAACCGCCTACACCATTCCAAAAATTATATGTGGCATATGAAAATTTTTGGTTTGTATGCAAATCGTGTATCTATCTTATTGTGCTCACACCGCTGTACTAATTCGGTCAAGGACCTTTTTGTAATTACCGCAACACGCCGCACAACAAGGGCATCAAGCAAACTTTAAACTCATTGTTCATGTACAGGGTGTTTTTTTTAAGATGTATTTTCCAGAAGGAAATAAACTGGCCCGATATGGCAAAGGTATTGTCATTTGTGCCTAGTTTGGTATGCCATTTTATCATGAATAGACTTGAAACGCTTGTAAATTTATTTCGTAAATCGTGCATCAGTTCGGGCATGTTATTGTGCGCTAAGTGCATTTTACGGTAATTGTTCATCCAAGCGACTTATTCGCTTAACTATGGATCTTTGGCGCACCACGTGTACTCTAAATCAGTGGTGGGCACGAAATTTTGAATCGGGAGCAGTACAACAACATCTACAACAAACAAAGTTTTTGAAGTCACAAATCTAAGCAAAATTTAACACGCTATATTGTTGTTGTTTGGTTTATTAAAGTAAAAGAAAAATTCAACACTGAAAAAAGTTATTGAAACACCATTTAAATTTACAAACGTAGTTCAATCACTTAGTAAAAATAGTAACACATCGAAACCTACTTCGCTTTCTCACTCAGTGTACAAGACGTGGCAGAAGTCATAAATCATAGCAAAATTAACACTTTTATGACGGTCCGCGTCGCAGCAAAAATCGTGTGTGGTTTTTGTTTCGCTGCGTTGAAAGTTGTTGTTGTCTCGTCAAAAACCGCAAGCATGCAAAAGTAACGGTTTGAGCACTCAGAGCAATCGTGAGCATGGGTTTGCCCACCGCTGCTCTAAATTATAATACGCATCCGTGACCAATGACGTTGTGCAGTGCGTACCGAACAATTGCTAATGTAAAGTGTAGTACTGACATGACCCAAAAGTGCCGTAATTCGAACTTAGTGCATTCACTTTATAGTACATTTTATGTAAAGATCTTGGCGTACGACCTTATAAGATCCTGCTGTGGTAAGTATTTAAGTCGAAAGACCAACGCTTGCGACGTACATTCGGCCAATGCACTGAAAGTCAACCACCGAATGCTTTATTGCAATAATTCTGTTCATCAATGAGACCCGTTTTTGCCTCAATGAGCAAGTCAATAAGCAAAATTGACGCATTTGGAGTGAAGAAAATCAAGGAACGATTCTTGATTCACTTCACGTTAAAACTTAACGGCGAGCGCAATAAAGCCCATGATTAACGATTATTTCGTGACTCAAATGAATGGAATGTTTAGTGAAGACATGTTTTTCCAACAGAACTTACTGAAGCAAACAGTTGATGAACACTTTATTTCTCAATATGGACCAGTCTATTAGACACCGAGTTCATGCGATTTGACGCCTTTTGATTATTTTCTATGGGGTTATGTTAAATTATTGGTTTATACAATCAAAACAGCAACTTTGGACGACTTCGAAGACAACATAGTGTGAACCATTTTTGCCATACCATACCATTCCATTGTTGATATGCCCATTGCTTGAAAAGGGGGCCGTAAAATGAACTTTCAGAATGTACCATATTCGATCCAAATTACATTCTCGAAATCATTTTTAAACTCAGTATTATAAGTCAATTCAAAGTTCTACACAGCAGCAACTAATTAATTGAATTTCTCTTTTTTTAGCATTGAAAAGTCAGTGTGCGTGTGTGACTACAAGCCAAATTAAAATAAGGAAAAATAAATCGACGACACCCTACTAACTAATCGTACACAGACAACAGCAACCGAGAGTAGATAATGTCTTCGACGTCTGCAGCAGGTAGCGGCGGTGGCAGCAATAATACCAACAATTCTAGTGCTGGCAGTGCACCCGGCAGCTCTGGCATTGGTGGCACTACAACATCTGGTGTTGGCAACAATTCCGCCAATGTTGCAGGACGTGGACGAAGTGCCAATGGCGGTGGTAATGCTGCGACCGTTGCATCTGGCAGTAATAACACAAATGTGGGTAGCGGCAATGAGGAGACACGCAAGGATGTTAAACCCAATCCAAAAATATCGAAAGCTTTGGGCACCTCAGCCAAACGCATACAAAAAGAGCTTGCCGAAATTACACTCGATCCGCCACCGAATTGCAGCGCCGGTCCGAAGGGTGACAATCTATATGAATGGGTCTCAACTATACTCGGTCCGCCTGGATCGGTGTATGAGGGTGGTGTATTCTTTCTGGACATACACTTTTCTTCCGAATATCCTTTCAAACCACCTAAGGTCACATTTCGCACCAGAATATATCATTGCAATATAAATAGTCAGGGTGTAATCTGTTTGGATATTTTAAAGGACAATTGGTCACCGGCGTTGACCATCTCAAAGGTGTTACTTTCAATTTGTTCCCTTTTGACTGACTGCAATCCTGGTAAGTTACGAAATGTGCATAATGCTTACGTATTTTTTTTATAGTATACTGATCTATTGCATTAATGAACTTTTACAGCCGATCCTTTAGTGGGCAGCATCGCAACACAATATCTGCAAAATCGTGAGGAGCACGACCGAATCGCTCGGCTCTGGACTAAGCGGTAAATTTTGACATATTCTATTTAATATCCAGTTTATTTTTTAAAATGTTAATATGCATTAACAAAAGTTCGATTGATTCGTATCGCCCTATAGCAAAATTACCAGTACTTTTAGGAATTATTTGGCGGAGAACCACAGTGGATATATATATGTACATAAATTCTTGATAAGACATTTTACCACAATAGTAAATGGTCTTGAATCGTTAGAAAGCTATCATTTGTCAAACTGATATAACTTTTGACAGAAGATTTTATCTTATTTTTACATAGTGTGAAATGGTATTATCAATTTGTCTGAAAGTTAAAGTAGATATCGTGAACCCCATAAAGTATACTTATATGCGTATTTATTAGCTCAACGAGGCAAGTCGATCTTGCTATGTCCGTGTGTTTTTAGGGTCCTATTTGTATGGTATCCAGTTATAAATTGGCACCTAAACATCTTGAAGTTAAATAGAGTATCCATATTGCTCCGCCACGCCCACTTTTTAGGATAGTCCTCATACGTATCACCCGTATACTTTTGACTTTGTGTGTAAATGTTTTTTATAGAAGTCAATGTCACCTCAAATTTGCATGGTCGGTTCTTATGAAAGGACTCTTCACATATACATATATCAAAATGTGTGTACTCTCCACTTTTTGAAATAACCCCCATACGTTATACTCGCTCATTTTTGCTTTTTTGTATGGAAAACGTTTTTGTTGCAGTCAAAATCGACTTGAAATATGAAATGACGGCTTGTGAACGAACGCTTCATGCCAGTTTTTAAGGATACAAACTTATCGCCCACTTTTGGGATTTTATATGCAAAACTTTGTTTTTACAGTCAATAAATATCACCTTAAAATTGATCAAGGTGTCTTTGTATGGTTGAAATCTTCACATATAGAGAAAAAGGTGTGATTTCCTTTTGTTAAGGTAGCCCGCATATAAATCCATGGTATTTTTAATGATAAACTTTTTCATTTCAAGCAAAATCAACTTGACATTTGACATATTGGTTTCGCGTGTAACATTTTTTTCCGTATAGTTGCTAAATTCACAGCTTGAAACTTCGTGAGAATGGTTCCACCGAAATTAACATATTTTCTTGTTACGTGTGAAAATATTTGTAACTTAATATTGGGTCTTTATAGGAATAGGGGTACGTTTGTTATAAGGTTACCTGAAAAATTGGAAGTGACAATCCCTTTATTATATGTATGTGAATTATATTATATGTATGTGAACAAGTTTTTCTTACAAAAGCAGAAAAGTCCATGGCTATGGCGATGGATTTGTATCCAAAAGTGACATAAATATGGATATTTTTTTAACTTAAGACCAAAAGAAGCTGGCTTTCATCCAGATATCTAAAAAATTAGTAAAAAATAAAATTTCGTATGAATCCGGCCGGTGTTTTATATGGAAAATTTTTACATTTTTTGACTGATTATAACTACAATATAAGAAAAAATCGTAAACATTAAAATGTGTGTAGGTTTTTAGCAGATACCTCACTCATAGACACACAATTTTGAGTTGCCAACAAAATCAAAACAAAATCACTTTGGAAAAAATTTTTTTCTAAGCTTAAAGAGATATATCCCGCATGAATGCGGCCAAACCAACAAATGAAAAATTCACATTAAAATAAATACAATGTGAATAAAAGGGCGCATTCAACTAATAAATGTGAATAGAACGAATAATTTTATGAAAATCAAATTTATTTTAATTTATTCGAAAACAGTGAATTTTCAATGTTCCAACCTCCTCACCTCACCTCACCTAACAAACAAAACGAAAATGATTTTTTATTGCACAACTCTGTTTTTAAAGGGTTGTTTTAACAAATAGCTACATGCTCCATCTTTCTCACTCTGTTTATAAATGTTTTGTTAGCAACTAGTTACCACTTGCCTTACAACAGTGTATTTTTCCTTCGCTTTGTCAGGCTACATAACATTAGCTAGCATCCAAACATCAGTTCGGCTGCAGAAAGTTTTCGTGTTTATATCGCAAATGATCCACAACTGAATTTCTTCAAACCTTCGAAACATGCAAATTTTTGAATGAATGTTTCGAATGTGTCCGTGCATTCATAGTGAAATGAATTGATGTTTCATTCATTAATTTCTGCATTGAATGAAATGAATGTTCAAATTTTGAAATGTGTTTTATTTATTTATTTAAATAAAATTGCAACTAATATATAAAACAGGCGCTTAATATAAAAAATGTAAGTTTATACATGAACTAAACTAACTTAAAACTAGAAGAAGGGAGTTGCTAAATGAAATTTACAAATTTATTGAATAGTGATTTTTTAAATAGTATAAGGATGAGTTATAAGAAAAATAGGGTGAAAACTTATTGTACATAGAACAAAGAGCTCAGACTGAATTATTAAGTAGGAAATTTGTCGTACAAAAAGTCAACTTTATTGGCACGAAGTGGCGAGTTGGAGAAGTAGGGAGAATAAATATCCCCAATAAGAATATTATGAAGAAAAGCAACAGAGAGCAACAGTGATAAGAGAGTTGGAATATCAATTCATTTTAACCTATCATGATAGGGTGGAAGATTTATTTCGGGGTCCCAATTGAGACTCCTAAGAGCAAAGAGAAGAAACTGTTTTTGAACTGACTCAATTCGATTCTCGTGAATAGCATAGTATGGGTTCCATTTACTGGAGCCAAATTCTAAAATCGGACGAACAAGCGAAGTCTAAATGAGTTTAGTGGTATGAGGCTCATTAAATTCTATAGACCAACGCTTAACAAAGCTAGGAACACCTTTTGCTTTATTTACTATTGAACAAATTTGATTATTATAAATAAGTTTAGCTTCCATATGGATACCTAGGTCATTAAAACAAAACTGTCTACTGAGGCTAATTGTATTTTAAAAATATGTCACTATAAATAGTTTTCTGCGATGAAACGCCATACACTTGCATTTTGAGAAATTTAGATTAAGAAAATTTAGATTTAATTTAATTTAACCAAAATGTGTTGAGTCGATTCATAAGAGATGTTGAGTGTCTCAGCTATCTTTCTAATGCCAACACCACGATTTTCGAGCACAATTTCCATCACTTTTTCAATGTTTCTGTCGTTAACAGAGGTGGATGGACGACTTGCATGAGGCAAGTTTTCTACGATTTCACGGCCCTCATTGAATGCTTTATGCCACTCAAATACTTGCGTTCTCGAGTCCTCATAACACATTTGTAACATTTTGAATGATTATGTATGTTGCCGTTATTCCATTGGAAACACAATATTTCCAGCAAACTTTTTCAATTTTTGTTTCCATGTTAAAAATCGCCACACACACTTTTCGCATCCCGCTTAAACTTGCCATGCATGTCAGTGACAGTGACAGCCAACTTAAGAAGAAGAACCGAACCGATTCGGTTTACCGGTTCGCTTATATCGGTTCGGGTATTCGGTTATTTACAACAGTGGAAAATTCTAAAAGATTAGTTTTAATATATTTGTCTCTAACGAAACCATGTTGAATCTGAATGAGTGAATACGTACACTCCTCATCACTTGAATAAGACACCCTGTACACTCTTTTTACAATTGCTTATAACTCAACAGCGAAACGATAAAATAACTGTTTTTTTGCACGTTCTCTTTGTGCAACTATTTATCTCTCTCAGTAACAAGCTGCAAGTTTTGGGAAAGAGCCGATATATTTTTTTCTTGCTTTATGTTGGAATTCGCTTGAAATTGAGTGAATATTTTTGTGTCACTTGAATAGAACATGCGTTTTGTTTGATAGTCTACTTTGGCACGTGCTCACTGAGTTTTCGTTGATCGAACTTTTTTGTGATTTTCGACGATTGCCTTTAATATAAAATTAAAATGGGTCGAGGAAAAGCCTTAACCGAGGAGGAAAAATAAAGGCATACAAGGACTCTGGCCTATCAATTGCAGAAATAGCCAAAAAAAATATCAACAGGAGCCGACATGTCATATCGGGATTCTTAAATAATGACACAGTGTGCTCACCGATGCAGAAAAACGCCTCATATTAAGAAAAGCGTCAAATTCTCACGACTCTGTTGCGAAAATTTGTGAAAAATTTGATGTAAAGGCTAGTCTATGCACTGTCCGTCGCGTTATTTCGAAGACTAAACACCTAAAGAAGAAGAAGAAGCCTCCCCTTAACCCGGCAACAAAAGCGCAACGCCTAAATTTTTGTCGCGAGCATGTGGCCTGGACCTCGCAGTGGCATAGCGTGGTCTTCTCAGACGAAAAAAAGTTTAATTTAGAAGACCCAGATGCTTATAGTTACTATTTCCATGTTCTACGCAAGGAACCTCATCATTTGGACCGTCTGCATAGCCGAGCTGGAGGTGCTATGGTGTGGGGGGCCATATCCTACTATGGCACCTGAAAACTAAAATTTCTGTCATCAACGATGAATGCGTTATGTTACAATGAAATGTTGAAAGAGGCTTTTCCACATTTTCACAACCTTTTTGGACCTCTACCATTGAAATATCAACATGATAATGCGTCGATACATACAGCTCGGTTTGTAAAATCCTATATACAGAGCCAAAATGTGGAAGAATACCATCTGGTTAAAAAAAAAAAAAAACAATTAAGTCTATCATCAGTGGTTCGGGAGCAGTGAGCGATAGAAAACATACTTAGGGGGTGTCCTATTCAAGTGATGAGGAGTGTATAAATCAGCTGAATTGAATTAATTCATGCAGAACTCAAAAAGCTATCTGAGAAAGTTAGCTAGCGACAATATCTTCTAAGTATTATTTAAAACCACAATAATTCCGCTACAGAAATTTGTTTTGTGCTCCAAGAAAACATGCTACACACTCATTGCTAGATTTCAATACAATATTAACATTATCTCTTACATTTCAGATACGCGACATGATTTTCCAAAAACATCCATCAACCAACTAAAAGCAACCACAAAAAAACAAAACGAAATTTTCAACTGCAAGTCTATTTTACGAATAATATATGCTCCTATTAATATTATTAAGAATTATTAAAAAAAAAAAACAAAAAATTAATAATTATTATTATAAAACAAAACCGAAAAACCAACAATAAAATTAAAAGACATTATAAAAGCCAACAGAAAACACGCAAAGTCAAGAGCGCATGCCAATTTTATTAAAATGTATTGAATAAAACTATATAACGAAATTCGGAAACTATTCTGCTTAAGCACAGTATGGAAAAGATGAGAAATAATCAAGTAGAAAAAGGACTACACATAAAACATGCTCAAGAATTTAAGAGAATTTAACAGCTGTGTCACGGAAATCTTCAAATTGCACGCATAAAATTTAGTTTTATGCATGAAATTTGAAGATTTTGTGGCGAAAGATTGTTCTTCCCGATTATGGGCATCATTTTGTACAACTTTTTTCTGTACTTGAGCATTTCTTGTTCGAAACGTACTTGACTGAGCTTTATAAGAAAAATATAATAAACTAGTTTTGTGATTTATGTTAATATTTTGTAATAGCTGAAATTAAATTGAAGAAGATTTGTGTAAAAGATTTGATAAATTTTAACTTATCATATTTAGTTGCTTTTGTTGTGTATTAAAAAAAAAAAAACAAAAAAAAAAAGAAAGAAAAATGTGAAAATATTTTTTATTCTAATTGCTGCTATAAAATTGTTCGTTGGGGTACAGAACTTGCTATAAAAACGTAAATATAACGAACGGCATACATGAACTCTAGATTACACATGTACAGTGTTAAGTAAATGAGCTAAATCACTTATATAAAAAATAAAAATTTATATATATACTTACATAATATATATATATATATATATATATATATATATATATATATATATATATATATATATATATATATATATATATATATATATATATATATATATATATATATATATATATATATATATATATACATCTATGTATACATACGTGTATTTAAATTTTAGTTTTTAAAAATGTAATAAAAAAAAGAAAAACCATAAAAAAGTCAGTCTATCTAACAAAATAATTCTCAAAAGCATGAATTGAAATGAAAAAATAAAAGTGATTTATCTGGTATCGAAATTGTTATGAAAAAGACTTAAAAACGCTGACATTTTCGCAACACAAACAAAACAAATATTTTCTACAAATAATATTCCAAATTATTTTGATGAGTATTTCTTAATTAATGTAATTAAACGATTTGGCTTAGTAGTTTATAATGTGATATTTTTTTGGCATTATTCTCATTTTGTAATAGAAAGCTACGTTGAAAAATTGATGTAGTATACACACAAAAATTGTGTGAAAAAATATATTTAAACTTTCTCTTATTTTGTAAAGATGCAATTAATGCAAACTTAACGATTTTCTTGAAATGAAACATTTTAAAACTCAAATAAATATAATACAAAAACATATAATTCATATATAAAAAAAAAGTGATTCGTTTATTTTAATGAGTACATACATATACAGAGTGGCGGATAAAGGACTTAATGGTTTGAATTTGTTTATAAATATTTCATTTGTAAATTTTGTTTTTTAATTTTTCAAAGAAGACTAGGGAAATTAAAATAGAACGGATTGTTGCGCACAACAGTAAAGCAAAATGCTGATTTCATGCACAATTCGATAATAAGTGATGTAGTCAATTTGCAGTTAAATGCCTAAGTTCCAAATCTATAAGACGTTGATAATCCCAGTCCTAGCTATATGGCGCGGAAACATGAACTCTGACAACATCGAATACAGCGTCTTTGGTAGAAAGATTCTTTGTATGATATTTGGACCTGTTAGAGTTGGCAACGAGTTTAGGATCTGCACGAACAACGAATTGTATGATGAGTATAACATAGGCCAGCTCATAAAATACCAGCGGCTGCAGAAGGTTTACATGGGGAATCTAAACCAATTAGGTGGCCGGCATCAGAGAGGACAGAAACAGATCTCGGATGAACTCAATAAACATGGTATTTTTAACGAATGGCACCGGCTTGCAGAAGACTATAGCGACTTGTGCCTCTACCTACGTTTTTTTTTTTTTTTTTTAATTATTTATTTTGATAATTAGGTTTTGATCTTATGCTAGTCTCTGATCGAGCTCTCGGGCAATAATAAATCTTATGGGCCATCTCGTGCGGCCATAACTGCTATACTTTTGTAGGTCCATATTAGTAAGTAGCTTAGTTAAAAAGCAAAACTGCAGAATATCAGCTACGCAGTAACCAAGATCACTTCATTAGTAGAAAATTACACCCGTTTAAGTGAAATGTTTTCATATTTCTTTAAAAATCAAGCGAGTGCTGCACCTAACATTAATGCTGCTCAATATTAAACTAATTTATATGGCTCTACAACCGTATATCGGTCATGGGCACACGTAGGAAGGCGCAACAGTCTATTTGCTGGTATACCAAGTTAAGACAGGGTGTTGAAAAACTTTATTCTCATCGTCTTTTCGAAAGCGGCCTTAAAATCGAAAAATGTTCAGGAATGTTGTAGAATAATCATTTGGTCAACGATCGACCGCTTTGGTCTGAAGCCACACTGATACTGTTTTATTAGTGCATCCCTGTATGACTCCAGCTGCTTACACAGTACGCGGAACAGAATTTTATATTCAATTAAAAGCAGACTTAATCCACTGTAGTTCGCGCAGAAAGCGTGGTCTTCTTTTTTGAAGATAGGACAAAGAATACTGAGATGCATTCCTTAGACTATATCTTGCATAAGAGTTGGTGCATACGTCTTAACAACTCTTCGCCACCGGTCTTGAATTGTTTAGCTGGCAGCTCATCGGAGCCTGCCACTTAGTTATTCTTCAGCTTCTTAATTAATTACTACAAGAAAGCCATCATCAATTAGTGGTTCTAGAAATATTTCTCTAGTGGCTGCATTGTTCTCTTTATCACCTCTAAGTAGGTTAAAGTATTTATTTCTCCGTACTCTCATAGACCAGACTTCCATTTTTGTTCTAGCAAAAAGAAACTTCGCGCCTAAAACGTTCCGTCAGACTCTTGATATTTTGATAAAATTTTGGAGCACATAACACCTTCAAGCTCACGCCTATCTTGCTTATTCTTGAGATATCGCTCTTCAGCAGCTCGCACTGCTCCCGACTGCAGAAATCTTCTATCTATCTTCGCAAGAGCGGCATCCTTCGCATAGAGAAGTTCTTCAATATCGAACGTTGTTTGAACATTTTTTGACTATCCACAAGTGTGGTTCCAACAAGATTCCAAGAAGCAATAACGGCTTCAATTCGCCGCCGTGTTCGACGGATTTAATCGTTCCCGACTTTCTTTGTGCTTATCTTCTATATATATAAAAATGGAAGTATGTATGTAGGTTCCCTATAGACTCTGAAACCGCTCAACCGATTTTGATCAAATTTTGTGGCAATATTCAAAATAGACCCGTGGGTGATCCTGTCATGTTTCGTGGCGATTGGATAAACAAGAAATTTTTTTTGGATTTTTTAGAATTTCCTTCCTTTTTTTTGTTTTTGTTTCAATAAGTGGAAGGTGGGAAAGGGGGAAGGAGTGGCAGGGGAAAGGGGACGGCCGCGTACAACGTCACGGGGACCTACTAGTTTGAAATAAAGAGTGTACACCAATAATCATAACATTTAAAACTTTGGGAAAGAACATGGTTTGGAAAGAGCACGATTTATATAGCAAAAAATCTCTATAATTTGCGAGACGTTATCTTTCACTTTAGTCAACAAAATACTTCATTAAAAATATGCCCCTCGTTCGTGTTTTCCCATTCGAATAATTTGTTCGGATTCGGTTTCGTTAAAATGGTCCGTATTTCAATTTCAGAAGAATTTTTCTAGTTGAATTTTCCAGACCGTGAGAATCGGAATTCCATGCTGCCATTTCCAAGTGAAATCCGAAGAAATTATTCGGTACATGGGCGAAGTTTGGTACATCTGAATTCGGTACATCTGAATTTAAAAAGTTTAAAACCTATTCCAACCATAAAGTCCTTTCCGCACCACCGTGTAGCATCAAAAGTAATACATGTTAACTATATAATATTGTGTATATATTTATAGGCAACTAAAAAGTTATACACAGAACGAATATTTAATTCTTCTTGGCACGTATCAACATTTCCACAAATTTTAACGAATAGTTGTGTCCACGAAAACCATGCCACTCAATGCCTTTGCCTGGATTATCCAGAGATTGGCCAGATAAATACAAACCATTTAAATTACTGCAATTAAGGTACAATATATATACATATATTAATTTAATATAGTCGTACAATAACTACACATGCTTACCTATAGCCGCAATTATCATACCACCAGGCGCCCTTGGTTTTTACTGCACAATTGCCTTTGTCATTATCATTATCGCGATCGTATGTTGTGAATTTCTGTGCTATGTGTGCATTAAGCTCATCTCCAGCATCGCCGGCGTACGTGCCCAATGTTTTTAGAATATATTGCTCGGATTCTTCACCAATTGCAAAAGAATCATATTTTGCGTATTTTTGTTGTCCATCGAAATCCTTCATTATAATGAGAAGTTCATGTGGCTCAAAAGCAGTCATGGCATATAAGCTATCCAAGCCAATGAAAAAGCTGCCCTTAATATTGCCAAAACCGTTTTTATATTCGGACCAGTTGCGATAGAAGTTAACATGATCATCGATACGACGTTGTATGACTGTCCAGTTACCACTTTCACTGTCAATTGAATACATATTGATATATTTGCAGATAACATGAAAGGATGCGTATCCAATGAATGGCACATAGATAGTATGTACGCCATTGACTAGTTGTACACAACTGCTGGGCAACTCTGCTGTAATTTGAAATAAATAAAGATATTAATATGTAGAAGATCAAAGTAACATAAATAACTACCCGAAGCGGCGGCTGTAAATGCCTCCAGTTTATATTCCATTATACTCAAAGTTATATTACTAGCCGTCGCAGCTTCTTTGAACACTTCAAGTTGCTGTTCTACAGTTTTCAAACCTAAATTAATAGCCGACACAGACTCTTTAAACGATTCAAGTTGCAGTTCTATATTCATCAAACTTATATTACTAGCCGACGCAGCTACTTCAAACGTTTCGACAAGCTGTTCTACAGTCCTCAAACCTAAATTATTAGAAGACATAGCTGCTTTAAATGATTCAAGTTGCTCTTCCATAATCTTCAAACTGGAATTAAAAATATATATAAAGAAATGTAGTAAAAGATATAGAAACCACTTACCGATTGTCAAAATTGCTAAGCTTGTCGTCAAATCTGAAACGGTACGTAAATTTCCATTAATTTCCATCGTTTTACAAAAGATGCTGATACTAATATGTGCACCCAAAAATGAATTCCCTACTACAATCCCAAGCGTCAAAATCATGTGGTAAACCTGCCCATGTATCAAAATCTATTGCAAAGCTTAGATTCCATAGTTCTAAGCTCATGCTCTGAATCAGCTGACTGTTGTGCACTATGACCTGCTCAATCCACAGAACAGATATACGATAGAATCATTTTTCAGCACGACAATTCTCGGGACCATTTGAGAACGCTCAAGTGCAAAGTCCTCAACCAACCGCTCTATTAACCAGATATTGCTCCTTCCGGTTACCACTTGTTCTGATCAATGAATTTTTGTTTGGCTGAGCACTACTCGCGGAATTCGTGGAAATCAAAAAGTGGGTCGATTCATTGCATAAAAAATCGAACAGTTTTTTTCGATCCGTATGCTAAGTAGTAACAAAGTTACTTTGCTTTTCTTAGTAAAAGGCTCAGGTTCTATCATTAGCATTGCCTGTGCTTTTCTGCCTAGCTTATCTGCCTGCTCATTGTTGTGATCCGGTACCCACAGCAGAGTACGAGTTCTTCCAATAGGCCATTTGCATCAAGCAATAGCTTTATCTTAACTACGTTGGAGTTAGGTGCCGTCAACGCAGCCTGTGTGTCTGATAGAATTGTAATATTACAGTTGTGATAGCCTCTACCTAAGATGCACTGCGCATAGCTAATTATTGCACACATTTTTTTCTTGGAAGATACTGGTGTGTTTTCCCATTGACCTAGACCTGCACCAATCTTCCGTCAAGATTCTATCCGTATAGCACTTGATGGTGTGTGTGGTTTTAGTACGCATGAACTTTCCGAAGTCCCCAGTAAAGAGTGTATACAATTCACTATGATTGGGTCTACTCCCCTATCTACTAGAGCGATACATATTGTCGCGTGAATTGCATTCTCAAACGCTCTCTCAATGTCCAGAAAGGCACATAAGATGATCTCCTCTCCTTTCGTTCAATGGATGCCTGAATTGCTCCCGTCAGGTTATGCAGTCGACTTTCCCGCCATGTATGCATGTTGGTCTCTGTGTAACGGTCTCCGACGCAATACTGTTTCTCGAATGTGCTTGTCTTTCTCCATTGTTTTGAACAAAAATGATGTCTCAATGCATTGGGTGGGGTTGCATTCTTTCTCCACGCCTTAGGGATATAGACAACTCTTCTCCAAGGGGTTGGGATATGACCTAGTGCTAGGCTACTGGTAATAGTCTTCTGCAGTTTTGGGAGTATTTCTGTTTCCCCGTTCTGCAGTAGGGCTGAAAATATTCCATTTACTCCCGGCGATTGGAAGGCTTTAAAAGTAGATATGCCTCATTTTAGTTTTTCTTCACTTATCACAAACTTAGCGAATTCTATATTCCCCCTGTTCTTACGTGCGACTCCAAAATCCAATACTGATGACTTTCAGACATACCATTTTCCCGCCTCAATTTCCATGGTTTTTTGTAAGGAATACTTTATCTGTGTATCGGGAGCCCATTGACTGCGACTATCGCCGAATTTGTTCGATTGTTTATTGTAGCCAATCCTCTCCAAAAAATGGCACTAGCAATACAATTTTTGAAAACCTCATGTGTTTCCTTCAAATATTATCGTAGTTTACACTGTGATAGTTGGATGTGTCATCAAATCTCGCTATTTTCTGGAGAGAATTGGCTTAAAATGGTATAATATAAGCAATATGAGAAAGTTGGATAAAGTCTCAATCATTGGTGTGCCGTAACAGAAGAAGTATTGCTTACAAACATCTTGCGAATCGAGGCGGGAAAGTGGTATTTCAGATAGTCATTCGTATATATTCTAGTGTCAACTATTGTTGTTTTCAACACTGATACCAAAAACAGTTTGGAACATGTATTTCCCCCATTGTCGTTCCTAAAATTGATGAAGTAACACCACTTCACTATAACTCGTGAGGACTAAGTCAGCATTATAGAAAAGCATAATGGGTTGCTGGAATAGTTATGTTGTGATGTTATTTTCTAGAGAGGATTGATATAAAGAAACGCATGAAAATTGCAGAAAGAAGCATTGTATTACTCTACACCCGTGCTGAATAACTGAATTATGTGTCTAAAATCAGGAGACAATTTACGTATCAAATTTATAGTGTAAATGTAAGAGTTGCGTGTAAACTATTTCCCATACAAATTTTGAAATTTTTTTTACGAGTCTCGTACATTTCCGAGCTTACATGGTTTATGAGACAGTTACGAGTTTGTTCAGTGCTCATTTTTGTACCGATAAGACACAAACATACTGTCAATGGAAATAATGTCATCAAAAGTTTGACTGGAAGGTGGGAAGCTTGTACCGTTCCAACGCACTAACAACTCACATATATAGGTGTCCTATTCCAAAGGTACAGTTTAGTAAACTGGTAAGCATCTTGTTTAGACTTTAAGAACCAATAACTTAGGGTGACATATATGATTAGTACGATTCTTTGACAAATACTCGTATTTCTGCTCAGTTCAAAAATATTTTAAGTATTATACATAGTGAAACAAATTGAAATCACTTACTGTCTGGAAACATTGCTTAGGTGGTCATCCTCAGTGGTCGTGTCATATCTGGAATGAAAGAAAAAAATTATAAAATTTAAATTTTCCATCATATTTGTTTGCTATAACTTGCAATATTAATTACAAATATATATTTGATGCTTTTCGGTATGAATATATCTAAGTATAATATTTGTATATATTTCCTTGTACATTGTACTTTAAACTTTACCTTTATATCTAGGTATGTATCGTATTTCAGCAAAAACTACTAATACAAAATGCATTTCGGACTGAATGATTCATGAAAAAAAGTATTTAGTTGAAATTTAAACAGTAGTAGTTGCTTTGTGTGACTTAAGTAGATGCCTGCTAAATTTAAGTTTTTTTAAAAAGTCGCCCCGCAAGTGAAAGAATATGTTGGTATACTGTAGACCTTTGAAAATACGACCTCCAAGGCGTCTATCTTCGCATATAATGAAACTAAGAACTGATCTACTCAACTCAACTGACTGTTAGGAAAAAATTCGTGCTTGCAGAGAGTGTGTATCATGCTGAAGGAGAAGAAAATAAAGAAAATATAAACAAAATGGAGAAGTTGGTCCAACAGTACAGACAACTAGTTTTCATACCACAAAAGCTTTCATAATATCACAATATTGAAACGATCTAGTAAGTGCTTTATACGAGGTCTCAACTAATTATAATCTACAAAGCAATAAGTTTTTTGTTGGAGAAAAGAGAGAGAGAGAGAGAGAGAGAGAGTCGTGATATCTCTAAATGATTAACTAAACACATCTCTAAAATCTTAAAAAACATCACTTTATATTTAAAAACTTGCACGCCTATTCGTGAAACGTTGCAGATAGTAATTGCTTCTTTTTTTTATTGTGTTCGAAAGATCTTACTAACGGTTTAATTCAAAGAATTATAGCTTTAATATTGTGGGAGTTATAGACCATTTGTCACTGTACTACAGTTTCGAGGAGAGTAATTCTGTGACCGACATACAGACAGACGAAAAGTCATGCTGACACATAAATGTGTGCAGGGTATAAATATTTCGATAATTACACATATTATAATAAATTGAAATCACTTACTGATCGGAATAACCGCTTAAGTCATCTTCAGTCATCACCCCATATCTGCAATGAAAGGTAAATAATTAATTTGCATACTCGTAACTTAAAATTATCATTCCTTTTTAAATAAGAATTAGGCTCACTCACTCTTCCACAAGAAGTCTTGCGTTACAATGCACATAAAATAGCGTCAAAATAAAAAATATCTTCAACATGACTTGTATACTTGCAACTGGCGATCGTTGCGATGAATTCTAGACGGAATCTTGCGTTGAACTGATTTTAATATTGTAAATACGTAACTCCGAATGCACATTGGAAGTCATTTATCTATAAATGTGTATGTGTATGTATGAATTTTAGAGTGACCACGTTTTTTGCTTGCAGTCTCCCCGTTGAAAAACACGAACACATGAATAGAGAATCAGCACGAGCACATGGCCACACGATCATACAGCGCCATCTAACAACGATCTTGACGAAACAGCAGAACGAAACAACAACAACAACATGGAAGGAAATGTCATTTTGCGGTCTGCTGCTCGACTTACATTCTTCATAACTCAGGCCAGCATGGTCGGGATCGATTTGATCTGTTCGATATCTACCCTATTGTCTTCAGAATTCAGCAAAGTTATATCTAAACTGCAAGCAAAAGAGAAATCCGTCGCTCTCACAGAGTCTTAGTTACGCTGGCAGAAGTTTAATATGTGTGTGTGCGTTTGTATTTAATGTAAAGCCTATTTGTGTTTGATTCGTTGTGTAAGTGACGATTATTTAAGCGTTTAACGTACAAAATATTTAAACGATTTAGATAAAATATTGATTGTGAACATCTGCAAATGAATAAATTTCAAATGGTATATTTTTTGTCGAAATCTGTCGAGAATAGCAGAAGTCAGAAAAAAACCAAAAACGTCTATTAATATACGGGTATACCGCTCTGTTCTAAATTTCGATCCAAATAATTTGATTGGAATGAATTTCATTAAAATGGTTTATTTTGTCACTTTTAGAAGGATTTTGCGATTTTACTTTACTTCCGTATTTGACTGAACCGTACCATAGTACGATTTATAATCACAGTACCAATTGGCAATGAAATCAAATCGCAAAGTACTTCTAAAAGTGAGAAAATGGACAATTTTAATGAAATCGATTCCAATCAAATTATTCGAAATCTAAAACAGAGGATGTGGAACTTCGCTTTGTTTATGTTGTATAAAAACAAAAAACAACTTCAACTTAAGCATATATATTTTTTTCACACTCTTAATGAACATTAACAACTCTTTACTACTGATATTAGTCGTCTCAGTATTGTTTACCTATTAAACTAATGTAATGGTTGTTTTTTTAGATTGTTTTTAGATCTATTTATTTACTGCAAAATATTGATCAGCGATGGTTTTAAATTTGTCACATTTGATGCGAGAAAAATCTAATGGTGATCCATCAGCTACCAGCACATTCCAAAAAAAGCACGGCTTGAGCGATTGATATGCTTGCTTCTTAAAAAACGAAGAAAATGCTTCAGTCACCGTCAATGGCGCCCGATATTAGACATGATGAAACATTTTTTGTTTCCAAAAGTACATGAACATGGTTTGGAAGCTGAATGGTTTCAACCGGATGGCGCTATATGCCATACTTCTGGAGTAACTATCGACTCATTGATGGAAAACTTTGATGACAACATAATCTCCAGAAACGTTCCAATTACCTAGTTGAAATGTTGTATACAAGTTAATGGGATCGAAGGGGGTAGGCAAAAGGGGTGGTAAAGTAAAGAGAGGTAAGGGAAGGGGAATGAGGGCAGCGTAAGCGGTGGAAGGGACAGGAGAAGAGGGGTATGAGAATTGGAGGTAGAGTAAAGGAGCATGAGGAAGGTGGGACAGGGGGAAAGGGGAAGGGAGTACCGCGCCGGGTACCAGCTAGTAATAATTCTTCATTTTTGTTTAATGGATAAGTTCCATGAATGATTCTTAAGCTACATGCAAATCATTTGGCCGAACACATCATGTTTCCAACTGATAAAATTAGCGAAATTTCTTGCATTTCTGATCGTGGTTATCGCTGTTCTAAGTAGATACTTTTTTCTATAACATTCAATTTGCTGAAGTGGAAAGTTATTTTGCCATTCTCTTGCGAACAGCTAAATTATGATTCTTTTGCAAACGGCTCAAGCAGCTCACAAACGTCCGTTAGGATACGTATACCCTGGGTAAGCCACGGAATCTTCGAGGTGAGCAAGATGTGAGATTGCAACCACTCCCATTAATTAGGGGTTGGTGCGCTGGATTTGGTGCCGACCATCGCAAAACAACATTTGCCAGTGAACACACAGAGGAAGTCTCGTAAACGATTTAAGGCCAATGATCGATAGGCTAAGAATTTCAACATTAGCCTGATTTGTGCACACGTTCCGACGGAACTCGCAGACGATGTGGCCAAAGATCACGATGTAAAAATCGTGATTGGAAGGAATCTTTGGTCCAACTGTAGAAAAATGTAGCCTTCACAACGCTACATCCAGCAATGGAGAGAGGCTAATTGATTTCGCCGCAGGTCGGAACATGGTAATCACTAGCACCAGATTTCCACTCCGTAACATACTGCGTGAAGGCTAATCAAATTGATCATATTGTGATCGATGGAAGCCACGCATCGAGCGCGTACTACCGTGGAATAATTCTCCTTTCAATTGGATAACAAATTTTGACTCGCATACTGTGTAAACGGCTGGAGTTTTACACGGATGCACTGATAGGACAGTATAAGTGTGCCTTCATACCAAAGGAGTCGACCAGTGACCAAATATCACTCTACGACAAATGCTGGACAAGACCCGTGAGTACAACAAAGATGCACACCACGATAAAAAGGCTGATAAAAACGATGTTCTTCAAAGCCCTATCTGAACTTGGTAACCCAGCAAAGATCGTTCGTATTTTTTCCAGATGACGCTATCACACACCCAATGCGTGTCAGAGTAGAAAAGAACCTCTCCGGACACTTTGATACTAAGAGAGGTTTCAGGCAGAGTTATGCTTTATAGTGCGACTTTCTTAATATCTTGCTGGAGTACATCCTATGCCAATGCCCATAAGTAGAACGGTCGGGCACGGTCTTCCATAAGGAAGTGATGCTACAAACGAACGACGAGTTAGCAGTGCTTTCTCTGAGATTGAGAAACAGTCACGTCAGAAGAATCACGCTTAACCTTAATCTTAAGCTTGTTACAGTAGAAGTAGAGTTCCTCTCGATGTACGAGAAGACCAAATTACCAAATGACATCAACGGATACAGCGTCTTTGGGTGTGCTCGAGAGAAAGATTTTTCGTATGATTTTTGGTCCCTTTACAGTTGGCGTCGAGTTTAGGACCCGTGTGAACCACGAGCTGTATGAGCTTTATGATAAGGTTGCACTGGGCTGATCACCTCATCCGGTTGAAACCTGAAGCTCCAGCACTAAAGGTTTACACCGGAAACCTGTACTTGATTGCTGGATGTCGTCTGATAGGATGTCCGAGCTTAAGATTTGAATAAGCTCTGCATTGCTAGCGACTGGCGCCGGCGTGCAGTAAACTACACCGAATGGTGTGCTTTCCTATGTGCCTTCGAAATATTTTTCTGTGTAATAAAAAGTTGTTACTCTCTTCGCATTGAGAAAAACAAATACTTTAAAGATATAAACATTATATAGGTCGCTAATAAAACTTACATTTTGTTTTGAATATATAGTTTTATCTATTTTATTTCTTAAAATGTTTTTTTTTTTACAAAATATTTTTTTTTTTTTTAAGTTATTGTAGATATATTACATGGCTAAATTGTAAACATTACCAAAAAAATCAAAACCCACCACATAAACACAACACAATTATAGACGTAAAGTACTCAAATATGAAGTTATTAATATTTAAACTAACACTTGAAGAAAGTCATAATCTACAAGGTTTTCATCATACTCTGAGCTACGGCGAAGTTTCAGTAATGATACAAGTTAGCTCTCATAATGAATATTTTTTAACATAGAGTGTGTAATGGGAAATATTTATACTATTAAAAGAATAATTTGTGTATTTGTGTATTTTTAACATTATACAATATTATTGTACTATGAAATATAAAACCAATGAGTAACAATCGATGGACTTCAATATGAATCAATGAAAATTTGTGTCTCATATTTTTCAAATAAATTGAAATGGTTGTTAAAAAAATATTATAATAAGTAATATTAAAATTTCTTCTGAACAAATTATCCAAAATCTTTAGTAAATTGGTATACATTAAAAGATGACTTCATATTTGAGTAACGAACTTTAGGTAGACACATTTCTTTGCTTAACTATACACCAACATTGAAAAATAGAACCCCATTTTATATTTTAGATAGTACATAAATAGAAAACGAAAAATTTAGCAATAACATTTTAGACATGATGAGGCTTACAAATACATGCCATTGACTAGAAAATCGGCTTCTTGCGAATAGGGTGTTTTGCCACCCAAGCGACGCGCTCGTCGTCCCACTGTGCGCATGCGACAACCGATGAGAATCGCCAGTGCTGCGGTGACCAGAAGTCCAAGCGTTAGCGAAAGTACGGCGCCGCCCGGACGTTCTGAGTGTCCGTCGTGATCTCGAAATTCGAGCGCAAGATTATCGTGTATCATTCTGTATTGCTCATGTACAACGGACACTGGTGCTGGAGGTGGTGCCGTTGCAGTATGATGTTTTTGCTGCTCCAGTGACAGCTCAATGGGATCCTTTGACTGTGATGCCTGCGTTTCTTCCTTGGCTAATTTGGATTTGAGTTTCTTCTTGTGTTTGCGTTGCTTCTGCAAGATAAATTATTAAATTAAGCAAGAAAGTTTTTAAATGTTAATAATTTTGACTTTACTTTTTTTGGTGGCTCGGTGGATTTCTCTTCGTAGTCCTCGTATTCCTCATCCATATCGTTACTGGTTTGCTTGTCGTTTGTCAGCACGGCTGTGCCCGCAGCAATGGCTTCGGCATTGGCGGCCAAAATGGGCGGTTGCACGCGCTGCGTTTGACTTAGTACAATATTATTCGGATTGGTGGCAAGCGTTTTGGCCGCAGGCATTGGTGGTATCATGGCAGGTCCTTGTACACCTTCGTTTACTATACTATACGAAGGACCTGATGCTAGTTGTTGCTGTATAGTATTAGCGTTGGCGTTGAGCGTCGGACTCAGCTGTTGTTGTGTCTGTTGTGGCCATGGAATATTTGGTGGCAACAATATGTGTCCTTGCTGTTGTTGCAACTGTCCTGGCAGCTGTTGCGGCAATGTTTGCATTGACTGTTGTTGTTGTTGTGGCTGTAATTGTGGCATATAGATTCCTGTACGCTGCATTGCCACCGCATACATTGGATTCAATGCATTGGCATTTGTATTGGTTGATGTGTAGGCTGGTACAACATTCGGACCGTTGGATATCTGTAAACCACCCTTGTGGCTAAAGATGTGACTGTTGTGATCAACTAAAAGTGCAGAGACGAAATATATATATGTATATATATATATGTATACCAAATACATAGTAGATTTTGTTCTTTAATCTAAGTTATACTGAGTGGAGTGTGTGTGGAGTTGTAAAGGAGGCAAATGATGTTTTTTTTTTTAATTCGCAAAATATATGCATTTCGGTAGAACCAAAGCTTTAATAAACTTTAGAAATAAAATAGGAAAACAATGCGTTGTTACATACAAAACGAATTTTATAATTTGCAGGCAGTTTAAGTTAAGACTTATTTGTTGGAATTTCGACTCATATTGAAAGCGTCATTTCAAACAACACACCAAAACAACGCTCAGAAATTGTTAAATTTTACTTTACTAGAAACTCCTCAATTGTCAACGAGTCATCATGATGGAAGAAGCCCACCTTACGCTGTATGGAAGCGATAATACGCAGAATATTCGTTACTGGGGAACTGAACACCCACAATTGATTCATGATGTGGCTCTCTACTCGCCAAAAGTTACTGTTTGGTGTGGTGTATGCGCTGACAGAGTCTTTCTTTGAAGACGACTCCAGGACCACCGTTACGGTCAATGATTCTTGATTATTTGGCACCAATACTCAAAGAAATGGTATTCACTATTACTGGTTTCAACATGACATCGCCACATGTCACACTGTCGAATAGTGACAATTATGATTCGCCGCCACGGTTTCCAGATTTAACGGCTCTTGATTTTTTTCTGTGGGGATATCTCAACGAAAAAGTGAATGCGGATCGGCCAGAGACTCTAGAGTAGCTTAAGAACAATATTTGCCGAGAAATTGCAGCTATTCCCAGAGAAATGTTGGAAAAAGTGATGGAAAACGCCAAAAAAAGATTAAATCTTCGCGTGCCCGATGTCATCTTCCACAAATGATCAAACACATTGTACAGGACCAAATAAAGTTACCATAAAATATAAATGAAGTTTTTGTGTTTTTTTTTTCAAATTATTAAAACAAAAAAAAAAAAATAAAAAAAATGTGTGACCACGAGAAGACGTACCCCATATATATTATAATAAATCTTATTTATACTTATATGTATTAGGCATGAATAATTTAAAGCTTAATGCAATTCATATATAAACAATTTGTACCGGTTCAGGTCAAATTGTTTATATATGAATTTTTGTCTGTATTATTGAGTATTGAGCTTAATTATTAGTCATCCTATAAGTCAAATAGTAATACATAAAATAACTAATGTAAAAGCGTATGTCAAAATTTAGTTTTGTACGGAAAGCAAGTTAGGAACCAACGAAAATATATGATATTATTATTCTAACATTTTTTTGTACTATTTCGTAGCCCTAACTAAAATTTAACCATAGTTATGAAACGGATCTAAAACCGTCCAAGAACTGTTTGTGATGTATGGTACTAAATATTGTTTAATAAATTCTACGTAACTATTTATGACGAGTATAATATTATCTAGTTTCAGTTTTGTTTTTATCCGGCTTACCAGAATTTGTTATATCGGCTTGTTGTTGTTGTTGTTGTTGTTGTAACTGTTGTTGCTGCAGCTGCTGAGCATCAGCAATGATTTTTCTATTGGCCCAGGCAGAAGCATCCTCACGGTTATTAACAATAGGCGGTGTAGCGGCTCCGGTGGCTGCAGCCCCAAGGACAGGCTTTTGTTGCAATTGTTGTTGCATGCCTGTTAACTGCAACTGTTGCTGTTGCTGTGGCGTTTGTGGTTGCTGCTGTTGCACCAGTGTCTGTTGCTGATATTGACCAACAACTGGCTTTGGTAATGTCTGATCATCGCCAGTGGTTTTCTGTGCATTTACAACGGATGATGAAGATATAGAATTGCACTGTTTACAAAAATAAAAGACGGTATAATTAATCAATAATATTATCAAATGAAATTATAAGTATTAAGTATAACACACCTCCGGTCCCTCATCGCTGCCATCTTCACACTGTGGTATGCCATCGCAGGCATTGTACACGGCAATACACTCGCCGGAGTGACAAGTGAATTGAAAACGTCCACAATGTGCGCTGTTGTTGAGCGCTGCATACAAGTGTATAGACAAATTGTTAATTTATTTAAGCAATAATTTTCAGCACACCCACCTTTCTATGTATAGCTGCCTGCTTCCGCTGTATCAAGTTGTGGCACACCCAGCGCACTCGTCGCTGCGGCCATAGACGGCGGCGGTGCGATTCGTTCGCGCGTTTCCGGTTTAACTTTCAGATTGGTCAACTCCCATTCCTGCTGTGATATGTTTGCACTGCCGATGTGTGGCAATTGGGGGTGCGGTGTACTTAACTCGTTTGTGTGGCGCACCTGTGGCGTCAGCACCGCACTCGTATAGTTTGCATGTCGCGTAAACTTACAATGGAAATTCTCCGGAGGTCCACACTCAAAGAGATAGCAATAACCGCCACTCTTACTCTCGAATATATAGACATCGCATGCATCCGTTTCACAGCACAGTCTTTCGCATTCCTCCATGGTATCTAGCTCGAGACCCTGAAGATATTTGCCACCGATCGCCTGCGATTCACCAGTGCGTATGATTGTGTTCTTGTGTACATCAAAGTGTCCTGACAAAAGATAGTATTGCAGTTTATTAGTGTATCATTTTAAGCATTAATTTTGTCGACAAATTAAATTAAATTATTATATATCGCAATATCAGACAACATCTGATATTGCGATATATAATAATTTAAATTAAAACCCTAGTCGATAATATAACATTTGTTAAACTTCATTAAACAATACGGGGTGACACAGACAAAATCTCCAAATTTCATTCATAAAACTAAATTTTATGCATGAATTTTGGAGATTTTGAGGCAAAAGAAATGTCGAGATGTGTCTTATCTCTTTTTTCCGAGATCTCAGTTAAGTTATCCAGGAAGGGGCGCCCTAATAACGTCAGTCTCTTCCTACTATGGGCCGGGCAGTGACATAGCAAGTGCTCGACCGTCTCATCCTCCTCGGCATTTCCTCAGTTTCTGCAGAAATCTCAAGGTAAGGTGGTAAGGTGTTACGAGACACTCGTCTCTTAAGAATCCGAACATTAAAATTATCTTTCTTTCTTATATATATGTACATTCTCACTTTATGTCAATATAGCAACAGAACACAATTGATATACATACTGCGAACTAATCGCACTAATTAGGTGGCAATGTGCTGCTGCCCTCTTATTCCCTTTCTCTGCTCACCATTGATCACGATTACCACTCCTTATTTGAACCATAAATTTGTATAGAGACTATATTCTATAGTGTTGTCATCTGCACCTATGTGCCATATTTTGATAGGATTGAAGTAAGATATCCTATTTTTAGTTTAGTTCACCACAAAAACTAGAAAATTGTCTTTAAAATATATCAACTTCGTCTATCTGGGAACAGAAATTACCAGCGACAACAAAGTTAGCCGAGAGATCAGACGAAGAATCACGCTTGCTAATCGCTGCTACTTTGGGCTCAGCAAGCAAATTAGAAGTAGAGCACTCTCTCGAACTACGAAGATGAAAATCTATAAGACACTGATAATCCCGGTTCTGCTGTACGGAGCAGAAGCATGGTCCCTGACATCAACGATTACAGCGTCTTTAGGAGTGTTCGTAAGAAAGATTCTTCGTAGGATTTTTGTTTAGACCTTGCGTCGAGTTTAGGACCCGTATGAACCACGAGCTGTATGAGCTGTATGATGAGGTTGACATAGTCCAGCACATTAAATTCCAGCGGCTGCACTGGGCTGGTCACCTCATCCGGATGAACCCCGAAGCTCCAGCACTGAGGGTTTACGACGGAAACCTGGACTTGATTGGTGGACGGCGTCAGAGAGGAAGCCCGAGCTTAAGATGCAAGATCAGGTCTATGAGGACCTGAAGAAGCTCCGGATTGCCGGCGACTGGCGCCAGCGCGCACGAAACTACACCAAATGGCTTTCCTACGTGCGGCCTTGACCGATAGACGATTGTATAGCCACCTAACTACTAACTAACTATATTGTGAACATCTTTAAATTAAAACCTTTCAGGGTAGGTACAAAAAGTAATGGAGTTGATTTTATTGTGAAGCGACTATAAGGCGCAGCGCGCTAGGGCTGGTTTGGATCGATAGTGGGCAAGTTAGTAAATGAACGCGCGGCCACTCACTGTTCGGATAGTAGGCTTACCTGTGAAATCAATTTATGTGCTTTTACTTAATTTTTTATTTTTGATTAAATATTTCATAGGCCCAAATATTGCACCGAAATGAGTGCAACCCTCCATCTAGCTTCGGTACTACACAAATAATGTATAGATGGTGACACACATTTAACTTTAACTCAGTTGGATCGTAGGAAATCTCAGTAAAGTTTCTGTCATTGTGAAGAAGACATACGTACAATGCTTCGCAGCCTTCTTAAAAGATGTAACTCAGCATTGGTTTCGAAGTTGTCGAAACCGTTGGCTAAAGAGAAATACAATGTGGGAGATATTCGTAAAATTTCTGTATCTGAATATACAAGATAATATTATCTGAATAAACCACGTACTTTTCTTTTATTTTCAACGTGATATTAAGTTTTTGTCGTGATTCCTGCCCGCCAGCGACTACACTTACCTATGCATGACTCCAAATCCATTCGCTTGGCCAGATTATGCGGAACCGCGCCTGGTAGTGTAGCAGCCGCATTAGCCACTGTCTCCGGCTGACCGGCACGTTGCATAAAACCATCGATTAATCGAGCATTATCCATTAAAATTAGCAACGAAATAATTAGAAACCACAAAGTTTTAAACGCGCACATCAGCGTCTTCGCATTGTAGGGCATTTTGGCCAGCTGTTTTCTTTAGACAGATGAAAGATTATAATTTGAATAATATTGAATTTTGTCGTCGTTCTAGATTGATTTTTTATTAAGTTTTACACTAAATTAAATATTTTTTTCACTTGTGAAATGCGCACATTTCGTTATACGAAAATTTTTGCTGATTTTTTATACATTGAAAATATAAATTTCATTTTTTTTCAGTTTTGAAAACTGAGACTATTGATTTTTTCGTTAGAATTTATACAATTAATTTGTTGAATTTGTTTTTTATATCACTAAATTGTAAATGTTTATGGCACATTTGAAATATTTAAGTTTAAATTTGATGTTGATTTTTCAGTACAATAATATTTTGTATAAGTTTGATACCAAATATTTGCTCCGAAATGTTTGTGAAAATGTAAACCATTGGAAAATGCACAAAACATTGAGCTTTTCAAAAAAAACTTCCAATCGGCATTTTCCAAAAGGGTTGTTTTGCGTAGAAAGCTTTTTTACAGCTGTTCGAGCTTATGTTATCGGTCTTTATATAATTTGTATCTAAAAATAATAAACATTTTCGAACGCCAAATCTGTAGTATACTTCTATACATATTGTATTGCATAAATTCTATATAACTTTCCTTCAAAATAGGCCAAAACTAAGCTTCAACTTTTTCCTCCACTCTTTGGAAATGAAGCTTTCAAAGAACATATGTTCTGTTACATATGTTTCATTCCTTTGATGTTTTTTTGCCTTTTCAACCCTAACCTTGCAACAGCCAAAACAATACCCTCAATAGCTATCATTGTCATTGCTATACGCCATATGTATGCAGTTATTATCAGCGCTGGGTAATGCTCCAAGTGAAAAACAAAATAAAATCAATAAAGCTCTGTTCGGATTTTGATAAGGGTGCTTTTATGTGTTTATTTATAAGTAGGCACTATGTACTTGCAAGTAAATACTTTGAAGGTACATGTTTATGTGTATATTTGTGCCTATTTTGAGTATATTATGTATTATCAATTTTAGAATGACTGGGGTGCGCTGTGAAACGCTTTTGTTTCAAAAACAAAAAATTTTAGTTACAGATCTAAGCTTTTGTGCATGTATTCTGGCGTTTTCGAGAATACAATTTGTTACCATCTGTCAAACTTTAAGATACGTGAATAAGAACTACTATCTTCAGTTTATGGGATCAAATAACTAAATATGTTATTTCTTATTAAATTTCAAAGATTGAAGTTTGCATGTTAGCTGAAAAATAGGGATGTTAAAAAGAATACTTAAAAAATGTTTAGTGTACAAAAAATCTTCATGCACATGGCTGTACGCACTACGTTCTGTACGTACTACGTTTACATACGCCTTTTTATGTTTGGCATAAACTCGAAAAACTTAGCTTAAGTCTTGAAACTGTTTTCTTACTTCTTAGTATCATCTACAGAATTCATGGGTAAAAAATAATTATAATTTTATACCGATAGAACCACACCGCCGTCCATCCTCCATATTATCAACAACCATACAACCAATTACACTGTTGTAGTGGACATGCTAGGAGTTCGTGAGACACATAGGTCTATTTTACTTAGTGTTGATAACCGTTTTGCTAGTTTAACGGATCTCTCCAAACAAAATTTTAATTTGATTGTTTTTTGGCCAAAAACCGGAAATTTTTAACACTTTGGCTTCTACTAGCCGAAAATAGCAGAGATACGGAAAATGTAGTCATTCTTAGTCGCAGCAGTGATAGTTTCCAAGATATACTAGGGTCGCGAACACGGATTGTTTAAAAAAAAACGGAACTCTTTAAATTTGGCCTGTATCTCTGAAACTAGCAGAGATGCGGAAAATGTACACATCGAAGAATTGAAGTATGATTCCGACCAAAAATTCGCAATTATTCCTCGCGATTAAAACCCAGGACACCATTAATAACGGCTTTCAAGTGGTTCCATGCATTTGTCAAATTGCAAATTAAATTTACTTTAATTTTATATATGGCTACATTTTCCGTATCTCTGCTAGTTTCGAAAATACTGGTCAAAATGTTAAAAATTTCCTGTTCTTGGCCCAAAAACTTTTAAATTAAACTTTCGTTTGGAGACATCCGCTAACATAGCAAAACGTTCATCACCACTGAATTCAGCGTACTCAAATTAAGTAAGACTTATAAAAAAAAATCGAATCGAACAAATCGTTTTCGAATAGCATTTCCCACAACTAGTCTAAGTGCTATTTGTTGTAGCCGAACTTTCGTTCTAAAATTATTAAATTAGTTATTTAATTAGTTTAAATTAGTTATTTAAATTTCTAATTCTTAACTACTTCTAATTCTAATCAATCTTGGGTATTTAAACTTACAAATTCAGACCAATTTAAATAAAAATAAAGAACCACTCGAAAAGTGGGTATGAAGCGATAAGCTGCTAAAAAAGCAATTCAACCATTATAGCGACAATACAAATTAGTTCAGTGATATTTGTTAATGCTGAGAGCGTTAAGTATGACGAACATGTTGCACTGAACATAAGGCTGGGACGAATAAGCGTATTCGATCTCTTCTTTGTTCCTTTAATGCTGAGAGCGTCAAGATGTTACACTTAACATATGGTTGGCACGTGTAAGCACTTCATCAACAATCAGCTCGAAGAAACAAGATTATGAAGCAACGCTATCGACTGATGCTCGCTCCTTTTTTTCGTATCTTACAATATGGCACGAGGTCCTAAGAAGCATTTGAAGCGTTTAGCCGCACCAAAAGCATGAATGTTGGACAAATTTTGAGGCTTCTTCGCTCCGTGAGTCGCTGCCACTGCTTGAGAAATTGTCGAAAGTATGCCTTGAACGGCGCTGAGGTAACTAAGATTGTGATGCACCGTCTGATCACAGTTGACGGCAAAGTAGGCACCGATCCAACCTACCCAGCTGGGTCGTTGTTAAATAATGAGATAGATTAGTGTAAATAGCACTGAAAAAGTATAAAATACATTCAATATCTTTTATGGTCTTAATAATTTTATACTCAATTATCCGTTGTTTTGTTCTTTGGCTGTGATGAAAGTGTGTGGGTGTGAAAAAAATAAAAAAACCGAAGCAAAAATGAAAAATATATTTTGTTTTGTACTGTTTTGTTTAACGGTTCGGTTAGAATTTATTGTAAAAATTTGGACATTGGTTGCAAAAACTGTAAAATAGTCTTTTTTACCGATAAGCTCCAAATTACTTTTCCTTTTCTTGTTATCGTTTTGTACTATGGCAACTTGTTTCCAAAATCTGAGTCAATCCTGATTTGTTAATTGTATCGCACAACTTTTACAATTTATGTTTGGTGATGATGATCATTTTAAATGTTCAATCGCATTCACCTCAGAAATCAGTGATCGTCATTAACTAATCAATTTTAAAATTTTGTATGGAAATCGTTTTAAATCTAAAACATTTTCATCAAATTTAAAGTTACAAATCTTGAAACTGTTATTAACAGTAACAGCATAATAACAGCGCTGTTTATAACATTCCTCTAATTTACATATGCTGCACTCTCTCACTCTCTCTCTCTCTCTCTTCTCTCTATCGTTCTCACTGCAACTGCGCAGAGAATATCAACTAACAGAAAGTATCTTTAAATCTAAACACCCAAACATGAAAGGCGTCCTTTTGCGCAATTTAAAGATGTTAATGAAAATGTCGTGACAGAGTGTTTGGGGTCGAAGTCGGCTGCTGTCGGTGCATCCCCTAAATACAATATGTATACAACAACACAAAGACTGCGTTTATTAAAACACCCAAAGAACGTTGGCAAACAGCTACCCCTCACATCGTACAGGAAAACAAAGCACTGCTATGGGAGCTATAAACCGCCAGTATAATATACCATGGTGAAGAGTTAGGTTGGAGTTCGTACATGAAATGAGACGCGGAGTAATGCATTTGGTGGAGTGCAAGGCAGACATGCAATAAAAAGTGCTTTCAAGTGTCCGCCACACATACGCACACACACAGGACTCCCCTGCTGGCGCATGTTACCCCAAGAATAGCGACAGCAACAACAACAACAACAACAACAACAACAACAACATTTGATATGTAAATTTCTCAGAAAGTGGGCATCAGAGACAACTACGGCGGCAGGAAACCAACAACCGGCTGACTATAAGACGCCAGTTGCTGCGCTTGTCATATTCCAATTTTTTGTTTTGCATGCTAGGATAATGTATGAAAAACGAAGAGTGCAGCTGACTTTTGACTGAGTTTTAAAATGTATTAGCGAAAATATCCGGCAGTGCTCGGTTTTGAAAATCTAACTCCTCTCTTTTGAAAAGCTTTTATTGAACATGCCATGCGTGTTTGAAACTCAAACTTAAAATATATCCACTAATCTGACCTATTCTACCATTAAATATTGCTATATGTTAGCTACATATATTGTATAGTGGTCTTATTTAAACCTACAATCAGCTTTTTATTATGTTATCTGTCTATATTATATCTCAAAGAGGTTTATTTGTCACAACGTCATATCTCATTTAGAAGTTTAGAAAAACCAAAGATTGACTTAACTTTAAAGGTTAACTTTACTGCTAATGACGGAAAAAAAGATTCACTAGAAAGGTGGGTTAGAGCTACGCCCCCATTTATGTAAAAAACCAAATTCGCTATATCTCAGCAACCATTTGACCGATTGTTCGAACACGTTCATTGAACGTGTTACTATCGTTAGGGAGAATGTTTGAAGCTATCTCCTTTTTTAAAGAAGTGAGAGTCACCAAACCCTTACATCTCAATAAAAAGGAAATAGACAATTGATCAGATCTCAGCAACTATTTCAGCGATCGTTATGGAATTCATAGACCGTGTTACTATCATTTAGGAGAAGCCATGAAGACCACATTTGGATTTGAAAAAATGGGCATTGCCATGTCCCCTTATTCAATAGAAAGGCGAAATCGTCATAACTCAGCAACTATTTGAACAAAAGAAAAAAAGCCAATATTTCAGGAGAAGGCTTTTTACACATGCAAGTAGAAAAGCCATCTTTGAAATTACAGTTAAACGATCGCTCTTATAGTCTCATGGTAATTTTCATAACAACACATGAGGGCAAATGATAAACCTGCACAGAAAGAGAAAACCGTTGTTGATTTTACTATTTTACATAGTTGAAAAGCAAAGCCCTCAATTTTCAATATAATTTGATACTCCATCAATAAAAATATAGTTTAGTAACATCCAACACCTCCCTCCTTTCCATTCTGCTCCTACCCCTTTTCCCTTCTCCTTTTGTCCACTTATCCTTCTCCTTCCCCTTCCCCATGTCCCCATGTCCCCTTATCCCCCTATCGCTTCTTCCCATTCCTCCCTTGCCCTTCTAGGTAGTGTTCAATGTAGTTTATAGTTGAGGATAAAGAATTAGAAAAATAAACATTTTACATCAATCTGCCCCTGCCCACCTTCTCCCCTAATTGACTAAATGACCCCCCAAATGTTCCATCCACCTCGCCACCATTAGCACCAATGGTTAAAAACGAATATAGTAAATGATAAAACGAATGACATTTCGAAAATATCAAATCTTACACTATTTCTATGGAGAAAGTGTAAGAAACTCTTACACTTTTGGAACGATGTTCCTAAATATTTTATAATCTAAAAATAAGAATTTTCGACTTGTGGACCATTATTCTTGTTTTAAAGTACTCTTAAATCAAGACCATTTTTCTTGTTGTGAGCCCAACAAACTGTACCCTATATTGATTTCAAGACCATTTTCCTGATTTTAGATCGTGTTTTTTATAAGTGTAGAAACTGTTTTTTTTGTTGTTTTGTATGGAGACTTTTTCACGAGTTCGTAGATTCAGTGGTATCCATATTTGTATTAAAAGCACGTACAGTCAAATGTATATGATCCGTTTACGGGTATGTGTTACAATCAGTGAATAGAACCAGACCCGGAATCGTTAACCGAAATTAACCGATTCAAATAAGGAACTGGACCCGATATTTTAAATATTTCTAAAACCGGAACCTTTTACCGAATAAAAATCAAAGAACCGTACCGGAACGAATTGAAGCCAAAAGACGTCGAAAGGAGATTTTTCACTTGCGGACAGCTGCTTCAACGCTATAATCGGAAGCGTTTTTTGCATCGTATTGTTACTTGTAATGAAAAGTGGATCCATTATGACAATTCAAATCGAAAAAAATCATTGCGACCACCCGGCCGGCCATGCATCAACATCGACGGCCAAACCGAATATTCAAGGGCCACATGTTGCAATATCCGCCAAGGAAACGTTGGAGGCGTTGAATTGGGATGTGCTAACTTGAAAATTCTGAAATAGATTTCCAACTGTATTACTTAAATAAATGATGCGCATAAAAATTGTTTCCGTGTAAAAGACAGCTTGGAGCACTGTCATTGCAATTATTAAGCCGCTTGTCACAATCTGGGCGAAGATTGGAGCTGATATGATAGTCTGCTGCAGCTTGAAGATGCTATAAACGAATATATAATAGTTTATTACATGAATTTTGCTAATCTTCTTAATAGTACATTTACTTCATCAGTTTCTGATGGGCATCAATTCATGCATGCAAGTGCCTCTCAGCATATTGCTGTGGATCCGCCATATGCCATATACGCATGGCCAGCAGTCGCACATGTCCAACAAGAATAAAAATTGTTAGCGGAGCATAGCAGTCATTGTAAATAATCATTATAATTATACACGTTGTACCAATGATTTGATACACAACAGCTAAGCTAAAAAGCCAATATGAATGTTGCCAATCGAAGTAAAACCAGCATATATACAACATAAGGCGCTCACGTTGTAATATCCACATACCGATAGTTAATGCAATGATCCCTTGGTAGAGGCGCACAATCCTCTTCAGTAGAAACTGTGCACGCAGACTGAGCTGTTGATGAAAATAGAAGCATTCTTCATCACTTTTTACAAATGCATCCAGCTCCCCGATGTGATGTAGACAAAAGTGTTTTCCAAGGCAAATCACCGTCGTTATGGTTATAACCAGATATGCGACCAAATCCGATCTGCTCTGTACTGTAACATATCCAAGTGCCAGATGTAGCGGATAGAGCACAGATATAAGCAAAATTAAGAGAACTCTATAGCCGAGCAACAATTTTCGATTGTATCCAACCAAACCACCAAAACCTAAGGGTTTCAACAGCGCCCAGAAACCCTTGAAGAGTACCAAACTATCTATTCTTTTTTCAAAGTATGTTTCCATTATAATTTTTTTATGTTGTTTGCATTTTCAGAGTGCAACTTTTAAAAAAAGTTAGGAAATTTTGAAATTTTTGACGAGGTAATGAAATAGTTTGTTTGTTTGTTTGTTTGAATTCTTTAGAAAATCTAAACTTTATTGATACTGGACTTTAATACACAAAAACCTAAGAAACTTTTGTTCTATAACTTTTTTCATAATGGCGGATTTTGGAAAAGCTCAAATTTCAATTGGATACTGTGGCTAAACGGTAAATATTTTTCAACGTGTATTAGCTAATAGTAAAATGACGCTGTGCAATCTCTACTTAAAAAACAATATGGGTCAAAATAAATTTTGAAAAGTACATTTTGCGAGTTTAACGAAAATTGAAACCAAATTTTCGTGCTCACATTTGGAGTGATAATACATTGTGAGATTGATTACATTATGTAACTGAGCGTTCTTCATGTTGCTAAATTTTTGTGCTAAAAATACGGTTTTCTTCTAGGACATGAAATTCGTTTCTTTATTTAACTGAAATCATCTACTCGAAAATCTAAAAATACATGGCAATATGACGAACGCTCAGTTACATATTACAATCAATCCCAACAATAGAAATGAAAAATACAAGTCCTTCGTCACAAAATTGATTTTAGAAGTATGGTGAGTTGCAGGTAGGCTTTACTTCATTAAGAGCTTTTTTTTATTTTATATAAGAACTCATATCAAAATTTTTCTCAAATAATTATCATTTTCAAATGTTCATTATGACTTATTCGCACACAAGAGTTATTTTACAATCATCCCGAAAGTTTCGAAAGTTTGTTAATTTTTCTTAAATATTATTTTTGCCGTCCTGTTTCGATCTAAAAAATTATTAAATTATTAAATCACTCACTCAAAAAAATATAAATTTTTATTTAGTAAAGTCATCCAAGCTCGTTTAACAATAAAATTTTCTTTGAAGAAGTAATAGGTCCGTACAAACGTACATCATTTCATTTTTATATATTATTACTAGTACAAAACATATACACGTGTATGCATTTATGGCTATATGTACAATATGTTTTTATGCATGCAAATAGGTACCTATATATTCTTTTATTTTTAGAAAGCGTTTCTCAAGTGTGTTGCAGATACTTAGTACCGCATGCAGTGAAAATATTTCAACTCTCTTGTAATTATGCTCTGCTGCATACTTTCCGGCGCACAGATTGCTGTTTGGGGTTAAACTGTTTAAAACAGCATCGATTTTCTTCAATTATGAAATTATCAAAAGGTTAGTAAATTTAATAAATGTCTTGAAGTGTTTCGCAGCATTTTAAGCAGCTTTAAGTTCAATGCCAGTCTGCAGTTATTTGAGTATACTTCCTTAAAATGTTGTTAACAGAATGTATACACCAAAAATATATATTAAATATGTGGACAAAAGCGCATGCAAGACGCTTGAGATACATAACATCTGTAAATATGTATCTATAAGATATTTTATTTGTATCTTGTAGATACATACACGAATATTTGCTGTCGTCAGCTGCTTTGTGTATTGTTCGTATTTGATTTCATTTATGCTGTCCTTTTTTATTATTTTTATGTTTATCCTTAGCCCTGAACCTCGTCTCTGGAGTCTAGACATTGCACACATAATTGCAAAGTTCTCGAGCATGTGTACGTACAATGCTGCTTTTGAGATGGAATGTTAGCGATAGTCATTTATGTTAACTTTTATTTGCACTGCTCAGCTATATTCTTAATGAGATTAATAATGAAAGGTTTATGAGTTTAGTAGTATCTCTACTATCTCTAATTGGAGTGTATACACATAGGGTGACGTTTATAAATTTATTCATTATAAATAGAGTTGCGCAAAATGTCTATGGTTAAGGAAAATAACCCAAAAGTATCGAGTTTGGATTTCGAAGCCCTTTTATTATTTAGTAATAGTTTAACATGACAATTTACTTGTTCTCGCTAGTGCGCAGATTCCTGTCCGACAGGACCTTCTCGGTAATTCTGGATGGTGTGGAATCAAGCACGAAAAAGATCTGTGCAGGTGTTCCTCAGGGAAGCATACTAAGTACCACTTTGTATACTCTTTTCACTTGGGATATGTCCACTGGGCGTACCATCTCGATGAATGATCCTCAGGACTTCCTCACTGCTACATTCGCTGATTATTCGTGCGTGTACAACGCCACTGATATGCTGCAACTATACCTCTTCAAGTTTGGGAATTGCTCTAAAAGGTAGCATATCGGTATAAACCTCAGTAAAGGTGCAACAGTAAAGCACACACTCCGACGTGATGAATGTTCTGGGGTGTTCCTTCTAGGCCAGCTAATTGGCCACTAAACCGGTTATAAATATCAAAGACTGGTCCGAGACAAGAGTCTCACCTTTGGAACCCACATTACATTGGTTGTGAAATCCCTATATGCAAGGGTTAACAAATTGGGCTGGCTTCTCAGCGGCAGAAACAAACAAGTTGCACATCTATAAGACCATCATCGCACCAGCCTGTTGTTACGGAATACAAATGTACGGCAATCTCACCTTAATAAGATACGAGTCCAGCTGGCGATAATCCACCTCAGACTAACAGAAGCGCCCTGGTACATACGCACAGCCAATCTAGAAAAGGACGTCATTAAGAAGCAGACTTCAGACTATTTACAAAGACTTAATGATCACCCTAACCAGCTAGCCAGACGCATACTGAAACGTAGAAGAAAGTCAGAAGTCAGAAGTCAGAATGAAAAGACAATGGGTTCTTCCTAGAGACCTTAACTTAACGAGCATATAATCAATCCAGTAAACATTGCCTCCTCCGTCGTTACCTCTGCGGTCAACTCATACTAGAAGTGAGGCTAAAATTGATGGATGTTTCTAAACTTAAAATGGACCATTTACCACGGACACCGGGGCCGTAATATCACTGGTACATGCCTACAATTTATGTAATTAAATCGTTCCCAAGTTAACAAGAATTCACAGGATTATTCGACTTATATAAAATTCTATCGTAAGTCTACCACCGCTAATAAATAGGAAAACTATGTGTGTAACTTGTTTTTTTTTTTTTTTTTTTTGGAATTTGTGTTATTTTACTTTTTTGTTGTCTGCATTTAAGTTCTAAGCGAAATTCTTTGCGTTTGTGCACGAAAGCGGTCATTGACATTTCCAACGAATTATTCCCAGAACTCATTTATGAATTCAAATTATATACATACATATGTAAGTACATATGTACATATTTGTTAACTATGATTTCTGCTTTGCAATTAGATACATTCATTTCAAAAACTTCGATGCACAAATTATTTCTCCCATACTCTCACGTATTCAGATGGACACAAATATTGATATAAATAGTTTTCATACAAGACAATTTATTCTACGATACACATTTATCCGGAATAAAAAAACTATATAAAAAAAGAACTAGCTTTATGTTTTACCAAAGCTTAGCATAAAGATATAATCTGCATAAATTTTTGTTTGAAGATATTTGTAAAAGCCAATTTTAAAAATCTGTGGGACTAGTGATTTCATCGGACACCAGTGACTGAGTATCACACCCTGCGGTACTGCATTTAACTGGCGAATATGATACCACGATGTCATAGAAAGGGACCGACTAATAGAAAGGGGAAACTAACCATTTCACTAAGAAAAGGGAAGTGACTAGCAACGTGGTCATTCTCTTGGGGTAATAAACTTACCAGTGCTTTTTAAAACGAGGAAACGTAAGTACACCCAAAGCCCTTATACCTTTTACGCGGTACTAAATATTTCATTCGATGTTTTAAGTGGTCAGCACAATAAATAAATAAGTTATATATACAAGATATACAAATTGGGTGGTAGAATTCTGAGAGACTAGTTTCAGTATTCAGTATTCAGTAATGGCAGACGGACATGGCAAGCCCAAATTTCGGAGCTGATCAAGAAATGGTATTATCAGAGCGTCCAAACATTTGTTTAACTTAAAGGGGACATTAAATATTGTAGACCCCATTAACTATACATATTCTTGATAAATCGAACGAGACGAGTTGAACTAGTCATGCCCGTCTGTTTGTTAGTTGCTGCGCATTTGTTGGTAATAAATTTTTAGATATCTGATTGAAAGTCAGTAGTTATGCTTCTTTTGGTCCCAAACTTATAGAGTATGCATATTTATTGTCACGCCCACTTACAAACCACCGGCTCTCGTTTGTATTTTTGTATGAAAAACTACTTTAGTTAAGTTAATATCAACTTAACATTCTATATGGCGGTTATTCTGGACGACCTCTTCACATTCAATACTAGTGGACTTGTCCCGCCCAGTTTCTGAGGTAGCTCCATACAGCTCCATATTTTTGTATGAAAAACTTTTTTATTTGAATTAATAACAGCTTTAAATACAATATGGTTTTATGATTTTTATGGTCGACTGTTATTAATCGGCGTGCCCATCCATATTTTTTGGGTAGCCCTCAAACAAACCCACCGCACACTTTTGTGTTTATGTTTGAAAAACTTCTTTAGTTAAATTTATATCAACCGCTTCACATTCACATACTAATGGGCGTGCCCCGCCTACTTTTTGGGGTAGCCCTTTTTACAAACCCATCACTCACGTTTAGGTTTAACAGTACGATGTGAAAATTAGTGCGAATAATATTAGAGCTTCAAATCAACCGAAATTCGTGAGTTTTTGTTGTTGTTAAATATGTTAATATGTTATGTTCAAACATACGACGGGCAGATGGATGAACGGACAGACGAACAGACGAACATAGCCTATAGCCTAGCATTCTACGGCAGATTATAAAAAAAAACTTTATTGTAGAATTAATTTTCAACCAAACTAGGGTCCTGTGTAAAATTATACAAAAAATTAAAAAAACCTTGCTCGACTTGGAGGTACCCTGTACCTCCAAGTCGAGCTTTATTCTAAACATAGCTGGTGGTTATATACGATAGTGGTATAAAAGTGTGACACTAATATGATTGGGACGCTGTAAACACTTTGACAGAATCATAACTCAGACAATGTATACAGAATATGCAGATACCCTGTACTTTGTTTAAGGCTCCTTATATGAATATGCGCGATATTTTATTAGAATTGATAAAAAATTACAAGTAGTTTAAAAAAAAAAAGCAAAAAAATGTTCTAATAAAAAATTAAAAATGGGGGCAGGTTTGCATGGAGCTACCGTTTACATTGGTCCCATCTGCGCCTATAATTTAATAGGATTAATGTAAGGTATTCCATATTTTGCATTTCTATCCTACTTAAGAACAAAAACAAACAAAAAATTAATACAATACTTAAAAATGGAGGGTAAGTTTGTATGTGTCATAGTGTCCCTATCTGTGCCTATATGCTATATTTTATTAGGAGATAACTAAGACATACCAATTTTGGAAATTATAACGTAATTAAACAACAAAACCAAACAAATTTTCATACAAAAACTTAAAAATGGTTGCCAGGTTCGTATGGAGCTACTTCTGAAGGTGAGGTCAGCATCAATTAATACTAGTTATCTGAAGGGGGAAAAAAGGAGATTCTAAATATCCAAATTTGAGGCCTCTATCTCTTATAATCTCCGACATATATTGGTTTAAACAGACGGTCGGACGGAGAGAAAACTATTGGACAGAAGGACGGACGGACATGACAATATATGTATATACTTTATACGGTATGCCGTACGAAGAGATGTACACGTTTATGACTCATCTTCCAAAGCTCATCAAGAATTTATATACTTTATAGAGTGTGCCACGCCTCCTTCTGCATGTTACATACATTTGCACAAACTTAATATACCCTATTAATATACCTTAATATACCCTATCCAAACTAACTGAGATTTAATAGCTTTACAAGCATTTGTTGAAATATCACCAAACGTTTCTTCATGAAATAATTTCATTCATTGTAAACACAAAGGGGCCGTGCGAAGTGTCATTTAATTTTTATCAGATGAAGTCGGTGTTGTTAATAAAGAAGCTAACATAAAAAACAGAAGTGATGCTGCTGCCTTGCTCATAAAAAAAAGAATGCTTAACTATTTACAGTATGAAGTTGACGTAATTGTTTTAGTTCTCTCCAAAGGAAATACTCGGAATACCTGTTTTCACTTAAGCCAAACCAAGCACACAACTTAGGCTTGAAGTCTGAAAACTATTGTCTTGCCTAAGCATAAATAATTCTCAGACTTTGGGCTTATCTACTTACATTGTTTTGTCACTTGCAAGACCTTTTTGTAAATCACAAAACAAAATAAATAGAATAAATTCATAAAAGTCCGAAATACCGAAAAGCGGTACATGTAGCTCGTTCTGTGCACTACGCTGCTTAAGATACAATTCCAAAAGTTGCTGTTCTCCAATGAATGAAACCGAGTTGCTAAGCCGGATCTGCATAGTAATATAAATATAAACATAAACTGAATGAAAGGCTTTGAATGGAATTGTGGTTTAAAATTAAATCAAGTCATTCAAAAAGTCGATATGAAAATCGAAATCTGTTTTATTTAAAAAACTACTGTAATAAATTATGTAAATTTAAAGAATTAAAGAAGACATTTTTATATATGAAGGAAACGTAGAGAAGATTAAGTGTAAAAAGAGATGCTTATACTATATTTCCACATGTCAGATTCATACAAATGCTTTGTCACCGACATAAAAACAAAAACAAAAACAAAACAACAACAACGACTAACTAAACACGCACACTTTAAGTACTTGGTAGTCATTACCTTGTACTTGAGCGGAGATGCACCTAAATACACTCATGTATAAATTCCATACAAGTGGTCTGACATTCATCTAGCTTAAATGCTTACGCATAGGCGTAGATACAAAATAGTTTCAGAACAAAGCAAATTTCCGTCTCTGTGGAAAGAATCCTTCATTATTCACTTACACAAAAAAGGCAATAAATCTGATATCTGAAATTATAGATTATTTTGTTTGAAAACAATTATTACTGAGCAATTGAAACCCTCTCTAATGTCAGTTGTTAGCGCATTTCAATATGGTTTTGTTAAAGTCAAATCCAGTTGTACAAATCTTCTTGAATTCTCTTCTATTGTCAATAAGTGTTTTGTGTCTAATTGTCATACTGATATCATATATACCGAGTATTTAAGAGTGATTTTTACCTTCTTTCATAAACTGAATAGGTTTCTACCTTGTTGGTAGATCTCAGAAAGTCTTATTCAATAATTGTTTATCTAAAACTATACTTAGTTGCCTTTTCTGGTGTTCCACAAGGCAGTTACCTCCATTACTCTTTGTGATCTATATATAAATAGGCAAGTGCAAATCATTCACATCCTTTTTAACCCTCTCGAACATAACAAATTTGCTTGATTTTTTTTGTTTTTTTTTTTTGGGAAGAATTTTAAGAGGACCACGTACGAATGTAATTTTTTTCTAAAGTATTGCGTCGAAGGTAGGTAAAAACCAGGTAACCTTCTTGACCAATCCAAAGACTCTCTCTCACAAAGCTCTCTCTCTCTCTCTCTCTCTCTCTCTCTCTCTCTCTCTCTCTCTCTCTCAGTTCTCTCAATTTGTTATAGCTGCTACCTTTTTTGTTTCTTTCGCTTCCTTTGGTTTCAGTTGAAAGAATAGAGAAAAAATATTCTTTCCCGCATTAGTTGAGTGTGTTTTTGATAGTGTTTTAGTTGATAAAAAGTTAAAAGAAGAAAAGAAGAATCAAATAAATATTTAAAACAAAAAAAGAGAAATCATTGATACACTAAGTAAAACTCTTTTATAACTCCGAATTAATTAATTGCATAACTGGGCTTTATTATTGCAAATAAATTGCTTACTTATTACCGTTTCCTTAGAGCAGGGCTGTCCAAAAGGAGATTACCCAAAGTGTGAATCATTTCTAAGTCATAATTTATACAGTGTAGCAAAATACAATACCAATGCATCGGAACTAATTCAAATTTTTTTTCTCTTTAGCAACAATCAGCCAACTTCGGCATGTGTTCCTTCGTTCGTACGTGTGTGAAAACACGAACGCGTTCATCCCAATGGGGCTATGGCTTGACAGCGTTGATTTAGAGGCGAAAGCATTTTCTGGACAATCGTGTATTATGGTTATTTTTATTATTGGGTACTTTAAAGACTTTCGATCACTGGAAGAACTTTAGTACAATATTTATAAATGAGCAATCAATTTTTTTCATATTTTGATACTTCCCAACGTAGTCTTCTGCAAGCAGATTTGCGTTCGCTATACACCTGTTGTTTAACAAACTATCTTAACCTAAATATTTTTAAATGTAAGACCTACCTTCGCCGAAAACCCAATATTATCAACTACTTTTTAGATATTCATAGTCTTATGTACCCTAAATTGAGCTAAACGAGTTCTTGGTTTTATAAAGCGTTATTTCAAACAATTCGATGACCTTCATACTACCAAACTTTTGTATACTTCACTTGAATTTCTGATCTTAGAATTTGCATTTTGCGTTCGGAATCTACATTATGTAATTCATCAGGATCTCATCGAGACTGTTCCAAAAAAAGTTTCTGCTGTTTGCTCTTAGAAACCTCAAATGGGCTTCTGACATACATCTCCCGCCATATGTGTATCGATTAAATCTGCGCCTTTAAGATCACCTTTAAGAGCACCCTCGCATCAAACACGGATTATTGTATCTCGATTACGATCTTCGATAGAAAATGTGAGCTCTCAACTCCCTACTAGGTTACAGTGGGATACCCTACTACATCACAAGTAGAATGCTCTCCACGATGTGCGAATTGGAGAAAGTATATTCTTCCAGGATCTGGTGATTAGAAAACGCTTCGCGATTCGATTAGAAACGTCGCCGCAGTAGAAAAAACGAGCCACGTTTTCATTCCAAATTTTAATAAAAACTTTCAAATTTTGTTGTTTTCATTTTGCTTTTGCATTGTAATGTCAAGTTGGCAGCTATCTTTGAAATTTATAAATTGTTTCGTCAAACTAGGCGAGACGTTTATAGGCTCAATAAAAGTCGTGACATTGAAAACTAGAATACAGTGTAAAAAAGTGACCGATAAAGATATAGGCAAGTCGTGAAAATGGACCTTAATCTAATTGTAGCGCCCTATAAATATGTTATTAAAGGGTTGTGTTCTTTTCGGCATAAAAATTGAATATTGTAAATGGTCTAAATATGTTAAATCTCTCTATACTACTACTCCTCTCTATACCTACTCTCTATACCTTAAAGTACTTACGTACAAATTACTTAGCTTCAATAGTTGATAACGTACCCTCTATCTACACCCCTGCACTCATGCAAGTGTTATGCATATGAGGAAGCACAACAAAACCGGCGAGGTGTAGCGAAAAAGAGGCGTGGTCGTCATGTTCACTAGGTGTGATTTACTTGTAATGTATATTGTACGAGTAAATGTGAATATGTAAATGCTTGTAAGTTTTGATGTTGGCATATACAAATTGTGACAAATAAACCTCAAAACGGTAGACCACGTCAGGGTAGGAAGCTGAGGTGGAATGGTAGCACTGCTTTTTGGGTGAACTCAAAAACAAAAAACAAAACAACAAATTTCAACCAAAAAGCAATGTTATGGATAACTGCACGCGTACCCTCCCACCCGCATTTTCCGGGGGATAGTTAACGAGCGAATGTACAAAAGTCTCGTCTGCATTAGTGACGAGGGATGTCGTCAGTCTAAAGCCAAAATTTCCATTTCGTTTAATGCACATACACAAAAATAAATTTACGAGCATGTTCTGCACGTGCAAATGTGCGCTTCTTGTTCTTCACGGGAGCATATCCCTCGAAAGTTCAAAGGCTGGCACTGAGATTGTTTCGTTGAATCGAAGTGAACTCATTTGAACTTGTGTGTGTGTGTTGTGTTCTATGTTTTTGTACTCTTTTAATGTGCAAAATAACTTTTTCAAAATAAAATAAATTATGCTCCATTCAATTTCGTTGCGCAGTTGAAAACTGTTTCAAATTTAATGTCTTTTTTTTCTCGTCTTGTGCCAAAAGAAGATACATATCGCAATATCCCTTGCCGCGTGTTTAACATTGAAATTGGAAAAGTTTTTCTCACTCGGCTAGAAGTTGTCATGAAAATATTCTTTGTCTGTGAAGTTCGTCACAGCTTTGCTAGCATTAATCGTACTAGTTGGAAAATTGATTTCATTTGTGTTTTACACTTAGCTATGATTATTTGCTTAAATACCACTAACAGAATACTACAATAAGAAGATTTTTCTAAAATTAGTAAAATATATTAGTTAAAGATGAGATGACTGAGAACATGCATCAACATGGACACAATCCCTAAATCCACTGCGAATTGACAAGCTGAAATCTGCGCATTTTAGTGTACTTATGGGAAGAATTCTTTAGGATGCAGTTGGTTAGTTTGCTATCGGAAAACCATTAAGAGTATACCGTACCAGCATACCGTGGTTCTTAATTCGTTCGGAAGCCAAAGTACTCGTATATAACGGGTGATTCATTTAGAGGTTTTGTTTTTCACAGATCACGCGTGATTGGTATCATACCAGGATCTTGGTTTAAAACTAACTCATTCAAGAATTAAAGCCGCCAGATTTGAATTGACGTTTTAAATTCAATCAATGGACAACCGTTCAATGAAGATCCGCTGTTTACGCGTCCAATTTTGCTCAGTGAATGGCACATTCCTGGTTCAATGGATACGGCAATAAACAAAATTGCTGCATTTGGGCTGATGAGCAACCCAAAGAGATTCTCTAACTACCGTTACATTCACAAACATTACATTACATTTGATGTGGTTTATGGGGTAGTGGAATCATAGCTCCATACTTCTTTAAAAATGGGGTCGAACGGAACATAACCTTCAATGGCGACGCTACCGCTCCATGATAACGCACTTTTTGTTGCCTGAAATTGAAGCCCGTGATATTTCAGCAATACCGTGCTATGGAACACACAGCGCCCGAAATAATGGCTTTATTGAGAATTCATATTGGTGAGCTCCTAATTTCGCATTTCGGACCTGTCAACTAGCCGCCTCGATCGTATGATATCACACCTCTGGATATTTTTCTTTGGGGTTATGTGAAGTCAAAACTAGTCGTCGATAAGCCAGCTATGATTCAAGACTTGGAAGCCGGACGAGATACCGATAGCAATGCTGGAAAGAATGAAATTATCTTTAAAAATTCAGAGTTTTTTCTTTAGGGTCATAATAAAGATTCCAACATTCAATTCTATTTTAAGTGTTTTATTTAAAATTAAAAAAAAAAAAAACTATAAAGGAATTACGCGTTATAAAATTAAAGCCCAAAACAAGCTCGAAATGCGGACATCGTTGATCTTACCGATACCACAAAAGATATCAACAAGACCGCTACCAGATATACCAACCGATACCAGATATACCAACAGTTCACATTGATTTCGAAAGGGAGGGCGTACACCTTATTCATCTTAAAGCCAAACAATTTGTGAGAATTTCACAGATAAGAAACCATGCAATAAAGATGCAATGAGTAGTGTAATCGCTGAGGAGTTTGTATAATGATACGAACTCACGCCTCAATTAATGATCAAAAATTCGATTAAAACTGGAAAATAAAACAAGAGAGAGCTATAGTCGGCTATATTATACTAGATGTACACGCCGATCGAGTGTACTGTAGCGATAACTTCGGTTTGAACCACAACTTTATAACAAGAATTAACATAGAACTCAGCGAGAAGAAAGATAGAAAAACATAAACGTCAGCTATAATATTAAACTGGAGACAATAAACATGATACACAAACGACTCACTAACGGAAGAAGGAGCAGGTTCTTTGGACCTTGCCTAAACTACTTTTAACCCTAGTTTGAACAGTATGTTTCAGACAGAAATATATGCCTTAGAATGATAAAGCCACTTCAACGTAAGCAGGGGGTATAGGAATCAAAATATTGCAATATTCTCTGTGAGACAGGTGTCTAGAACAACTTAATAATCAAATCAGATTGAATAGATTAAAGTTATACTGGGTATCCGGTCATGCGGATATAACAGGTAACGATTAGGCGAACAAACCATTTTGCAGAGTGGGATCAGACAAATTTCGAATCCTGGTGAAAAAGAAAGCAAATATAGCCATGGATGTATTCTATAAAAAGTGTATGGGTATTATAGAGGGTAAGAAACTGTTAGGCATATACCAGTATAGCACAAATAGAGCGAAAGCCTGTATTGTGTTGTCGTCTTTGATAATGGTATCAGTTATTGAAAATAGGTATTGCAAGTAACAGTACATGTGGATTTTGTCTAGAGGACTAGAAGTTTCCAGAACACACATATCAGTCTTGTGCCCCAAAACAAGCCCTAGAAGAAGAAATGTCGAACTCTTCTTGTAGAGCTCTTTTACAATATGCACAGATAATGGGATGAAGAGTTGAAAGTCTTAAAAGCGTATGAAGTGGCACATTTTATCATTTATAAAGGAACTGTACAGCTTTTGTAATTTATCATATTGTTTAAATTATTTTAGCAGGATCCTATAAGGTCAATGAACTACAGATGGAGATAGGACATAAGTAAATATACCAACACAGCCTCAAACAGCTATACTTATTCATGCCACCGTTCAATAATTACCACAAATGTACATGTAAATTCGAATCTATTAATTATGCAAATAAGGGAACTTCGCAGTGTACATAACATACGAATATGTCAAACAGGACAATGACTCAAGATGTGCGACGTCGCGACTATTAAACAGATTTTATGCTGTTAACCAGAGCGCGTGAAAAACGAAGTCGCTTTGAATATTGAAGTGTGGAAAAAGCGGCAGGACACAATGACAGAAAAAGTCAATAGCCAAGAAAACAAAAACTTAGTCCTGCTTAAGTATTACTCATAGTAAATGTGTGCGCGGGCGGGCTGAAAAATGAAAATGACAAAGAACAGAAAGTGACGTGTGAACATGGTATCGAAGGCATCGAACTTAGACAGGAAGGCAATGAATATGCATACATATGTATACAGATAAAATTCAAGATTCAATGTCACCATGGCAACAAAATGAACTTTAGCGCTTAACAACAAACAGAAAGTCAGGCAGACACCAACCCAGCCTAACGGCAGCTAGTCAAACAGATGCTGCAAAGTTGAATGCCTCAATTTACGCAGAAATATTTTCTTTAGACCACTACTGCTTGGTCGACCTCGAAGAAAAATAAAATAAAATAAAAAACACAACAACCACTTCAAAAACAGCGCCGCACAGTGGTTCAGAATCTACTTACGTCGGCCAAAAATAAAATAAACATAAGGCAACATTATACAAAAAGGCCTTTCGGTAGAGAATAATTCAAAAGTAAGACATCCAAAATTATAAGTAGACTGTTGGAAAAATGTGGACACTGCCCTAGGGGGCCAAGGCAGACTCTATAACGTATATAAATTCTTGATCAGCATCAAAAGTCGAGTTGATATACTTATGTCCGTCTGTCCATTCGTCCGTCCTTCGCATTGTTTGAACGAAAGAAACGACGTTGTCAAAGACATGATAATGGAGACATTTTGACATCAACTGTGGGCAGTAGTGTCTATACTCAAAGCCGGTGTCTTAAACAGCATATCTGACGCGAGTCAAAATCAAATCGGGAAATGTTGTTGTTATTTATTTAATTAAAAGAGTTTCTCCAGATGAAACCTTGGCTCTAGTCGTCCATTTGAAATTGACAAAATATCAGTATAACTATTTAAGAACCACAGATTTAGAGAATGTTGTTGACGTATACTCTTTATAGCAATAAATTGTGATATATTATTGTAAGAAAACCTGTTATCCTTCTTCAGTTAGTATTACATAAAATACAGCAGTGTTAGATCATAGAGCCAATAGATGAAGAGATCCTAACCGTAATACCTAAAAATAAGGAGCTTATTCTAGGATTAGTAATACGCACACTAATACAAACATACAAACACAGATACAGATACATACTTATAACCCAGTTGTCCAAAAATCCGCACACGAGAACGTGGGTGAGATGACTCTTCCGACCAAAAAGAATATAAAACAAGTTATAGATGAAAATATAATGGACTCCAAACTTTTCGTCATATCGTTTGTTTCTATTTGGCTTAAAATTTTTCTGATAATTCATTTATCGATGTAAGGAAAAAACATTTATCATCTTTATCTAAACTTTAAATACCAATAAATGTTGAATTTCAGAAGGAAAGATTGCTCATACAGCCTTAACTATTGCAGTGAGCTCCTTCGATCTCCTCTCCATTCAAAAATCGTCCAAGGGAGTTTAAAACTAGCATCTGAATGGGAGTTTGGTGAACATGAAACTGTTAGAAAAATCAAACACCATGAAAAAAGAGCCAGTCCTAAAAAAATAATTTTGGCTGGTTATAAAGAGACAAATTTGTTTATTAATAAACCCAAACAAGGGGTTGGTAATTCAAATTTTCATTGTAGATATCAGGCATTTTCATTGCAGACATCAAGAGCTTCGGATTTTTATTATTCTTATCCGAATTCCGTTACGCCAAATTTTAACTTTACTAATCCAAACTTTGTGGAAAGTTTAAATTCTATAAAAATCTTCAAAATCAGTGAACAGCACATTACAACAACAAGTCTCGGTGTCTTTATTTCGACATGGTGTTCTTTGTAAACCAATTGCAAAATTGTACCAACATTTTTATACTTTCTCTTCTGTCCAATTATATACTAATACGTCCTTTGCAACATCGGCCAACTCAATGGCTTCAACTAAATCTTGATTCTTACTTTGAGAAGCCCGACGGAAAGAATGAATTGAACGAATTCGGGTTTGTCCAAGTTCTGGAACTAGTAGACTACAACTGATTTAGGTATATTGTTCCACTCATCCTGTTGCACATGATAATAGATTCATATTTTTTGTACAGGTTGTTGTTTCTATCAACTATGTTCTGAGGCTCAAGCTGCCGTTCTGGATGACTACGTAAATTGTACACGCTCTGTATGGTGCCTTGGCAAATTTTGATTGGGTTAACTGCATGGCACACAACGTGAATACTGGGCTAAGGTTTATTTTGTCTGAATATAAGCTTAAACTCCGTGAAATACATAGCTCTTGCTCCATCGCGATGCATCGTAGCATTGGCATAAAATTGTGACCATCAACCGCCTATATTTTCTACACTTCTGGAATTATCCGAATTATTGGAGTAATTAACTTGAAGTCTCCGTCTGTCTGTCTGTTCGTTAGCAATTTTTTTAGAAAACTTTACGAAATAAATAGATTAAAGAGCATTTTAGTCAAAATAGCAGCAGATTCGTTTAATACAATTCAGATAATCTATAAATAAATTTCTCCTAAACACCGCTCTGATGTCACATCCCATGTTTGGCAAACCATATTAGCAGTGAAAATACTAAAATTATCTTTTACCTTTAAAATAAGTTAAAAAATATTAGATTATCATCAATTTCAAGAGATACATATTTTTGACCGATCTAACCTCAGTTTGAACCACTGTGCGACGTAGAAATGGTGACGGGCAGTAACTAAAAGCACAGTCAACCCAGACCCTGATAAAAACAGTTTTGTTTTTTGTTTTTTTTTTTTTTGCATAGAATCCTTGCGAGGTTCTTGACACAGCATTAACGACGGTGACGACGCAAAAATTCAATGAAATTCAAGTACCTACTATGATAAAAACAAAAATTACCGAAACGAAAAAAAAAAAAATACCAAACAGATCTGCCACACAAAAATACTACTGCACAACCACTTAGACTGGCCAAACAAATGGGGGTCAATGTAGATGTTAAGTGGTTAAAAAGTGCGCACATTGACCACAGAGCAGTAGTTAAGGGTTGATTTAGTGGTTTATGACGAAATTAGAAAGCCAATTTGTTGTGCATTGTATTAAATATTAAAATTAATTAAAATTACGCATACGCTATGTGGACCCAGGAGAAAAAACCTTAAAACATGAATGAATGAATGTAAAACACTTTGCTGTGACACAATTTCTCTTGTTATATATGTTCGATGTACTTTTATTTAGAACATGCTTCGAAAATGCATAAATATTTGATAAATTTTGCTTTACTACCAGAAAAGTTGCAACAATTACCTGCAACAAAAGTCATAAAAATCGTATGGAATGAAATTTAACCGCATTTAAATCGAAAAATTACTCCAAACTGCAGGCAAAAATAGAGTACAAAACAAAAAAGCATATTAAAAATTTAAATTTGAACTCGTAAAAAATGAGGGAGCCAAATGTCTGCAAGCGAAAACTAAACTTTTGCACATTATTGATTTTCTTCGAATGGCTCTGAGTTTGGTACTCAGACTGGTAGCAGAGATATGTTTTTCAATAATTTCTTTTTTATTTTTACTTCTTAATCTAATAAATAATATAGGTAAACAATTTTAAATATGTTTTTGTTGATTTTTATATTCAAAATTTAAATTTTAACAGTTTTACTTTGTGTCTAACAGTGACAAAACAGTGTGATTTTACATAGTGCTGTTAAATAACATTGCAATGTATACGAACTGTCAAATGACTGCTAAGCAGCTTTTGAAATAAATATCTTAGGAAATGTATGCATCTTTAAATGTTTTCGTTGTTTATAAATGCAGATAGCCCTAAATAATTTAGAGTAATTAAAAACGCGTGTATTTCTTTTCCTATTGATAATATACTACAGTGCTTGAATGAATGAATGCATAGAACTATATTAAAATTCAGATAATTTTATTTTACTAGCTGGTACCCGGCGCGTTGCTGCCTTTCCTTCCCTCTGCCACTCCTTTCCCCTGTCATACCTTCCCCATGTCCTTTTACTCTACTTCCAATTCTCCCACCCCTCTTCTCCTGTCCCTACCACCCTTTCTCCAACCTCCCCTTTGGCTCACCCATTCCTCTTCCCCTACCTCTCCTTACTTTTCTACCCCCTTTCCCCTGACCACTTCGATCCCATTAACACGTATACAACATTTCATCTCTCTATCTAAAATGGTACCCAGCGCGTTGCTGCCATTCCCACTACCTTTCCTGCCTCTCCTACCACAATGCCCCTTTCCCTACCACCGTTTCCCCTACCACTTCTTCCCCCTATCTACCGTTCTTTGACGCCAACTTCTCCCTGCGCCCTTTCCATGCTCTCTTCGACCCCATTAATATATATATTCAAGGTGGATGCCCTTTCGCACATTTGCCGAAGCCGCGACTCCTGTTCTTGTTCAGTTTCTGTGGCTCTAGATGTGGATGCCCTTTCGCACATTTGCCGAAGCCGCGACTCCTGTTCTTGTTCAGTTTCTGTGGCTCTAGATGTAGATGCCAAATGAAAATAATAAGCGATAATAAGTCGAGCGATCGCTTACAATTTTATTTATTTACGAATGAAACACTGACAAAAAAAAAAGTGACTGTCAAACAAATGAAACAAATATTGTTGCTGTACTCTATCGTCATTAGAAAAATCTAAAAAAATGTTCTATTTATCCAATCGCCACAGGATTACCTACGGAACTATTTTGAATATTACCATAAAATTTGATCAAAATCGGTTGAACGGTTTCGGAGTATATAGGGAATATACATACATACATACAAACATACATACATACTTCCATTTTTATATATATAGATTATTCTGTCGAAATTCTTCATATATTTTGACAGCTTTCCATGATTATATAATTATTGTATGTTATATTAGAAGACTAAAAATAACAAGTAATTCATGAGCATCAAAATCATTCAATTTCTCGGAGAAAATCACAAATAAAAACGAACGATATTTGATATATGTAACTCTACTTTAAAATTACCAACTACTGAGTTTTTGTACAAGATGAATCACACGGAAAAGATAAGTTTTTAAAAAAATTCAACTATAGTGGCGCCACATATATGTGAAAGTTTTATGCTTTTCCTCACTTTCAGGCTAAACTACTCTCTTAACTTCAGCGCATTTGGTCCACTGGAAACGGAGATATATCGGTGAAAGTGATAGATTGTTTGTGGCATCGGTTGAAAGGATTCACTTGATGAACCATGTTTAAGGTGATAATTGTTTGTCTTGTAGCAGAGTATTTCAGTAGCTTCAAGAAAGGTCGAGAAGACATACAGAACGACAAGCATCCAGTTCCTTCGAAAACCGTTACTGAAAATAACATTGTTACCTTGTAATTTAATATTATGCATAAATCCCTTTTTGGTAAATTAGCATATGCTTTGTGGTTGATAATTCGAAAGATGGCATCATAATCTTCTGAAAGACAAAAAAAATCTTACGTTTTTAATGTTAACTTACTTACTTACTTAGGTGGCTCTAGGAAAGCGCACCATTCGGATTGCTGGAGCTTCAGGGTTAATCCGGATGAGGTGACCAGCCCAGTGCAGCCGCTGGAATTTAATGCGCTGGACTATGTCAACTTATCATACAGCTCATACAGCTTATAGATCATATGGGTCGTAAACTCGACGCCAACTCTAAGGGGAACAAAAGTCCTGCGAAGAATCTTTCTCTCGAACACTCCTAAAGACGCTGTATCCGTTGATGTCAGTGTCCATGCATCTGCGCCATACAGCAGGACCGGGATTATCAGTGTCTTATAGATTTTTATTTTCATACTTCAAGATTGCTTGATCTACTCTACTTCTAATTTGCTTGATCAGCCCAAAGTAGCAGCGATTAGCAAGCGTGATTCTTCGTCTGATCTCTCGGCTAACATTGTTATCGCTGGTAATTTCTGTTCCCAGATAGACGAAGTTTTCTACAACATTGAAGTTTAAATTCTCCATACTCACAGACCGTCCAAGACGCGCTGATGGTCTGCGAGTGGACACCAAATACTTCGTCTTTTCCTCGTTCACCGCTAGGCCCATGATACGTGACTGTTTCTCAATCTCCGAGAACGCCCTGCTTACTCGCCATTCGTTGATGCCTATGATTTCTGTGTCATCGGCATATGCGAGTAGCATCACTTCCTTCATCAGGAGATTCCATCAAGGATTAAATCCATCCATTCCATCAAGGATTAAATTCCATCAGGAGATTAAAAAAGTCGCACGACAAAGCATCACCCTGCCTGAAACCTCTCTTGGTATCAAAGCGTTCGGAGAGGTTATTTCCTACTCTGACGACGCTTTGGGTGTCTGATAGCGTCATCATGTAACTTTGCTGGGATACCAAGTTCAGATAGGGCGTTGAAGAACTTCATTCTTATCGCCGTGTCGAAAGCGGCCTTATAACCGACAAATAGGTGGTGTTTGTCTTTATTGTACTCATGGCGCTTTTCCAGGATTTGGCGTAAAGTGAAAATTTGGTCACTGGTCGACCTCTTTGGTCTGAAGTCGCACTGATACTAGCCTATCAGTGCATTCGTGTGTGGCTCCAGCCGTTTACACAGTACGCGGGACAGAATTTTGTATCCTATTGAAAGGAGACTTATTCCCCGGTAGTACGCGCAGACAGCGGAGTCTCCTTTCTTGATGTTAAACTATGTGAAATAAATATATTGATTATATATATCGTTTTCAAAGAAAAAAGTTTTAAATCAGAATTTAATAAAAAAATTCAAATTTGAGACCATAAACCCATAGTGTAGAAGGTGACCTACTACTACTTTTAAATGCTGATGTTGCAATTTCTTAAATGTGATATGTACTTGGAAAAATTAAACTTATTTGTCATTGACTTTATAATATAATGTTAATACTTGTAACAAAAAAGCTTAAAAAAAATATGAGCTTAAGTACTGAACAACTAGATTGATGACCACTTAGTACTTGTCTCAAGTTGATAACTAAAGAAGTTTCTCAAAAGGAGTTTATAGTATATATTAATACGTATACGTACAACTTAAAACAATATAAAACTGCTAACTTGACAAACTGTTAGAGCTACTTTAAAGCAACAATCTGCAACAATTGCATGCAGTGCAACTTTAAAGTGACTGTTACTGTTAGTATACATAAATAATAAGATACAGATACTTTCTCTTGTTGAAGCTTATACGCTGTTAACTTAACAGTGCATGCTCTACTCTTTTTCTCTCTTAGAAAAGCAAACAAAAAAAAGTTGAAATTTTGCCGGCGCATAACATTCTACCGCCAAATCATTTCTCATGCCTGTGCATGTGTGTGTGTGTGTGTGTGTGTGTATCTATGTGCATATATACCTCTATATAAAAATTCTTATTGTCCCGACTTGACTCGTCACGAACTCGGCATGTTAGGTATGTATCTCACAGAAACGCAGCTGATACTTCGTACGCTGCGCTGCAAACATGTTATACCGGGTAGCAGTAACAAACAGCTCGCCGCTTTCGTCGATAATCAGTCTGTTCATGGTGCTCAAAGGGTACGCGCGTGTTCCGCTCTAACAGTAAATCAGCTACTCAGCTTAACTCAGTTTGAATTGAAAATTTGAATCGAATTCGAAACGACGCTTTTGACTTGTTTCGTTGCATCAACATTTTTGTACATTCTAACACATCGACTCGATTCGAGACTCGAAACTAGACACAACAACAACTTCAATTCACACACAATTCGAGACGAGGGTTTTAGTTCAATTATTGAATTCAGTGTGTGTTCAAAGTTTTTTAGTGCTGAAACGTTCTGTTCCGCTCCAAACCGCTCCAAGCCGTATTTGTGCGCTTCATTTCATGCTTCGCCCTCATTGTGCTCTCGTGTGCAAATGAAAATTTCATTGAGCAGAAAGCCCGACAACATTTGAAGAAAAGTGGAAAATCAAATTTTTAAAGTGCTGTAAACAAAAAAAAATTGTTTTTTAAGTGAGAAAATTTGAAAAAAAAGTAATATAATCAAAAATTGATATATAAAATTATTCGCACCGCATTAAATTTTAAAACATCTAATTAAAGTGAAATTAAATGCTGCATGCTGCATAGCAATTAAAACTCCAACAACGAGCATCGAACATCGAAAGAACTGAACCAGCAACAAAAAATAAAAAAAAAAGTAATTAAAAGATACAAAATATATATTGAATCTATTTTAATTTTAATTTGATTTTTATTGCATGAAATCCGTATGATTTTCTACGGTTTGTTAAATATTTAGACAAACAAAAAAAAATATCTATTGTATAAACGAAAGATATTTTTATAGTGTTTTGGTGCTGCAGACGTGCGCGCACTTTCATCTATATAGAACCGGAAAAATTTTTTCGCAGCAAAGTTATCGTCAACCTCGTCGTCTGCAATTTGCTGTTGCAAGAGAGCCAGTCAAGTGAGTCAGTCAGTTAGTTAGACCGCCAAGTAAAATGCTAGCAGGAGCACCAACACCTGCCACACAGCGTCAGACAGACGGACGACTAAAGACCAGACCGAAAGACAGGCAGGCAGAACGATATATAGTCAAACGGACAGACAGACAGACAGACAGACAGACAGACAGACAGACAGACAGATAGAGTTTTTTATATGGCGCGTCGTTCGAAGCGTTGCAAACCTGAGACAATGTCTGCGTGTCAAACTATCTGGATATTTATTATTTATACATATGGTTTTTTGTAATTTTTTTTTCTTTTTTAAATAATAAAGCTAGAGCAAATAATTATTACAAATAGAGTCAGCACGCTCTTTGCTTCTAGCTGTTGGGTGGATTTGTAATATTTGCAAACGAAATATATATACGAAACAACGCTCAGACTCAGAAAACTATATTTTCAAACAGATATTTGTACCGACACACAATTTCAAATAAAAGTCTGGTATTACAAGATTCGTTTAAGTATCAAACTTTTAAAAAGGTTTGCTGAACACTCCCGGAGTATCATTTTCTTTTCGGTGGTCTTGCATAAGAATGCTGTGTTCTCCATTTTTAAATTGCTGCTTGCCAACTGAAACTCTTCTAAAGACAAATTTTGTACTACACACAGAAATATGCAATTTAGATTTTGCGCACTTCAATTCTAAAACTAAAATTGTGATCTGCTAAAACTCAAGGTTCGGCATAAACTCGACTTGGAATTGACTCTAAAGTGCGAGAGATGGTAACCATGAAAGCCGTAAGTGATTACCTTTGATTTGTCTAAGCCCATTGGCAAAGAAAGTCCAAAACCAAGCTGCAATTATATATATACTATAGCAAATGCACAGAATCGATGCTTTCTGGTGCAGTGAGAGACAGAATGGAACATAATGTGTCACCAAAGTATTAGGAAAAATTTGATGTTGTTGGTGAAGGACGACAACTATTGTGCGAAAGTAGTTTCTTTCGTTTAATTTGTTGTGCAATTAGTTGTCTTTCTTCATGCTAGTGGAAGTCATGTGATAGATAGATTCTTGGAACCAATAATGGAACCATAGCAGATGGCGAGTAGGGAAAGACCAGAAACAACCATGAACCACAGAATGATGTTAAATATAACTTGATAATCAGCCGAGTAGTATTCAGCTAAGTTGTAGGGTTTTGAATCACTGCCTGCAAGCACCTCACGCTTTTTACATGTAGCATCATGTTTGTTCGTTAACTGAACAAGCAAATCACAGAATCGCTCGATTTCTGAGAAGCAGCCAGCAGACGTCTAATGGCACTCGAGAACAGTTTGCTAGCTTCCTTAACAGCATCCAATTTCTCGCCATGAGCCTTAACAATATTCTCTAGCGACGAACGAATTACCAAGGAGTTCGATTTTTTCATCATAGCATCAGCCAGAATCTCAGCGGTAACATTGATGTAACCGCTTTCTTGCACGAATTGCTTGTCACCACTGTGCAGTGTAGGATTAAGATGTTTGGTCTGCTTTGCGAGGTGGTCTCAATCCCACCGTAAAACACGACTTGAAAGTCTCAACGACATCCTCAAAATGACTAAAATTGATATCGCACACAGGCTTACAGCGTTCAGCAAGCCCACCGGCTCGTAGGTGTTAGCATTGCCAGTGGCCGTTATGTGAATGATGCCATCCTTTAGCCAAATATAACGGATCGTTCTCGGTCATGGTACCCCATGTTGAGTCATTTCATCTGATATTATTTCAACGCTAATTTGAGCTGATACAGACAGTTGTGGATGCCTTCTAATAAACTCATCTGAAATCGGACATTTAAAATTTAATTTAGTAAAGAAAAGTATTTTGTTAAATTTCACAATTATTTCGTGGACATGAGGGTGCTAAATTGAGAGCTGGGAATACACTAAGTAAATAAATGATAAAATAATCATATTGATAAAGATTCCATGGCACTCCTCGTTTATTGTCTACTTTAATTAGTTCAAATTGTTCAACGTTCCAAAGATTCTTCAGACTGTTTTTTCGTCAGCTGCCAACATTTATTTCTGCTATCAAAATACATTCACATATGATTTTCTAATTCCTATATGGCAATACTATGATTAATTTATTTATGTCAAACAAACGAAAAACAGTGTTCCCAAATCAACATGAAATACGAAAATCGGAGATGCAAAAGGTCACACTGTTTGTCACCTCTTTTTTGAGTATATAAAGTGTTTTCGGCAGCAAACGTATTTGTTATCCGAGTACTCGATGAAAAACAGTTCGTGCCAAAATTTTTTGATTGTTGTTTGACAACGTTTATTTATATGAAGTTTTTTTGATATGAAAAACCTTTTAGATCGCAGTTTTTACATGTCGCTATCATAAATAATAACAAGCTGCCAGATCTGGTGTAGGTGAATTACTTTGCTGCCAGAGATCACAATAAAGTTGCTAGTACTTTCAGCAGTATAAGCAGTCGCATTATAGTGATGTAAAAAGTACCAACAGAGTTCCTCCGTTTGCAGCCAACATAGCATTTAATCCCAGTTCCTCGGGAATTATTTTTTGTGCCAATCGTGGATCTTCGTTCTCTTTAGCCTTTCTTTCTCAAACATCCAGTCTGAAATCTTCGAAACCACTTGGAAACAGTTTGTCATTCATTAAGATGACGCCGAAAGCCGTCAAATATCACATTGCTGTGTAGGTGTTGGCAATTGCTTTCGATTTTACATCAGTAATTTTACGTTTTATTTACTCCACGCCGATCGATCTTCCGGAAGTAACTAAATTAAATATCGTAAGACAATTCTGAAGCGTCTACCATTTTTAGATATTCTAAAAACAAAAAACAAAAAAAAAACAAAAAATACAAGCAACTGACGGGACTTTTGTTAGTACTCCCATAGCTACATGGATTACTTGATGACAATATAAAAATTTCAATTGTTTCAATCTTAAATTGCAAGTGTTTAGAATTAAGAAAGTTCGGAATACTTTCTTAATTCTTGATGCACCATAAATTCAGAATAAATAATATTGAATTTAATTTTACAAGAGCTTTCCAAAAAGTTTAAGAACTGCAACTTTTGCTTCGCGTTCTTAGTAGCAACTATTGTATCTTAAAATATGCCATTCAATAACTCCATTTGCGGCTATAAATTTTTCAAACAACTCTCGTTGTACATAAATTTTCGTATGTACATGTTGTCTACATGCAACCAAACGTAACGATATGAAACGCAACGCAAGCCAACGTAACTCTACTTGGACGAGTGTTTCGACTACTGCTGAATCTTCCAAACTTCACGCTGCTGCTCACCCGCGCTTTTTGCCGCCAGTGCGCTCGAGCATGCATTAAACATATATCTTTACATACTCATAGATACTTTTACGTGCTCGTTGCTCATTTGCAAGCACAAAAAGAAAGAAATCGAGCAAAACAGAAATTATTATTCTACAAAATAAAATAAAACTAACTTTCGTACTTACGATAGATACCTATGCACAATATTATTACATAGAAATGAAATACGCTCCAGCGTTCTTGCCTAATTCGAAAGCTACTTCAGATGCATATATACATAAAAGATACTTTACTCCTAAACTATGTGTGTAATTGTAGCCGTAACCGAGCAACGCAAAGTGGTGCGCTTCATTCAACAGCAGCCGTTAGATGTACGCCGCTTTGTATCTTATACACTCGTACACTCGTACACTTGTACACTCTGTATCTCTATTTTCTTAGTCTGATTGTCAGTTTAATGAGAAGCTTTAGCTACTTACTTACTCGTACTTATCTACCTGCCTTACTTGCATGCATAAATATATTGTATGTATTTAGTAAGATGAATGTTTTAACGGCTGTGGCATACAAAATGTATCTAAACATTGAATCCGCTGCAATTGACATTGACAGACAGCGGTTGTTAGCGGGTTTTAAGCCATTGAAATTCATTTGTACGCTGTCTCAAATGCTGTTCCGCTACTCTTCTCTCTTTCATTTGAGATACAATGCTGACGACAATATCGTTGACGACGGTTCGAAAGGATTCGTACATAATAAAATGTAATTTCTTTCAATTGATTGACACAAATCAATAATAATGAATTTAATATTTAATAAATGTATCTTTTACGTATCTATCGGTTGTGGTGCTTGATGTGTTGCGTATGTTGCACTTGCTGACGAAGAAGAAATGCTCTCTAAAGTAAGTAGTTTGTAAAGCAAGAAGATTTGAAATTGATGTATTGAAATTTTAAAGTTTTGTCTTTAATAATGCTTGTAAACTTCGGGTGAACTGGTTGAATACTCTTCACAATTATCCTGGTCAAAATATATAAACGCTTAAATCGGACGTGCTATCCCATCCGTCGTTTTCTTTAGACACTACTCCTACTGACTGGCACGTCGAGAGAGTCGACCCCAGGTCCAAGCTATTTTATTGACCCTGTATCAATGGACCGTATTTGTTTGGTAATTATTTTTAAATGCTTTTCATATTTTCATGTAAAAATTAGGGCCCATACTTATTTAGTCCCAGATCCTGATTTTTATTTAACTCTCATTCCGGCAAATTACCACTTGTTCCAGTATGGTGTATGAAAGATGCGACGAAGTAGTGGCGAACGATGGACATTAAATTTGTAAGTTTGTTGACATAAAGTCTCAATTTTCGAAAGAAAAACGCCGAGAACTATTTCACACTCCCAATACTTTATGGAATCTCCGTTGCTTCATGCTCGTTGTACAAAAAAAGTATCACTTCGAACTGCCACTATTTATAAGTGGGACGTTCAAAAAGTAAATGTACTATTGCCCTCTCATGCTGTGAGAAATTTTTTTTCCGAGAGTGGCAGCACTAAGTGGTAGTGCTTGTTCTCCACAAACACAGCAAGCACTGCTGGCCCTAATAGAAATCTCGCCATTTGCGAGTTGCGCGCTGTCAGCAGGTTTCATCTCGCGGAAGGAAAAACACCTATTGAAATTTGTATACGGAGGTGTTATGAAACTAACGTAAGATTTTAAGTGATGTCTTGAGGTTAATGAAAGAAGGACTAATGTCCAGAAACGAAGAAGAACTTCCGACGATTGGCTTTCACAATATTACACAAATATTTAATGCAATCCTGCGATGTGACCATTTTCCTAGTCAATGGAAAGTTACACAAATAGTAGCCATAGCCAAAAAAACCGGGAAAACCACAAGAAGACGTAAACTCATATAGGCTGATAAGCCTCCATCCAATATTGTCCGAAATATTCGAAAAGCTGTTTTTGTTCAGACTTTGTCCTATTATCATTAATTCGAATTCAGAAAGTACCACTGCACTATAGAACAAGTTAACACAAAGTATACGAATTTGCAAGAACTGCTCTCGAAAACATACTGCACTGCGTCGTTCCTAGACGTCTCAAAATCCTTTGATAAAGTATGGCACCCTGCACTTATGTACAAACTCAAAGTATTTCTGCCTTATCATGCATTCAAACTCTTGAACTCCTGTATGACAAATATATTCTTTATGGTTTAAATTAAAGATGAGTTCACTGATTTTTATGAAATAAATTCTGGCATTCCACAAGGTAGCGTGCTAGGACCAATATTGTATACACTATTTACATCCGATTTAACGCTGTCTCCGCATACGTATACTGCAACCTTTGCCGATGGCACTGTCATCATGGCGAAAAATATTGATCCTAAAGTAGCAGCACGCAACCTTCACGATAATCTAAATTAGATAAACGTTTAGCTTGATCAAAGTAAATGAACAGAAATCGATATATGTAACGTTCATCCTTAGACAAGGTACATGTCCTTCTGTTTATCTAAACCACTGCCAGCTGCCACAGAGTGATGAAGGAAAGTATCTTGGTATATACATATCTAGATAAGCGCTTGACTTGGCTTAGTCACATATTTACAAAAAGAAAGCAACTTGGTTTGCGCCTTAGGACACTTCATTGGCTTTTAGGTCCTAAGTCAACTATTACATTGGAGAACAAGAACCAACATAGAAATAATACAACGATATCAATCGAAGCTCCTTCGACTATGCGTAAATGCAACTTGGTATGTAAGTAACACAACTAGTATACACCAAGATTTAAAAATTCCAAAAATATTTGAAGAAATAAAAAACGTCTGCAGTAAATACCGAACACGTCTACTTGTGCACCCAAATCCCATCGCGGCAATACTTTATGAGCAGTTCGCGATGTTTTAAAAAGAAATCAAGCTAAAGTTTATGAAAGTTAACAGAATTTTGCTGGTTCATAGTAAATATTGCACTTTTTCTTAATCAAATATGTGTAAGTGGCTCGAAATCAAAATCTTCACATAAACACACAGGCCTTACCAAAATTTAGAACTCAAATTTTGTAGCAAACAGTCCACAAATCTACTTTTTCAAGTACGCCATATTTTGCAGTTCTAATCTCATAGGCAAACGCATTCGTTTTATGTATCGTATGTATATTTCAGTGCCATTTTTATCGCATCTGCCTTTTGAAACCTCATTTGATTTTTTTGTTATTACAGTTTTTCACGTCTTGTTGTCGTTGTAGTCGTTGTAGTTGTTGCTGTTGATTTCTAATCAAAACAACGTTAACAACGCCACAGATACAACGCGCACAGATACAAGATACAAGTTATGTTGACGCAAAAGAAGAACAAATCAACAACAATATGCTGGTCTGCTGCTGCTGGTAAAACAAAATAAAAAATAAAAAAAAAAGCTAAAAAAACAAAACCGACACGAATAATCGCACATGTGAATGCACACAGTTGTTGTTATATACACGCTCGTCTTCCTCTGGCAACTGCCTCAATGCCCACAAGATACTTAATCGATCGATATACAACAGAAATAAAAACATAGATACATATAGACAGGGTGCATCATTAAAAAACGCTTTCGTGTAGCTGTGCCACGCATTGCAGAAACTTATTAAATATGAATTTATTTCATACACTTGCTCTCAATCTTCTTTTTTATAATTTTTTTATAATCCTTTCAGGCTTTTGTATGCTAAGATACTTTGGCTAATACTTGTAGATACTAAGCCATGTCTTGCTAAATTATCTTTCAGCAGCTTGCTTTTGTGTTACGAGTGCGTGCTCAGTTAGATTTTAAGTTAGATTAGCAGCGGAAACAACAACAGCAACAACAACAAAATTATTGAAGGTCGTTTGCATTGTTTGAACATAAATTTCCGCGCATAATTTAATTTTAATGTTGACTTGATTCATTTTCCCACTCTCATCTGCGCATAAATTACTGAAATAGAAAACAAATTATGTCAGACTTAGTTTTATTGTTTAGTCTGCAAATATATTTTACTTGTACACACATCCTGCATGACGGTCAACTTAAAAAGATACAAAAATAAATAGAAGAACAAATGTGAAATACAAATCAAATGTTTTATGACGTTCGGCTGAAAAAATAAATAAATAAATACGAATTGCACGGAAAAACGTTTATTTCGGTGGAAACGAAACTTTAGTAAGCTTTAGTAGTTATATTATATTATATTATAGATACATATGTATTATGTGTGTATAGCTAATGAGTATAGATAATGAAATTTTTCCAACCAGTTGTCAGTTGTGCTGAATTTGTTTTGATACAAGAAACTATCAATCCTTATGTAAAGACACGGCAAGTGTGCAAAACAAAAGGAACAGTCTTTCGATGCACTTACTTTTCAACAGTGCTTGTCTCATGCATCTCTTTCACACTTAAGCTGCCGCCCCATTAGCATACTAAAACGCATAGTAACATGCGGACAGTTATGTCTCTGCTCGGTTTTACATGAACGCCTACCGTGGTGGTTTAAGCTCATGGTGTGTGCTCTTAACACATGTTGCCAGCAAGGTCGGAAGCCACAGAATAAATTCTGTAGCTTCCAATTTCGAGATCATGCTTGTTTTGGCCATCGATCTCCCACCTTGGTTATATTTAGTGGACGGAGACTATCCTTCTCCTATTCGTTTCCAATAATATAGAACAGGCTTGGTTGCAATGCAGCTCCACATCTAGTATCCGAGAATACTCTCTCTCCGCAATAGATATGAAACACACAATCACCACGTTTCACCCAACAGGGTGCATGAACCATGATTCATTGAGCCAGCTGACTTCCCGTGGCACAGAATAAACCATCTGTACGGTGTCGTACGATACATACTTGCAATTTCGTGTCCAAACATAACTGGCTAGCTAGCACCATATACTTTTTTCATGCCTAGGCAGTCTTAATATCACTTCAAATTTTTTTGAAACACAAGTGAATATGTCTTCCTCGTCATAGAATCTTCAAGTTTATAGAATATAACACATCTATAAACTCCGTTACACAACAAAAAACTTCATGAACCACAAAGGTAACACACTTTAGGAACACCGTTACAACATCTAACCTGCTTTCATCATGTAACCATAAGGCAACTCTTACGGGAACACCGATACACATCGCTTCATGCTACCACAGACTGAACACTTCTTGGAGTATTGATTAAACAACTTAAGTCCGTACAGCCTATAGCTGCCTAGGAACACTCGTTAACTTCAAACACAGATTCCTTCTTCAACGGGGCATAAGTCCCACATCGAATTTGTTCATATACATACATCTTAACGGAATGTTTCGCCAACAATTACACCAAAAAAGCAAAGAATCATTCAAAAAATAAATTGAATGTAATTGCATAACGAATTCCAACCATATGCCGCCATAGAGGCTGTAATGTAACTACCCACACTAAATCAACGATTGTACATGTTATTCCCCGTGTGTGCCTTATTGGAGACAAAGATCTAATTTTTTAGAGTTTATTCTCTACGCTAGGTTACTATTAGCCATTACTGAAGGCTTCGGTCAGGCGCTTCAGCATGTTTCCATGTAGCCCTGCGTGGAAGATGTAGCCATTGCTTCCAGCGGGCTAAACAGTAACATAAAAATTAGAAGTGCTTCCCAATTTCTCGCTAATTTTTAATAATCCGTTCCCCATCCGTTGGTTTCGCTAGATAGCAACGTGCGGACAGACGGACATGCCTAGATCGTTGCATCGTTAAGCTGATCAGTTGTATTTTCGATGCCTTCATCTACTTGCATACATTACAAACTATGCCACAAACTTCTAATGCCGCTTTAAAACACAATATACGAAGCGTATTAAAAAATACGTTAAAAATAAACATTTGACCAAAACCAATATGCCAAAAATAGTTTTTTTTTTAAATTTTTTTCTTACGTCTTTCATTTAATTTATTTATTCAACGTTTTGGGTTGATTTTTGCGAAGAGATTAAAAAATTATGAATGTACGCGAGCGACGTGTTTGGCATTTTAGCCAAAAGTTCTTTTTGAACACTTTTCTGTCCGGCATGAGCAGTCTCAGCAGCGTCTTGATTGAAGCCACTTTGGCATATTTAATGTAAACGTTTTTAACGTCTTCTTTTTTGGGTCATATTTGAGGCTGGGAATTACATTTTTTTTTCTCTCTCTGTGCTGTTCCGCTTCACAAGAACTGAAAGTCGCTGTTTGTATACATAATTTTGTTGTTTGCTTATGAAGTTCTAGAGAGCCAGAAACCAGTAACTCATAAAAATATTAAATTTTGTTTAAAGTTTTTAAGCTTGTTATTTACATATGTATGCCGCTTATGATTCTTATTGATACAAAATGCTTAATACACTATAAATTTAATTGCGGATTGTATTGCAAATTGAAAAATGTTCATACAAACACATGCATGATGTAATATTCTATTTATAATAGTTTGTTTCAAAGCTTTTGTGATTATTTAATGTTGTAATCCGATAGTTCAATAGAAATACTACATACTTACTATAATTGTACAAATAAATAATATTCAAAGATTACCATGCAAACTCTGAAATTATATGTTTTTTTATAATGACTTAATCACAACTGTGATATTTTGTGAGAGTGGTTGTAGGAAGTGTGTCTTTGAAACAAGTTACGACATAACCATAACCAGTGCGTGACGTAGTGTCTGGGCCAGAGCCGCATGACAATCAAGTGGTATCTGCGAATCAGGCTCGATCAGGCTGTAACGCTAACTAAGGCTCAGTGTCAGAGCTAGAATGTCTGAGGGCCATGCTAAACGAAACTGGCACTGCGACAGAAAATGATGTCTTTTGTACCTTAAACCAGATATGGTTAAGTTAATTTATCTAGGGTGTTCTCCGTATCTTTAATGAAACGGAGAATATCCTTAGATCTGATCTTATCAGATGTAATAAAGAGTCTATTCATCTGCTCAATTCTGAGCCTGGCCAAGGCCGGACAATCGCAAAGCAGGTGTAAACTAGTTTCGCCATCCTCTAAACACAGTTTGCACAGTAATATCTCAGTGGATGATGGCCGGTGATGTAGCCCAAAAGCATCCTCAGGTCAGATCTCTTGAGATGTGCGTTGATTTTTGGGTATATAGGAAAAGTTAGTAGCTTGACCTGCCGTAGACCAGGATATTGTATCCATTACCGGCAGACAGTGCTGTTAAACCGATCTACTATGAAAGATTTTGACTTAGCCCAGCGAAGTCCGCAAAAATGCTCCGGACATATGAAGGAAGTTTCCGAACCAGTCCTGGCTAGTTCATCAGCACTTTCGTTGCCCGCAATACGCTTTACGGCCGATTAAAAGTTGTTGGAGGATGTCGTAACATTGAAGAACAAGCCTCGAGGAGAAATTCCAAGAGGTTAGTGCTTTAATAGCCGCTTAGCTATCTGAAACGATGGTTATTTTGGCGCCTTTAGGACTTTTATGCAAGTATGTCACTCGCAGACCTCAATGGCGTGGACCTCAGATTGAAAAACCGTGGGCCAGGCACCCATACCAATAGAACATTAAGTGAACCATCAGTGAACCAAATGATCGTAGATGGTCCTCCCAGTCTGATCGACTGGAAAGGAGTACTGAGTAGAGTCTGCCGAAACTCAGTTCCGTGGACAAACAATCTGAAACGTTGCAGATTTCTATGCCAGGGATGAGTGACCCAGTTCACTTAGCGTCCGACTGTCTACAGTCTGAAGTCTCAGAGCCTCTGTTGCTGCTGAGGATTGAATAAAAATGTGCAGCGGAGGTAGACAGATGACGGCCTCCATTGCAGCAGTGGGACATGTTCGCATGGCAACCGACATGCTCAGGCAAGTAAGCCGTTGCAGTTTGTCGCACTGTCTTATTGCAAATGTTTGCAGCAGTTTAGGCCACCATACAAGGGCGGCGAATGTTACTATAGTTCTCACCATTAAAATATAGATCCAAAGGATCATCTTTGACGATCAAACATGCTTTTGCAAGTGCATAAAGCCATTAGTTGCCCTGTTGAGTTAACTACTTAGTCCTAGCGAATGGCTCACACCTATTATCTAGCGAAGAGATAAATTCTTAGACCAAGTGAATGACTAACCAATTTTCCGTAGCGAATAGCAAGCGAAAGGTAATACTACGTCGTACCGCTCGGTTCCTGCCAATGATAAATCCATATTAAAATCGTTTGACAACTGCATGGACGGTAGTTGGACCGAGAGTTGGGGTTAATTGGTAGTGCAGCACCAGTGCAGAATAACAACTGAGATCGTATAATATAGAATACATACATTAATAAAGTGTTTTGACTTTTTTTATGAACCTCATTATATATTAATTTTTATCAAAAAAAAAATTATCGTATTTAAAAGATATTAATTTGCAGATGTGCACAATATATATTTTAACACATTTAGAGCGTAACTTTAACAATCTTCACTCACACAATGAAACGTACAAAACCGAGAGTTAGTACTTATAATCGGTCTTGAATGTAGTCGCTAGTGAAGCACCGATACAACATAATAATTGAATTATATCTTATATATTAAAAGGCACTTTCGGTTTTGACAAAAGAAGTACTATTTGAACGGTATGCATTTGCACAATTCATATTTTATCATTAGCGGTTAAATATTTTGGGCGTAAAAAGCTTTAACAATCTTCACTCACACAACGAAACACAACGAAAAGCATATGTACATGCTCATGTACAAGAATTTACACTCACACTCTCATTCTTTTTTTTTATCTTTGCGCGCATATAATTGGCACATAATTGGTATGGCGTCAACCAACAAGGAAACAAACGAATTGCTCTAATCAAATATATATCACCAACCAAACAGAAAGTTCATACCGTTATGCTTTCGCTTAGCCTTTTAATTCTGCTTTTGTCTTTTTCCATTCAACAACCACTTTTCATTTTCTAGTGAAGCGTATTAAAACTTCGATTACACTTTGTTTTAATTAATCAAGCTTGAAACAACATCTATTTAAGTTCAAACATTAACTACTTTATCTAAATATCAAACAATGCTGATGTTTTTTATACTCTTTGAATGTGAAGGCTAAACAATGTGTTTAGTTTCACAATAAACTTTTTTTTTTATTTCAATTACTTTTTCAAAAGTATAATAATTTTCATACTCTCTGCGAAAAATATTATAAATTAAAAACTTACGTTCTGTGATCGATTTTGCCACTGTCGGCACACCCAAAAATTCACCTTTTCATGCGATTGAAATAATTGATGACATATTTCATTTATTATAATGCCAAGCATAACAAATTATTTCCTCCATTTTTTGTGCTACAAGTGCAAACCATTAAAAACAAAAAAAAAAAAACAAGCATGTATCGCAGTTTTACAAAGAAATATAATAATCACACCCATATAATCATAAAATATAAAATAACGAGCGTTTACAATTAAAACAAAATAAATTAAATAATGAAAGCGCACAAAAGTTCAAACTCTGATTAATACGAGCAATCAGTATTTAACTTTATCAGCAGCGACAAGAAATATGTGATTTTTTCCGACATTCATTACATCTGCGAGTGTGTACTATACAGACTATCAACTTCATTTCAATTAAAAATAAATTACACTAAAAAGCGAGAAAGAGTGGCACAAATACCATTGAACTCTAACCTAGCAACGAAATGCAGCACTGCAAGCTGACAAGCTATGCATGTGTAAATGTAACTGTGCGTGTCTAGCAACATTTACATGTGCAAAGTATCTAGAAAATGCCATTAATACGAATGCTGTGAATGAGGAGAAGAGTATTTGTAATGCAATTGCGGCCATCAGTTGTCCAAGCTGTGATAGCTGCCATGGTGTCAATGTACGCCAGCAGTTTTGCACTTATGCAGATACAGATACAGATACAGATATATAGTATATATGCATAGATGCATAGATAGACGACTAATAATAATAATAATAATGTACATCACTTGCATTGTCAATGCCATATAGAATGTTGCATATAGTATAGTATATAGAGAAATGTAGCTGCATTTACATAAACAACAATAGCACACACTCATGCTTCTTCTGGCTTCAGATACATTTTCATTCTTGTTGCCTGTTAGTATCTAGATACACTGCATCGAACTCGTTGACAAGTATTGACGCATACACGACTACTATATGCATTTATGTTTATTTGTACTATAGTTTCTGTTTGTTTGTTTGACTTATTTAGCATTTGCTCCAATCTGTTTATATTTATAACTCTTTTTTTTCTACACTTTAATGTATTTCAATAGCCTGACATTGCCATTTGATTCCATAAATATTGGCTGTGTTTGTATTTCGATTAGTTTACATTTTTTTTTTTTTTTTTTTTATGCAATTCTAGAAATTGTTTATTTCACACACCACATGTCGAACTAAGGAAATTATAATGCTTTGAAGTTTGCTTTTCTCGATGAATTGTAGATTGGAGTTACAAAATATATACATAAATAACTCAGCCCGCATATACAATATTATAGTATGTTATTTCAATTTACACAAGTAGCATCGAACTGCGGGTTTTGCTTTCTAGCTAACAATAAGTAGAAAACTTGTTGTAACTGAAAGTAAGCATTATAAATTGTCTTTTAGTGTTATTGTCATTAAAGCAAATCAATCAATTATATATCTGTAGAAAAGTTTATTAAGAAGTTTTAATTGAGAGAATAAACTATTGTTTTTTGGGAGATACTTTTGATGTGTACGCAACTTTTCGTGTCATGTCAAATTAAAGTTTGAGTTCAGCGTACTGAAATCTTCAAAAGTTCAAACTCATCATAGAGAAAAATTAACCGCATGTATTTTTATTAAACAAGTGAATTTAATTTGAATTAATTAATTGTTGAAATATGAAAATTGCTTGTAATATAGCGAAGAAGAGGTTGAAGAACTTTAAAATTATATAAACGTACATATTGTTGATCAGTTTTAATCAATGTAACCATGTTTGTCCGTCCGTTCATTTGTAGGTCTGTGTAAGTGAGAGACTATTAGAATCGGCATCTCGTCTATAGCTCTTACATCATTACCTTAGCTGTTTCTGGTGGCGCCACCTATTGGTAGGTACATGCGTACCTACTGACATCTTGTAAACATTTTATGACAATCGGACCACTACAAGCGAAGTTATCGCGCTAAAAGTGAGAGTATCTTTTGGGCATCGGTCGAAAAATGAATCTCGAACAAAGAGCAAGCATTAAGTTCTGTTTTCAACTTGGTAAAACATTAACCGAAACGTTCCAAATGATGAAACAAGTTTAAAGTGACAATTGTCTATCCCGTAGCAATGTTCTCGGGTGGTTACTTTTGCGACAGACCTTGTATAGTATTTTCTACCGTAGCGTTGAAATCAGAGACTATAAGAGATAGAGAGTTCAAGTTTATATATTTAAACTCTCATTTTCCCTCTTCAGATAAAAAGTATTAAATAAATATGTTAATTGCAGCTTGTGGCGTAGCCCCCATACAAGCCTTGTCATCATTTCAAAATTTTTGTATAAAAGGCTTTTTGGTTTGGTTGTTAATTACTCTAGAAATGCCAATTTAGGTCTATCTTACGTAAACCATAATAAAATATATCGCATAGATCCACATCGGAACACTATAAATGGTAGCTCCCATACAAACTTTCACTCCATTTTAAAGTTTTTGTGTGAAATGTTGCTGGTTTTGTTCTTAATTAAGCTTACTTTCAATTACTTTCAAAATATTCCACATAGGTCCAGATCGGACAACTTTAAGGGGTAGACCTATGCCTAGGTATTCTTATCGAACCTAAACTTATTTATAATAATCACATTTGTTCAATAGTTGGTCTAAGGAATTTAATGACGCTTATGCCAGTAAACTCCTCTACACTTCTTTTGTTCGTCTGATATTAGAATTTGGTTCCTGTATTTGGAACCCATACTATGCTATTCACGAGGCTCGTATTGAGCCAGTAAAAAAACAGTTTCTTCTCTTTGCTCTTAGGAGTCTCAATTGGGGATACCGAAATAAATCTTCCACCCTATCATTATAGGTTAAAATTAATTGATCTTCCAACCCTCTTATCACGCCGTTATATAAGTTTCTTCATAAAATTCTTACTGGGGAGATTGATACTCCCTACTTACTTCAGCCCATATCCAAAACCTGCCCAATTTTAATAAAATATCTCGCATATGTCCAGATCGGAGTACTAAAAAATATAATGTATGGTTCAAAAAATGAGAGGGTAGCGATAGGAGGGAGAAAAATACTTAACGACCTATTCTCATATGTATATATTGTAAACATAAATGTTACTATGTCGGGTCGGTGTGTATATATTGTATTAGGGTTAATATAGCCGATAAGATGGTAACTAAAATAAGATGGTGACCGATCGAGAATAAATAATAAAATAAATAATTAAATAAATGCGTTAATTTAATCTTCATAAATTACAGCATATGTGTTATTCTGATATAAGAGCTATATTATTGAAAATTTTCATTAAAATCCATTGAGCAGTTTTTGCGTGATGGAGTAGCAAACACACAATCACACATCCATACAAACTTTCGCATTTATAATATTAGTAGGATATATTCGCAAAGCATTTAATACGAACAGTAAACCCATTTCCCAAATTCAAAAAATACTCGTATATTCACCTAGTTGATATTACGAAAAACTATTTGGTAATAAAATGTTTCAACAATTTTAAACGCCAACACAAATATTTTGAAAAAAAAAACACAATATTTTGTATGCATATCTTAAACCTCTTTCTCTTTCGCTTGCAGAGGCACTCAAAAATCCATAGTGACAAAATAATTTATTTTTAAACATGTCCACTTTGTCTTCACGCTTGCAAAAGCATATCTACCAGATACATTTATTATCAAATCTCTTTGACGCTGCTGCGGTTGCGGCTGCTGTAAGAAATATTTCTACATGACGCAATTGTGTCATTTACACAAGGAGATGAAAAAAAATGAATTAAGAAAATACGAAAGAAAATAAGAAAGAACGCTGCAGTCAAGTATACTCAACAACGAAATACTCTGTAACTAGTATGAGAGCTTTTTGATACAATTCACCGGTATTAACTAAGGAATGAGTAAACTACAATAATCCGAGCTTTAGACTACCGTCCTTGGGGGAACGCAGCCCAAACTAGCTAAACAAACCAAGTATCATGGCGCAATTCTGAACTCAAAACTCTCCTGGACTATAAACTCTGAGGAAATAATGAAAAAGCCAATAGGCGCCTTCTACGTATGTAAAATAACGTTTGGAAGGAAATAGGGATTGGAACCATATGTCATTCATTGGTTTTACTTTTTAGCTATTAGGACTACACTAAAGTACGAGCTTTGGTCTGGCGAAAAGTGACTGCTACCAAATCTTACCTACTCAACCTCCACAAAGCACAAAGAGCCTGCATGGGCATAACTGTGTACTTGCGATGAATTCCACAAGCGGCTTTAGACGCCATATTGACGCTGCAACCTGTTGGCATCTTCCTAAAGTAAATGTCAGCCTGGAGCACAGTTAAACTTCGGCAGCTAAATTTTCTTATGCTGTGTGCTGGAGGCTCGATGTCTCGGAGGTGTTCCAGAGCTCAACTGGAAGTAAAAAACACCCGTGAGCACTTCTGTCGTAGCTGATGAAGAGGAGTAGGTGATGAAGAGGAGATGGAAGAGGAGATGGAAAGTATCCAGCACTTCCTATGTGACTGCCCTGCATTTCTTATAAAACGCATCCGATTGCTTGGGAAATCATTCTTTCAATATCTGGAAAATCTGGAGAACCTGCCGCTACAGGAGCTGCTCACTTATTGATTCAACGGGATAGTTGAAAAGGCGGAGATCACCGAATTGAGATGCCTTCCTTCAACTCGACAGAGCTTGAGCGGCCTGATTAACCTAAGCAATAAGAACCATCCATATATTTACAAAAACTTGAAAATTTGGTTAGGTTCGAGATTGGCACTTTCTTTTCATATATGTACTTATCTGACTACTATGTCTTAGGAAAGTGTTCAAATAAGTTAAGAATATATGATGCTTCTGTCACATGCTCTTTCACTGTTACAAACATTTGCACAAAATTAATGTACCAATTCATTCACCAATTACAGGGTATAAAAAGAACAACTAAATTTCGTAAAGACAAATTTGCGAAGCACACAAACTGAAGCATTTTCAAAATATTTACCAAGCGAAAAGAATTATGTCAAGTAGGCCACAAAACTTCCACGTTTGTACTAACCAGCGCTTCTCCCAGACTCCCATCCACAACCTTAGTGACACAATAAAAGGAAATTTGTTTTTATTAGCCAAATTTCTAATGCCAGGAAATTTTTTTGCAATTTTCTTTTCTATAATTTGTTGCTACAATAAAATATTTTCTTTTGAAACTTTTGTAATTTGAGAAGTCGTTTTTTATCGCATGAAGCCATCTCTTCTATTCGTTATCTAGTAGACAGAGTTTTTATTGATTTTATCTCTGCTCAAGGTTCAATAACCAGCCGAGTGAGCAGCACCAGACCAGATCAGACCAGACCACACCAAAAGCGTTATGGCTTATGGCACTCTGCTAAATTTTCGTAGGAGTTTCGAACATTTTGTACCATACTCAAAAAGCAATTATGTAGCTATGATGTATCTGTATGGCAAATGAAATATTCGTCAGATGGCTTTTGTCTGTTGCTGTTTTTTTTTTTTTTTTTGTCTTTTTAACGCAGCCAATGGTCAGCATGAAACAAAAAAAAAACTCGTAACCTCATTAAATCTTTTTTACTCATTAATTTTTTTTTATTCTGGCTGTGCGTATTTGTTTATTTCACGCTTTATAAAAATCATACAAAGGTAAATTACCTTTGAATAGCACACTTTTGAATTTTATTTCAATTTGGTTTTTGTAAATTTGTGGCTGCCTTTCGCGTTGTAGTGAAACGTGATTTTTTACACGTTCTAAATGAGTCATAGGGTCTTTGTTCTTATTTGGTGTCAAAAAAGTGGATTGTTTTTATCAAAACACATACGGAAATATGATACAAATAATCATTTGGCATTGTTTTTTTTTTATAATTGAAGCGCAAAATATTGAATATTTAAGGGCGAAATACAAATAGTTTTTTATAAAAAAAATTTAAAAAAATTCTAATTAATTCACAAAAGTTACAGTATACTGTACTAAAGTGATTCAAATGTATAGATAACAAGTTGAACGGGCTGGATATGCATAATGCTGTTAAAATGTAACTATACATATACGGAGTGATCTAAAAATAACCGAACATTTTAGTTATAAAATAAAACAAGCATGTTGTTATGTCTCAAAGCTAATATTCATTCCAATCACGATCCATTTAACTCAATACAACGTTTGGAACGCTCAACCAATTTATCCATAGACTTTTTAAACTCTCTTTCTGGGATGTTCTTTAGCACCTGTGTCATGCTGTGGCTGCTTGTATGGCTGGAATGTCATCGTAAAAAGCTCCTTTCATTGCATTTTTCATTTTTGGGAAGAAAAAATAATTGCACTGTGATAGATCAGGCGAACACGGAGAGTGGTCGATGAGACAACTCGGTTTTTTCATCAAAAATTCATTGACTTTTTTAGTCTTGTGAGGTGGTGCATTATCGTCCACCAATCAAATACAGGTTTCCGTCGTAATCCTTTTGTGCTGGAGCTTCGGTGTTCATCCGGATGAGGTGACCAGCCCAGTGCAGCCGCTGCAATTCAATGCGCTGGACTATGTCAACCTCATCATGCAGCTCATTCAGGTTCATTCGGGTCCTAAACTCGACGCTCTAACTCTAAGTGGATCAAAAATCCTACGAAGAATTTTTCTCTCGAACACTCTTAAAGAAGTTGTATCCGTTGATGTCAGGGTCCATGCTTCTGCGCCATACAACAGGACCGGGATTATCAGTGTCTTATAGATTTTTATCTTCGTAGTTCGAGAGAGGGCTCTACTTCTAATTTACTTGCTGAGCCCAAAGTAGCAACAATTAGCAAGCGTGATTCTTTGTCTGATCTTTCAGCTGACGTTGTTGTCGCTGGCAACTTCCGTTCCCGGATAGACGAAGTTTTCTACAACATTGAAGTTGAAATTCTCCATACTCACAGACCGTACAAGTAGCGCTGATAGTCTGCGAGTGGACACCAAGTACTTCGTCTTGTCCTCGTTCACCGCTAGGCCCATGAGACGTGACTGTTTCTCAATCTCCGAGAACGCCCTGCTTACTCGCCATTCTTTGGTGTCGATGAAGTCAATATCATCAGCATATGCGAGTAGCATCACTTCCTTATGATAGATCGTGCCCGAATTATACTTAATTAATCAAATTAAATGCTTTTAAAATTTTTACTTAAAAGCCTTTTTAGCAAGATATGTTTTCCAACCTTTTAAACTTTTATTTAAAAAAATAGCTTCTTAAACTTCAAATATTTGTGATACGCAGTGAATTTGATTGAATTATTTCTTTAAATGCCACTGAATTTGTTAAATCAGCTAACAAGCTTTCTAGATTTGGGCCTACTAAAATTTATGTGCATATATGCAAATTTAAAGCCTACTCTAGCATAAAATGGAAAATTTCACAGCACAAAAACCTAAACTAGTTTTCATTTTAATAACCAAACCTTAAACTAAATTAGATACTAAATTTTAAACCTTTTCAAGCGCAAATGGCGGGCATGAATGAAAGTTTTTCCAAAATTCAAAATAAAAGTGAAGAGAAAATACAGAATTGCCGTTAGTTAATATCTTTTTCTCCTGCTCATAATAAAATTTGAAGAAATTTACATAAATTATTAAAGCAAATGGAAATTTTAAACAAAAAAAAAAAACAAACAAGAAAGACGACCACATTAGAGGCCGATAAGAGATCTAAAAATGAGTTCATTAAGTCGCTGCGAACAATAGTTGACAACAAGTGTTTAAGCCGGCTGAAATTAAGCGGGTTCTTAACCCATTTACAGTACCAACTTATAGGCAAAGCAGTATGCAGACAAAAACAGACAGACGGACGGACGGACATGTGACAATATTGAATTTCCGCTGCTGAGGTCGAACACTGTCTTTAGCTCTTCATTTTGGTTTATTTGTTTTGTTAGTTTTGCTATAGAAAAGTGAAATGTGACACTTTTATGCTAAAAGCTGGAAAATTAAGAGAAAAGAAAACACTTATTGTAAATTCATACTTGGAAGCGTTTATACCCTACACTCGCCTTATATTAGTATTGATTTCGTAAGAAAAACGTTAAGTTAATTAAGCGAGAAACAAACGAACAGACAGACAGACAGACAGTTTGTTATTGTTAAATGAACTTGTTTTGTTGAGTTCAACAATATTTTTTTTTAAAGAAAGGCTTTTATCGATAAAAAGAAAGTAAGTAGTTTATTGAAAAAGTGTTTCATTACATATTAAAATAAACACTTTGGGAATTTATTTCTTAAAAATGATATTGCTCAAATGTAAACCGTTGCGTTCACAGCATTCATTTAATCGAGCACTAAAATTTCCTATGATGGCTCTGCAGATATTCTCCGTGATGGCTGCCATTTCGTGACGGATATTTTCTTTTAATTGTGTCAGGGAAGTCGGTTTGTTGCCGTAAACTTTAGATTTGACGTAACCCCACAGGAAAAAGTCCATAGGGGTTAAATCGGGACTTCGTGGAGGCCAATTTATGTCACCTCTCCTGGAGATCGATTTGCAAGGAAAAATTTCATGAACTCGTGGTAGAGACCTGTTGGACGTGTGTGAAGTTGCTCCATCCTGCTGGAACCATGTTCTTTGGTTATAACCGGGAAAGTTTTGCAGTTCAGGCACGAAGAAGTCGCCTAACATCTCCACATAACGCTCTGAATTCACTGTAACTGTGCGTCGCTATTCATCTTCAAAAAAGTAAGGGCCGATAATTCCTCGCGCCGGCATCGCAGCCCATACAGTCACTTTAGGCGAATGTAGGCGTGTCTGATGTTTGTGATTTGGATTGGTTGCACTCCAGTAGCGGTAATTTTGCTTGTTTACATGTCCATTAAGATGGAAATGAGCTTCATCCGAAAACAAGATGTTGGTAAACGTTTGTTCCTTTTATTTGTTCCTTCAACTTTCCAATTTCAACGATTTTAAATTCGTAAGCGTAACTAGGGAGACAACCATATGGTGTGTTTAGGGGATGTTCACTTCTTGAAGTATTCTTCAAACGTCGTTCTATAGCTCACTCACGCAGTATTATTGCTGATGTGTACTATTAGGGTCTTTCCATTCTCAAAATTTCAACTTTCCACTGGCAAATGTACGTTGTCGTTGACATGTGAGTGGCAAAATGAAGTTCGCTTTATTTAAATATCAGCTGTTTGTGTTGATGTTAATAAATATGATACGATATCGATCATAAATCGATCATTTCACCAAAAAAAAAAAAATAAAATTAATTCATTCTGTGTGAATGACCACATTCTTCGAGAATGTTGAGCATGTACAAAATGTTGACTCTTATGGGAAAACGGCCACATTCTTTACACTCTCAACATTCACCGAGAATTTTGCGAATCTGAAGAATGTTTGGCTGGTGGAAAGTGTGCTCTTGGATGATGTCTTCTATAACAATCAGCTTTTGCACTACGTTGACTTGGATTATTTCATCTCAACTTAAGTGTTATAACTAAATTCGAATTTAAAGATTTTAAATCTGCTTATAAATTATATACGAGTATAACATAATCTGTGTCACTTTTATAAAAAATAGTGTATCTCAAAAAACATATAGTAGCCTTCTTCACAGTGTGTGCTTGTGTATCTGTAGGGTTTAAAAGTATCGAAAACTAATTTTGACGCTAGTGAATGCTCTGAAGGGCATATTAAAAAGTTTATTAGTATTATTCTTTTTATAGTATAATTCTTTTTCATTGTATCTTTAATAACTGAAACCTTTTTGCATGTTGTCTATTCAGTTGATGCTTTTGTATTTCTCATGTGCTTTTTTTACTACAATATTTCGTGCTAATTAACACATTCCGTGTAACTTTATGTGGTTGTAAAAACAAACTTTTTTTTTTTTGTTTACAAGTATAATCTAAATGATAACTGAACACATATGTTTATAAAGAATATTCAAAGTCAGAACTTACGTCATTGTAATGGATGTCGTACTATGCTAGTTGGCACAATCGATAGTACATTACATTGATAGGTATAATATATAATAAGATATATTGAATGTACGTCATTAAAAACCGAAAATAGAACATTCAAAGTAGAAACTACAACACTGTTCAGACGATCATATGTGATGACAAACGGAATTTTTAATCAATTTTCTTTGAGTTTGTTTGCACTTCTATTTCCAAAACCTCATAACGCTATAAACCCAAAATCTCATAACTCTTATAACTCTTAAATGACAAAAAAAAAAAAAAAAATATTTTGAGGTGGGCAGTTCAAACTCCATGATGCCACATCTCTATAACTCCAACACTTTTAACTTGTAACCCTATAGCCACCTAACTATATAACCCATACATACGGAAAAGTGCATATATCTCTCTCAATTTCCATAATTTATAAGTAGTAACCTTCCAATAAAAAAGAAAAATTTGAGGCTATATACACTGAGCCTCTTAAACACACATTAATTTATAATTTTTGTTAGCGAAATTATAAATTATTACTGCTATTTCAAACAAACACAAAAAACAGTGTTCCCAAATCAACATGAAATACTAAAATCAGATATTTATTAGGTGAAAAGCCCACACATATTGATTTTTCTTTGGTTTTTTTCTGATGGAAATGCAAAAGGTCGAACTCTTTTTCACCTGTTTTTTGAGTAAATTTATGAAGTATTTTCGATAGCAAAATTTTTGTTTTGCTTAAGTCTTCTTCTCATAGGCCCTCCCCTTATGGTACGCCAGCTTAGAAGTCGTCGTGCGAGAGGGTTTAAGTGGTTTTCTAAAAGCTGGATGTACTGTGCCGTCTGTTTTTGTAGGACATCCCTAATTTTAGGTACACCCAGATCTTTTTCAATATTTGCAGTCCTTAAGTACCAAGGAGCAGCATAAATTAGACGAAGGGTTTTGGCTTGTAGTATGCGGATTTTTCCCAGGTGGGTTTTAGCAGTTATTCCGTATACTTTCAAGCCGTATCGCCAGGAGAGAGTAATGCAGGTCTTGTACAATTTCACCTTGTTGTCCAGAGATAGCTAGGAGCCATCTCATTTTGCTGATCCTATTTTTGAGAGCCGCTATGATGCTGGACACATGCTTGGCAAACGTAAGATGCTTGTCCAAGTGTACTCCCAAGTATTTGTAGCTGCTATGATGTTCCAACATCTGGACCTGCAAGAAGACGCCTGGACAGAGGCTCACGCGCAGATCGTCGATCACATTGGCGCACTTACTTGAATTGATGCCAATGTTCCATCGTTTTGCCCATACTTCAAAGCTGTGAAGGTACAGCTGCAGGATAACAGCGGCTTCAGAAATGCAACTGTTTCTGGCCAGGATCGCCATGGGCATATCGTGTGTGAAGAGGGTGTATAGAGTGGGCCCTAAAACACTGCCCCGTTGTACTAAACAGTGCACGACCGGTCTGCAAGTTAGCTGCGTACTATCCATAGTAGTTGAGGAGGCAGAAGTGGCTTGATCTTAGCAAGAAGTCCATTGTGACATACTCTATCGAATGCCTGTCTTATGTCCAGATACGCCGCAACCACGTACTCTTTGGCCTCAAAACCTTCAAGGATGAAATTTACAACCCTATTCAGCTGCTCAGGTGTTCCATGAGATTTACGAAAACCAAACTGAAAGGGAGGAATTTTGTCCTTGATGCTTTCCAGTTGAAGTATGTTGTTTGACAGCGTTTTTTTTTTTTTTTTTGTGAAGTTTATTCCGTATCAAAAATTGTCATGGATCTCACAATTAATTAATTAATTTTGCTTAAAACTCTTTAAAATTAGGTTGTAAAGTCTTTAAAACTATAAGTCAACAAAATTATGATGTCTAGAATGCATACTGAGCAAGCTAACTGTTAGGGCTGATTCTTGTCATTGAAGGTAACCTTCTTGTAACCTTCTTGTAATATCCCTAGGTGTAAAGAAACAATGTTCTATAAGCAAAGTTTGTGCGCTCAAAATATGGCAATTACAGCGTTCGGAGTTCTTCTTAGTCACAGTGATCATCGGAAAACGCAGCGCACATTTCTAGAAGGCTGCGGACATAGTGCATTGAGATAGCTTATATGACTTTACATACTACTATTATCATATAATTGTTTTAGTTGTAACATAAATTTAAGCGAACTTTTTATTATATTTAAGAAATTCTATTTGATCAAAAATTCTTTTCAACAACATAAATTTTGAGTGTAGATATTTAATTTAAAGTAGCTTTTTTTCTGGCAGCACAATTAAATTTCAGTTCTGCCGAAACTTTGCAAACAACAAAAAAGCAACCAAATTAAAACCAGTTTCTTCGAATTAATTTGAAATCATTTAGAATTCGTTTTAAAAATCAACGCCTGATTTTGATTAATGGGTTTTATTGACTGACTGTCTGTCCATTTATATTTTACTTATTGTTATTTCGCTTATTTAATTAAATGTATTCATGTTAATTTGCGAAAAATCTAACGAAAGCTGCGAAATTTTTATTGGTAAAGTAAAGCTAGAAATTTTTTTTATTAAATAATATTTAATTTCTTTGTATATACTTTTATTTTTTATGCTCATTTCATTCAAAACGAAGGCATTGACATTGAAAAAAAACGAAATGAAATGAAATAAAATGAAACTAATTAGCATTTACTGATTTGAGTATTGTGCGTGCCGAAAATATATCTCATATGAACTAAGGAGCTAATTTTTTCGTGTGTGGTGCTTTTAAGCGCGTCAAAGTGCTTGTTAATCAAAATCAATACTCGTCTTATACTAGTTCCATAAAGCTAGAGACAGGGTGCTAAAGTTCAGCTTTGTAGTCTGGCTAAACGTTAATTAATGATTGAATTATATTTATTTCGTAGGTACTAATAATAACTAGGCGTCAGCCCTAGGCAGGCAATTTCTGGATTGAGCTGATTGTGATCAGTCGCATGATTTATAATTTTATATTTGTCTCTATATATAAATACCTATATATAATAAATAATATATATACTAATTTAATTTAACCTTTTAGTTCAACAAATTTACAAACAAATTTTGTTTGAACTTAGATAGAATTACGCTTCTAATAGCACAGACAGCGATAAGATAATCTGCGATGTAGTTTTTGTATAGGTATAAAGGGCATATATTGCGTTGTTGGAATATGATAGCTCTAAATCGAATACAAATTGTAGACAACACTTTTCTCTTGTTAATAAATAGGTACATGTACTTACTAACTTACTTACTTACTTATATGGCACTACAATCATACTATATCGTTCATGGCCGTACATAGGCCATAATTAATTGGCAATACCAAGTTTGTGCTCACCAATTAAGTTCAGGTTTCCGTCAACCTCAACATATAACTCATATTTATACGGATCGTAATATCGTCGGCAACTCTAATAGGTCCACAAATTGTACGATGAATCTATGTCTTAAAACACTCCCAGAGCCGCTGTATTCAATGTTGTTAGAGTCCACGCTTCTGCACCAGACTCCAGTGCCGACATTATTAGCATCTTATAGATTTTTACTTTCTCGAGAGAGACCTCTTGCTTGCTGAGCCTAAAGTAGCAGTTATTAGCAAGAGGGATTCCGATCTCCAGGCTGACGTTGTTGTTGCTGGTTATCTCCGTTCTCAGATAGACAAAGTTTCCTACAACATTGAAATTGAAATTCTTCATACGGCGTTGGGTTGCGAATGGGCACCCAGTATTTCGTCTTGTTCTCGTTCACCAATGGACCCATGAGACTTGACTGTTTGTCAATCTCCGTTCGTGCCGTTAATGTCAATTTTATCAACATACTCGAGTAGCATCGCTTCCATATTGAAGATAGTGCATAGACCGTTCTATATATGAGCATTTGCTTAGGATCTAGAGATTATATTTGAAACTTGTTTTGTTATTAACAGAGATGTTCTTTCCCAGACTGACGACGCTTTGTGTGTGTATGATAGCAACATCATGCAAAGACGAACGATCTTTGTTGGCTAACCAAGTTCAGACAGAGCGTTGAAAAACTTAGTTCCTATCGGCGTATCTTTACAATCTACAAATAGGTGGTATTTGTACTTTTTTGACTCATGAATCTTCTCACGTATTTGTCATAGCGTGAAAATTTGGACACTGGTCGACATCTTTGGTCTGAAGCCATACTGATACACTCCTACCAGTGAATTTGTGTATGACACCAGCAGCGAGACAGAATTTTACAGCCGATTGAAAGGAAACATTTTCTATGGTAGTTCGTGCAGACAGCAAGTTCTACTTTCTTGAAGTTAGGACGAAGTACACTAAGATTACAATCGTTGGGCATGCATTCATCAGACCTTATCTTGCATAGGAGTTGGTGCATACGCCTTATGAACTCTTCGCCACTGGTCTTGAGTAACTCAGCTGGCAGATTATCGGATTCAAAGAGTGCAAATCAAATATTATTTACTTTTTTTATGTCTAAATATCAAAATTGAAATTTTGACTTTGTAAGTTTTTTGTTTGTTGTTTTATAATTCGTATTATGGAATTTTTCATTATGGCCTGGTCACACAGTCTAATATTTACATGTCAGATTGCTTTGATAGTCGTGCCACTTCGGGCGACCATGAAAAAATATATCTGGTCAGCAATGTCACGCGAAATTTTTGGAAATAACTGCGTTTCTATTTCGTGTAAGATTTCCGTGTCATTTTGTTAACAGTGTTGTAAAGTATTGCAGTAAGTAGTAGTCAGTTTTTTTAAACACGCAAAAAGAAACTTCAGCTATTTAACTTCATTCTCTGCACGACTTTTTCGCAATTTCTCTTCAGCTTTTTGCTTTTTTATTTGCTAATATAGTACAAATTTTAAATTCACGGTTTTATCCATTATAAATGCTAGTGCACTAGTGTTATAAATGCGATTCTGCTGCCACTGGTTAACACTGAAAATGTAGGTGTCAAATTTTATGCGGCGCGTTTCTTAAAATATTTACGTACCTTTACTATACAGATAATGATCTAAATATATCGTTTCAAGAGAGAAAAATAAATAAGTGCTGGAGCAAAAGTAAAAACATGCTAATAGAGTCGGGGACTGTTCCAAAAATATTCAATTTTCAGGCAAAAGGTGAAGGCATAAAAAAAAACAACAAAAAAAAAAACAAAGACGAAATATTTTGCGACACAGAGTAATCCAAATTTGATGTGTTTAAAAAAAAAAACAAACTTTATGCCATAAACACTCACACAGCTGATCTTGTGCAAAGTCAGTCACTGCATCCAAAAAAGGAAAAATCGAGCAATAAAAATTAATGAATTGTGTTGGCGCAGAAAATTGAATTTTAAGCATTTTTTAATAGACCAAAGGCGCCTTGAAGTTGCCCATTTGTGGCATCAGCAACAGCAGCAGCAGCACTCAGACTTATATGGCAAACACTATTCAAATCGCACAAATGACACAATTATCATTGGATACAGCGGAAAGTAGCTGAGTTAGTGCGTTTTATTGTATGTAGGAACTGTTGAGAAAAATGCTGCCAAAAATTTGCCTAAAATAAGCAGCATATCAAAATATGTTTATGCTAATTCCAAGGAAGTATCATTTAAGAAATTAAAACTTGCTTAATTTGCATTAATTTGTATTTATTTATTTTGAAACCATAGATCTTCTGTTCGTTTTTTGCGTTGAATGGCGTGAGAAACATTTATTGATCTTAAGAGTCGAAACAATTAGCTTTACAAAAGTGTTATAAACATTAACGCTCTAAAACACTTTTTATTAGCAGTAAAAACAAGTGAAAAGCATCTAATTTTTGCAGTTAACCACTTGGCTTTTTTCTTAAGATACAATTGTATCTTATGGGATTCTCTTTCTATGTGTGAAACTTTTCGCATCGCACATTCTGTATTTTGTTTTGAAATGTTGCCAAATTGTTGCTGGTTTTTACGATTTATTTTTTGGTTTTATTACTACAGAAAATGTATTTCATTCACAATGTTTAGAATCTTTTGCGTTTTGTGGTTTTATTACGAGTATTGGTCTGTGGAAATTTTCTTTGGTTTTGTAACTAAAATTAGGCTAATGACTGCAGTTTGCGGATAAGCGTTTATCAGGCTATGCGATTAGTTTTTTACTTTTTTCATCAACTTTTGACAGTTTAATGCTTTTGCGTAGAAAAATGTAGAAATGAAATTATATAATTGAAGTATAAGACATTTTAAGAGCTAAGTGAAGACTTGAACACATTGAAGATACTTGAAGTGATGTTAATTAAAAAAGCAACGAGAGAAAACGCTAACTTCGGCGGAACCGAAGCTTTAATACTCTTCACACATGCCCACAATTTGAATTTCGCCTTTTTGGTAGTTGTAGACTAGAGCACTTTACTAGTAAGTACAGCATCGCTGATCCCACATACATTTGTAAGTATAACACGAGTATGGCTACATACTAGGTTTCAAAATTGGCATCGTCGCATCGTTTACCAAAATATACGTTTTCCAAACGATGCAATGCCAAATTGATATCGTGACATCATTTGGATAACGATGCAATTCCAAATTGACATCGTAGCTACGTAACATTGTTGCATCGTTTACTAAACGAGCACTAGTTTTGAGAATCTGGTTTCTTTCACTGGTGTGGAAGATAAAGTGTTTCTTTCTGATATATACATTATATCGTTTTCCTATTTTGTATTGCATCGTACTCGTGCAGGATATGGGATCTATACCTCCAATTTGGTCAATCGTGGTCATTTTTATACTTGTGTTGCTCTGTGTGAAGCGTATAAAAATAATTGCCTAGCTAAACAAAACATGGTCGATAAAACAAACTAATGCCAAAGTGTTTTACTGAGAGAGTTACACCTTTTAGTTGCCAAAACACTGACATTTTGATCAGTTTGTTGCTTATGGCTATATATAAAATATCCGCAGCAACTTTCAAACCAATAATTCATAGACAGAGGGAATACAAACACACAGACAGACATAGCTAGATGGACTCGTGCCGATCACGAATATATATGATTTATGGGTTTTTCGATGCTTCCTTTAAGGCTTTGCAAAAATGAAATTGATAATTAAAAGTAACATTTCTAATAGTCATTTAACAACATTTAACGGAGTCAGATACCTACATATCTAGAAATACAATAATACAATTCTGATGAAAATCAGTATGGGTATCAGTTCGTATATCACTCTTCTTAGTTGTTTCATTCTTAGAGCTAAATAACAGTTAGAAAAACACAAACTTAAGTTGTAGACTCGTAACGTAAGTTAATAATCACTTAAAACTCCCGTTATTTTTATACAATGCACCGAAAGATATGTAAAATGCAATACAAGGCGTACACATAATGTATTTGTTAGGGACGCAAACCACTGGACCATATGAAGCCACTATATTGAATTTTCAGTTGATATTGACTGTAATAAAAAGTTTTTGGTAAAAATTCCAAAAGTGGGCGAAAAGTTTGTATGGGGACTAATCCCAAAAATGGGATCAAGTTTATAAGAAACCGTCATGTCAAATTTCAATGTTATATCACTGCTACAAAAACGAATCCATCCAAAATAACAAAATTGGGCGGATCGTTTTTATGGGGCTATCGCTAAAAGTGGAGGGATCACAGCTTTTTCTATATATTTTACGAGTCGTTTCATAAGAACGTACCATGTCAATTTTAAAGGTGATATTGACTGCTATAACAAAAAAATTTACATATATGGACTTGGTATGTCAATGGTGGTATTCTCTTTTACTGCTAGGAAATCTTCAAAATTGGTCACAGACAGACAGACAGACATAGCTAAATCAACTCGTTCAGATGATCAAGAATATATACTTTATACTTTATATACTACAATGCCTTCTTTAATGCGCTACAAACTTTCATACACAATAAAAATACCACACTATGTGCGAATGATATAAATGTAAATGTAATTGCTAAGAACACACAATGAAAACGTGAACCGGTCCGAATCAAACCGAACCACTTTTTTTACTTTAATGGTTCGATTTATGGTGCAAGAACATTCTTTCTCAGTGATCAGTATCGGAAGCTGAATCAAAATGTATATTTTTAAATGTATCGTTTTAAAATTAATATGTATGTTTGTAAGCTTCTTAACCAGCCATCTAAACTTAATTTAGATTAGATATTTAATTACAAGATAAACATAACTTTCTCTACATATTCACCAACTAAGCATAGTAATTAATTTCACCACGCTGTGGTGAAATATACAAGTAGCATTAGCGTGCTCACTTGTCCACACTGTTTTCCCACTTTAATTCAATGCATTTTTTGAATATTTAAATATTGCAAAGTAATTTAAAGTTCTCTAACTTTTTCAAGCTATTTAGTTATTTCGTTATGATTATAACTATATAAAAACTTTTGCAGTTACTCTCTTAGCAATTAAAAGAAAACACAACAAATTGATATTTGTAATCAGCAAACTTTCAGCATGTGCAAAAGGAAAATCGGTGTAACACTAAAATAGAAATTAGAAAAGCGTAAAACTAATATAAATGACATTGGGACCAAGCGTAGCAAGGTACGATACAGGGTGTCAGTCGGGCGGCTCGCGCTTTTCAACACATCCTTGTGCCACTTTTATGCGGAATCGTTTTTGCCCATTCAGGCTAACCTTGATATTCATGTTAACAAACCTATATATACGAATATTTGGATTTGGATTGCTAAGCCAGAACACATTGATTTCCATGGCAATAACAAACTTTTGCATAGAAATATATTGTACAAATTTGAAAAAGCCGCAGCATGCAATTTTAAATGAAGCCAACTCAATGAATTTTGACATGCAAATACGAGTAGCGCAAAATGAATTCACTATGAACTATGTCTATATACTACGTATAAATACGAGTTTATAGATACAGTCAGAATATATGTATGTTCCATCTATGTAAAGTTTTGCACTCATGGTTGCTGAAATCATCCGTGAAATAGTTATATTCAACTTCAACACTTCAATTAAGCTGTCAAAATGTTATGTCACAGTGAGATTATGTTGTCACTGCGAGCGGAAAATACTTGAATGCGAAGCATTTCCCAACAATTCAATTTCATTTTTTATGTGAAACCGCGGAAAAATTAACAAAAAAAAAAAATATATATATATGTCTTACTACGGATAATGCTGTAAAGATATATAATCTAAGCGCATAACTTTAAATTGCAAAAAGTGTTGAAGGAAAATTAAGCAGCGACAACTTTACACATATGTATCTATTAAATTTTCCAGGGAAAATGCAGCAGAAACAATGGAAATAACTACAAGTTTTTCTCACTTTTCTCACACACACACACAATTGAATGCAGCATATTTTCCATGTTTATTTTTCCGCCTTCGGTTTGCTTTTTATACCCTTCAAAAATTAGTGGTATTATCCATGTATGGGATAGTTTGTAACGCATAGTTTGTAACGACATCGGAGATTCTGCACAGTACATCTGAGCTGAAATTCGAATTAAATGCTCTTTACTACCCTAGGATCTTTGTGTATAAAAATAGTGTCATTCGTAACACGCCTACTATGAATCATAGCGCTGTACAAACACACCTACAAATTTTGAGATGTTTTTATGGAGAAATTCATTATTTTTCCTTTTTATATCAACCTGTTCTTATCTCAACTCGCGACCTCAAATAACCTCTTTAAAGAATTTTCTTTAATCTATAAATTACAGACTCCAAATATGACATGAATACAGGGGTCGGCGCTCGAAGTGTTACCAACTTCACGCTGCTGTAGCAATCAAACGGCTAATGACAGCTCACTCTTGTTGTGTCAAGCGTAAACAACGTTACAAAATAACGTTCCCAACTGCATTTCTTCACAACAATGGCCACCATATTCTCCAAACTTAAACCCAATGCATTTTTCCATATGGTCCATTCTCTTCACCGAGAATGGGACAAAATACTTATAGTACAGACATGGCTCTTTGCTGTGCCAACTTACAACTTATCCAAGTGAGAACAATTCAGATATGAAAGTTATTAGTACCAATCACTAAAAAATGTTCAAAAATGCTCCAGATCGAAGTGATATAGCATGTATAAACCATATCATACAATACTATGACCCAGTTAGTGGTCTTGATACAAGCAATTTTGTTCTTATCCAAACTGAAGACTCAATATTTAATATCAGTCTCCATAACACAAACACTATTGAACCAGAGCGGACTCTTGTAGCAAATTAATTGCTTCCATATAAACGAATAATTCAGCTAGAAGTTACTGATATGGGCTTATTCTTTATTATTCATGCTAATTTAGTATGGTTGTTACTCATATGCAGTCAGTATTCAGCATTCATCCAGATTGTGCGCTTATAACATAGAGATTATATATGTTAGCTTAGGTTGAGTGACCGGTCTCAACAAAACCACCATCACGTAGGGCGATGTGATACCACAAAACTCTTATTGTAATAGCGACCGATCCATTTATAGCTTCTCGTAAAGAGCAGTAGCTCTGTAGGAGAAAGTAAGTGCCGTATCCATAAGATCGCAGAAAAACTGCGTAAACATGGCTCTTATTGCTATGGCAAGATCGTCCGCATTCGCAATAACTTGGTAGCTCTCCCCTTCCAGGTGTCTTTGCATATTTTCGATAGCCAGTTCACATAGCAGGTGGGAGAGAAATCGCCTTTGAGGAGTGCCTGCGTAGACGTACCATCGAAAACAACGTCGTCCACTTTGCATTTAAGCAATTGCCTAATGATGTCTACCAAGAAGCCAACCAGCCCAGATCCGGCAATGCTTCGGTTATTGACCTGCTCTTGCTATATGCGTGTTTTGTGCTAGAGACTCTTGATGGCAGATTCTGTGCCTAATATGACAATCTAAAACTCTCCAAAGTTGATAAGACTTATTGGTATATAGACTCTTTGGGACTTACACAACTTTGCCCACTTTCACCTTCTTACAAAAGTTTTTGTATACACTCAGAACAACCTTGTATTGAGACCAGTCTGCTTCAGAATTGCTCTTCACACAGCTTTTTCGTATCTCCTAGAAAAGAAAATATAAATTTTCTATTTAAAAATCACGATGTGGACACTAGATTATATTCCACCTGACAAACGTATTACCGATTCAATCTAATTTAAACTTCTCAGGTATACAATTTAATACGGCACAAAACAAATAAAGAAAAAAGAATAAAAATAAAAATATACAACTTTATACACCGATTCATTCACTTAAAAAAGAACTTACTAAAACCAGCTGCGAATTATAAGTGCTTTCAAGTTCAAATCTATGCATATCTGTCTAAATATATCTATCTAATCTATATAGGTACTAGCTGGTACCCGACGCGTTGCTGCCCTTCCCCTTGCCACTCCTTCCCCCGGCCCCACCTTCTCCATGCCCCATTACTCTACCCCCAATTCTCCTACCCCTCTTCTCCTGTCCATTCCCCCTGCCACTCCTACCATTACCCCTCCTTCCCTATGATCCAACTACCACTGTTTTCCATATACAATAATATTGAATTTTATTTGAAGCGTATTAAAGTTTCAGTTCCACCGAAGTTTACGTTTCTATTTTCATTTCTCTTCACTGGTATTATTAGTTTAGGTTTGCTTTATATGAAATCTGATATAAGATTTACTCAAGAGTCATAAGCAATTACAAATCTGACGTTTAACTTGTCACTGGTCTGTCTGGCTCTGACAGAATGTTTGTATGACTATGCGCCTCGAACCCTGTCCGTCTGTCCATCTGTCTGTCTGTCTGTCTGTCTTGCTGACTCTTCTCAAATGAAATACAACTCAGCTTATTGTCTGCATGCCCCAAAGCGCAAATACGCTCCCACAGCTGTTTAAGTATCGGAGTGTGATTCTATTTATTCACTTAGGTAGTGGGTGGAAAGTTTTTTTTTATATTTGCCTGTTTGTTTTTGGGTTTTTACTTCAATGCTATAAAAATAGTATATGACGGTGTTTACTTTAATGCGGAAATGACATAAATGAAGTTAATTGCTGAAAAAACTATGCCAAGAAAAATAAATACTTACAAACATTAAACAGATTTAGTGCGGGTCAACGAAATTATGAGATTTTAAGTGCGGTTAAGTGAAGAAATTTCTGGCATTAGTGCTGGGATAATTTTGAAATTACACACTCAGTCTTTCAAATGGAGCATGCATAAAACAAATGTGAAAGTATTTAGAAGTTGATGCATTGCAGATGCACTTCATATGGAGATTAAACTGAATTCTTAGCATATACTAGAGCGGACATTTCTATTGCAATTTATACAGAAGATGTTTGTATTAAATTCTATGCTGATTTTCTTCTATATGTCATTTCCGCATACTTTACTTTGGATTTCTTATTGAAGCATGCATTAAATTAGACGTAGATTTAATATGAAACTAGTTATGCAGGTAATGAAACTGAAACTTAAATCGATTACATTTGTACCGATGGACAGGATTCGACTAGCAGTTTAACAGTTTCGGAGAGGCGTTATACAGTACATCACAGTAACAAAGTAGCACAGTAACGTTGTTCTGTATGTGTGTGAATAAGGAAATTAAACATTAAGTTTTCATGCAATCTTAATATAAGCCGGTATGGGCACTCTCTGCGCACGGCATTGCTTCAGAATCTCTAATTTAGAATGCCACGCCCGCTTTTAAGGATAACCCCATACAAACAATAAGTTCAGTTATGAAGTTTTGTACTAAAATCTTTTTTCATTACAACCAATAGTAACATGATTTTGGTCCATGGGTACGTTCACTATACTGTCAGGTCCCTCCACCCGATTTAAAGTTTTAATATGGGATTTTAATATGGGATCAATTTTATTACAACCTATATCAACTTAAACCTCGATATGGTGGCATCTTCTAGACGGATGCTTTCCATATATCATATATATTTATTTTGTATATATATATATATATATATATATATATATATATATATATATATATATATATATATATATATATATATATATATATATATATATATATATATATATATATATATATATATATATATATATACTATATATATATATATATATATATATATATATATATATATATATATATATATATATATATATATATATATATATATATATATATATATATATATATAGTGTTTTTAGTGAAAGGATTTTGGAAAAGAGCACTGAACATCCGTTGCTAATATTGGCGATATTTAATTTCAATTTCGCTACTTGCCATACAGCGCATAATTCAATGGCCTTATTGAGATATCGTTTTGATAAGAAGGTTTTTGCACAATTTTGACCGACGACTTAGCCCTTTAGATCGTGTGATGTCACACCTCTCGATTTTTTTCTGTGGAAATTCATGAGATCAAAAGAAGAAATCAAATAATAATGAAGGTTAACTCCTTACACGGACTCATTAATTCACGTTCACCCTTAAATCTGGATTTTAAGGTTCTACTTTATAATGGAATCATTAAACCTATATCAACGTATAGTTACCAGTTGTGCAAGTAACGCAAGTAACAGTAAAGTGGAAATTCTTCAATGAGCAAAATCGAAAATTCTCGGAGTTTTAAATGAGAACATTCTTAAAGACCTCAAAACTCAATTTGTACAAATAGAAATAACAGCTAAATTCAACCGCCACACACTGCCAACTTCGATCACACAAAGTCTTCGTAGATATACGAGCTTCGATTATGATCGAGAAAGTTATTGAAAATTGAATCTTCATAATGGACCACTTAGGTCCAAGCGTCGCACAACATTTGAACGAAATTATTTTCAAAACTAAACGGCATCGATGGATCTTTCGATTGAATATATTTATTACAAAATCCAATTCCATTTTGTAAGTTTTATTTTGTCAAAAAAAATTCCATAAATTCGAATTGAATCACCCGTTATTTAAATAGGTGTGTTCTGCCCACTTTTGGGGATAGCCACCAGTCATCTCTTCGATTTTTTGAATAAAACGTTCTTATTTGTTAAGCTAACATTATTTTGTGTGTTTTCAGTCACTCATCAGCTTATGTTCTACGCAATTCAAGGTCACTTGAGATGGTTAACCTTTTGTAAAATGTTTAAACATGTTTTGCTCTCTCAACACACAAAATTGATTTCCGTGTTATAAATGAAGAGCTCCACGACTTCTTTCTGTTTTCATTCTATCAATTTAAATTGTAAATCTTCTTAAAGTCTTTTAACAAGTAACAAGTAATATGTTGTATGGGGAAACTCGTTTAACACAAGTAGTTTCGTCTTTACATTATACAGTAATTCCCTGTTTTTTACGTTTCAAAATTGTAACAACTACTCTGAAATAATAATTTTGATCATTTATAAAATGTTTTCATTACACTGCATTTATCTGATCATTCAATTTTCATAATAATTTGCTTACTTCTCAGGTTTCATTTTTTTTCTTTTCAAATTACATAGTGGTTTAAACAGAGCAAAAACTGTTGCAAATCAAAAGCTGCAGTAGCAGTTCACAAGTATTAGAAACATGCAACATGTGAAAATAGTTTGCAAAAAAATCCCGGAAGTTTCTGCATCGCTACACAAATGAAGCTTGCGGCATGAAGGCTGCTAAGACTAACACAAACCTGAGCCTACAATAACGTTTAAGCGAAGGCAATCATACACTCAACTAAGCAACTAGTACCAACTACATACATACATAGCTCTACGAGGGCTCTCATTTATATTGTGCGCCTAATAATGAAAAAAACGGGAATTTATTATTGGCTTAATAGCTTTCCATTAGAGGTTACAGTATCGGATTTCAAGGAAATTTTGACAAAAGCGTTTCATATAAAATTCAAAAAGTGGGAGATGAGTTTGTATGGGGGCTACTCCTAAAAGTGGGCGTGCCATGATAGTTGAGATAGTTCAGCTTGGGAACGTAAGAAGTCTCCATACCCGATTTCAGATCATTATCTTAAAAAGTAAGCGTGCAGTTCTGATTCATACAGACAGTGGACACACGGATATGGCTATTTCGATTCGTCTCATAGAGCTGCTCAAGAATATACAAGTATATACTTTATGGGATCTCCGAGACAAAATTATAAAACTATTCACATAAAAATATCTTTATTGTTCTCCAAAATATTCGCCATGATCATACAGTTTTGCATGCGTTTGAATTAATTTCCGAAGAGCTTTTGCCACTCAGAAGTAATTACCTACCTCATTTTGATCTTGGATGTGCGGAAACAAAATGAAGGCATTAGGTGCCAAGTCAAGACTGTAAGGCTAAGACCCATTAAGTTTTCGAGTGTTCATTCAGAATTTAAAGATCTAAGTTGCTCTAATGGAACAGCTGCGAAATTATCAATTTTCAGTAAAAAATGGGCGAGGATGAAGGTTGGTTTTCCACAATTCTCCAAACAAATGGTTGTGTACCATACAGAATTGACCATCCTACGTTGCTCTAATGAAACAGTTGCGACAAAACCACTTTTCCTAAAAAAAGGAGAACATTTGCTTTGAAGTGCTTCGTACACCCACAACTCTTATTGTAGATGCAGACGATTGATGCTTTGTATTGGTCTAATATGCATGGAACCATAATTCGTCCCAACTTTTACAATGTCATAGATTTGTTTTGAGCCACCGCGGTTGTACTACTTAAACATTTCTTTGCACAAATCGATACGAGTCTACTTTGTTTGGACGACTGTGAAATTATGCGGTATCCAATACAAAGGAATCTTCTTGAGGGTCAAAAGTTACCTCATTCTCACGATATGTCACATGATGGTCTTGTTTTATCAGTTCACGTACATCATCGTTGTCTCTGCAACAACAGCTTTTTTTGGACAAACTTTTCTAGGTTCGTCTTTAGGCATTTCCACGTTTGCATTTAGCATACTAGTCATAAAGAGTAGTTTTTTATGGCGCTTCAACGCCAACAGTGGAAGTAGGTTTATCGATTCACTCTTCTTGATATAATCCACTTTGAAAATCATCATAAATCAACGCACGAAAATTTGCACGTATTAATTCCATTTTAAATTTTTCAAGTCAGTGTAAACTACACAAATAATGCACGTACATCAAAACGTTCTGCGTACAATTGTGCTAAAAAATGTCAAACTTCTCAATGGAAATGTTAGCGGCCAACTAACAACACTTAGGGTTGCCAAGGTGCACAATATAAAAAGCGAGCCACGTACTAACTTTGCTGCTACTGCTTAAGGTACTACAATGTCTACATGCAACATGTTGCATGATTGTTTTTGCGCGCTTCATTGTGGATACTAGATAGGCAGACGGACAGACAGACTAGCTAACGTGCTTCTTTGCGTCGGTTGGTTGCTTAGGTTTTTATTTTTTACTACAATTTCAACATCATCATCAGACATATTTATGCAAAATAGTATCTTATATTCTGCTACGTTGTATTATTACACTTAACTGTTACAATAATAATAAATGTTATAGTAGGCAATATACAATTTTTTTTTTCTTGCGAATTCACTAACTCTTTTAGGCTTGCTCAATCACAGACTTCACACACTATTTTATGTAAACTATGTAATATCAGTCTGAGAAGCAAATTCTGTTGTATCTTATGTGAATAAATGCTTCTTTTATGTAGATAGTTTACAAACTGCACAACTCGAGTTCAACAATTTATTATTTAAAATTACACTTAACCTGGGAAAATTGTTGCATACGAGAACATATTTTAATAATATTAATAATTTTTTCAATATTTTACAAAATGAAGTCTTTAACAAGTTAAGTGCTCCAATACACTCGACATAAGAAACTCTTTGAAAGAAATTTTATCAAGCTTTATGCATCGATAGAATATTTAATTTGTGTTTGAAATTTACTTTCACATATGATATGCAGCATAAATCAATTAACTTGCCATGGCACAAACCATCGATGCTAAAGTTATTAAATAAACATTTTTTTTTCTGCTGTATTGTATCTTACAGATACATTTACTGTACATCGGAACTGTGTTCAATTTATGTTTATTTGCGCGTATCAACCTGTGTCATTTATTTTTTTTTTGCATTTTTAAATTCAATTTGACATCAGACGAAAAGCAAAATATTGTAGCATAAAATGTCAAAGCATATCATGAGATATAGTATATGTACATATATAAACACAGATACTTACTTTAATATATAATTGCAATTGATCAAAGGTTAAAATACAAAAATTCTATTTACTTTGCCTGACTGCACAATGTGTCATAGCTGACAATTTTAAAAAGGGTTTACAGAGTTGCTGAACTTTGCATAATTAATTTTTTGAAAAGGTTACACTCTTTATAGTGAATCAATAACCTAAATATATTTGACTTCAATTTTACATACATATGTAAGCATGTAGTATTAATACTTTAAGCAAGTAATACAATAATCCGAATTTTTCGAAGTTAAGACAAAAGAAATATCAATAAAGAATAAAACAAATATTCCTTCTGTTCCAGTTTTCGAATCGTGTAAATTGATTCGAATCGGTCTAGTTGAAATTTGATTTTACTTCAGGTTGAGAATATAAATTTCATAGTACGAATTTCCAACAAATTCAATCCGCAAAATCACTTAAAAATCTATAAAACTGACCTTTTGAAAGAAACCGATTTCGATAAAATTATTCGAATCAAAATATAGAACAAGGTGGTAGAAAAAAATTACTCACTTAGGGCTCTACAACCGTCTACCGGTCAAGGCAGCACGTAGGAAAGCGCACCATTCGGTGTAGTTTAGTGCTGGAGTTTCGGGGTTCATCCGGATAAGGTGACCAGCCCAGTGCAGTCGCTGAATTTTATTGCGCTGCACTATGTCAACCTCATCAAACAGCTCACACAGCTCGTAGTTCATATGAGTCCTAAACTCGATTAGTCTGATCTCTCGGCTGACGTTGTTGTCTCTGGTTAATTCCGTTCCCAGATAGACGAAGTGTTCTACAACATTGAAGTTTAAATTCTCCATACTCACAGACCGACGCGCTGATGATCTGCGAGTGGACACCAAGTACTTTGTCTTATCCTCGTTTCACCGCTAGATCTCCTTTCTTGAAGATAAGACAAAGAACATTGAGATTCCAATCGTTGGACATGCATTCATAGGACCATATTTTGCATAAGAGTCGGTCTTCCATAACTCAGCTCATCGGAGCCGCTTTGATATAATCCGGTGACTCTACAAGAGAGCCATCATCAATTGGTGGTTCTAGGTATGCTTCTCTATCGGCATTATTGTTCTATTCATCGCCTCCAAGTCTCCATAGTCTCAGTGATTCATGTGCATCTGTAACCAGACTTCCATTTTTGTTCTTACAGAAAGAAACTCCGGGCTTAAAACCTTCGGTCAGACACTTGACCTTTGGATAAAACTTTCGAGCTTCATTTCTATGACATAACACCTCAACATCCTCAAGCTCACGCCTTTCTTGTTCCTTTTTTTTTGCGTCTGAAAATGCGTTTCTACTCTCTCCGTTTCTCATATCGCTCTCCAACAGCTCGCGTTGCTCCCGACTGCAGAGTTCGTTTGGCGTCTTTCTCTGCAGTAGCTTCGCGACACTCCACATCATACCAAGGGTTCGTCACAGGTCTGGTGTACCCAATTACCTCCTTGGCAGCCGTATCCATGGAGTGGGAGAAAATTGAGACCAACATTTTGTGCTTATATTTTGTATGATAATAGCCTGTAAGACTGGGCCAATTTTGATACATGATATACTCGTACAATATACAAAAACAAGGTATGTCGCAAAAGAAACAGGACTGTTCGAAAAACACAACAAAAACTTAATACAATATTTTGCAAAGTGATTTTTTTTATTCAAAATAGTTTCCTTGTGCTTCGATACAGCGTTTTGCATGATCAATAAGCATTTCCAATGAGTGTTTTAGGTCATTTTTCGGAATGTCCTTGAGAATGCCATTCGACGCCTTTTGGGTGGCTTCAGTGTCCTCATAACGGTGTCCTTTCATCGACAAATGAAGTTTTCTAAATAGATAAAAGTCACACGGAGCCATATTGGGCGAGTACGGTGAATGGTTGATGGTTAAAACGCCATTTTTGGTGAGAAAATCGGTGATAAGTGTCAACCGATGAGACGGCGCATTATCGTGCAACAGGCGCCAACTACCTGGTTTCTGGTATTGTGGTCGAACACGACGAATACGCTTCATAACACCAAGATAAAATACAGCATTGATCGTTTGGCCAGGTGGGTTGAACTCTCGATGTACAATGCCCTCGGAATCATAAGAACAAATCAACATTGTCTCCTCTTTTGACTTCTCAAGACAACTTTTTTCGGTTTTGGCTCGTCTGGATGCTTCCATTCGGCACTTTGACGTTTGGTTTCGGGATCATATTGAAAGCACCACGTACTTGAAGTTTTCGTCATTTCTCGACTCTTTAATCAAGTCCTTAGTATGTTGGATTCGGAGCAAGTTTTGGTCGTCAGTCAATTTGTGCGGAACAAACTGTGAACACACCTTCCGTAGACCCAATTTCTCTGTCAAAATGCGATGAATCGAATCATTGGGAATCTTTAATTCCATTTCCATATAACGCAATGAAGATTTCGGCTCATTTTGTATGAATTCACGCACTTTTTCAATTTTCTTTTCGATCACCACTGATTTTGGCCTTCCCGACTTTTCATCGTCACAGAGGTATTCACGACCTTCTTGAAAACGTTTAAACCACTCGTGAACATTGCTACGGGATAGACAATTGTCACTATAAACTTGTTTCATCATTTGGAACGTTTCGGTGAATGTTTTACCAAGTTTAAAACAGAACTTAATATTTGCTCTGCGTTCGAGACTCATTTTTCGACCGATGACCAAAAGATACTGTCACTTTTCGCCCGATAACTTCGCTTGTAGTGGTCCAATTGCCAAAAAATTTTTACAAGATGTCAGTGAAGGATGTACCTTTCCAACGCATGTACCTACCAATAGGTGGCGCCACCAGAAACAGCTATTTTTAAAAAGTCCTGATTCTTTTGCGGCAGACCATATATTCTGGTTAAAGAAATAAAATATATTTTATTACACATTTTTAAATTTTTGCAATTTAGTATGGACTTGTACCATTAAGAGTGTGGTATCAAATTTTTATTCTAATAAGTTTTCCACATAAAAACCTAAAAGTGCTGTTCGTAATAATGAGCAGGGTGCATCCATTGATATATGTATATGTAAAGCAACAAAATTTACATTAGAATAATCCTAGACATTTTAGTAGGAGCTCAAAATTCTTTTTTAATCAAATAAAATGTTTTAATGTTGTACTCTGCTATGACTATCACTTTTTCATACAAATGGCAAATATATTTCAAGTCAAGCGTATAGAATTAATAAATGCGCAAATCAACTGAGTGAAATGTCAGAATAACTTTTTCGTCGGTAATATCCTACACTGACATATGTCAAAAGTCAAATGTCAAATTGAGCTACTTAGGTGCACACATACTTAAAATGTAGGTACATACTTGTGTATATGAAGTTACGACATATTTGATATGAAACAATTTTGTATGTTAGTGTAGTCACTTTTTACAAAATATTTACAGTGAAAATCAAAAGCATTAATTTAATTAACAGTATAATGCCTCGAAGGTCATTGCCGATTATCACTATCATATGCGAAGCTTGCTTAAAAACTTTTCAAGTCTTACAAAAATTTATAGTGGCGCTATAACAAGATTATGATAGATTTATTTTGAAATTGTTATAAGTACTTTCATTTTAATTACTACACTTTTATGTGTACTTATAAAAGCCATATAGAAGGAGATGAATGGAGAGAAAGGGAAAGAGAGCCCGAAAAAGAAACATTATGAGTGTCGAGTGACGTCATCTAAAATGCGTTAGCTCAGCTAACTGAAACTTTAATTTTGACATATGCCAAGGTAAACAAAAGATGGCATCAAATCAAATAAGGGAAACAGTGCAATATTTGTGCGCACGATAATTCTACTTGTATACTTCACCACAGAATGGTGAAAATATATATATATATATATATATATATATGGAAACCTCAATGGCAAAAGTATCGATATATATATATATATATATATATATATATATATATATATATATATATATATATATATATATATATATATATATATATATATATATATATATATATATATATATATATATATATATATATATTTTATATATATATATATATATATATATATATATATATATATATATATATATATATATATATATATATATATATATATATATATATATATATATATATATATATGGTAGTGGATCGAGAGACTCCCAGACCATTTGTATTGCTACTTTTGCATTGAGGTTTCCACCCATTCCAACAAGATTTTTAGGATTCTACGCTCGTCATTAGTTTCTTAAATGTCTCCCGGAATCGTATTGTCCCATACTATATGCACAAATATCTTGGACCAGCTTGTGTCATGTGTGTTTACCATGTTTGTATACGCCCATTTAACATCGACTTCCAACTTTTACGATTGTTTCTTAGACAACTCACACTCCATTGGTGGTTAAATTAAATGTATTTGCTAAAGAACTCTTCGCTCCTGCTAAATTGAGCTTTGCTTCTCGGCTGTCGATAGGCAAACACTCTCTATAGTTGTTGCCCATGGCACAACAACACGTTTGTCAGTTGTTGTACGTTGGCTACCTAGATTCTTGCTTTGATTTGGCGCATAATTTTTGGTCCAGTTCCAAAGCTGCTCCTCGCAGTACTCTTCCTCGACTGATGCCCAACTCTGCTATTTAATTATCAGTTGTTAAGACGCTCAAGTCTTCCTTACCATTTTCTTAAAAAATTAATTACGGGACGTGACAACCAAAAATATTCATAAACTTGATATGTGATCTTGTAAAAGGAGAATCTATTATCAAGTTTTGCATCTCCAGCTATAATAGTTTCTGAGATATGTACTAGTTTCATGCTACTATAGAAGAACGGAACGGACGGACAGACGTGACTATAACGACCTGGCTTCAATTGCTGATCAATACTATTTTGTGGTACTTTATGGGCACTGGCATGCCTCCTATTGCCTTTTACATACAACCTATAACCACAAACTTATTATAGCCTTGTCTCTTAGGGTACAGTGTATAAAAACTTGCTGTCAAGCGAATATAAGTCTTTGCTCACTCGAACTTTGGTTATCAGTTTATTAAAATTAAATAAACATGGTGTACCAGTTTGTTTATTACGAACCCATTCCGACAAATGTGACAAGTATATTAATTTAAATCCTTCAATCTACGTTTCAAATGAAAAACTAAACCTAATAATACTGTCGTTCCATTTTATTTAAACATTAGCTGTTTATGGTGACGATAATAAATATGATATGATATCGATTATAGGTCGCTCCTTTCATGGAAAACAAACATAATTCGTTCGGGTTGAATGGCAACATTATTCTAGAATCTTGAAAATGTACTGGCAACATTCTTTACATTCTCAATATTCACCAGGAATGTTGAGAATGTGAAGATTGTTGGCCGGTGGAATGACCCAATATGACACACGCTAGGGTCGAATTATGCAAGACGTTGAGCTTTAGTTTTAAATTAAAAGAGTTTTCATCATAAAACTATAAAACTAAAAAAAAAACTAAAAAAGTGATAACACAGTTTAAATAGCTTACAACTACTTTATTGTATATAATAGTTTGCCTCCAAGTAATGCAGTGATATATCAGGCAAGTCAAGCTTAAAGTATGCACCATCAACTAAAAACAACAGACATGCATGAATCAGCCACATTTGAAAACTCTGTATATGAGTCACAGACTTAAATCTACCAACACGAATTGGCTTTTGGACTAAAAGCCTGCAAAGCATGAGAAAAAGGCTTTTGCATTGAAAAGGAGACTAAACCGCCCGCAGCGCATGACGCATACTACATGCGTTAAGATCAAATGAGTAGTGGCTCATTGCTTTTTCATTAACCAATTCTATGGACGCATTTAGTTAGAGCCAATAAAAGCAATGACATCGAAATGACTGCATATAGGCAATTATACACTGCTATCCGTACCGTGTGCTTATTAAATTAATCTATCCGCAAGTGAGAACCGACCACGAGTATATACTTATTTATTTACAATTATTTCTGTTTTTAATTACAGCTTTGCAATTTAATTGAAGCAAAACAGAAGGCAATAAACGAGCAGTGAAAAACTGCCACGGCCAAAGTAAATTAATCAAGCAAGCAGTCGGACTCAGACTCCCACTCAGAGATAACCCAAAGAATTGCATTCGGACCAGTTGAACAACCAAAGTAAAGATGCAGTGCGGTCTTGAACAAATGAATGATTGTGAACGTTCACCGAATCGAACAAATTTGCGCGTCAACTTCAATGAGAAGGGCGCCGAAGTGAAAGAGCGCAGGGAGAAGTTCCTCACCGCAAAGTATGGTTCACATCAGATGAGTTTAATTAGGAAACGTCTAGCGGTTGAAATGTGGCTATACGATGAATTGCAGAAACTCTTTGATCCACCGGTGAGTAGCTGGAACTTGAAGTAGAATAATAGTTATTTATCATTTTTTATGCATTCATTTCCTTACTAACTTACAGAGCGAAGCTATTGATGTCGATATTGATGAAATTTTGGATATGGATACAGATGACATTAGAAGATCTCACTTAATTGTAAGTTATACTTTTTTGTATATATTTAACTAAATTATACAAAATGCTTAAATATTTTGTTTTTACCTACAGCGATTACTATCAGTCTGCAAACGCCCGCAATCGGACATATCGGTAAGTTCGATTTTGATAATCTAAAACTTGTACTTTGGTTTAATAGGAATTTACCAGTGGCAGTCCGCAAAGCACTATTCTGACTTCTTTGCAAGCATTGCCATTGAGTCTTACTTAGATAAGGAGTACAGACAGGAGTAGCATAAATCAGAACAGAACGTCCAACAGCTTTGTAGGTTGTAATTATTGTCTCTTTGTCCTTAGCCCAAGAAGACCCAGCAAACGCTTTCAGCACTTTATTCCTCTACGTGAGACGATTGTTTGTCCTGGTGGCATGAGCCGAGAATCTAAGTAACGGATCAAATGTTGTTCCAAGTATCGCCGGGTACTGAACTGTCGGAATACTCAGACCTCCAACAAAGACATCAAGTTCCATCCTCACCTCCTTAGTCCAGGAGGTGAAAATGGAGGCAGATGTCTTGTGCTTTGAAGGCTTGAGGTTGCGAGCATTGAAAAAATTTAATAAATTCTCCAAATAATCAACACAAATTTAATCAAAGTTCACGCCGAGCATAAAATGGAACAATCATCTGCATAGGTCACCAATTTTATACAGGCAGGGGGAAGAGGCATCTTTGCCTAATAAATGTTGAACAGCAGAGGGGAGAGAAATCCAACCTGCGGAACACCAATCTTTAACATACGATATCCCGACCTCACACCCCTTAACTCAACGTATGCCTTTCTACCATTAAGATAGTTCAATAGCCATCGCTTTGTTTTGTCAGGTAGTGAGGTGGAGTCGTGGTCTTGAAACAAGTTTGCATGATCAACTGTATCGAGTTAGTAGCTTGGCCTGCCGTAGAGCAGGATATTGTATCCAATACCGGGAGACAGTGCTTTTAGAACAATCTAATATGAAAGATTTTGACTTAGCAAAGTCTATTTTAAAAGGTGTTAAATCTTCGGTTCTACCAAAATTTAAGTTTCATTTTAACTTGATTTATTAAAAAATAATAATAAATGCCACTATTTGTTTTCTATATCTCTTCACAGAAATTCATTAGTGATCTCTTGGATCGTGCTAAGACGCTGTAAACCTGCTATTTTACTGTATAATTTATTTATTAATAAATACAAAGAAATAAATTCAAATATTATTTTTAAGTTTAGTTTTATAATGAACAAAAATTAAAAACAAAATATCAGCTTTTTGAAAATAAACACAAATAAATGCATAAATGTGTACTACAATATTTTTTAAGTGAATATACAAAATAAACTTTATAAAAACAAAATTTTTTAATTATATATATTATTTTTATGAATATATTTTGTAATAATTTCAAAAAAAAAAAACTAAAAAATCATTAAATTAAAAATAAAATAAATGTGCTAAATATTAAATTTGCAAAAAAGATGAACCACTAACTTGTATACAAATAATTGTACTACTAAATAAGCTAAAAAAATAAACTAAAAAAAATTTAAAAAAAAAGAGATCATCAATTTTGTGATGGCAAAAGTATAAAATAAAATATTTAATACCGAAATTGCGCGGATTGTAAGTAAATTAAATAAAAGTTTTGCAAAGAAATGCTTAAGTGGTTGTTAAACGTTGTCTGTGTGTGCTTAATTATATTTTGATTTTTTTTAGTTATATAATTATGGATAGCACTGTATGTATCTTTTAGTGAGTTTATACGAGAGAGAGAGAGATAGAGAGAGAGGATTAATTGCAATTTTCAATTCACGAATGTGGCTTTTGTTGTGCACATTTTTGGCATAAATTCTAAATATAAAGATATTTTCCTCAAATTTGTTTTGTACCAGAGCTCGCAAAATATGCTCAAACACATTTTTCTAGTATGCTGTCTGCTCACCGAAAAGACAGAATAAAATAAAGCAGATTCGCTCACTCTATCAACAGAACACTTCTTTTTGATTCTTTCGTATTTTCTGTTTCATGCTTCTCGATGAGGCGATACCCATGAAGCTGTCTTACGATAATAGCTTAATGGTGACACTTTCGTTTGACTCTAAGCAACTGAGCATCAGCAACTGAGCAAAACGAGCTAAGTTGAAGCGTAAAATGTCTTTTTTTGTTGTTGTTGAGTTAGGTTGTGGTTGTTGCTTTAAATATTTCATCGCAGGCAAAGCGTGGAAGAGGGAGGGAGAAAGAGATACGGCGCTAAATTGTGTGCATATGTTAAAATATAAGTAACACACATACAAACATGCGCAAAAGACACTTTCCGCAAATTTTGCGCAGCAAAGTGTCTTATGTGAACAAATGCATAAAGTGAGCGACAAAAACTCTCGCGTTGCTTGACCAAAGACCACGATGAGAATAAACAGAGTTCAAACTTTAGTTCTAACAAAGTTTAAGCTTCTATTTTAAATCGAGTCCGATCGCACAACAGTTTGTTTTCGGCCTGCCTGTAAAAAAAAGACCACTTCTTGCGAGCTCTGCTTTGTACACATATTTTGAGCCAAAATTTGGTTCGATTTGGGCCACTATTTCATATAGCTGTCATATAACCGATCTGGCCGATTTGCGCCAACTTGCGCCAACTTTGTTGTGTTTTACGCTACCAAGAAAAACGTGCAATAGTTTTTTTAACTTTCTCCTTTGCTTCTCACCGCATCCAAATTAATTCAAAATATGCTTCTTCTAAAACAATAACTTCTAATCATTCCAAATTCATCTTGACCGTCACACTCTTCATCTTATTCATCATTTATATCATTTATATCATTGATATGTATACCTAGATGGTGATTGTAACAGAGCTATAACTTCTGCTGGTATGATTTCTCTTCTATTCTTATTTTACCGTTCTTTGAGACAGAGGCTGGATAAGAGGGGATCCGCACTAACCATGGCACTGTTAAAAACGTCTGTAACATTATCTAGCCGACTGCATTTTCTTGCATGAAACCTTCTATCGCTCTTATAAATTTTATTTTGGAATTCATAAGCATGTTCCCCAAGGCAGCCAACAAAATCTATACAATGTATACATGTACCAACACCTTATGCACAGTAGGAGACATTGGACATTTTCTGATAAGCCATAGCACAGAAGGCTTTAAACTTGTAGTCGCATGAAATTGTTATAAAATTATATAAAAACTTTGTAGAATTTTGTAATCTCTTTCGTAATATCAATGAAAACCGTGCTACGTTAGAAAACGCTCTTCTGGTCGTAGTTCCATTATTGGTGTTTCCACTGCCAATTGGTTTCTTCTTGTCCACATTAAGACCCATTTCTTCCATGATTTTCTATTGAATGTGTTGTTTTCGTGCCGCCAATTGAGGTTTGTCGCAATCTTTGACGTGCCACTTCTTAAGCTCAACTCTATATGAGATTTTTAATACAAACTCGAAGAAGCATATCCAAGCATGTAGGTGATTTATTCCATATTGAAGAGTGTTTGGGTTAGCCTTAAAAACTATTGACTTAAAGACTTTTATATTTTACAGTTGCGTTGGTTTCGCTCTACAGATTGGACAAGACTTACAAGACTTGGTTCCTGTCAAAATATTCAAGACTTTACCATCAATAAGTGTCAGTTGTTCGTATATTCCAAATACATTTATTTTCCCAAATAAGCTGTTGCACCTCATCTATCAATTTTAATGGTACAACTGTGGTTACAAATAGTGAACGAACAAGTGGAACACTACCAAAACGCTGTTTGTATATGCTGTGGCCGGAGAAACCATCAAATCCATAGCTGAAAAAAATTTGCAATGCACCACGTTGGGCAAGGCGTCTAAGACTTCCTCTTGCATTTTAAGTATGCAATAACACGCTTCTTTTTTTCACATCTTTGTCTTTTGATTTTTCGCTGAAACTGTGGCAGCGTGTATGAGTAAAGGCGTTGAGTTGTTATTCTCTTCCGAAAGTTCCTCAGCTAATATTCTTTTTTAAGGCGACCAAACACGAAATTTGCTGCAAATAAACACAATTTTTTTCGAAACGGGGCAAATTGGAGCAAGAATCGCTAATTACTCATTAATATTTGAAATCTGAAATAAAATTTTTTTTGAATTTATGCCAAAAGCCGTGAAGTGTTCAAGACATTTGACAAAAAATTTACTATGATTAGCTACGAAAATACTTGAGTAGAATATCAGAATTAACTCTCACGCATAAACTCAATATTAGTTTCTATATACATATATATTTATATAATAAAATGTGGAAAATATTTAGCGTATTGTAATATTTTTTTCTTTCTTAATATAGTTTGAATTAAATAATAAAAATAAAAACAAACTATAATTTCATACATTATAAAATTAAAATTTTTAAAATTAAAACAAAATAAAAATTAAAGCAAATTGGGTGAACGCGTTTTTTGTAAAGTTATAATCACCAAAACAAAGAAGAAAGCTCAGGTTCACTGCCAAAACGTGGAATAAGATTTGTGCGAATAGAGAAAAATATGAGTAAGTTTATAAAATAAAAATGGAAATAAAATTTAAAAAAAAAATTATGTACTACAAAAGTTTTAGAAATAGAGATTTATAAAAGAAAATAACTTAACAATACAACAATTAATGCATGTAAACACATTAATAACACTTAAAATAACTAAAGCACATGCGTAGAACTGCTAAAAATTTAAAACATTTCGTAGGCAGACACTTGGAAATAATAATAATACACTATGCAAAACCATTTTTCTTATAGATTTTGAAGTGCTGAACACGAAAATGGCAATAAAATTGTTATTCGCTGAATAGAATTTTGAGAAATTAATTAAATTTTTTTTTTCCATTTTTTATATTTTATATATTTTAACATATCTCGTTAACGGCTTCATCAATTAAATTAAGTAAAATACAAAATCAAACATAATAAAATTACTTACAATTGTTGTTCAATAACTTGGACATTTGGTTCGATAGTTACGGAGATATATGGCGATAAACTAATTTTTCGGTCAAACTTTAAATCGAAATCTAATTATAATAAGTTTTGAAGGATTTTTGGTCAATTTCAAGGCTTTATTGTGAAAAAATGGTTACAAATTAATTAATCGAAATATTGTCCATCGCTAGCAACAACTTTTGGCTATCTTACGTGCAGCATACGTATTCCATGTCGATCTAACTACTCTACTTGAGATGCTATTCACGAATTCAACCAATTTTCGGCTTTCTTCTAATTACAAGAGTACTGCACAGCCAGATCGGAAGAAGTTGTTATCGAAAGGATCAATGTCTATAGTGAGTACGACAGTGGGTATGGGTATGACTTTCCATTTGAGCGTTTCCAACTTGATTTTAAATGGTTTTGCAACATAATGTCGAGAATAGTCGTTTTGAGAAATCACTTTATCGTATCTCTACTCGTATTGCATTCGATTTTTCTTCAATAAACTGCTCACACGTATCAATTGTTGTTAGTTCTGATCTCCCGTTAGGATTTGATCAACTAATAGTACAATATACATACTTGATCCCTCGAAATACAGCGAATGAGTTTAGAACCAAGAATATTTGCCGTTGTTGTTGTAGCGTGACCGGGATAACTCCACGATTTTGACGCTTGTAATTATCATAAAAGATCCATTTTTCTCATCGCCAGTCACAATACAATGAAAATTTCCTTTGCTTTTGTGAAGTTGCAACAGCTATATGCACGGTTTCCGCAAATGATGTTCTTTTAGCACAAACTTGAATATTTTCAATGTAGTAAACAACTTATTTGTGTTATTATTATTTATGATGGGGACATAAAAAAACTGCTATCTAAATGGTCTATTGTTTGTCCTACTGAGTTAGATGACCTGGCCTAAGCTTATATGTTGAATGAATCTTAGTACTTTGCTCGGCTCCAAACTTCTCAGTTGCTCCTTTCTAATAAAGTATTTATCTAGCATCTACAGTCTTTTTTTAGCTACAACTTCACATTCAGCAAGAATGTGAAGAGGGGTCTCCTCTTCGTAGTCACAGAATCTGCATTCGTGTGAATTATGTATTCCCAAAACATATAAATGTTTCTTTAGTCTATAGTGGCCTGTTAGCAGTCCTATTAGCAGTCCTGTTAGCATTCTTAATTGGTTCCTACCTAGTTGAAGCATAGTTTTTTGGATCTGCTCGGGTTGTAGCCCGCTAGAAGTAACTTTCTATGTCTTAGTGCTTGGCTTATAGCACAGTGTAGCTCCTTCACTATATTCGTTTCCTTGCGGATTGCTTCCGATATAGTGTTTCTCCCAATGCCACAAAAAGGCTTAGATCCTATCAATAACGTTGCCGCTCCTTGTCTTGCAAGCTTGTCCGCAGATATAATTTGTTATGTTCGCTTAGTTTTTCCAATAGACCATTTGCTTCAGGCACTAGCGCTGTCTTAACTACGTTGGAGTTAAGTGCCTTCAACGCAGCCTGGCTATCTGAGAGTATAGCGATATCACTGTTGTGATAGCCTGATTGGAAGATATTTGTGTGTTTTCCCAATGACTCCCAGTAGTGGATCCAAGGGCCTACAACTCCTAGGCCTGTAACTTCTTCCGTCAAGGATCCATACGTGGATGACTTGATGGTATGTGGTTTTAGTACGTATGAATTTCCCGACGTACACGATTTTTTGTCGAGCCATTTGAAGATAAAACTCTGATCAAATATGTTCTTCTGTGTCATTTCGTCTCTTGGCATGGACATTAGGAATGCACCCTTCGTCCATGTATGGAGACGTATCTGATAGATTTCCGAGGTAACTTTATTCCCATCGACTGATAGTCTTAGGAATACTTCTTTTATTCTGTGTTCGATTTCCAGATAAAGTGGTGTCAAATCCAAAATAGCTTACAACGCTACTGTTGGGCAAGTGCCCATTGCCCCTGTGATGCAGACACACGCTAGTCTTTGTAGGGAGTGGCTGTCATTTGGTTTGCTCTTTATACCCACACGACTATGCCATCTAGTAGCATTAGCTTCACTAACATGTTATAGAGCCAGAGCATGTTCTACGGGTTGCACACCCAAGATTTTCCGGCCAGTTTTCTGTACACAGTATACAATACATATATCTCTTCAGTTTATGAAGTTGCAACAGCTGTTCGCACGCTTTCCCGAAATGATATGCTTTTAGCACAAATTCGAATATTTTCAATATAGTAAAAAACTTGTTTGTGTTAACTTGTGTTCACTTTGATAGATCAAATATAATAGATTTTTAAACGTTCTTCAAGATAAAATAGCTGTCACTATTAAAAAATTGGTGTATATATCAAAACTTATTGGCACACCCGATAAATTGACGAGAAAAAAATTCTAAAGGGGAAAAAAATGTTTTTTTTACGTAAAGAAGGAGCTTTTATGAAGAAACCAAGCTACTATTGCAGAAAATCCATGGAAATATAACGAACTTATGGTCTTATGCAAGGTATGTAGTAAAAGTACCAACACTTTTATAGTATTTTTTTACAGTCGAGATATATAAGATAAACGCTGAGAAAATCGAAAAAAAAATTCAAAAATTGATATCTCAAAATCCACTTCATTGAAAAAAAATACAATATGTGGAGCGATTTTCCTGTTCAGCAGTTGAAATTATAATATACGAAAACAAATTGTTGCTTAGAGTTAAGAACATAAATTAGTTAAGTAAAGAAGAGAAGTAAAAACTCTTTGTACTATAAGCTACAATTTCTAGTTGAAAAATATAGTTGTAGTTACTATTTTTTCTGTGAGTGTTTTGTTTTAGCAATAAACAGAAAAATAAAAAAAAATAAAAAACACAAAAACAAAAACAAAAAAAATAGTTAAGTAGTTTCACAAATTGTAGAGACCGAGCCAATTTACAAACTATAAATCGATTAAATGGAATCGATACATCATCTGTACTCTAGTTTTTTATTTGTCTATAAGAAATCTCTTGAAATCTATGGAAATACTAAAGGAATTGAGTCACAGATTGTGTGTTTTAGAACAACGGTTTTCTAGGTTTTATTTTATTTGCACTCCAGCACAATTCTTATGTAGTTTACTTCGAACTACAAAAATTAAACAGCCGATAGTTGCAATATCTTTAAAAATAAACAAAAAGTTAAAAATAAAAATACGTCTGTAAATATAAAAACATTATGCAGTCGAAACAAGTTTAAAAACAAATAAAGAATTCTAACTGTAAATAAAACTTAAATATAATATTAAGCATGTCTTCAATTTCAGAAACAGAAACCTTAAAACTACAAAAGTATTTTAAAAAATGCTCAATCTATAAAAACAAAACTTAATTATAGGCAAAAAATTTTGTTAGACAACCCATTCTTACTGAAATTCGCACTTAAAAAAAAAAAAACACTTAAAAATAAACCAAACTTTTTTCTTCAATTTGAGAGTTATGTATCACCACTAACTATCCAAACGAATTACTAAACTGTTCTCAAAAAAAAAAAAAATACAAAAATACAAAAATACAAAATAATTTAAACTTTAAAGACGTAGCTGAAAGTAAAGAAACCCAATTTTATACATAAACAAAAATTTAATTAAGCAAAATATTAACTTAGGTGTTCATTTATCAATGATATAAGTAAACATTCGCATGCACTCACATAGATACTAATACTAAATACATACACCCATAATAACCTACCTACCAACATACATACTTACATATTTACTCATATATTTGCTCATATTTAAAATTCGCATAGAATTTTGTGAAAAAAAAAACGCAGAAAAGAAACAAAAATCATGCACACGTTTCTCATTTCAATCATTATATAGATACATTTAAGAAGATATATCTCTATAATACCTACCTACAATACATATTTCATATTTAATACGCATTGAAATCATTCGCAGAACAATTAATTGTACGATTAATGTATGAAAATAATGAAATAATTATAATAAATTGAAATTGCTTTAGAAAACAAAATGAATTTGTTTGGTTTTTATGAAACAAAAAGTTTACTGTAAGAGTTCGAAATTTAATGAAAATACGAGTATACTATATGGTCAATTTACGATTAATTTGTATATTATTGCGATTTTCCGTTGGTTGTTATGGCTGCTATTGTTGGAAAGGTTGGGAAGAGGTGTACGGGCATACAAGGTTGATCTAAAAATAACCGAACTTTTCATTTAAATCATAGAAGACGTAGCGCCATCTATTAAATGTTTGCAGTGATAAAAAAGGTACATTTTTCTTCTGAAGTTTACACGTGGTTTACACGATTTATAAACGGTCGTGATGATTTAAATTATGATCCAAGACCTGGACGAACCAAAGCATTTAATCGTGCTGAGTTAGTGGAAAAAAAAAAGAGAAATAATCGCTATCAATGCAAATTTCACTGTGAGAATGCTAGCAGAAGAATTTAATTCATCTTACTGTACAATCTACAAAATATTTAGGAGCGTTGCAAAATCCTATTCGGAATTGTTAAATTATCGGATTTCCAATCAGATATCGGATTTAAATGGTGTTGTAGAATCGGATCGGATTGGTATTTTTTCGAACACAGCCAAATCCGATGTTCGAATCAGCTGTTCTGTCATATGGTGAAAAATTAAATATTTGTTTGGAAGCAAAATGAGTGCCGGAGTGGTTGCATTTATGTTATTGCAGGAAGAACCCAACGAAAAATGTAAACGGAAGATTTTAAGTGACCGAAGCAATCCACTAGAGATTTCAGCGCTTGCGTGAGTGCGATTTAATCTTAAACATTTATGCTCTAAACTCTATTTGTGTGACCGTATTTTACAGGTTTGTAGACCAATATCGATCTAACAAAGAAGCGTTTATAATAGTTTTGGAAAGTGTGAAAGAACATTTACAACACGATTCCATTCCTCTCGTGCTCCAACTGGCAGCAACATTGCGCTTTTCGGCTGAAGGATCTTACCAGCGTTCTGTAGGAAATGATTTGAGAATTAGCTTAGCAAGAGCGACAGTGTCGTTGGTGCTCACTGACGTGGTGCGCATCGACGGCACACATGTAAAAATTATAAAACCTCACATTGATGAGCATTTATACTTTAATCGAAAGGGATATTTTAGTATGAATGCAATGATTGTAAGTAACAATTTATAATTAACAGGATAATACCAATTAGACTTCTGTTCATTTTTTTATAAAAGATTTGCGACAACGAAATGAAGATACGTGCGGTCGATGCAAGATATCCAGGCTCGAGTCATGATGCATTCGTTTGGAGCAATATTTTCTTCATCAATATGAGGCAGGTGAACTACATGACATGACGTGACATAACTATTAAGTGACTGTGGTGACGGCATCTAGCCATTTCTTCTTACTCCGTAGAGAGCTCCGGCATACAACTCCCAACAGTATAAATTCAATGAAGCGCACAACATTGTGGAACATACAATATGTGTGCTAAAAAGCCGATTTTTAATGAGAACACTTCATTATCATCCAAAAAAAGTTGCGAGAATCGTAAATGTTTGTTGTGCACTACACATCATATGCAAAAATTTCAACATAACATACACGGAGTAACAAGGATTCTTGCAGTCTAATAACATTCCAGAAGAAATCAACTTACCGCCCACTAATTCAGCTTTGCAAAGCAAAGGAAACAAGGTTAAGGGATGAAATAGCAAACGTGTTATAAAATCAACGTTACTTAAATGAAAATAAAAAAAATGTTTTATTCAATTCACTAGTACAAAATTAAAATAAAAATTCTAAGTCAGTTCTTTTTTCTAGTATATTAAGGAAGATGTTCTTTGTTCCTCATCAAGGAACTCATGCAAACGCTGCGATGTGCCTTTGGTTTTCATTCGTTTTGGAGTAGTGCAAATTGGAGGTGAATTAGAGCTCCTTTTAGATGATGTTGCAGCAATCACATCGCCTTTAAAATCTTCTTCTTGTGTTTTAATATCATTTTCTAGAGATATAAAAAACGCAAGAAAATATCAGAAAGAAACATTTTTTTTTCCACTCCACTGAAACAAACCAGATGTTTGCAAAGATGAAAGCCAAAGAAGCATAAAGATTGACTACATAAGTGCTTAAATAGCTTTATTAAATATGAAGTACTCGCCTGTGAATACAACTTGTATAATACAATATATCAGTTGAGCGATAGTAAACTGAGTGTGATTCAATCGCGCCGACTGAACAATCACTGATATCAATTGAATTAAGGCCGAATGATAAGCGTTCATTTTTGCTACCGCATTTGGAGTGAAGAAAATCCACAACAGATTCTCTAGGCATCGTTACATCCTTACTTTACGTCCTTACTTCTTTAAAAATGGAACGTAATCGCAAATGACGAGCGGTATTAAACCTTGATTAGCGATTATTTCGTGCTCCAATTGAATGGGATGTTTATTGAAGATATGTTTTTCTAATAAAACAATCGACTTACTAAAGGAAACATTTGGCGAACGCGATATTTCTCGAAATGGACCATCGAGATAGAGCGATTTAACGCCTTCGTTTTATTTTCTCTGGCGTTACGTGAAGTCGGTGGCTTAAGCGAAGAAACTAGCAATTTTGGGTTACTGGGAAACGTTGTGCTGAGGTACGTACCCCATTATTTGATTACTGTTTCGAATTCTTGAAATATAAAATTCAACCCTACCAGCAGAGTTTCCATTCAATTAGAAACTACATATTTCAACATCCCATTCAATATTGAATTATTAGCTACTGGAAAACACTTAAACTGTACGACACTCACACTTCCGTCTTACAATTAACTGAAGTTAATTGATACAATTAAACCAAGCGAAAAATGTAACTTCTCCCAAACGCATGCGTTTTTAACTCAGTCTCATAGTGGAATTAACTTTAATCATAACTGACAGCCAATTGTGTATTTTATACAGTTTTTTCATTAGCAGAAAACACTTTTTAGCTTGTTCCGGATTTCATTTTCTTGAAGTTTTTGCGAAAGTGTATTCCTTACATTGAGTAACACGATAGATGTCGCTGGCATTGGGTTGAAGCAATGAAAGCTTCAACATCCAACTGGAAAAAACTCCATACAATGTTATTTAAATTACTTTGCGATTATATAGTTTGTGAAAGTAGGCGTGGCTAGATCGATCTAAAAGTTTGTTCAGCTCTTATATATGCTGTGATTAACAAAGTGGCAAACTTTCTCATGGAATAATACGTTTCTCTTCAACTTCTGCATAAAACGCGTTTAAAAACAAATATTATTGTAGTTTTGAATTTTTAATAAGATTGTTTTCGAAATAGTTTATCACAAAATCATAACAAAATTGATTACACTTGTACAATTTTACACACACCAAACATTTTGTTTAAATTTTGTTTAAACTGCAGACACGAAAAACTTCTAGAAGTTTTTTCACTGGACTTTAATAATTCAAAGTCGGCGAATTATTAGAACAAAATCTCTATATCCTAGGATTCACCTTTCTTATTGCAAAAAGGTAGTAAATCACACAACCATTTTGGGAGGGGAGATGATGATTTGCTAAAAAGAAACGATTTTTTTAAGATTTCAAAAATTTAACAATTAATTGCAGGTTATAGTTCTAAATACAAACTCTCTTCGCTCCCAGTCATTATAAACATCTCTGTACATTGGGTGACTCAAAGCATGATGTCTTGTGGACTCCTCTTTTTCCTCTAAATTAGAATCGTCCTCCTCGGTTGATGACTCTTGCTCGGTTGAAGTTTCCTGCTCAGACGACGATGAGGAACTGGAACCATCTTGACCCGACGACGAAGAGTTTGAACTTGAAGAATTCTGGTCCGACGAAGAAGAAGAAGAACTATCCTGCTCCATGAACATTGGAGTAATCTTCTTGCTAATGTTTGCCCGCTTAATATCTGCAGTTAGCTGCGAAACAATTTGTACTGCATGCGATTGTTTCTTCTCCGTGCCCTTATTAATTTGTTTTTGAAGTTTATTTATGGCTTCAATGTAGGTATGACCATACCATTCAATTTGTGCAGGCGTGAACTGCGGATCAATGCGTTAATGAAGTACAATTAAGTTTTGTACGATAATTACTCTGCTGCTACTTACCGGTTGAGTATATTGTTTATATTCTTTCAGAATTTTTTGCTGATATGCTGCATCTGTCTTCAGTGCTGGACAGTCATGCAATAGAGCTTGTAGCATTCTGCGTTTCAATGTTAGCATCTTAGTAAAGTAAATATCGCACGCCAGATTCTATTATGTTTAAGAAATATACAATATAATTTTTTCTGACAACTTACGCGCGCAATCTTGCTGAACTTACCTTTAATAGGTAGTGATCAAATCCAAACTCATCATCTATCAAATCCCGGGTGCGTTTGCTGAGATTGAAAGTTATACGCTCGTCCAATATCACACTATGCAACTCGGTGGGTTGCGGATTGCTTTGCTCAAGCAGCTTTAAACACTCAAACAATTCTGCGTCGGCGCCCCAGGTGAACTCGTTCACTGTCTCATCATGCATTACATCCTTGTTCATATTAGCAAAGAATTCTTTGCGCGCATTGAGCTTGTCTCCGACCTTTGCAGAACTTGTTGACTCCCCAAAAATAGAATCCAATTCATCAAAACTAGCACAAATGCGTTCGTTATGTTTTATATTCTCCAACTGTACAACACTTTCAAACCATGCCTCGAATTCGCTACTGAACTTGGCCCTTTCGTGGTTTTCGTTGATTATTCCTCCAAAGGGAATGTGTCCACACGACCCTAATTTTGGTGTTTCCTGATTCATGCGATACTCATGTATTGTAGGGAGAACACAAACACATTTTGGCATCATTAACAAATCCTCACCATTGATCTTTTCTATTTGTGTCCTTGGATACTTCCATTCGATATAAAACTTTAAATATTCGGTTGGCAACAATGCACCGAGGCCACTTTTGAATAGAGAACTGCGCTTCAAAACATTTAAAATTGTTTTTCCCTAACGGGGTATAAAATACAATATGTTGTATCCAATAATATGATGTACTCCAATATTCTACACGGTGGTTTTACATTTACAAGACTGCTATACATACCTGAGCTATATTCGCGCGAGACATACTGACCTTGCCAATAAAGAAATTTTGTTGATTACACTACAATTTTCAAAAGTATTTTAGAATATTCGCACTGACATAATTTCCAAGCCTACTTCTAAACAAAAAATAATACAAATATTGCCAGGTTTTCGGTGGAACTGTGAGAAGCATGCATTTTCCGTCAATGCCTACTTTTGTTTTTATTGTTTCCGTGTATTTTCACTTGAACGGATGCATTACAAACAGATCATGCGCTTCTGGACTGACACCAATACCCGAAAATAGCACAGTCACAGTGTAGTGTGTAATTTCCTCAGCTGGGATCATTGGATCGTGTTTTTTTTTTGAAGAAAATTAGTTCACAGTGATAGTGATTTCAGACCGCTATGTGAACATGTTGGAGAAATTTTCTTTTCCACAATTTGATGAATTGAACTTGGGAGACATTTGGTACCAACAGGACGGAGCAACGAATCACACTTCACGAGCATCAACACTTCCTGGAACGCCTCATTTCAATAAGGGGCGATTTGGAGCAGCCAGCCCGCTTGCCCGATTTGACCCTGTGCGATTTTTTCTTTGTGGGTTTTTTGAAATCATAGGGTGTTAGTTACAGATACCGCTTTCGCGTTAATGTCTTCAGATTTCATTCATAAAACTAAATATAATGAATGAAATTTAGAGATTTTGCATCGGAAGAGTTTTTTGTAACACACTATCTTCCTGCCCCTGCCCCTTCTTATATTGTCCCCTTTCCCTATGTCCCCTTATCTACCTACCTTTTCTTCCTTTTTCGGACTTGCCCCCCTGAGCAGGTTCAACATGGTTTATATGTGAAGATATAAAAAGTTGTTAACGCCAGATACATTAACTAAATTAAATACAATTAACTATTTAATTATAATTAATAGTCCAAGTTTAAAAATGCAAGCTCTGACTGACTGAGCTGCAACACTGATGAATGATTTATAATTTCGAAAGTATTTCTCTTGAAAAACGCCAATTCTGATTCATAATTGATTCTATTACATTATTTTATTCTTTCTCACTTCTGATCTGCATTGATTTTTTTTTTTAGCCAGAGTGCGTACCTGTTGCGTTGTAGTCTATGTTGGCAGCGCACTTTGCTGCTGTATCTGTTGCTGCTGGGACGATGCAACCATCGAACCGCCTGCCGTTGTCTGAGTGATCGTCATCACTTCGGTTTGACCACCGCCACCGCCACGAGGCTACCACTGGCCGTGGTTTGTAGACGCATCGGGCTGGCATTTAGCCGTTGCCCATGTTGTACAGCCACCGCTTGGAGCTGTATTGGTGTAATAGTCCCAGTTATGTTTTGTCCACTCGCAACATGTCCACGCAAGTTACTGGCCGCAATCACTTGTGCGGACGCTGCCGATACGGGCTGTATCGTTAAGCGTTGCTTTGCCTTCAACGCAACTGAAACGGGAAGCATGCGACACGCACTAGTCTTGACGACCGCTAAACCCTTTGTGGCGAGCGTTCCCTGTTGGTCTTGACGCATGACTTGTATTTGCTGAACTGTCACAGAGCTTGGCAATGATTTTGTATTCTGCATGTGCACAAGTTGAGTTTGCACACTTCCACCTCCTTCTTTTTGCTGATGTTGCGCCAGTATGCTAGAAGCCCCGACAGAAGTTGCCTCAGTTACTGTTATGCTCCCAGGCGTCTGTTGCTGTCCTCCGGCGGTAGCAACAAAGCTTGTTGTGTTTGGTTGCACAGCACCACTGACCAACTGCGTCATCCGATTTATTTTACGTGGCAATGGAAGCTGTTGCTGCATTTGGAGCTGACGCATATGATTAGTCACCTTTATTTGACTACCAGATTTCAATTGTGATGCCATGTTTACAGTCCCCTGCGTAGTTTGAGCACCGGTAGCATTTACTGTTACGGTGCCGCTATTAGCATTATTTCCTGTACCTGAAGCAACGGCCGCTGTTGATGCCTTGACCAAGGTAGCGATCTGTTGAGGTACTCCTTGTTGTGGTGATGCTGTATTATTGCCTACTATTGGCAACTGTTCCTGGCTCTTCACCATATTGATTGTGAAAATACTGAAAACAAAAATAAGTTGTACTGAACTTAGCAAGCGCATCTGTTATTTAATATTTCCAACATAAATCTTCAAAGATTGTATATTTTATTATTTTGTGTTTGGTATTATAGATGCACATGTAAAAGCGTATAAATAAAAAATACCATCCATATAAACGCAATTTGACAAAAGATTGCAAATAAATACATTTAAAACAAACATGTTTAAATCTACGTGCAGCAGGAAAGCTTGCACTGTAGATCAGGTGTGCAGCGGAATTGGCACAACCTGCAAGATGTTGGTTTGTTTAAATACTGCGCGCAGCACAGTAGCCGGCGGCGCAGATTTAAACAGAAAGAGGAGCAGACAAATACTTAAGAGTGTTGACTGCAGGTGCAATAGACTTGGGCTAATTGCAAGAGTGGCGTAAGAGCCGTGTTTTCCAATATAAGAATTGGGTGCTGCCGAACTACTGAGGAGTTATGAGCAGCGGTGCAGAGTACTTGTAAAGTGCCTGCTTACAAAAGCAGAGCACTGCTTAATGCTGTTGAGCTTACGATATGCGAAGTGAGAAAAGAGCATGAGTTGGCTCAATAAAACGCAGATATTTTTCGCTTACCAATTTTATGTACAATATTTCTTGATACAATACGTGCGCTCAGGGTGGTGGTTACAGCAAGAAAAACTAAAAATTGAGGAACAGTTAACTTTTTGACAGATTTTATGTATCGATACATTTAGAGATGTGATTATAATTAACTAGTTACTTGTATATAATTTAGTTAACGTATCTGGCGTTAACAAAGTTATGAAATTAAACATTTTATATCAATCTGCATCTCACCCCCTTGTCACCGTTCCCACAATTCCCTTCCCTTGTCCCTTCCACGACTGACCGCTTCACCCATGACCCCCAAACGTCCCTCGAAAAGTCGCTTCAAATGCCCCCCAAAATATCTCTTCAATTTCCCCACAAACGTCCCTACAAATATCCCCCAAAACGTCACCACAGATATACCCAGAATGTTGTTTGAAATGTCCCCCAAAAGTCCCTTCAAATATCAAGATTTATTTTTTTTTTTTTAAATTTGCCGCAGGTTATCATCTGCGTAGATCAGCGGTGGGCAAACCCTTGCTCTCGTTGCTCGAGACAGCAACAACAAGTTTCGGCGCAGCCGAAAACGAAACTACAACCACACGATTTTCGTTGCGACGCGGACCGTCATAAAAAGGTTCATTTTGGTATGATTTATGACTTCTGCCACGTCTTGTACACTGAGTATGAAAGCGAAGTAGGTTTTGATGTATTACGATTTTTACTAAGTGATTGAACTGCGGTTTGTAAATTTTTCAAAATAAAATTGATAATGGCTGAAAAATTGAATTTTCCGAGTTTGAGACTCAGTATTTTTTTCGCAATTAAATAATTTGGAAATGTTTAAGTGCCTTATTTGCGGAACTGTAATAAGTTCAAAAAGAAATTACAGTATTCGACGACCTTATTTGAGTCTCCATGCAAACTTCTATGGTTCTTTGAGTGATATAGAAAGATTGCAGCAAATCGCTTTGCTAAAAAAATCAAGTAGGCGTGGCTAGATCGATCTAAAAGTTTGTTCAGCTCTTATATATGCTGTGATTAACAAAGTGGCAAACTTTCTCATGGAATAATACGTTTCTCTTCAACTTCTGCATAAAACGCGTTTAAAAACAAATATTATTGTAGTTTTGAATTTTTAATAAGATTGTTTTCGAAATAGTTTATCACAAAATCATAACAAAATTGATTACACTTGTACAATTTTACACACACCAAACATTTTGTTTAAATTTTGTTTAAACTGCAGACACGAAAAACTTCTAGAAGTTTTTTCACTGGACTTTAATAATTCAAAGTCGGCGAATTATTAGAACAAAATCTCTATATCCTAGGATTCACCTTTCTTATTGCAAAAAGGTAGTAAATCACACAACCATTTTGGGAGGGGAGATGATGATTTGCTAAAAAGAAACGATTTTTTTAAGATTTCAAAAATTTAACAATTAATTGCAGGTTATAGTTCTAAATACAAACTCTCTTCGCTCCCAGTCATTATAAACATCTCTGTACATTGGGTGACTCAAAGCATGATGTCTTGTGGACTCCTCTTTTTCCTCTAAATTAGAATCGTCCTCCTCGGTTGATGACTCTTGCTCGGTTGAAGTTTCCTGCTCAGACGACGATGAGGAACTGGAACCATCTTGACCCGACGACGAAGAGTTTGAACTTGAAGAATTCTGGTCCGACGAAGAAGAAGAAGAACTATCCTGCTCCATGAACATTGGAGTAATCTTCTTGCTAATGTTTGCCCGCTTAATATCTGCAGTTAGCTGCGAAACAATTTGTACTGCATGCGATTGTTTCTTCTCCGTGCCCTTATTAATTTGTTTTTGAAGTTTATTTATGGCTTCAATGTAGGTATGACCATACCATTCAATTTGTGCAGGCGTGAACTGCGGATCAATGCGTTAATGAAGTACAATTAAGTTTTGTACGATAATTACTCTGCTGCTACTTACCGGTTGAGTATATTGTTTATATTCTTTCAGAATTTTTTGCTGATATGCTGCATCTGTCTTCAGTGCTGGACAGTCATGCAATAGAGCTTGTAGCATTCTGCGTTTCAATGTTAGCATCTTAGTAAAGTAAATATCGCACGCCAGATTCTATTATGTTTAAGAAATATACAATATAATTTTTTCTGACAACTTACGCGCGCAATCTTGCTGAACTTACCTTTAATAGGTAGTGATCAAATCCAAACTCATCATCTATCAAATCCCGGGTGCGTTTGCTGAGATTGAAAGTTATACGCTCGTCCAATATCACACTATGCAACTCGGTGGGTTGCGGATTGCTTTGCTCAAGCAGCTTTAAACACTCAAACAATTCTGCGTCGGCGCCCCAGGTGAACTCGTTCACTGTCTCATCATGCATTACATCCTTGTTCATATTAGCAAAGAATTCTTTGCGCGCATTGAGCTTGTCTCCGACCTTTGCAGAACTTGTTGACTCCCCAAAAATAGAATCCAATTCATCAAAACTAGCACAAATGCGTTCGTTATGTTTTATATTCTCCAACTGTACAACACTTTCAAACCATGCCTCGAATTCGCTACTGAACTTGGCCCTTTCGTGGTTTTCGTTGATTATTCCTCCAAAGGGAATGTGTCCACACGACCCTAATTTTGGTGTTTCCTGATTCATGCGATACTCATGTATTGTAGGGAGAACACAAATACATTTTGGCATCATTAACAAATCCTCACCATTGATCTTTTCTATTTGTGTCCTTGGATACTTCCATTCGATATAAAACTTTAAATATTCGGTTGGCAACAATGCACCGAGGCCACTTTTGAATAGAGAACTGCGCTTCAAAACATTTAAAATTGTTTTTCCCTAACGGGGTATAAAATACAATATGTTGTATCCAATAATATGATGTACTCCAATATTCTACACGGTGGTTTCACATTTACAAGACTGCTATACATACCTGAGCTATATTCGCGCGAGACATACTGACCTTGCCAATAAAGAAATTTTGTTGATTACACTACAATTTTCAAAAGTATTTTAGAATATTCATACTGACATAATTTCCAAGCCTACTTCTAAACAAAAAATAATACAAATATTGCCAGGTTTTCGGTGGAACTGTGAGAAGCATGCATTTTCCGTCAATGCCTACTTTTGTTTTTATTGTTTCCGTGTATTTTCACTTGAACGGATGCATTACAAACAGATCATGCGCTTCTGGACTGACACCAATACCCGAAAATAGCACAGTCACAGTGTAGTGTGTAATTTCCTCAGCTGGGATCATTGGATCGTGTTTTTTTTTTGAAGAAAATTAGTTCACAGTGATAGTGATTTCAGACCGCTATGTGAACATGTTGGAGAAATTTTCTTTTCCACAATTTGATGAATTGAACTTGGGAGACATTTGGTACCAACAGGACGGAGCAACGAATCACACTTCACGAGCATCAACACTTCCTGGAACGCCTCATTTCAATAAGGGGCGATTTGGAGCAGCCAGCCCGCTTGCCCGATTTGACCCTGTGCGATTTTTTCTTTGTGGGTTTTTTGAAATCATAGGGTGTTAGTTACAGATACCGCTTTCGCGTTAATGTCTTCAGATTTCATTCATAAAACTAAATATAATGAATGAAATTTAGAGATTTTGCATCGGAAGAGTTTTTTGTAACACACTATCTTCCTGCCCCTGCCCCTTCTTATATTGTCCCCTTTCCCTATGTCCCCTTATCTACCTACCTTTTCTTCCTTTTTCGGACTTGCCCCCCTGAGCAGGTTCAACATGGTTTATATGTGAAGATATAAAAAGTTGTTAACGCCAGATACATTAACTAAATTAAATACAATTAACTATTTAATTATAATTAATAGTCCAAGTTTAAAAATGCAAGCTCTGACTGACTGAGCTGCAACACTGATGAATGATTTATAATTTCGAAAGTATTTCTCTTGAAAAACGCCAATTCTGATTCATAATTGATTCTATTACATTATTTTATTCTTTCTCACTTCTGATCTGCATTGATTTTTTTTTTTAGCCAGAGTGCGTACCTGTTGCGTTGTAGTCTATGTTGGCAGCGCACTTTGCTGCTGTATCTGTTGCTGCTGGGACGATGCAACCATCGAACCGCCTGCCGTTGTCTGAGTGATCGTCATCACTTCGGTTTGACCACCGCCACCGCCACGAGGCTACCACTGGCCGTGGTTTGTAGACGCATCGGGCTGGCATTTAGCCGTTGCCCATGTTGTACAGCCACCGCTTGGAGCTGTATTGGTGTAATAGTCCCAGTTATGTTTTGTCCACTCGCAACATGTCCACGCAAGTTACTGGCCGCAATCACTTGTGCGGACGCTGCCGATACGGGCTGTATCGTTAAGCGTTGCTTTGCCTTCAACGCAACTGAAACGGGAAGCATGCGACACGCACTAGTCCTGACGACCGCTAAACCCTTTGTGGCGAGCGTTCCCTGTTGGTCTTGACGCATGACTTGTATTTGCTGAACTGTCACAGAGCTTGGCAATGATTTTGTATTCTGCATGTGCACAAGTTGAGTTTGCACACTTCCACCTCCTTCTTTTTGCTGATGTTGCGCCAGTATGCTAGAAGCCCCGACAGAAGTTGCCTCAGTTACTGTTATGCTCCCATGCGTCTGTTGCTGTCCTCCGGCGGTAGCAACAAAGCTTGTTGTGTTTGGTTGCACAGCACCACTGACCAACTGCGTCATCCGATTTATTTTACGTGGCAATGGAAGCTGTTGCTGCATTTGGAGCTGACGCATATGATTAGTCACCTTTATTTGACTACCAGATTTCAATTGTGATGCCATGTTTACAGTCCCCTGCGTAGTTTGAGCACCGGTAGCATTTACTGTTACGGTGCCGCTATTAGCATTATTTCCTGTACCTGAAGCAACGGCCGCTGTTGATGCCTTGACCAAGGTAGCGATCTGTTGAGGTACTCCTTGTTGTGGTGATGCTGTATTATTGCCTACTATTGGCAACTGTTCCTGGCTCTTCACCATATTGATTGTGAAAATACTGAAAACAAAAATAAATTGTACTGAACTTAGCAAGCGCATCTGTTATTTAATATTTCCAACATAAATCTTCAAAGATTGTATATTTTATTATTTTGTGTTTGGTATTATAGATGCACATGTAAAAGCGTATAAATAAAAAATACCATCCATATAAACGCAATTTGACAAAAGATTGCAAATAAATACATTTAAAACAAACATGTTTAAATCTACGTGCAGCAGGAAAGCTTGCACTGTAGATCAGGTGTGCAGCGGAATTGGCACAACCTGCAAGATGTTGGTTTGTTTAAATACTACGCGCAGCACAGTAGCCGGCGGCGCAGATTTAAACAGAAAGAGGAGCAGACAAATACTTAAGAGTGTTGACTGCAGGTGCAATAGACTTGGGCTAATTGCAAGAGTGGCGTAAGAGCCGTGTTTTCCAATATAAGAATTGGGTGCTGCCGAACTACTGAGGAGTTATGAGCAGCGGTGCAGAGTACCTGTAAAGTGCCTGTTTACAAAAGCACTGCTTAATGCTGTTGAGCTTACGATATGCGAAGTGAGAAAAGAGCACGAGTTGGCTCAATAAAACGCAGATATTTTTCGCTTACCAATTTTATGTACAATATTTATTGTTACAATACGTGCGCTCAGGGTGGTGGTTACAGCAAGAAAAACTAAAAATTGAGGAACAGTTAACTTTTTGACAGATTTTATGTATCGATACATTTAGAGATGTGATTATAATTAACTAGTTAATTGTATATAATTTAGTTAACGTATCTGGCGTTAACAAAGTTATGAAATAAACACCAGTTCCCTTCCCTTGACCCTTCCACGACTGACCGCTTCACCCATGACCCCCAAACGTCCCTCGAAAAGTCGCTTCAAATGCCCCCCAAAATATCTCTTCAATTGCCCCCACAAACGTCCCTACAAATATCCCCCAAAACGTCACCACAGATATACCCAGAATGTTCTTTGAAATGTCCCCCAAAAGTCCCTTCAAATATCAAGATTTATTTATTTTTTTTTTTAGTAAGCCGCAGGTGATCATCGGCGTAGGATCAGCTGTGGGCAAGCCCTTGCTCTCGTTGCACGAGACAACAACAAGTTTCGGCGTAGCCGAAAACGAAACAACAACCACACATGATTTTCGTTACGACGCGGACCGTCATAAAAGGGTTCATTTTGCTATGATTTATGACTTCTGCTGCGTCTTGTACACTGAGTATGAAAGCGAAGTAGGTTTTGATGTATTACGATTTTTACTAAGTGAACTGCGGTTTGTAAATTTTTCAAAGTAAAATTGCTAATGGCTGAAAAAATTGAATTTTCCGAGTTTGAGACTCAGCATTTTTTTCGCAATTAAATAATTTGGAAATGTTTAAGTGCCTTATTTGCGGAACTGTAATAAATTCAAAACGAAATTACAGTATTCGACGACATCATTTGAGTCTCCATGCAAACTTCTATTGTTCTTTGAGTGAAATAGAACGGATGCAGCAAATCGCTTTGCTAAAAAAATCAGCAGCTAACTACTAATTAAAACCGGCTTGTGACGATGTGAAGAACGCCTTACTCGCATAATTTGTTGTAAGCTACAATCTGGCTAAAGCTCAGAAGCCTCTACAGGACAATGCATTTTTTAAATCGACGTGTATTGACTTGCTCAAATGCTTCAACGATAAAGGCATTCAAATGAGTGAATTAGTAGCACAAGTACCGCTCTCTCGTCGAACAGTCACAAGAGGAGTAAATACCATTAGTCGATAATTAAAATAAAATCTCATTATTAAAATAAAAAAATGCAGATATTACTCCTTGGCTATTGATGAAAGCAGTTATATCAATGATGTTGCCCAAGTGCTAATATTTATAAAATTCAATGACTCTGATTTCAATGTTGAAGAGGATATTTTAAACTTCGTTCCTCTATATACAACAACCACAGGGCTGGACATTTTTCGTGCTATTGAAATATCTACCAAATACTTGCAGTGAAGAAATCTGGAATTGAATTTTGGGGCAAGTGTCAGAAGAAAAATATCCAATTTTAAAATCTTCGATGCTTCAGTTGGAGTCAAGTTTTGCCAGTACATAGTTGTGTGAAGCTGCATTTTCGCATATAAAACATATTAAAAATGTTTTTAGAAATAAGTTAAGTGACATAAATCTGCTTTATTACGCACTTCTATAAGTAAAGAAAAAGTAGACTTCAAAAAATTAATAAATGAATAAAATAAATTTTTAAATGGTTTCAATAATTTTTTTCAGTGTTGAATTTTTTTTACTTTGATAAACCAAACAACATCAATACAGCGAAGGCTCGATTCTGACGCGACGCATAGAATCATAAAAGTGTTCATTTTCCTTAGATTTATGACTTCAAAAACTGTGTTTGTTGTAGAAGTTGTTGTACTGCTCCCGATTCAAAATTTCGTGCCCATCGCAGTTTTATAGATAAAGGTCAGCTAAACAGACTAAAATTATCTGTTAAGCAATTCCAACAGCAAGGAGATATCCTGCATAGATCCCAATTTCACTTGGCAAAAAAATGCATTTTGTTTTATTTATTTTGATTTGTAATCAATCCAGAGCATAATTTTGAAACAAGCTAAAACTTTGTTTTTAGAAACGATGGAGTACTGAGAGAGATAATTTTTTGTTAGGATAGTTTGGTAGGTTGAACTCTCTGTGAGAGCAAGGCATTGAGACTCTAGCCACAGCCAGACGTGCTCGAATGGTTTAGGCCAGTGTGAATTGGGAATATTTGTGCTCCATGGCCTAGTTGGATTTTATAACAACCGCAGTGAAATCAAAACCAAGCGGAAAAAAGCGAAATTTGAAAGGTCACCTTTTTTTTTAACACGTTAAAAACCGCGATAATTTATATTATTGGTATTTTATGGTAATTACATAAAATTTAAACGGTATTTTTAGTACATTATTTCCATTGGAAAAGTGGTTTTCTGCGCTTCCAGTTCGCGGTTTACATTTTGTTGCTTCTTGTTTCCCGGCGAATTCCACCGCATTTTTTTTTGTTTTGCATTTATTACAATTAGTTATAAGGAACGTATATCTTTCTGCATAATGGCAGACAGTTCATATAATATGAGAAAGAGAGTTTTGCTTTTGAATACATCGTCACAGCAACGCCGCCAGTCTGGTGCCTACAATTTTCCACTTGTGCACGCTGAGGATGCCAGCGGCTTGTCGAGCATATTCAACACCACCGAGAGCATTGTTGATATCACCAGCAATTTCAGTGAGCGTACAGCATGCAATTTTGCAGAAGAGACAACGCTAAAGCCCAAGACGGAATTGTTATTTCCGCAATTCCACGAGGTGCTGAAGGCGCACAACAATGACGCCGAAGTCTTTGATTGCGTGCAGGATATCGTGAATACATGCAACGGCGTGCTGGACGAGCTGCAACGTGAATGGGAACGCAACAGCGGCGAAACGTTTGGCATTGCCAAACAGTGTCTGAAAGATATTGATTGGTTGAAGGCAGAGATTAACACCTGGAAGCTGTTGAATGTGCTGTACCATGATCGCTTAATGGTGCAGCTGGACGAACGGGACGAGGAAATGACTAATATGTCAGCAATGCAGGGCGGTTCGGAAAGAGCGGTGGTCGAACAACTTTACATACTGAATGGCACTCTGCGCGAGTATCAGCTAGTGGTCGATTGGCTGGAAACGTGTTACGAACGACCGGAGGGTACACTGTTGACCAATCAAAAAGATCGCAATATTGCCTGGGAAAATACACTGTTCCAGTTGCAGCACGGTAATAGAGCATGTTTTACCAATGCTAGAACAAATCTCGTTAAATCGCTAGATCCAGATGCGCCGATACGTGAGAAGCGTCAATTACATCAATTGGACGAGGAAAATGATATGCGCTTGTCGCGCTGCATTTTCAGCGAAATACGTAGCGGCGATATAGCTAAGGCGACAACGCTGTGTAAGCAGTACGGTCAATCGTGGCGTGCCGCTATACTCGAGGGTTGGCGTCTGCACGAAGATCCCAACTATGAGCTGAAAAATATAAATGAAAAGACACCCATCGAAGGAAATCCACGGCGGGATATTTGGAAGAAATGCGCCTGGAGTATGGCCGATTCGACGAAATATGATGCTTATACACGGGCCATAGTCGGTGCGCTGTGCGGACATCTGAATGCGCTGAAATTTTTGTTAAATAACTCTTGGCATGATTTGCTTTGGAGCTATCTCAAAGTACAGATCGATATACGTGTAGAAAGTGAATTACGCTCGAGTTGCATAAGAAGCTACCATCCGATGCCTGATGAATATTGGAATGGTAAAATGACGCTGGAACAGATTTTCGATGAGCTGCTAGTCGCCAAGCATGGCGATGTGCGTACGTATGCCAAAAGCCATATTGGTATCATACAACAACTGCTGATAATCGATAATGTACCTGAACTGCTGCAGCAGATGTCTGCCTGGCTAGATGAGTCTGAGAGTACTGCTTTATCGATGCCAGAGCATGAATTACGCTTTTTAACACACATTGTACTGATTATGCGTCAAATGGGACGCATCGATCAGGAACAGCACGCTGAACGCATAACGGCTGCGTACGTTTCTGCACTGATTGAACGCGGTGATGCACAATTAATTGCGTACTATGCAGCCGCGCTACCCAGCAAATTGCATATACAAATCTATTCACGTTTTCTGGAGAACATCAGCGACAATTTGGAGCGCTCGGCTGCATTGGATGCTGCACTGCAAATGGGTCTGGATGTGGAAAATATAACACGTTTAACTGTCGAGACGCAACGTCTGCGCTTGCCAAACGACAATGAAAATGTACTGCCACTCGAGGGTAGCATATCGGAATTTGATAAGAAAAAGATTTTATCACTAGAGTGGCTCACGTTTTTAACACCGCAACGTGGCGAGCTACTCTGGCAAGCAAATGCTATGATACGTCATTATTTAGGCGAATCGAAGTCTGAATGTATGCGCGCAACATATCAGATGGTGCCAGAGGATACGCTTACGCTTATTTTTAAAACTTATGTTACAAAGGATAATTTACCTTGTCGCGAGGAGTGTAGCATCAAGGAGTATCTATGCTATAAAATCTATTTGGCAGCACTTGATGCATTTGACGATTGGAGACGTCACTATTGTAATAAGCCACAGTCGCCGGTGGTGAATGTTACTAGCAGCAGTTTCACGGATCGAGTAGCCAGCGAACACAAAGTGCAAAACTATAAAGCCGAAGCGCAGCGCTGGGAGTTTGCGCTGAAGGAGCAAACGAAATGTAAGTGTTAGACATTTTAAGCTATTGGAAGTTTGAATTAGTTCGTAGCGTTTGGTAAGACGTGGCGTGACGAATGGATTTACAATACATATTACGCTTTCGAAATTGTATTCTCTCACCCCATACTGTCATTGAGTGTCCTGCTTAGTATATGTCATTTGGTTGAGCGTAAATAATTTCGCGTGTCATACTCAAAATAAATTAAAAGGCATCTGCGTAATGCCAAAGAGAATCTAACTCGTATAACCAAACGAAAGGCGGACATGCCTAAATCGAATCAGATACCCCCACTCTTTCTCGCACAAACTTTTTATACTGATGTCCCTTTGTGTACACACGTTACGAAGTAATTCAAACACCTAATATATACAAGCTTATACACACAATTTCATTGCTTTATTTTAATTTAGTAACCACCGAGGCACTCTACAATGTTTTGATCTTTCCCGAGAAAGGTTGGCTCATCGATCCGGATACAGATCAACAAATACCAGAGCCTTTATTAACACAATGGGAACATCGTCAAATACAAATGGAAAAATTACGTTCCATATGCATACCAGAGATTACATTATTGCTGCACAATGTGCTACATGAATCCGGCGACTATGAATCATGTGTAAAAATTGCCGATGAGATTGCTGCCGAAGGTCGCCAACTCTACAAAGTTTATACAAAACACAAACTAGCTGAATTGTTATCAAAGATTGCCGATTCATCGCTAATGTTGCTTAATAAAAAACAAGATCCCTGGGGTTATCCCGTCACCGTTTAAACGCACACACAATTTCCTGTTCAAATAAACATACAAACATACATACATACAGATTTATTATAGTAATGCTGTTCAAGACAGAGTAAGCTATGAAAATAAAACTTATTTGATAATATAGAACTTCATTCGTATTTTAATATATCTGAAATAGAAGGTGCATCGAATCAAATTTTCGCATTGTCTAGTTAATCAAATAGCTTAATCGTTGTATATTTTCACGTAGATGCGCGTGATTTGATTAAATAGTTGAACAAAAATGTATCGTTCAGCTTATCAAAAAGGTTTTTTCACAGTGCTCTACAGCGTAGGCAGCAGTCCACTAGATAAATGGGCCACCTATGTAAGTATATCTCATATATATAAAGCGGCGTGTAGTTGCTTCTTCTTTTTTTTGCCCTAACATACATCATTTGCAGTCAAAAAATGGCTATGTAAAACGTGTCTATGATGAGGACATAAAATCTTTGGTAATCGAGATCATGGGCACCAATGTATCGACGGCCTTTATACATTCGCCGGACGATTGTCGCAAGCAGCTCGGTATTAAGCTGCCATTTCTGGTGCTGCTCATCAAGAACATGCACAAGTACTTTTGCTTTGAGGTCAAAGTGCAGGATGATCAGCGTTTTATGCGTCGCTTCCGTGTCTCGAATTTCCAGAGTAAGACCTCGGTAAAACCCTTTTGCACTGCCATGCCCATGGGTATGTCGCCCGGCTGGAATCAGATACAATTCAATTTGGCTGATTTCACGCGCCGCGCTTATGGCTCCAACTACTTGGAGACAGTTTCCCTGCAGGTGCATGCTAATATACGTATACGTCGTATTTATTTCACCGATCGCCTTTACACTGAAACGGAATTGCCAAATGACTATCGTCTGATGGGCAAACCGAAGGATGCTAAGCAGAAGCAACAGAAGGTGGTTGCAGCTGCACGCCCACCATCGCCGGTAGCTACTGCACGTGGTGAACGTAAGACAAAGGAGCAACCGCCACCAAAGGCAGCCGTCGTCAAGGAGGAGGTGGTAGAAACAATGCCCGAGCCGGCAGCTGGTCCACCACCAGATATGGATGAGGACCCGGCTGCAGGTACTGCAGAGGACGAACAATATTACTATTAGATAAGTTTTTGTTTTTATTATTGTTTGCACCGTTTCAATTAATGCCTGTGCGTTTGTGTGCGTCTTGTGCGTCTAACTACTAAAATTTAAATTGTGAACAGGATTAAAACCAATGTTAATGTCCCTTCGAGTTGATTTAAAAATTCTAACCATTTTTCGTTTTTTTTTTTATTTTTTTATTCATGAGCACTTTTGGAAAAGGTATTTTAAGTTTGTCAAAAGGTTTGTCATAATTAGAGTATTGGAGAAGACCTCTCAAGGTACATGAATACATTAATGCTTTGAAGCGTAATAATTTGTAAATTCGTCCGCTACGGCATAAAAATGAAGCGCACGCTTCCATTCTTTGTAGACTACCGAAATCGTCCTGAAACGTACGAAACCTGGCCGAGCATATGATACGTTCGAAGGTGGTGTAACGACATGAGGCTGTTGTCAAAAAGATGAATGGCAAGATTATTTGGGAGACGTTCCAGTCTAGATATATATCACTGGCAAATTCTACCTGTCTATTCTTTAACAGTGGGAACCATCGATGTGTAAGTTTTGCTGCGTAGATACTATTGAGCTATAGTTATCATTCGCAATATCTGCGATTGGAACCGCGGTAAAATTTCTATGTATATTCGAATTGCGTCCTGTTTCCCACGATTGTTCTCCATATGTCCAAATTTTAGCAGAGTTTTAGTATATTTTTATACCTTCTTTTATAGACCAGAACATTTTCCTAGTTTTTGTTTTAATCCGTAAGACGCTTTTTCTAGTGAGACGGGTTTTCAGCATTGATTCATATACAATTTTTATTTCAGATCTCTATGACATCTAATTGCTCCTGTAGCAGTTCAGAAGCTAAGTTTGCACTGTTAGCGGATGCTGGTATAGCCGTATCAATAAGTTGCTTGTCGTTTTGAACGACTGCCGATGTTCTGTGTTCCTTAATTAGGAGTTGGTGCTCTTGGTTCGTTTTTTGACTTGTCAAAATTTTTACCAGTGAAGACACGTAGGAAGCTTCAGATACGAACCACCTTTGAGACAATGTCGGAAAAGGCGACAGAGCATACGTTGGAAGTACCAAGTCTAAGACGACCTTCCTACGTGCTGCCATGACCGAATAACCGTTGTAGAGTCGAATAATCACCAGTAGCAATTTACCTTTAGGGGTAACGATTTGACTACCCCTCCCTCAATCTTGTCTTATTTAGGCAACAAATTTGGATGATTTTATATTGCCTCTTCCTCCTCCTTTTGCCTCTTTCGCTTGCTGGATCTTCTTGGGGTAAGGACAAAAAGACAGTCATTACCACCTATAAAGCTATTGGACGATCTGTCCTAAATTGTGTTGTCTAGACTCCTTACATCAGTAAGACTCAATGGCAATGCCTGTAAAGAGGACAAAATAGTGCTTTGAGGATTGCTACTGGTTGTCTACAAATGACTAATGAAGACCACCAGCATGAAGAAGCGATGATGCTTTCGGTTCACCGACATGAGTTACTTTCGAAATAGTTTTTATTAGGTACATAAAGGAGCATTCATCCCGACCATGACACACTCACGAGAACTGTTCCGACTGGCATTACAGATGACATAAAAAGTTACAAAACGAGTATATCTCGAACACATGATAATATAGAGCAGTGTGTTTAAAAATCTGGTAGGGCTCAATTGCATAAAGATGCGGTTGAACAGTCAATTAACTCTCTCAGGGACAATATTGTGCTTGGCAGCAGGTCGCCACTTATTCAGAAGAGTGAAAAACGTCTACCTCGTAACACCAGGATTAAATTTTCACAGTTAAGATACGATGGAACAATTTGCTCGAATGTTACAGGGATCGGATCGGGAGCAGCACCAATGATTGATGTCCTGAGTGTGGTCAATCGCCACACACCACGACCCACCTGTTCAACTGTCCGTCCCGTCCGAAGTAATTAAGTCCTGTGGATCTATGGATACGTCCAATTGAGGTAGCCTCGTTCCTGGGACTTGACACCTAGGGATACATTTCGATTTATCTTTCTCTTAGATTTCTAATTACTTTGGAGAACACTTTCATTTATATAATTAATTGTATGTACATTATATATTCTGGTATAGCCCAAAACAACCTTTTACAACAACAACCACTTCGAAGTTATCACACGATTACATTTCAATTCAATTTCGGCGCCGACTCGCTTTCTTTCCGTCTGTATGCATTTAATGGATGTCAAACACAAACTTAATGATGTAGGTTAGGCGATTCAATGACTACCCTCAAATCAATATAATTCGAAATTCAGTCTCTGATCGTTCAAACTGTTTCATATCGGTTCCGCTATACCATATATCCCATACAGAAATCTATGATTCAGTTAGTTATTCAAATTAGATATATAAAATATACAAAGTTGGTTAAGATCAGACAGCTCGGTCTTCTTGGGTAATCCTAATTGAATATGCGTTACATTTGTTGGCTAAAATGTATATAGGGTGCACGTGAACAGTATATTAACATTTTCCATTTGTTTTTATTTCACCCTTTACTGCAACAGAAGTCATTTGCATTTGCATAAAAAAAAAAAAAACAATAATTATTCTAATTACTTTAGACTTACATACATAAATATTGTAATTCATATGTAAGCACTTTTTACCATCCATCGTAAGGACTAAATTGTGTTAACTATGAGCGCTGCACGCTGTTCTCGTGCGCCGCGCCGACATCTTCTCTATAGACGCCGCTGGCCAATTGCTGCATATCGACGTCGACAACATTCTTCAGTGCATTGTTATATTCGGTGATCTCTAGTGCTTCCCATTCGGCTTTGAATGCAGCCTTCGGATCCTGCGGCATTGTCATAGCAGCGCCGGTCATTGCATCTGCTTGTGCCTGCGTTTGGTCCGCATGATTATTCTCACCCAGCACAAGTGTATAGATGGAACGCAAGCCAAAAACATTAAGAAAATACCATGATGCAGACGAAACCCAGGCAGCATCAAGCGAGGCCAGCTCCACACCACGTTGCAACATAGGTTTAAAGCGCAACGTCAGCGGGAAGGGTACTTTAGTGGTCACAAAACCAGAGAACATCCAATTAATCCAGCCACCAATGACAACCATGGGCAGCACATTGATGAAGTTGCCCTTGACCATGTCCGTTAGCATGGCGGAGGAGTTTTGTGCTACCGGCGGACGTTTCTGTGTCTTGAAGTAGCCGGTCTCCTCGTTGTTGAAGAAATTCTTACGCATTGAGAATGATTGTGCGGTTAAATATTTGCCGTTCTCGCGCAGCAGGCGTGCACGTATCATGGCTTGGCTATGGAGTGCAGCAGGTTTAGCAATGTTTATTATAAACATTATCATTTTTTCATTCATCATTCTTTTCACTCACCTGTCCTGAATCTGTGTCAGTTCAGCCTTTTTCTGCGTGGAAATTAGTATGGACACATAGTGGCGTATAATGCCCACAAAGAACGTGATTAATACAATGGGCAGAAATACCCAAACACGTATGTCCGGATCGATTAGTAGCTCCGTCATCTTGCGTTCGCAATTATATTTAAATTAACTATTATTTAATTAAATCTACTTTTTTTCGACTAATTCATTGAATGTGGACCACGAAAGAAAAAAATCCCTGAGCACGAACGCAGAGTTGTCAACAAAAGCCACAAATACTTTTTTTTCTTGTTAGAGATGTGTAATATTTCATTGGTATTTTTTCCATCACGTTTATCACGAAATAAAAATTTAGATATGGCAATTTTACTTTTATATAAAAAAAAAATGCAATTTAAACATTTTTAAACGATGTGATATAAAAATAAACGTACTTTTTAGCTATACAATAAAAGAAGCATGGTATTATGTTTCAAAGCTAATATTTATTCAAATCACGATCCATTTAACTCAATACAACGTTTGGAACGCTCAACCAATTTATCCATAGACTCTTTAAACTCGCTTTTTGGGATGTTCTTTAGCACCTGTGCCACGACTGCTTGTATGGCTGGAATATCATCGTAAAAAGCTTGCAGTTTTCATTTTTGGGAAGAGAAAGTAATCGCACGGTGATACATCAGGCGAATACGGAGGGTGGTCGATGAGACAAATCTGTTTTTTCATCAAACATTCATTGACTACTTGATCGATTTTTTGATCATCATTTAACTAAAGTGGAACAAAACGTGCACACAGCTTTCTTCTACCCAAATCTTCAGTTAATATTTGTAGATTGTACAGTAAGATGCATTTAATTCTTCTGCCAGCATTCTCACAGTGGAGTTTGCATCACTTGCTTTTTCCACTTACTCAGCACGATTAGATGCTTAGGGTCATCCAGGTCTTGGATCATCATTTAAATCGTCACGACCGTTTTTAAATCGTGTTAACCACTTGTAAACTTGAGTACGACTCTTATAATCATCATCATAAACTGTTTTTTAACAATTCGTAAGTCTCAGCAAATTTTTTATCGAGTTTAAAACAAAATTTAATATTTGCTCTTTGTTTCATTATGTTTTTTACGACATAACTACAAAAACTGCTGTTATTAAAACGTGTGTCATTTTGTAACCTGTCAAACGATTATCAAGAACTTAGCTGCTTTCAAATAGAATTTCTTGATTAAACTAAAACATTAAAAAATATTAAATTTTTCCTTAATTGATATTCATATAAATATAGTGAGGACTTTTCCTTTTAATTTGTACACCACCCTCCGCCCTTCGTGAGATTTGGTGAGATGTGGTGAAACCACGTCACGCGAAAAAGAGGTAGTAAAGAGTCAATAGTAATATTTGAGAATCCTTTGTTAATTTCATAATAACAATTATCCAGCATATTTTGAAAATCTAAAGATAAAATTTTCTAATCTTTATCTAAAACCAAAATTTGTCATCTTTTTCTCCAATAGGTCTAATATACGTTCTGGAGTAGAACTCTTTAGTTTTGCTTTCTGGTATATGCGCAATATATCGTTCTTAAAAATAGTTCCACCAGTAGTTACCATCACTCGATTATCAATATGTTTTGTAAGTTCGATACAAATTTGAAATGTTTGCAATGCAAGCGCTTTAGTCGGCACCATTACTAGGACTTGAATATAATATTTTGATGGATCAATTTTCCACATGACAGGTATACAATAAGCTCCAGTTTAGCCAGTTCCATTTTTAGCTCGTGCCAAAACGTCCTTTCCGCTTAAAGCGGACAGACCGGTTAGAACGACATATGCCCAATGCTTGACTATTTTCAACGCCTGCTAAACTTCTGTTTGTTTTTGTTCCCTTGAAAACCATAAGGTTCGAAACGTTTTGCTTCAAGCTTTCATAATAGGCTTTGATGGACGAATTCACTACCGAATAATTATATCGAATAATAATAATAATTATTATTTCTGGGGAGCTAATCCCATTTTAGATCGATATATTCAAAACATAGATTCACCAACTTTTGTTTCTTTTTATTTTATTCTACCTCTCAACATGAAGGATTGCTGGGTACTATATAATCTGCCACCACAATTATAGCACTTTTTCTTGTTTTATAAAAAAATGCATAATATTTTTACAAGATTTATTCAAATATGCTAGGTTTTCTGATTACACAAGATCAAGCGTACGAACACTCAGTTCAGTTCAGTAGTTCAGTGATAAGAGTTCACTTTCCTGGAATGCAAATAAATGTTTTTTTTTTTTTTTTTTGTTTTTCATCGAATATTCTAATCGACAATTTTTACATGGGCTTAATAACATACTTTTACAATATATTTCACTCAGTCTTTCGTGACGTCTCGTATGAATTGCAGTGAATTTTTTCTTCAAAATGATTTTATGGAGGATTGTCATAGTAATAAAAATTTTACATATATTCTATGCAACGGCGGAAGATATGGTCTGTATAGCAATAAGTTGTTTAAAAAGACTGCCTTTAGTATTGCAGTACACTTGTAGCTGTTCCAAACCTTTTAAAATATATTTAATTTGATTCATTAAATAGATTAAGGAACAAACACTGAGCGACACTTTGTTGAAAAGTATTGAACATCGTCTGGAACAACTTGAAAAGCAACACAAATTTGCACTGCACAAATTAAACGAATACAAAAGGTAAGTAGTATTAAATGAGATGAAATAAATATAAATATAACCAATTTTTGTTTTTAATATATATGTAAAACAGGACCTATTTTAAACTATTACAACAGGAATCATTAAATGCAACAATTGGTAAGTACATATTAAAAAGTAATTAAACAATATATACAATCCATTCATAAATTTTTAGATTTTTTTGATGGCGAGACTGATTTGGTAAGAAATTTCGAATATAAAAAAAACAAAGTTCAAACTAATTATGCAAAAAATATTAAATATTTCCTTAGAATACTCACCTATGGCCAATCGTACAACAGGACTTCAAATTTCTAAAGCAAATTCTGCAAAGAGATCAAAATGCAATTACAAAAAATATTCCTAGAAGCGATTGCGAATTGTGCAATAGAACTTGTGATGAATTCACGCAAACTACGCTGGATACTAACTTAAAATCTTTAATTGACAATATACACACGGAACTGAGTAATTTTCGGTCTGAAGTTCGACAGAAGGCAGCTGAGCTTCTAAACAAAATAAATAAACATTCCAATGGATTTCAAGAATTTAAAACTGAATTTGAGACGCACAAAAATTCTCAAACAACAGAAAACCAAGAATTAACGCAATTAATAAAACAAACCGGTACCTATATTCATATCGTATGTCTTAAAGATCTCACCAAGTTTTCATTAAAATATTTTCATTCGAATAGGTGAAAGCAGTCAGCAAAGTGCAGAGTTGAACAAGAATGGTTTAAACCAAGAATTGAAAACGTTGAGCAAAATTATTGAAAAAGAACACAATAATCTAAAAACGGATAATCAAAAGTTAACTGAAGCTCAAACTAATCATTTTGATGTAGTCTTTAGTGAAACTAAGAATAAAATACAACAATTTGAAAGAGCTTACAATTTGGAAAACAGAATAATGCACAATTTAATTCATTCAGGTAATAAAATTTAACACATACAAGTCTTACGGATAATATTTATTACTCCACAACAAATTTCTTCACTTTAGTGCTACCAAAATCATGTTCCGAAGTTATTGTTGGTGGTAATAAGGCAGGTATCTATGACATACTTTTCTCAGGCAAAATAATTCCAGTTAATTGCGATGACGAAGGACGTACGCTAATACAACGCCAAATTGAAGGTACAGTTTCTTTTAATCGTTCCTGGGCTGATTACAAACACGGATTCGGTAGTCCTGCCTCACAATATTGGTTCGGTCTGGAAAAACTTCACCAATTGACTGCTGCGAAGAGTCATGAATTATATATATTAATGGAAGATTTTAACAATGTAAAAACATACGCAAAATATGATAATTTTAAGCTTGGCAATGAGTCAGAGTTCTATAAGTTGGAGCAAGTGGGCAAGTTCTTTGGCAATGCAACTGAAGATCGTCTAAAATTGCATTTAAATGACCATTTTTCAACATTTGATCGCAACAACCGCAAATTTGGTGGTAATTGTGCACAAGTATATGCAGCTGGTTGGTGGTATATGACCAAATCGAACACATATTGTACATACGCGTGAGTATATATGAAAATTTAGATTAAAGCCGAAATATATAATATATATATTAATTATGTTTCAGCGGTTTGAATCAGCCAGTTAAAAAAGAAACATCAGCAGGTTCCGCATTTTGGATACTTAAAACTCCATTGAAATCGACTGCAATGTACATTCGCAACAACTAAACAGAAATATTTTGAATAATTTTAACTCTCGTACATTTTAAGTTGCACATTATTTTACAGATATTCGTTACCACATGCCTACAAAATACTATTAATATACTACCGTATACATAACTAGTTAATTATGATATACACCGGTGCCCTTTATTTCACTTTCTTTTTCATTATGCAATTTCAGTAAAGGTCTAATTAAATTTTTTAGAATTCATTGAGTCACTTCCAGTGAAAAATCTTTAGTTTGTAAATAAGATTTAACGGTAACATGATAAAATTGGTATACATTGCAAATCGCAAAGGTAAATGAAAATGGGAGCACAGCTTAGCTAGTTCAGCTATTTCCTTCACAACAAACCTTAAACAAATGGGTGGTAGAGAAAGGGGAAGAAGGGTAGGGGAATGAGAGGTAGGGTAATATTGTATACATGTTAATGGGATCGAAGGGGGCAGGGAGAAGGGGAAGTAAAGTTAGGGGAAGTAGGGAAAGGGGCAGGGGAACATTCTAATGGGTACAGGGTAAAGGGTGGTAGGCGATGGGTTGAAAGGGGGCAGGGGAAGATGGGTAGGGGAATGGGTGGTGTGGTAAGGGGGTATGGGGAAGGAGGTACAGTAAGAAGGAGGCAGGGGAAGGAGTCTCAAAGGGAGGGAGAGGCAGGTGGAGAGACAGAAATGCGCCGGGTTCCAGCTAGTATTTATATATATACATATATGATTAAAATATAATATTGTATATTCAAAATTTGTCAATCTAATCCATTGAAAAAATTAAAAAATTAAGCGTTCCCGAGCAGGAACGGCATATGTAAAGAGTATTGAAGCTAAGAATCTACCGAATTTAAATTTGTTTCTTAGTACAGTATGACTAAATTTTACGCTTAAATAGTGTAACTAATTTGGTTCAACAAAATATACCGTTTGTTTTAAGTACTCTTTTGTGATTTCAAAATAACAGTCAGTTACGCCGCCAATCACTGCAGTTAAATATACCGCTGTTAAGCTCATCTTACTGTGCAACGGCAACTCTGGCTCTGTTATTAATATCACTGAGTGCTATAGCCAAAAAGCGCGCCGCAATAAAATCAGTCGCTGGAAGTGTTAGCAGCTCTGCGGTTGGTTTTGTGCTTTTTTAAATAATAATTAAAGAAGAACTAATATAACAATTGTAAATAGTTTATCATATTTACGCACAGTATTTAGACAGACTACCCGCAGCCAGACGCAGTGCTATAAAAATGGATAAAAACGACGAAGCCGCTGCTGCTTCGCCATCAACAAATACAGCAACGCAGCAACAACAACAACAATCTGATGTGACAAAGGATGCTACACCGGCTACCAGCGGTAGTAGCGGTGCTGCATCTTCCAGCAGTGCGGCTGCTGCGACAGCAGCAAATAGGAGACCGCGCCCTGACTACAGCAGCTTGCCGACGCGCCAATACTTGGATCAAACTGTTGCGCCAATTTTGCTGCACGGACTACAAACTTTGGCGCGCGAACGTCCGCCGGATCCCATAAGTTATCTGGCCGCTTATCTGCTCAAGCACAAGAGTCCCAGTGACGAACCAATACAGGAGAACAACTAATGCATATTGCATATACGCGAGTGCTTCGTTAACAAAACTTACACTTCGCTTATAATTTTAGTAATTCTGTAATAAAATTCCGTATCTCTATACATATATGTACATTTAATACAATATTAAACTTTAATATGTGCTTTTCTACTTCTTAAAATACAAAGCATCATCTGGATTCTCTGTTTCAGCGACGCCGAACATACCCGCCAAAAGGCAACCGTACGTAAGTGCATTTTCTGCATTAATCTTCGTAGGGCATGGTGGAGGACACGGTGCAGCGTCACCCTGGTAGACGTAAGGCAAGCGCAATATCCAATATGCGCTTTGCGTTAAGCGTGGCGGTGTATTAAGACCGAGCGTAAATATAAAGTCCTGAACGCCAGTGCGCACCTGTGTATGTAAGAAAAATTAAGCAATGAAAAAAGTATGTATTTTTTATATGTTCACTTGTTACCTTGGGATCTACTATAACATTGACAGGTGCCTTTGGCGTTACCACATGTACACGCATCAATTGCGCCACCTCTTTTAGCTGCGTATGACATGGACACGGATAGTAGAGCGGCATATTATTGTTGACAACTTTGCTGCCGCTATCACGTGCAATTTCCGCACCGCCACGTAGTACACGGTCCGGTGCACACATTATGAATCGATGTCCACGCGAACACTCATACTCAAAGCCGACGAAAATCTTCAGTACAATTAGATCGCCTTTCTTGCGATAGCGTCGCGGTTTACCGCTGCTATTCAGTTCATTGCCAAAATTTGCGGGCACGCGTTGCAGTCGCACATGCACATCCCACGGCAGCAGAAAATTGGCACCAGACAGAAAACCGCTTTGAAAGTGTTCCATCAAACCAATATTATGACTGTAAATTGAGCTAGCACCAACGCAAACCAGCGACCAGCTGGGAAAGAGTGGTAATAATCCTTCAGCGCTGCGCGTATGTATTAGACCAGGCAAATACTCTGTGGTCGATGCCTGGCGTTGCATTAGCATAGCTTCTGCATCATGTTCATCATCGCTTTTTAAACACTTGGCGGCTGCTTCTGCGGGTGTTGCTGCAGCAGATATGGGTCGCTCTTTAATATGAAGCACCAATTCGTTTTCATTTAAAGATTCTGTATCGCTATCATCGTCAACAATTGGTTTGTAACCTGGCGCATAACCTACTGCACCCTCCTCCTCTTCACTATCCTCTTCATCGAGTCTACGCATCAATGACTTTGTGCTCAGGCTTAGATGTGAACCGAATGACACCGACATAGGCTGTGAACATTCATTTGCCTCGAATTCATCATCCTGTTGCGCCAGTACAGATTTTGCTGTAGCTTCGGCAACGTTTTTAGTTGACTTCAGTTGTGGGAATGCCATCTCAAATGCTGCTGCACGATATTCACTGCTCGATGGCTCAAAAACATCAAATGATATCTTACGTACTTTCACGCAAAGATTGCACATGCTTGCCATATATTCATAGAACTCGTAATTTGCCTGACGCATTGCATACGGATCGTCGCGACGTCCTTGTGTGCGCCCACAATTGCAGGTGGAAACGAATACTTGACGGCTAGTATGTTGCTTATCATCGTGTTTCATATCCTTGGGCAGGAGGCAATGATTGCCGCGTAGACTTAGTTTTTCGCATATCTGACGTCCGTTTTCCCAGAATTTAAGACACAAATCCTCCAGCTGCAATTGCATTGCAGCAGCACCAGCTCCACGTGCAAAGTTTCGAAATACGCGGTGACACTCCTCCATCATCAGCGCATGTGTAATGGTGCTGTAAAGCGGCATAGCCAGCTGTTTGTACGTGGCGAAGGCGCGGTTTTTGCCATTCTCGCAGCACGTAGCCAAAAATCTGAAATACATACAAAGGAGTAGGAATGAATGTTACAATATTTTCGGTGGAACTAAAGCTTTGATGTTCTTCACAAGCAACATAAAATAGAGAGTGTGTATAGGAGTTTAATTCTAAAATGATGGAATTTAAACTAATTACCCACTGACATGCCGACATTGTTTCAGAAAAGAACACCATAGAGATATCCATGCGGATCACACTAAACACATTGCGCTTAGCGGTTAATCGTTGGTGTAACACAAACACACTGAAACCTCCGGACTTAGGCTAAGGCGAAACGATCTAGCCTGTATGTCCGTCTGTATGTGTGGATTAATACGAGTCTCTTAGTTCTTATCAAATCATTCTGAAGAAGGTTATAGAAACTCTCTTGGGACGGCTTTCGTTCAGAATGTCAATGTCGGTATGTCACGCCCACTTTTAAGTGTTAGCCCCATAGAAACCTATTGTCAACATTGTGGTTTTTTTTTCTAGGAGACTGCAAAATTATATGCATTAAATCATCCATTATAGTGTGTTACTATTGACTAGGAGAAAGATCATAGGTTATATAAAATATTTCTAAGCGAAGCGTAAAAACGGTGCTAAGATTTTATGAATGACGTCATCATAGGCAAAAATACTAAATATACTAGATGACACTTCTCATACAGCCAGACACATATCGTACAAAGGCTTTGAATTTTTGTTTCATCGCTTCATGGTAAGCGCGCGAGGAGAATTCTAAAAATAGAATGCATCGTAAAACGACAAAGCACTCGTCCTCTTTCGGTTGTTTATGTTATCGTCAATCTGATTTTTCTTTGTCCAGCGAAATGTTCTGCCAGCAGCCATAATACCCTGTAGTTCAGTAGGGGCCAAGCGACCACATGGTGGTATGGAGAAAAAAAAAAGACAAAAACGTTAACTTCGGTTAAACCGAAGCTCTAATACTATTCACACGAAATTTCAAATCGTATTGTAAAACATAAACGTGGATTAGGGGCTACCCCAAAAAAAGTGGGCGGTATACGCCCATATAGAAAGAAAACATTGCGAATTTCAAGCTGATTTAGACTTAAATGAAGATGCATAAATACATACAAAAACACAAAAGTGGTACTGGTTTTACATACGGCCTGCCCCAAAAAGTGGGCGTGGCATAACAATATGTATACTCCGTAAACTTGGGACCAAAACATGCTTAAATAACGGAATTCAGCCAGATATATTTTAGTGAATTAAAAACTAAAAGACAAACTGATAATACCATTTCACACAATGTGTGAATGGTATGAAAAATTCAACGTATTTAAAAAAAAAGAAACAAACGGGACCCAAACCAGAAAAAAAAATTAAACTTGAAAAACTCAGGATACGGGAGGTCCCTAATACCAAAGTACCACAGGGTGGTTTGGAGCAAAAAGCATTTAACAATCTCAAGCAAATGTTTCTGGGAGCTCAAAAAAAAAAAAAAGAAGACCCCAAACCAAAAAAAAATAATTTTGAATTTGAAGATACACACATGGTTCTTGGGCCCCTAAGCGCCAAGTGAGGCCAATGTCTAGCAATTACATATTCAACAGCAAAAAAAGGCAAATTTGAAAAGCCCTCTAAGCTAGGGCGAAAAAACCCCCAACAAGTCCCCTTATTCAGCCAGTTATTCTTAATCAGCATCAAATATATCGGAGAATATAGAAGATATAATTTGAATTTTTCGATTTGTCTAAAAAAAAAGTTTGGGTGCCACGCCCACAATACGACTTTTTGGCTACTATATGCACATTTTCAATGTAACAAAACAGTGCTAGTCATGGTTCTGTCAACGTTACCGATAACTGATACAAACAGAAGACCATGATATGGAGAGTCAGCATACGAGTAGTTGGAAGGGTATTTCGAAGTCATGAACTCACGATTCCAGTATTCTTAGTATAGGCTTTTTGCTGTTTATGCACATTCTTCATTATATTTCTGCGTATAGTTTTTATAGTAAAATGGAAAAATTTTGCTTGAGTGTTTCAAGTGGAAGTGAAGCATACTTTTCAGTTATCATTTTTAAAAATATTTATACTTTAAACTATTAATATTTATTTACAGCCATTATTAATAAGACGTCAATTGGGACTTTTTGTTTATGGCCTGTAGGCAATCGATCATGTATATGTATGTAATATAGATTCGGAATTTTAATACATTTTCGTTGAGTTTCCTGTTACTTCTAGTAGCAATTTGTACAATTTTGGCACTATTTTCAATGAAATATGAGAAATATTTTACATATTTTAATACGTTAAAAACTTTCAGATAAACTATTAACTATTGGTATGAGAAAATCAAAACTTACCCTGTTCCTAAAAGCATAGGCGAATGGTTGGAAGGTGTATCTGTCTATACATAGGTACATACTTTCGTTTTTATATATATAGATCATACAATATGATCGTCTAAACAAGACTTTAATAGTTCTGTTATGGAGAACGAGCTGCCTACAGAATACACTGTGGATGGGGTGCTGGGAAAAAAGTAACTAAATGATGCCCATTTTTATGGTTATCTTTTACCCAACCATTTGTATATGTTTTTTTCATATCTGGCAACGCTATTGTCATTTGTACTCATTTGGTTTGCTATTTTATCATGAATCGACTAAAGAGAGGGCAAAGCATGCAAATTGTTTGTGAAAGTTACCGTGCGCTACGTCTATTTTAAAAATACAGCAAGCAGACCCGCAAGGCGTTACACCTACAGAATAAGCCCTTTTTGAGAAAGAAGGCTTGAAAAGAAATCTTCAACATTTTAGGTTGGATTAAGTTATAGGTATATCATACAAATACATTACACTGCGAATTGCGAATCGTATCTCTATACTCCGCAGAGAATCATGTATCCAACATCGATACGATTCGCAGTGTAATATGTTGAGCCATTTAGTTAGGTAAGATCAAAATTTAAGAAAATGTATTATTGAATGGAATAAAAAATGGAAAAAATAAACTTTTTTTCATCCACTTATTCGGGTGCGACATAGAAACCCATTCTCCACAAAATAAAACTACATTTCATAAATAAAATTTGCACATTTTGAGGCGAAAGAGATTTCTGTATCACCCCCCCCCCCCCCCATAGATAACAAAGGAGTCAATCTCATTCCTATTGGGTTTTCACATATACCCACCACCCACTTTTCCAATAGATCTTATTTTTTTGCGGGGCCCTTTACATATGTACCAAAACTCATCAATCAGCGTTAAATTATTTCAGAGATAAGATGCTTTTACATTGGGGGTTGTGGCACTACCAATTTTTACACTGAAACTGATTTGTACCTGTACGTTTTACATATTTTATGTACTGATTATGTACCTCAAATAGTTTCAGAGATACGAAGATTTTACTTTGTGTGCATGGTAAAGCCGAGTTTTCTATATCTTTTATTTATTGTAAAATAAATCATTTCGCGTATCTAATACAACTGTCACGTATAAATGTTTTTAGATATTCTGTCAGATGGTTCGTACAAAATAACTTAGGGAACAAGTTAGTGTCTGGTGCGTTTTGCGAATTTTGAACTTTGTCAAAAATTGTGTATGCGAAGGAAGTTACATGTGATGAAGCTTTAAAAATTTTAAAGAAAGCCTGCCATGATTTGATATGCACGATATTTTGGGCATGAAACAAATTTCAAGGCGACTTGTGCCGAGATTTCTTAATTTCATGTGACTTTTTTCAGCTACCGTGACTCATTCAAGTGACCACTCCGCGGAAAGAGTTTTGACCTGTTTGTTAAAAAAAAAAAGGAAAATTCGGAGAGGGCTCTTAAAGTTATTCCAAAAATCGTCCTCTGAATAGTGTTTCGAAGATTGGAAGAAGCGTTGGGTTATGTGTATTTCATCTAAAGGGAATTACTTTGAAGGACAATTAAACCGTTTCCGTTTTACAGACAATTTCCTGGTAACTATTAATACTATTTACACTTTGTGTGAAGTGTGTAAAAATACGAAATACGAAATACGAAATTTTTTAGAAAGACTAGAAATTTCCCTTGGTTTACATATACATACTTATGATCGGCGTCAATTAAAGTGTCCAGATTTTGTAAATACATTTGCTGTAAATGTTAGATTTTATAAAATTGATTTTAAAATGTAAACTGACCAAAAAAAACTTACATAATCATTATCACTGCTCACAAAATCAGTATCGTTGGCATTCTCAACTAAGATTTTGTGCATCGTTTTGAACATTTCATACCACATTTTGCTGGGCAATAGCTAAATATATAATTAAAAAGATACTTTTATTGAGCAATTATTGATTAATATACGATTTGCTACCTCAAAATAAGAATTCCCTCGTTGTCCACGCTGTCCATTGCAATCATCGTAGCCACCGGCCAGCGCTTCCTCTACATGCTGTTCAAGAAATCTGCTGAACGTATGCTCCGTTTCGAATTTACGTTGCGCTACTTGGTCCATCTCGCTGCCGTACAATTCCTCGTCATCGTAATACGGGCGCATAAAACCTCTAAATGGTGCCAGTGCTATAATATCATCATTATTCTGCCACGATGGCTTTGATTGTGCCTTATCCAAAATCTGTTGCAGCAAGTGTCCAGACTGTTCAACAATATCTGCGCGCAGATTGTCATTTGTATTGAAGTAAACAAATTGTTTATTGTTCGGTATAGAGATTAGCGAAGTGTTGTAATTATTAGTCACAATACCCTCACGTTTAAGTAGCGAGTATATTATGTCTTCAATTTCAAATTCAAGCTTTGATATAGCATCCTTCGTTTTCTCTGAAAAGTTAATACAAAATAGTTACTTGTACGAAGCGAAATCTGTGTTATTTAGTATACCATAATCTCTGGGATAGTTCTCGAAAAGAAACAATAAGCGTGGCGCACACATTCTGCCCGCTTTGCCAAGTGCACCACCTCCACCAAATGCATCGTCACTAACTTCACCATTGTACGCTGCCTTTATCATTTTTGGCAGAAATTTGGATATATGACGTTCACGTACAATTTTAAGCATACGCAGTAATTTTAACAACGGCGGATCCATACTTGTTGCCAACTCCACGTAGACTACTATGTGACAAATGTGCAATACAAAGAGCAGCGTACGTGCAAAGCAGCTTCGCATGCGTCGCTCAAAATCATGAAAATCGCTATTCGAGCCCATCTCGCGTTCGAGTTCCTTTTCCAGCAACTCACTGTCATATGGTGTCTCAAAGTGTATTATGAGCATAGAGTCATACGGCTTGTAGTAGAATTGTATTTGACCCTGTGTAGAAAATAAAATGTATTATAACTCTTTCCGTGATTTCCGGGGTACTATTTAGCGCACATCCATAACATAACAATATAATTGGAACCGCTTATATACATACATCAAAACTTTTCAACCATTTTTGGACCGTATAGGTATTATACTTGTAACAAGGTATCATTAAAAGAAGAAAAAAAAAAAACATGACTGAAACAAAAAAATAAGTCGGTGGAAACAAATAGCAAAATGACGACTACATTCTTTGGCAAGCTCTGTAGACTATAGGTCTCGACGGAATTTAACATATGAGGTACCGTTAGATTTGTCTTCATTATGGGAGTGCAATGGGGTATAAAATGTTTATAAAGGATTTGCCAATTAAGAAAAAGAAATGGTTATTAAATTTAATACTATCATGGTACGTCTGGCAGAAGCGAAGCGAATAGAAAATGTGCTGTGTATATTTTTTGATATACTCTGTAGACTCTGTAGGCTTGTTGGATTTTGACATATGATGGAACTTAGATGTTTCATCAGCTGGTTGGTTAGATCGACACGTCTTGACGAGCAGATAATGAATATATGTGCATATATAGTTTCAGACAAACTGATAATACTATTTCCAAGCTATGTAGTATTATATTTGTTGTTCACACTATATATTGTATGAATGGAATAAGCAGATCGAACTATAAAGTGAAGTAGGAGGTGGCTTTATATAGGGTTTATATATAAATACGGAAATTATTATAAACGATCGGCATAGAATTATAGAAAATCATCATATACAATTTCAGATCGATATATAAACAAGATAGAACTATTCAGTCGAGTGTGCTCGACTTAGAAAAACACTATACCTTGTTAAAGGCTCCTTATATGAACCATAGATTATATTGTTTAGAGGTACGATCTGAATATATGCGGTATATTTTATTAGAATTGATGAAATTAGAATTAATTAAAATTCAAAACTGGGGGAAGGTTTGCATGAGGCTAGTTCTTAAAGTGATCCGAACTGGGCATTTATGGAATATTTTGTAAGGATTGACGTAAGATACGATATTTTTGAAATTTCTAGCCTAATTAAGAAAAAAAAAAAATAATAATTACTATAACTTAAATTTTGAGGGTAAGTTTCTGTATGGGCTAACTCTTATAGTGGCATGATATGAACCTATGCGGTATGTTTTATTAGAATTTACGTAAGATACACATAATTTAGCGTTTCTAGCGTAATGAACTACAAACACAAAAAAAAAATTTCTTACAAAAACTTAAAAATTGGGGCCTGGTACGTATTGGAGCTTTTAAAGTGAAGTTTGGCATGTTCCTTTAATACCAGTGAAGTGGGAAAGGGAGAGTCTGAAGATCCAAATTTGAAGTCTTTATTTCTTATAATCTCCTACATATTTTCATTCAAACAGACGGTGTTGATTAAGAATATATATACTTTACAGCACAAACTTAATATACTCTTACCCTATGGATATAGGGTATAAAAACTGAACGACTAGTGCATCAATACAGACACGAGATAGATATACGAAATGACAAACGGACATGGTTAGATCGATTCACTTCATCAAGCTGATAAAGAATACATATACTTTATGGAGTCTCTGAAGCTTCTTTTAATGCTTTAAAAACTACAAGACAAAATAATAAAGCTATTGAACATAACAAGTTGGTCTGGACCTACTTAAGATCAACCCATTCCAAATTTGATGTTTCTAGCTTAAGTAATCAAAAGTGTACTAGAAAGCAAAGATGGGTGAAAGGATTGTATGTGTTACCCCTAAAACAAAGACGGGTAAATGAATGGGGAAATGGCGTCGATTGCAGAAGTTCGCATTAGTGGGTAAAGTTATTGAATCCCATTCACTTTTGAATGGCGGAGAAAGATTCTTGTGCAAACGATTCAAACAGCTCACAATTGTCTGTTATGACACGTATGCGCTATGGACAGCTAACGTCAGAGAGACGACCGAGCATGCGTTATAAAAACCAAGTCTTCAACGAGCTCCATAAACGTTAACGATTGTAGAGTCAAATAAAACTGCGGCACTGGTTCTGTATTTCAACGTATCCTATGCAGCACCGTTAGGAGCTTTAAATTTTGTACACTTTACGTTTCAATTCAATCATTACGCAGTTGCATGCAACTCCACTATTAAAAAACTATGGTTCCATTCATGTGTACCAAGCAGAGCGTATGCAAATACTGAACAGTGCAATTGATGCTATATGAAAAATGTAATCATTATCGCCGTATGGTTACCTGTCTGGGTGTGTGGTCTATGGTGCATGCTGGACGCTCAAGTATGCCAAAGGCTGCAACTTTATTACAATCCGGAAATGACGACTTTCCAATAACGCCCACTATGACCAAAGGTGAAGCATGCTCTCCAAAGAGTAGCTCGCTGTAACAAGACGCCGCCGCGTATATTAATAATAGTGAATTATGTATGTATTTTGTGTATATTTTACTTACGCTATATCCTCCGGTAGGTTGGGATATAACCAACGCCGATATTGTCCTGTATATGCTTCGTCCATTAATTTAATTCACTTGGTGGGCACTTGGTTACAAAAAAGCAGCAACAGTTTTTGCATTTAAAGCAGCATAAACAAAAAACAGCTGTACGACAACACATTCAATGTGAATGCTTCATAAAGAAGAAGCAGCAATAGCAAAGCAGCATGCACAAAAACAAGTATGTCCAACGACAACAACAACAACACTAGAGCGCGAGCGTCCTTTCGCTTGTTGTGTTTGTCGTTGTTGTTGTTGTTGTAGACTGCGTCGTTGTCGCCTTTAACGTTTTTAATTCAGTTGTTTTTTTATGTTTGTTTGTTTGTTAATAATTTGTTGGCGTCATATCGATGTACAGCCACGCATTGTTTTGCATAAAATAGACGCTGCGCACTTCTTTTTGTTGTTGCAATTTCAAAGTGAAGCAAGACGAGACAACTATGCGCATATATGTATTTTTAAATATTTAAACGGTATTGTAAATAATTAGACGGGGGGAAAAACAAAGAGCAAAAAAATTGTGTATAAGCGAAGTTCCACGCACATTGTTAAAACATTGAAACATGCAAATATTACGTAAAAAATAGATAAATTATTTTTATAAAGAAACTCTTAAATAAAAAAAACGAGGTAAATCCGATTGGGCGCGCATTCAAATAAAATTTTTATTTAATTTTATAAAATTCTATTTGCTCATTGATTTTTTCATATTACAGCGCTTCGAAAAGAAGTTGCACATACACACACATATAATGGCGTTGCAACAATTACAAATGCTACCAGTGACCATAACACCACTGCATAGACCAGCAAGCAGCGTGAACAAGCAGCAAATACCAGCGGTGACAACGATGACTCGCCCACAATTGCAACCGGAGTTGACATTTCATTGTATATGTTGCAAGTCATATTTTATGCATCCTATAGAGCTGTATCAGCACATAAATATGCAACATGCTGAACTACCGGCTGCGTCACGCACTAATATTAATGGACTTGACAACAACGCCAACGGCAACTTGAATGCTGCTAACAATGATGTCGATGATGATGAACAGGACTACAGTTGGGTATTCGAGCCAATATGTGAACTAATCACTGCTGATAGTGATACGGATAGCGATAGTGACAGTACCACATCCTCAAACTCAAGCGACACTTCTAGCAGTGACGATGATGATGACGACGGTGGCGATGCAAGTAGCTCAAGCAGTGCTAGTACCAGCAGCAGTAGTAGCGCCAACAATGTAACAGAACAAACTGTCAAAATAAATACAAATACACAGCAATCGAATGTATGGCAGCAACAGCATATACAAGATGAGGCAGCAGCATATGAAGAAATAGAAGCGGTATCATTGAACAGTGCCAGTGCAACAGCTTTAACATCGAACAGTTCAAGCCGCAGTTCCAGTGGCAGTCGTACCAAGCAGGAAAACGGCGCACGTGAATTAAAACTTAAACTGGCGGATGCACGTGAATCTACGTCGATTATATTGCTTGATCCGCCACTGGGAGCAGCAACTTCCTTGACCTTAGGCAGTTTAACTATAACGCCGGTGATGGTGCCCAAAGCAACAGCATCAATAGCAGCAACAGTGGAAGTTGTTAAGGCCGACAGTGTAGCGCAACATGTAGTAAGCAATAATATCAACAACAGCTGCAGTAACATGTCTAACAACAATGCCTTCAACGTCAATGTTGCTAAAACTGTTGCCGCTACCGCTGACTTAGATGCTGCACTATTGTCGGCATCATCAATCAAACGACGCCGTGGACGCCGTAGCTTAGTTTCGCAGCTAACAGTATTACCCACAAGTTCACAGAGTTGCTTTCAGTGCACACACTGTGAGGCTTCGTTTCCCAATGCCGGCGATCTTTCGAAGCATGTACGCTCACACATAACAAATAAACCGTTCCAATGTTCAATCTGCCAGAAGACTTTTACGCATATTGGCAGCCTTAACACACATATACGAATACATACGTAAGTATAAAACATATTTGGTTTTTCCTCTAAACTTTAAAATCGTGTAAATCTCGCAATTTTGTGAGGCAGTTTGTGTGAGCGTACGGTTGAGCAATTATGCAAAAAGTGTTTTGGTTCATTTTGGAATCTACGCTTATATCAGCAATATTTGGATAATGGATCCTCCAATATCATCTTCCGCAATTCTCTAGATTTTTACATTTCCGTTAGGGCAGTTCATTGATTGCGACTAACTCTGGATTTATCCGTTTGTTTCTTCTAGCAAATACTATAGAAAATGTCTTCCCATTAAATGATTTCTTAGTAACCACTGATGTTAGACTTTCTAATTCTTTTTTCGTGTTCGGATTGGCTTAAAAGGGTTTAAGAAACAATCCGAAAGGGAGAGATAGTATCAAACATGAGGCACTCGTTACAGAAGTGTTACTTATAGAAATTTGAGGAATTGAAGTAGGAAGATTAGATAGATAGTGGGAAATATTGCTGATTGCAGCGACGATTCACCTCATGTATTTTTCACATTGTGCTCCCTAGGATTGCTCAAGTGATATATCTTTACTACCACTCTTAAACTATTGCATTACAGAAAACAGCAATGAGTTTCTTAAAAACCGAACCGGTTGAACCGAAGCTCTAATACCATTCACACGAAAATTTAAAATCGTCTTGTAAGACATAAACAAGGGGTGAGGGTTTATATAGATGCTATCCCAAAAATCGAACGAGACATGCTCATGTGAGTGAAGCAACCAGCATACCGACTTTGAAGCTTATATTGGCCTAATCAAAAATATTTTCCATGTAACAGCACAAAAGTCATCGGTGGGTTTATATGGTGGCTACTTCAAAAAGTGGTCGTTCATTAGTATATTTATGTGAAGTCGCTCTCCATAAGAATCCAGCACATAAAATTTCAAGCTGATATTGACCGAAATAATGAAAATTATCATACAAAACGTCTAAAGTGTAGGATGGTTTGTATGGGGGCTACTTCAAAAGTAGTGTGGGGGATCACACCCATTGTAAAGCGTATTGTATTGTATAAGCGTCTTGTACATTTTGAAGTTGATATTGACTGCAATAATAAAGTTTTCATACAACAAAAAAATTGGGCGAGTGATTTGTCCCTAAAAAGTGGACCTGGTATGTCAATAAGAATGTGCTTGGTTTTAGATGAATATATTATAAATTGATCCCTAAAAATACGCAACAACAACCAGATTGACATAGCTAGATCGATTCGCCTCTACTTTATGGCATCTACTAGTATATCTCCTTTAATGCGTTACAAACTTTCAAATAATTGATAATACCGTTTCACACTATGTGAATGGTATAAAAACAATGGAATTCACATTCCTAAGAATTTAAATAATTATGGTAGATCTTTATGGGGCCTATCACTAAAAGTTTGTGCAACACGCCGACTATAGAAAAAACTGTATCTAAATTCAAAAAAAATATCAGAAGTATTTCATTTGTCTACACTCAAAACTTGTAGTGTAAACTTATGAGTTTCGTGTAAACTTTGCCCCATACAAATTATGACAGTTATTTTACGAGTTTCCATAGCTTTCAAGTCAATTACGAATTTTAAGGAATACTCTTATTACCAATTTTAGTACTATATATAATATAGTATATATACATATGTATTAATTTTTTTTATTTTGTTTCAATGAAAAAAGCGGAGAGAAACCCTACGCATGTCAACTCTGCTCGAAATCCTTTACACAGTCCAGCAGTTTAATGGTACATATGCGTTCGCATTCGATTAAGAAGCCGTATCAGTGCGACAAATGTGATAAAGGTAAATTTTATCATTAAATTTATACTATTGTACAATATTAAATGACATGTTTTCCTTCTGCTATATACATCCATAGGCTTCATCAATCACAGCTCACTGATGCTACATCAGAAAACACATATAACGCAAACCGAGAGTTTTGTCTGTCCCGAATGCGAAAAAGAGTTCAAACAGGAGTCAATGCTGGACGAGCATATGCGCATGCATACACAGGAGCTTGTCTATCAATGCTCTATTTGCCGTCAAGCCTTTCGCTCCAGTTCCGAGCTGGTGCAGCACATGAAAAGTCATTTGGGCGAGAAACCATTTACTTGTTCTCTATGCGATCGTTCCTTTACGCAATCGGGCAGTTTGAATATACACATGCGAATACATACCGGCGAGAAGCCTTTCCATTGTCAGTGCTGCGACAAATCGTTTACACAAGCATCCAGTTTAAGTGTACATATGAAGATACACACCGGTGAGAAGCCATTTCCTTGTCATATTTGTGGCAAATCCTACAGTCAGCAGGCCTACCTCAATAAGCATATACAAGCGCATGTGACGGAGCAGCATCTACCACAACAGCGATTAACAGAAATGCCCGCAGAGCAACTTGTCTGCATTGTTTGTGGAGCGCTGCACAAGGATGCTACGTCATTGGCAATGCATGTTACGCAGCAACATGCGGCGCTATTGAACAGCATGCGCCAGGTGGAACAGCAGGATCTAGCAGCGGCGTCAATGCTCAATGGCAAAATAAGTGAAGCAGCACGACGGGAACAGCAGCAACAATATATGCAGCGTGTGCATTTCATGATTGAACAATTACAAGCAGCAGAATTGCAGCGGCAACAGCAACAACAAATGCTGCTGCAGCCGCCACTGGAAGCAGTAGTGATGCCAACAACGCCGCCGCAACAAGTTGTTGCAGAATCAATACCAACGGAACTATCAGATTTGGAAACCAGTTCTGTAGCGGAATTGGAGCCAGAAGACGAAGAAGAAGACGAGCTATCAGCGGAGGAAGAAATCGAAACTGAAGAAGTTGAAATGCAGGAAAGTGAAGTTGAAGATGCCGATGAAGAATACGAGAACAAAGTACAATATGACGACGAAACAAGTGAAGCCGATGTGAATCTCTTTGAAGCGGCCGAAGTGGAGCAACAGAGTGAAGTTTTTTTTGAAGATGATGAGCAAACTGTTTATTTGGATCAAGATTTGGCTGCGGAAATGGAAATGGAGATTGGCTACGAAGAGGAAGTTGGCGACTATGCTGCCGAGGAGGAGGTATACACGGAAAGTAACTGAAACTAGTATTAACAAGATTAAATATTGCTGTCGAGTACGTTCGACTGCGAGATACCCTGTATCTAATCTATGGGTCTGTATAGAAACTAGCGTTATGTATGTGCACGACATTCTGTATTTATTTGGTCTGGAACCATGTGACGGTTTTTTTTTTCGGGGCTAAGATTCGTTCTAAAAATTTTGACAAAATTTAGCTTTAAATATCGACGTTTATACAGAGCACAGTTGTCTGAAAGTCAAATCTAGCTGGACAAAATAATTGTAAGTACTTTTCTTGAAAGGTTGGTTCAATTAGTTTTCTATTACGACATCGTTTTTTCAATAGGTTTTATAATAGCTTTGTGATGGGCGTTGAAAAGAGCAATCTTTTTTATATGTTCTGATGTCGATTTTCAAGTCGATCTATCAAATGGTTTATTATTAATTATCAACAAGTTATAATTGCAATTTACTACATTTTTAAAAATAATAATGAGTAACCGATATCAAGAAGGATATGTATAATATTTAAACTAGTTTGTGACATTCATATTTAGTTTTTATATAGTGAATTGAAAGCTATAAAAAACACGACAATTTATGGATAAAATGGGTTTTAAACATACACTTATTAAGAAACAAACTTGAAAAATTACATCAGAATATATACAAAGAATTTTTGAACAAAACGAAAATAAATTTAATATGTATTTTGAAAAAAGAAAGAACGATGTCGTTACAGGAAATTTATTAGTCAACTGTTGTGCTAATTTTTGACTGAAACTTTATATTAACTGGGTTGTTTTTTTAAAGTCGTTGATTACGTATTTTATTTAAAACAGGAAGAACGGTACAGTTGAGTGTGTTCGACCTCGAGATACCATGTACCATGCCTAAGGCACTTTATTTGATTAGATTTTTATACCTATATTGAACCAAATTGGGAAATTTAATTAGTATAATTAATAAAGGGGATGATGAGGTGGACATGTTTCTATGGGGCAATCTTTTATATTGATAAAATCTTGACATATGTGAGCTATTATATTAGTATTGATGTAATACAAACAAAATGTTGCATTTCTAGCTTAATTAACAAAAAAAAAATTCATATAAAATTTTGAAAATGGGAAATTGTATGAGTGCTACCCCTTACAATGGGCTGATCTAAACATATGGAATATTTTATTTGAATTGTTGTAATATTATTAAATTTTGCATTTATAGAAAATTAAAAAAGAAATTATGCAAAAATTCAAATATGGGAGCAAGTTTATATAGGAATTACCCCCTATGGAGGCTTTGGCACGTTCATTGGGTACAGGGTATAGAATTATAGTTTATAAGTAGTACTTAGTCGGGTCATCCACATTCTCAGGCCGTAAGCCCTTCGTGCACTTGTTTTTGTAATTCCCTTCAGCATTTGGCTAAACGTTCTTGTACACACACGCAACTCTTTACATTAACCAGTTTGAACGCAAACAAGTTCCATAAATTTTATACATTCTTTATTTATATGTATTTATTCTTTACTTTTATTTATTTATTCTTTTTTATTTTATCATTTTATTTATTTATTTATTATTTGAGTATTGTACCGATTTAGTCCTATATAGTACACTATGTATTAGAATTGACGAATTTGCTGTCTAGCTTTATCAACAAACAAACAAAAACACAAATTGTTTATATACAAAAACTCCAAACTATAAGGGACCTTTTAACATGAAATAGGAGAGCCTAAATATCTACAGTTAGTGACTATCAATCATGCTCCCATTTTCACTTACTTTTGCGATTTCATGCGCAAGTGTATCATGTTACCTTTGAATCTTAATTCAAAACTAAACCAATTTTCACTGAAAGTGACAACAAACTCTCATGAAATTTAAAAAATCTGATTCAAGCTTTACTAAAAACGCAAAAGTAAGTGAAAATAGAAGCGCACCAGTATATCTCGTACAGTCTTGGAGTTCTCGGTGTTTATAGAGACAGACGAACATGGCTATATCAACTCGACTTTTAAAGGTGATCAAGATTATATATTATATGTATTCTGGCACGGATCCTGTTGTTTGTTACACATATTTGTACAAACTATTTCCACTATTATGTAAAAAGAAAACACCTTATTACATAATAAGTATATTCCAAAATAAAACTAAAACTTTGATTTCAAATACGAGTAATTTCGGAATAGAAACAAAGTTTCATTTCAATCCATTTTCTGCGAGACATCCGGCATTCCAAATATGAATTTTTTTTTAAATAAATGGATTACTTGTTAACTATAAATAATTATACACATGTGAATCAAGATAATAATACAAAAAAATTGTTTGGGTTTCCTCCATCTAGTTTTGACATTCTAGCAACATAGTGTTGAGATTTTATGCTGAACAAGTTTATATATACTTAATGAACTTGGTCACGTATTATTACATACATTTGCACAAATCCGAATATATATACCCTTTTAATGCATGGGTACAGGGTACACAGATTATATATTTTCAATTGATAATTGTCTTAGTTTTAATGTTTAACTAAAAATCGTTTGTCTTGCATTTTAAAAGATTATGTTTTCAATGTTTATTTATAGTTTAGATTTAAGCCATGCCACTCAGTAATTTTAACATTATTCTTGCAAAATACTCTATTAGTATTATTTAACGTTTTCGCAAAAACATTTGTATAATGTAATTTTAATTATTCTAAACTGTATTTTTTACTACTTATTGAAAGCAAAACTATTTAACAAAATTGAGAAAATGTAAAACTAAATTGTTTAATTATAGAACGGATTATAAGTAACCCAATGTGCGCGTTCTTGTTCCTTCTCCGTTTTATGTGAGGTGAAAAGCGATTTGTAGACATCTGTTGCCTTGGGATCCTTGGCAACGCTGTAATCGGTTTTTAAACGTTTCAATTCCGGATCCTGCATGCTACCAACTGCACCGCTTCCGACACGCTTTACTACTTTCAATTTGTTATTCGCTTTATCGCTTGTAGATTTGCTGGCTGTTGCCGAAGTCGAGGACGCTACCGTTTCAGCTGATTTACTAGTGCTGGGCGTATCATCTTGCGCAACACCATTCTCGACCAACACATTACTGTCGCTGGTTGTTGTGGTTGTTTCTGCTATTACGGATTGCTTGTTCTTTTTATTCTTTTTTGCAGATTTACGTTTTGTTGCACGCATTTCTACTTTTACCTTCATTAGTTCCAAATCTTCATCGTTACCATTAAGCACGATGACATCCTCCACGGAAAACGCTGTCAGACACAGTGGGCAGACACCCGATGAAGCACTGCTCTTGATTTGTTTTAGCGCACGTTCGGATAGTACACAGCCGCAGCTCCAGAGCGCTATAAAGCGAAATTTGCCTGTCATCTCGAGTCCGATCAATTTGCATATATAAGGTGCATGACGTGTGTCCAGCAATCCTTCGGTTTTATCATCCTCCGAATTGTACGCCGGATTTGGTGTCAATTGCAGCGTTTTAATGTCCTTCATGCTGCGTATGTGCTGCTGTGCCTCTGGCATTGGTTCCTTCTCGAGTAGACGCTCAAGTACGGATTGTTTTGAGTAGAGACGTCCGTGTGCACACATGGCAATGGGTTCCTGCAGACGCTGCTGCGTCAATGCGCAGTGCAACCAGCGGAATTCGCGCTCGGAATCTTTATCTTTCTGTGTGTTTTGCAGTGAAATGATGCGTAATATTAAATTAAATTAGATTTTTAATTAATTTTTGTTTTTAATTAAGTTTGCTCACCTGTTCGGGCTTCTTCTTGACGCGCACAAGTTCATCGCGCCGTGGTATGGTGCCTCCATCGCAACCCATTGTGTTATATTGGAAATGTTTGAAGGTAAATTTGCGTTTTATTTTTTGTTTTGTTGAATGTTTGTTTTTATTTCTCGAAATTTGTTAAAATTTTCACTCAGCGCTTCCCACTTTTGTGACGAAAATTTACTAAATTTGCCGATTTTCACAATACCGATTACTATATGAATCAACGGAAATCAGCTGTTTGCACTTCTACAGACTTTGCTGCAAATAATAGTTGTATCGCTTGCACTTATGCTTTCTTTATGATGCTTTGTGAAATCTTAAAATAGTAATCAGCAATCAAAAATCAGTCAGCGATTATTTCTTATGAACGCTCCCGTTGACAACAGTGTCCAAAGCACGTTCGAAATCTGAAATATGGTCGAATAAATTAAATTAGATATCCATCCTACTTATCGTTCCTTAAAAAAAAAATTGTTTTACACATTATAACTGCAATTAAATAGAAGTTTTGATGCGATAGACCTTTAACCCAATGTTCGTTACTGAGGTTAACAGCTCTGGCAATTAAGTGACAATCAAATGTCACTAACATTTTGTTATCGTATTTTGTGTCCCATATTTTGGCATTTCATATTATGACCATACTTTGCATTAGAGTTGGTACGTACGCCTCACCAACTCTTCGCCACCGGTCTTAAATAGATCAGCTGACACCTTTGTTATATTTCAGCGTTTAGATTATTGAGTCGACCTCCTTTTAGTCCCATTGTCTCAGTGAATCCTCTGCATCTATAACCAGCCTTACATTATCGTCATTAGAGAAAGATAGAATCTTTAATTTTAAAACTTTTGGTCGACGGATGGCTTTTAGTTAAAATTTTCGAGCTTCCTTTTCATTCACATAACACCTCAATATCCTCAAGCTCAGTAGTTTCTTGATCCTTTTTTTTTGAGTCTGCAAAGTCTCTTGATATTGCTCTATAAGAGCTCGCGTTGCTGCACAGTTCTTCTGAAGACGGCATCTTTCTCTGCAGTAGATTGGCGCCACTCCTCGTTATACCAAGAGTTGTCCTGGTATATCGATCACTGGGCTCGTAGAGACGTTCCAAGCGATTGGCCACATTGTCTCCCAAAGTTTCTAACCAAGAAACTATTATTGATGTCACAGAATGAGTTTTTAGAGCAACCCTGCCCTATCCATAGCATTTTCTGTATTGCGGTGATGTCAGCCTTGTATTTATCGAGGACATCAATAAGGTGGTTAGTTGCATCTTCCCTATAGAAGGTCCGAACTTCTAGATGCACATACGTAATTCCTGGTCCCTAATCGTTTGCGGGGGAATCGTATCCGAAGCTACCTTTGTGTCTAAAAATTTTCGCAAAGGTGGGAACCAAACCGAGCGCACCAGCCCATAATTGAGAGGGTTTTCCTAATAATTTGCTTCCACCGTAACAGATGTTCGGAGGCTACCCAGGACATACATTTTTGGCCATTTTCAAGAGAATAATAAAAATAATAACGTTCCTCACTGCAAAGAAGTAGTTACTTACTTACGGAATATAGTGGAGCCTACTATATGTCGTGTGGATTCTGCTCGGTCTAGATACGATAATTGGGATGGGATTGTCTACGTACGCATTCAGCCAGAAATGCGAATCGTCCATAACGATACGTTTTTCTTCTCTTTCACGATAGAAATCGAAATTTCGTAGCAACGCTGACGTTTTTGAATCGTATGCATATTTTTCAATGATGGGATTGCCTGATGGCAATAATTCAAAAACTGTCCAGTCGCACAGATTTTGTATATTTATATTTGTATGTTGTTTATGCACTCCGAAACTTTCCGATTGATTTTGATAAGCAATCCGTTGGAGGGGAAATGCGTTTATACTTGGACACATATGATAAAGTAGAAAAAATTTGCAATGTGCAATGGGTCTGAAGAGAAATCGAAGCTGAGCACGAAACACGTGTCACCGCGGCTAAAATTTTCATTGTAACAAAAAGTTGTTGTTATTGCTCTCTCTTCACATGTTTTAATATGAATCATAGATTTGTGTGGGGCTATATTCTTTAGTGGTTCGATCTGGACAAATGGGTGATATTTTATTTGAATTGACGAAAAATTTTAAGTAATTAAAAACAGAGGAGCTCTTTGTAATTTGTATGGAAACTAAGTATTTTGCGAAGAGTATAAAAAAAAAAATTTGTGGTCTGTACATTTCTGGGATATTTTATTAGAATTACCGTAAGATGCAATAATTCGGCATTCCTAGCGTAATTAACAAAACAAAACAAAAATTTCGTACAAAAACTTAAAATTGGAGTTCAGATTTGTATGGGGGAATCCCCTTAGAGTGGAGCTGGCATTTTGAATTGGTACTCTTTATCTGAAGAGGAAACTTGTAGCCTCTCATAGTCCCCGAGATCTGTTCGTTCAAATCGACGGTCAGACCTACATGTCTATATCGACTCGACTTCCCATGCTGATCAAGAATATATTTATAGGGGTTCCATGTCTTCTTATGATACACAAACTAATATGTATACTCTTTTACTCTCCGGGTACATGTTATACAAATGACATTGAGCCAGCTCATATATTATTCATATAGGTCGCTAAATTGAGTTTACATAAAATTTACATTTAAAGCACAGATGCTAAGAGAATATAATGTCATATTTAAAGTAATTTCTTCTGTAGCAAGAAATAAAAAGAAAAATTAAGTCAATAAATAGTACAAATAATTTGTAGTTTTGCAATATCACAATGGTTTCATGTATTTATAACTCTAATTACAATCTTATGCTATTAAAAATCATTTTATAATGCTTAACACGTAATTCTATATGTATTGTTAAACTTTCAAAACGTTTTCAACTTTAGATCCTTATCATTTTATACTAAATACTATACTTACATGCTATAATACAATAATTGCTTTAATAATTATTATTTGTGGCTAGAGAGAGTTGGTTAAAATTCGTCACTTAGATGTTATAGAAGACTAAAATAAAAAAAAATGTATTATGTTGTTCTAGCGTGCTAAATTGTATCAATATATACAGGTCGTCTTTATATCTCTCTCATGTATGTAGCTAAATGCACCGAAAAAGAAATATTTTGACAAACTAATTGACTGGTTAAGAGATTTACTTGATACAAGAAAATTAAGCTTTGACTAGTAATTTTATTTTGTAATAAAAAAATAATTTGTAATGCGAACACTTGGAAAATAAAATTGAAATGCTACACAAAACTAATACTGTTAAAAAAAGAAGCTATTAAAACCCAATAATACTATATATAATTTGAAAAGACACCATTGAAAAACCAGAAGCATTTTTAATTGAACCCAACTTACATAAAGTAGTTTTTATTTTAGATTTTATATAGAACCCAATTACATTTATGAAATTAGTTTTAATAAGCGCAAAACTACGGGAAGTAAATTGAAGATTAAAAAAAAAATAATGGCAATAACGGTTCCCCTTTAACGTTTTTTATAGACTTCCACCCAGTAAACACACAGTTGACTGTATTTGGCATTTAATTAAATCTAAAGCTTAAAAACAGCTTTTGAATGCTGAACATAAAGTTTATTAAAAGTATAACTATCGTCATAAGTCGAACCCGCTCGAGAACGTTAAAAAACGAGCGTGCATTTTTCGTCTACTGCACTGTACTGTAAAATGAGGTCCGCTTACTTAATATTTGGCATAGCTACAAAACTAAGGATATGCCGCCCACGTGCTCCGGTTTTCGAATCGGAATTTTCGTATACATTTTCAGCAGAATTTTTTGATTTGAATTCACTAGAAATTGGCATTATGAAATTCATATTCTCAAGTTCCAGTAAATACGAATCGCGTAATCGCTTCTGCATTTTAACGAAAACAAATCCGCATAAAATATATTCAGATTCGAAAACTGTAACACTGAGCATAACAGCATTATGTTCAGCAAGCAAAAACTCTAAAACGCAGAACAAATCACATGCTATAAGAACTCTTTAATGACGACCATGTGCAGATTTTTATTTGTAGTTGTACACAATAACGATTTCTATAAAGGAATATTTTGTTTTTTTTTTTTTTTTTGTTATATAAAGCAAACTTAGTTAAATTATGTTTTCCAAGCATTCGTTACTTGTTCAGTGGTAGCATTATAATAATTATGGTTTAAATTTAGATGAAACACGTCAGAAAAGGTAGTAGAGAATACTATTAAATTTACGTTTTATATAAAATTACTTAGCGTAGCAGCAGCAGCAAGTTTTACAATTATGGCGCAAATACTAAGCATACAAAAATTAAAAATTGTACACTGTTGAACTCTCCATCAATTTGCTTACACTAAAACTCATATTGTACAAGCGAAATTTAATCATAATCAAAATATAATATTTCTTTATCGGTGCATATAGTAAAATTTTAAAACTAGACGCTTCTTCTATTTACAATTAAAATCCAACTCATGATGCGGGCATAGAGTTACATTTGAATGTGTATCGTGTGTTTTTGTTGTTGTTGTTTATATTGTTCTATTATTGTTGTATATCTATGCTGTAGATCGGCTGGCGTATGCGTGTGTATAACGTGTCTCAAATCCAAGCGTTATTGCCACGAAATTTACCCCGATGACCACGTCCACCGCCGCGATTAAAATAGGGCCGTGGTCCATCAAAACCGCCAGCGCCGCCACCTGCATTTGGGCCACCGCCTCTGGGCGGACGTTGAAAATTTTGTCGATATTGATTTTGTGTATGGGGCCAACCACCACCACGTCCGCGTCCACGACCACGCATATTTTCTGGGCTAGAAACAACGGGTGAATATTGTTGTTGTTGTTGAAACTGCATCGGGAAAGGTGGGCGTGGCGGTGGCGGTACTCCATTACCATTCCATGGTATTTGATTCCATGCTGGATGTTGTTGCTGTTGTTGTTGTTGCTGCTGCTGCATTTCCAGTTCATGATTATTACCGCCACCCGGTACATAGGCCGGTGCTGCCATCGTATTGTTGGTCTCCCAAAGGTTTTGTGGTATATACTCGGCAGGCGTTTCGAGTAAAGCTGGTCGGCCTGTTGTGTCATCTAATGTCTGTATTATATCTCCAACGCTCAGATCACAATTATCCAGTTCACCTTCGTTTACCTCTGATAAATGAAAATCAAAAATGTATGGCATATTGGCTAAGACTAAGTTTAATTTTTATAAATTTATATTAAGGTATATTTTCAAAATTAAAAGAAAGTAAGCAAACAAGAGCAAATTATTAAAACTAAAGAACATATAGAAAAATGAATGCCTATATATTCTTGGATACATTCTGTAGCCTAAACGGCTCAATGAATTTTAGTATATGTGAAAACGTAAATGCAACTTCATTATGAAAGTGCTATAGAATTGAACACCTATGTATATATAGGATCTTCCAATAAAGTTGACGAGGGGGGTTTTCCCTATATTTTTTGAATATTACTGTAGCCTAAACGTGTAGAACTATATACAAATTTTACACCCTATGACACTTCCGCAATCATGGCTTATATAACGATACCTCCTATGACAAAATCCTGAAACCGTTTAGACTACAGAGAGTGCCAAGGAAATTGATGTACAACGCCGCCCCCCCTCCTCATCTTTAGTAACAGACGCTATATTAAAATATTATGACACTCTCGCAATCAAGACGCATCTAACGATACCTTATATGTCAAAATTCATCAAACCGTTTAAGCTACAGTAAAAATTTAAAAATCCCTCAGATTCTTTATCCCAATAACACATAAACTTAAACCAAGTATGATATTTTTATGCATTATAATTTAAGTCATGTTCAGACGGTCACATCTATCTGGCATATTTATCATATTTCATTCCAAATAACTAAAAGTCTGAGCCTGCCTTTACAAATGTTTGCTGTTCAACGGCGTTTATTTAAAAATTTGCCAGTTATGTCACATTTTCTATTGCATTGGAAACGGAAGATCAGTTCTAGTTAGTATACGAATCTTTATATATAAATCTTCTGTACGTGTGTGTGTGACTGAATTCCTCCTCCTAAACGGCTGGAGCAATTTTTATGAAAACTTTTGTGTGTGTTAATGGGGATTCGAGAATGGTTTACATTCACAATTCGATCCACTAGAAAACGTTTTTTGTAATTAATATAAGTAAGGGGAGGTAAGGGAAGGGGCAGGTGAATGGGTGCAGGGTAAAGGGTGGTAGCAGAAGTGGTGGAAAGGGAAGATGGGTAGGGGAGTAGGTGGTAGGGTAAGGGTATATGGAGAAATAGTGGCAGGGGAAAGTGGGTCAATAGGAAGGAGAGGCAGGGTGAGTGTCAGAAACACGCCGGGTACCAGCTACTATATAGACGAAATTGAATCGGCCCATTTACCTGATCAAGGAAATATATACAGTATGGTATTTTATTTGTCAAAAAATGGTCAATTGTCTTACGACATTTCATTGTTTTAATTCATGAAGGTCGATCGGCATAGAGACGAGAAAACGTAACAATCCTCACTGTACTTTTTGTCTGTAGTGGATAAACATCGAATAGGTCGGCTACAATTTTCGACCAACCCGAGAAATATAACTCAGGTAAAAGTTGACAAAGCTCCATGATTCTCTTAAGAAATGATTGCTGAGGAAAAAAAAAATACGTCGCAATTTTTAACATCACGAAAATGGACCAGCTGACATTGCTCTATTGCTGTAAAACCAGTTTAAGGAGAAAAGTCTTCAGTAGCAGTACTGAGATAATTGAAGTTAATGTAGAAAATGAAGAGCTAGAGAACTTTGGATACAGACTAAAAAAATGTATTGAAGCTAGTGGATTATGAAAAGATGATAAAAAATAATGAAAAATAAAACAAGAAAAAACGTTAACTTCGGTTGAACTAAAGGTCTAACACTATTCACAAATTGTCTCGTAAACATTAACATGGGTGCCGCGTTTTTATAGCTAGTGTGTGGAGCGGCCACCATATCGAGTTTAAAGCTGATATTGGCTTAAATAAATAGGTTTTTCATTCAATAGCACAAATGTGGTCGGTGGGTTTTTGTGGATGGGACCACAAAAAGACGGAACACTCATATTAGTATATTTATGAGAAGCGGCTGTGCATTAAAAACCAACCATATCAAATTTTAAGCTGATATTGACTTCAATAAAGAAGTTTTTCATATGAAACCACAAAAGTGTGCAGTGGGTTTGTATTGGAGCTACTACCCCAAAAAGTGGCACATTAGTATATTTATGTGAAGCGGCTTATCATAAGAGACAGCCTATCAAATTTAAAGCTGATATTGACTTAAAGAAAGAAGTTTTTCATACAAAACATCAAAAGTGGAAGGGTTTGTATCGGAACTACCAAAAGGCGGGGGATCACACCCATTAAGAAATAACAAGCCACAATTTCCATTTTTACTTTGATTTTGACTGCAATAAGAAAAGTTTTTCATACAAAAAGTCAAAAGCGGGCGGTTGGTTTGTATGGATGGTACCCTTAGTGAATATCTATATGGAAACTCTATATGTTTGCAATAAAAATAAGTTAATGTGCCGGATTATATCTTTTATCAGCTGATATCTTAAAAAATTTTAACTAAAATATGCGCAACGACTACCAGACAGACAGATGGATACAGCTACCTCAACTCGTCGCGAGCTGATCAAGAATAAGAGTATATATACTTCTTGAGGTCTACGATGCCTACTTTAATGTGTTACCAAATTTCAGACAAACCAATAATATCATTTCACACTATGTATGAATCGTATAAAAACTAAAAATATAATTGTCCTTTATCCTTCTAAGCAACTAACCAGATTTTTTTTAGTCATTAATGCAGATTTAAAAAAAAAGACAATAATAAAAACCACTATTTCCCACAAAACTAATTAAAAATAAAAAAATGAATATAAACAAGTCATATCTAACAACACAATAATGCAAATGACTACCTTTCAAAATTTCGTCGAGATCTTCGTCTGACATATCCATATCAATGACCATATCTGTGGGATCATAACGCGATGCAATGCTGCCATCTTCTTTAGCGGATTCTGATGATGAACCTTAAATAAAATGTGACTTACGTATTACAACTTTCAGTTCTTTTGTAAAAAAAAAAGAAAAAAAAATAACGTTGGCTGCACTTACTCGCATTGCTCTTTTGGGGCGATTTTCGCGCATAGCTGCCGCTTGGCGGTGCCATTAACTGAAAAAATATAATTAGAAAAGTCATTAAAAATTATCAGCGTATTTCAATTATGGTTTACTATATATTCAATTTATGAGTCATACATTTAAAGGCGAAGCATTGTGGCCAGTACTGTCATCGAATTTTGACGTTTGAGATTGCAGCTTCCGATAGTCTACATCACCCGAAGTATTTCTATGAAAATCCTAATTTCAAACAATTATTTAACGTTACATTAATAAATTAAAAAAATAATAATACCATTAATTAGTAGCAAAACTTACTTTCTCACCACTGGGTGAGCCAGTTAGCGATATAAGATTTCTATGATCAATGTCTACCAATTGGCGTGATTTGTCCTTGCTCAAAGCAATGTTTGAATTAAAATTAAAAGCCGGCGGTAATTGTACCGGACGATGATCAACATCTTGTGTACCCATTAAATCTACGCTGTGATGCTCCGAATACTCAATCGGCGCTGTACTGGTTAAATGTGCCTTACGTTCGAAATGCGGTGGCGAATGTGGCGTAGTTTGACTGTATGTTGACGAGGCAGTCGAACTATCATGCGGAGTCCATGACATATTCATTTCCCAAGTTGAGTTAAAATCATCACTTGTGTTTGCTACATTTTGTGTGTTCATTGACGACGGCATTGGTGGAGGCGGCGGTCGCGGCGTATATGGATCACCACTGTAGCTGGGCATATGCGGAACATATTCATTACTGTGACTGTAGATTGGCGGCGCTGGTGGAACAGGTGGCAGTATGGCGTTATACTGCTGTGCATTGCGTGCAAGCGAACTGTACTCTGAATGTTGCTCTACCGATCCAGTTGCGCCCAGACCAGGTATATTAACATTACTATTATTTGTATAGCTAGTAATTGGTTCGGGCTTATAGTATTCGCTACTCGAATTGTAATTTTCATCATCCGAACGCGAGCCAATTACTTCAATATTTGCACCACGTTCGCTCTTAAAATCATTTATATCAAAGGGCAGTTTGCGGTCCATAAAGCTAGCATAGCCATTTATGTTTTCCTTAAATAGATTCTGTTGTATGTGCGATATACATATTCGTATTATTTCTTATTTTGTGTATATATATGTATTTTGTATATACTTACCAATGAGATCGGTGCCTGTTCATCAGGTAGCTGCAAATCGGCATCACGTTCTGGTGATGGTGCATTAACGTCCGGCGATGGCATGGGACTCGATAATGTTTCACTTAACTCGTCCACCTTTTTGTGTACAATTTTAATGCGATTGGCAAAGTTCTTATAAGCCTAAAAAGTTGAAATTAGTGTTTAATTAATTAATTTTGTTGGATAGTTCAAAATGCATGCTTACCGTTGCCACCACTTTAACCTCGCCACGTTGGTTGCCATAAAACTTTATAGCCAATTCTAAATCCTCAATAACACTTTTGCGGCTCTTTATCTCGTTCTGCAGATTTTTTTTGTATGCATCAGTGTATGCAATTGAACGTTCGAATTCCTTCTCAATGCTGCATGAGCTGGTTTTGTCCTTCAATTGTTGCTTTATGATTTCAATATCACAATTAGGCATTTTTGGAAGTTTCGCAAAGCTTTTGTCTGTCAGATCCGCCAATTGCACGCATTCGCGTATGTGTGTAATCACGGTTGCCGCTTGAAAATCGTCCGAGGCATCAGCAGTAACATTAGTTTTCTTTGGAGGACTTATATTTAGTAGGCCTCTCAAGTCGCTTATGAATTCTTCACTGTAGATTTCACGTTCGTGCCAAATTGTAAAAATACGCAGTATTTTTCCTTTAACACGTTCATCTCTGTAAACATTTTAAAAACAAAAATATACTATTTACTTTTTTGTACTTTTCGGACTTAGTTTTAATTATATATGATAATTTTTACACAAAGTTTATAATATCCAGAAGTACGCGTTGGAGACTAGACCATTGCGCAAAAACATTCGTTTGGCAAATGCCTGAAATCATTTCTATTCTTGATATCATTAGGTACAGATAAAATATTGCAAACGAAATTGCATAAGGAAACTCTTCTCACCTAATATAGATATTCATAGGAAGAAACTTCATTTATAGCATTCAATCCCATTTAAACTCACTGCCCGTACTATATCAACTGCATTCACCAATTTTAAAGAGGACTAAGTCCGGATTCTGAATATTTTAGAGATGTAAACTATATATCAACAATTTTCTAATCTTACAATCTTTTATCATATAAATTAAATCAAACACTTGTCCTTTTCGAAACTTATTTTGAAATAATAATTGTAAATCCGTTTAGCTAGCCAAGAGAAATGTACGTGTTTCGTTAATCTTAGCTATGTGATTATTTTTAAACTGGTATATCACGGAAACGGTAGCACTTAGGCAAATGGCCTCTTGACATCAGATATCACATTGGTAAGTTTGGCGAAAAGTTTTCGAGACACCCTGTATATCGCCAATAGTAAGTACTTCAAAAGATGCATATATTGTTAATATTGACTGCTATGAAAAATTTTTTCATACAAAATCCGAAAACTGTGAGGTTTAGTAGTTGTGATATATATAGTCAAATCAATATCTTCAAAATTGAGCTGTTAATTTTGAAGCATACAGAGGACAGACAGACGGACATGACTAGTTCCATTCGTTACGTCGAGCTGATCAAGATTATACTCGATATATTATGGGGTCTCCGAAGCTTCTTTTAATGCTCTTTAGAAACTCCATAAGAAAACTATGATATTTACACTACCAGTGAAGAGTATCCAAAAATAATTAACAGTTTCAAGTCAACTCAGTCAAGACGGTGACACATTAACTGAATGATTTGATATCTGGCTATGAGTGTATTAGATCGTTGTGCCAGCAATTTTGTTGATGACAGTTGTATTTTTATTTTGTATTGTATTGCAATTGCTATATTTTATTAGCATACTTTATAATAACTCATACTTTTTTACACATTGAAACATTTAAGTTTTAAAAGCTCATCTATTTATTTTTAGCTGCGTGTGAAACTTGAGTTCGGCCGGATGGCCAAGGGTATAGTAAGTTTGTTCAAATGTGTGTAACAAACAGAAAAAAACTTTATCAGCATTAAAAGTCAAGTCGATATGGTTCTGAGTATATGAACACCGATATCTTGCGACTAAAAACTTGGAGTCACCAAAAAATTTTATTTTTACTCCCTTTATCCATACGCAAGTCAAATTTATGACACTATGTGAATGACAAACCCATTCCCACACTTTTATATCCCGGAAAAAGTCAATATCTAATCTGAGAAATATGTTCCACTAAAATATTGAGCGGTTCCACTTCTCTAAAGTAAAAATGCCACATCTCATTAAATATTGGACACGTAGGTACTGAAGCCTTCCAAAAATGAATTCGAAATGGCAAACAAGGCATTTATAGACTTCCATATTTTAAGTTTACCAATCAAAACAAACCAAGCACTGTTCCAACCCGTATTAGAGATAACATCAGAAGTTACAAAACGAGTATATCTCGATTCACACTTCATAATCATATATGTGTTTATATATCCGGTTCGGCTCAATTGGATAAAGATGTGGTTAAACAGTCAATAAACTTTCTCTGAAATTAAATTATGCTTGGTGGCAGGCAGCCAACTATTGTTGCAGGTGAAAAACGTTTCCCTTGTAACATCAGGACTAAATTAGCACAGTTAAGATCCGAATGGAGCAACATGTTCGAGTGTTACAGAGCTTGGGTATGGATCACCGCTAATGATTGCTGTCCTGAGTGTGGTCAATTGCCACACAAAATGACCAACCTCATTACGTGTAATGATGTATGTTAAAACTAGTTGTGAATTACAGCGCATGGATGTATATAATTCACAGCTGGTTTAATTGTGTGCTCTTTTAACCGTCGTTCTTGCCGATATGTGAACCAATATAAAACTAACGATATAAAATGGAAGGATAACGGGTTTTACAGAAAAATAGTGTGAAATGGTATTATCAGCATTAAAGACATAGTAGGCCCAGACCCGCCGAGAAATGGAGGGGGCGGGGGTGTAGGTTACATTACATAATTACCCCGAACCCGGGCTTTTATATGAGCCCGGCATAAATGGGATCGCATTTGTTAATTAATTTTCTTTTGAATGCTTTTCATATTTCTAGGTGAAAATAGGAGCCGCAATTTTATAGTTCGCGTCCGGATTTCTGCGTAGACCCCATAATGTATACATATATTCTTGGTCAGCTCAATGAGACGAGTCGATCTAGACTTATCCGTTTTTTGTTTTGATATATTTCGCTGAATTCCGGTAATTAGGTTTATGCTGACGTCACAAACCACTGGTTGTACTTTCTTATGTGATAGCTCAAAAGAAATCAGAGTTCAATCGAATTGGAAAGAGAGTGGAAGCGAATTAGCGAAAGTGAAGCGAGAGATATCAGTTTGAAAACTGCTTTGTCGCATTTTTTTGCTTTTTCCTTCTTGTTATCGTTTGATATTTCCATAATTTTCATGCTGTTTATGCAATATTTCTAAGAATATTTCTTTTATAACAGGTTTTTTTTTAAAACTACATATCATTTACACTATAACATCTTCTACCATTACTTACAGCACGAAATAGTATCACTTCACGCATCGTATCGCTATAAGCGTACACCTTGATGTCAGTCTTATTTTGGTCCTAAGCAGATAGAGTACTCATATTACTATGAAACACTGATATGTGGTACAAACCCACCGCCCATCTTGTGGTTTTTTGTAAGAAAAACTGTTTTGTTACAGTTGATATTAACTTAAAATTTTATATGGAGTTCACTTAAGAACCAATACTACACATATGTATATACTACACATATGTATATACTAAATAAAACCACTTAATGTTTTTGTATCAAAAATAAAAAAACTGAAAACTGACTAAAAACACAATTTGAAACATATTGTAAGTGGTATTAAGCCATGGCTCCACCGAAATTAACGATTTGTTGTATTTTATGTTCTTGGACCACATTCAGTGGCGGAGCAAGTTATTAAATATGCACTAAAAATCTAGCGGGTAATACAATATTATATTTTGAGTCTTTTCTTTAAGCATAAAAAACAATCATCTATACGCACAACGTCTAGAGACACTGTAATGACTTTTATTAATATATATTTAAAGAGTAGCTTTGGTTATATCAAAATATATTGTCTCTTGTTTTTGAATTAGCCAAACTTTATCAATGTAATAGAAGTACCCCAACATACAGCTTTAATTTGTTCATAGTAGAACGAACAATTGATAAAATTTAAAGTTACATTTTGGACTTACCTAACCATCGTGGTGGCACGCTGCAGCGCCGTAGCCCAGCATTCAACGAATTCGTAACGCTTACGTTTGCTATACTGTATGACATCGTTTGCCAGGTGGAACAGCACAAGTCGATGCTCCACGCGCACTAAAAGAAATATGATATGATAGAGCGCAGTTGTTTTTTTTTTCGCAATATAATTATAATTTATCACCTTTTTTGAATACATTTAGCCAGCTTTGTATTATCTTCTTGAAATGTGCACGCTTCTCCAGACACCAGGTAGACATTTGCTGTACGCCCTCTTGTGTATCCTTGAGTGCTTCCAGGCGCGTCTCAAATAGTTCCTCATCGAAATGCTCGCTCGCTTGGGCCATGTTTATAATACTTGTGAACAACACTAATTAATGAACCGAAAGGCAAAAGCGAATTTAGTTAGTTTTTTTTTTTTTTTGATTTAGAGTGCGCGACCGCCGAAGCTTAGTAATTAAGCCTCATTAATATGTACACATATATATGTACGTATGTAAATGCACGCAATTCGCAGCCGGCAACACGTTTTGCAACTATTTTGTTTACAACTTTGTCTTCGTTTAGTTTTTTAGATTTATTTTTTGATTTTTGTTTTGTTTTTATTTCTTCGCGGCGATGGCGCGGCTTCATTTAGAATGGTTCTCTTTGCGCGTTTTTCTTTTGCCTGCTCTTTACTTTTTAGAACATATTTTTCCACGTGAGTTTGCACACAATCCTAACTCACCTTCGTTATTGATTTTATATGTAAAATGTGTTACATGTATTTAACTTGCTGCCGCGCGTAATTGTTGCTTAATATTTTATATATTTTGCAAGTATATTTTACTTTTTTTTATTAAACTTTTGCACCAGCCATGTTTAATCCTTATCTGCTTCTTTGGGCTATTTGCAATTCACACATTAACAGCTTCATTTATCGCTATCTCGTTTACTTGATAGTAAACTAGTAAGCTGTACAGAATGGAAAATATGCAAATAAAATTGGCATATGGCTACAAGTGTGAATGAAACAAAATGATAGACTCATTTGATACTGCAGCATTTAACTTTTGATTTTTAAACAGCACTTGAACTGTTAAATTTTTAAATATATCTACTGATATATCTATGTATGGTATATACATATATACTATGTCCGATACTTCGACGAATTTTTTCATTTCGATACAAACAATGAAATAGAAGCTACATCAAAATACAAATTTGTGCGTAGCACATATCAAAAAGTATTTAAGAACTATCTGTGAATTATAAGTGCTATTGAGTTTTGAATAAAGTTCCATATTAAAATTATAATAATTATATAAAAATTACAATATTAACTTTTCAAGCTAAAACAGCAAATTTTTGTTTTTTTTTTCGTGCACATCTACTTAATAATCGATACACACAATACGAAACTATTCCTTTTTTATGTTAAACACTGTAAAATGGTACCATAATATTTATTTGCACGTACATACGAGCGCTTGGAACGTCTCTCAGAATGTCAAAATCGTGTTTGACTATTTCAACGTCCCAATTGGAAATTAAGGAATCTTTAGCCTAACAGTCCAAAAATGTAGAAATCAGTAGCCCCAAATTACCACACCTTAAAATCCACAAGACTACTTGGGTCAGATCAGATAAAATCACACGTAATCATGATCATAATCTGATCATTGAAAGGCACGCATCGAACGTATTGGATATGCAAACGATACGAGGTCCCAATATCGTCTTAGAGCTCTACCATGTAGCATCGAAGGTACGCACTAGGCTCAGCTCAGCTGGGTGCACGCGAACACTAAACGTACACCGCCCAGGACTTATCAAACACACTCTACCTACTACTCCGGGAATCCTTTCCGGCTTCTCCATTAATACAGCTGCTGAGGAGGTCATTGGTTATGTATTGGTTATTGGTTGAACTGGAGAGAAGAAACACCTTTTCATACGCAAAAAAAAACGATCAAGAAAAACGTGAAGAAGTTGAGGTTTTGTGTGATAAAAATGGAGCTTAAAAATTTAATAAACAGGTCAAACCTCTGACCGAAGGTTATAACACCTGAATGTGTTCCTGCAAGAAGGGATGCGAAAGGATCACTGAGACTATAGACTTGTTCAGGATCCGTATGAACCACGAGCTATATGATGCGGTTGACATAGTCCAGCGCATATAATTTCAGATGCTGCTCCACTGGCCTAGTAATCTCATCGGTATGGACACCGGAGCTCTAGCACGGAATTTTTAAGAGGCGAATATAAACTTAATTGATGGACAACGTTAGAGCAGGCAAGCGAGCATACGTTGGAATGATAAAGACTGTGACAACATACGGAAATTTGGTATTGGTATTGACTTGCGTCAGCGCGCACAGGACTATAACAGCTGGGGCGCCTTCCTACGTGTGACCATATACTATATACGGTAAAAGCGAGAATTTCTAGGTGTATACAGTACATATTGCTGAACCTTAAAATTTCCTCGTTGACAGTAGGAATCAGAGAGTCATGATGGACAACTGAGTTACTGACATAGTATTGTGTTCTAACGAGTGTACGCAGGAGATTTGACTGAAACTTTTGCAGGATATTCACATTGGAGTTGTCTCGTACAACAGTATCTTGTTCCTCAAACTCAGCTGCGAGCTTAAATAGAGCAGCCAGTTCATCTTGAAGAGTTTGAGATCCAGCTGCTTTCTTTTTAGCTTTATGTGAGGTTGCCAAGTAAGACATCAGTCTAATGTTAAGCCAAGATAGTTTGCTGGTGTGTCTCATTGTAAATCTTACATGAGTGGATTTTTCTGCATACAATATTTCATCTAACGAACAAGTCTCTAGTAGGTGAAGTCGGTCTTGCAGAAGTCTCGACGCAGCAACCTGATCGCCGTCCGTTGCGAAGAGAGCAGTGTCGTCGGCAAAAGTGGCTATCATTAGTTTGTCGTCTCTCGCTAACGGGAGGTCCGCAGTAAAAGGGTCTTACACGCTGCCTCCTCTGGATTTTAATTCAGACGACGTAAATAATCCTGATGTAAATAATCCTGTTGTGAAGGTAGGACCTTAATAGCAAATAGTATGGAGCCGGCAGCAGATTTGTGTGCTTTTGCAAAAATCCGGAGTGCCAAACTCGGTCAAATGCTTGGCGAACATCCAGAAAGGCAGCCGTACAAAACTGACTATTTTCTAAGGTTTTCAGTATCTGCTGCACAACGCGATGACATTGCTCTGGGGTCCCGTAGCATCTCATAAACCCAAACTGGTGGGGTGGATATATGTGACCTTCGTCCAGCAGTGATCGCAGTAATCGATCCAGAAATATTCTTTCGAAAATTTTGGACAGTTTTGTAAGCAAGCTAATCGGACGATAGGAGTATGGCTTATGCTCAGTTTAACAATCATGATGATCTCGTCGCACTTCCATTGATCAGGAAAGTGGCTGAGTTTCAAGATGCGGTTATACATCGCCGTTAAATGCATGAGGACATTATTAAGCAAACCACTAATGGCACGCGCATTGATCTTGTCATATCCATGAGATTTTCTAGTTTTAATAAGATTGAGCTTGAAGATAACCTCGGTTAATTAGACGAGGCGAATCGGCAGATCCGCATGCGAGCAGAAGTTAAAAGGTGTCAAGGTAGTTTCCAGGTGATTAGCGAATACCTTAGGTTTTTCTTCACTCGACCTAAACCATATACTACTTGGGCTTTGTATGGGAGAGCTTCGTTTAGTTGACCTTTTGAGGTATCTCTTATCTTTTAAATAAAAAGAAGCTTTAACCAGTTTTTGATCCAGAATTTATATACTTTATGGGGTCTGACACGCATCCTTCTGTTACCTGTTATATACATTTGCACATACTTAGTGTACCCTTGGCCCTCCAGAGTAGGGTACAAATATAATAATGGCTGGGATAAAAACACCAGCACACAAAACGCCACCTACCTACCGACATGTATTTCGACCATCTGAATCCGAATCTGGTATCAGTTTGGACCGTACACCCTCAAAATATCGAGTAAATTGAAAAAACTGAAAAAAATAGTGAAAATTGGGTGTTGGTTATGAAAAAAATTTTGTGGAACTAGACCAAGCATGATTTTCATGTATTTTAATCCCCTGAATCTGAATCTGAAGTTTATTTGGACCATATAAGTAAATTGCAAAAAAATCCTTGAAAATTGCAAAATATTGCGATTATGTTAATGAAAACAATTTTGTAGATCCGGATCGAGTAGGTTTTGTATGTATGATCTACTGACTCCGAATCTGAAGTTTACTTGGACCATCTAAGTAAATCGTAAAAAACGAACAAATTGCAAAAATTGCTGTTATAAAAATAGAAAAAAATTTATTAAACTCGATTAAATACGTTTCTCGTATTTCTGATGCATGAAATACAAGATGAAAATATGAAATTGTAAAAAATTTTATAAAAACAGAATGGAAAAAACGGTTTTCATGGATATTAAACAGTTTTTCGTTTGTATCGAATTCTTTTGTCTTCAAATGGTCTACGCAGCGGGTTTCTCTTTCGTTTCCTACCCTCTCTCGGCATTTCCCTTTTTAGTGTCCAGGAAAAATCTGCCATCATGTTTATATTCCAATTTCCTTGATACCTAGTCTCCTAGTAATTTGTCAGCAATTCTTCCACTAAACTCCTGTAATTTTCACTTTTATTATTCCCCAAAAAGTTTTGAGAAGCATTTTTAAAACTTACTCAAGCTGCTCTCTCCTTCTCGTTAATTTTTCCAACAAAATTTGCGTCGTGAATTCTAATTGTAAATTTTATGTTTTCTCTATATTGGAACCAATCACGACTTTTATTATATAGATGAGAGCAAAAATACTTTGAGATTTTGCGTTTGACCTTCGGAAGCATGATCACTTGCGCCTGCGACCAGGGCACCTTCACGTGGTGACGGTGGGCAACAGAACCACCTGGCAGAGTCCCTGGGTTACCGGCGTGATTGCCGTCATGGCAGGTACAAATCATAAGTACTTTACGATGCAGGGATTCGGAAACTTAGTATCGGCGTCTGGTCAGTGTGAGAGAGCAGGCCCGCAGGCGCAGTCATCAAGTGACTGCAGCTCTTCGGCAGTGAGAAACTTGTCTACTGGAGAGTATACTATTACAAGAAGTAATTTACATCTATGTACTAAAAATCCTGATTCATTTTGTTACGTTTGCTGGGAATTTGAATTGACAAAATACCGTAGACCGTTATCCGATAAATGAGGACTGCTTTTGTATCCAAATTGCAAATTTGGATTCGGCCTGGGTCCCACATTTTTTTTGTGGTCGATGTAACGAAATGTTACACGATATTTCAAACGACTTATACGGCGTATTCAGGGTATTAAAATATTGGAATTAATTTTAAAGGATTCATAAGAGATGGCGTAACTAACACTAAATCGCATCAGATCAACCTGTGACTATATTCATGTGAAAGCCTACTTCATAAGCTTCAATTTTCAGTATGTGTAATTCCAGCTGAAGTCCATCGTACGCTTTGTGAGTCTTATGGGGACTATGCTCCATCGATTTCAATATGTGAGTACTGGTTTCGTCGGTTTAAAAGTGGTGATTTTGATACGAAGGACAAAGAACGTCCGGGCCAGCCCAAAAAGTTTGAAGATGAAGAATTGAAAGCATTACTCGACGAAGATACGGGTCAAACCCTTCAAGAATTGTCAGTATCATTGGGAGTTGACTTGTCAATAGTTGGCAAACGCCTCAAGGCCATGGGAATGATTCAAAAGCAAGGAAATTGGGTGCCGTACGAATTGAAGCCAAGAGACGTCGAAAGGAGATTTTTCCCTTGCGAACAGCTGCTTCAACGCCATAATCGGAAGAGTTTTTTGAATCTTATTGTTACTGGCGATGAAAAGTGGATCCATTACGACATCCCAAAGCGAAAAAATCATGGGGAGCACCCGGCCATGCATCAACTTCGACGGCCAAGCCGAATATTCATGGTGCCAAGCTCATGCTCTGTATTTGGTTTAATCAGAAGGGTGGTGTTGTGTACTATGAACTGCTGCAACCAAACCAAAACATCACTGGTGAACGTTACCAAAAACAATCGATGCAGTTGAGCAGAGCATTGAAGCAAAAACGGCCGGAATATGCCAAAAGACACGACAAGTTGGTTTTTTAACATGACAACGCTCGGCCACATGTTGCAAGATCCGTCAAGGAAACGTTGGAGGCGTTGAATTGGATACAGATTCGGATTCAGCGGGTCGAAATACATGTCATTAGGTAGGTGGCGTAAAATGTAGAAAGGCCTTTTATTTTGTGTGCCCGTGTAATCGATGTTGTATTAAAAACTTTGAGAATTATTTGTTGTTTTTTTGTTTTTCACTTTATTTCTCTAAATTTCACATTTCTCTATACTGTTTCCACTTCTCATATACAATATTTTTAAGCGTTTATAATACATCATTAGATATGTAGATACGTATCTATATATGTTTATTATTGTATTTAAACAATTGAATAACTCTAAAATATACAACAATTATATAATATAGTTTAATATTTTGTTCTAATCATAACAGCAACCACCTATAAAATTATGAAAAATTATATATGTAAATAAATAAAACGTGATTATACGCGAAATAGATATTTACAATTGTTTTTTGTTCGAATAAAATTATGTAAAATGTTTGAATAAAATAAATAAATAAATGCTTATGTAATTACTAGTAAAATTTTGTATACTATACTATGTTGGGGTATATCAATGCACTTAAATTTGGCTAATGAGAGTTTCTAGGATAAACAACATTTGTATCGTTATGAAATTAACGTAAATGTAGCGTATATTTACAAAACTTGTGTGGATTTGTCTGTTAAAAAAAAAAAAAATACTATAGTTTGCGGAAAACAAATGCACAGTACTACATAGTTTGGAGATTTAATACTATAACATAGCCTAAAGCTATTTGTTTATTATTAAAAAATATATGTATATATATTATTTTGCAACGTAGCGAAGAGAATCGAGTGGCAGATTTATGCACAAATGCTCGTGGCTTCTCTCCGCTGCACTGGGATTGTCTACTTAAGAACGGTTGGGTTTTCCTTCATTCATTTTGTTAGTTTAATAATAATAGTACGAAATAATAACGCTCAGCGTTTTTAATCATTAACGGCGACGGAGGACTGCGTCCGTTGTTGCTGCGCTTGATAACAATTGATATTAAAAGAAATGCGTCGCAGCACATCTACCATACGATTGGGCAACTTCCAAAGTTGATGACGTAATGTGGCTGATTCTGCTGCTGCTGTTGCTACTGGTTGTTGTATAGATGCCGCATACGGCTGTTCCTGTGATTCCTGTTGTGGTTGTGCTTGTACTGCAGGCGGGACGTTATGCACATCCTGCAGAACATGTACAACGGCATCACCACCATCCGGCAGCTCTTCATATGCGTGTACTCGCGGGGGCTCTCGGTTCGCAGCACGATAAGCACGTGCAGTTGCCAGCACAGACCCGAAGCGCATGGCATTGAGCTAGGTGCATGAGTATAATTGCTCATCATCGAATGGCTTGACGCGCAGCTTTTGTTTATAGTGATATTCCTTACAATAGGATTTTAGACGTGTCGGTAGTTCCAATTGATTAATACCGTCATAGCTGGTATTCGAAACGATTGTTGCACGACAAAGCTGATGTAATGAGAAAGGATTCTTGCGATGCAGCGGTACGGTGAGCATTGGCTCGAAGAACATTACGCACGATGGATCCTTGTAATGCTCCAGTAAACCGGTGACTGTGGGCGCAGTAAAAACGCACGGATCGTGACAATCGAAACTGTAAAATAAAAGAAAAGATTATTAGTATATATGTATATTTTCGTCAGATATTATGTTTAATAAGAAAGAACACTGCAGTCCAGTGTGCTCGACTTAATATTTTTCGACCATAGATTATATTCTTTAGTGGTTGGATCTGAAGACGTAATCAAAAATAAAAAGAGAGCATTCACACGAAATTTCAAATCGTCTTGTAAAACATATTCATGGGTGGCGGGTTTGTATAGGGCCACCCTCAAAAAGTGGACGGAACACGCCCATTAGTATATGTGTGTGAAGCGTCCATCAATAAGAATCCACCATATCAAATTTCAAGCTGATATTGACTTAAAAAATGTTCTCATACAAAAAATGGTTGGTATAAAAATCTTTATACAAAAACCCAAAATAGGCGGCAGAATTGCACGGAACTACCCCTTAAAGGGATCCGATCTTAGTCTCTATGTAATTTTTCTGAACTTTGGAATAGAAACTCTAATTAAGAACAGAAATATAAAAAAAAATCATACTTCCCTTAAAAAATGGAAGTTTGTATGAACATGTAAACCCCTCTTAAAGTGGGTTTGGTATGTTCATTTAGTTATCTGAAAAGGTAAAAGGTGAGGCTAAATATTTAAACTTGAAATTTCTACCTCTTATATTGACCGAGATCTGTACAGACGGACGGACGTACATGTCTATATCAATTCGTTTTCCGATATATACTGTTCGAGAATATATAGATATACCTTATAGGATATAAAAATTACTACGCACCTAAATTTATGTCCACTCTGTTCAATGCGCGCATGCAGTGAACGTTCATACTTGCGGAATGTCACCGAAAATAAGAACTCCTCCTGTGCCGAATCGCGTAGCAGAAATGTGCCCTCCGGCATACCTTCGAGCAAACGTTCCGCCTCATAACGATCCATTTTACCCCAATAGAAACTGGAATTGGTGATGCGCTCCAAATCGGGTACCAAATAATGCACAAAATCGATTTGTGAATGAACAATTGGAACACGTGGTTGATTGCAACGCAACAGCGCATTGCCCATACCGACTGTTGCTGTTTGCTGCTGTTGTATACGTTGTCGCTGTGTTTCATTTGTGTTAGCCACGGAAGAAACTGGTGCCACCAATTCTGCTGTCATTAAACGTATAGCAGCCGGCGCAGCTACAATACCACCATGCGCTGCATCACTGATACGGCCTATCGTTACCACTGGTGCACTATTTGTTCTTGCACACTGTTCCACAACAAACTGTGGTGTACTTATTTGTATGATGACATCGCTAACATTACCGCTGCCGGGTGCCCATATTGACAATTGGTTTTGTGCCTCTGAGGATGTGCTAGCCACATCCGCATTGTTGTGCGACACTGTACGACGACTTGTGCTCGGAATTTGCGCAATGGAATTACGTTTACTTCGGTTTGATTGATGATGCTGTTGTTTCGGTGTACGCTTCTGATTGTGTAGATTGCTAGACGCATCCATGGAAGAGGAGGATGACGATGATGTTGATGATGATGTAGAGGAAATAGCTGGTGACATTGCGGAGAAAAAACGTGCAGGTATTGAACGTCGATGATCACAACTGGCTGCACGGGAATGTGTTTTACGTTCCGATTTCGATGAGTCCTTTGTGCTGCCAGAATTTCTAAGCGGAGCACTTGAGTTCTCCAGCATAAGCAAGCCGCGAATCGCATCACGGAATTTGCATTTGGTGCAACGTCGTTTGCTGCCCGTCGTGGTTGATGTCGTTTTGGATGATTTGCTACTATGACAACAGCTATTGTTGAGCGTAACTTTAAGTAGAAGAAATATAATAAATTAAATTAAATTAGATCAATTTCTAGGGCATAGAATTTGGCCACCGCCGTTTCTTCGAAAATTGAGGCTTTATTATTGTCAATTGTTAGTCACTCCTTTTTTCCATCTTTCTGCCCGGTGGTCCTGCACCGAGGGAAATTCCGTGCCCGGGACTAAAAAATAGGGCCCCTATTTTTACATAATAACTGCTTTACACTCATGTAAAATCCGATCCCATTGCTCCCGGATCCCTAAAAAAAGCCCAGAAACAAGATAGTTCACCCTCCTCAACCTTTAATGTCGTTTGAGCAGGTACACTCATACATTTTTATCAGTTTCAAATCGTATGTCACCCAATATGCTTGCTTCTGGATAATTAACAGTACTTTGAGGCGTTTTGAAATTGTTTGTTGAGTCACTCATAATGATCTTTCCAACTCTTCTTGACTTTGACACGAATCATCATTAAGCAATGCCTCAAGTACTTCATCTTCTTGAAAATCACCACTCTTAAAGATTTGAAACCACTCACGACACGTTCTTTCACTCATAACATCCTCACCGTAAGTGTCTGAGAGCATTCGATCAGTCTCACTTTCAGATTTCTTCATATTAAAGAAATGAATTAACACCACCTACAAGTGACGAGAACTTATCTCATAAACTGACATTTTTCACGAATCACGAATAACTTGATGTAAACACAAATCGACGACTGGTGTTATAGTATTATTATGCTTACAAGATTCACAAAGGTACTACGCGCTGTATATAATCTCCACTTGGTAAAACTTTCGAAACAGAATAATTTGTTAACTTGGAATTGATACTATGAAATTCATATTCTCAAGGTCTGGTAAATTCAAATTGCGATATTTTTCTAAAACTGATACACGGACCATTTTAACCAAACCGATTACGATCAATTTATTTGGATTCGAAAACCGTAGCACAGGGGGAATGTATTTATTTCGAGTACTACACAACGCTAATGCCATCAATAGGAAAACGGGCGGAGCAAAGTTGTACTAATTAATTAAATTAAGAAATTCAAATCGTTTTCTAAACTAAATATGTACGTATGTATACACACCTTCTGATTTCGGGTACGTTGTAGCAGCTGCTACGGCCGCAACGGCGGCAGTGTGTTCCTGTTTTCTATTCGACCACATTTCATCGACTGTTGGCTGCTCGAGCACTTCACAATACTCAACGGCTGATTCGCTGCCGCTGCTACGATCTCTCAGTAAATGCTCATCGCAGTCAACGTCGGCGTCGTCATCATCATCATCGTCTTTCAGTTGAAGCGCATTCATGCGCGGCGTATTCATCCATGACGTTGCTAAATTTGTACCCGTCGTCGTCGCTGCCGCCACATTTGCGCTTCCATTTAAATTGTTGTTATTCATAATAAACGCCGCCGCCGTCGTCGACGAATTCAATTCCGCAGTTATATGCGGCGCTTCCGAGGAAGAACTGCCCGCCATTCTTTGCCTCGCTCCCGTCAACAACGTGCCACCATTATTCTCATGAGTATTTAATGTTATTAGATTGATTATTTGTTGTTCCCCGGCTATGGAATTTGCATTCGTCAAATCATCATTCGATGCCACTAGCGCTGCATCATTCTCCACAGACTCCACATCACCATTGCCATTCTCCATTTTGGCCAATTTGATTTTGATAATGATTTGTCTACCGCCTGCGGTACAATTATTGACCGAATTTAGGCTACCGCTTTGACTGCTGCTGCTGCTCCGTGCAGTCTCCTCTATTTTTAGATTTATTGTACCGGTACCCGGCGGTATGCTGATTGCAGACGCTGTCTCGTTATTGGTGGGAATTTGGCTGCCTACACCGGTGGTGGCGGAGGTGGAGGCGTATGAAGTTTTGTTGCTAAACTTTTGGCTTCGTCTGTTGCTGCTGGGCGTTGGTGACAATGTGGAACTGACGACGATTGCGTTGGAGTTGGCAACAGTTTGTTTGCTAAAATGGTGCCCCATCGGAAGTACTTATATGCTTCAATTAATTGTACTTCCCAAACTTTAGGCTTGTTTTATCTGTAAAAAAAAATAACAGAAAACAGACAAAACGAGTTAATTTGTGAAATTAGTCATGCGAATTCGTATGAAGTTGTTTTACTTCGAAAGCGTAATAACAATGAAGATAATAAAAAGAATTCACTGCTATTTGTCATCCGCTGACCTACAGCAATGTATACGCGCAGTGCTCCAAAGACACGCCCACGTTTAAATCTATTTAACCGCAATGTCTGTTTGTCTGAATCGTACGATGGCCTTTTTTGCACCAGTATGGAGCACTTACAGTGACTCCGGTCAACGACTAATTAAAAGCAAGTGCATGTATTTTTCTTTTGCTACTTTATCAATTATATTTCATCATCATCAACATTATAGAGCGGTATACCACTACTCCCACGTAAATTATTCTCATAAACTGGGAACAGTGGGTTAGAGTATCAAATTTTCTCGACATAATAGATTTTTCTTATTAGAATACAAAAACAATTTAATGCACAATTCAAATGGATAAAATTCTATAACATAATCAGAAAAAATAACTGCAATAACTAAACTGACCTTATTTTAAAATTCTTGGCCAAAATCCGATGATTTGCTCTTAGGAGTCTCAATTGGGATGCCGAAATAAATCTTCCACCCTATCTTGACAGGTTAAAATTAATTGATCTCCCAACCCTCTTATCACTCCGTTCTATGCTCTCTGTTGCTTTTTTCATAAAATTCTTATTAGGAAGTGTCCGCAACTTCCCTCTTCTAGTTGTAAGTTAGATTAGTTAATGTACTCAATTAAAATTTTTAAAAATTTTTTTTGTATGAAAAACTTTTTTGTTAAAGTCAATATTAGGTTGAAATGCAAGTTAGTGGACAGCCTCTTTCCCGCCCACTTTCTAAGGTACTCCTATACAAACCCACAGTTCACTTTTATGCATTTGTATGATTTAAAATTTCATGTGGATAGTATTAGAGCTTCGACTTAACCGAAGTTAACGGTTTCCTTGTTTTTGCTTTGTTTAATTTTATAAATCTTAATCAAAAGATTGCCGAATATTTGCTTGGTTGAATTATGTCGTGAAATGTGTTAGTCTAAACCACTGTGCGGCGTATGTACTATTATACTCATATAATTTCTTGCATACTTGCGTTGTGATGTTCAATTTATTTTTAGTTAAAATTAAAAATAAAAGCACTGGAATCACAATAAAACAGAATAGCGTCTATGATTTAAATAGAACAATTCCCACGAATTATTGCTGCATGAATGAGTACTTTGCTTGGAAATGCGCTGTTTCATTGAGGCAAAAGCACACAAATGAACCAGGTACATACATATATGTATGATCATATTACACAAACTGGAAATGTGACTTAAGTTTTGTTTATATTGTAGTTTTTTATGTATGTATATACAGCAGAACAAGTGCTTATTGATGATAACTGCACCGCATGTCACCTCGCCACACAAAGCAGCACAGACGGACGGACGGCCGGAGAAGCTCGATTGCAAGGAAGTGGTGGTGTTTTCAAAAATCAATGACACTAACTGACGAGACGATAACAAACACACACCATGAATAAATGAATGAACAGCCAGAAACAGCAATGACAGCAGTGTAAACTGAAACGTTTTATTTGACATACATAGTTTATTTTGTTGCTTTTAATAAAATAAACAATCAAACCATTGCAAATGGCTTAAAAGTTATGAATTAAAATTTTTCTTTAATATACGTATGTATGTACGACAACTGCTGCAAGCTTACATATCTAAGCTTTTACGGCAAATTTACGCTGCGGATATTTGGAGCGTTTACGATGCTCCTTGATCGTCATGCGATTGGCGAACCGCTCCGGCAGCGCTTTGCGCATGGCACGTGTCCGCTTGCTACGCAAATCCAGCGGCTTGTAACGCTGGTTGATGAACACCTTACGCAAGTTCTCCTTCTGCTTTTGATGCATCACAATGTAGACGCGTGCAATGGCCTTACGCAGTACACGTATTTTGGACAACTTGGATGCTGCTCCGCCGGTCACCTTGGCCACGCGTAAATCGTGCAACTCATTCTTCAGCATCTCAAGTTGACGCAAGAGATCCTTCTTATCGCGTTGACGCAAATCGGAACACTTTGCTTTGACCATGTTGTACTACGTGCGCACGAGAAAGGTTAAAAAGTAGCTACGGAAGCGGAAGGATGCATTTTTTTTTTCCTTTTTGATAGTCAGACAATAATGGCGTTGATGCAGTGTTGTAAAGAACACAATAAGCAAAAAAAAAGTGTTGCAGGGTGCTTCAAATTTGCGCGCAATTTTTAAAAATTGCGATTAATTTAAATTCGGACGTCGGACGCACGTTTGGTGCTGTCTTGAATACGCTGTAGAATAAACGAAGGAGGATCAAGAGTTTTTACATTACATTTTTCGATTTGAGGATTTGTTTTAAGAATTATAACCTCCAGTCTTTTTTTTTCAAGAGCTTCTGCTATTATCGCAACAAAATTTTTTACACTAATTTTAAAACATTTACACATAGAGTAAAAGGGTATATCAAGCTTGTAGAAATTTATGTAACAGGCAAAAGGGGGCGTGACGGACTCTATTATTTATTATTATATATTCTTGATCAGTCTTGATCAGCATCGAAAGGCAGGTCGATATAGTTTTGTCCGTCAGACCATTCGTCCGGCCATTTTTTTGAACGAACAGATCTCGGAGACTATAAAAGATAGGGTTTGAATATTTAAACTGTCCTTTTTCACTTCAGTTAATTAGTATTATTACGTTATATAATATACCACATAGATCTAGATCGGTCTACCATAAGGGGTAGCCCCCGTATAGACTTGCCTTCCATTTTGTAATTTTACTATGGAGTCTTTCTTTTTCTCAGATCAGACCAGTCTTACATACTTTAACATATTTCGACTTAGAGTTAATAAATTTAGTTAAGTAAAACACAAAAATCAATGGTAATTAAAATATCTATCAATCAGTATATATCAATCAATCGGTAGTTAAGGAGCAATATAAAGAAATATAGCGATAAAGTAAAATTTTTCTGTCAAAATTTAAATCGAAAATTCATTAAATCGACGACAAAACAGTAAAAAAAAAAAATGCTTAAGTTTTAATTTTTTTACGCTAAGAAGTTACTTTTACAAAGAAAACAAGCTACTGGTGAAGAAAATTCATAGATAACTTCAGTCTAATATAATGGTCAAGACTAAAAAAACAGTATAAACTCCAATTTCCACTCAATTGCCCGTAACTTCGTTATCTTTTTCATGGATTTCCTTCAAATGTAGTTTGTTCTCATCGCATGTTTTCTTGAATTTATCTCATGTCGCTATATTTAATGACATAAAAGGAGCAGTTCAATTAAATCAACAAAACTCAGACAGACTACTGTTCAGTGCGGGATGAAGTCGTTTGCATATTACAAATACACATACTAACGAAGATGGAAAGCTTCGAGTGTGTCGACCTATTTGAGGATTTCTAAAAATAAAGAAGCTGATGCAATAGTAAGATAATAGCCCATTTATATACAATGCAGTGAATTAAAAAGGAACTAGCAAAAATAACCAGCTGTGCCGAAAAGGTTTTCACTTTAAAGTCGCAAGCAAGTCGCTAGCAAACTGAACTAGTGAACAGTTGATTTTGTTTAACTGTCAAACTTTTTCTTGGAACAATGAAATAAATATTTGAAAATAAATATTAAATAATAATGTATAAATTGGTGCAATATGATATGCCTATTAACAAGCAGCACAAAGAAATGATGGAAGTGCGTCCGAGTGTGTGGGCAAAGACGATAATGAGCTGTTCTGTCCAGCATGCAGTTATTTAATAAACTTATAATGTTCCAAACTATCATTTCCCACAAATTTGCCAATGAAACCAGGCTATTTCACGATTTTTCAATGCAGCCATGTAAAAAATCTCGCCACTATGATAGTGACCTGCCACTAGAGCTAATTATTTAAACTCAACTGACAACTATGCAGTGTAGTCGGTTTGTGATCTGCCACTACGAATTTTTGATACTTTTTTTTTAACATGGTAAATACGACGAATAGAACAGTGAGTACAGAAAAATATTCACCGAAAAGTAGAAGTTCTGCGTAGCAATGTGTAGTACATGAAAAATAATAGGCTATATTGTTTTCTTGAGTTTTAGAATCAAACATAGTGGCAGCTTGATTGTACTTTTGCCAACCATCGTTGGGTGCAGATTTGGGCGAGACAGTACAGAAAATCGTTACCAAGCGACAATTTTAATTTTCCATTCCCTTTAAATAATAGCATTTGTGCCAAATAAGTGTACAAACTTCCGGGAAATACCACAACTCAAATGGAATTGAAACATTTATACAATTTTTAACAAGAATAAATTATATCAGAATAAATTATTATACACAAACGGTAGTTATGCCGCTTTTATATATTTATAAGCAATTGCAAGCACGCTGACTTCGAGGAATTGCTTAAATAGTATATAGCATCAATATTTCAATACACAGTTCGGTATTAGTACTTTTATAAGTGCAAACATAATATACACATACAATCATCATCAAACATAAATAATTACTTAAGACCACAATTATATTCAGTGTAACTGTAAAGCTATATACATACATACCTCACAACACAACGCAAAACTATGTTTGAATTTAAATGAATCACAATCAAATGAAAGGGAACTCCTGCTTCTAAATGAGTTCTGTTAAAGCAAGTATAACCGGGAGGAATACGACGCTTTCGGAATGGGACTACTACAAGCTGATAAAGTACATTAGCAGTAGAAAAACTTGAAACGAGGGGAAATATATTTTAAATAAAATAATAAAAGAAAAGAAAACAACCACAGCACGTGCTCCAAAGTATAATGTCTAAAAATAATAATATCGCATGAGTCATGAGTAATACTGTAGATACACGATCCGATCCGGTTAGAAGTTACTTTGTACACGTACAAATATAGAAAGGTAGGCGGGCATGACAATAGAGCAGCAAGCTTAGACAAATATTTGATAAACGTACATACTTCATTTTTGTCTACAAGCAACAACAACAACAACAACAAAAATCGGTAAATACTTTAAAATTACTTCGATGATGAAATTCTACAACATGACACGAATATTTGCGGATCGATTTCGAACGAAATTATCAACGATGAAAGTGAGTTAATACAAAAGGCGCGAGGTAGTCATCCGTTGTCAGCGAAACCGTCTCAGTTGGAGTGAAATGAGTCATGGGACTCCAAAAAACGAAACGAACAAAAAAAGACAGTGTGAAAAGAAGAACCTTAGGTAGCATGACTAGCTCGCTAACTGACGCTTCTGACCGATTTCGAGATGGATTTATGACTACTACTATTAACTAAGACAGTGGCGTGACTAAATAAACTTTAAGCATTCGAGGAAACCACTTAACATCTACTAAAAACAAATAATTATCGTTAATAATCGAAATGTTGGAGTATATGATATACAGTATAGTTAGATAGATATTGAAATTTGTGGTTCTTTTGTTTATTAAAAACTTAAGTTGAAGCAGAAAATTGTAAAATGAACATTTTCTTTGCATTGTTGATTGCATTTTTAGAAGTTAGATACAGTAAATCGATTGAAATAATATTTCTTTAGAATCTATATAAGAAAAAAGTGAGCAACGCTGAACAGTTATGTGCAAAGCACGTTATGTGCCCTCTCTTTTCCTCTCTCTTCTCATCAACATTTTTAAAAGCTTTTATTTAATTTTATTACGTATATTTAATTGTTTTAAATACTGTGAATTACAATCTTACACTTAAAACTCAATAGCACTTATAATTCACATATAGTTTTTACATATTCTTTCACTGATTTATTACTGTTCTGTCGTTTGATAACGATTTTCTATGTTTACTACTCAATGCATAGCGGTTTGCAATACTCGAATACGTATACAGAATCTGTTTTACAGACAAAATCTCAATAATTATTAGAAACTGTTGTACCTTACCTTTAGCAAATGGCAGCGCCAATTTTGGTATTTTTCTATGCATTTGGTATTTTTTTGGGCATTTGATATATTTTGTGATAACACTGAGACTGAACAACTGATAGTTCTCAAAGAAGGAAAAATAATCGCAGTTCGAAATAAACAAAACAAAGTCTCAAACAGCTGACTGTGCAGAGTTGCAACACTTTATTTTGCACAAGTGTGCGGACGTCACCGTTTGTGTTTTGTATAGTAACACTAACCATAGTGATAGTAATTAGGAACAGTGCTGCCAACTTACGAAAAAAAAAGATTTAAAATAAATCGTAAGTGCAGACTTTTAAAATACAAATTCCCGTTACTTTTTTGACTTAATGTAAACAAGATTTAAATTAAAGCTATATGACCCGACTACGATCATCTGCGCATGTTGCATGATCATTTCCAACAGATCATGGTATTTAAATATATATTTCTAAGAATATTTCGTTTAAAAATTTGAGAGAAAAGTAGCAATTTCTATGAGTGTTAAATGTAAAACGGACTACAAAAGAAACCCTTAAAATTGCAACATACATTATTACATATTATTCCTCAGCACCTATACAGTGAGTTAAAACTACCCCAACAACGCCACTGCCACTGCTACGTCGCACACAATCAGTCTGAGTACGAGTATCTGACAACCTTTGAAGTTGCTTTGCGTTCGTCGTTTTTGTGTTGCTAACCAACAAACAAACGGACAATAGCCAGACCAGGTTTTCAATTCGCGGCTGTTCCTCGTAATGGAATTTCATCAGAAAGCCAAAAGAAGATAATGATCTAATAATTTGTATGGCGGAGACATCGTATAAAGATGCCTACTACTCAGAAATGTGTGAAGAAGAGTACGAGTACAGACAGACAAATAAACGGCGTCGTATCGGCTTGGCTTTGCATGGTTGGATGTTTTTGATGATGATGATTTGTTTGTATTACCGGGAAATGGCACAAAAAATTCAGAAAACGGAGTAAGGGCTGGTTAAATCTAAAGAAAATAAGTCACTCACTCACTCACTCACTTAAAGTACCTTGTGAAATGAAACCTTGTACAATTGTTATTTTTTTTTTTATTTCCATCTTATTTTTTTTTTAATGTTTGTGCATGAATGAGCTCTAGAGAGTTAGGTGGAAATAAACAGCAATCAAAAAGCGGCTTGAAGTAGTAATATATATTGTAAATAAAAGTAGTAGTTGAGCAAATATCAAGCGAACGAATGGATGGAGTGTAGAGTCCAATGGCCGTAGGATTTTTACTGTGAATTCAATTACGATTTCATTATTTTGCATTTACTCGGAATTCGCAAATGAACTTCACTTGAAATAGACCAACAACAACAGCGAGTAATAAAGAAAAATCTGTGCAAATACAATAATGTACAATTTCGAAGCTCTGGATTTGATTTCATTGGAAAACAAAATGAGATTTATTAGTGTTTAATTTTGTTTTCTCCATGGAGACCAGCGGAGGCCCCAACCGCGGAAACACTCACACACATACACACACACACATACACACACGGACAGACATACAGACACACAAAATGAGAACGTGAAATGATTATTGATTGTGAGAAATGACGGCGTATCGAAGCGAAAATAAACAATCATTTTATATAGCAATTTAATTAGCAATTCCAGCGAATAATAATCATTAAAACACACAATATATGTAGCTATATACATATATGTATAAACATACATATATACATTGATACTTGAAGAGTATTGTAGTTCATGACTGATATGAAACGCCCACACATACTCGTAGATACATATTGCTAAAAGATATTTACGTAGTTAATAGGTACATATATAGAGTGTGTAGACCATACGACGCGCTAAGACCTTGAAAGTTTTAATTTTTGCAAATCCTTTGTTTATATTGTAAGTATTAAAATATTTTTACAATTTTCATGAAGTTTAAAAGGCTTGTAAGCGGGATATGCTGGATTTGTTGAAATAATAAAACGTTACGTCCGACTGTAATTCCGCCGTCTGAGAGAAAAATTCACAGACTTCACACAGAGCAACACAACTTGTGTTACAAGTTTATATTTAATTTCCTAACTCGCAACTCAGCTTAATTTATTTTTCTAAATTTGTTGTAAATTTACTAATAAACTATTCGGTGGTACCACAGAAAACTCTTTCGCCTCATAATCTTCAAATATCATTCATAAAACTAAATACTATGAATGCAATTTGAAGATTTTGAGGCAAAAGAAATTTTTCTTTCACCACCGATAGTGATATTTAGTAGCATGCAGAGCCTTGCATAAATGTATTCGTTTCATAAATCGTATGCATTCATAGAACGCTCAAAAATGTGTACATACTCTTTCGCTCGCACAAATAACACTATTTTACAAAATTGGGTCCCATCTCGAGAGCTGGTTTCTCATAGACTTTTTTTTAAATTAAAGTACATATTTATAAGGTCGTGTAAATCTGCAAAATTGCAAGAAAAATGTTGCGCAATCAACCACAATTTCCCCTTAAAAATCATTGACCAATAAATTCTTTGCATCAGGGCAAAAACAGTGTTGCAGAATATTTGGCAAGTGACTAATTTTGGTATTTTTTTTTTGCATTTTGGAATTTTTTATATGGTAACAAGAACTTCTCGTCGATGGCGTCATATCTGCAAATTTGAAAATCAAAATGCAAAATAGGCAGTTCTCATACCCTCACTTCTATTTTTTCCTGAGTAGTTTTATTCACTTTATACTCCAATAATTTGTTTTAATACTTTCTCGTATTATTTTCTCCAAAAAAAGGTAATAGCAGTTTGAAACAAATAAACAAACCGAAATTTCAAAAAGCGGATTGTGCAAAGTTGCACCACTTTATTTTGCAGAAGTGTGCTCACGACACCGTTTGTGCAGTTGTGTACTACTTTATTGTTGTAAGACTTTGTGAATACCTTAATAGACCAAATAATTTCTTTGCAGTGCTGCAAAAAACCCTGCAAACTTACCAAGTGAACAGCTGATAATTCACAAAGAATAAAAAGTAATAGCAGTTCAAAACAAACAATGTATGATTTTTTAGTACGTTTTGCACGAATATATTCGAAGGCATTCATAATTTCGAATCACTCGTGCAAGGCTCTATTAGCTTATTTTGTAATAAACATAGTCTGTAGAAAACTAAATTATAGGCGAATTAAGGCTTAATATTGTATGTAGATTATAATATAGTCAAGCATCTCGACTATAGCTCTTACTTATAATACAAATGTTACAGAGCTTCTAATTAATTAAAGTAGACATTGGAGATCTCCTAAAATCTATACATTTCAAAACAGCTCGACGTTATGAGTAAAGAGTAGAAAATTATACTTAATTAGTTTACTTTGCTTTAACGTTCAATTTGTATATGCGTGTAAAGCGTATTAAAGCTGCGGTTTTACCGAACTTAATATTATGCAATTGTTTTTTTTTCGAAACTTTTGCGCCTTACGCTGCTGTTATCAAATTTAAAACGAATTTAGCGGCCACAATTGTTCTTATCACGTTGTCCATTTAAGGTAATATATACTTCAACTAAGACAAAAGCCCAAGAAAAAAAAAAACAAAAAAACTAAATAAAAACAGTTCAAAAGCTTTGTTTTATATATGATATGGATTTATAAATTTGCTAACTACGCCCTCTGTCTGGCCACAAAGTTGACGTATTCTTGGAATTCAACAGAACACTTATTGGGTCTTTGATGATTCTCTGATAAAGCACAGAGAGGCAACCGTGTGCACGTACCGTACATATGTACTATATGAGCATGTGCGCCTTAAAGTGATTCCTGGAAATTGTGCAATTTGTGTACGGGTATATGTAACTTTTTTCGTTCTCACTATATACGACAGCTAAAAAAGTATTTAGAGGAAATTGTTATATGATTATTAAGTCATTACTTCGCCATTATAAACTGCTTATAGTTATTTATGATTATAAAGCCAATTTTGTTACTTAAAATCGGTAAACTTTTGCAGCACTTTGGACTTAACACTGCTTAAATACGTGGAAATGGAGGTAATTAGAACAATGTAAACCACCGCAGTTCGGCAGAGAAGGCATGATAGAATAAAATATTGTCGGAATGCCGGCAAACTAAGTGATTAAGTGACTATTGATAATGTATGCAGATTTTCCATATATAAATAATCGCTGATAGTGTTCAAGTTCTGATGGTGGGATCCATGCAAAAAATTTCATTAAACTCTTAATATACATGACAAATAGGCGAATAATTTTATACCACGTACCCCTGAAATTATATAAATACGGTCAAGATCTGATGATGGAATCCATGATAAAATAAAAGAAACCTTCAATTATTATAAGCATATATGAGAAAATCATCAAACTCTTAAATTTGCATAACAAATCTGCGAATAAACTTAAAACCACACCAACCGAAATCAATGATTGTTTTTATGTTGTACGGGAGATACTTCAGGTTTAGTTTCATATAACATAAAAATGGGCAGTATGTGTTTTTTATGATGGGATCCACGAAAAAATATAAGAACTCTTCAATTATTATGACCACATAAACGAATACATGAGAAAATCATATAACTCTTAATTTTGCATAAGCATGTGTATGACCAAATGAGCGAATTTGGAACGATTTTTTATTCGCTGGTGAACACTTCTTATTAACTGCTTTAATAGTCTTAGATGACTTGAAAGCGAGTTTTTGAAATCATTTTTGTATGGCGATAAACAATTGAACTGCTTTTTGATGTTTTATCAAAAATTTGAACATCATTACTGGTTAGGGTCGGTTACAATGGCAGCAGTCTGTCTTGCTGCCCAATAAGATTTAAAAACTGTTTTCAAAACAATCCGTCTGACACTCAATCGCACATGCTGAGATATTGGTGATTTCTAGATGGGGCAGATCAACTAGGGACTTTTAGTCTAGTAGATATTAGTTATAGTTATCATATCTATGTTCCTTTAGGTGTTGGTCAGAGATATATGATTATATTACTTAATTTAACTACAACTAAAATTGTATCAGTATTTTTTACTGTTTATAGATTAGGTAGCAGTTGGCTGTACTAAAAGCTGATTTTGAAAAAAAAGAAGGAAAATTTAACCGATTTACGAACAACTCGTTTTATGATAACATTCGAAAAAAATTTAACAGTTATGCCGACCGGATCAGTAAAAGCTCTCTATACAGACCAAGATATTTTATTGATAACTAATTATGGTTATATCTATTTAGTGGTTTTAAAACCTTAGGACTATCATCTGTATTCTGTCAAATATGTATGTTATACTAGCTTCATTTTGATGATTTATTGACTGACATTTACTATAATATATCGTTTACGTAACGCTTGTGTGGTCAATTTTTGAATAAATGTTCTTCCGCGTTAAGAACGCTAAATTTGTCGCTTTTGGGACTCTGAAAATCCGCTTTCTAAAAAAAATCACTGTGTGGTGCGCAATATGGTCTGCAGGCATCATCGGGCCATATGTTTTACGAAAACGACGCTGAGAGGATGGTTACCGCCAACATGGAGCGCAATGGTCGTTTGATAAGTGATTTTCTTTTTTTTTTTCGTCCTGAAATTGAAGAATTTGTCTTGGAAGATTTGTGATTTCAACAAGATGGCGCCACAAGTCACACAGCACGACGTATTTTGGGTTTTCACGTTTTGAGGCTTTCAAATTGTCTACGAAATCATGCGATTTGACGCAGTTTAAATTTTTTTTTTTTGTGAAACTACGCGAAAGGGCATATTTATATAGATTATCTATATAAATATGCCCTTTTAGACCACCTAAATATACAATTCGTCAAGTTATGGTCAAAATTCCGGCCAAAATGTACAAAAAAATGGTCGAAAATTATCACAAAAGGATCGACTATTGCAATATACATATATAATTCCGAGGTGACCTTTACATGATATAGTGTTTCACACAAAATAAAGGATTTACCATTAAAGTGGAATATAACAACAACAAGTATTAAAACAAAATTCAATCGTCAAACTTTATTATACAGTGTGAACAAGAATTCATTCAAATGTCCACCGCGGCCTATTGCACAAGCTGACCGTATAGCTGAATTTTCAATGATCCTGCGGCACTTTTCGGCAATGGCTGCACGTATGTTGGCATCAAGTACATCCAAAACTTAGAGACCGTTGCTGATTTAACGTAATACCAAAGAATACAATTTAAAGGTGTTAAATCAAATGATTTTGGCGCACAGTAAAGTTTCGAACATGCCTTTTTCATGAACACTTATTAAGCTTTCAAACTTTATAATGATTATTTACAATAATTTTGTATTTGTTTACATTTACTTTTGAAATCACAAAATGCATGACCCTATATGTATGTCATAGGTCATAACATACAGCGCACGACCCTTGGACTTGAAAATACACACATACATAGTACATATATTGGGCATTTGAAATGCCTTTATACTGCCAGACAGACAGCACTGCGGAATAGTTATTTCCATATAATGTGTCTAAAACATGTTTCTCTGTAATTCTACTAACAGCACATAATATGATATTCTTGTGAAATACTTGTTTTGCAGCTAACCACAGAGTCACTATGCAGAAATCTCAATTCGAAATAACTATTGAATTGTTCTAGGAAATTGATAAGGGATGAATTCGGCTGTATAAACCATATGTACTCGTATTGTGCATACATGAGTGTATTTATTTGAGATTCACGGAACAAGTTTGCAATATGAATAGATGTACTTTAAGTTTTCGTTGAAATGGAAGTCACATAACAACGTCGCACCCATTTCCTGTAATGCCTTAGCAACTGTTTAAACAATTTGTGTTAAAAATTATTAAAAATTGTAAGAAAACTTTTATCAATTAATCTAACACATAACTTAAAAATTGTGCAGTACAATAATTTGGATTACACGTATCTTTTGCACTTATGTATGTTTCTCATCTAAAAGTTTATTTATATACATACTCGTACCTGATAAAACTTGCAACTAATCTTTGTTAAAATTCAAATTTAGAAACTAATCTCTCAAATGGTGAAAATTTTTAAGATTACTTACGAGTCTATGAAAAAAAAAATGGTTTAAGCACGTAATAAAAACAGAAAAAAACCCACTCCTTCATTGATAAAATAAAAAAAAACTAAACGTTTTTTACGTAGATAGCACAATTAAAAAAAAAAATAAAAATTGTATTCTCGTTATCAGTCAAATACTGGCAAACAATGAGTTGCAAAGCTTTTTCTTCATGGTTTTCTTGGAATTTGGCGCTTTTCACATGAAAAATATTTCGAAAACACAAAACACCATATATACATACATATATAAATATTTATAATATACGATATTAGATAATACTACTCGTATATGGCCACACGAGCAGCAGCAATTAATATAAATAATACGTATGGGGTTTAAAGATAAAAAATATATTAAAAAAACGCAGACGCAACAGTTCACGGCGACAATACTCGCTAAATTATAATTAATGTAAAATAAAATGTACAAGGTATAATCTAAAAATAACCAAACTTTTAATTTAAATCATTGAACACTTAGAGCCATCTATTAAATGTTGGCAGTGCTAGAAAGGTACATTTTTATACCATTCACACATAGAGTGAAATGGTATTATCAGTTTGTCTGAAAGTTTGTAACGCATTAAAGGAGGCATCGTAGACCCCATAAACTATATATATATATATATATATATATATATATATATATATATATTCTTGATCAGCTCGACGAGATGAGTCGATCTAGCCATATCCGTCTGTTTGTTTGTCTGTCCGTCAGTATGTTGTTGCGCATTTTTTTGGGTACCAATTTTTATGCTATCCAGTTGAAATTTTGCACATAAACATCTTTTTATTGCACTTTAATAGAGTATCAAGATTGACTCGCCACGCCCACTTTTTGGAGTAGCCTCCATATAAACCCACCGCCCACTCTTGACTTTTTGTATGAAAAACATTTTTATTGTAGTCAATATCAACTTAATAATTGATATGGTAACTTTTAGTGGTCGGATGCTTGACATATACATTAAAGGGTGGGACCCGTCCACTGTTTGGGGTAGCCCCCATACAAACCAACTGTCCATTTTTGACTTTTTGTATGAAAACTTCTTTATTAGAGTCAATATTAGGTTCAAATGCGATATGGTGCCTTTTTATAGACAGCCGTTTAACATACATAGGTTAATGGGCGTGGCCCCCACTTTTTGAGGTAGTCCCATATAAACCCACAGCTCACTTTTATGCACTTGTATGGAAGAAGTCAACATCAACTTGAAATTCGATACCGCGGCATCTTACACATCTACCACATCGCTTCATATACATCCACTTTTATGTTTTACAATACTATTTAAAATTTCGCGTAAATAGTACTAGAGAGTTTACGTTTTTTCTTGTTCTTCTTCCGAAAGCAGCTAAGTTCATGCTAATCGTTTGACAGGTTAGAAAATGACACACGTTTTAATAACAGCAGTTTTTGTAGTTATGTCGGGAAACTTAGTAAAAAAAAATTGAGATTTAAGAGTTGTTATAAAAAAATGTATGATGATAATGGTAGGAGTCGTACACAAGTTTACATGTGGTTTACACGATTTATTTTTAAATCATGATGATTTAAATGATGATCCAAGAAAATCTGGATCATCATTTACCTGGACGATCCGAAGCATCTAATCGTGGAAAAAGTAAGTGAAAAATGCAAATTTCACTGTGAGAATGCTGCCAAAAGAATAAAATTCATCTTACTGTACAATCTACAAAATATGAACGTATGATTTGGGTAAAAGAAAGGTGTGTGATCGTTTTGTTCCACATCAATTAAATGATGATCAAAAAATCGTTCGTGTAGAGCATTGCAAAGATATCATTTCAACAGTTGAAAACGATCCAGATTTTCTTGAATCGATCATAGCTGGTGATGAAACATGGTGTATTAAATATGATCCTGAAACTAATGGAAGTCAAAGGACGAGCCAAAATCTAAAAAAATTGTGTTTTCAAAAGTCAAGAAATGTTGATAACTTTCTATGGATCCAAGGGTATTGTTTGCCAGGCATTTGTTCCAGCAGGTCAAACTGTCAATGGAGAATAGAGAGTTCTATGTGTTAGAGCCGAATATTCCAAAGCATGATATTGCACTACCTCACAAGACCAAAAAAGGCAATGAATTTTTTATGAAAAAACAGATTTGTCTCATACAAGCAGCCGTGACACAGTGAGTTTAAAAAGTCTATGGATAAATTAGTTGAGCATTCCAAACGTTGTATTAAGTTAAATGGATCGTATTTTGAATAAATATTTGCTTTGAAATATAACACCATGCTTGTTTTATTTTATAACTAAAAAGTTCGGTTATTTTTAGATCACACCGTGTATATATAAAAATAAAAAGAAAAAAACCGGTTCAAATTTATTTAACAACAAAATCAGCTCACCTTTGGTTACGCTTAACTATGTATTTGGAAATAATATTTCGTATACATGAACAATGCTGCGTTCAGCTCACATGGCCAACAACAAAAATACACACAACAATAATATCTAAAAGCAACTATAGTTACATTACAACAAATACTACAGTATGTGAATATCCGTTTAGATACAATGTACAAATTTCCCAACTTTTCAACTTTAAATATATTTTAATTAGATAATGGGTTGCCGGAAAAACGAAACGTCTATTTTAAGAAATACGGAGAATAATTTTGTTTTAGTCGGTAAAACTGTTAGTCGACAAGTTTACAAATCCAAATAAAGATAAACTAAATATGGCAAATTTCCAGTTTTACTTCTTGTCAGTTGGTTAAAAGTAGCAACACCCAATTTTATAACCTGCAAACTTCTTATTAGAAGTTTTCTTCTATATAAGGTGAACAGGCTAATGTAGCCGGAATTAAACATATTAGCACAAATGAACTATTCTCAATGATAATAAGATCTAGTAACGACTGTGCTGATACTCTATGTTTTGTACAGTGGACAGCGCTTCCAAACTCCCTACAACAGATGGTACATGGAAAAAGTAGTACCAAAAAACATCAAACACTTTCTGTGCGACTCCCTAGTACTTTATAGATGGTATAATGGTCGATTGGTCATCAAATCTAAAAAAGGTTTGAGCATTGGCCCAAATTTTAGAGTAAAGTGCTATTTTTCACCTTCCAAAAAGTTGTTTGTTTGTTTGTTTCAAACCAACTTTTTTTCTTTGGCTGATATATCAATTTGTATTTTATGATTTCTCAACTAAGAAAAGTGAATCAGAAGTCTGAAGACCCGAAAAAAGTGACAACGATTCAAATTGCTATATCTCAACGGGAGGAAAAAAATAAGAAAAAATTGAATCGGAGAAAAAATTGGCACTTTACTGTAAAATTTGGGCCAATACTCGAAATTTATTTGTTTTATTTTATATATATCCAAATAGCCAAAAATATAATTTTTAACACATTTAGTTTGAATAATCTCAAAAACTTAACTTAGTGGAGGGACTCTTCGAAAAATTGTGAAGAATATACCTTTCAATACTCAAAACCAACAGAATAGTAAGACAAGCCTGTCCTACACTCGTGCTTAATCTATTTTTGATGAGTTTCATTATTGAGAACGATCTTTATCCACTGCAACTACTAGTCACCATCATGGACAACTAAATGCGAAACACTATTTCTGCATACAAATCATTTTGTATGCTCGTGTGGCGAAAGTGTTTCCATTGGTTCTTCGCCAAGTGGTTCTCACCAACTTTAGAGAATCTTCACAGCAAGAAACAAAAAACAGCATCAAAGTTTGCATGCCTTGATACTTCCCGAATATATTGGTCCTATGATTGAGCTCGGCAGTATTGAATAAATATGTATGTCCAAGTCTTTAAACAAAATACTTAATAAGAACTGCTGCCATCTCTTTGAATAAACAATTCGCATTATTCGATCTTTTAATTTTTAATTCTTCACAATATTCTATGGAAAGTGAAGAAGTTTCGACAGATGCTTGGCAGTTTAATCTGCATTCTGCATTTTTGATGCATTGATAGCATCATCGGTATATGAAACAAGATCGAATTTTTCAACACCAACTTCATCTTCTTCGCTATTCGTATCAACATCAGTTCTGTTAAACACATCGGCATTCCAATTTTCGATTTCATCAATGGATAGAATTGAATTGGTTGTGAGTTTTGATAAAAACTATAACGTTTACTCAATTTTGTTATCGGAAAGCATCAGTTTCGGTTAGAGACATCAATTCAGCTTATGGAATCCAATGTTCTTCGTTGTAACCGAATTAGAAAACTATTCAGAAAGTTTAAGATTTTAGAAAATTACATACAAGCCAAAATTGCTTCAGTTTTCTGGAGAATTAGGATATGCATACATATATTATATCTCAAAGGGTTATTTTGGTTCAACGTCATATTTTCCTTAATACTTTACCAAAACCAATGATTAACCCATAATTTTTAATGTTAACTTCAACACTAATGTTAAAAACTAAAGATTTACTGTAAAATAGGGTGGAGCCACATACGCCTCATATATGAGTAAATCTAAATTCGTTATAACTCAGCAACTATTTGACCGATCGTTATGAAATTCATAGAGATTATTAGTATCGTTTAGGTCAAGGTTTCAAACTATCTGTCTATTGGAACAAATGGGCGGTACTAAGCTTCCCCATGCAACGAAAAGAATAATATTGACTTAAAATATGAGGGTAAATCTCTTCATTGTAAATCTCTTCACAAGTGGATGACGGTAATTTAGCTTTTCAAACAGATTACTCCCTTTCAAGCAAAGAAAATTTCGAAACAGCTTGTAATGTAGTATGCACCGTTTAAAAATTTAATAAAATACAAAAAAAAAAATTATGAAATTTACAATTTAAATTTCAACGCTCTGTTTCTATTAATGCGCCCAACGCTAAATTGCAGATATAGTACCGGTAGTATCAGTAATTTATTGCTTAATCCCATCTTTCTACGATATTTCATTTTGCACACGTTATATGGTCTATTTGAATGAACAGATACTGTACAAGAAATTTAATTAAGCACAAGAGGTCAACAATGAATTTCAAACGAAAAAATACTTAAATTAACAAAAAAGTAAAAAAACTCATTTTTTTTGCTTTTGAGTATCTCTATCTGTGTGTGTGTGTCTGTTTTGCCCACATTTCACTTTTGGCATTCACAATTTAATTCCGCTTCAATTGAAAAATTCACGCGAACAATTAAAAATGTACAACAACTACAACAAAACGAAATTTCCACTGAATCTTAACACACAAAAAAAATAAAGAAGACGAAGACGAAGAAACAAAAAAAATATATATAAAAAAAAAGATATAAAAGCGCATAAAGCAAAATACAAACAGACACACAAATACTCACATATCCATACATAACACAACACACGGATACATGAATTTGGCTTTGTTGTTGCTGTTTCTTATGCTCGCATACATTGCATAGCTCTTTCGATGCGATCACACTCTCCTCTATCTGCTATAACAACATCTGCGTGAATAGCTGTGAATTTGTATGTTTGCATGTGTTTGTGCATGTGTGTGCGCTCGTTCTTCAACATTTCATTGAATAGCACAGCACAGCACAGCTGCCGCACCGCGCTACCACCCGCCAACTTCGACACTCGGCAATCTTTTGTCTATAGGCCAGTTTTGTGTAGTATGGTATGTACATAAATATATGCGAATGTATCTGTGTGTTTTTTTTTGTTGTATTGTATTTACTCGTTTCACACTAATACTACATCGTACTCATGCCAATGCTATGCTGTGCGCTTGTTTTTATCGTTGTTGTTGCTGACTGACGGCAACAAGGGCGTCTTACTTGGAAATATCCAAAGGGGACCAGGCGCTCTTTAAGCGTTGAGTTTCTTACGAAAAATTAACATTTCATATTAATGCTTTGAGTTGTTATAATGGAGAGTTTGAAAATAATTTACTATGCTGCATCTAAATGTATCTTATGAAGCTTATACATTTTATTTTAATTAAATTAGTTCATGTCAACTTAAGTAGGCTGTTTAACTCTTATTGGTACAACTGTTTATGCACAAAATGCATGAAAAAAGGGTAAGTAAGCCCAGGCATGCTTCACTCAACTGAAAAGTATAACATAGAACACTGAAAAAACATTCAGTTGTTTCATTTTTTCCTTCAACGTGTCATATAAACAGTATCGAATATATATAAAGTATTACCTACGCTAATAAGAGAATATGTCTGCACTGTGTGTCAAAAAGCAAACAGCTGAACAACTGAAGCCAACTGTGTGCCAACTAACATATTTATTTATATTCTACATTTAATTACAATATTTGCGTTCGATTATTTGCCGCTATATACCTGCAATATGTTCCATTTGTATTTATTTTATTATCAATAAGTTCAGCATCTCACTTCTTTTGAGGATTTTGTAGTTCAATTTGGAAAAAGTTGAAAAAAAACCTATATCGCTTTTTTCCCAATATACTGCGTCGGAGGAAGAATTCTTATCTACAGTAAACCATACTTTGACTTCAGACAAAACTAAATTAGAATATCATTCTGATCGTCGGATGTAGCTTGAAACATCCATAGATTAATTTCTATAAGTACCTTAAAACACAGTCGATACATATTAAATGATACATATTAAAATGAAAACAAAGACGGTGCAGCTGAGGGATATGAATACATTACATATTTCTAGTTTATTATTCTATTTTGGAAAACGATTCGAGCGTTAATAATTGTACATACCAACGATTTGATAGTGTCTCAGAATGTGTTACTTCATTTTTCTTTTTCTTCAAATTGCTCAAGTATAATGATAGTTCAGAAGCAAATCTATTATGAGCTTTAGATACTGCTATTCCACTTTTAGATGAAATTTATCGTTTCTATTTAGTCATGTATCTAGTTCAGTGTAAATGTTTAAAATAGGTGAAATAAACTAATGAAATAAGTTTTTTTTATCAATAGGTAATAAGGTAAGAAACCATGCACTAAAGATGAAATGAGGGAGTTGGAAGTAAGATGGGATTAGATAATAAAACAAACTAGATATGATTGATTTAGTTAATGATTTCTAAGTATCAGCGATTTGAAATCACAGCCATTTTTAACTACTACTGCAATCACAGCCAAAACAAAACAAAAAAATAAATAAATATCCTTTGTTTTATTTATTTATTTCTTTTTTTCAAACCTTCAATAAACATTCAACTTTTCAAATAATTAAACTTGTTTACCTAAAATAATTGAAGAATTACTTTTCTTCATAGTCTTCTTAAATACAATGTTTAAAAATACTAGCTTTTCTCTCAATAACAATTTTACTAAATTGATTTTGATATATCCTAACTACCTGATATATCAACTCTACCTGAAAAGTAACACTCATTTTGATATATCACTAATACGCAGTGAATGACACTTGCAGTATTAAAAAGCAACTGCTACCTAGTCACTGATACTGTACAATATCAAGTAACAACTGCTAGCAGTTATTTTTTTGTCGGTGTGAAAAAGTGATAGGTAATAAAATATCGTTCAACGCTAATATGTACAAACCAACAGTTGAAAAATTAAACTAAAAATTATAAAATTAATGAAAATTTGTTTCGAAAACAAGCTTATGCCTGGAAATTCCAAGAATTTTCAACAAATTTTCGTAAGCATATATCAACAAATAAAAACGTGGCGCTTTTTAAGCCCAAACATTAACTATTTTTATACTTTGTAGTACAATTTACGAATTAAAAGTGCCCACGTTTTTGTTTTATTTAAAAATGCGGTAATACAAAGATTCGTAGGGTGCCACGTTCTGACGACGGATAATAAGGACGAAAAATAAGCATACAATTTTTCAATAGATTTCGAGTTCTCGATTTTTAAATATACAAAAAATAATACACTGAAGGAACACTGAACATGTCGAAAACTAAGAGAAATATCGAAAAACTTTGTATTTTTCATCTTATTTTAACGAGTTTAGAGACACTGAAAATTAAAATTTGTATTTTTATAATTTAATAACTCGAAAACTAAGGGAGATATCGTACAAATTTGTTTTCATATTTCTCATCTTATTTTGATGAGTTCTATAAAGAAATATTAAAAAATTAAACAACCAAAAAAAATTGTCTCTAAACTAAGGGAGATATCAAAAAGTTGTATCTTTGAAGATCGTTATCTCGAAAACTGAAAGCGATATTTAAAAATATTATTCAAATTGCTCGTCTTATTTTGTCGAATAAGAATCCGTCGACAGGAATCGTAGATTTTCCTCAAATGCATACGAAAATTTGTTGAAAAGTTTCTAACATTTTATGAATTATTTTCTTTCTTTTTATTATTTTATTATAATATAACAAAATAAATGTTTCTTTCAATTATTTAATTGTTAAGTAAAAAACGTTAACTACAAAACTCAAAAAATAAACCCTAATAGCACAAAAACATTCACACGCGCTTCGTCGACGTCAATAACCCTGTTAGCAACGACGCCACTGTCTGTCACTTCTGGGAATCGGTCTAAATTAGAAAATACTTTTCTGGGAATTTTGGTATATCTCTGGCGCGTTGGTACGTCAATATAATATTCGCCTCTTTTGACCGTTTTTACTTGAGATTTCCGAGAATTTTTATATATAAGTTTAACCACTTTTTTCGTAGTCGTCTGCAGTATACATGCACGAAATTTTTATGCATACAATATTGTATGCATTATAAACGTAATTTGACTATGTATCCTATGGATATACAATGTATCAGTGTGTATTTAAGTTGAATAGTATTTCTTTAATGCAAAAATTTACCTTTGACTCTTGCAGTGCTGGCACACAACATCAATGTTGTATACTTTCCAATTATTAATTAAATATTTTTCATTTAAAAATTCCACTTTATATGAATGCACATTTCAATTGTATCTGTTGTTTTTGTAGATACTTTCCCACAACACGCAACAACAACAATATTACTACTAATAATAACAATAATGAATCTTGTAGGTTTTCACTCTGTGGGGGTATTAAATTTTTATTTATATTTTTTCTCACACAAGATACACGCACACAGATACTAAAAAAGATGCACAAATATTTATGTCAGCGTAATAAATACGAGAAGCTGTAGCATCTGTAGCACCGCATTTAATAATGATGAATTTTATTGATTTTGTATTTTTGGCATTTGTTTTATTTGTTATTAATAAATTACATGCCTAACTAATGCACACACACACATACACAGAAACAGATAGGGGCAGTAGTTAACGATTTCACTATTTCATGAATTGAGGTAAGGTAATCTTCGCGCGTCCGATACGTAAACCGAGCTGCGCGTGTTTTGTCTAGTGAATGAATTTGGATGAACGTTAGTGTGACCAAATCTGCTGCAATCAGCAGAGAAATACACCATAAGAAACTATGCTGTATTAAATATAACTGTATATAGAAAACTGTACAGATGAAGCGTGTGTCAGTGCAAGTGAGAGCAGTAGCAGTAACAGCAATAAGGTTGTGTACGACAAATTTACAAAGTTGGCAGCACGCAAATGTTACGATGTTTTAACGGACATTTGAATTAAGTGCAATTTTATTTCGGTTTTTTGTTACATAAGGCTGAAAAATACTTCTTTTCTTCTTGGCTTTGTTGGTCCAAGGAATTTAATGACCCTTATGCCACAAAACTCCTTTATACTTCTCTTGTTCGTCCGATTTTAGAATTTGGAGAATGCTATTCTCGAGGATCGTATTGAGTCAGTTTAGAAACAGTTTCTTCTCTTTGCTCTTAGGAGTCTCAATTGGGATCCCGAAATAAATCTTCCACCCTATCATGACAGCTTAAAATTATTTGATATCGCAACCCTCTTAGAAAGCCGTTCTATGGTCTCTGTTGCTTTTCTTCATAAAATTCTTATTGGGAGATTGATTCTCCCTACTTACCTACTTCAGCCCCCATTCGGCTAACTCGTCACTTCGTGCCAATAAAGTTGCCTTTTTGTACGACAAATTACGCGCTCAATAATTCACTTCGAGCTCTTTGTTCTAAACACAATAAGTTGTCTCCCTATTTTTCTTATAAATCTTCCTTACAATATGTAAAAAACTCTTTACTGACAAATCACTATTTAATAAATTTGTAAATTTCCTTTATCAACTTCTATTTTCTTTATTTTTGTAATTGCGCCCGCCCAACCTGGCGGCCACATAAAAATTCTGAGTGTCTGAGTGTCCGCAACTTCCTTCTTCTAGTTTTAAGTTAGTTTAGTTAATGTACAAACTTAAAATTTTTATATTAAGTGTATTTTATATATGTAGGTACAATTTTAAATAAATAAAATAAAATGACTGTTTATATACAGGGTGTTTTTTACGGAAGTTGTTCGGCACCATCTGCTTGTGTGAGGTAAATCTAATTCGTTTTTAATACATGGTACCACTTTTGCATACTACGGTAAGGTAAATCTGTTTCGTGCTAATTACATGGTAGCACTTTTACATACTACGGAAGTTGTTCGGCGCCATCTTCTTGTGTGAGGTAAATCTGTTTCGTTCTTAATACATGGTCGCACTTTTGCATACTACGGAAGTTGTTCGGCGCCATCTAATTGTGTGAGGTAAATCTGTTTCGTTCTTAATACATGGTACCACTTTTGTATACTACGGTAAGGTAAATCTGCTTCCTACTTATTACATGCTACCATCTGAGGCATTTTCTTCTTATTACTACGGAAGATGTTAAGCGCCATCTGCTTGTATGAGGTAAATCTATTTCGTTCTTATTAGCACACTGAGATGGTAACACTGTTGCATACTACGGAAGTTGTTCGGCGCCATCTGCTTGTGAGAGGTAAATCTAATTCGTTTTTAATACATGGTACCACTTTTGCATACTACGGGCACTAACCATCCTAAAGCCGATGTTTACATATTGCTTAGCCGTACAAATTTTTTCATCAGAAAGGACCACATTTTCATGCTCTTCCACTTTTTGAATTTTGTAAGGTTTCAATCGTAGTTCATTTTTAGTATGTGCGCCGTAATACGAGCAGACACATTGAGTTTTTTTCGGCGATTGAACTGCGTTTTGCCATGGATTACGTTGATTTCTTGCCTTCAGCTTTCTAACCATTTCTGCCGATGTTGCTGTTTGTCCACCCCAATGGCGTTTTTAATACATGGTAACACTTTTTCATTTACCTCAGAAAATCTGTTTCGTACTAATTAAATGGTAGCACTTTTGCATACTACGGAAGTTGTTAGGCGCCATCTGCTTGTGTGAGGTAAATCTATTTCGTTCTTAATACATCGTAGCACTTTTTATATGGTAAAGTCTAAAAAACAATTTAAACTGGAATTTTGGTACTTCCAGTCAATTTCCCATAACTTCGATATCTTTTGTTTCATGGATTTCCTTCAACAGTAGCTTATATTCTTCGTAAAAGGTCTTTCTTTACTAAGTATTTTTTACACTTTTCGATTATTTATCGTGGATTTAATGAATTTTCGATTTTAATTTTGACAGAAATATATTACTTTTCCGCCATATTTCTCCGTAACTACCGAACCGATTGACCAAGTTTTTGTACAAATTCCTATTCCTTGGGAATAGAAGGGCATACGTTCAGTTCAGATGTTATCGAAAGTTAAAGATGGGTGTTCCGCAGGGTGGAGTTCTCTCCCTTCTCCTGTTCAACCTTTATTTGCAAATATTCCTATGAAATTGGTTACCTAGATGATTGTTCCATTTTATCCTTGGGTGTGAACGTCGATGAAATTTGTGCGATATTTATTTGGAGAAATTATTACATTTTTTCAATGCTCGCAACCTCAAGCTTTCAACGCACAAGTCATCTGCCTCTATTTTCACCTTCTGGACTAAACATGTGAGGATGGAACTAGATGTCTTTGTTGGAGGTTTGTGGATTCCGACATTTGAAACAGGAGGAATCATCTAAACCACGGCACCCTCACGAGAATAGCCCCTACAAAAAATGCAGATTTGCAAACAATGTTACATTGAAAGCAGTTATTAGAAATGCAAACAAACTGATAAAGTTTTAACTTATGTCAACATTCATTTCAAAAGTGCTTATCCCGACATGTTATTTTATCTTATTACACTTAAAATACAACCGAGCAACAATTTAGCCAACGCATTAAAATACAAGAAAATATTCCAAGCGCAAATATACAATCGTGACACACAATGACTACCATAAATAACTCAAAAAGTTCATATATCTATCTGTCTGTCTGCTGCATAGAAAGAGCTTACGAAATAAAAAGATTGAAAACATCTGTAATGAATTTTGGACAACCATTGCAACTAGCTAATTCAATTAATGCACAACGCAACGTCTACATTGCCGAAAGCAAAAGAAAATTAAGCTTAAATTAGTGTAATTATATTGGAACCGACAACAAAACAACAACCGAATTCGGAACCAAAAAATGAGTATCGACGAAAAGCAACAAAACGCTACCATCAGAGAAACGCATCGTTCGGTTTCAATGTCTGTGAAACGTTCGGAGAGTAATAAAATCGATTATTATCCAGAGAGTCCAAACTTCGAGAAACGTAAACTATTACATGACGAGGAAAATCAGGAGTTTCATAGTGAACATAAGTAGGCTACCGTGGTTTAAGAAAACTTGTAAAAATCTAAACGGTTCACTTGTGTTCTAGTTTTCCATATAGAAATATTTGGTCCGGCAGCACAATAGAAATTAATGCGAGCACAAGACGTAGTGGTATGTAAATAGAAGCCCATTAATGAACATGTTTTGATTAGTTGCAGCTAGCAGTTAGTAGTGTCGAATAAGCCTGGTGAAGATTTATCATGTGACTCTGTCTTCAGATTCATATTTTGCAGAACAAACACTTCAACGTTCATAAAACTGTAAAAATCATTGTAAAAATCAGTCATAAAGTCTGTAATAATGGTTTATCTAGATAGTGGCTATGTAGCTTTGTGTTGTCAGATGATCTATAGAATTGATGTTCCAAAACTTTTTATGTGCCTGCTCTTGCCAGCTCATCTAAAGTTACCTACAAAATATAAAAATTAAAATTCTATCACTATAGAGCTTCAAACATTGCGTCAGCGTTCAACACGAGTAATCGAAAAGGATGGACACGAGAATGTGACTTTCCGGCATGTTCCTGAAAAACGCGGCCGCTATATACGAGATTTTGTAACAACACTGGTAAGATAAGTACTTCAATAAAAATTTATGGGCTTGCCTCATACTGACTTTAAAAGTTATATCTACATATTTTTGACACAGATTGAATTAAATTGGAAATACATGCTGACTATTTTTCTGGGCAGCTACTTTTTCACTTGGTTCATATTTGCTGTGCTCTGTTATTTAGTATCATATACACATGGCGATTTATTTTTCGATGATGTCACCGGCAAACGACTGAGCAAAACCAAAGAACCCTGCATTCAAGGCGTTGAGAATTTTTTAGCCATGCTAATCTACTCCGTTGAAGTACAAACCACCGTTGGATTCGGCGAAAAGTATCCGAGTGAAGAATGTCCGGAAACGATTTTCCTTTACATTTTGCAGATAATTTGCTCCATTGCAATTGAGGGTGCCATGATAAGCATAATCTATGCTAAAACTGCAAGACCGGCGAAGCAACTAACCAATCTGAAGTTCAGTGATAAAGCTGTGGTGCGTAGCACGGAAGTTAAGACTATACATCGGAAGTTTTTAAATGTCATTGTCATTCTAGATTTGTTATCGTGATGGCCAGTTGTGTTTGATGTTTCGCGTCTGCGATTTACGAGAACAACAGACAATTGAATCGAAAATACGCGTTTATATGATGGTCGATAAACTGTGAGTCACTGTAGACTAACCATTATGATTTACGGACAAATGAATGAAATGCTAGATAATTGCACTAGTCTACAGCCAAAAAGTTTATTCGATTCCATATTTTTTTATACTATTCACACAGAGTTTGAATAGTGAATAGTTATCAGTTTGCCTGAAAGTTTGTAACGCATTAAAGGAGGCATCGTAGACCCCATAAAGTATATATATATTCTTTATCAGCTCGACGAGTCCGTCTGTCTCTCTGTATGTTATTGCACATTTTTGGGGACCAATTTTTATGCTACCCAGTTGACAATTTGCACATACACTTCTTTTTATTGCAGATTAATAGAGTATCAAGATTGACCCGCCACGCTTACTTTTTAGGGTAGCCCCCATACAAACCCACAGCCCACATTTGACTTTTTGTAGAAAAAACATTTTTATTGAAGTCAACTTAATAGTAACTTTTAGTAGACGGATGCTTGACGTATATATTAATGGGTGGAACCCGCCCACTGTTTGAGGTAGCCCCCATATAAACCCACTTTTGACTTTTTGTATGAAAATTTCTTATTAAAATCAATATTAGGTTAAAATGCAAATTGGTGCCTTCTTATGGTCAACCGCTTAACATACATAGACTAATGGGCGCGGCCGCCCACTTTTTGGGGTAGCTCCCATACAAACCCACCGTGCAATTTTGTGTTTTATAAGAAAAAACTCTTCATTATTAGGTTGAAATTTGATTTGGTGGAATTTAGTTGACAACTGCTTCATATACATATACAAATGGACGTGTCCCGCCCACTTTTTGAGGTAGTCCCATATAAACCCACAGCTTACTTTCATGCAGTAGTATGGAAAACGTCAATATCAACTTGAAATTCGATATGGTGGCATCTTATCGATGGTCGCTTCATACATATCTACTAGTGGCCGTGTACCGCCAACCTTTTGGGGTCGGCCCTATTTAAACATCCACTTTTATGTTTTACAATACTATTTAAAATTTCGTGTGAATGGTATTAGAGCTTCAGTTCTACCGAAGTTAACATTTTTTTCTTGATTCTTCTTAATTTTGATCTGCTCATATTTTGATATGATCTGATATTTTGAATTGACTACGTCTTCGTGATATGAGTTCTTTATTTATTTATTTATTTTTTGTTTTTTGTTTAGAGGTCCATTCCCTATTTTAACTATATCTCAAGTCAGAATTGACCAAACTGATTGCGACTTATGTCAAAATAAAGTTAATGAAATATCCATAAACCTGATTTTCAGTTTTCTAAAATCAGTTGAATGGCTCGAAGGTTATAAGCTGCAATATTTTAAAAATATCGGTGTTTTTATTAACAAAAATCAAATAAAAAAATTTACTTTTAAAATAAGTAAATATAGAAATCGTTTAAGTTTGTCCAGTTTGTATTATTTGCGTAAAAAAAAAACTTAATAAAGAGAGAATGAGACACATACAAATAAAATATGTGGATAGGTTCCATAGTTCTGATTTTCTATTTTTCAATTTTCAACTCGTAGAAAGCGTATAAGTACCTCCATATTGATGTTCTATGCAATTAGTTGAAATAAAGAATCAGTAAGAAAGTTTTAGTCCATGACTTTTCCTCCTGAAGGTGGGAAGCGAACTAATAGTTACACCCTATGAATCTCTTTTCCTGCTGAAACCTCTCACCATGGAAAAAAGGGTCAAATCAAATAGGCACGCAGTACTTAGAGAAATTTTATCTATGTTTACAAAACTCTTCAACAAATTTCAAACAATTACCTTATAGTTCGGGTTTTAATTATTTCCAAGGAAATCAGAAACATCAACGAATTCAAGCTGGGTCTTCCTGGGGTAAGGACAAAGAAACAATAATTACAACGTGGAAAGATTGGACGATCTGTCTTTAACTATGCTGCTCCTGTCTGGACTCCTTACCTCAGCAACGCAATGAGGCCAAAATACTGCTTTGAGAAAGGCTACTGGTTGTCTACAAATGACCCATGAAGACCACCTACATGGAGGAGCGATGATGCTACCTGTTCACCAGCATAATGAGCTGCTTTCGAAGCAGCTCCTGTTAGGTGCGTACAGGAGTAATCATCCAAACCATAGGGCTCTCACAAGAATAAGGAATGACATTAGAAGCTAAAAGCTAGTATTGCTCGTTTTTTACCACAATGTCGAATAGAGGAGTATATTTATACTTCAGGTAGGCAGTTGAAAAGCCAATCAGCGCTTATAGGGACAATATCGTACTAGGTGGTAGACCATCACATATTGACGAGAGCGAAAAACCTCTCACTCGTAACAACAGGACTAAACTTGCACAGTTGAAATCCGGATGGAGCAACAAGTGTTACAGGGAGCGGATTTGGATTAGCACTAGTAATTACTGTCCAGAATGTGGTTAATCACCGCATAATACAACCCATCCCCAACCCGTCCGACTCAATTGAGTCCTTTGGTTACGTCCAACAGTAGAAGCTTTATTGGGACTTATACCTTGGGCTACATTCCGGTTTATCTTTCTCTCACATTCATAATCACCTTACGCAATATTTTCATAATACATATAATAAAATGTATACATTTCCTAATACAGCACAAGACAAGCTATTACAACAACAACAACAACAACGAATTCAAGTGTGCAGCTTCATCGGGTGACAAATATGAGTGAAATTTTTCATTTCTGTGTAGATAACTTACATGTAAATCATCATAGACTCATTTCTTGATTTTGACAAATATTTTCAATCGTTACAAAAATTCAAATAATGGAATAACAATATGGAGCTACTTTTACGCTTTGTAGAAAAATATAAGTTGAAAATTCGAAAAATACCAAAAAATCGAATTTTTGTACAATTTTTGAAAAATTATAACTTTGAAACCTATTCATAGATTTTGTTCGTATAGTATATCTCATTTTCTTCGTAAAAGTTCGTTCTTTGCACCAAAAAATAGAAAATTGGGTAAACTAAAATGGATTCCAATTATTCCCTACTTTTGTTGCCCTCATACAAAAAAATACAATTGAAATATTTAAGCTCATAACTTTCAAACTATTCAACTGACATTAGAAAACTAAAAATCATTTTTGTTTTTGTTCGACATTTCATAATCTTTATTTTGACTTAAGTCTCAGTCAGATTGGTTAATTCCAACACGAGATATAGCTAAAATAGTGGAGCTACCTTTTAAAAAAATCTTCAAAACTTCATACCGCCAAAACGTATCCATTCAAAATTAGAGCTACTTTCAAGTTCAAGTTCAGCAGACCAAAATCTATAAGAACAAAAAATAAGCCACCGAATGCACTTCTTGCCCGTCAACTAGTTTAATTATTATCTATGCACTTTCAGCACGAACGAGGGAGAGATAATTAAAATACATACGGAACTTAAATTGTTGGGCAATGGTCAACAGATTATCATTTGGCCGGAGGTTGTTTGCCATGTCATCGATGAGTATAGTCCGTTGCGTCACTTGACTAATGCAAGGCAATTTAATGCTGCACAATTTGAGTTGTACGTGTCCATAGTGGGTACCTCGTCAGCTACAGCACAAGTTACGGAGGCGCGTACTTCCTATATACCGCGTGAAATTTTCTGGGGTCAACGATTTGTAAATATTATCAACTACGATGTGCTCAAAGAACGCTATAATATTGATTATGAGAACTTTAATACAACCATATCGGTTAGTCATACAGCAATTATAATTTTAGCAGTGCTCATTTTAATTTTTTTTTTATTTTAGGTCGATATGAATGGCAGCTGCGAGTCGTTGGAGTAAATTTATAAAGCATTCGTAATATGTACTCGTATATACTTCGGAATCGGTGTTTATGTATTGTATAAATGGATTACATACATATACTATGTAGTTGTAGCCCGATATATGTAAACAAATATTTGTATTTGGAAGAATAGATTAATTAAAAAAACCTTACTAACTTATTTGAAACATCTAGCTCGAGTAATAAACCAGTTTTCTCTATAAGAACTTCTATTTGAACCAACGGTTTATATGTGAGTTTAAGCTAGATTGACATGAATTAAACCAACATTGTTAAATATTTTATTAGGATCTCTAAAAGATTTGTAGAAGCCAGCTCAAGTTATCCGAAAGTTGATATTGTTCGTAGATGGGATTTATGCAATGAAAACCCAATAGAATAATGAAATGAAAAAGACCCATGAGTACAACAAAAACACACACCACCTATTTGCCGATTATAAGCCCGCCTTCGACACGCCGACAAGAACGAAGTTCTTTAACGCACTATCTGAACTTGGTAGAGTAGAAAAGAACCTCTCCGAACCCTTTGATACCAAGAGATGTTTCAGGCAGGGTGATGCCTTATCGGGTGACTTTTTTAATCTTTTGATGTAATACATCTCACGCCACTGCCCATACGTAGAACGGTCGGGCACGATCTTCCATAAGGAAGAGATACCACTCGCATATGTCGATAATATTGATACATCTGCACCAACGAACGGCGAGTAAGCAGGGCGTTCTCGGAGATTGAAAAACAGTCACGTATCATGGGCCTAGCGGTGAATGAGGACAAGACAAAGTACTTGGTATCCACTCGCGGACCATCAACGCGTCTTAGACGGTCTGTGAGTTTGGAGAATTTCAACTTCAATGTTGTAGAAAACTTCGTCTATCTGGGAACGGAAATTACCAGCGACAACAACGTCAGCCGAGAGATCAGACGAAGAATCACGCTTTCTAATCGCAGCTAATTTGGGCTCAGAAAGCAAATTAGAAGTTGATTTCTCTCTCGAAGTTGAAGTTGATCCCGGTCCTGCTGTATGGCGCTGAAGCATGGACCCTGACATCAACGGATACAGCGTCTTTAGAAGTGTTGGAGAGAAAGATTCTTCGTAGGATTTTTTGTCCCCTTAGAGTTGGCGTTGAGTTTAGGACCCGTAAGAACCATGAGCAGTATGAGCTGTTTGATGAGGTTGACATACTTCAAAGCATTAAATTCCAGGGGCTGCACTGGGCTGGTCACCTCACCCGGATGAACCCCGAAGCTCCAACACTGAAGGTTTACGACGGAAACCTGGACTTGATTGGTGGACGGCGTCAGAGAGGACGTCCGAGCTTAAGATGGCAAGATCAGGCCTATGATGATCTGACAAAGCTCTGGATTGCCAGCGACTTACGCCGGTGCGCATTAAACTGCACCGAATGGTAATTTCCGATTTCCTACTTGCAAGGTCCAGGGTTGGATATAAAGATATAACTTTCATCTCAATTGGGCTTATCGTTTAAATAAAATCATAAATCGAAAAACACAACTATTCCGTTACGACTATCTGAAAGAAAAAAAATGTTTTTGTGGCCAAATTACCCTAAAAAAAAATTAAGGGAAAGTTTATATCTTTCTAAGATTTTTTACTCACTATTTTAATTAGTCACTCCATTAACCAACCATGTGACACATATTTATATAGGTATTGCAAATTCGCAAACAATTTAAGAATAAAAGTATATAGTAGGAAGCTCAAATAAACTGATAAAATTCTAACTGATGTCAACTTGCATTTCAATAGTGCTTAGCTCAACTTTGTTTATATGGTATCATACGAGAGTTGTCCAGTAAGCTTCTGGAATTCCACATAAAACAACAAAAAATGTGTGTAACGTACTTTCATTCTGCACTGTACACAAAAATCTATATGCAAGCAGGGTACATAGGTTTATTATGTCAAAATATATGTAACAGGGAAGAAGAAGAAGTAGGAGACCCTATTCATAAATTACTGATCAGCTCAACGAGACAAGTCTAGTCCTGTTTCTCAGAGCATAGAAGAATTAGAGATATCAAACTTATCACGTAGACTCTTTAGTTGTCGCGTTAGAACAAATTTAACTTAAAATACGTAGTCCCTTTTCTGCAAACTATCAAAGGTCTAGTCGATATAGCCATGTCCGAATATCGTAACTCCATATTGAAAACCCTTTTCTTGCGCAATGGAAGTTTACTCCTTCGATTAAGAAGCTAGAAGAGCATCCTTAAGTTGGCACGAAAGGAACACACGACCGCAGGGACATAATCGCTGTCCGGGGTAGATATTTCAATTGGAATTTATTTTGAATACCCATATAATTTTTAACCGTCGATTCACCCGTATGGTGGTATTTATCAAAATCAGAGATACACTTGTTTAATGATTTGTTGTGGAGAGTGCACAAACCCAATCCGATCGACTGATGAACAAACTTTTAAGTTTTTCCCCCTTTGCGGTAGAAGTTTTAAAAATCGATGAATCACATTTTTATATATTTGTTGTGTAGAGTATACAAATGAGTTTGAAAATGATTGAATGAAAAAAAATGTTAATCTACTTGTATATAACCTTTGATTCCCCTTTTTATGCTACACAGTTGAAAATTGGCACGTCCACTTTTTGGGGGCAGCCCCATACAAACCTACTGTTCACTTTTGACTTTATGTATGAAAAACTTCTTTATTAAAGTCAATATTAGGTTGAAATGCCATGTGATGCCGTTTTATGGACAGCCGCTTAACATACATATACTACTGGGTGTGTCCCGCCCACTTTTTGGGTAGCCCCATACAAACCCACCGCAAACTTTTGTGTTTTAGTACAAGGAACTTATTTATAAGTGGGCGTGTCCCACCCACTTTTTGAGACAGTCGCATACAAACCCACAGCTCACTTCTATTAAAAAACGCCAATATCAACTTGAAATTCGATATGGTGGCATCTTACAGATGATCGCTTCATACACATCTACTAGTGGGCGTATGCCGCCTACTTTTTGGAACCGAAGCTCTAATACCATTCACTGTAAGACTACGTATTGTAAAACATAAACGAGGGGGGGCGGTGGCTGGGTTAAAAAGGGGCCACCTTTTTAACCCAGCCCCTCCCCCCGTACGTTTATGTTTTACTATACGTGACCTTACAATGAATGGTATTAGAGCTTCGGTTCAACTGAAGTTTACGTTTTTTCTTGTTTTAGTCAGGCTTACTCGGGAAGTTTTATTTTTCTCGGTAGCTAGGTAATTATACACATTACACGTAGTGTGCTATGGGTATATTGCATCGGAGACTCCATAAAGTATATACAAATATATGTTTGATCAGTCGGCAAGATGAAACGTTCTAGCCATGTGCATACGGGAACATTCTCAAAAACAGTGGCGGGAAATGCTTCAATTACCATTTGGAAGGAAGCCTCGGATACAATACCCATTGATGACGACCATTTGGTGATGAAGCAGTATCTTAAAATCACCTTTTTGGATGGTGCTCTAGAAACATAAAGAACAACCCACATATTTTCCGCTTAAAATACGACACAATACAGCAACTGAGCAGACACTAGAACACGAGAAAATCTCAGATAAAAAATACACAATGACACACGATGGCAACAATAAATAATTCAAAGAGTCCGTATATCTTTAAGATAGTAGTATTTACAACAAATAAAGTGCACAGCTTGACACAAGTCAACCAAAGCAGTTGAACTGAACTGAAAGACCGAAATATCAAGCTTAGTTGACGAAAGAAGCTCCAGCTGACAGCATCATGCGAAGCAAAGAATGAAATATAAAGATTGAATACATCTTTATTTTTTTTTTGTAACTCATTTCGGGCATCTACTGCAGCTATCTAATTCAATTAATACACAACTACATCCGACAACGACTAGAATTGAGCTTAATTTAGTATAATTATAGCGCTACATTGAAGCACTCTAACTGCGTAGGCGTAACCAAAAAAAAAAATAAAATAAAAAACTGAATTTGAAACTCAAAAAAATGAGCACCGATGGTGAACAACAAATACATACCACCAGCGAAATGCATCGCTCGGTTTCGATGCCTGTGCAGCCGCGGCTCATTGAGGAGCAGCCGTTAAAACGTTCGCAGGAAAAAGAAGTCATCTACGAGAAAGATGACCATAATAGAACTGATTACTATCCAGAGAGTCCAAATTTGGAGCGACACAAAAGATCGTTGCGTACAGCGGATATACTGGAGACGCGTAGCGAGCATAAGTAAGCTGCTGGGAATTGATAAAAATAATACAATATATAACAAAAAAGAAAGTTAACTTCGGTAGAACCGAAGCTTCAATACTCTACACACGTAAGTTAGGTGTTAGTAAATATTAACTGTAATGAAAAAAGTTTTTCATACAAAATGCGAAAAGTGGTAGCTGTATTTGTGGGTTCAGCCTAAGAATATAGGTAGTCTCCATACCTGATTTCAGTTTGATATCTGAGAGCGTCTGAGTTGCGGTTCATACAGTCAGGGAACAGACAGACTGACTGAGACTGATAGTTCTAGTTCGATTCGTCTCGTTTAACTAATCAAGAATATGGGGCCTCCGATGTTTCCTTTCGTCCGTTACAAACTCCGTAACAAAATTATAATACTAAAATTGCACTGCTATTGCAGTTTTCCATATACAAATGAATGGTCTGGCAGCACAATTGAATTAAATCCGGATACAAGACGTAGCGGTATGTAAAAGCTTTCTAAGTTAACTAACTAATAATGTACTAGTTTATCTATTATTTTTGAAGAGCTTGAGGCATTACGCAAGCGTTCGTCGCGCGTCATTGAAAAGAATGGGCATGAGAATGTAAATTTTCGACATATACCAGAAAAACCATGGCGCTATATACGTGATTTCGTAACGACACTGGTAAGATCTTTCTTTTCCAAAAAGAGCTCAACCGAAGCAGACACAGAGACAGCATTACAAACAGGCGACTTACAAGCGACCACCACTAATCAAACTCAGACGTCTAAATTTGACAAACAACTACCAGAAAAATCGGATGTTTATAGCATAACACCAAGTATCGAACGAAAACTATGCGAATTAGCACAAGAGCCACAGAACCTAACGAAGCTTAGGCAAACGACTAAAGAGAAAGTAACATTTAGTCTATAAGGCCTTTATAAAATTATATAATGCTGTATTGAGGCTAATACTAAGTAATGACAGCAGCAGTTCAAATAAATGCATACCTAACAAAAACATTGCATTAAATTGTTGTCTTGTCTTTTCTTCTTTTGTTTTGTTTACTAACCCTAAAAGTAACTTAAAGATAAATTTCTCCCGCAGATTGAGTTGGATTGGAAATACATGTTGAGCATGTTTCTTGGCAGTTATTTTCTAAGTTGGTTCTTTTTCGGTGTACTCTGTTATATGGTAGCATATTCACACGGTGATCTGCTTTTCGATGATGTCACCGGCGAACGTTTGGGCGAAGGCAAGGAACCCTGTATTATAGGCGTCGAAAATTTCGTTTCGATGCTTATCTACTCAATTGAAACGCAGACCACCATTGGTTTTGGCGAAAAGTATCCAAGTGAAGAATGCCCGGAGACAATTTTTCTCTTTATAATGCAGATAATATGCTCTATTGCAATTGAGGGTGGCATGATAAGCATAATCTATGCTAAAACTGCAAGACCAGCCAAACAACTAACCAAACTGAAGTTCAGTGATAAGGCTGTGGTGCGTAGTACGCCGGTGTTGAAGATTTACGTATTTTTTATGGAAATGTTATAATTGCAGATTTGTTATCGCGATGGCCAATTGTGTCTGATGTTTCGTGTCTGCGATTTAAGAGAACAACAGACAATTGAATCGAAAATACGCGTTTATATGATGGTCGATAAACTGTGAGTCATTGTACACAATTCTTGCTGGTGTACGTAGCGCTGGATAATGCGACTGTAACTTTACTTTTAGCACGCGCGAGGGTGAGATTATCAAAACACATATGGAACTTTATTTGTTGGGCAATGGTCAGCAGATTATCATTTGGCCGGAGGTTGTTTGCCATATCATCGATGAGCACAGTCCGTTGCGTCACTTTACTAATGCAAGACAATTTAATGCTGCACAATTTGAGTTGTACGTGTCCATAGTGGGTACCTCGTCAGCTACAGCACAAGTTACAGAAGCGCGTACTTCATATATACCGCGTGAAATTTTCTGGGGGCAACGATTTGTGAATATTATCAATTATGATGTGCTTAACGAACGTTATATGATTGACTATGAGAATTTTAATACGACAATATCGGTTAGTACTGCAGCAATTAAATATTATTTCATAGATCTTTCAATTTATTTTCCGCTTTTCAGGTCGACATGTACGAGGCTGTGGAGTGAAAATAGTGAAATTTTTTAAATAAGATTACATTTTCTTATAATAATTTAAGCTGAACTCAAAAAACATTTTCATTTGGTCCATTCACATACACTTGTGCTCGAAAAAGTGTGCGTAAATCACAAAAAAAAAAAAAAAATTAAATTTTAGCTTTAATCGCAAGTTTTGGCATGGAGTCCACAAATTTTTTGTATCTTCAGTTGTAATTTCCTCCTATTCCTCCATTATTATGTATTTTTTCATATTTTTGGAGGTAATGGTGTGTTGACGGATTCTACTTTCGAGTAAGTCCCACAAATGCTCTTTGGGAATCAGGTCCGGACATCCGTGAGGTGTCCTCAACTGATGTTTTTTATATTATAAAGGAGCCAGAGCTTTACTTTATGCGCACTGTGATTGTGGTCGTCGTCTTGCTGAAACCAAAACTCATCTTGCAGCCCAAAGTTCTGGGAACTTTGCAGCAAATTATCCTTCAAAACTTGGATATAACTAGTTTGGTTCATTATTGATTCAATAAATGTTAGTTTCCCAACACCATTGGCTGCCATACACCAGAAACCACAACTCCCCCACCACCATGTTTTACGGTTGGCAACAAATTTTCCTTTTCAAAGGCCGTACCCCTCTCACTCTCCATTTTTTTCCATTTCATTCAGATTTTTTCCTTTTATCCCGAAAAAAAAAATTTGCTCTCATCAAAAAAAAAAAAAAACCTTGTTCCAAAACTCTGGGGGATTGGAAACGTACTCAATTGCAAACTCCATGCGCTTCTTCTTATTTACAGCTGAGATATGGGGATTCTTACGGGCAACTCGACCCAGCTTATTTTTTTTTTTTTTAATTTCAGGACTGTATCGTCGGAAATTACTTTTGAAGACCATTCTTCTACTTCTAGTTTGAGTTGGTGAGCAGTCAACCTTGGATTCTGTCGTACTAACTGAATGTCGCGTTTTCTCTCGTTTTGTTAAGAGAGATGAACAACCTAATCTGGGTTTTGGCAGGATGGATCCCATTGAAGTGTACAAGTCTTTGTATTGATGAGTGAGCTCTGCCCACTACTTTTCCAATTTGTCTATACGATTTTCCCTCAAGATATAGCTTAAAAATAAATTTTTGTCCATCTGCACTAATTTGATTTCCATGGTTGTCCACGACGCTTTTCGTATGCAGCTGTACGTAGACTTTTGCGGTAGTGCTTTTCTGACATTTATCATAAAATTATAGTTTAAAGCATTAAAATGCTGCATATATTATATTATTAGTAAAGAGAAATTAATAAATTATACAATAAATAGTTTGATTCAATACATAAAACATTAGTTGAGATATTTGCGATTAAAGTTAAAATTTCACATTCTTTTTTTTTTTGTGGTGTACGCAGAATTTTTCGAGCAAGTGTAGATGGTGGTATATTTTTGATAATCGTTATACGATTTTACTTAAACCATCATTCAGTGTGAATGGCAAATGACACAATTATACCGTTATCTATGTAAATGACCCAGATGGTCAAAGTTCAACATGGTTTTCGTGTTCACCACACCCAAATTACACTATCGTTTTATAATTAAAATTTGTAAACTAATGTAGTAATATTAAACAATACAAATATTTATTTATATTCACGCATAATGATATGCTATGAAATAATTTACAAACAATACAAACTTATTCACATTTTTTTTCATCTGCATCACCCTGCTTCAAACGCATTTGCACCAACTGCTCTTTCAGCAAACGATTCTCATTCTGCAAACGCACAAATTCATTTACAAAAACATTTTTCTGCAATAATGCTGCAACACCATCACGAATTTCTTTGCTGGTTACCATTTGTGAGTTCCACAGATTGGTCGCCTGTGTGAACATTTCCCACTTGTTAACTTCGGATATAAATTTAAAGTCGCATTCAATTTGTTTGAAGCGCTCATCGATGAAGCACCGTAAATCATTCAGTTCTTGACGTATATCGTTGCACTCAATGGAAGAGAGCGTGCTGGACGCAGTTTTAGCTAACCCTGGTACGTTCTTTGCTTGAGTAGCGACGTAAGCGTCCATTTGGTATTTGTTTTTAAGTTGATCGTACTGTGCGACATGTGGATTCGGTGTGCTGTTCCGACTTGCGGGTAGTATGCGCAAACGTCTGTGTAACTCAAGTTCTGCTGGTGGATTCTCTTTATCGCTACTGGTTGAATTGTCAACAGAATAAGGCTCTTGATCCTGCTTGGTGGCTGGTTGTTCTTCATCGATTTGCACCAGTTTGTTGCTTTGCTGCTGCGAGATATTCGATGCATTGCTGCGATCGCGAAAAGGTCCGCTATTTGTTTCTGAGAAAATTAATTGTGAAATAATTTATATGTGTATTGAGAGAATATCTAAATTAATATAGCATGAATTTGAAGGGTTAGGTCTTTGTTAGTCAAAATTATAAGTTTATATGGAAGCTACATATACACTATATTTACATAGAGTAACCATGTCGTTCGGCCGTTTGCAATGCCGCATCATTTAAAATAGTAATTACAACGAAGTCGAACGATTTACCCAATTACTGGTCGTTAGCTCTTAGCTAGCGAAAATGTTTGCAGCACCGCACCACACAAAAAAAGTAACAACAACAACAACAACAAAGTTTTACCCTTTATCTAAGTACTGATGGTGCAACAAAATTATATTAGAATCTATATATGTATGTATATAAATCACAGTGGCATGGCTGTGTTTAACTCCAGACCGGATTGTGCGATTTTTATGTATATTTGTTGTACTTATGGGGTCACGAGAACGGATATAGACAAGTGAACCCGGTGGGTGGGGCTGTTGACTTTTTTTATAATTCACAAGTAGTTAATGCTTATTGTTATTGTTGTATTTTTTTTTATTTTATAAATAAATAATCCACGGATATTTAAAAAATTTATAATAAAAAATTAATTATATTGGTTTTTCATATTTTGTCATTTTGATTTGATTTTACCGGTGAACGAATTGTAAATTTCAGTGATTCCGCTGAGTTTATCAAAAACATTCAACGTTTCTAATGTTTTAAGTGGATCTGCGAATCAGAGAATATTGCTTCGAGGCTGACAGTTCGAATTCTTCAACATTGCACTTTCAAAGTTCGGGAGACAATATGCCGCAGATCAGAAAACCAAACATTAGCTCATGCAGTCGCAATGCACGATGATTGGCGATTCGGCGTGCAAATCATACCCCTAAGCAATGCGCCGAAGCGAATGAACAGCTTCAAGCACATGCGAACAAAGGATGTACTCAGGAGGAACGAGAAGCACACAGCTGCTGGACGACTGATACAGCAGCCGAATTGCGATCAGCTTCAAGTTGAATCAAAAGCCAAAAGTCGAGTGAGAAGTGCCGTGAATGTCCTATTGCCTCGCACCACCTTGTAATATTAATGCACGATTTAGTACAACGAACCGCCGTGGTTTACGATTGGGCTAGTGCAATGCGCTACAGTTTCATACGGAGACACAAGGGTTGTTGTGCAGTTACCACAGTCAAATTACCACCAAACGAAGAAAATAGTTTACCGCAAAGCATTGAATTGGACTGATTCCCTCAACGTATTTACATTCCGTGCAAATAAAGGATATTGAATTGAATCGATTTCAAAAAGTATTTCATTCCATCAATATTTGAAATTCGATTGGCGTCATTTGTTATCGATGGCGAATGATCGATATTATTTCAATAAAAAAACCGACTTTCACTGATCCGGTAGTTTGTTGTAAAAATAGAACTTCAAACACAAAAAAAAATATATATATATATAAGAAACAACCCGTTTTTTATGCGAAAAAGGGCTGTCGGGTGTAAAATTCTGGATTTACACTGATGACTCAAAAACATCCGACTCTACGACTTTAGCAGTCGTGAACAGCGAAAATACAATAATTGCGGTGGGATTGCTACCTCCATACAACTCTATTTTTACCGCAGAAGCATTTGCGATGCTCAAATCATGCCATTTTGCTACTAAAAACCAGGGAGCCTACGTAAACTGCACCGATAGTCTTTCCACAATAACAGCGATCTGGAATCCTGATGATAGCGATACAACAGTGCGTGAAATCAGGAAGCTCGTCACAGCTCATCAAAAAAATAACATCACCATTTTCTGGAATACCAGCCACCAAGGGATCCATGGATATAAATACGCAGATATAGTCGCTTACGATATCCACTACGCCCCATCACCCCCTTTCAGTACTATCAACTCCAAGGACATTTATAACCTAATAAAATGGCAATGGCTGGAGAAATGGAGATTTTTCAACTACAGGTACTCAGCAATCAATCCAAACTGCAAAAAAATCGATTTGCCTGCATCCTTACAATACGTATATGCGGAACTTTCAACCGCCTGTGAATTGGACATACCCAGGTGCCGCATCAACACCTGCTTAAAGGCACTTTAAGGTCCCCCTGCCGGTTCTGCGAAAACGAACAATCGAGAATTCTCGTGATGGACTCCTGCCGACAACTAGAGAGGATTAGAGTCCCCCTTTTAACATCCTCAGATAATATTTCAAATATATATAATTTTTTTCAAAGAGCTAAACTAAATATATAATAGGCATACAGCCTTAATTTGGGAGTCGAAGGCCCCAGCAGCTCGTTTTCGTTAAACTGTAATTAAGTTTAGTATTATATAAGATTTAATTTGTTAAATAAAAAATTAAATAAAAAATACCCGGAATATCTCATTTAAACGAACGATATTGTGGTAAAAATTACGATTTATAGGGAATCAATCGGTCAAAAGCGTCAAGTTATTTGGTCGTCAGTCAACTTTTGCGGAACAAATCGTGCTTAAATGTTCTGTGAAAATACGATAATTTGATAATTTGAAAATGCTCAATTCTAATTGCATGAACTTCAATGAAGATTTTATGTGATCTTTGTTAAGTTTACGCAGTGTTTTGGTAGAAATTGCGGTGATCATGATACTGTTGGCCAATATGTTGATCATCGTTTATGTGTGCTCAAGATTATTTTTAATCGGCGTATAGCAATCGAAAACTCTGCCAACTCTAAAACAGAAATTATTTGCTCTTGGTTTGAATTTTTTTTTTTTGCAACCGCAAACTTACTGGCATGTTGAGCGCGATATCTCTACTTTGAGTGAATCAAATGTTATGAAGTTCAGAATGAAAGGAAAGAAAATCATGAAACTTTTGAATGCTGTAGCTCGCATACAGGTAGCGCCACTAACTTATATATCTATTTACGCTATTGGTAAAAGGTATGGAAACTATTTGAAAAGCTAAATTACAATCAAATTATAGGGAACTTACGTTGTAATTGTGCGCTTTTATCTGCTGTATTTGTTTTACCATCCAAAGAATCCGCGGCCGAATTATTAGCGCTACTAATCGAACTCAAACCGGAATTGATTTGAGTAAGGCTATTGCGAGTATCTTCATTGCTGGGCTTACGTGCCAATGCTTCCCAGTCAAAGCTATCACGTCGCAGCGTCAAACGTGATGACATGCGATCAAGCGCTTTGTTCGATTGTACATCGAGAAAATCACAAAACGAATCACGATAACCACGCGTAGCGGCCGGCGTAACCAACGAATTGCCAATGCTAATGCCGGAAACAGCAGCAAGCTCCGAACGTATATTAGTTACAATTGATTTATGTACATCATCCCCGCTTGGAATACGCTCAACTGGAGGCGCTACAATAGGCGCTGCGTTGATAGCTGCCTCAATTGTTGAATTTCCCGTACTGGTAAAGCTGTTTACAATACTATCCTCCGGCATTGGTACAAATGCAATACGCGAAACAGCGCAGTCGTGGACTTTACGCGTAGCCAAGAAAGTTTTTGTATTACGCATATCGTACGAGATCAATTCACCCTTTAGATTACCCACACAGAAATATGTGCCACAATCGCTCAGCGTCACAGTGGAGAGTGGATGCGTATATTTCAGTTGTATGTTGGGCGTTTGCGATTTGCGGCGTATATCGAAAATATTAATTTTACAATCGTAGCCCACGCTTAGCAATGTTGAAGGATTTGTGCTGCACATGCAAATGTCGCGACATGGCGCACTGTGCGCATCAGAGCTCTGATATAATTTGCGCTTCGTATGCACATCGTAAACGGTGACAGCACCCTTATATGAAGCAATCGACAGCTGAAAGCGCTTATTCGGATGAAAGCGCGCAAGTGTAGAGCTGCAGCATACAAATTATTACAATAATACTATTACGATATCAACTGGTTATATAATCACTCACTTTCCATCTATTTTGATGCTATCGATCTTGGTCTTAGTCTTAATTCCATAGATATTTATATCGCCACTCTCCAGCACCGATGAGATATACTCATCTGTGCAATTATAGTCTAGAAAGAGCACCGTATTGCGTATATTTTCAGCCTGAAAGCGATGCATCAATTGTGCTGTTTTATAGTTGTAGAGCTTGATGTGACCGCTGGAGAGGCCCACTGCAATATCCTCGACCGCTTGCTTGGCACAGCCAATGCAGTAGACATTATCAATTGTTAGTTTGCGCACGCGCTGCAATTCAAATGCTGCAAACAAACGGACAGCATGTAGAAAATAATACACTTCTAATGAATAACACTTACACCGTTCACTATGCTGCTTGATGCGCATCAATTCCAGTCCAGTTTTTCTGTTAACCTCCAGAAAGGTGCGCCGCTTGGCGGTGAACTGAAAATCAGTAGATTCGCCATTTGCATGATTGTATGTAGACTTTGTTTCCAAGTCGGCAAAATCGGAAAGCACTGTTTTTTTGCCAGTCGATAATAAATGCATTTTGCAACAAAAATAAAATTTACGCTTAGAAAAAGAAAAAAAAAGAAAAAAAAAGCGCGGCGAGTATTTTGATTATTTTAAATCCAGTGTGGCCGAATTTCAATGCTGGAAAGGTAAAGCAAGAAACGCGAAAACACCAGAAATCAATATTATGGTTAAGGCAAAATCAAGCGTTGCCAGATTCCTGCCAGAAATCTGAGTTTTTGCCAATTTTTACTATTATGTTTGAAACTATTTGCAATGCAATATGATAAATGTGTGAGCTATATATGACCGTCTATATAATTTTATAGTGACCTTTATCAAAAGGTTAGCCGGCGTAACCTAATCTATAGTAAATATTAAGGGTATTCCCTTAAACTCGTAATCATTGTAAACTTCGGCGTTTTTCGAGGAAGTTTAGGGGAACACAACTTTGTGAAATTATTTAAATAAATTGTATAATTCATTTTGACATTTTGGCTAGTGTGATCTATTGACCAGAGTTCGGAATTATTACAGCCAACTGTGAAAACTTAATATTTTATAAAGCAATTTAAGCACGTGTTTAGAATTCAATCTTTATGTTTCGTTGGCTTTTATTTCTTTAGCAATCTTGTTTCTTTCACTGGAGTGGAAAATGAAATATTTCTTTCTGATATTCTCTTAGGTTCTTTTATATCCAATCCGTTCTAGAAAATGACATCAAAACACAACTCTTTCAGCATACCATTGCGGTAGTATTGCCTTATTCCTTACAAGTTGTAGTGAAGTTTTGACATTTGATAAATCCTAGGAAGGACTATGTGAAAATTAGATGATACAGTCAATTTTCGGAGTTGGAAATGAAATCAGCCATAGTGGTCACTAAATTAAATCCAAAACCGATGACTTCCTGAAATACCATCTTTCCGTCAATGTCATTATGTGTTTTACTTACGTTAATTTTAAAAACACAAAATGGATGAACGTGCACAATTAACCAGGCCTTTATAAAGTACCATACACATAGATGGGCACTTATGGTATAGTTAAGCTACATCCTTTATCACAAACATAAAGTTTTTAGATTATATTTTGTGGTAAAATTCGCAAATTGAAATTTGTTCAAAACTCTTGAACATTAGGAATTTTAATTTTTTTTAAACATAGTGTGAAAGTATTAAAATTTAGTCACAATGTTTGCAACGGCTAAAAGAAAGCATTGGAGACCACACGACAACACATGCTGATCTAACCATGTTCGTCTATCTGTCTGTGAGTTTGTCTGCACCCTATTACATAAATCTTTGAAGTTTTGGTTTGAAAGTTGATATGAATACTTTTTATAACTATAAGAATCAAAAGGACTGAATTTACCAACTAAAAAATGTACACCCAAAAACACATATTTTTTTTTTTTTACTTCGTACATGTTCGAATTAAAGCAATTATTTGTAAAATAATAATTGATTTGAAATCGGGGAACTACACACAAATGGTGAATCCAATTAATAACAGCTGATATTGTATAAATTGTAAATTTGTATCAATCAGCAAAAATGTAGGAGAACTCGTACAACTGTTTCGTGTACTGCCTAACAGTCTAAATGACTTGGGTCTAACCCCCCATTAGATGCAAAATTTCTTATAATTTTAATGAAATCTTTCTAATCAAAAACTAGTTAGTTACAGCTGTTGAAAACTCAGATTCAATTAATTTTTTAATGAATTTCATTCTTTTTTGTCATTTGAGCATTTTTTTATTCAATAACAAAAATTTCAAGCCATAGCAGACCGAGTTCGGTCCCATAAGGACTCCATGAATCCGCCACTCGCATTTAATATATGTTGCACACCAAGGAAAAATCAAATGCATCGACTTTAATAGGCATTAGAAAAGCGTATTCGAATCAGAAAATCATATAGAAAATCAGCGCGATTTCCTTAATATTAAATTTGGCAAGGTTTCTTCGACTGCAGCAAGATATGTTTATTCGAATTGCTCCGCTTCGTTCGCTGTTGTACTGGTCACCTTACATTTTGGTATTTTTCATTGCATTTTTTTTACTGCAGGGCATCGGAGCTCAACATATGGCATTTTTAGTTCAATTTCTGAACTATTGTGAATTTTAGCTCAATGTTCAAAATTATTATTACTACAAATTACTATAACTTGTTAATTGTTAAAGTACAATGTTGGATAGAATGAGGTAGCCATTCATTAAATATATATATATAACCAGAACATGCAGCAGTGCAACTGCTAAAATAGTTGCTGCTACGCATCGCGCACACCCACATACACAAGCACTCGCCGGTAAGGCACGCACACACACACGCAGTGAGTGTCACCGTCGTCGTCGAACAATGCAACAAGAGTAAATAAAAAAAAAAAAAAATTGTGGGACTTCTCAGAAATTCTTTGTTTAATTAAAATCAAGTTTTCTATGTGTCTAGAGTTTTTGTAATTTATGTGAAAAAAAGGGAAAAAAAATATAAGAAAAAAAAATTTATAGTTTAATTTAGTATCCTTTCTCAACTCCGACAAAATTATTTCGTGGATTTAATGTACAAGGTGAGTAGAATAACTGAAATACACACGTATACAGCGCAGCAGCTCTCAACTAACCTATACATGCAAATGCGTTGCGGCGTACTCGCATGACCAAGATACGAAGAAGAAAGCAAAACGTTAAGGGAAAATGGAATTCAAAATTTATAAACAAAATCGTAAGAAGCCAAATTCGTCGCCGTCGTTTGATGATAAAATGATTACGAGATAAAGCAAATAAATTGAATAAAAACACCACCGATAATTACGTCTATGAAGCAGCTGCAGCAGGGAATTACCTTTGCACAAACAACACCCAACGTTGTCGTGTGATCTTGACGTAATTTTGTTTTTCATTGATCATTTGGATATCGTAAGATATACATATATAACTCTTCACAAAACTAAGTGCTGAGAGTATAGTAATTTTGTTCAGAAACATGTAACCTACAAATTGGTTGGTGCAAAGTTTTCGAAATTCGAATTATTTGGAATTGCATTTTTTAAATACATATTTGCCATCAGTGACGAAGCTTGCAACAGGCTGTGTGTTAAATCAAAAAATGGTAGGGTTAGTCAACTATATTATTTCATTTCCTACAACAATGAAGTAATAATTTAATATACTGAACATTTTACGTTGGTTTGTGTTTTCTTCTAACAAAGAAATATGCTTCTATTTACTTTTTATTAACCCTGTGTTACGTGAAACTTTCTTTTTTGGGGCTTATAGATCCTACACCGCCTAAGACCATTTCTCCGTGCTTTAGTACTCATATAAATGAAAATAGTAACTTTGTTATTGGTTCTTGAAGGAAAGTAACAATGACATCAAATTATTAAAAATTGGGAAGGAGTTCAGGCTTAGAGATATTCCTAAAATTGCATCTTTATCGTTTTGATTTGCTGCTGAATTTGTAATTCATATACGTTTCCTACCTTCTAACCTCCTTTCGTCTTAGTGGCCCCTAGTACCATGTGTTTCTTTTCTTTGAAATAGTTAAAATTTTATTTATTTTTTTTTAACCAGATTCATGCGTGTTTCTACCATGTATCCAAAAGGACAAAGGTATAATCGGAGACTGAGTAGATGTAGCAATATCCGATAGGCTGTCATGATGTATTGAACAACCGTTCTCAGGAACTATAAGAGCGAGACTTCAAAATTTTACATTAAAATTGTCCCTGAATATACGCAGATTATTTATATTAAAATTTCTGGGTGCCTCAATACGGCCATATGCTCTGTAGCGTATAGCCGGAAAACGTTTTTTATCTTTTGTTTTATTTATAAGATTTTAAAATTCGAAGTGTACATAGCTCAACATTTACAGGGTATATCGTATTCCTATATATACACACAACAGCTCCATTTATACTTGTTTTTCTTTGAAATTGTTACAATTTTTTTATGCCATTTACACATAGTGTGCAATGGTATTAAATGTTTGTCTTAAAGTTTGTAACTTATTAAATATAGAGTATATATACTTCATCAGCTTGACGAGACGTGTGGATCTAGCCACCCCTGTCTGATTTATAGTTCCTGAGCATTTTTAACTCTTTGAAGACCACTGGTACACCGGTGATCCTTTTAGCTTCGTAATTTTCCTGGAAAAACTATTGAACCGATTTTCCTCAGCAAGGTATAGTTCAATATGTAATGAATGTGGTTGTCATAAAGCACATAATTTTCAAAAGATGCAGATTCATCCTTTTGCCTACAAGATCACTTTAAAATCGAAAAAACTTAACTTTTTGTTTTGGAGGTGGGTGGAGTTACAATTAAATTTTTTTTTTTTTTGGAGAAATTACGGCATTTTTTTTTTTTCGTAACACACTCCGGTTCGCGAATTTCCTAGCGATTCAGGAGCAAACGTCAAAGGGTTGAGGAAAAATTTATTTTTATATCTGGCTGAATGCTGGTATATATGGCTGGTAACCCCCATACAAACACTCTGCCCACTTTTGTGTTTGTTTTTATTATAAATTTTGTTTATTTAAGTCAATATCAGTTTGAAATTTTATATAGTAGCTTTTTAAGGACGGCCGCTTCATATACATTTAATAATGGCCTTATCCCTCCACTTTTTGGGGTAGCCCCCATACAACTTTACCGTTTATTGTGCTTTTGTATGAAAATAGTCTTAAGTTAATTCAATATTAGCTTGAAATTGAATGTGGTGGCTTTTTATGGGCTGACGTATCACAAACATATTTTAATGGGCGTGTACCGCCTTATTTTGCGTAACCCCTGTACCCTCTATATCAACCGAAGTTAAAGTTTTTTTTTTGTTTTTTTTATGGATTGTTAATTCTCACTTTTTTTTTAAACAAACCCACCAACGATTTTTCTTGTCAATATAACAATTGAACACCCCGATAAAAACTTCCCCACGGCCTCAAAAAAGATTTGCTATGTCACTGAGTGTCGATTCCTTTTTGTCAACAATTGACACACCCCTTATCTAATATTATAAACACCTTTACTCTGGTTAGTAATGTTGACACCAAGTTGACACCTAATTTTAAATTTTATTTTTTTTTGTAATATTTTATATCCAAATCATAGTCGTTAGCGATAACGATTCGAGCCTGTACTATCATACATATACTTAAACGATATTTTAAAAAGAAAAAATCTGAAATAATTTAATGGCTCTACTTTCTGCATAAAACCTATTTAGCTCTGATGCAAGCTATTACTTTATATAATTCTACTTGTCGAAATTAAATAAATGATACAATCCCAATTACAATTCCCTAAAAAGTAACTTTTCTGATCTGAATCTATGTAATTATTTAGACATAAGCACGAAGTGTAGATAAAGGGTGTGGTTGCATTTGATTATTCTCGGTCTCCCAAGTTTTCATAATATCAGCTCGCTCTAGATTTTTTTTTTCAGTTCTTTGAACTGTTTTGATAAACTTAAAGGTAAACATTTGTAAGACAGTTGTATAATTCTTTTTTTTTTTTTTTTCTTTTTCACTCACTAGTAAGTGTGGTGCTGAAAAGCATCTATATTAGTGAGTTTAGAGAGATAATTGTAATTATTAACTCATGAATTTTAAAACAAATTGATATTTGACAAACTCAAGAAAATTAAATATGATTATCTACAAAATTAAAAAATAACTTTCGTGTCTTTCGCAATTACTTTAATTACTGTATAAACTGCATATTTTTAGAAAATTCGTGTTTTAATAATTACAATTGTCTCTCTCCAATAAACTTCGTACATTTCGCATTTAGACAACTCCCTATAAGCATAATTAAAGAGTATAAAAATGTCGCTATTACCGCAGTTTAAGTTTTCTTTTATTTGAATTGCCAATACATACACGCGTCCTGCCGCTATCTTCTCGATTGATCGTAATGTGCTCCGACTTCAGTGGCACGTTCCGAGAGAAATTGAAAAAAAGGTGCACGGTGTCATTCATTGTATCTTTATCGATGATCTTGGTGCTGTGCCATGTCGAAAATAGCAACGCTGTGCAGTAGGTTTTTTGTTTTTCGCTTGGACACACAACACACAGAGAAAAGTTATGCTGTGAAGATAGGCATGCAAAGATAGGAACACGCCTGAAGGTTGGCTATTGTCGCATAATCTATGCTGCGCTGTGCTACATAACATTATATGGATTAAAGAAAATTTTCGCGCTCTTAATACTCCATTCATTGATCTATTTTTTTCTCAAATTTATAGTTATCAAAATTTTAAATAATTATGGCACAGTTAACCGAAAAAAGGACGCATCTGGCTCATGGTTCCCAAATCAGATCCCATCCTGGCAGTAACGCAAGCAACAATACATTGTTGCGTTCAAAAGAGAATAACACCAAGGCACAACAACAACAATCACCACATAGTGCAAGAAAGGGTATTGAAATACTGGATTTTCACGAATCGTGGTTAGAAGAGGTTCAATTGTATAAGGATAAAATGATTGTTTGCAATCAGTATCCGCAACACTCTCATCACAATAATATGTTGAGTACGCATAATCATTTGCATACACCACATGGCTGTCAGCCGGAGGGCAGCAGTGCTAAAAATCGCAATGTTGGTGGAGGACGCGCAAATAGTGTTAGTGAAAACGGAACTACCGTAGAAAAATCATTCAGTGCACATGATTCGACGAAGACAACACAGGTAACATCACCGAAACGGCGTCAGGAGAAGAGCACGGCTACACTTCCAACGACAACAATGACGACGACGACGACAACGGCAACTAGTAAAGTACGCGGCGCACAGAAATCTAATGGTGCTGTGACGACAATGTTGCACACGGAACCGTATAAAAAGGTCCAGGTATGTCAACAGTGGTCACTAAAAACAGAGAAACGTTCAATTGCTTTTGCTACTAAAAGAATTTTCATGCTAATAAACCAACTACTTTTTACATCAAAACTAACAATTAACCCACTGCCTCATCTCATTTCATCCGGTATGTTTATGTCCGTGTGTGTTTTATGTATATTGCGCTTCCAAAACCTAACGCATCCAGATGCTTTTAAAGCGCGCACGTGAAGAAGCCTTTGTAAAACAAGCTACAAGTAATAAACGGTCAACCACAAACAACCATCATCACAGCCCAAGTACCGCAAAAACCGGTCACGGCAGTCATGTACCGAATTCCCACGGCTCTCATAGTCCCGGCAATAATGGCAATGGCACTAAGGGTTCAAGTAAAATCGTTGTAAATACGTTTCATGCCAGCAGCCTGTTAAGCGCACAGCATCATGAAAATGATAAGACCAATTTTCTAACGCAAAATGGGCTTACTAAATCTGCAGCGTCTGCGTTGGAGACTAGCCTCTATGCATCACTCTATGCACCGCATTCGACTTCAGGCGCCGGAGGCTTGCCACACTATAATAGCATGCGTCTTAATTCAGGTGAACATGCAAGCTATGTGGGTGTGTCACTGCACAAAGGCGGCATCGGTATCGACAGCGAACGCCGCCATAGCCATAATGGACCCGCTGAGGATGATCCTTGTGCAGGTGAGCACTTAAAATGCGCATAGCGATTTACATTTTTTACTAATATTAATTTTTTTTTTCCAGCTATTGACGAGGTGAACAATTATGACGACTCTGATTCGGAAGAGGATTATACTGGTTGTCCGTTCTATTTGGAAGAAGATGGCAACGAAACGCGTCAGAGTCGTAATATACGTCTTCAACTCGATGATCAAGTGTCAAATGTTTCGATTGGAACGAATGATTCAGAAAGCTCTTTGTACTTTAAACCGACTTCAATACTGACACCAAGTCTTTTTCCGAATGTGCCGCCATATTTGAATTTCACATCGCATGCTGATAAGGGTCCACCAATGCCGCCAGCACTGCATCGTGTACTCAAGTGGAAGCTTAGTCCAGTTATGCCGAAAATCGTTAAGCGTGTTGTGCTCAATTCAGGTTTTCGTATTATCAAGAATACAACTGATTGGATGGCTGTGTGGGAAAAGCATATGAAAAGCCCAGGCTTCCGTACAATACGCTCGCATCAAAAGTACAATCATATACCGGGCTCGTTCCGCATTGGGCGAAAGGATACAATGTGGCGCAGTATACACAATAATATGAAGAAATTTGGCAAAAAGGAGTTTGGCTTTATGCAAAAGTAAGTAACTGAAATTATTGCATTAAATATTGTATTTGAAAAAAAATTTCTTTTAAGATCATACATAATGCCTGATGATTTGGAGAATCTGCGTCAAGTTTGGCCCAAAAATGCATCCAAGTTGGCTAAGTGGATTGTAAAGCCACCTGCAAGCGCACGCGGCACTGGCATACGCATTGTTAACAAGTGGAGTCAGTTTCCTAAAGATCGTCCGTTGGTTGTGCAAAAGTAAACTTTAGTCGCCTCTTCAATTTATTTTGAAATTATTTAACAAAAAAAAAAATTTTTTTCCATCAGGTATATTGAACGTCCGTTACTTATTAACGACAATAAGTTTGATATGCGTTTATATGTCGTCTTGACTTCCATTAATCCACTACGTATATACATGTACAAAGATGGACTGGCGCGTTTTGCATCGGTCAAGTATAGTTCGGAGCTGAGTAATTTGGATGAGCGCTGCATGCATCTGACCAACTATAGCATTAATAAGTTTTCACAAAACTACTCGAAGAATGAAGATTTCAATGCTTGCCAGGGCCACAAATGGACACTGCAATCACTATGGTCATGTTTGGAAGGTCGAGGCGTCAATACAAAACGTCTGTGGGCCACTTTGCGTAATCTGGTCATCAAAGCTATTGTCAGCGGTGAATCGGGTCTGAATCGCATGTATCGGCAGAATGTTAACTTTCGTTACAATTGTTTTGAACTCTTCGGTTTCGATGTGCTACTGGATGAAAATTTAGTGCCTTGGCTATTAGAAATTAATATATCACCATCATTGCACTCAGAGCTACCGCTTGATTTGCACGTAAAAGGTCCGCTGATACAGGCAGTCTTAAATACAGCACTTTATCAGGTATAATATTTGTGTGAAGTACGTTATATTAACTAAAAATGTTTTTGTAATCTAGGTACCACCAAAGCTAAGCGAAAATCAACAACGCGATATAGTCGAAGAAATGGGTTTGCAGGGGCCTTTATGTCATGATAAACGCATTTTCACCACCTGTCTCACTGCCGAAGAAGTGCGCAAGCACAATCAATATACAAATCGTAGCATCGAATTTCGTGAGGAATATGTCGATACTATATTGGACAACATGCTGCCGGACGATGTACGTTGTCTGCTCGTTGCGGAAGATGAATTGGCACGTTGCAAGCCACTCGAACGCGTTTTTCCTACTGCAGATACACATGTCTATTTACGCTTCGTTGAGAATCCGCGCTATTACAACCGTCTAATGGACGCTTGGGAACACAAGTATAGCCTAAATCGAAGCAATGGTATTGCGGTATTGAAGAAATATTGCGAGGATGGATATCACTTGCAGGTGTCAGATGCCGCAATGGAAAAGGTGTGTAGCACCATTGAAACATTTTTGTGCAACCATATTTAACTTTTTTGTTTGTAATTTTTATAACTAGGAGCCAAATGTCGCACTTACCGAAATCGATATGCTCCACGTGAAGAAAGAAGACACGCTGGATAGCATCGCAAATATTTCTACAGTTGTGAATAGCATAATTTCTGGCAAAGATGTCAGCAGTACAACGATTACGCCGCTAACCAATGACTCCAAGTGGAAGAACGACCTGACGAAATCTGTGTTGAAAGAACCGTCTGTCGAGCCTCTGAAAAAGCCGACTTAACCAATGAGACTGATTACTGATGTTATATCCAGCTACTGAAGAAAATCGAACTACGTTAGTCATTTCGGTTTGAAATACGATTTTTAGCTATTTCTTCTTTTTTTTTTAAATTTCATTTAGGTCCATTTAAATATTTCCGTTGTATTCAAGAATGATAAAATTAAATGCAAAAATCTTTTTTGGCGCTTAAGTAATCAAGATTAATATAATTATATTATTTGTAGCAATTAATAGAAATTATATTTGAATTGAAATTAATCGATTGTTTATGATAAAAATTTCATAATGTACACAATGTACATACAATAATTGGCGGACTGTGTCGATGAAATGATATTAGCAGAAACGAATTAGGTATATTTAAATCGTGAGAGAACATTTTGGGTGAAACCGAAGCTTTACCAATCCTTACACTAACGCTGAACTTTGTTTCCTTTCATTGTTTGTCCATTTGGGCACAGGGTATAAGTTTGTGCGAATGTATGTAACAAGCTGAAGGCGGAGTGGCAGGCCCCATTAGGTGTGATCAGCATCGAAAGCTGAGTCTATATAGCCGTCTGTCCGTCAATCGTATGTTTGAATAACGAGATCTCGGAAATTATTAAAGATAGAACCTCCAAACTTGTATTTTTAGATTCGTGTGGTCCGCGTGCAGATCAAGTGCATTTAAAATTTGGATGCCACGCCTGTCTTATGTAAAGTATCTAAGAGTAGATACTTCGCATAAATATCAGTGGGCGGTTTACGTCCACCTTTACGGGTAGTCTCGGTACGGTAGCCACTTTAAAAAAGATATGGTAGCTTTTTATGGACAGACGATACACATAAATATCGATAGGCGTATTCCGCCCCACTCTTAGGGGCAGACCCCACACAAATCTAGTTTTGTATGTTTGTATGAAAAACTCTTATTTAATTTGAATATGAATATGGTGGATATTGGGCTATATAGTTGCTGTGTGATTTACAAATTTGTGCGAAGAGAAGTAAACATTCGGTTTTTTTTATTGGTACTTATTTTTGGGTGCCCCGTACCCATAATTTAGAAAGATATGTTAAGTTTGTGTAAATGTATGTACAAAGCAGATGAAGGCCGTATAAAGGTGAGTCTATGTAGGTATGTTCGTCTGACCGTCGGTTTGAACGAACAGATCTTGGAGACTATAAGAAATACGGACTTTAAGTTTGTATGTTTAGACTCTTCTTCGCGATTTGTATTCAACTATTTAAATTTCATAATGGCAATTCGAAAATCTTGCTGAAAGTGAAAATCGGACAATATCAACGAATTCAGTTCCGGACGTTTTTGTTTTTTTAAGTGAAAACCAGACAGGAGTTATAATTAATCGAAGCAATATATTCTTTTATTGTAAATATTAATTTAAAAATTAAAATTCAGTATTGTTAGTCCCACAGCAAATATTTCATTCAATTCTTTACAGTCAAAGCAATAACAATAAAAAATTAAAGAAAAAAAAGTCGCTTTATAGTTTGAAAAATTTTAATAGAGTTTAAGATCTTTTCTCGATATTTTTTCTCCATCCACCAGGTGCTACGACTGCTCTGCAGCTGTAAGCCTCTGCCCCCACTGCCATTGTGTGCACAAGATGTGTTTTCAGCGACTGCGTCTGCACTTCTCACCCTTTACTGCCACCGCGAGCTGGTGCGTCTACCTCTTCGCGTGCGTTATAGGTATCGTATAGGCATGCGCGTGCGTTATAGGCATATCAAGGTTTGCATCTACGACTTGCAACTCCGACACAGTGAGCTGATATTGCGCCCATATAGTTGTGTGCTGCTGTTGTCCGCTCGGCGAATTGCTTTTGGCGTGCCTACAGAGAACGGGTTTGCCTAAAACCAAAGCCAATTTGGGTTGAACCGACATTGACTGCGGAGCTATAGTTGTTGGATTAGTAGAAAAGGTAAGTTTACTAATTTATAAAGAAAATGGTAAATAAAAAAAGATGATATCGACTTTTTGAATATTACAGTTTATTTCTAATTGATTTTGTCGCATTTATCAGCACTGCCATAGAACAGACTTCTAAAACTGTCCAACACTAGTAGCGCAATAAGTTTTCGTTGCAGTTTGTCGGTCACAGTTTTGTCGGATGCTTATTGCTTATTGTTCCAATATTGCAAGTTTTGTTGCGGCCATTTAGTGAAAGTTTATAAACTCTGCTTTAATTTATACACCAATTAAAAACAGTAAGTAACATATACATATAATATTTTTAATAATTACAGCCGGTTTTGTGCAATGTAGTTTTTGCCATTGCAATTGTTTTTGTTTTTGCGGCGTCTGTTTTTCGCTTGAGATAAATTTTTTTTTTCGAACTAGAATTTTCCCGAAGTTTGCGGTTTACTGCAAAAAAAAAAGTTAAAAAAAAATGAATGCTGCAGTCGTGACTTTACGACATCAAAGTACGCTACAGTATAATGCAATAATGAAAATAATTAATTTTGCTTTTTAAATATAAAAACATTTTTAACACATCTTGTATGGCGTTTTACATGGTTTTTTTTTCTACATCCATCACCATCAGTCGCTCCACAAGCCGCCGAGTGCGTGAACTGCGCCACTGTGTGTATATGCCTGTTTCCTTGTGTGCGCGAGTTGTAATCAGCAACATAATAAAAAACGCACTGACGACGTATCTGTAGTTGTTGGATTAGTAGAAGGGTAAGTATACTAATTTATAAAGAAAATGGTTAACAAAAAATAAAAAAAATTGAACATGACTTTTGGAACATTACAGTTTATTCCTAACTGATTTTGTCGGATTTATCAGCACTGTGATTTTTGTTACCGAGCTAGAATTTTCCCGAAGCTTGCGTTTTGCGGCAAAAAAAAAAAAGAAATTAAAAAAAAAAACAAGTAAATAAAAAGAACGAATGCTGCAGTCGTGAATACACGACATAGAAGTACGCTGCAGCATTTCATACAATAGTGCAAATAATTTATTTTGCTTTTAAAATATAAAAAAAAAATTTTTGTAATAAACATTTTTTTTCTTCATCCACCACCATCAGGCGCTACGGCTACTTGCTCCACAAGCCGCCGAGTGCGTGAGCTGTATTGCTAAAACGGTGGAGCACCACCGCCCATTGCCACTGTGTCTGTTGTGTTTCTGCGACTGCGTCTACGTTTCTTATTAATTAAAACAGTAAGTAACATACATACATATGTACATATATAATATTTTAATAATTACAGCCAGTTTTGCGTACTGTATTTTTTGAATTTAATATTTTAATAATTAAAGCCGGTTTTGTGCAAAATAATTTTTGCCTTTGCAATTGTTTTTTTTTCTGCGTCTGTTTTTCTCTTGAGATCTATTTTCTTTTTTTTTGTTTTTTGTTTATTGAGTTACAAAATTCACAACATGGAAGTTAAAAACAAAAAAAAAAAAATTATAAATGCTGAGATTTGTTGTCTCATACATCCAGACGGACATGGCTAGATCTACTCATACTCATGATGCAGATCAATAATATATATACATATGTATGTATATACTTCGTAAGGTCTACCAGGCCACCTTCTACTTGTTACATTCATTTGCACACACTTAGTATACCCTTGGCCCCCCAGGGGAGGTATTAAAAAATTAAGATTTCGGTTGTAATATTTAATATATTTATTAATGTTTTTTTTTTCAGACAATGGAACGTGTACCAAATGAGGAAATTAAACTATTGTGTCCATACGACAAGAGCCACTGCATTAGGCGCTCAAAAATGGCAAACCATTTGGTACGATGCCGCCGTACACATGGCAATGTTAAAACATCTACCTGTCCATTCAATGTAACCCACTTGATGCCGGAAGTGGAATTGGAGTATCACGTGGGTACCTGTAACGATCGTGCGAATTTTGAACGCTTCAAGAGCGGTGATGCTCCCGTCGAAAGACCTGCTGTTACCGAAACATACAAAGTACAGGAGACACAAAAGAAAGATTGCGTGTTCCCCGAGCTGCCGAAAGACGAAGAAAGTTGGGACGATGAGGCTCCAGCGGTCACCTACAAACCACTTGAGCATTGTCAAAAAAAAAATGTTATATTAAGTCCAGTTGGATTAACACCATCACAACGTGTTGAGTTCCGCGCAAGCGAACGCATGCGATTGATGAAGTTGCGTGAGGAGCAGGGAAACTGAAAAGCTTAGATTTTCCTACTTCCCCCTGTCCCTCCTTCCCTCTGCCCCCTTATCCTAACACCCATCTTCCTCTGCACCCCTTCGCCTACCTTCCCTTCTTCCTGCTCCCTTCGATCCCGTTCATCTATCTTAAATGGTACCCTGCCCTTCCCCTCTTATCCTATCTCTCATTCCCCTACACTCTTCCCCCTACCGTCTTTCCCTACCTCCTTGGGAGGTATAATGTTGCTTATGGGGCTATCTTGTATCAAGTTTAGGCCGAGATACACCAGACGAGTGCAGTAATTTGATCAGTAAATATTATTTTCAAAAAGTAATCAAACAAATTGGAAAGGTCCAAATTTGCATAAAATAAACGAATAATAATTTAATTTCATTCAAATTATTAAAAAAAAAAATATTTTGGTTATCAAAAAAAAAAAAAAAATACACTATTTGTCGTGATCATCAAGAAGTTTCGATCTAGTCGAAACTGTCTGTGTTCCTTCTCTCAAGTTTTGAAATATTGGAATGAAAGTTGGTATGAAGACTTTTTATAACCCCTTAGAACAATAGAACTTTCCAAAATGACAGCGACGCCTATCGCATATTTCAACAACGACATCTAGTTCCTCGTAGCTTAGATTTTTAGATGCGCTTGATATGCACATAGATTAAGTTTATAACAAAAAATTGTATATCCTTTAAATTGACTTTTTAAGATAAACCAGTCGAAATAAAAAATAAATATTGACTCATTTTTTATATTTATTTATTTATAAATGAAAAAAATTATTTTTTAAATTTCTTTTTTTATGGTTTAAAAAGTTTAATTTCACTATAGCATGAAATGCGGCAGGGTATTTCGAAGTCGTGCTCTATCGACTGCAGCATTTTTACTTCATATTTTCTGATACCCGAATACATCACCGTTTTAAAATAAAACAATGAATTGAGTAACCCTATATAATCTTCCACTACGTGGTGAGTGCGAGCTACAATGAACAAAGAATTGTTGTACAGACCGAAAGTCATGTGAGCGCGACAAGGACAAAACATTGTATTTCACCTTCAGCTCATAAGTTGGACAAATTTAATACATTTTAGAAATTTCGTATTAAAAGAAATGGCGATATGTGTATTTTTTTTCTCGTGAAATGTGCAATATTTTAAAGTAATTAAAGTAAAATATTTTAAAGATGTAAATGTATATTTAGTAATTGTAAATACTTGACTATCGCCTACATACGATAAAACGTAAAAACAATTAAGGCAATTAATGCAAATAAGCTGTGGCGACACAAGAGCCGCACACAGTTCTTGGTGAAAAGGGCGCTAAAAGTGTATTTGTGCGTTTTCCGCATAGATATTTCGCAAATAAAACGTAAATAGTATGCGCTTGACTTTGAGAAAATTTTTGTGCCGGCGTATTAGTAAATTGCGCGTAAAAATCGTACCTGTGAGGTGCGTCACGTAGACGCGCGGCTCGCTGCAACTGATCGATATTCGTACGCTACGTTCCGTTGCGCCCGTCCGTCCGCCCGCTCGCTTGCTTACGCTAGTCACTGAATCTGCTGTTTTTTTGCTGATGTATCGCAATAGAACAATAGCAAATCGCTTGCCACAGTAAAGCAGTAGCAGCAGCAGTAGATGATTAAGGTGAGGTGCAGTGCAGTTTAGCGGCAGTATATAATATATACGTATATGTACATATATACACATACACAATGGCGTCGTCGTCGTCTTTAGTAAAAGAAGAATCAACCGACGCAATGGAGTCATCTACGACGGTAGAGATACTGCCAACTGAGATGTTGATAAATAGTAATGAAATTACAACAAATTCCAATGCGTGTGCTAATAATAATAATAATGTTGACGATGGGGGGAGTTGTGTGCAATCGGCGCCACCTCTGGCGCAGCAACTGCCCGTTCAAGAGAAACTGAAATATGATGATGAACATATTGTGCCTAGCATTAAGCACAAATCAGACAGTTTGGCAAAGGATCCAATAACAATTTCAAGCGACGGTGGTAAAACAGACGTTACGGTTGAAGTAAACAAATTGTTTTTAATGGAAAATAACTTAAATGCGGTAAGCGCACAGAAATCAAACGACAACAAAGGCAATGAGTGTTCGTTGCAGCAGTCATCAACGTGCGCTGAGGATGGTTTAGCTAAAACCGCAGTTCCAGTCGAGTCAGACAGCAAGACAGGTGCAGTAGCGTATATGTGCTTTTTGTAAAAATGTTTTATATAATATGTAATGTATTTATTTATTTTTCAAGTAGAACGCAATCATAAAAAAAAGAAAAAAGATAAAGATCGTAGTCGTGATAAGCAACAAGACGAATCTAGTAGCAGTGTTAGCAGCAACAAACGAAAAGAATACAGTGAATCACATCGTTCCAAGGAGTCCTCAACGAACCAACGGTCCAAAGAGTCTAGTGGCACTAATAAGACGTCACAAGAACGACGTGAAATCAGTAGTGGATCCAAATCAATCTCACGGCATAACAGCAGCGAACAGAAAGATCGTACACACACATCTACATCTACGTCGACATCCTCGCGGCATAAGGATAAAAAACATCGTGAAAAAGTAAGTTATAGGTTTAATAGCTGCAAATTTAACTAAAAATCTAGTTATCTGTTGCTACTGCAAGTTCTTAGAAAAACTTTAGCTTCTTGCTGTTTTTGTTTATATTATAAATACTTATTTTTCCTAGGTTTCATCCTCATCATCAAGTTCCTCATCAAATTCGCGACGTCGCAGCTCGGAGAGCAGTCGCAGCAGTATCACATGTTCAACACGCGTTAATGATCAGCAGTTGCAACAGCAGCAGGAAAAATTACAACAGGCTATACTTGCGCTGGAGCAGCAAGTAAAAGACGAAGTGCAAAGTTCACCTAGTGAGGAAGATATACAAAAAAATATCAGCATAAAAACTGAAAACGTCAGTGACGACGAAACAACGCAAAAATTACTTACTACCGGTGTTAGTACACAGAAATCCAATGAAGCGCTGAAAGTGTTAACAACAGCAAAAGCTGTACAGATTAAAAAGGAACTATACGATATAAAACCAGCAGTCGTTGAAAAGAAAACATCAGTGCATATATTAACAGAATCGGTGACAGTTTTAAATGGTGATGCAAAGATACCGTCTATACAAAAATTAACTATTGAGAATAGTACAAAAACTCGTGAAGAAGTTACAAGACAATTGAGTTTTACTGCAGATACAACAACACCAACAACAACGTCGTTACAGAAGCAAACCCCAGAAGTATCGCATAAAATACAGCACTCGCATGGTTTAATGCCTTCACCAGCACCAAAGTCAGCGTCAACGTCGACATCATCCGTATCGTCAACAGCGAATATATCACATTCATCTAACAGTAGCTATCATTCCTCAAGTTCGAGTTCACGTAAATCATCATCCTCCTCGTCCTCAACTAGCCATTACCATAAATCGTCTACATCCTCATCTAGACATTCGTCCTCATCTTCGTCTTCATCACGAGACTGTTCCAAGTGCTATAAACGTTCTAAAATACGCCGTACCAGTGTGGGCACGCAGTGCGTGAAAGTGGCACCGGAAGCTGCTGCATGGAAAGCTGCGCTAGGTGGACGTCGCATACTGGAACGTTCAGCGCCGCCAGGTCTGGAAAATCTTAAATATGGACGTTATTTTCAAGTGGAAATGTATCCGAATGGTGGCGCTAGCATTGTACATCTCTATCAGGATGAAATTGAAGATCTATCGCCCGAGGAAATGAATGAATTGGTTGATGAATTTTTTGGCGTTTGCTTTGCCGAGGATGAGCAGGGTTATGCGCATCATGTTATGGGTAATTGTTATTATTCAATATAAATAATAATTTGTTATATAAAATTTTGTCATAATTTGAAGGTATTGTTCACGATGCTGCACGCTATCTGCCAGATCTAATGGAACACATGGCGGATAATTACTCAACATTGACGGTTAAGGCGGGTGTTTTGGGACGGAATTCGGATATCGAAACGCTGACAATGGCGCAGTACAATGAGCAGGTCAGTAGTTGTATAGTTAGCGTGTGTATACATTTTCTTTAAAATTGACTGCTCTCATAATTTAGGTGGTGCGTAACTACTGTCAAGGCACTTTTCGTTATGGACCACTGCATCAGATAAGCTTAGTTGGTAAAGTGCACGAGGAAGTTGGTGGTTACTTTCCAGATTTACTTGGACGCATTGAAACCAATCCGTTTTTAAATAAAGTATATTCGCAGCAGACATGTATACAATGCTTGAGTAGTAGTGACTAATACATTTGCATATTTATAGACCATGCCTTGGGCTGTCAATTCAATACAACAAACCGATCCGCGCCAATCAAATGATGGACCAATATTGTGGATACGTGGTGGCGAACAATTGGTACCCACAGCAGAGCTTAACAGTAAGACACCATTAAAACGTCAACGGTAATTACAAGTCGCATTATATGCTATTGAGTTATATTACTCTTAACTCCTAAACTTTTCTTTTGTAGAACACGTATCAATGAATTGCGTAATTTACAATATTTGCCACGACTTTCGGAAGCTAGAGAAACGATGATTGAGGATCGTACAAAAGCGCACGCAGATCATGTAGGACATGGACATGAGCGTATAACCACCGCAGCAGTTGGTAAATGCATAATTTGTACTTAAGTTTGTAAATAAAATCTAATATCTGCAACTTTTTACATAGGTATACTTAAAGCAGTGCACTGCGGCCAGCCGTATACACAAAATCGTATAACCAAGGACGTAGTGGCCTTTGCAGCACAGGACTTTAATACGCTCGTTGAGATGCTGCAGTTGGATCTGCATGAGCCACCCATATCACAGTGTGTGCAATGGATTGAAGATGCAAAACTAAATCAATTGCGACGTGATGGCATACGCTATGCACGTATACAGCTCTGCGATAACGATATCTACTTTCTGCCGCGCAATATTATACATCAATTTCGCACGGTAACTGCGGTAACCAGCGTAGGTGAGTTAAATTGCGTTATTTATTTAAGCTACTTATTTCCAAGCACTACCTTTACCAATTTCTATAGCTTGGCATCTACGTCTGCGACAGTATTATCCTGGGCAGGAGGTTATGAATGAAAAGAACAATCCTGTTTTGGCAGAGACACCACACTATAAGGAGAAACAAACTATTTTGCCTAATCCTATATCACATGAAGATGGCAAGCGTACACCATCAAAGCGTGGACACGATGGTAAAACTAAACGTAAACTTATCGATCTCGAGGGCAAAGAGCGACGTTCGAGTGAGAGCAGCATAGAGGATATTAACTCTAAGGATAGCAGCAACTCAACTTCTACTACTACTACAACAAATGCGAACAGCAGCAGTGGCAGCAGCAGCAGTGGCGGCAGTAGTGGTTCTGGTAACACACCCACTAAGAAGAAGCACGCCAAAGAAGATTCCAAAATTGATATGCGTAAAATGGTGCTGGAACATAAACTGCACAAATTGGCACGCAGTAACGAGAAAACGGGCCAAGCTGTTGATAAACCATTAGAGAAAAGCGCGAAAAAGGAAAAACTTAAAAAGGGCGAAGAAGTAAGCAGTAGCAGTAATGTCAAGGAACAACAACGCGAAGAGCATGCAAGCACAAAAGCAACGTCGTCTACTTCGAAGAAAAATCAAAGCAATACCAACAGCAAAACCGAACAGAACGTTTCTCAAACTCCGAACGAAGCCACGCCACCACCAGCTAAAATTGCACGTACAACATTGGATACTACTCTAACTACTACATCATCTGCAGTGTCAACAACCTCATCAACTACTGTCACACATCCGCTATTACCTCCGGCATTAATACCGCCACCACTTGTGCCTCAGACGCAGCCGTTTATGCAACATAATCACGAAACTTATGTGAACAGTCTAAATCAAAAAGAGCCTGAGATCAAAATTCAAGTTAAAATGGTTTCCGATGAGCCGACACCGCCACTTATTGCGGAAGCTACGAGTGCAACTGTGGCAGCTGCTGTGCGACTACCCAGTGTAATAGCAGTAGAGAGTACGCTTATTGACGAAGACCAGGCTAGCTCCAATATAGCTGCTGTTATCAATGAAGTTGCTGACATTACTTATCCAGAGCTTAATCTACTGCCTGTAGCTGATGCCACCACGCCTCAATTGTTTGTCGATCACGAAGAGGAAGTAGTTGTCGCTGAGGATATTGAAATTGAAACAACCATAGTAACAGCAACAGCAATTCCAGCACCGCCGCCACCGGTAGAACATCCGCCATTACCGCCGATGCCGTTAGCAATACCAGCACCCTTGCCCCCGCTACCACCAGCAACACCCATACAAAGTAATGCACCACCACCACTACCACCACCCACGCCCACCTATAAAACACTTAATGTACTTGCTACGCCAAGTAAACCACTTGGCGGCAAACCGACAACAAGCGAAAGATCAAAGAATCCCAGGTCTACCAATGCGACTGTCGATCTACTTGGTTCCATAATGGCCAGTATGGATAACAATGCCAGTGTGACTACAACCTCGACAAGCACATCATCTGCTTCGATTACATACAGCTCTGGAACGCACTGAACAAAGGCGTTTGCTGATTGGCGTACTGTGCTTGGATGACAGGAGGGTAGAGAGGCTCTTTTAATTGATGATATCTCGTTTTTATTTATGGTGAAAGTTTTCTTCTTTTTTTTTTTTTTTCTTTATTAGAAAGTTGAGATTTGTATATATAATTGGCAGGACAATGATGATCCACTTGCATGTTTGTATGTTAATAATCATACAAAAACAAAACAAAAACATACATATTTATATTGTTAAGCTCAAAAGTTAGTTGGTAGAAATGTAGTTTTCTATTTATAAACAAAGGACACAATTATACACCCATACATATATACTACATAACTGATAATATTTATACACACTTACCTAATTGTACATAAAAAATTTAATAATTTACAAATAAAATATATGTATACATACATATTGCATATGTATATGATTATTATTATCAGCCTATAAGAGAATAACTGGACATGTACTATATTTTGTACCGCACGAATCGATTCGCAGCAACTTATGTGAGCCTGGTACTTTTCGCTTGATTATTTTTGTTTAAAGTGAAAAATAAATAAGAGAATAATAACTGGACATGTACTACATTTTGTACTGAACGAATCGATGCGCAGCAACTCATGTGAGCCTGGTACTTTTCTCTTGATTTTTGTTAAGTGTTTAAAGTGAAAAATAAAGAAATAAATATTGATTATGCATGTATTTAGTTTTTAAGCGCAAAAATGTAGTTTATCACAAGTTGAAGAGAAACAATAAAAAATTACTATTGTGCAAAAATGTGTTAAAAAAGCTTTATTAAAAATTTCGTTCGTACCAAAAAAAAAAAAAATATATATATATATGTATATGTATATATAATACGCGTAGCAGTAACAATTAAACTTAATAAACTATAACAAACACCGGCATAGTCAACTTTATACAATGCGGAATGCGGATTGTGTTTAGCTACTGACACAGCTCAAAAAGCTGAGGTCTCAGGGCAAAAGTCACACAGTTAAAGCTTAGCTTTCATCATACATTCGCGTACACTACCTACAAACTACATATAATGTGTATATACAATAAAAATAATTTACAATTTAGCGCGCAGCTCTTCAATGCGACCCTGTGCAGAGCGCTGCAGATCCATTAGTTTCATAGCGAAGCCCATGTTGCCCTGTACCTTAATCTTGCCCTGCAAAAAGGCTCTCTGTGGTGGTAGCTTGCCGGTCATCAGCTCAAAGACATCTTCATCGCTAATAATAAAAGTTACATCGCATTTTTCTGCAAAAAAAAAAAATAAAAATTTACAATTACAATGATATACTCCATTTAAATAAATACACTAATAAACTTACGTGCACCATTAAAGATAACTTTGCCTTTGCCAGTTTTACAGTCGATTACCCAAAAGCCAGTCTGTCCCTTAGGACCGTTTGTCACCTTAAAACCATAGACAGCACGAACCTTTTCTATAAGATTGTCCTTATCCTCTTCCATTGCTTGTTCTAGTAAATTCAGCAGTGGTGTGACCTTAAAGCCATCAGCACTTGTGGCACTTGCAGCGGCGGCAGTCAAATTATGCTTAACGCCAGCAGCAGTGGGAAAACCCAAGCGATAGAGTGCCACAACAACAGCGCCGCCTAAGCCAAGATTGTGCTGCAGCGCCAATTTACAATTGTCCACTTGACGCTTCTCTGCCTGACCACGCAGCTGCCAACATAGCTCAGCACATTGTGCCAAACCAGTAGCACCTAAAGGATGACCCTTCGAGATGAGACCACCACTGGGATTGACAACATATTTGCCGCCATATGTATTATCACCGCGATCAATAAATTCGCCTGCCTTGCCGACTTCACACAGGCCCAAACCTTCATAGGTGATCAGTTCATTTGCCGAGAAGCAATCGTGCAGTTCAACCACCTGCACATCCTGTGGCTTATAACCACTCTTAGCAAAAAGTCTTGCAGCAGCCAGGCGTGTCATGTCATAGCCAGCAATCTTCATGAGACTCTTATCTGCAAAAGTGGACTCTGGATCGGTGGCCATTTCCATGCCAATAATTTCCACGGCTTGTGCCTCCAAACCATGACGACGCACGAATTGCTCAGAAGCGAGTATAGCAGCACCGGAACCATCGGAAGTGGGACAACATTGTAATTTGGTCAGCACACCCTCGACCACCTGCGTAGACTTCATAATCTGTTCCAAAGTATATTCATCACGAAATTGGGAGTAACTGTGTGTGGAAATAGATTTCGAGCGATAATCAACGAAAATACTTAATATATTTATAGCACAAGCAGATAAGCGTTATTATAAGCCACATACACAATAACTTACGGATTATTGACCGAATGTTTATGATTCTTCCAGGCAATTTTGCCAAAGTGTATAGGCTTAGTGCCATACTTCTGCATATGTTCTTTGCCTGCATTACCAAAGATTTGCGCAGCCATGGGACTGGCGCTTATTTCAGTTAAATCACTCATTTCACTGATGTGACGCTCCATGGGATTAGCGCGATCGAAGTACTATTAATCATTTAAAACAGCTATTATAAGAAACAAATAATAATTGTATTTAATTTATACTAACTTTTGACGACAGTGAACCGCGCTCCATTTTTTCGAAGCCGAATGCTAGCACACAATCCACATTGCCGGACTCAATGATCTGCTTGCCCAAATATAGCGCACTGGAGCCAGTCGAGCAATTGTTATTTACATTGTATACCGGAATACCAGTCATGCCCATTTCGTAGACAGCGCGTTGACCACAGGTCGAATCGCCGTAGACGTAACCGGCCACTGCCTGTTGCACTTCTTCGTATTTAATCTTGGCATCGGCCAACGCCTTTGTAATGGCCTCTTTCGCCATATCGGGATAACAGACATCAGCACGGCGTCCTGGTTTTTCGAACTGGAGATATGATTAAAATAAATTTCATTTGCTGATTAGTATTTAGAGAGTAACGAAAAAATCTAGAAAAAACATTATTAATTGCACTCGTTTTTTAAGCCGCCGCGCTGGCGATAAATAGCTTATAAAATTTTAATATAGACTATCAAGCTTTTTTAAGTTGATTAGACAAGATTTAAAATGAGCGAAGTGCAGCGAGTGTTCAAAGTCCAAGCGCGTTTAATAGCTAAACCAGCGGCAATGAATTTATTGCTCAATTTCTTTTTTTTTTACTTTCTTGTAATTGCAACAATTGCAATATTTCATTTTTCTTCAATTTTTTCCCTTCAATTACCTTTGTCATGCCAACACCAACAACGTAGACTCTGGTTTTTGCCATTGTTATGATGTGTATTGCACGAAATTCACTTGGTAATTGATATGTACTTGCTTCGCCAGTGGCTAGTTAATAACTAAAAGCTAAATTAAAAATTAAACAGAGAACTAAACTCGCAATTTACTAACGATATAATGAATGGCGGCTAATGAGAGAATGAGAGAAGACCAGTGTTGCCTTTTTTGTGAAGCAAAAAAAAGTTAAATTAGTAAAAACAAAACAAAAAAACAGCTAAGTTGTGTATAAAAAAGGCTAAAAAAAGCTGGTCATTTTAAACTACTGTCCCAAAAGGAGAAGGGAATAACAAGTTTGTGCGAATGTATGTATTAGGAGAGGAGGTAGACCCCATTAAGTATATACGGGAGGGGATACATTTTAAAATAATATCAGTTTGTCATAAAGTTTGTAAAGCATTAAAGGAGGCATCGTACACCCATAAAGTATATACATACATTCTTGGTCAGCTTGTCGATCTAGCCATGTCCGCCTGTTTGTCCGTCTGGTAGTTGTTGCGGATATCACGCCCCCGATTTGTCACGCCCCCATACAAATCCACTTTATACTTTTTGTATGAAAAACTTATGTTTTGCAGTCAATATGAACTTAAAATTTTACGGGTGGTTTAAATATATATATTGCACCCTCCAATACAAACCAACCATCCACTTTTGGGATTTTTTAAGATAAACCTTTTTGGTACATGTAAAATTAACTTGAAACTTAATATGACTGCTTTTTATGGTTGCACGTTTCACATATATTTCGTTGGGTTTGATCTCCGCACCTTTAGGGGTAGTTCCCCTACAAAACCATGCCCCACTTTTGGATTTTTGTTATAGGCAATAGGAACTTGAAATTTGACATTGTTGCGTCTTGTAAACGGACGCTCCATATAAATATCAAGGGGATGTCGGTACAATTCGTATCTGGAAATAGGTTTCAATATAGTTGTTTTATTGAGCTAAAGATTTAATTGAGTCATTTGTCCTCGTCGGACCCCTAGACCAAATAATTAATTTTAATTTTTTTAACATACACCTTTACTGTATACCTTAAAAACGTGAATTTTAATGATATATGGCCGTAGTATGAGCTTTGTGGTCGTACCATCCAAAATGTTTTATACACTGCACGCGAATCAGACGAATCTAAAAATTCAAGTTTAGAGGTTTAGGTGTTTTTTTTCTAAGATCTCGTCGTTCAAACATACGAATGACGGACGGACAAATAAACAAAGCTCTATTGTCTCGACTTTTGATACTGATCAAGGATATATATTTTTTTGAAGTCTGCCACGCCTCGTTCTACCTGTTGCATACATTTGCACTTGGCATAACTTTGGCACAAAAAAGCAGAAAACTAGCTAAAATGATTTTAAAAAAGCTATATGTAATTCTGGCATATCTAGCGGGAAAAAGTGGCAACGACAACACTGTGGTGACTACCATTTGCATAGTAGTAGTCGTCATGCTGCATGACTTCATGCATACATCATTGTGAATGATTTCGGTACAAGAGAAAAAAACAACAACAGCAATACAATGAACTCTGATAAGCGCTGCTCCAATCTGCATTCTATGGTATGGTTTTTGGCGTATTTAAACCTGCAGAGATTACTTTACTTTAGTCGTAAAGTAAACGGGTGTGCAGCAACAACAGATTTTTTAAAGCAGCAATATGGTTAAGATCAGAGTATATGTTATCGGTGTCGGCATGACCAAGGTAAGGAAAACGAGAAATAAGCCAATAAATGAACTTTGAACTCTTGCGCGCGATCTTCAGACTATGCACGATATATAAAATAAAAATTATTCACTGCTAATTTATAAACCATTTTAATTACAGTTTGAGAAACCTGGTCGCCGTGCTGATGTCTGTTATCCCGATATGGCCAAAGAGGCCATTACAAAGGCGTTGGCCGATGCCAAGATTAAATACGAAGAAGTGCAACAGGCAGTGGCCGGTTTCGTCTACGGCGATTCGACCTGTGGTCAACGCGCTGTCTACGAAATGGGCATGACTGGTATTCCGGTATACAATGTAAATAACAATTGCTCGACTGGATCCAGTGCGCTATATCTGGGCAAGCAGATCATTGAGTCCGGCAGTGTGGATTGTGTGTTGGCATTGGGTTTCGAAAAGATGGAACGCGGTTCACTATCTTCAAAGGTACGTCATACAACAATATACGGCATTATGACATTGCATAATCTGTTTATATCAATAGTATTTCGATCGCGCTCTTCCCATGGAGCGTCACATTTCTGAAATGAGTGAATTGACTGAAATAAGCGCCAGTCCCATGGCAGCACAAATCTTTGGTAATGCCGGCAAAGAACATATGCAGAGGTATGGCACTAAGCCTGTGCATTTTGGTAAAATTGCTTGGAAAAATCACAAACATTCGGTCAATAATCCGTAAGTGTTTAGTATACAGAGCATTTTCAAGTCGAAAGTTCAATATTATTTTTTTTTTTTTTTTTACACTTTTGTTGATACTGTTGATTATCTTATCAGCGGCAAAGTACGGGTAACACTTTGACTAAAGTCTGCATTTCTTTTATCCACAGCTATTCACAATTTCGCGATGAATACACTTTGGAACAGATTATGAACTCACCACAAGTGGTCGAAGGTGTGCTGACCAAATTGCAATGTTGTCCCACTTCCGATGGCTCCGGTGCTGCTATACTCGCTTCTGAGCAATTTGTGCGTCGTCATGGTTTGGAGGCACAAGCTGTTGAAATTATTGGCATGGAAATGGCCACCGATCCAGAGTCTACTTTTGCCGATAAGAGTCTCATGAAGATTGCTGGTTATGATATGACACGCTTGGCTACCACAAGACTTTTCGCTAAGAGTGGTTATAAGCCACAGGATGTGCAGGTGGTTGAACTGCACGATTGCTTCTCGGCAAATGAACTGATCACCTATGAAGCTTTGGGTCTGTGTGAGGTCGGCAAGGCAGGTGAATTTATTGATAGCGGTGATAATACATATGGCGGCAAATATGTTGTCAATCCCAGTGGTGGTCTCATCTCGAAGGGTCATCCTTTAGGTGCTACTGGTTTGGCACAATGTGCTGAGCTATGTTGGCAGCTGCGTGGTCAGGCAGAGAAGCGTCAAGTGGACAATTGTAAATTGGCGCTGCAGCACAATCTTGGCTTAGGCGGCGCTGTTGTTGTGGCACTCTATCGTTTGGGTTTCCCGGGTGCTAACAAAGCTAAATTATAATTGCATTTACTAGTCTTCATTTGATGAAAATGTATGTGTTTTGTCTTTTGGTTTTTATTATTTTTTTAAAATTTTTTGTAAATAAATCTTGCTCCTTTTCCTCTAAATAGGAATTGGCGATAATTATAAAGTACTGTCGTCAACGAGTTACTTGAGATTTGAGACTTATAGTTGTGCATACAAAATCAAATGTTACATAGTACAGTAAATATCACATACTCTCTAGGCACTTCAGTTAACTACTAAGCACAATTACGTTTAAAAACATTTGGAACCAACGTCGATGCATACGTAGAACATTTAGTTTTGTTTGATTTTAGTTGAGTGAGATACATTGCGTTTGCCACACAAGCGATTCAAAATAAACATCCAACTGCCAATTGATATGGCAAGCATGACGATTAACAATAGATAAACATCGAGCGAATAATAAGCAAAACGCGACAGATGCACCGAACTGGGCTGCAGTAGAGGTGCGCCGCCAGTATGTGCAACGTATTCCACCCACCAGATTGCAGTCTGCAGCGCAGTGCGCGGGCGATGTTTGTAGGAGTAGGAAACGGCCTTGGCGCTGTCAACATATCTGTCAATATAGCGTGGAAATTAGTTGAATTTAAATTAAGTTTTAAATCGGGGGAGGCACAGAAATCTCCTACACCTCAAAATCTTCAAATTTCATTCTTCAAACCGAATATTATGTATATAAATTGTAGATTTTGAGGCAAAAGAGACTTCTGTATTACCCACGAATATGTAGTTTTACTTACTTCTTATCCATCACCTTCTTAATCGAACGTATTACTGTATTTTCATTGATATCCTCAAAGTTTAGTATCACACCCATGCCACGATGCACCATAGCTGCTGCATTTAGAAACTGGTCACCATACATGGGCGTGGCAACTACGGGTACACCACAGTATGCAGCCTCCGAACTGCCCATCAGACCAGCGTGTGACATAAATACTTTGACATTTGGATGACAGAGTATATCGCGTTGTGGTAGCCAATTGCTTATATACAAATTACTTGGTTTATTGTCTAGTGTATCATTCTCCCACTTCCAAATAACTTGTTGCTTCAGACGTGCTATAGCACGCATCAGCGCATCACGCTTATCCGCTGATAGTGAATTCGCGCGTATCTGAGAGCCCCAACTGATAACGACTACACCATTTTCGGCATTGTCCAGCAGACGCTGCAGTTCGGCGGGCAAAGCTTTGGCCGTTTCTATATGTATACCGCCCAGTTGTATGACATTTGGCGGCACTGGTTTAACACCACTCAATGAAAAGTGTTGATTGACAAAGAACAATGAGGTATTTTTGACCATTTCACTAACTGGTGGCATATCATGTCCAAATTTATATTGCACCATGGCATCGGCAGCGGGATTGGAGAAAAATCTAGTCAATAATTATAGTTAGTACAGATATTATTATGACGTTTAAAATTGATTTTCTACTGACTTGTACATCGAATTAAGTACGTGGAATGAAATCCAATTACCGACACGTCCGCCAAAACTCATGTCCTCTGATTGTCCCATGAACAAAGCCGGAATATGGCTAGGCACAATAGGCGAGCCCATGCGTTCATAATGCCAAGGCATTAAAGCACAACTGCTCAGTGCTATCACTGGTGCACGCAATTGATGTGCAACACTCATTAAACAATCCGTATTAAAGGCTTCCAGTATGATGACATCATAGTATCCAACTTTATTACGCATAACCTGGGTTAGAGCATCGGAACGTAGTGTTTCATTGCAGGCTTGTTTGCCGTATTCGTATAATATGAAGAATTCAATAAAGTGATTAAAGAAATAACGTTTCTCGAACATCTATATTCATAAAGAAATATTTTAATAAGCAATAACAATGAAGAGAATTTATGGGGGCTGACAACGAAAACTTTTTAGCCTCAAAATCTCTAAATTTCATATGTATTGTATATAAAATTTAGTTTTATGAGCGAAATATTTTCAAGCGAAAGAGAATTCTGTCTCACCCACATATATATTGACATACCTTTAGATCTATGCTATTGGTCAGTAACTCTGCATTGGATAGCGTAAAATCCTTATAACGTATGGGAGGATTTTTATCCGGAAAATGACTCACTACGCTGACATCATGTCCTGCTTCGGCTAGGCCACGCATTATTGGATGAAAAAAGTGAAAATGACTAACGCCCGGATGTGGAAATAGTCCGAGAATCTTTAATTGTCGTCCGCCATTAACCAAAAGCGGAGCAAAGAGCGCTATTAAGCAGAAGAGCAGACAACTGGCAGATAATTTGGGTAACATGGTTGCTAAAAAAATATATAAAGGTATATGAAGAAATTAGTTACTTTATAAAAAGAGTTACCTGTTGCGCTTAAGAGAAAGTAAAATCTTAAAGTAAAGGTAAAGAGCAAGTTTATGAGTAAGTACAGAGAAACGCTCTGAGTTGCTTTTCGATCGATTTTAGTGACACTTATGAAAAATCGTCGTTTATTGTGCAAGATCAAGATTAACGTCACAAACTGCTATGGAGACAGATCACTGAACTTCGACGATTGTGTATTAATATAAAACGATCTGAGTTGATAAGCATTTTATTGTTGTGTATTCATAAACGTAAACATGACCGGAAACTTAAAGAAAGCGAAACTGCAAATTATTTACACAACTGACTTTTTTATGTGTCGAATGATATTGAAACGATTGTTGTTTTTGAAGATTTTGGTGTCATGGTAGTACTGACAGATATAGCCAAATAACAATGAAGAATGTTACATGCTTTGAAAAGGTACATCCTTCATTGACTTCTTGTAAAAATTTTATGATAATCGAACCACTAAAAGCGAAGTTAGCGCGCTAAAAGTGAGAGTATCTTTTGGGCATCGGTCGAAAAATGAATCGAACAAAGAGCCAATATTAAGTTCTGTTTTAAACTTGGTAAAACATTCACCGAAACGTTCCAAATGATAAAACAAGTTTATGGTGACAATTGTCTATCCCGTAGCAGAGTTCACGAGTGGTTTAAACGTATTCAAGAAGGTCGTGAGACCTCTGTGACGATGAAAAGATATATGGCCAAAATCAATGGTGATCGAAAAGAATCGTTGCGTTATATGGAAATGGAATTAAATATTCCCAAACATTCAATTCATCGCATTTTGATGGAGAAATTGGGTTTACGGAAGGTGTATTCACAGTTTCTTTCGCACAAAGACTTTCTCACCAAAAATGGCATTTTAACCATAAACCATTCACCGTACCCGCCTGATTTGGCTCCGTGTGACTTTTATCTATTTGGATAACTTCATTTCTAATTTTTTTTTCGGAGTTAGTTTCACATTTTAGACCATATCTCGAGTTGGAAACGCCCGATTTGGACGCCAAAAACGTCATATCAAAGGTAGTAAACTATTTTTGCTCACAACTCTTAAACTACTGAACTAGCTTTAATATGATGTCATAATCGGACTTTCTAACTCAAGATATGGGCTAAAATATAAAACTATCTCCGAAATAAAAAACAAACAAATTAAAAATTTAATATCTCAAAACATATACATAAAGACATTTGCAGAGTGATTTTCGAATTTCGAGTTTTTCATTTTGTACACCAGACAAAATTGTTATACTCACTTTACATTACATGTGTAGGGCATAAATACATAATAATAGAGAAAGCACTAGACCGTAAGGTTAACTCATTAACTCACACAAATATAATAACTGGGTAGCGTTTCAACTCTAAAAATTTGATAGACACAAAAACAAATAGGCTGATAATAAAAATATATAAAAGTCTATATACTTATATACATTCATATGTCAACAGTTGACTATGTAAATACATACATACATAGGTAAGTAAAGGTGCTAATAGAGAGTAGAAGTAAAAGTAAGAGGATTTTATACCAGATACTTGACTATGTACATATGAGATACTTTGAACACTTCAATAGCGAGCGTGCACGTACGTGAATTGTAAAACAATGAGTGTGTTATAATTGATAATATTCTAAATACGCTATGCAAGCAATGTATAAGGTTACATACAAGTATATCAAACAAAATAACATTTAAAATTTTAAGTTTTGAAAATTTATCTCTTTATTGCTGATCTACAATAAATATATTTTATGCGCTGAATGAAAATATTTATATATATACGAAGGCAATACGATAAATTTCTTGTAATGATATTGTTTGGTCATTGGATTTTTTGATTGTCATTGAAGAGAAAAATTTGTTCTAAGTATTTTGATGTAAATTTTCTAGTTGAAGTTGGTTACCAGCAAATTATTTCATCAAATTTTTTTTTATTTCAGAATATATGATTTGATATTATGATTATGAACTATCTAAGACCTTATCTATATTCTGTTTAATATCGAATGCTGATGAGCTTTCGGTGAAATTGAAGCTTAAATTCTATTCATATATTATAAGAAATTGTATAGAAGCTACTCTGCCCAAAAAAAAAAAAAACAATAATTTCTTTGTAAAACCAAGACCCAAAAGTGGGCGGTGGCTTTGTATGGGTGTGGCAAATTAATATGGATACTCTATGGGGCTAGGAACAAAATAAGCTTTAATATCGTGTTTCATCCAAATATCTCGAAAATTGTTAAACAAAATATGCAGAACATCCAGACAGACGGACATGCCTAGATCAACACAATATATATATACTTGGGGTCAACGATGCGACTTTGAATGGATTACAACCAGAGAATAAAACCGAAATGTATTTCCATTTTGGTACGTACCGAAATATGTCTTTTTCGGTATAAGTTTCTGTACCGGTTTGAATTTATTTCGGCATACGGTTTCGGCACGGTTCTGGGATTTTAGTTTCGGTATCAATATTAAAACTTAAAAAAAAGTCAAGTTTTCATTAGATTTTAATTAATAACAAATTAAGTATTAAATTGTATTAAATTATGTATTCTAATGAGAATTAAAGCTTTTTTTATGGATAAGATCTTCTGATTGTTGGTGGATATGTCAAAGACTTCCAGTGCATGATAAGAAATGAACAGAATTAATAAGGAACCTTGGACTAAATCTTTTCATATTTTCAACAATCTATTAAGAAACAATGAAGAACATGGATAGCTGAAAATCCAATATCATATTTTACTGTTGGCAATTTGTATATGGAGAAAATCAAAAATATGAACGTTCAATTCACTTTCCAAGGTGTAAATATTATCAATGAAATGACGTCAAGTGAATTCAAATCGCTAATCGTTCGGAAAGTGAAAGATGAACTGTTTTAACGAAAACACTGACGAACAATATATTTTGAAGTGTAATTGGGAACAGGGAGCTAAAATTTCTTCATATTTCATACAAAACATATTTTATACACTTTAAAAGTTGGTGTGCGATGGTTGAAAGTTCATTTTTTTTCTGAATTTTTTTTTTGATGAGGCGCAAAACTTTGAATTGAAAACGCTGGATAATGGACACATTTAAATGTGATGTTGAACCGCATAATTTTATTCCGTTTGTCCAAACTGGTTTAAGTATTGTAGAATAAATTAGAAGTTTGTTTTCTAGTAAAAGCTGAGAGTTTCGTCCTAGTAACTAGTAATTTTGTTAACTTAATTCTAATGTCTGATGTCTAAGCATGCAGTTTGTCAATATTCCCGGTTTTCCATGGCGGTGCGTATGGTGCGGAAAACTCTATGAGTTTGTTCACCATATATATGGAAAACATAAAGAGAGAATTTTTCGATGCTGAATGGTATAGGAATGGTTCTATATAGAATTACTATGTAGGTATCTAAAGAAAAAAAAAAAAAACAATTAAGAAAGAAGCAACCGCATAGTCACGACATAAAAAATACCCTGCACCCTTGCAAATGTAGACCTATGCCAGCTTTTAAATTTTAAATCACAAGAAAAATAAATATGGTCAAGGAGAATCTAACTGTTCAAACTTAAAGAGTCTAACACTTAAATTTCTTGAGATTTGTTGTCTCATACATCCATGTTTTTTTTTTGTTTTTTAAGTTGAAGTGGTAGTATAACATATTCATTCTGGAAGTCTGGAAGAATCAACCTAATTTACTTTACGCACTTATGTATATGTTTTTGTGTGTAGGGTGTACAGAAATACAATTAAGTTAATTCAAAATGAAACAAATAAAAGGCATGAGCACGAAAATTGAGTAAAAGTAATAAATATGTATGTTGCAGCTGTTTTTTTTTTTTGTTTTGTTTCTATTTTCGTGTCCATATAATCAACAGGTTACAAAAACAATGAACATAGAAACAATTACAACAATAACAAATTACTCGAAAAGTTGATTGCCTAACAACCGTTAGACGCGTAAATGAAAGCAGCGGCAAAATTAACAACAACTACAACTGCACATTTTATTAATTTATTGTTTTTATGAATGTACACATACTACATATTTTATCTTAATTTCTCTGAAATATACTATATGTATAAGTAAATATGTATTATGTATATAATAATATACTTTCAAAAGAAAATGTGCCACAAGAGAAGAATATTTAATTGCAGTAAAACAGACAAATTTGTACACTCTCACTAATAACTCATTAAAATCAACTTCAAAGTCAATAATTTCAGTTCGGAACGAGTTAAGTTTGCATATTATAGTTATAGGTTTGTATAGTGCCTATAGAGGTTTAATGTACGAAGCACAGAAGAAAAAATATTGGATATATGCATAAGATATATTGATCTAATAATCGCAACTAATATCAATGTGAACAGGTAGTGCACGTAGGTAACGAAAGCCCGTCTCAATGTAGCTGCAGCACGAGCTCAAATAAAGAAGTTTTTACCCATAAGTTCGAGCGTGACCTGCTATAAGCTATTAATAAGATCTTGAAACATACATTTAAATTTTAAAACATACAAAATCAGAACACACCACTTGCACTTGGGATTGAAAATTCCCACCCCAAGGCATATTGGGCTCTAAACTTTTTTTGTTATTAGTTTTTGAGGTCGAGACGCCGAGACGAGTCCAACGAGCTCAAGGTAAAGAAAATCGTTCCACCTGTACAAAACTTATAAATTTAGATGTGTTACTAAAATAATTTGTTTGTATCCTTTAGAAAACATAAAACTTTTTGATGCAGTATTTTAGTATATAAAAAAATTAAGAAACATTTACTTTAAAACTTTTTTCAAAATGTCGTATTTTGTCAGAAAAAGCAAAACAAATTTAGATTTCAATTGAATACTGTGGCCAACCGTGTGATATGATAATGTGATAAGTTGCTGGAGAGTTCTTGCAAATACCTTTCTTGATGCTTAGTTGTAGAAGTACAGGCACTACTTAAAAACAAGAAAAAAAAACTGAAGCTCTAATACCATTCACACGAAATTTTAAATAGTATTGTAAAACATAAAAGTTGGGGTTTATATGGGACTACCTCAAAAAGTGGGCGGTACACGCCCACTAGTAGATGTGTATGAAGCGATGTAGTAGATGTGTAAGATGCCGCCATATCGAATTTCAAGTTGATATTGACGTTTTCCATACAAATGCATAAAAGTGAGCTGTGGGTTTATATGGGACTACCTCATAAAGTGGACGGGACACGCTCATTTGTATATGTATGTGAAGCGGTTGTCCACTAAATTCCACCCAATCAAAATTCAAGTTAATATTGATTTAAGTAAAGAATTTTTTCCAAAAAAAAAACAAAATTGCACGGTGGGTTTGTATGGGGGCTACCCCAAAAAGTGGGCGGACTACGCCCATTAGGTTATATATGTTAAGCGGCTGTCTATAAAATGCCACCATATCGCATTTCAACCTAATATTGACTTAAATAAAGAAGTTTTCGTACAAAAAGTCAAAAGTGGGCAGTAGGTTTGTATGGGGGCTACCCCAAATAGTGTGCGTGGCGGGTCAATCTTGACACTATTAAATTGCAATAAAAAGAAATGTATGTGCAAAATTTCAACTGGATAGCATTAAAATTGTTCCCCAACAAATGCGCAACAACATACAGACGGGCAGACAGATAGACGGACATGGCTAGATCGACTCGACTCGTCTCGTCGATCTGATCAAGAATATATATACAATATGGGGTCTACGATGAATGCCTCACAAACTTTCAGACAAACTGATAGTACCATTTCACACTATGTAAAATAAATAGATTTTTGAAAAGTACATTTTAGCAAAAAATTGAGACGAAAATTTCTTGCTCATACATCGAGTGATAATACGTTGTGACATTGTGCACATTTTCGTATGATATATGTACTCTTCAGTGAAAAACTTGTGAGCTCAGATATAGCATTGAAAATATCAGATTATGCAATTTTTGTTACTACTCTCCCTCATGCACGTGACATACTAATGCGAAAAATATCGTGGCTGTAACATCTGTTATACGCATTATGTGCACACACCTGTTATAATTGTTATACTCATTATTTTCTGAATTATTCCAATGTTCGTTAGTCGTGCTACAGCAATGTTTGAATTTCAAGAAAATGCTTTCAATTAAGTAGAAAACAAATTTTGTTTAATTTATAGAAATAAAAACTTGAAACATGACGTACGCTCAATTACATATTGCAATCAATCAATTCCAACAATATAAATGAAAAAAAAAAAAATAAATAAATCTTTCGTCACAAGATGAGAGAGTGTGAGTTGCAAAAGAGATTTAATCACTTGGTTTTTATCTCGTCAAGAAGTTTTTGCCTTATTTGATGTAAGTCGACATCTAAAATTTTAAGTATTTAACTCATTTGAGACATACATTTATACCTATTCGTACATGTACGATTTAAACGACTACTCTTATGTTGCAATCACATAAAGTCTGAAAGTTCAAGTTATACTATGAGCCAGAGATGTTACTTTATAAAATATATTTTAAAAAGTACGTTGGTTCTATGTGTCACGGCCGGTGCACGTAGAAGCTCAGCTTTTACTCGGCCAGTGTATTTCATAAACTACATTTACTTCACTACATTACAAACTTGACAACAAACTGACAATACGCTTTCCTGTGCAACATTTAAAGGGTACTAAATTTACTAAAGCAATGAAAACCAAAAAGGCAAAGTAAGCGTTTTCAAGTGCATGGCCAAGTATGCCATTGATTGCATCACAAGTACAGTTGAATTTTTTGTTTGTAACTGTTTTTGTTTTTGTCTTTGCACATTGCGTTTGCAAACAAAAAAAAAAGGTTATTGATTTGTATTTGTTCTATACTTTTCACTAATCACATAACATAAATTTTTGCTTCTATTTGACTAAACAAAAATAGATTCTTTTTTTATACATACATATGTATGCATACATATGTATGTACATATTTATGTACATATGTATATATATGTAATTCTAATTCACTTTCTGAAGCGTTTAATTTTCTTTTTTTTATTATTGAAAACCGTTTCGAACTTACTTGTTACACTTTCGACAGACGACTGAAATTCGAATGTGCTACCGAATCGAGAGTATCGGTGAATTAATAATAAAATAAAACCAACAAACATACAAAGCAAAAAAGACAGAGAGAGAGAGAAAGGGAGAGAGAGAGTGCGAATGCACTTGCAACCGGCTAAACGCAAGATAGTGCGCGTAAGATGGTTTTTATACCCTTCACATGTTGCATGAAAAAGGGAATTATTGGTTTGTCTTAAAGTTTGTAATGCAATAAAGAAGGCATAATAGATTCAAAAAATATGTACATTGGGCATATGACTATTTTTTAGAACCAGTTTTACAGGGTACTACAAGGGTACAGGGTACAAAAAATATAATAAAAAAAATATTTTTGGTTAATTTTATGACAAAAAACTTCCGCATGGAAGGCATTTTATATCCAGGGTGTTTCTTATACCATCATTTATAGTGCAAGATCACCCGTTTACAAAAACTTTATTTCGCGCATAGCAAACAAGAGCCTGAACTTTTTTACAAATTTAATGACGACGTGTGAAGAGTATTGGAGCTCACTCCGGTTCTACCGATGTTAACATTTTCCCTTGTTTATTCTGTTTAAGTTGATGGCGATAATGTCAGTTTAAAAACAAACAGAGTGAAATTAAAAACTTTAAATAAGTGATGTCAACATTGTGGAACTGAACTTTAATGGACTTAAGGCCTGTTGTCGCATAAAACAGAAACTGAAACTGAAACGAAACTGAAACTGATTTTCAGTTTCTGTTGAACATTTATTCATTCGCAGTTTCAGTAGGGGTTGCCGCATAAACTGAACTGATACTAACAAAAAACAACAACTAGAAAAACTCGTGTTGCTAATGCGAGTGTGAATGGCAAAACAGATGATTTTCTGTCATTCAGTAACAGAAAGAAGTCAAAAGTACTTCTTTCAGTTTCAGTTGCTGATGTACTGACTTCAGTTTCAGTTTTTGTTGTATGCGACAACAGGTCTTTAGTGCGAAAGGTTTTTAAAAATTAAGTTAAACTGATGACATTTGCCATAATTTATATCTCAGGTTCATCGCGTAGAGTCATGTATGTATATTGAATTAAAAATGTTTCTAATATTCTTGATCAATTTGAATTATAGCTTACATACAAAAGCAACACCTATCTTCGAGCTATCACTGATATCAAAAGTAGAAATTTTTCAATAATGCTGAAAAATATCCTTCGTCGGTTCAGATCAGACTTCTAGATCTTATCGACTTCCCCAGACCAATATTTCAGATATATTAGGTTCAAGGGCATAACCAGCTATGCAGGGAGGGGTGCACAAATCAATTTTCTTTTTCCTTTCGAAGAGTAACCGTTTATGCGCACTCAGTATACAAAATCCTTCAAAGAAAAACTATATTACAAGGTTTAAATCACTACAAAAGAAATTTAGTTATCATTTAGACGAGTTCCAGATATCTTAGCACTCAGCCATGTCTCATCTTTGATGTGAAAAATACAACAAAACCAACTGCTTTAAAAAAAAAAAGAAAAAAAATTCTTGTCGTTTTTCTCAGCAGTAATCGATAGATGAGGAATTTTTAGATGAATTAATTTTAAACCATTTTGTTTTTGATTATCAACATTTTTTCATCCTCCACCAGTAGATCAATAAGCGTACTGCAATCAAACTTATTTGTACCAAAGTTTGATTATTACATTTTTTTAAAGTATAAAACAAGTAGTAAACAACAAAAAATAAATAAAGTAAAAAAGTAAGTTTCAGACCATTTGGTTGAAACCCCTACTTACTCGTATTTTCATTGCAACATCAAAACATTATTTAAAAGAATGTAAAATATGTTCTTCCTAAAACCGCTGAGAAATCTAACATCGACATTGAAATTTTTATTTTTGTAATAATTTTAACCAAGTGACCCACAATCAAGGCTAGATCATTTGAAAAATGCAGAATTTCTGTAGCACCGAGTAATGTCATAACTTTTCGATGCGGTTACTGGTTCTTTAAAAAAGTTAATAATGTCGTTTATAGTTAGTTGAAACGCTGTTTTGGATTTTCTGCACACCATCAATTTTGCTAGCCGTTCTACGAAGGCTGCTTTTTATATTTCGGAAACTGGCAACACTAATGTCAAAAGCTAAAATCTGGCAACACCATAATAAAGTTTGACATTTTTTGGCATAAACGTACTCACAAAGTTTTGATGTACAATTGCTATTTGTTTTGTTTACAGTGAGTTAAGGAAAGCAATAGTGAATTCAATCGTGGTCGTAGTTCGGTCGACGACGAATTCCGTGAAGGTCGTCCAAAATCGGTTGTTGTGCCCAAAAACATCGATGCAGTGCGTGAACTGATAATGCAAGATCGTCATGTGACATATCGTGAGATAGAGACATCCTTGCACATTAGTTACACTTCAATACATTCGATTTTTTATGAACTCTTAGCTGTAAAAAAAATTTGCTCTCGTTGGATAACCCATAATTTATCAATCGCTCAAAAAAAGGCTTGCGTCGATTGGTGTAAGGAAATAATTAATAAGTTCGACCGTGGTGCTTCAAAAGAAGTCTATAAAACCTTGACAGGTGACGAATCATGGATATATGGGTATGAGCCGGAAACAAAACAGCAATCGACCGTGGGGGTATTCCAAGACGAGCCAAATCCAACAAAAGTTGTTCGTGGAAGAAGCACAGCGAAGCAAATGATCGCCTGTTTCTTCGGCCGAATGGGTCATGTGGCCACTGTTCCGCTTGAGCAACGTAGGACGGTCAATTCTGAGTGGTACACGACCATTTCTTTGCCGGAAGTCTTCGGAGAAATTCGTAAAACCAACCGCCAAAGACGAACCATTATCAATCATGACAATGCGAGCTCTCACACATCTCGTTAAACAAGTGCATTTTTGAGCAGTCAAAACATCGAATTAATGACTCATCCTCATTACAGTCCTGGTTTGGCACCCAATGACTTCTTCTTCTCGAGTATCAAAGGTAAACTGCATGGTCAACGATTTACGAGCACCGAAGAAGCAGTTGACCATATTTTGGAGGTGTCTCAAGAGGATTAGAAAAACTGCTATGACAAATGGTTTGAACGAAAAGTGTATTGATCATCAAGGGGCATATTTTGAAAAACAATAAAGCCATTTTCATTTAAAAATGTTTGTTATTATTTTCTATTCCCGAAATATAAATAGTACCCCTCGTAACACATTCATAAAACATACCTGCGCACAATTCTCAGTATCAAAATTCATTTCTGAAACAAAATCTTTAATAATAGTCCTTTAGTCTCTATATATTTTAGTTCTACAATTGCGAGAAACTTTTCGAGAACTAGCATTTGGTTTGCAAAAAAACGGCAATTTTATAAATAAAATTTATGGAGGATTTTGGAAACTGAAAAATGTGAAGACAGAAATCTATTTCGCTTCTATTTCGCGTTGTATAAAACTAAATTTTATGAATGATATTTGGAGACTTTGAGAAGAAAAAGATTTCTATGAATTTACATTTTTGGGTTTCCAAAATCCGCCATACTTTTTATTAATAACTTTGGGGGTTCTTTTTTTCAAACCAAAAGATATGAGGGGGGGGGGGGGTAAATAGCAATGTAATAAATTAATTATTATTCAATTTTTATGACTTAACAAAATTTTGCATTGAAATGTACTTAATGTGCAAAAAAATGTAAATTACAAGTAAAAATCTCAGACTATTTCATTTAAAACCTTAGTTCTTTTTACTCTATCAGCAAATTATCATTTACAAAAATGAAAGATGCAATATTATTTACAAAATCGTTTTTTAAAGAATACGTTTTTGGCAATAACTACAAAATTTGCGAGTGTTAAACATTTTCAAAAATGCATAAATATTGTACTCGACTAGACCTATATTCTACAAACACTTTTACTTTTTTTTATAGCACTGTGTTATTTGTTGAGCAGCAAAAAATCAGGGTTGTGGTGAACCCCTGAGGTGGGCGGACCGCTCTTTTTACTACTTTTATATACGCAAAGCTTGTCGTTTTCGTACAATTTTCGAATGTATAACTTCCAAAATTATATATCTAATTACATGTTCTCATTACCGACAAAAAAATTAAAATAATCTTCTTTTTTTCATTTAGAAAAACATTTCTCTTCTTGCTATACAATTTTGAAATGTTGTATTGAGGGGTATTAAAGCTTAGGTTCGACCGAAGTTAAAGTTTGTCCTTGTTTTTGTTTTTTTCGTTTGTTGTTTGTTTGCTTTTTTGGAGAAAATACAAAAACAAATTTGGTATAAATTATGGGAAACCAGAAATGCTGCGTCATTGTGAATGTACGTTGATCTTGTTAGTATTCGTACATATCTACATGTGTACATATTTATTTATATATTTATATATATATTTAATTTGCTCATCACTTTGAAGAAAGTGCAATGTACGCAAATGCAACACGTGCGACTTAAATCTAACACACACACACACACACACACACACACACACACACACACACACACACACACACACACACACACATACTCGTATATACTCAATTCCTCTATCTAAAGGTGGCCACTCACTACACACTTGTATGTGCGATCGGTGTGAGTATGAAGTCGATTTTGTAGTGTATGGCGTTGTTCACACACGGATCGTAGGGTTTTGAAAAATTTCATATTCTGTCGATTCGTCCACAGACATATTGATTCCGCTAAAAATAAATCGATAAGATACATATGCATATATAAACATACGATATAAAATGGAAACAACAGATTTAAAATAGATTAAAGGGATTTTTATATTTTATAGAATATTTTAAATTTATTGAATTTATTATATTTAATACTTATTGTAGCATGACTAGACAAAAATCTATTAATCAGATGCTGCTGTTATTCTTGTTGATAATCTTGCATGTGACCAAAGGAAGCAATTGATCGGCAGATACTATTCAATAGTCTCATATATAAATAGTAGTGACAGGTAGTTTTCCATTTACGATAAAGGTAATATTGTGTTTATTGAGTTATCTGGATGTACATATGTATGTAGTAGTTATGTTATGTAGTTATGCGTAACAATCTGAAATATACTTCAAAGAATCCATGTTGTATATTTTTGTTTAGCTGAATTATTCTGTTAATCCCTCTATCTGAATGCGTCTTTCTCAGACAAACTATGTAATAATATATGATTGTAAGAATTTAAACAAAGTTTAATTCCAATATTTGATACTATCTTTATGTTTGTCCTCTTCAATCCATGGTACGAGTATATACATACATATGTAAATATGTAATTAAAAATTGTTCATCTTCACAATAGTACTCTTGTTTTCAGTAGATAAGTACACATCTATAAATGCACGTAAAATGCTCATACTGACTGTTCTGGTTTTCACTTTTGTTTTTGTTTTGATAGAAAAAAATCAAGGTCATCCAGACAATAAATAGTTCATATTATTTTTCAAATATGCTAATTTGAGCGAAATGAGTGATACGCTTTGTTCATCTTTCTCTCTTCGTAATGAATTAACCCATTATCTTATAATATAAACATTTTCATACAGTGGCCTGCAGGGCCAAGTGTAAGCTAAATATGTGCAAATGTATGTAACAGGCGGAAGGAGGCATGTTAGACAACATAAACTATATATTTATATTATTGATCAGTGTCAAAAGTTGAGCTATGTCCGAGATTTTGGAGGGCGAAATACTTGACGGAATCCTACAATAAAACAAAAATGTCTTTATGCATTAATAAGCATAATACGAGTATGTACAATGTAAGAAAAATCTAATGGGAGGTATGAAACTGTTTTTTATTTTTCATTTCGCGGAGCACCACTTTGAGTATAGCTGTACTAATTAATTTTGATGTGAAACATCTAATCTATAATAGCATAATGATAAATTTTTTTTCAAATATGTAGGTAGTATAATTGGCCGTTTCTTTAAGCATACTTCTTCTATTTGCCATCTGGGGCTACATTTGCGGGTATTTGAAGGGACATTTTGTTGGGACATTTGGTTAGGTCATGCGGTCATTTGGGGGGACATTTTGAGACATGAGGGGAAAATCGGGCAAGGAGACAGTGTGAGATGCAGATTGTTTATTTTTGTAACTTTTTATATCTTCACATAAAAACTAAAGGACAGTGGGTACGGGACAGGCGGATGGGTACAAAGAGGGAGGGAACTGGAGGAAGGGGACAGGAGAAGGGGAAAATAGCAACAGGGTGTGAAGGGACATGAGAGAAGGGGACATTGGGGGAAGAGTCATTGGAGAAGGAGGGGATTTGTAGAACTATGTAAAATGTTTATTTTCATAACTTTTTATATCTTCACATATAAAGTGCATTGAACTCAGGGGGGGGAGTGGGAGTATGAGGAAAAGAGGACATTGAGCGATGGGGTCATGGGGGAAGGGCCAGGAGAATGGAGTGCTGGGGCAGATTGATGAAAAATGTTTATCTTCGTAAAGTTTTATAACTTCAAATATAAACTACATTGAACCCTGCAAAGGGGCAAGGACGGATGAGATGATAGGAAAAAAAAGGAGAAGGGGTATGTAACGATCTAAAATGGGTCGCTGATGGGGTGTGTTACAGAAAGCGCTTTCAATTCAAAATGTCCAATTTTCATTCAATTTATTTAGTGTTACGAATGATATCTGAAGACTTTGAGTTTTGTATTTCTGTATGAAATTCTTGTTTATTCAACCTGAATATGAATATGCTGGATTTCTATGGACCGACGCTTTACATAAATATCAATGGGCGTGTTCAGCCCCATTATTAGGGATAGACCCATATAAACCCACAGCCCAATTAAATTTTATTTTTGATCGGGCTATATAGTTGCTGTGCCATTTACAAATTTGTGTGAAGAGAAGTAAACATTCAGGTTTTTTATACCATTAACACGTAGTCTGAACTACACCAGAAAAAAAGAGATTTTGGTCGAAAAGAGTTGAATTTCACTCGAATTGTTTTTTGAAATTCTGTCAAAAGTGGGACACAGAAAAAAAAAATAGAGAACAAATGTCATTGAAATCAATACATGACCGTATGGTATTATCGCGGTCGTAATTAATACATGCACATACATAGATTAACCATTGTAGCAAAAGTTAGATACTCGTACTTCACTTTTTAAATAAGGTTACATCAAAGTAGGACCTTTGTATACTGTATGTAAACTTAAGTAAACCCCATGGTTCGATTTTCAAGTCTGAAAATAATGATCGCTAGTGATTCATAAAATTTGTGCCTTTATCTGCTTAGGAGTATTTCGCGATTTGTATTCTGGAATTTAAACTTCATAATGCCAATTCGAAAATCATTCAGAAAGTGAAAATATGAGCACTTCAACGAATTCAGTTCTGAACGTTTTTTTTTTTTTATATGAAACCCCGACATGAGGTGTAATTAATCTAAGCAATCTATTCGTTTTTTGTAAAAACTAAAAGTCGGTATTGAGAGTCCTACAGCAAATATTTCATTCGATTCTTTACAGTCGAAGCGTGTAGAAGAAAAATTACAAAAAAAAAAAAATCACGTTAAAGTTCAAAAAAGTTGTGATTGTATAAAAGTAGTTTTTTTTCCTTTTTGCTAAGGTGCTAAGCCAACTTGTTGAACTAGGGCCGATTGCGTGAGCTGTATTGCTAGACGTGTGAAGCACCTCCCAACTGTCTACCTCCGCGCGTGCGTTGCAGGATATCGGATCAGCGAACGTCTGCGTTTACGACTACCACCTCTGACACCGTGAGCTGCTGATGTGTTGCAGTATTGCACTAAAGAGGAAGAGCTACGCCAACTTGTTCCACTAGTTGACCGATCGGCGAATTACTTTTGGCGTGCCTACAGAGAACGGGTATACATATAATCAAAGCCAATTTGGGGCGAGCCTACTCTGACTACGGATCTATAGTTGTTCGATTAGTAGAAGGGTAAGTTCACTAATTTATAAAGAAAAAAAAATTTATTACGACTTTTTGAAAATTATAGTTCATTTCTAGTTCATTCGATTCTAGAACAGACTTCTTAAACTGTCCTACACTAGTGGTGCAATACGTTTTTGTTGCAGTGTAGCTTTGGAGTTTAGTTGGAGTTTATTTTAATAACTACAGCCGGTTTTGTGAAATGTAAGTTTTGGCTTTGAAATGGATTTTATACAATTTTTTTTATTTATAGTACCTATATATATTCTTGATCAACTCGAATCGAGTCGATCTAGCTATGCCCTTCTGTATGTTGTTCCGCGATTTGTTGGGGACCAATTGTTATGCTGTCCAGTTGAAAATTGGCACATACACTTCTTTTTATTGCAGTTTAATAGTATGAAGATTGAACCGCCACACCCACTTTTGACTTTTTGTATGAAAAATTTTTTTATTGTAGTAAATATCAACTTAATAATTATATGGTAGCTTGAAATGAACGGAGGTTTCTCATGTACATTAATGGGTGGAACCCGTCAATTTTTTAGGGTAGACCCATACAAACTGACTGCCCATTTTTGTGTTTTTATATGAAAAACTTCCTTATTAAAGACAATATTAGGTTGAAATGTGATTTAGTGGACCGCTTCATATACATAAAAACGTGTCCCGCCCACTCTGTGCGGTAGTCCCATACAAACCCACTATGCATTTGTATGAAAAACGTTAGTAACAACTTGAAATTCGATATGGTGGCATCTTATAGATGGTCGCTTCATACACATCTACTAGTGGGCGTCTACCGCCCACTTTTTGGGCTAGCCACTATTTTTTTTATGTTTGACAATACGATTTAAAATTTCGTGTGAATGGTATGAGCTTCGGTTCAACCGAAGTTGACGTCTTTTCTTGTTTTTAATTTTCTTCCGGCGTTTGTTTTTCGCTTAGGTTCTATTGCTTTGTTTATCGACCTAGAATTTTCCGTAAGCTTCCATTCTGCGGCGGGCAAATTTAACAAAAAAAGAAAACAATATAGGATTAAAATAATTAATTTTGGATTTTTAGTTCCTGAGATTTGTTCTCATTCTGCTCAGCTTTCTAGATCTGCTCAGCTTTCAAGTCTGAAAATAATGATCGCTAGTGATTCATAAAATTTGTGCCTTTATCTGCTTAGGGGTATTTCGCGATTTGTATTCTGGAATTTAAATTTCATAATGTCAATTCGAGAATCATTCAGAAAGTGAAAATATGAGCACTTCAACGAATTCAGTTCTGAACGTTTTTTTTTTTTTATATGAAACCCGGACATGAGGTATAATTAATCTAAGCAATCTATTCGTTTTTTGTAAAAACTAAAAGTCAGTATTGAGAGTCCTACAGCAAATATTTCATTCGATTCTTTACAGTCGAAGCGTGTAGAAGAAAAATTACAAAAAAAAAAACACGTTAAAGTTCAAAAAAGTTGTGATTGTATAAAAGTAGTTTTTTTTCCTTTTTGCTAAGGTGCTAAGCCAACTTGTTGAACTAGGGCCGAGTGCGTGAGCTGCATTGCTAGACGTGTGAAGCACCTCCCAACTGTCTACCTCCGCGCGTGCGTTGCAGGATATCGGATCTGCGAACGTCTGCGTTTACGACTACCACCTCTGACACCGTGAGCTGCTGATGTGGTGCAGTATTGCACTAAAGAGGAAGAGCTACGCCAACTTGTTCCACTAGTTGACCGATCGGCGAATTACTTTTGGCGTGCCTACAGAGAACGGGTATACATATAATCAAAGCCAATTTGGGGCGAGCCTACTCTGACTACGGATCTATAGTTGTTCGATTAGTAGAAGGGTAAGTTCACTAATTTATAAAGAAAAAAAAATTTATTACGACTTTTTGAAAATAATAGTTCATTTCTAGTACATTCGATTCTAGAACAGACTTCTTAAACTGTCCTACACTAGTGGTGCAATACGTTTTTGTTGCAGTGTAGCTTTGGAGTTTAGTTGGAGTTTATTTTAATAACTACAGCCGGTTTTGTGAAATGTAAGTTTTGGCTTTGAAATGGATTTTATACAATTTTTTTTATTTATAGTACCTATATATATTCTTGATCAACTCGAATCGAGTCGATCTAGCTATGCCCTTCTGTATGTTGTTCCGCGATTTGTTGGGGACCAATTGTTATGCTGTCCAGTTGAAAATTGGCACATACACTTCTTTTTATTGCAGTTTAATAGTATGAAGATTGAACCGCCACACCCACTTTTGACTTTTTGTATGAAAATTTTTTTTATTGTAGTAAATATCAACTTAATAATTATATGGTAGCTTGAAATGAACGGAGGTTTCTCATGTACATTAATGGGTGGAACCCGTCAATTTTTTAGGGTAGACCTCATACAAACTGACTGCCCATTTTTGTGTTTTTATATGAAAAACTTCCTTATTAAAGACAATATTAGGTTGAAATGTGATTTAGTGGACCGCTTCATATACATAAAAACGTGTCCCGCCCACTCTGTGCGGTAGTCCCATACAAACCCACTATGCATTTGTATGAAAAACGTTAGTAACAACTTGAAATTCGATATGGTGGCATCTTATAGATGGTCGCTTCATACACATCTACTAGTGGGCGTCTACCGCCCACTTTTTGGGCTAGCCACTATTTTTTTTATGTTTGACAATACGATTTAAAATTTCGTGTGAATGGTATAAGAGCTTCGGTTCAACCGAAGTTGACGTCTTTTCTTGTTTTTAATTTTCTTCCGGCGTTTGTTTTTCGCTTAGGTTCTATTGCTTTGTTTATCGACCTAGAATTTTCCGTAAGCTTCCATTCTGCGGCGGGCAAATTTAACAAAAAAAGAAAACAATATAGGATTAAAATAATTAATTTTGGATTTTTAGTTCCTGAGATTTGTTCTCATTCTGCTCAGCTTTCTAGATCTGCTCAGCTTTCAAGTCTGAAAATAATGATCGCTAATGATTCATAAAATTTGTGCCTTTATCTGCTTAGGGGTATTTCGCGATTTGTATTCTGGAATTTAAATTTCATAATGTCAATTCGAGAATCATTCAGAAAGTGAAAATATGAGCACTTCAACGAATTCAGTTCTGAACGTTTTTTTTATTTTATATGAAACCCTTACATGAGGTATAATTAATCTAAGCAATCTATTCGTTTTTTGTAAAAACTAAAAGTCAGTATTGAGAGTCCTACAGCAAATATTTCATTCGATTCTTTACAGTCGAAGCGTGTAGAAGAAAAATTACAAAAAAAAAAAAAAAAAAAAACACGTTAAAGTTCAAAAAAGTTGTGATTGTATAAAAGTAGTTTTTTTTCCTTTTTGCTAAGGTGCTAAGCCAACTTGTTGAACTTGGGCCGATTGCGTGAGCTGTATTGCTAGACGTGTGAAGCACCTCCCAACTGTCTACCTCCGCGCGTGCGTTGCAGGATATCGGATCAGCGAACGTCTGCGTTTACGACTACCACCTCTGACACCGTGAGCTGCTGATGTGTTGCAGTATTGCACTAAAGAGGAAGAGCTACGCCAACTTGTTCCACTAGTTGACCGATCGGCGAATTACTTTTGGCGTGCCTACAGAGAACGGGTATACATATAATCAAAGCCAATTTGGGGCGAGCCTACTCTGACTACGGATCTATAGTTGTTCGATTAGTAGAAGGGTAAGTTCACTAATTTATAAAGAAAAAAAAATTTATTACGACTTTTTGAAAATTATAGTTCATTTCTAGTTCATTCGATTCTAGAACAGACTTCTTAAACTGTCCTACACTAGTGGTGCAATACGTTTTTGTTGCAGTGTAGCTTTGGAGTTTAGTTGGAGTTTATTTTAATAACTACAGCCGGTTTTGTGAAATGTAAGTTTTGGCTTTGAAATGGATTTTATACAATTTTTTTTATTTATAGTACCTATATATATTCTTGATCAACTCGAATCGAGTCGATCTAGCTATGCCCTTCTGTATGTTGTTCCGCGATTTGTTGGGGACCAATTGTTATGCTGTCCAGTTGAAAATTGGCACATACACTTCTTTTTATTGCAGTTTAATAGTATGAAGATTGAACCGCCACACCCACTTTTGACTTTTTGTATGAAAAATTTTTTTATTGTAGTAAATATCAATTTAATAATTATATGGTAGCTTGAAATGAACGGAGGTTTCTCATGTACTTTAATGGGTGGAACCCGTCAATTTTTTAGGGTAGACCCCATACAAACTGACTGCCCATTTTTGTGTTTTTATATGAAAAACTTCCTTATTAAAGACAATATTAGGTTGAAATGTGATTTAGTGGACCGCTTCATATACATAAAAACGTGTCCCGCCCACTCTGTGCGGTAGTCCCATACAAACCCACTATGCATTTGTATGAAAAACGTTAGTAACAACTTGAAATTCGATATGGTGGCATCTTATAGATGGTCGCTTCATACACATCTACTAGTGGGCGTCTACCGCCCACTTTTTGGGCTAGCCACTATTTTTTTTATGTTTGACAATACGATTTAAAATTTCGTGTGAATGGTATAAGAGCTTCGGTTCAACCGAAGTTGACGTCTTTTCTTGTTTTTAATTTTCTTCCGGCGTTTGTTTTTCGCTTAGGTTCTATTGCTTTGTTTATCGACCTAGAATTTTCCGTAAGCTTCCATTCTGCGGCGGGCAAATTTAACAAAAAAAGAAAACAATATAGGATTAAAATAATTAATTTTGGATTTTTAGTTCCTGAGATTTGTTCTCATTCTGCTCAGCTTTCTAGATCTGCTCAGCTTTCAATGGTGATCAAGAATATATATACTTTATAGGGGCTACCAGACCCACTTCTGCACGGTACATACATTTGCACAGACTTAGTATACCCTTGACCCTCCAGGGCAATTATAAAATATTATGATTACTCGTCTAATTATATTATAAATAATTTTTTTTTCAGAATAAAAATGGAACGAGTTCCACATGAGGATGAGATAGAATTGTGTCCTTTTGACAAGACGCATTGTATTAGGAGAGCTCGGATGACCAATCATCTGCTGCGATGCCGCCTTACACATGGCCACACGATCTCTGATCAAGAATTCGAATCACATGTTTCCAATTTTGCGAAAGTTGAACAATTTGAGAACGGTGAAGCCAGCATCGAAGCGCCAGTTGTTCCCGAAAAAAACGCATTGAATGACACACAAAATGGAAATAAATTCTTGTTTGCCCAAGAGCTGAAGTGTGATGAAAACTGGGATGACGAACCACCAAGTGTCACCTTTAAAGCACTAAAAAATTGTCAGAAAAAAAATGTAATACTTTCACCAACCGGTTTGACCCCGTCAAAACGTGCCGAGTTCCGAGCAAACGAACACAAACGTTTAATGAAATTGCGGGAACAGATGAACTGAAATATTACTACTTCTATTCTTTTTTTTTCTTATATAATATTTTACTCTTTCTAATAATATTTTACTTTGTTTAATAATTACCAAATACAAATAAAAAGTAACTTTAAATGCAATTATTTTTAGTATAATAATAATTTCAAAGTACGTAGAATAGATTAGTGGAAATTTTTATGTCTTCCGGAACATTATAATTGCCAGGTATAAGTTACCTCGCAGGCAGTAATACGAAAATGAAGAATAGAAATTAAACATTAACATGATATTTATAGCTCGGTTTTCACACTTCGTACGTTTCATAATGCCATCTACCAATTAATTGTTTATACCCTGCGCTGGACGGGCACGGTTATACTAAGTTTGTGCAAATGTATGTAACAGGCAGAAGGAAGCCTGTCAGATAGCGTAAACTATATATATGTATTCTTGATCAGTGTCAAAAGTTGAGCTATGCCCAAGATCTCGGAGACTATAAAAGATAGTTTACTTCTTATAGATTCGCCTAAAATAAACGCAGGTCAAGTTTTGGCGCCATCTAGATGGTGCATCGTATTTAATTAATATGTCTATTGGCCATTAGAGGGTGCAAACAACACCAACAAATATTTGTAACAGGATATATTGAGTTTGTCAAAATGTATGTAACATAGTGGAGGAAGCATCGGAGACTCCATTAACTATATATATGTTTGATCTACACCCATATCCATGAGTACGTATGTGATATTACTCGCGTATGTTAACACATTGACATCATCAGCACGAACGAACGGCGAGTTAGCAGGGCGTTTTCGTAGATTTTGAAACAGTCACGTGTCATGGCCTTAGCGATGAACGAGGACAAGACGAAGTACTTGGTGTCCACATCAGCGCGTCTTGTACGGTCTGTGAGTATTGAGAATTTCAACTTCAATGTTGTATAAAACTTCGTCTATCTGTGAATAAAAATTAACAGCACAAACAACGTCAGCCTAGAGATCTGACGAAGAATCGCGCTTGCTAATCGCTGCTACTTTGGGTTCAGCAAGCAAAATAAGAAGTAGAGTCCTCTCTCGAGGTACGAAGATAAAAATCTGTAAGACACTGCTAATCGCGGTCCTCCTGTATGCCGCAATAGAATGGATGAGTGTTCGAGAGAAAGATTCTTCGTAGGATTTTTGATCCATATATAGTTGGAGCCATATGAACCACCGAACTGTATGATGCGGTTGCCATATTGCACTGGGCGGGTCACCATATCCTGATGAACTCTGTAGCTTCAGCACTAAAGGTTTACGACAGAAACCTGAACTTGATAGGTGGACAGCGTTAGAGAGGACGTCCGAGCTTAAGATGGCAAGATTCGGATTACCAGTGACTGGAGCTGGCGTGCACTAATCTACTCTGAATGGTGCAATTTCCTACGTGCGGACTTGACCGATCAACGGTTGTAGAGCCACCTAAGTAAGTATAAAATTTGCAGTCAAAAACTTTATTTATATAAAAGTTTTCCATAGAAAACTGGTCGGTGGGTTTGTAGGGGGTTAAATTGTATACTTTATTGTTTGTTCGCTATAAAAAAGTGCGCACACAAAAATTCAAAATTTCAGCATGAAATCGATAAATCTGAGCAAATAGTAACACTTTGATAGATAGACGAACATGTTTATCGATTAATTTCTTCAAGCTGATAATGCAACATATAAATACACAGCGCTACTGGTTATAATGAGTTAAAAGGGATGTTTACTGCGGTTTTAAATCTAATTAGCAAGAGTTCTTAAATAATATATTCAATGACGTTTCGCTTTACTCGCTGTTGGCTTATTTTTTGTTTGCACGCCGCATATTATGTATAAAAGCTTAATTATAAATCGCAAAATTCCCAGAAATATCACAAATAGTGCCAACAAGAACAAATAAATGTCAAACGAATTATAAATAAACCAATTAATGTCTTTGGCCACGCTCTGAGCCAGTGGTGCACCAGCAGTATCGATAATATGCTCGATCCACCAAAGTGCCAAGTCTAGTGGTGATTGTGGACGATTGCGAAAAGCCTCTGCTGAGAATTTGACATTGGATGTAAAACTATAAACAGCAAGGAGAATAAATATTATAAAATAATAAATATACTTATAAGAGTATTTAATTACCTTGGTTCAATTATTGCTTTTAGCGTCATAACTAGCTTTTCAGCATTGAAATCCTTATACTTAACAATCAAACCAAATTTACGGTTCTCAATGGTTCTGGCATTAAGAAACTGATCACCGTAGAATGGTGTTACCAGCATCGGTACGCCGCAGTGCACCGCCTCTGTAGTGCCTAGTAAACCACCATGTGTCATGAATGCTTTGATGCTGGCATGGCAGAGCAAATCACGTTGAGGCAGCCAATCAAAAGTATGCAGATTTCTTGGTTTATCCGGTAGAGTTTCATTGGACCAACGTAGCAGAAATGTATACTGCGGCAATTGTGCAATACATTGGAAGAGCTCGCGACGTTTATGTGTGGGTAGTGTACTTGGATTTATCATTGAACCCCAGCTAATATAAATAACGCCTGCAGTACTGCTATCAAGCAGGGATCGAAGTTGCTAAAAAAATTGTATGGATTCAGAAAATTTATTCATATCCTTTTATATCGTGTATATATAAAAAACGGACACAATAATGAATCATTTACACCGGATATTGTGTTAGAACTTGTATATGGACCTTAGATGTATATGCTTTAGGAGTCCAATTTGAAGTTTCTAGCTTTAATTCTAAAGAAGATATCTGTGCCAGGAACCCTATCTAGATCATACTAGATTTGTAAAAAATATAACGGTCGTATGTGAAGGAATATTGGATATTTTTTTTAATTTTAGATATAAGAGACACAGCTGTATCAAATTAAGAGTGAAAAGTTTTAGAAATAAAAAATGTTTTCTATCCAAGAACTCCAAAGTGAGCGGTAGTTTTGTATGGCTTATGCTTATGCGTTGCACGTTGCTATGGGTAATATGGAAATCTTCTATATCAGGTAAGGTATATCTAAAAAAGTTAATACAAAAATTACAAAATAACGCTACAGTCAAGCGAGACCGACTTCGAGATAGCCTTTACCTAGTCTAAGCGTCCCTATTTGAACTTTAGATATGCTAGAACTATATTATTAAGACTGATGTAAGATACATCTACACCAAACTTGATGCGTCTAGTTTAATTAACAACAAGAACAAAGAATGTTTCTTACAAAACTTTATTATGGAAGCAATTTTCATTGTGAGCTCCTCCTTGTAGAGAACATGCTCCTTTATATCATATTAGTGTCTATGGGCTGTGGTCGACTCAATCGAATCCAATGTAGGGAAAATATCGTATATTTTCTATTGTCCTTTCACCTGCCAATGTGACAAACAACTAAAAACAGAGCGGCAAACAAAACACACCACGGCCAAAGAAAAAGGTGACTTAAAAAAAAAAACAAAAAAAAACTTTAACTTCGGTTGAACCGAAGCTCTAATACCATTCACACGAGCGGTACACGCTCACTAGTAAATGTGTATGAAGCGATGTACTAGATGTGTAAGATGCCGCCGTATTGAATTTCAAATTGATATGATGTTTTCCATTCAAATGCAGAAAAGGGAGCTGTGGGTTTATATGGGACTACCTCAAAAAGTGGGCGGCATACGCCCATTTCTATATGTATATGTCCCCTAAATCAAATTTCAAGCTAATATTGATTTAAATTAAGAGTTTTTTCATAAATAACCCAAAATTGCACGGTGGGTTTGTATGGAGGTTACCCCAAAATGTGGGCGGAATACGCCCATTAGTCTACATGTTAACTGGCTGTCTATAAAAAGGCAACTTATCGTATTTCAACCTGATATTGACCTAAATAAAGAAGTTTTCATACAAAAAGTCAAAAGTGGGCAGTATGTTTGTATGGGGTCTACCCCATACAGACTGGGGTCTACCCCGGACAGACAGATGGACATGGCTAGATCGACTCGTCTTGTTGAGCTGATCAAGAATATATTTCCTTTATGGGGTAAAGTAAATATATTCGGTTCGTGTTTTCTTGTTTTTTACTAAAATTCCAGTGGATAAACTGCCATAAAATTGTTTACTATAAATTGGGAAAGCAACTTTTCTATGCACTAAGTCACATATAGGTAGGTGCTGCCAATGCCCTTTTCAAAAGTCCTGTTTACTTTTACATCCTTTTTTTAAGAATTTGTGGGTCTAAATGGAGTTACATTTTATAGTGATTCGATCTCGATATACCTCTGGAGCGAAATTGACCCGGACTGGTGGATTTAAACTGAACCGGTAAACAGAATCGGTTCGGTTCTTCTCCTTAAGTTGGCTGTCACTATCATTGACATGCATGCCAAATTTGAGCGGGATGCGATAATTAGTCTATGTTTGACAGCTGCTTGTCTACGACGCTAAAATTTTGTATGGCGATTTTTAACATGGAAAAAAATTGAACGAGTTTCCTTTAAAATTTTGTGTTTCCAATGGAATAACGGCAACGGAATTGTTCAAAATTTTACAAAAGTGTTATGAGGACTCGGTAACGCAAGTATTTGAGTGGCATAAAGCATTCAGTGAGGGTCGTGAAATCGTGTGACTGAGTGACTCAACATCTCTTATGGATCGAGACAACACATTTTGGTTGATGTTTTGGGTGTGAAACGCGTCGCCGCCAGACTCGTACCAAAAGATCTGAATTTTTTGCATTGCACATTCTAGCTTGATTGTGGCGGAATTTTTGGCCAAACATGAAATAAAAGTCATCGCACAACCACCGTATTCACCAGATTTGGCACCCTGTGACTTTTTTCTGTTTTCAAAACTTAAATAATCGATCCGGCGAACGCGTCATGAGTCGATGGAGGACATATAAAAAAATCGATGAAGGAACTAAAGACTATCCCGGCCGAGGTGTATAACAAATGTATGGAAAATTAGATTAACCGTTGTCATGCTTGTATTGACTCAAAAGGAGCCTATTTTGAAGGCGATAAAAAAGATTTGTATTAAAATGTATAAAAATGTTTTTTTGTTTTAACCAGTCCGGGTCAATTTTGATCTGTGGTATGTGATATATTTTATTAGGATTGACGTAAGATGCATTCTCACCTACAAGCTGGTCCGAGTGAAAATGTTTTATATAAGTCTAAATGATTTAGCGAAATCTAATTAAAGCGTAGGTAAAAAGTGTGAGAGTTATATTGTAGATAAGTCACTTCAACAAAATTCTTACCTGCGGCAAAGGCTTTTCGTCACCAATCTGCAGTCCACCCACTTCTACAATATTTGGTACATATGGATGCGCACCGGTGAGTGCGGCATGTTGATTAATAAGCATGAGACTGGTACGCTTTACCAGCTCACGCATTGGTGGTATGTGCTCCATGGAACCAAAACGCTTACGCACGAGCGCATCTGTAGCAGGTTGTGTGATTAAGCTATGAATAGATACATTTAATAAATTCACTTTTCGCGCTATAATTTCCAACTTACTTGTACAACAGATCAACTATATTAAAATGTAGAAAATTATTCACACGTGCTACAAAATCCATATCACCTATATAGGGTAGAAAATTCATGGGCATATGGGAGCTCATAAATGGACTACCCATGCGACTATAATGCCATGGCATTATGGCACAGCTACTCAGCGCAATTACCGGCGCTTGAAGCAAATGTGCAATGGACAGCATGCAGTCGTTATTGAATTGTTCCATAATTATAATATCATAACGCGTTGCTGATTGAAGTAGGCGTTCGATGTGTGTCGAATTGAGTGCAATCTCACAGGCACGTATGCCCCAATCGTGCAACATGAAAAATGTAGGAATCTTATATGGTACAATTTCCTCGTTTTCGGGAAAAAGCTGTAAAGTAAACCAAAATCTATTAGCTTAAATGCATATAGCAAAAATTTAGTGTATGCTTACCTGTAAATCGACTATATCGGTCATAATTGGCATACCCTCGAATACATAATCCGTATAATTTGGCACCGCAATTTTATTGGGAAAATAACTATATACGCTGACATTATGTCCGCTAGCAGCAAGTTGTAGAAATATGGGTCGAAAGAAATCAAAATGCGATTTACCCGGATGTGAAAAGAGTCCAAGTATCTGCGCAGCTTGCGTTGCTTGCATAAAGTGCAACATTGCGAATAAAGTGAAAAACACACGAAATAGTTTCGCAGCCATTAGAGACTTATAAAGTTATCATCAACACGTTAAAATAAGAATTTCCACTTAAAATTTCTGAACTTAGTTGCAACAAGCAACCTGTTGGCATTTAATACTCATCAGTTGTCAGATCAGTGCAACAAGATACCACAAAAAGAAGCTGTTGCCACAAAAAAAAAAAAAAACAAAAAAACAAAAAACAAAAAAAAAAAACTAGAGCGCAAACTCCAAAGTGCAACTGAAAAAATATACTTTTGCCCGTCAAACAAACAATGCACAATTAAAGGAGAGCGCAAAATCTTGTATAGGGTGTTTTTTTTTCTTTACTTTTGCCTCAGTGGCTTTGTCATTAAGCAAAATTTCCCCCCAACGGGCCAACCTCTTCTACAAAAACGAATAAAATACAATAATCACCGTCGATGGCGCCTGATATCGAGCCATGTTGAACGATTTTTTCTTTTCAAAAGTACGTGAACATGGCCTGGAGTGCCTTTGGTTTTAACAGAAAGATGAATAGATGCAACCATCGACTTATTGGGGGAAGAGTTTGACGACAACATAATCTACAGAAACGGACCTATTGCTCAAGATCGCAAGATAGTGTGATCTGAGACCATTGCGCTATTTTGAGTGCGGAAACTTGAAATCGTTGGTCTATGCGGCCAAGCGAGCATCGATTTCAACCTTGCAAGTCAATATCGAGCGTACTATTCGTGACATACGGCCTCAAATGATTGCAAAAGTGCAGGAAATTTGGATCTCAAGGATGCAGTTCGTAAGAAGTTTCCATTTGTATGAGTTTTATTTCAATTTAAAGTTCTATACCTCTTAAAAACCACCACTTAGAAATAAAGAAACATATTTTTTTGTTTTAACAATAAATTATTGGCTTTGAAAATCGTGCGCATGTGCAACATGACTCCACTTAGCTACCAGCCAAGCGGTTTCTACGAACGGTATTTAGATACATTTGTATCAACTACTTCAACGTTGCATTTGCATCTTGTGTTTGTAACAAATGCAATTACTTTGGCTGTCAGTAGAAAAAAAAAACTTTAATTTAACTTTAGGCGTAGAAACAATTATATTGAATTACAATATATATATTTAATTGAAAATTGTTTTAAAAGATACGTTCCGGTTTTTAGTTTAAATGTCTGCTGGAAAAACTTGTCTTTTTAGACTGAGAGTTCATTTGAATTGATTTCATTTCATATTTTATATTTATTTATATAGTGGCCTTCAGACCCGTTTAGGGGATATAGAGTTAAGAATTTTCTTTGTTTTTTTTGTTTATATTTTTTATTTTGAAATAAATGAATTTAATAAATTCTGTAATTTACTCTTGGTCGTGAAAAGTTGTTTTACAAGTCAAGTATGATAAATTGATTAAATTTTTGTCGGCGGTTTAAAAGTGAATAAAATATATTCATATTATATATATATATATATATATATATATATATATATATATATATATATATATATATATATATATATATATATATATATATATATATATATATATATATATATATATATATATATATATATATATATATATATATATATATATATATATATATCTCTCTCTCTCTCTCTCTCTCTCTCTCTCTCTCTCTCTCTCTCTCTCTCTCTCTCTCTCTCTCTCTCTCTCTCTCTCTCTCTCTCTCTCTCTCTCTCTCTCATACATACATACATACATACATACATACATATATATATATATATATATATATATATATATATATATATATATATATATATATATATATATATATATATATATATATATATATATATATATATATATATATATATATATATATATATATATATATATATATATATATATATATATATATATATATATATATATATATATATATATATATATATATATATATATATATATATATATATATATATATATATATATATATATATATATATATATATATATATATATATATATATATACAGACAATTTATATTGAATATATATCTAATGTTCAATTAAAATAAACCGGCAATTTATGATTTTAAAAGCTATTTGAGTGATTGCAAAACTCGTACAATTATAGGTAAACATTGACATAGTTGACATATTTGCATCGCTTTTCATACACTGTACCCAAAGGGTATGACAAGTTTGTGCGAATGTATGTAACAAAAAGAAGGAGGTGTTCTTGAACAACAGCGGTAGAACAGGCTATATAGACATGTCCGTCTGATACTCTGTTTGAACGAACAGATTTTGGATTTTTGGAGAGATACAGTCTTCAAGTTTGGATATTTAGACTCTTCTGCTTCTTCTCCCTCTTCAGATTTAATTTACTCCACTTTTAGGGGTAGCGAATCTTCCTCTATTTTTAAGTTTCTTTAAGAAATTTTTTTTTTTTGGTTTTACTGTTTATTAAACTAGAAACGTAAAATTGGTTGTATCTAACGTAAAATCTAATAAAATATTACTCACAGGTCCAGATCGGACCACTATAAGCGGTAGCACCCATACAAACTTGAACTCAATTTTTTAAGTTTTTTGTTGACACTTTTTGTTTTTTGTTATTAATTAAGCTAGAAATGTCAAATTTGGCATATGTTACGTAAATCCTTACAAAATATTCCATATATGCTCAGATTGGATCACTTAAAGGGGTAGCCTCTTGCAATACTGCCCCTCAGTTTTGAGTTTTTGTATGAACATTTTGTGTTTTAATTTTTAATTAACTGATAATTAAATATCCTGCATATGTCATGTTCGGAGCACTAAAGAATATAATCACTAGGTTATATAAGGAGCATTAAACAAGGTATAGGGTATATCACAGTCGAGCACACTCGACTGCAGCGTTCATTCTTGTTTTGTTTTGGTTTTATAGAATTTCTTGAATACACCTCGTAAGATTCCGTATTCATATTGTATACAAGTATATTGCTTTGTTTTGTATATTAAGGGCTATTATCACGACTTACCTATATCTTTATAGATAATTTTTTTCACACTATATCCTAGTTTTAAATATCACGACTGTTATTAACCCTATAACTGTATTGCCTAGTTCGATGAACCAATATATATATATTTAAAAAAAAAGCAGCCAACTTGACTTCACAATTTCGATAACAAACTAAATCAAAATGAAAACAAACACTCTCGTCCACTATTTTCTTTTAATTTATACTTTTTATGCGTTTACATTGCTGCAAATGCATGAATTGTCCACCTGTTCAGCAATTTGCAGCTGACCGTTAAATAAGACAAAGTTAACGATAGCAGACAAAACAGTGACCGATAACAGACCAAAAATCAATTTCTCGAAATGGATTTAATACAATTGTCAAGTCTAGAAATACACAACTCAATATTATTCCCCCAATAGAATATCTTAGCAATTCTTATTCTCTAATGTATTTCCAAGTCGTGAAAATGGGTCTAAAAGTATTTATCATTATTAGATTATTAAACAAATGTTTCACCATCGAAACCAATGAATTTCCAGGAAAAAATACGATATTAATAGTGACTGGGAAATGAAAAAACTAATTTTGTTAAATCGGACCAAAAATATTGATTTCCGATATAATAGGACCTAAAATATGACACTGATATTATCCTATTGAAATCCTACTAATATTATAAATTAGAAAGTTTGTGTGGATGTGTGGATGTTTGTTGCTCTTTAATTCAAAAACTACTGAATGGATTTTAATGAAACTTTAAAATAATATAGCCCATATATCAGAATAATAATTAGGCTATAATTTGTGAAGATATTGGTTAATTGAAAACTTTTTATGCGGTTAGCTACACTTACAACAAGTTATTTCATTTTTTTAAAAATTATTATTAAATTATTTAAATAGTAGGTATTTGATTATTTGTTAAGGGGAAAAAAATTAAATTAAATTAAATTAAATTAAATTATTAAATTTCATTGCTTATTCCTCAAGTTTTTCCAAATCTGCCACAAAATATTCAAGACGAAAATTGATTGTGTGAAAGAACCATAACGTGGCACAAAAAAATGATATTGTTACGAAAATAAATAAAAAAATCTTGGTCGAACTAACTAGCGAAATATCAGTGTATAACTCCATCGACACAGTCATGTCATCCGATGACACTACGAGCTATCCAGTGGATTTCCTAAACTCTTTAGATTTATCCGGGGTGCCATCCCATTGGTTGGAATTAAAGCTAGGTGTACCCGTTTTGTTAATGCGCAACTTGAATGCAATAAGATAATACAACGGTACACGGCTACGAGTCACCGAACTAGGAAGGAATATTGTGAAGGTCACAATCTTAACTGGCAAAGCCAAGGGAGACAATGTGCTTGTACCACGCATCCCAATCATATCTAATAACTTACCATTTAATTTTAAGCGGTTCCCATTGAAAGTTGCATTTTCAATGACTGTCAACAAATCACAGGGTCAAACCTTAAAGGTCGCAGTAATACATTTGGGCACGCCATGTTTTTCACAAGGTCAGCTCTACGTAGCTTGCTGAATATCTGGCATCCCAACGAGCTGATGAGACACCAGAACAGTCCCAAGCCCGACGTCAACAGCATGCTGAATATCTGGCATCTCATCGGGCTGCTGAGACTCCAGAACAGTCTAAAGTGCGGCGTCTTCATACAATTCGGCCCAAAGAGCAACAGAAACCTTTGAAGCAGCAGAATCTCGCAGATGCGCTGTTGCTGAAAGGGCACAACAACGACTTCAAATATTTACAAGAAACACGTGGGACCAGCGACGCGGGTCGGGACAGCTAGTTAATAATATATCACAGATTTGTTTGTATGAGGCTGTATTCTATAGTGGTCCGTTTTGAACCTATGTGGGATATTTTATTAGCATATTATTTTTTATTTTATTGACATATTGATCAGGACTAGCATTTCACAAACTTGATGTACATGATGGATAGCTGAAATCATAATTTGTATAGTCTTTTTACTAAATGTGCGAACATTATGAATGTTGTTGCATTGATTTTGCGGATTTCTCTAAGTCATTCTAATCCCTTTTTTTATAAAAACATGCTTGTTTGATTGCTCATTGTCGAAATTTATGCAGCAACACTTGTCTCTGTAAATCACACAATTTTGAAGATATGTTTCTAAAATTCGGAATGTAAAATCGTCAAGCTCGAACAAATTGTTTATGCCGACATTTTTATACTATGTCACCTTAAGCTTTACTTCAGTTTTAAATCTACAAGTTTGTATGCACTTCACCACTCCCTCTAATACAAACCAAATGCAAAACGGCTTGTGTGAACGATTGCTGCTGTGTAAAAACTCAAATTTCTTTGACAATTTAAGATGTAAATTTTGTGCTAGTAGTGGATTGCAATTATGCTGATGCAAGTGCGACAGCAGGCTTATAACTCCAAGATACCATATAAATTAATTGCACATTTATAGATTTTTTTAAATTAAAACAAATTTTTAAACGATTTAAAAAATAAGATTCTCAATCCGTCGGATTCTGTTCGCAATAATTCTTTACCACGTGGATTGATTTCACTGATTGTACCCTGGTATAACAAATGTTTGTAACAAGACATATTGGTTTTGTTGAAGCATCGGATACACCATAAGTACATATATATATTTGTGATCAGAAGACGATTCGATATAGCCAAGTTCTTCGCCTAGAGAAGACTTAGATAAACTAAACTTACGGGATTGACTCTCTAGGTATCGCACTACTACAAGAGTAACTTGAAATTTTATAACTTAAAACCATTTTACAGCAGTGGTAAAAATACAAATTGAGTTGTCAATTTTTTGGAAATATTTGTTATAATTGTTAACTTTGCCTTGATTTGCCTCAAAATTGTATTTGCTAATTTTGTAACATAGTTTGTAGGAACAAATCTAGATGAACTACGAAACAGATATGCTGTCCAAAGGGTATAATATAATCGAGCTCCTCGACCATAGCTCTTTCTTGTATTTTGTATTAGGAAGGAGGTACCTTTGGGGGTGGTCCCATAAAAATTTGGTCAAGTTTTGGTGCTGGGATCCATACAAAACAGGACTTTCTTAACTAATATTATTGGGTGTTGGAATTAATTATTTTAAAGGATTCATAAGAGATGGCGTTAATCGCATCATGTAAACCTGTGACTATATTCATGTGAAAGCCTACTTCATAAGCTTAAATTTTCATTATGTGTCATTCCACTGAAGTATAAACAACATATTTTTTTTTTGCTCTGTGAACATGTCGACTTTTGTTCCAACAAAACGAAATTTGCAGGAAGTTTTGCTTTTGTGCTTTCATTAAAGTGCAGCTGAAGTCACCGTTTGTGGTGACAATGCTCCAACTGATAAATCATGTAGAGAATGGACAGCCAAAAGAAAATTCGAAGAAAAAGAATTGGAGGCATTACTCGATGAAGATCCGAGTTAAACGCAAAAGGAGCTTTCAGAATCATTAGGAGTGACTCAACAAGCAGTTTCTGTACGACTGAATTCTATGGGAATGATTCAAAAGCAAGTCAATTCGGTGCCGAGAAGGCGTTGAAAGGCGATTTTTCACTTGCGAGCAGCAGATTCAAAGGCAACAAAGAAAGCGTTTTTTACATTGAATTGTGACTGAGTATAAGAAATGGATATTCTACGATAACACCAAAAAGAAAAAATACAACGCTATGCCCGGTCAATCGTTGCCATCGCCCTCAACATCAACATCAAAGCCGAATATTCATGGTTCGCAGATTATGTTGTATATCTGGTGGGGCCAAAAGGGCGTTGTGCACTATGAGCTGTTACAACCTGGCGATTCCATTACCGGCTATCGGTATAGTCTATAATTGATTTGTTTGAACTGTGCATTACAACAAAAACTGCTGAAATACGAGCAAAGAGATGACAAAATTATTTTCTTCCTCATGACAACACTCGGCCTCATGTCGCAAAAGTCGTGAAAAAATATTTGCAACGGCTCAAGTTGGATTTTTTTCCGCACCTGTTGTATTCTCCAGACATTGCTTCTTCTGAATACTGGTTGTTCTGACAGATGCAGCACGATTTGGCAAGTCATCGGTTCATGTCTTTCGCCGAAATCGAAAATTGACTCCTAACTTGGATCGGCTCTAAAGACGGGACATTTTTACGCAATGAAATTCGAAAAATCGCCTGAAAGGTGAGATAAAGTAGTAACCAGCAATGGAGAATAATTTGATTAATGTTTTCATTAATTTTGTTCGGAAATAAATCCATTTTTTGACCACAAAAAAAAAAAAAAAAAAAAAAACCGACCGACCGACCGACCGTATACTCCCGGGCATGTGGGCTCACTTTTTGTTTAGAGTATACCCATTTCGTAAACATTCCCCAACAGAACCACGATTTTAAAAATAAATTTGGACAATTTGCAAGCGCTGTTCTGCCATTAGTCTATTCATAATAAAAAGGCAAACTAAATTAAGCAAAAATGACAATAGCGTTGTTAGCGTTTTTCATGGAATATGCCGGTAGTCAGGGCCTTATAAATCTAAGGAATTTGCTGTAAGGATTTTGTGTTCTTTTAAGCTGAAACCAGAACTGTTATTAGAACTGTTCTATGAAAAATCGGTGTAGCCAAATAAGTTAGAGAAAAGGTCTTTAAAAATGTCAGATTTTCGTAGCACTTTCATTTACACGATTTATACGAACAAATGTCTATAAGTTTGGAAGTTGTTTTAAATGCTTAACAATTACAGTGCCTTGGGTACTATTTTTTGACTAGTGTACTTTTTTGCGTGAAAGAATTGAATCAATGCTAACATTGAGCGTCACTTGAAGTTAATATATAAAAACTGCCAAAATGGCGGCGCTCTTTTACGCCATGTTAAATAACTTTTTACGCCATAAAATCAAAATGTTTTTCACAAATGCATTAAATTTCCGTTTACTGAAAAACACAGCATAAATAAGAAAAAGAAAATTATACAATATAAAAAATTATAATATAAAAATCATTTACTGATCAGATAATAGCAGTGAATTTTTATATATCGGATAATGCATTTCTAGCTATTTAATTACACTATTGTTTGTATATGTATATTGTACACTGATCTGCTTGTACAACAATTGTTGTACTGTATATAATATTGATTTATTTCGAACGATTTGCTATATAATATAGAGATGTATCTCTCTTAGCTGCACACACAACTGACAATGGTGAATATTAAAATTACAACAATTACACAATATAATAGAATTTCTATTTATATATAGAAATGTAAAAAAGAAAAAAAAAAAAAAAAGAAAGAAAAATATCTTTCGTTAAGCTAATTCACAAAACAAACTATATATGCAACTAAACAGCAACACGACTTGCGCGATACTGAACGATCGTTGCAGCGCAAAAGTTCATTTTGCATTAGCAATTTGAGATTTAAAATTGGTGGTGCCCGTGGAGTGCAATGGAGCAGCAACAAGTGCGACAGCGGGCAGGAAAAAAAAAACTAACTGGGCTCTTAGAACGTCACATTGGGCAAATAAACTGAACTGCACGATGTGACTGCAACTTATGATGATGTTGTTTAGATACAGTTTGCAGCTATTGTTGCAGCGCATGAAATACAATATATACGTACATACCCGTCTATATACTTTAACTAACGCTTAAAAAGTTGTTGCAGCTGATTTCTTTTGTGATCATTATCTGAAAAAAGGGTGGAGAAATACCAAAGCGTTGTTGTGGGCAACTAAAATGCGGCATGCATATGCGAAAAAGTTGTGGTAAAAAAATAATTTATAAAAAAAAAGCGATGATTTTTGCGGAAAATTGTTTTATGACAGCAGAGTTGAAAGTGGTAAGAAAGTGCGATTTTTCCAAAGTATCTCATTTTTTCTGGCTATGAACAATCTGATACATGACAATAAGCTGGTTGCTGCGTAACTTAACTTAGGTGCAGAAACTTTTTAGCTAAAAAATATTGCATACTTTTAGGCTATTTTGAAGGCAAATGACCAAATAGAAATTGGTCATCATCTCGGTGACATTGTAAACTCAACAAACGTTCGATTTTGTAAACTATTTAAGGCCAAGGATACTCACTAAATCGAATGTTATTTAAAAACGAAGGGTCAAGTGGAGTAAACATTATTTGAGGACGCTGAATTCTATAAAGTTCACCGATTTTTCAAAGTTTCCAAAATTTTTTACCTATAAGTTATTTGTGTTAAAAAATAAGACTGTTAAGATATATTCATAATATAATATTGATATCTATAAAATAACAGAAAACTGTCCTAACGTACAATTAGCAATTTTTTTAAAAATAAAATCACATAAACAAATATGGCATGAAAATAATTTTATAAAAATTAAATAAAATAAATAAATAAATTGTCTATGTTTCTAGGCGTGTGCCGTACCTATTGCTGAAGCTTACAATTTCCTCCTTGACAGTTGGAATCTGTAAGTCACGATGGATAACTGAGTTTCTGATATAGTACTTGCACCTACTAGTCTACGCAAGAGATTTGACTGAAACCTTTGGAGGATATTCACATTAGAGTTGGAAATCGTGCCCCAGAGCTGTATGCCATATGTCCATACCAGTTTTATTATAGTCTTGTACAACAGTACTTTCTGCCTAAAACTCATCTGTGTTCAGCAGGGACTTCATTTTGATGAGTTTGCGATCCAACTGCTTTTTTTTTAGCTTAATGTGTGATTGCCAAGTAAGTTGTTTGTCTAGTGTTAGGTCAAGATACTTTGCTATGGTGGTCATTGGGATGGCACCACCATTGATAAAACTGTTGTACAGCTAGTTTATCTCATTGTGAATGTTACTTATGAGAATTTTTAGCATGCACTCCAATATTCCATCTAATGAACCAAGTCTCTAGTAGTTGAAGCTGGTAATGCAGAAGTTTCGACGCAGCAACCGGATCGCAGTCCGTTGCCAACACAGCAGTGTTGTCAGCATACGTGGCTATTATTAGCTTATCGTCCCTCACTAACGCTAGGTCAGCAATAAAAAACGTGTATAAGACAGGGCCTAAAAAGCTGCACTGTGGAACTCCAGCTCCGACGGATTTTATTTCAGATTCCTTACCTTCGCAGCTGACGTAAAAACTCCTGTTGTCATGGTTAATACAAAATAGCATGGTGCCGGCAGCCGAGATTTGAGCTTGTGGTCAAATGCTTGGCGAACATGCAGAAAGGCAGCCGATCAAAACGACGATTTTCTAGGGTATTCAGTATCTGCTGTACAGCGGGATGACATTGCTCTGGGGTGCCGTGGCATCTTCTAAACACGAACTGTTGGTCTGAAATCATGTAACCTTCGTCCAAGAAAATTTTGGACAATAATGCCAGCAAGCTAATCGAACGATTGGACTATGACCATACAAATTTGCTCAAAAATAAGATTGAAATAATTGCAAAGATCCAATCTTTAGAATTCCGATGCGACATAGAAATTAATTTGATTTTGAATTTAATAAAACTAAAAGTTAAAAAAGAACAATTTTAGAATAAAATTGGGTTCATGTCAATGTCATCCGGATGCGACATTCAATTACCTTCAATTCAAGTTAAAGTAAAGTTTTAATCGGACATACTGTTTGCAAGTTATCCTACTCGACTTACGACGAGTTTTTTTTTAACTTCTGAAGTTGAAAATGCAATGCAATGTTTCACCGCGAAATCTGTGGATTTACTGTTCTTTGAGTATATGCCTATCTTTACCTAAGAACTATAGGAGTATTGGTAGAATATGACAATATCCTGCATCACAATGCTGTGGATTATTTAGTATTCATTGGGCCATTTTTTCAGGATATGTTTTTGGATATATTCTAGTGCCAACTATTTCTGATTTGGAGTGTTGTACACCAAATATTTGATGATTATAAGGCCGCTTTCGATACGCCGATAAGAATGAAGTTCTTCAACGCCTAACTGAACTTGGTATCCCAGCAAATATTGTTCGTCTAACGCTATCACACACCCAACGCGTCGTCAGAGTAGGAAAGAACCGCTCCGAACCCTTTGATATCACGGTTTCAGGGAGGATGATGCTATATTGTACTACTTTTTAAATCTCTTGTTGGAGTATATCCTACTCCAAAGCCCATACGTAGAACGGCTGGGCACGATCTTCCATAAGGAAGTGATATTACTCGCGTATGCTGATAACATTGACATCAACGGCACGAACAAACGGCGAGTTTTAGCAGGGTGTTTTCGGAGATTGCGAAACAGTCACGTCTCATGGGCCTAGCGGTGACCGAGGACAAGACGAAGTACAATGTGTCCACTCGCAGACCAGACCTTGGACAATTTCAATTTCAATGTAGTAGAAAACTTTGTCTATCTGACAACAGAGATAACCAGCAACAACAACGTCGAAATCCATAAGATTCTAATTATCGCGGTCCAGCACTAAAGGTTTACAGTCCTCTCTGTAAACCTTTAGTGCTGGACCGCCATAATTAGAATCTTATGGATTTCGATCTCCAGGCCGACGTTGTTGTTCGAGTAAACGATGTTATGTCCAGGTCTATGATGACCTGAAGAAGCTTTGTATTGCCAGCGACTGGCGTAATGAGTTGCAAGTAGAGATGCATCGATTTATCTACGTCCGTTTGTCCGTCCGTCCTTCTGGATGTATGCCACAACAGATGTCAGGAGAAATAAGAGCTACAGACTCAAACTTGGACATTCTCCTTGACCTTATGTGAATGTTTTATATTAAATTTTGGGGCTGCCTCGCCCACCACGTCCATAATATGGCCATTTGACATATATATGCACACTTTTCAAATTCGCATAGCCGGCATAAAATTTGTTTTCTTGAAGCTTTGATATTATATGAGCGCGATTATATGTAACTAAACGTAACTAAACTATAACGTTGGCGTAGTCTAGATCGATCACTGAAAGCACCCTCCACGGCTAAGAAGAGGCCCGATGAGATGTCTGCTGCTTTCCCATTATGTTATCGATAACTAAGTTATATATAAGCGGAGAGAAACCCATTTCTTTTTCACTCCTTGGACTGCTTCACATTCACTCGCAAAGTGTTGAAGTAATTAATGCAGTTTCTGCATTCTGAATGAAACCATCATATTTATATGATGGTTTCATTTATCCTAAACAACAAATATTGGACCGAGTATTGATGTATTTGTTTGTGGCTCTGCCTTTAAAAGTTCTGTGGCGATATTGTCCGATACTGGTGGCTTTGTGCATCTTGAGGGCACTGATTGATGCAATAATCTAATCAAGGTTAGATAAATTAGTGAATATTTCCTAACGCTCACTTGCATAATGATTAGTTCATATGGCAAGGTGAACCTCTATCGAAGTGACAGTCTCACCACTTTGGTCTTTCAGAAGCTTGACTGAACGCTGCCTGAGGTTGGCCATTTTCTTAGATGCTTGTATGAATCCGTTCTTTGCTACATCTTGGGCTTCTTTAGTCAATTCAAAGATATGGACTTTTTTATCCGAGCGCTTTTTCTAGTGCACTTAAGAGAGGCTTCTGCTTCCCTATAATGTATAATAAAAATACTTTCCCAGTATTAAATACTTTAAATCACTGTCGAAACACACACGCAACGTACTTAATTAATACAAATTTATTTAAAAATTTATAATATTTCTAACAAATGTGTGCCACATGAACTTTGACCTCCGCTGTTGCTCAACTTGTTCCAACAACTTCCGTTCTGTGTAGCTTAATAAATTTCATGCGAAATGACAAAAGTTCAAACGATGAAAATTAAATAATTTTCTAATTAAAATGCGCATACATAACGCTTGCGAGATACTAATTTCAGAATGTTACCACAGTTTTGACGAAGGCAGCTTCAGCAAGGAAGCAAATGCACCAATTTCCATTGTCAAACTTTCTTCGGAAAAGTGCGGCAGTTGAAAATGGGCAATAAAAATTAAGAAAATAATAAGCAAAAATGTTCACGTTTTCAGTATTGTGTTTAATTGGTTTGAGGGAGCGCGTCTGATTTTGGGTTGCTTGACTAAAACACCATTGACTGCCTTAGATGGACTTGATGAAGCGTTCGTAGAAGGTGATGATGGTGGTGAGTGAAGCAAATGAGTGAAATTTTGATATGCGTAACGTTTGCTGTTGTCATTAAATTTTCTTTAATTGTGCAACGAAGAAAATTTCTGCCATGAAAATATAAAAGTTGTCAGTTAATTGAAGTTTGTTCTTAGAGTGTTTATGAAATTTATGATATTTTATAAATTGCTTATTAGATATATAAATAAGTTAAAGTATGCACTGCTGTTGGAAATGAGTTTTTAAAGTAGTTTAGTATACCTCAGTTTGTCGGGCGCAGTGATGAAGACATTGGAGTTTCTCCATTTCGAACGTCAGTGAACTTCTTAAACAAAATTCAATATCTCCCAATACGTGCCTGTTTTGTTTGTACACCATTTCCCAACATAGCCAAAGTAACATAAGTAGCTAAATATATTCTTCGATTGCTAAAAGCATTTATAGTAAACTTTTCTGTATAATTTCCGCATTTGTCTATCGCATCAAATTGCACTTCCGTGCGAAAAATGTTTATCAAAACTTAATTTCGATTCGTCGTTTATTCGGTGTTAGCCTTCGTTTCACCCTTTTTCGGCATATGGAAAATTGTAGTTACATACTAGCGACTCTGAATCCATGGATAATAGTCTACAACAATAGAAGCTATCGATAAAGCAATACCACGCGCTGCTTATCTCCCACTCAGGTAAGCATTTGGCAAACATTAACTTTAAAAGCGCAAAATGTGCCAATAAAAAGCAACTTTCTTTTTCGCCCCTTAATATCTTTTAGCCCATTCTAGCGTATCTTGTCCCGGTAGCAATGTAATACACACACTTTAAAATAGATTTCTATCACTTTAAATTCCATTTTATTGCTTTCGACATCGACAAAATGATCAACAAATAGTAAGGAAAGGATTCGATTTGATGCGACGAGCGAATAATAAATAGAAATGTCAGACGTATATTTTTTTATACAAAAAAAAAAAAAAAAAAAAAGGCGTACGCTGTTAAAATAAATTGTTATTTTTTTCCATTCTTAAGATTTTTCTTGAAAGAGTTTTCCTGCGAGCTGCTATTATTGGTGATGCTTATCGTTTGTACACCATACAGATGAAATGGTGGTGTAGAAACTGCCGTGTATGTTGCATGCGCGTGGCAGCTTTTGTTGCAGAAAATTTCTCATGAAGTTTACTTAAAATCCTTTTTTTTTTTTAATCTTGAAATTTCTTGTATGTGAATTTTACAATAGTCTGTAATCAATAGAGAGAGAAGCAATATTGTCTGATAGGGTTATTGTAAATAGTTAGAGTTTTAGCTTTATGTGTGTTTCTTAAAAATTTAAACATGAGTAAACATTAGCTTTCTTGTAATCGAAAGATAAATATTGCTTACACATGCATCGAATGTACGGAATGCAATTTTTGGAATGCGATTTTTTCAACTAATCGGTAATTTCGGAAAGTAACCGCTTAGCTGGTAACTTTTCATAATTTGCATCAATAGTTGTGGATAACGTTCCCAGTGATGGTTTCGTTAGGCTGGAGTAGCTCATAGTAGATCACTCTGAGCTGATACCACCAGATGCACGGCATTAGCTTCTCGCTATGAATATACCGTTTGGCCGTTAAAGTTGATGCATGGCCGCGCTTACTCCACGATTTTCCAAGCTTTGGATTGTCGGACTGGATCCACATTTCTACTCCGTCACGATTCGATGCAAAAAACAATTCCGATTATGCCTTTGGAGCAGTTCTTCGCAGGTGAAAAACTGGCATTCAATGTCTCTTGGAACTCAGTTTCATTGTTTTTGCATCATACTCATCGCTTGTTGGGCTACTCCCAAGGTGCCAGCGATTTCTTCTTGAGTTTGGCATGAATGTTGGTCCAATATCGCCTCCAATTCAGCGTCTTCAAACTTTGCTGGCCTTCCTTCGCGTTCTTTATCACTGGTGTCAAAATCACCACTTTTAAAACGCCGGAACCACTACTCATATATATTTATAAATGGAGCATGTTCCCCATATGCTTAACACATCAATCGATGTCCCTTAGCTACACTTTTCTTCAAATTAAACAAAAAAGCACCACCTTTCGCGAAAGTGTGTTTTGTTGACATGTTTAGAGCACAAAGAAACTATGTTGTTTACCGATTTTTAGAGGAATATAATTAGACGAAGGTCCGACACGATTTTATACTAGTTACTTCATCTTTCGCTAATCCCTAAAAATTTATTTGTACACTCAATATTATTAATTGCGTTATAAAGGCCTCTTCTGGTTCTCACTTTCGGGAATTTTTTGAATTTAAATTCGACAAACTGAGAATGGTTTTGCTATTTGCAATCACTTCTCCGCGATCAAGTGTAATTCATGTTACTTAAGGCAAGTGAACATCTCATATGTAAAATGTTTACCATTTCATCGAATTCAGGCCTGATAATTCAGTAAAACGAACGATCTCTCTACCGCAATGCTACTTAATGATATTCTAAAGAGAGTTTGGTCGGCCAACTCTAAATTTTTACCACTGTCTCCAACTTGTTCAAACCCGAATAACTCTTTTGAGATCAATGTTTTAATCGTACATTTTCGAGTTGGTGGTGCTCTATTTAATATACTTTAAATGGTATTTTCAAATTGATCGTTAATATCAATTTCAATACATTCAAGCTCAGATTCTTCAGCTGACTTACTTGACGAACTAACATTACCTTTAACAGTTTTATACAGTTGATAGACAAATATTAGAACGTCTTTGCGACTGAAAGGCTTATAAAATTTATTGCGGCTACTAGCGCCGTTGTGTAGATATTCCAAAACGTCATAAGCAGTACTCCATTCGTTTGGTTAAGACCTCGCACATTCGTTTAGACAAATTGATGTTCATTTGGCATGGCTTCAACGGCAGCCATAATCTGGTGCAGTGTTTCAAAAATGTTCTCCAAATTAAAGCTATTAACTTTATTATACACTTACAATGTTATTATTCATACATTATATCATGTGCATATCGCACCCCACCGCGCGCTAGATAACACTAATTCGCAAGCTCACACACACCCATAACTATAGCTTTCAACAAGCCAATGCACGCTGGTCTGTCTATCGTTTGCTTGTTAAGGCGGAACGACACAATCGTCACATGTATTCATATGTGTACGACATGTTCCGCCTTTTGCTTTTCGTTCGTTTAGTGTCGTGTCGTAACGGTAAACGGAACGTGAGAAATGAGTCATGCTTCTGCGCTAAACCAATTTCACATCAAAATTTAAAGATATTTTGGATCGAACGGAGGATGAACCAGGGTTGTCTAGAATGTTAGTCAGCACGCTTGACTGTTGAGCTATCCAGTCCTCAAATGAGTACTGATACAAATGTACCATTTATATAAAATGAATAATATTAATTGGATTCACCTTATTATTTTAACATTAACAATTGCTTTAATTCAAACATGTTCGATACAACAAAAGAAATACAAAGTGTTCTTGTATACGAGCTATATCGTGATCATTTTTGAAAAAAAAATCTTTATATATTTTTAGGCTGCACATTAATTCGTTTTGTTTTCATTATAATTTCTACAGTTAAAGAATATAAGTGTTTTTTTTTCAACTAAAATTGTAGTTCTACAGGTAAAAATTCAGTAGAGAACCGAATAAATCGATAGCATTACATATGCTAAACCCATAAGAATACAAATTAAAATGGTTTCCTATTCTGTGCACTGCGCAAAGACGCTCAAAAACTTTTATAGAATTATCTTCACCTTTATCCGACTGATACAACATAAACTTCATAATACATACCACGTCACGTAAACTACAAATGTGTCTACTATTTTCGCTATTTCTAAGAAAAACACATTCACATGTACGTACTACCTGGACTCACATCCATAATAAGTTTTAGCCTTCAGCTGACTTTGAATGTGAGCTCCGCCATTTCAACTAGAATAAACTGTGCAAACTTCTAGGACGAAAAGGATTGAAGTGAAAGGGAATACACTTCGATTAACAAATAAACTTTTTGGCGTTTTCTTGTAATTGTAGTTGATGTTGTTTCGTTTTAGAGAGCTATCGTTCTTGTTCTGATTTTGTGACTTTGGTTGGCGGCGGCGTCGGTGGTGTTGTACTTTGTAGCTATTTCCGTGACAGTAATCAATTTATTTTTGGCAGCGCACTTATTGCGTTTATTTTCCTTGAAGGAATAGAGTACCAGATAGGTAGAACATTTCACATAGTCTAAAAATTGCTTATGGCCAAAAGTTTTCGCAGTCGACTGTTTTAATGCTCTTCACATAGAGTGTGAATAGTATTATAATTTTGTCACGGAGTTTGTAATGCATTAAAGGAAGCATCGGATGTGCCATAAAGCATATATATTCGTGAGCAGCATGACAAGACGAATCGATCTAGTTATGTCCGTCTGTCTGTCTGTCTTGAGCCCGTCATATTCCCTCAATTTTGGAAATATTGGTTCAAAAGTTGGTATGGAGACTTTTTATAAACAGAAGTAACATAACTTCCAAAATGACCGTGTTGTAACAAATGGAAACTGTAGCTCCCATACATTAAATACTTAATAGCACTTATAATTCACAAATAGAATATACATTTTTAAATCTAAGCACCATATCAAAACGTTAAAAACTAAAGTAAAACACCAGCATTGCCGAGCAAGAAGACCAAGTGTGAATAGTATTAAAGCTTCGGTTCCACCGAAGTTAATGTTTTCTCTTGTTTTTTGTTCATTCAATTCACTTCTTGGCGTCGATTTCCGTAGTAACATTTTTGCAAAAATGTCGATAAATCATTTCGGTCTGCGCCGGAATTTAGACATTGAGAGACAGCAAAGATAGCATGGCTGCCTAGAAAACCAGCTGGAGAGTTTCTTATATTTTTATTCTATTCTATTTTTTTTTGTTTTGTTTTTTTTTTTTTTTTGGTGCTATCAATCTTTTCTGTAGACAATTAATTAATTTGGTCTGAGGCTGCATGTCGAAACTGGACACGTGTCACAATTGTAACGAAAGGATTAGTGTGAAGAAAAGTCAGACAACAGAAAAGCTGCTTTAGCTTTATTCAAGGATATTTTCCTATTTAGTTGCGTGTCATCACAGTTTCCTTTAGCACTTTCAATAAAAACTTCACACGCCATACAGATTTTCACTTGCTTCCTCTTTCCGCTTGTTACATCCTTCCCACTGTCCTCACATATTCTTAGTTTGGATTATGCCAATAAAATTGTTTTGCAATTGAGCGTATATCCTTCAATGTTCAACATTGCTGACACAATGATGCCAATGTCTATGATGATGATGCTGCTGATGTAATAATGTTGTAAAAACGCACTCGGCCGCACGCTGTCCACCGCATGTCCTTAAACATCCGCACTTCCGAACCTTTCCTTCCTGTTGGCTCTTCATTGTGCTGATTGTGCGCCAGCAGGAGACCGCCCGTAGTTGTGTTTATGGATTCGGTGGGTCAAGTGTTGTTGCTACTGCTGGAATTGATGTTTCGTTTATGATTTATCGTCACTTGGCTTCAGCCAAGTTGCAAGTCATATCGCCAAAAACTACCCTACGAATATGAGCAGAGCCAAATTCTACACTGAGAGAAAAATATTGATGGTTACGTTGTGATGCATAGAACTTTAAAATATTTTATACAATAATGGGAAAGAAATTAAATTGATGGTCAAAGTGTATATGGTTAACAATTTATTTTGCCTTAAAACTCGGTTTACATACTGTGTAAAATATATAATTAAACAAGTATTTCACTGATTTTCTACAGTGTGTGCCATCTAGACCTTCGGTATGTCGGTTTTACACTATCTGGGGAGCCAATAAACAAAACTTTCGAATTTGGGGAATAGAAAACCCTCACGTCATTCACGAAACACTATTGCACGATGAGAAAGTCTTTCATTGAACCATGTTTCTTCAAAGTTGAAGAGACAGTCGAATGCGCACTCTATCGTTGAATATTGGCGCACTTTATGTGTCCGCAAATGCGTGAAAAAAGTCTGTCAAACTTCTATGTTCAATGTATGATAAAGATCTTGCAGCGCAAGTTCCAGTTTAACTCCACCAGACTTTTTCTGTGGGGTTATTTAAAAAGTAAAGTTTATGTCAGCAAGCTGAAGCCTATTGTCGAATTCAAAGCTAACATACGAGCTGCTGCGAGCTGAAATACCTGCTAAAACGCCCGAAATACTGGCGAATGTTATGCAGAATGCCCGAAAAAGAGATGCTTTTTTTGCGTATCGAATGGAGGCGGTCATTTAATCAACATTGTATTCAAAAACTGATTGGAAATATGGTAAAGAATATCATAAATATTAGTCTTGCTCATTTGTCGAATTCGGCAGAAATTTGGCAGAGTTACTCAATGATGAAATACCGAAGGTCTAGCTGGCGCATCCTCTGTGAACTTTCATCAGCTGTTACTCATCCATCCATTATCACATTTCTGATCGAAACGAATCGGATACCATTGGACACGTAATTTAATCATATTTTCAACTGTATATAATTTATCTTGACTCTGTACGCTGATTTAATTAAATCGTAAATCAAAAAACTTAAACATACATCGTTATCTAGGATAATGGCTCAAATAAGAAATGTTTTTCGTGTTCAACAAACGCAAATTCCGCTTAAAGATTCTATTCTACAATATGTTAAATAATTTATTTTAAACACCTTGGTTCTCAGAAAATTAACGAGATAGAATTTTTAAAAATATTTTTACATAGTACTTAATACTATCTATAGAAATTCCTACTCAGTTTTGTATGGGAAAAACCATCGCAAGCCTGTATTACTTGTTTACAATTTATATAAATCTATGAACCGAGTGCTTCACAACTACAGACTCAATTTAATTCTGCTGCTTTATGATTTAGCAATTATACAACATTTTTTCTGAGTGTAGTTGCTAAGCAGTCTCACACTTCGATTCCCTTGCAGGATATATACGCACTTTGATGTTGTTTCTGTTGTTGTTTGCTGTGTGTAAATTACATTGAAACAAAAACTAAATTAGACGACATAACCGAGATTCTTCACATAGATGCAGACATGAACGAGTGATTCACTTCATACTCATCGTTCTCGTCATGCTGTCATAATCATCACATAGACGCCACTCTACCAATATGCTTAGAACACCATCATCATTTAATGGCGATAGCATCTTATCCCATACCAAGAAGTGATGCTCTCATTCCATGCTGCCGTATATTGAATTTTGTAACGCCCACATACATATGTTGCTGGCAAAGTACGCCAAGCCAATGCTACTGCTACTGATGTAATAACCATGTTTTCAGCTTGTAATGCGGCAAGCGAGCAATCGAGCAATCAACCCTCATTGTGTACTCGTCGACGTCTGCCATAGGGTGAAGATCTGGTCTGGTCTAAGAATCACAGGCATTGAATTGTTTTTGAAGTTAAATGTGTGATAATTTAATGACTGACGACGCCTGACTTGGCGGCACGTAGCCGTTAACAATCTATTATAACCTTTACTCCCACCAACACACTGTAATATGCTGCTGCATTTTAAGGATATTTCATATTTAATTTAGTGGAATAATAAAAATGTTTTTGCTCTCAAAAATCCAACGAACGCTACTGGAGATGATTTGTGCACTTTTGATGTAACATATTGTCTTTTAATGGCTTCGTTGGCGTAAATGGTTTTTGGGTTTTGTAATTGAAGCATCAGGCTTTTAGTTATTAGATTCATAATTGGTGTGGAGTGGTGCGGCGTGGAGTGTGTATGCGTGCGGTCAAAGCATGCTTCACTGAAGATGTGTGTGAAATTTGTAAGGGGACTGTGCTGTACGAAGTTTTTCGAATTGATGATAAATCGAAATATGTGAATTTGACAATTGTCAACACTGGATTAGTGGTTTAGTTTTGTAACCTTAGATGACGCATTCAAATAAAATTTCAAATTTTTCATTTAAATCATTTTGGGACTTTGTTTAGTTTATGAACAAACTGGAAACACTTGACGACAACATCGAGGAAGACAGTTACGATTTTAATTTGTTAAATTTCATTTTTAATTTTAAATGCTGGTGTTCTTTTTTTTTAAATTTTAGTTTAATTTTATTGTGAGAGTGAAACCAGTTCAGTACAGTTGATCTGAAATTCATTTGCATACTTGTTTTAAATATTTTAATTGTTTTAGTTCGATTTTTTCTTTTTTCAATTCGCCGCTTTTAAATTTGCATAAAATGCAAACAAACAGCAGCTGGAAATGTTGAAGATGATCATGATGATACCATATGATCATGTACAGCTTATATCCATATATGCATAACATTTAAGTCAGGGCTGCTCAATAGAGAATTATAAGTAATTACTAAGCATACTTTATCCGCTACTATTGCTCGGCAACAGCGAATATTCTATTATGAAATTGTTCGATTACCAAAGGTTTTAGCAAGCAAAGGATGGAAATCCCGCTTATTAATTTTTATCAGTTTGTCTGAAAGTTTGTAACGCATTAAAGGAGCCATCGTAGACCCCATAAAGTGTATATATTGTTGATCAGCTCGACGAGACGAGTCGATCTAGCCATGTCCGTCTGTCTGTATGTTGTTGCGCATTTTTTGAGGACCAATTTTAATGCTATCCAGTTGAAATTGTCAAGATTGTCCCGCCACGCCCACTTTTTGGGGTAGCCCCATACAAATTCACCGCCCACTTTTGACTGTTTGTATGAAAAACCTTTTTTATTGTAGTCAATATCAACTTAATAATTGATATGGTAACTTCTAGTGGTCGGATGGTTGACATATACATTAGATGGGTGGGACCAAGATCAGATATCCAGTTGAAATTTTGCACATACACTTCTTTTTATTGCAGTTTAATAGAGTGTCAAAATTGTCCCGCCACGACCAATATTTGGGGTAGCCCCCATACAAACCTACTGCCCACTTTTGACTTTTTGTATGAAAACTTCTTTATTAAAGTCAATATTTTGTTGAAATGCGAAATGGTGTCATTTTATAGACAGTCGCTTAACATTTATAGACTAATGGGCGTGGCCCGCCCACCTTTTGAGGTAACCCCCATACAGACCCACCTTGCAGTTTTTTGTTTTTTATGAATAAATTCTTCATTTAAATCAATATTAGTTTGAAATTTGATATGGTGCATTTTAATGGACAACCGCTTCATATACATATATAAATGGGCGTGTCCCGCCCACTTTTTAAGGTAATCCCATATAAACCAACAGTACACTTCTATGCATTTGTATGGAAAACGTCAATATCAACTTGAAATTCGATATGGCGGCATCTTACACATCTACTACATCGCTTCATACACATCCACTAATGGGCGTGTACCTCCATTTTTTCGGGTAGCCCCTATTTCAACCCTCACTTCTATGTTTTACAATAATATTTAAAATTTCGTGTGAATGGTATTAGAGTTTCGGTTCAACCGAAGTTAACGTTTTTTTCTTGTTTTATTATTATTTTTTCCTATGAGTTGATAAGTGTATTATGACCGGATGTCGTTTAGCACTTTATTAAAAAAAGATCCGTTGTAAAGCCAGTTACTGTGACTGGTAGATACATTCCGCTAGTAGTTTCTTTTTCAATTTCTGCATAAAACTTTCTTGAGAAATGCATCCGTTTCGCGGATAGATGTGGTTTTCCGGTTGTGTTGCTTACTTGACGTAATCTGTGGGTCGCAATATGATTTATCGACATACACTTGCTCTGTGCATACTTATTTGTTTAAGAATGGAATTTCTATTTATATCAAATTCCAGATATCACCTTCCTATTACGCAAAATATGTTTTAGAGTATGGACATAACGCAGTACTGATGATTTCTGAATTCTGTGCTTAGATTCGAATTAAGTCATTCGGCAAAAAAAGACCAATTCTGTAGGCAGTAAAACTTCCAGTATAAAGGACTTAACATGTATATTGAGCCAAACGTGAAGTCTGGGTCGATGCGAAGCAATTTCAATTCATATTAATTTTAACAAATGTGTTTTAATGTGATTTTGAGTCAAAACTACATTATCAAGTGTAGATCGATGAGATGAAAAAAGCTTTATTTACTTTGGGTCACATCGGAACCCATCTTCCGAACATTTAAAATACAATGGCTGGAATTTTTGGACATATTTAATTTTATTTTCATGTATCGTATTAAAAATTTGAACACATTTGTGACGAATTCAAGTGAATTCATGAATTAATGTTGCTTTCAATAATCACGGCTTTCGAAGGACCTGAATGTGTGTTCTCTCGATCTGCCTTGAATCACTGAAATCACTTATAATACACTCAGGTGCAGAACAAATAATCATCATAAGAAATAAATTTAAGATCAAACTTAATATTTTCTCTTTGGCCAAAGATCATTTTTCGCCATGCCACGAACACACTGTTACTTTAAGACCGATAGTAGGTTTTGATTTGAAGTTGGGAAAAAGCATGCACCTTTTCATTAGGTCACATATATGCGACGGAACCAGAAAATTCCTTATTCCATAAGTTCCGTAATTGGTGCACTGTTAAAAAAAAAAACCAGGAATTTGAATTGATGAATTGAATAAAAAATGATTTTCTTAAACGAAGCACAAATTCTTGGTTTGCTTACATCAAGTCAAAAATAACTTATTTAAGTACGCCTTCGGATAAAAACAAGAATTTAAAACCTATACTTAGAACGTCTTTTTTCTGTGTTGGTGACTAAAGGAATCGAATGAGAAGTATGAATAATTACTAAAAATCAAATCTTTAAAAATATTCATACTTTAGAATACGGGACTACGAACTGCTGAGTGGATGAACTTGAAGTTGTATAAAATCGCTTGAAAAAGTGAACAATTATAATGATCTCGGTGTGATGATGGTTTTTAAATTAAATTTTAATGCTCACATAGACGTAACCGTCAATAAAGCCTCTTAGACGTTTGGCTTTGTTAAAAGGTGGTCGTCAAAAGAGTTTACTGATGCGTATATAACCAGGCCGTTTTTCACTATTTTTCTACTTTGCTTTCTCGAGTACATAAATAAAAATTCATTCTAAAAATAGGTTTGAAATTCATGTTTTTATCCGAAATACCCACATACAAAGTAGGTTTGTATGTGGGTTACCCCAAACAGTTGGCGGGTTCCACCCATTAATATATATGCCAAGCATCCGTCTACTAAAAGTTACCATATTAAGTTGATATTGACTATAATAAAAAAGTTTTTCATACAAAAAAATCAAAATTGGGCGGTGAGTTTGTATGGGGGCTCCTCAAAAAGTCGGCGTGGCTGGTCAATCTTGAAACTCTATTAAACTGCAATAAAAATAAGTGTATGTGCAAAATTTCAGAAAGTCAGGCTTGAAAAAAAATTTCTTGAACCAAGAATTTTGTACTCCGTTTAAGAAAATCCGTATTCGACATACTATCGATACCGCTATGGATCAATTCAAGTACGGCAATCCGGATTACGGATTTTTTATGAGTCTATGGGTGTATAGTTTGGAATCCTCAGTATGAAGTGCATTCTAACAAAATTGAATCGATACAGAAGCGCTTTCTTATTTTTGCTTTGAGGAACTTAAATTGGTATCTTCTCGTCGTCTTCGTACTCGAGTCGTCTTAAGCGTTAAAAAGCCGTCGTTCAATGCTAAGTGTAATGTTTTTTTATAAAGTTATATCTGGTGACTCTAATTCAGCCTTCATTATAAAAAGAATTTATTTTTATGTTCCTCATAGACCAAATCGGCATTTTGTGCATGAATATTTGCGTTTAAAATTTTGCGTTGTTTAACGCTTTTAGAGTCATATGCGCCGAATTTAACAAGTCAAAAATATTCTGGCTGTAGTGAATGTTTACGAAAATGAATTGTTTTAGCATAAACTTATAGTTTTAATTTATGTTTTGTTTAAATAGTGGCTAAAACAGCTGATGACATTAGACTGCAGGTGTGAAACAGGACTAGTGATACTCACAATGGAAAATTTTAGTTAAGCTACTGACAAAAACTTATATGTATGTAAAAGCATTATGAAGTCTACAAGTTATGAATTTGCTAAAATACCAGACTTTTGGGCTTTGACCAAGTTAAGAAAGATGCTACAAGATTAGCCAGTTTTTGAATATTTCATGAGCCACGAAATTTAAACTAGTTTTATATATTGTTTCATATTAAATTCTTGATATACTATGATAATTATAAGAATATAGGCAAACAGCTGACATTTGACCAAAAGTAAACCAGTAGAAAAAAAAAAACATTAATCAGATGGCTATAAAGTATTTCCCGACTAAAATAAAAATCTAAAGCTTAAATGTGTTCAAAAAAAGGAAAAGAAAATACGCTTATTGGTATTTATGACAAAGTATGACATCAAATGTCGGCAGTCAACGCGGCTAACAATGAAAAATGTTTGAGTGTATTAAACTGCGATGACTTAGTGTGGGAGAAATAGGGTGTAACATTGGCATTGGCGTTGAAAGCAAGCCGTATGCTAATAATCTAATTTGGCGCCAAATGCAATAAATACGGCAAAAAAACCGCAGTGCGACTGAACGCCGACACGGAAGCCAAAAATCTGCCAGGCAAAAATTTGCACAGCCAAAATTTTTGCAAACCACGGCAAAATGAGGATTTCCGTGCGACACGTGACAACGATTTATGTTTTCTGCAAGGGGATTTACAATGTACTATCCGCGGTGTGTGAGAGGGTGTACGCCCGCACATACACACGCGTTTAACAAAATGATAAAACATGTGCACAGAAGTATTAATTTTGAAATATAATATTTAATTTATTTATTGCACACAGCAAATGACATTTGAAAAATGATGTTTTTTTTTTGTTTTGCTTTTTTTTTGTTTTGCTTTTTTTTTTTGTGGGAGTATGTGCAAAGAAGTTCACACATCACACCGCTCAGCAGAAGTGCATGGCATTGAACTGCTCACGTTTATTGTTCACCATGTTATTATAGTAATAGGCATTGTTGCGATTACTACTTGCAGCGGCGCTGCTAACGCTGAGTGAAGCCATGCGACTTCCCAGCTGGGATGACACCGGAGCGCTGCGCAGGAAGCTATCGACGGGACTGGCGGAGATACCGTATTTACCGTCGCCAAGCGTATTACGCATGGGACTGACATGCTTAGCGGAAATGGCTTTTGAGGAGCTGCGATTCTGATGGACCATATTGAAGCTTTTGTTTGTTTGTTTGTTTGTGATTAAAGTTGAATTCAAAATTTAGCTTTGTAGTTGGCGTTCTCAAGGCACGTTCTGCAAATGTGTAAGCACGGAGAATTCTAGACGATTGCCGCAATTACTAGTGCGGGAACCCTTCTTTGAGGAGAGATGCTTAGAAAGACTGCAAAATTTTCAAAGAGGAAAAAAGATTTCAAGTTAATTAAACATATATATATATATATTTGGCAATTTCGTTCACTTTTACTAAACCCACCTTATATTATTTAGTAGCTTCGCTTTGGTATCTGGTGTCTTCATTGACACATTTGTTGCAACAATAGTTTGCGTTAAAAAAATTTATATTAGGTAAAACTTTCCGTTTGGCTTGAAGTCTCGACAGAAAATGTATTTGGACACGTTGCTCTATGCCGCTTTTATACTCCGGCAATACCAAATCATGCGCGAACGGCGTGTTTATGCGCAAAAAATATTTTTCGTATTCAAAATCAAAACCAGTTTTTGAAAATGTCTGCGACGGCAATCGACGTAAATGAAATGAAACTATAACTTGAACTCGATTATGAAAACAAAAATCACAGATGACTGCGACGATGTCGTATGTGTAGTAGATACAAAGTTGTATCTTGTTTAAATGAAAATGCTATGCAAATTTATTGGGCGCGCACGTTTCATTCAAAAAAAAAAAAAAAGAACAAAAAAAAAAAAAATTATATCTTTTATTATCAATTCTAACGCATTTATTGACACAAATCGTTGCGAAAACAAACAGTTGAAATTCGAACGTCAATATTGTTTGCCGTCGACAAAAACAGCTCCCGAAAAAATGAATTATCAACAAACGCATAAATTTTTTGGGTACTTCCCCCCGCAGTGTGTCATATGAAATTCTCTGTAAACAGTCGCTGTTTTTTTACCACTTGAACTTATCATAGAATTTCAAAGTAAAGCTCTAGATATATTAAAAAGAATCAAGGACACCATCAAATTTCATTTCACTCGCAGACAGTTTTTTGTTGTTAGGCTAAGGTGCAGTCCTAATTAGAATATTTATAAGTCTGGAAAAAGCAAGTTTAGCTGGTTTTGTTCTGTATCAAAATAAAGTTTTTGTTATCTATTTAACTTTTTATGTGTCGAAGAAATGTCTGGCGCGTTTGGTTATAAAAAATAATAATTTTTTGTTTTTTAGTTATGAAATGAGACTTTGAATTGTTTATATACCCTGCAAACATGCATTTGTCGCAGGTATAAAAAGTCGAAGACCCTATAAAGTACAGTATAGCCTCGCTAAACTGTGCAGAATCAGAATCTATGTTCTCTTAACTTTTTGGTTTGAAATAATTTACTTAATTATACAGCTCAGAGTGATCTACTGCGAGCTACTCCAGCCCAACGAAACCAGCATTGAGGAACGTTACCAAAAACAATTGATGCAATTGAGCTGAGCATTGAAGCTCAAACGCCCTTAATATGCAAAAAGACGTGACAAAGTGATTTTTCAGTCGTCAAACAGACTTTGTAGGAGCTTCAATAAAATGTTCTACCCCACACGCTGTATTCACCTGACATTGCTCGTTCCGACTATCACTTGTTCCAGTTGACGACCCATAGCCTGGCCGCGCAGCACTTCACTTCTTACAAAGAAGCCAGAAATTGGGAAGCAATTGGAAATTAATAGGTGTTATTTCAACGCAAACTCCATACGCTGCCTAAAAAATGGAGAAAAGTCGTAGCTAACGATGAAACATACTTTGTAATTAATTTCCCTCAAAACTTATTTGCACACCCGATATGTACGAGTACTTCAATTTAAGAGAGTGAACGCTAAAGCATTCCAAACTATAGAGGTAAAATCTATAAACTACAGGGTGTCTCAAAAAAAGTTCACACTTGATTTGCTGATTGCGTAAACGCAACTATTCCGAGGGGCGCGGGGGTTATGTCAATCGGTAGCCTAGCTTTTGGGAATTAAGTCGCTATGGAGCGTTTCTCGGTAGCGGACCGTGCGTTGTGCGTACGTGAGTTTTACAAAAACGGTAATTCAGCGACTGTAGCGCGTAGAAAATTCCGTAGTATTCGACATGTTCGTCATTTAAATGACGCGCCAAGCCCTCGACTCATTGGAAATGGGTCGAGTAGTTTGAAGAGACCGGTTCAACGCTGGAAAAATCAAAATCCGGGCGTCCAAGGTCTTCGAGAACGTTCGAATACGTAGACAGTGTTACTCAGTTTGTTCGTAAGAACTCGGACCTTTCGATACGGAAGCGTGCTGTTGCTTTAAACGTGCATATGTAATCATTGTTCCGCATTTTACACAAAGATTTAAAGCTGCACCCCTACAAAATTCAGTTGGTGCAAGAATTAAAGCCTCAGGATGAAATTTTTCCTGGCAAATTGATCTCCAGGAGAGGTGACATAAATTGGCATCTACGAAGTTCCGATTTAACCCCTTTGGACTTTTTCCTGTGGGGTTATGTCAAATCTAAAGTTTACGGCAACAAACCGACTTCCCTGGCACAATTAAAAGGAAATATCCTTCACGAAATGGCAGCCATCACGGAGAATACCTGCCGAGCCGTCATAGGAAATTTTAGTGCTCGATTAAATGAATGCCGTGAACGCAACGGTTTACATTTGGACAACATCTTTTTTAAGAATTAAATTCCCAAAGTGTGTATTTTAATATGTAATACAAATTTTTTCAATAAACTACTTACTTTTTTTTATCGATTTTTTAAATGTGAACTTTCTTTTGAGACACCTTGTATGTGAAATATTGAACTGACAGATCACTAGTTAGGCCGGATTGTATCGATTATAAATTTCATACTCACTATTTATTTCCCACAAACATTTGAAGATAGAGATAGATTTACTTGTGGACGACATCGTTTTTCAATTGTTTCATTTTTGATTTTGTAATGCAAAAAAGTAGAAAACAACAGCTATAATGTTAAAGATGTGGGTTTTGCATCTTAATTTGATGCATCTGTTTTTTGTATCTTTCGTTAAAGAAAGCTAGTTTCGGTTGGCTCATTGAATTCACAGATATAGGCTCCAAATATATCTGTGAATTCAAACTCACCGCCCACTTTTGACTTTTTGTATAAAAAACATTTTTATTGTAGTCAATATCAACTTAATAGTTGATATAGTAACTTAAAGTAGACGGATGCTTGACATTTACATTAATGGGTGGGACCCGCCCATTATTCGAACTAGCTCCCATTCAAACCTACTGCCCACTTTTGACTTTTTGTAAGAAAAACTTTTTTATAAAAGACAATATTAGGTTGAAATGCGATATGGTGCCTTTTAAGAGACAGCCGCTTAACATACATAGACAATTGGGAGTGGTCTGCCCACTTTTTGAGGTAGCCCCCAAACAAACCCACCGTGCAATTTTGTGTTTTGAAATTTGATTTTGTGGATTTTCATGGACGTGTCCCTCCCACTTTTTGAGGTAATCCCATACAAACCAACAGTTCACTTTTATGCATTTGTATGAAAAACGTCAATATCAACTTGAAATTCTATATGGCGGCATGTTACATATTTAAGCCCCCACTTTTATGTATTACAATACTATTTAAAGTTTCGTGCGAATGGTATTAGAGCTTCGGTTCAACCGAAGTTAACGTTTTTTCTTGTCTTTTTTTTTCAGTAAATGGAATAAGATAATTGACTTGATCCAAAACTCATCAAAAAGAATTTCCCTCTTTTGCAAAAAGTGTCTTTAATGCAGGAACACCTGAATTCAAGCTAAACCTGGAATAGACATTTTTGTATAAAGATCAGCGAAAATGTTTACTCGAAAATCTGAAAGCGGTGCATTCCAATATACGCAAAAAAGCTTCAGCTTCGTTTCCATTCTATCGCAGCTTAGATATAATAATGGATAGGAAACACTGCGAATTAACAGAAAAATTGGCGGGCTGAGTGCTCAGGTCGAGTTGTAAGTCGTTGCATTTTCGCCGATGAATTTGGTATAAATTTATTTCTTAAATATTAGCGCTTTCAATTTATTGTGGTGTACGAGTATAATATCATTCGTATTTTAATAAATTAAATGATTTTTTGAATGTTAGACGTAAAAATGTAATGGCGAAAATAAGTAAAGGTTTTAAAAAATAATTTTTTTTTGATAGCATCTAGCAGAAGTATTTATAAGTCTAAGTAGAAACTTCGTTAGATTTCAAACTCAAAGAATAAAAATGGTTTTTCCATATGAGAATTTCTATCTAAAGATTTTAAGAACCAGAACAAGTTAATCGACAATGCTCTATGCTTCCCATTGCCAAGATCAAACAGAAAAACTTGTCATAATATGAAGTATTGTACGTTGAGAATAATAATGAATAATTTATAGAACCTTTGCAAGACTAGATCGATTGTAACCTGTTTTAAGGTAATACTCTGTACGAGTATCAGGTGAGCTGCTGAACATCTGCAAAATTAATAACGACTGATATATACTAACTATTACTTGTAAGTTCAAATGCGGAAGTTGTGCAGCTGTAAATGAATATCTAGATTTCAGTAGGTCAGTTGTAATTTTAAGGGATGCAGTAAAACTTTTGTTCTGAAGCATTTAATAAATTGTAATATTATTGTAGGCAAAAATCTAATACTGAAAACTTTAAATGGAGCACGCAGATTTCAGTTGTTAGAACAAAGATCATATATATATATATATATATATATATATATATATATATATATATATATATATATATAATGTCAGATGGACAGATATATGTATATATGTATATACTACATATATATGTGTTCATATGCATATCTATAACGATAAATATTGATAAAAAAAAAAAAATTATAATAACAACAACAGCAACAAGAAAACAAAAACAAATTGTGACTAAATTGGCTGATGCAATTCAAGCTACAATTTTCATCATCAACATCATCATTAGCATGAACATTTACCAAGCACTATACGAGTATAAAAAATATATTCATTGCCGTTTTCGAATACTTCACAAACAACTGATTTGCATAAACCAGGCTCTAAAGTAGTCTAGAACCTGTAAAACCGGTTTGTAGAAACATAGGTTGGGGATTTTAGAAATATGAGTAATGGAAATGCCGGCCGGTTTGTGAAAAACAAAAAAAAAAAAAAATTATATGTTTTGTTTGGGTCGTTAATCTGCAGTATGCGTTGTATTTCAATATCTACAGCTACGTGAGTCAAAGCAGGTTTTTTGACAGTAATAATCTTTTATTTGTATGTATCTACATACATATATGCAAACCAGTTAAATTTGCATACGGAGTCGACAGTTTGAATTAGTATAGAGGCTGCCAACTGACGCGACAGCAGCAGCTGTCTGGCGTGCGAATGGATGGACAGACAGACAGACAGACAGACAAACGGACGGAAAGAACATTTGCTTTCTTTATTGCTCATACGCCCCGTGTGTTGTCTCACAGCGTGGCGTGTATCTGCGTCTCAGTTTAGAATGACGCAGCGGCAGCAGTCAGCGTTCCAAACGTTGCTGAATGCACTAGCGGTAGCAGTATTTAAGCCAGTTGTAATCATGGCTAGTTGCTCAGTAAGTGTGCAACATTCCGTTTAGAAAGTTCATTCGCAATAATTGGCAAATTCAAATTAAACTAGTTTAGTTTCTATCTAAATACTAGATACATTTCAAACAAAATTTTTCACTTAAAAATTTGTGAAACTACTTAATAAAAAACAAAAACAACAAATTTCCTTCTTACTACATCAATGCGCTAAGCAAAGTTTTGTGTCAATGCTTAAAAAAATCTGCAGAACGGATACTAAACAAAAATTATTTAAACAATTGAGGTTAGTAGTTTAAAGTACTAAATTGAGAGCGTCGTTAGTTATTCAGAAGAGGGACTTTTCTGACGAACAACAATGGTCTCCCGTAAACTTCCATAATGCAATCAAAAATGCATTATTTTTAAACTCATATATCTCGAAAACGAGACTCTGAGACAAATAACGTAGGCGCAAAAATAGTACTTCTTGATCTCATCTATTAAATTAAGTTAAGTTTTTCGAAAAGTATGCGGGACATATGTATAAGCATATTAACCATATTAAGAAACTAAGGACGATTTGCCTATATCTTTATAGCTCATTTGTTCCACCCAACAGCATACTTTTCAATTTCAAGACTATTATTCAGCCTATAAAACGTATTGCTTAGTTCGACCAAACAATAATTAAATATCAAAGATATTAGTTTTAGAGCTGCCAACTTGACTTCAAAATTTCGATAGCAAAATAATTGCTTTGAGATATTCTGTGGAGCAACAATTTTGCCAGTCATTGTAGCACTTCTGTTAAAACCTAGTTGCACACATTTCTCAAGATCATGGTACATTTTCGCGATACTTATTATTAGCAACTATAATCTATGCATTCATATACTTCAGTTCTTTTCGCGAATTAGATTTGACTTGCAAAGATTGGCAAAGTTATAAATAAAACCAATGGCAGAATTACGAAAATCAAAAATGTAAAGACAAACTGTAGGAGAAAGGGGCTCAATGACCCATGTATTCAAAAAAGTATTCCGGTTTTTGGAATCATCCATTATGCCAGACCTATATCTCGGAAACTATCATTTCTACGACTTTGGATCGTTTGATCTTTCAGCTTGCAAATTGCTTCTACTTGTATTTTGTATAGAGGTACATTTTCCGTATCTCTGGTACTTTCGGAGATACAGGTCAATGTAAAAATGTTCTGGTTTTTGAAACCACCCATGTTACCGGCTCTATCGGAAACTATCACTCGGAAACTATCACTCCTACAACATAGGATAATATATTACGTATATATAATAAAACTTGTGGCATATTTTAGAAAATTAAAAATCTAAAGCCATTTGATATAGGGGGAAAATGACCCTTCCTCTCCCCCCTGGGCCACATTCTTGCACTAAATGGTTATAAAATCTAATAAACTCTACATTTCAATTTTACAGATTGAGTAAAAATCTAGCCTCGAACAAGGGTTCACGTACAGGCAACGCGGCAAATAATTTGGAATTAAAAGTACTTACACATTTACAACACGTACCGTGAAGTTGGATTTAAATACAAAACAACTTGAGCTTCATTTAAAAAAAAAAACACAAAAAAAAAGGAAGAACATTATTTTCAATTGATTCTGATATTGGCATAAAAAGGATTTAATTTTCTTTGGCAACATATTCAACAAAATCATTTACAAAATGGTCTATACTGAACGCACCGATAAATGCATTACGTCCAAGGACAACAACACCAGCAACAGCAACACGAAGCAGCAGCAGCAGCAGCAGAACGGCAACAGCAACAAGTCTTATTGCAAAAACAGCAACAATGGCAAGTCGTCAACGTCAAACGGCAGTTGCAGCAACGCCTGGAGTGGTCAGGCTTCAAATGCTGACAAGTGGAAGTACAACAACATGATTAAAAATAATCGAGAGCAGTTCAATGGCATGCATTTTGGCTAAGACTTTTCGATGGGGTATGCGGCATGGAGTCGGGCCAGTCTGTCCCAACTGCTTGACGGACGACAGTGGACGAATTGAATTTGTTATTCTCGTTTTGTAAATATGTAAATTGATTTTAAGTATTGTGTACTGTTGTGATAATTTATGTTAAATTAAAATGTAAATTTTTTTTGTTTTACAAATATTGGCTGATTTATGTACATATAATGTATAAGAATTATCGAAATTGTTCGTAAATAGACACTTTGATTGTGTATTGTGTAATATATTTGATGGAGTCATTTACTCGTATGTATATTAAAATTAAAATTCTCTTCGTAATTGTTACAAAATTTACCAAAAGTATAAATTAGCATTAAATTAAAAAATGAACTTACCTTTGAAAACGCTGTTTTGTAATCTGATGTGTGCGATCTGAAAGTATAAATGAGAAATGTATTATTATCTTAATATGTTGAGGGCGTTCACAAGCTAGTGTGTTAACATATTAACGTATTAAACAAATTTTAACATGTAACAAGAAAAGATATGTGGGAAAAATAACAACTATAACATTGTCTGGAGTTTGTTTAGAAAAATGATGTCACTTCTCCTTTCTGTTGGCAACTGTTCGTTGTCGTTAACATGTGAGTGGCAAAATGGAGTACGCTTGAATTAAAAAAGGCTGTTTTGGTTTGTTTTGATTTCGGTTTTTTACAAACTGCAAAAAGTGCAAAAACAAAAAAAAACAAAAAAAAAAAGCTTCGGTTTAACCAAGGCTATTGAAAAACATTAACGTGGGTGGTGGGTATATATAGGGACTATTCCGAAATATGGGTTGGAAACATACATTTGTATATGTGTTTGCAACGAACAACTATAAAAAAACACTATATCGAATTTCAAGCTGATATTGACTTAAATAAAGTTTTTCGTACAAAAACACAAGGGTGGAGTTTTGTATACCGGCTTTAAGCCACATAACTAAAAAGTTGATACAAAACAAGGAAAAAAGAAACACATGCCCAGCAATATCAGACGGAGAGACGGACATTACAACGAGATCTCGGAGAATTTCCACCATGATCAGATGCTCGCTCTGGAGTGGATAATTTTGAAGTCATTTACATATATATTTTTCTTAGTGATAAATCGGGTATTCTAAAATTAATGAAAATACTTCTGCGTTTGATTTATTACTTTCTTAATGAGCTAAACAAGATTGTGCCTTCCTCTTGGTGCATTTCAACTGCTGCAGCGACTTGTGACATCATATAGCGGCACACATATTCTCGGCACCCATATTCTCGGCACCCATCCAGCACACTCTATTTGACTGCAGCCAAACGTGCTTGCAGTCACTTATTATTTGAACGATTATCTACGTTCAATTTAAATCCGTACTACCCCAGTACGCGAAATAAACAAAGGCTTTATTGAGAAATCATTTCGGTGAGCACCTAATTTCGCGTTTCGGACCTGCCTAGATGTATGATATTACACCTCTGGATTTTTTCTTTGGGTTTATGTGAAGTTAAAGGTCTTCGTCGATAAAGCAGCTACGATTCAAGACTTGGAAGGCAACATTATTCAAGTAATCGAAAATTGGACATTCCGAATGGGTGATCCATACAGCGTAGTCGCGATCAATATTTGAATGATATTATCTTTATAAAAAGTAAATGTCAGAGATTGTTTTTTTGTGTCATAATAAAGATTCCGACATCACTCGTTATAATACATCCTATCAGATGGTTCGTGTAAAATAACTTAGACTTTTTGACGGTTGTAGATGGGATCTATGGATCGATGGGTTCTAGATGATTTTAGATGATTATTAGAAGGCTACTTAGAAGGATTAGATATAACTAAATTACAATATGAAACAGGCCCAAATGCAAATGTTAGGCCGCATGCTAAACAATTGAGCTATATATATAAGCTACATATGTATAATTATATCAGTAATTATATGAGGCATTGAGCATATAATTACTGATAGAATTATACAAGTAATAAAACTTCATATATTGTATGTAAAACAATTCGATACAACAAAATAAATACATTTTTAAACTTGTATTGTATGTTCTGGTAATAAAATGTCTCCATACCAACTTTCAAACCAATATTTCAAAAGAACATATAGACATGCTGATAACGAATATAGGTATATATATTTTACGATGCTGATTCTTCCTTTATTGCGTTTCAAACATTGTGACAAAATTGTAATACTATTCACATTCTGTATGCTTTAAAATCGCTAGAGAGACCAATCTTGGGCCGACCTTGGGTTCTCATTCGGGTCGACGTACGATATTTTGGGCACGATACCAATATTAAAGCGACTTATGCCGAGATTGCTTAATTTTTTGCAGATATCCTCATCTACTATTTGACCAAAAACAACGTTAATGTCATTCCGCATTGATCTGACATAATCTCGTGTGATTTTTTTTTTTCTGTTACCACGATTCAAGTTACCACTCCGAGCAAAGCGATGTGACTCGATTGGCTAGAAAAAAGGAAATTCACGAATCGCTCTGAAAGTTATTGCACAAATCGGCCTGAGTATAATGTTTCGAAGATTGGAAAAAGGGTAGGAATATGTGTATTTCATCTAATTCAACATGTGAAATGGTATTATCGATTTTTCTGAAAGTTTGGAACGCATTAAAGGAGGCATAATAGACCCCATAAAGTATTTCTTGATCAGATCGACGAGATAAGTCGATCTAACCATGTCCGTCTGCCTGTCTGTCCGTCTGTATGTTGTTGCGCATTTTTTTGGGACCAATTTGTATGCTATCCAGTTGAAATTTTGCACATACACTTCTCTTTATTGCAGTTTAATAGAGTGTCAATATTGATCCGCCACGTCCACTTTTTGGGGTGGTCCCCATACAAACTCACCGCCCACTTTTGACTTTTAGAATGAAAAACTTTTTTATTGTAGTCAATATCAACTTAATAATTGATACGGAAACTTTTAGTGGACAGATGCTTGACATATACATTAATATGTGGGACCCGCCCACTATTTGGGGTAGCTCACGTACAAACCTATGGTCCACTTTTGACTTTTTGTAAGAAAAATTTCTATATTAAAGTATATATTAGGTTGAAATGCATTATGGTGCCTTTTTAGAGACAGACGCTTAATATACATAGACTAATGGGCGTGGCCCGGCCACTTTTTGGGATAGCCCCCATACAAACCCACTGTGCAATTTTGTGTTTTTTATAAAAAAAATTTAAATTTAAATCAATATTAGCTTGAAATTTGATTTGTTTGATTTTAGTGGGCAACCGCTTCATATACATATAAACCCACAGTTCACTTTTATGCATTTTTATGGAAAACGTCAATATCAAATTCAAATTCGATATGGCGGCATCTTACACATCTACTACATCGCTTCATACACATCTACTAGTGAGCGTGTACCACCCACTTTTTGGTGTAGTTCCTATTTAAACCCCTTTATGTATTACAATACTATTTAAAATGTCGTGTGAATGGTATTAGAGCTTCGGTTCGACCGAAGTTAACGTTTTTGCTTGTTTTTTTTTTGTTATAAATTTCATACGGTTCCAAGTATCAAATTAAAAGCGATTTACCCACCGAAAGGCATAGCTCCCAAGCAAAATGTGTATTAAAACTTTGGCACCACCGATGTTACCGATGTTACTTGCATTAGAGTATGCGAGTATTTCGAAGTCGTGAACCCACTTCTGCAGCATTCTTTCTTATTTTGTGTAAACTAGTGTAATTTAATGGAACTAATGTAGAAAAGCATGACTTTTAGAACTGTTTAGATAGGTTGATTTTAAGATATATTTTTGTCTATTTTTTTTTCTATGCAACTAACCGGACTTTTGCTTGTCCTTCGTATAATGATATCGGACCAGTTTACAAGTATGTATTACAATAATATAATTTCAAAAAACTATTGGAATTCAATAAAACTTCATAAGATATTTTCGGCAAGATAGCTTGCTGTACATTTTAAGTTAATGTAGTTACTTTACGAAGCTGCATTTCATAATCTTATCAGCACTGCATATCGAAATTAACCGTGAATTTTTTGTCCATTCTAAGAAAGTGTCAAACCTTTAATTGACAGCTCAAATGTAGATAATATAAATATGGGAAATGGATCTATTAGCTCAATATCCAAACACAAAATGCACTCCAACCACATTAGTAACGCTCGGCAATAGATTAATGATTTTTTGCACAAATCCATTGTACATCATTGTACACTTCAACGTATCAGCCCACAGTGCTTTCAGGCTGGCGCGTGTCTTCCGAAAACGAAAACAAGTGTATCTGCGCAACCATTAGAACCACTCTTTCAGCTGCGTTCCGGAAGAGTGGACAACGTTTGGGCAGAACATAAGTTAAATAAAGTGCGAATTTTTATATTTGAATTGTATGGAATAAAAATACTACGGGGCGTCAGACGGTCACGCGGACGATTGAACGAAACGGACGTTCGAAAGATGTTGCTGATGGCATCGACACGTGGCGCCTTCAGGACTTTAAAATTTAAAAAAAAAAAAAAGAAAAGGCGAAATCGACAAACTGAAAATTATTTTATTTGTGCTCTAATGGAATGGAGTGGCTTTGTTCGTCACATGGCGTTTATGATATATAATTTATCACAGTGTCAGTATGTTGTTGTTGTTGCTGTTGTTGTTGCGGTGGCAACTGTCATTGTGACACTTGGCATTTCATTTCAAAACTTGGTGATAAATCTAGATACACACAGAAAAAGTACATTTTTTGGGCTTCTTTTGCACTGCTACTGTCTGTGCAATTAATTTTCCGAAGGCGCCTTTTACAAATAAATAATTACTTTGTTTTGTCAGCAGCAGGCGGTCTTCTACTAAACTGTCGGTCTTCCTTCGTTAAAGGTTAGCCTTAAAAGATGGAAAAAATCATCACCTTAACATCAAATATCGTGTCATGCAATTAAAACAACACTGCAGGTGGTCTTTGAAGTTGTTGAGGGCATGTGTCACTTGCAAGGATTCCACAACCGGATGGATGCGACTTTGCAATCGAAAATCATAGAGTAGCTAGAGTAGATGTGTATGGCTAAAGAGTGGAAGGTATAAAAATGGAAAGTGTGAGTGGGTGCCGAAAGTAATTATCGCGTCATTATCACTAAAGCTGTGAACGATGCTGCGTGGGCTGGATGGTTTGGAGGTTAGTTGATTTTTTGTGGTATCTTTTATAAAAAAAAGAAAAACTTTAGAAATTTTAATAGCTTACTTGAATTTATCGTTAACAAACTGCACAGCATATTATACAAAGTTGAGCTACATTTTCAACTAAAATTCAATTGAAACACCCGGCACGTCGCCTTAACCGACTTTACTCGTGCCATCAGTACGCAATCTCGGCTCACCGGAAATAGCAGCAAAACATATGCCTATGTATCTAAATTAAAGACTTTATACACAACCCTTATGATTACAATTTGCAGATAATATCTCTATAAGCCAAAAGCAAAAGTATCTCAATGACGCGTTGTAATGTCAGAGGGCAAACAAACGAAATAGAGAGAGAGAAAAAAAAATTTTGAAATTATGAATAATTTCCGTAACTTCTGTTGTCATCACCTTTGTCGCGTACACCGGTAGCAGCTTGCAATGAAAAAGTACTTGCAGCAGACACATTTTGATTATCACAGATACTCAGTTTGTCCGTCTGTCTGTCTCTCTGTCTGTCTCTATGACATACTCTTTGCAATTTTAGCACGGGGGTAACCAATGAACAACATCTACAGTACGAGTATTTCTGTATGTGATTTTTCGCCTACAATTTCAATTTCAATTGAAGTGGTAATGGGCGTACACAAACTCAGTTCATTGCAGCGACAACTTCCGACAGATGTTTAGCAGCGGTATTTGTGCGGGAATATTTCTGCGCTAAGCAAAAATATATCAAATGTAGGTTTAGTAGATTTTACCCTGCATAAGAAACAATTACAGCCGTCGCGATGCGGCACATGTCAATATGTATCGCGCCACAAGCTGAAGACAAGTTGGAATCTGCGTAAATGTATCTGTAAGTATGCTCAACCATATCCTGCTGCTGTTGTCGTTGACTTGTATTCGAATTTTGTCGCATCATCATCATCACCTTGTTTACATGTAAATATGCGTGTAACATTTTTGCAGATGACATGCGTTTCAAAATTGATTTTATTTTTACTTTGAGGCAAGGTGTTGTTGCGAATTATGACGCTTTGAATTTAGGATTGAAAATATTCATGCTGGTTGATGACAATAAATCAATACCGGTTGTAAAAGATTAAATGTTGAAAATAAAGGTATTTACTTCATTGATTGAATTCTGCAAAAGGATATAATGACTATGAGATACATAATGATTTTTTTCTGATAAGAATATTTATAATAAAAATATTTCATATTCATCAATTGTCCTTTATTTTATATAGATAGCCAAAATAGCATTTAGATGCCATAGGCTTTCAGGTGGAACAAGTTCTTATATACTATCAAACAAATTATAATTGAAAAAATGCGATGACTTAAAAAAGAAAAGTGCTTAGATCAATATAACCAACAAAGAATACTGCAGTCGAGTGTGTTGGACAACCATATACTTGTACTTGATAGTTAGCCGATCTAAAACTACATGTTCTCTTTTAATGGGATTAACATAGCTACCATCCATATCAAATCTGTTGGTTTCAGTGGAGCACGGACGAATATAATTTTTATTCTAAAGTATTGCATCTAATGTAGGTAAAATACAGATAACGATCTTGGCCAATCACAAAGTCTCCCTCTCACAAAGCTGAGAGAGCTTCCTGGCTCGCAGCTCTCTCAATTTACTATAGTTGCTACCTTTTTTGTTTCTTTCGGTTCCTTTGGTTTCAGTTAGAAGAAAACTAAAAAAAATATTCTCTATCTCTGTAGTGCTGTAAAGAGCGATTCACATTATAGAGCATGTCGATCAAGCAGCTTCACATTAGGCTCGAAAATGTTAATTAATTAATTGCTCTGCATTAATTAATTGCAAATAAATGGAGCACTTATTGCCGCTCTGTTTCTGGGTGGCCCAAAGGAGAGCACCCAAAGTGTGAATCATTTCTGAGTCATAATTTGTACAGTGTGCCAAAATACAACACCAATGCAGCGTAACTAATTCAAATTTTTCTTTCTCTTTACCATCAAGCAGCAAACTTTGGCATGCGTTTATTCGTATGTGTATGAAAACGCAAAGGTGTTCGTCCCCATGAGACTGATTTAGAGGCGAAAGCATTCTCCGTGACAATCCTGTATTATGGATATTTTTATTATTGGCTACTTTAAAGACAAAAGGTCGAATTTCGCACACTGGAAGAATTTTATTAATTAGAATTAATTAATGTACACGACGTGCGCTGATACGCCTCTTCTTGTATGTAAGTAAGAGGCAGAAGCAAGCGTAACAGACACTATAAAGTACTATAAATGTTCTTGATCAGCATCGGAAGACGATTCGATAAAGACATGTCCGTCTGTTCGTCTGTTTGAACGAACAGATCTAGGAGACTATAAGAGATATAGACTTCAAATTTAGATATTTAGATTTTCCTTTTCTCTCTTCAGATAACTAGTATTAAATGAACATGGCAAATCCACTTTAAGGGGTAGCATCAATACAAACCAGGCTCCCATTTTTAAGTTTTCGTTAGAATTTTTTGTTTGTGTTTGTTCTTAATTTAGCTAGAAATGCCAAATATGACGTAATTACATCAATCCTTACAACAAATTCCATATAGGCCCAGATCGAAGCACTTTAAGAGGAAGCCCCATGGAAACCTGCACCTCATTTTAGAGTTTTTGTATGAACATTTTTTTGTTTATAGTTTTAATCAGTTCTAATATTTTATCAATTCTAATAAAATATCCCTATACATGTCCAGAGCTGACTATTAAAGAATATAATCTATGGTTCACATAAGGAGCCTTAAACAAAGTACAGGGTATCCCGTAGTTTTACATGTTTCAGATATACCTATGACGTTTTGGTGCTCTTTACCTAAATACTAAATCTCATTCATCTGCGTCAAATAAATTTTTCATTTATTTTATTTTATTTACAATATATCTGGGGATAATAAGTAAATTTTATAAGCGAGGATAATTACAGAGGATTTTTACATGTTGGCATATGAACTACCACTCTTTAGGTGGCCTAAAGGGAAGGTCGAGTGGATGATGTCTTTTCAAACGACGACGGTGCTGGCTATTGTCGAGCAGGTTTACGGCCAAAGGGTTGCGGTGTCGAGCAAGTCTGTCTGGTGCTTCTGGCTGAATCTTTTCACTTCGTCACTGACAATTGGAATGCCAAGGTCCTTATGGATCACCAGATTCTTCACGTAATATGGTGATTTGACCAATCTTCGCAAAGTAATGTTTTGAAATCGTTGTAGTATTTCAATGTTGGATGTTGAGGCTGTGTTCTGTACAAACGGAGATGACTAGATCGACTTGTCGTCGTATGCTGATTACGAATACATATACATGATAGGGTCGCCGATGCTTAAAATGCTGTAAAAATTATGACTAAGTATTAAATATTTACTATTTACGAGCTGTGTAAAGAATACAGAAATAATATTATCTAAATGTAATCACGCTTACGGAACTCTTCTAAACTAAAATAGCAACATTTTTTTGGATGGCACGGCATATACTCTCTTCTTTCATTTCATGTCGGATATTATCTTTTAACTGGAACAGTTAAGTTCCACAGAATTCAGTCTGGATTCTCTATATATCGAAAAAAGTCCATATAGGTTAAAATCCATAGGGTCCAATTGTTTTCACTCCTTCTGACGATCATTTTGTTATGAAAAATTTCACGAATGTGTGGCAGAACCTTTTTGTAAGATTGTTACGTTGGTTTATCGTGCCAAATTCTAAATTCATAAGAACACCTCTTAGAATTGTTGCGCAGTGAATCAATGAAGTAGGAAGTAAAATTCTACTAAGAGAACTTTCACAGAACTTTACAGTAAATCTTGCAAAAAAACTCCTTTAATGAGAAAAATATTGGTGTTGATGTTATTATGTTTTAATTTCTTCCCATTTTCGTACTACGTTATTCATAACTAAAGACCATGGATGGAAACAAGAAGTGTGAATATGAAAAAAGTGTACATTTCATTGAAAATCGTTTTACAAAAGGAAGAAGCTTCACAAGTAGTTATGAGTTATGATATGAGTCCGGTTTGCCATGTGATGGAAAACATTAAAAGCCAAAGAAAATTTAATTTCGGTTAAAAGAATTTTCAAAATCTGTTACAAAATTTGACAAAAATAGTTAATGCTAATGAGTTTCTGCAAATAAGTGTTAGAACTGCGCAATGTCTGAATGTGGGCCTCCAAGAGCGGTTGAAAACTCAGATTGTAAATTGAGAGATCGCTTAGTCTTGTGCGGAAGACTTTCTGGTATCATTTTATTGATCCCTATTATAGCGATGGATGTTTTTACTAAGTATATAATTTATTAAATTAAACATAAATCAAGCTGCATCCCAGAAATGTTGTACAATATTCGTAACATATACGGAGTAAATTGATGCAAATCAAATCAATTTAAGTGTTTAGCAAAGCGTTCTCTGGCTACTTCCAGCTTCCTTTAATAGGCCTAAAATTGACTTTCTCACACACACACACATACACATAGCTCAATTTCCGCAACAATAATAATTTACAAGTTTCTTATCAGCAAAATGCCAAAGAAAATCATTCAAAATAACCCAACTTCCGTAACGAGTGGCAGAACGGAAGCATCAGTGAACAGAACAGAACTGAACAGAATAGAATAAGCACCGGAGGAGTACATTTCAGAAACAAATTATAACTCAATTTGTACGCTCGTTTGCTTATTGGGAAAATGAGAATGTAGCTAAACATATTGGCAGGCAGATGGAAAGGTAACAGAATTCAGACAAAGAAAGTTATACTTAGACTTGCTTCTACTACTTGCAGGCATATATACTCACATATAATTCGTGTTATCCTGCTGATGGCTCGCATTATATGCGCTTATGGATATGGATGTGTGTGTGTATATGTTAGAGAAATTTATGATTTATAGCATTTTAAATAAAAACGTTCTGTCCAGACAATCAAACGAAGCATAAACGAGCTGAACTAACCAGTGAACAAGCAAACGAATTTCCCAGGAATATATTTTGCAGTTGAGTATACACAGACGTCGTTCTTTGGTAGTCCTTGCTGCTTCTGTTCCTGTGTGGTTTTCACAGATTATACACACAATTGAATTGTGCAGCACCGCCCACCGCAGTAGCTGTCGTTCGTTCGTTCGTTCGTTCGCTCGCCCCCTTGCTTATAAGCATTTAACGAGCGCACTGTACATACAAGAGCGACCATATGTGTCTGCTTACCCAATCTTCATGCAATTTGTTTCGGGAGTAATGTGGCATATATGTATGTACAATACTTATATAGTACGACGAGTAGTATGAGAACAAAATGTGGAATTTTGTTGATTTCTGCCGAAAATTTAAATTCTTTTTTTTTTTTTTTTTTTGGTATTCTATGATAATGTTCTACTACTTTAACCTTCTATTCAATTCTAGTTAAGAAGTTAAGATTGGATATACAATGTTGCCTTTCGGTTGGCCTTCGTTTAGCCTCAATACTCTAATTGCCACCGTCGCCTTAGCCAAATGAGCAGCGCACGAATTCAGCGGACAGAATTAGATTCAACTGTTTTATGCAAACATTTATTTGGCACTCACCTGCCTGCCGGCCAACAGCGTTTGTTTCTTCGTGTTCACTTGTGCTTGAATCTAAAATTTATTACTCAACTCGGCCACAACAGCTCGATTTGCATATTTATGAATAATGAAGGATAACGTAACGAAATCAACGATCCGACAAGTTATATTGTATAAATTCGTATAAGTAAACCACCTGAGAGAGAACCCTTCTTTCATATAATCACATTTATTGTAACTAGCGAGGTTGGTCTTTTAGCTGAAAACTGACCATTGCACTATGGAACAAGAATTCATAAGAATTGTTCAAAAATTTGTTTGGTTGCTTGGCGCACATTCTTATCGCTAATTTTATATAAAATCTGGTTATATGAAATTTAAAACCGATGAAAATGTATAGCTTATATTCTTAATTACATATACTGGCAAATTCTATGAACTACGAGTAGATTGTTCACTACATATACCTTTAATAAATATATAACCCACAGTCTCTTAAAAAAGTTAAAGAATGTGTGCTGATATAAATTTATTAAAACACTCGTAACTTGAGTGCTCGCGTCACAAAGTTTGTAGAACCCAGAAGCTAACATTTTCGTCGTACACCTTTAGTGCTGGATCTTCGGGATCCATCCGGGTGAGGTGACCAGCCTAGTGCAGCCGCTGTAATTTAATAAGCTGGACTATGTCAACCTCATCATACAGCTCATACAGCTCGTGATTCATACGGATCCTAAACTCGACGCCAACTCTAAGGGGAACAAAAATCCTACGAAGAATATTTCTCTCAAACACTCCTAAAGACGCTGTATTAGTTGATGTCGGGCTTCATGCTTCTGTGCCATGCAGCAGGACCGGGATTATCAGTGTCATAGATTTTTATCTTCGTACTTCGAGAGAGACAGTACTTCTAATTTGCTTGAAGAGCCCAAAATAGCAACGATTAGGCTAACGTTGTTGTCGCCACCGGTCTTGAGACTTATTCCACGGTAGTTCCTGCAGACAGATAGGTTTCCTTTCTTGAAGATAGGGCAAAGAGGACTGAGATTCCAAATGTTCAGCAGACCATGTCTTGCATACGCCTTACCAACTGTTCGCCACCGGCCTTGAATAACTCAGCTGGCAGCTCATCGGTGCCTGCCGCTTTGTTATTCTTCAGCCTTTTAATTACTGAGTCGATATCATTCTAATCCGGCGGCTCTGAAAAAGCGTCATCATCAATTGTTGGCTCTAGAAATGCATCTCTATCAGCGGCATTGTTCTCTTCATCGCCACTAAGTAGGGTAGATAAGTAACTTCTCAATAGTCTCACTGATTCCTTTGCATCTCTAACCGGACTTTCATTATCGTTCTGCAAAAACACGTTCTCAAATAGAAGTGTTATGTGGCGGCCTTACCTGCATAGAAGCGAATGCACACCTTCAGGCTTTTTCATTACTTCTTTATGTAGAAATAATAATGCAAGGTGTACTATGTAGAGGGTACAGCCTGCTTCTTGTTCAAGCTACCGGTTGCCCAAGATTTGTAGCAGTGAAAATATGTTCAGTGTATTCCATGCTATTTCTGCACCACGTGCAGTTGACTTCGTTTTCGTGGTGGCAAAAGTAGCTCCGGAAAAATCCGTGGCCACTAAGTATTTGTATCAGATTGAATTTTACTTTTCTACAGCATGACTGACTGATATGATCACGTTTTGTAGAGGAAATCGACATCCTTGCTTCGATCCTCTGGCATTAAACATAATGCAGAATAGGATTCTTTCAACCTCGGCCGCCTTTTTTTGCACATGCATGAGGTGCACTTTGTAATCAACCCGTGTATCTAAGCTATGCAAACAATTTTTAATGTTTGAGTTTGGGTCGGTTTCATAAAGCAGATTTCTGGATAGGTATATTCTTAAAATCACCATTTGGTATGCTGGTACACAAAATTGGTCATTGAATTTTTGAGAATGAGTGTTTTCGATTGCCCTACTGAATCGGTACTGCTGGTTCCACAAATGACCTGCATCCCTCAAGCCTACATCATATGAGTTTCTGGAAATGGATGGCATAGGTAGTACTAGTAACAGTAATAATCATCTTCATCTAACTAAGTTAATATAACCATTGTTTAACAACTGTTAACCTTTTATTTTGTGGGTGTATCACATTCCTCCGTTACTAATTACATTTACATTTACATTTTCATACAACATTTTTACATATTGTATTATAGGCAGACAGACAGAATGATGATTTGCCCATTATTTTTACTTTTTCTTCCCACAGTGCAAACTTCCAACGACAACGCGTGTCTGACCACCAAAAACGCAATGACACTACCGGAAAGGAGTTTGAGTTGATGTAGCCGTTGTCGGTGAGAGAGAGATTGTAAGATTTTGTAGGGTGTCAGTTGGCTTCTCTAAGCTCTGCATGCAAACCACTGCTGACTTAAGTTGATTTCTAATTCCACGCCAGAGACGAGGACAATAACGAAGGAGACGACCAACACTTACTGACATGGTTGCTTGGAATGAATGGAAGTAGCAATTGAGTAGATTGGGAGAAAGAGTATTAGTCTAGAATGGCAGACATTGGTCACGAAACGGAAGTGCTGATAAGGATATTCAATGTTCCTACGTTTGGGTTTCGCTTCGGTTGCCCTCATTTATATATTTTTTTTTATTTCGTTCTCGTGTTTAATGTCTTTTTGTCGTGCTTAGTGTCTTTAGCTTTGGGGAACGCTAGATCTCTGGTTAAACTCATATGGAGCTTACTACTTATGTTTGAAAAACCGTCCGAACAAATGTAAAAAGAAAACTATAAAGCAATGCTTTTTGTTTTGTAATACGAGAACTTTTGCCAAGATTTGACAACTTAAACAGTGCACAATCTATTCTTCTGATTTTTATTGTTATATATTATTTATTTTCTAAATAAAAACAACTTGTTCATTTAGTAATTTCTATGCGCAAAGAATAACTCTGAGCGTACAAAGCAAAGCAGGCTCATAAAAACCACATAAAAATTTATTACACAAGTAAAAACCAAATTTAAAAACATTACTTGAAGAATAATTTGTTCTTCGCCAGACAGATGCATAGTGAAAGAAAGTGTAAAAAACCACTTGAATTACACACTTAATTTATTTGTCCTGGTTCTGTCTGTCGATATGTCTGTTTGTAGTTCTCAAACGAGCATTGACCGCTCTGGCGTCATATGCAATTCGAATTTTGACAGTCGGATTCTTTGATATTTCTTGTTTATGCATAAAGTGTGTCCAATCTGAATTACTAAACTGAAATGTTTAAATTAATTTATGTGTGACATAACAATTAGACTCAAGAGCACTACTTGAAAGTATTTACAAATTATTGGAATGCCTTTGAAAATAGCTGTGAAAGAAGAAAAATACTTTCTTTAAAGATTCGTTCTGCATGTTGTCCTATCAGTGCTAAATGGGAACGAGAAAATCATTTGGAGAAAAGTATAAGGATGCGCGGAATCTTGGATGTGGTGTGACATTATGTTGTCATGTTGTGTGGTCTTATTGGGAATTAGATAAGATGCGACTTAAAAGCAAAAATCGACCTCACAATATTTAACGCATACGAGAGTTAATGAAATATCAAGAAAATACTTTTAAATATAGAGTGTTGTGTACTAAGTGCTTGAGTAACAAAATTTGAAATGGATTTCTGTAATTTTCAGATCAATCGGATATATGAAAATGAAGTATCAAGATTACATGTGTTACATAAACAATAAGAGCTTTTTTTTATTTAATAATTTATTTATTTTTATTTAATTTTATTTAATTCTTCACACAGAGTGCAAATAGTATTGTAATTTAGGCACAGTGTTTGTAACGCTTTAAATGAAGCATCGGAGATCCTATTAAGTATACAAGTATACTCGAGATCAACGCGACGAGAGGAGTCGATCTAGCCATATCCATCTGTCCGAAATATTGATTTGAAAGTTGGAATGGTGTTTTTCTCTAAACGTAAGCCACAAGTTTATTAAAATGGCCGTGATATGGCGTGTACATTTTTTGGAGATTCAAGTCACCAGACTAAAATTTGTCTAGACATTTCTGTAATACAATGGAGTTTGTTCATAGTAAACCTTCAAAACGAGTTTCGAGTTAACGTTGGTTAGTTAGATTATACTAGTTTATAGAAAAAAGGCGGATTTCTCATAGACAACCATCAATGTATTTTGGAGCGTAGATTACACAAAAAAACCAACAAATTTTTTTTTTCTTAAGAACAGTTTGCGAGATAATGCCAAAAATCATGTTTTTTTCTTGTTACTTTCAGTTGTTTGCTTATACTATATGCATTAATTTTTACTCGATTTACATAAATTGTATATAGTTCGCAAGGTGATATTATTTTCCTTCCAACGTTTACGATGTTATTGCATCCTATATCGGATCGAATAAGATTATAATATAATTAATGAATATAATAAGAATACATCAGATTCAGAGAAAATGCATTATTTGGCCCTGCATTTTTAACATCTCTGTTTGCGCCTGCATCATATCCCTAACGTTTCTGCGTCTACGTAATTAAAAGGCTAATTTATACTATTGGCAATTGAGTGCAATGGTTTAGGTGCAAAGTTTGCGGAATCGGATGTCATGAACCGGTCTTGATTTGGGTTTAGATATATCACGCTTGGAGACCATTTTCCTTATATACTTTACACCCTCTATGTGCCGCATGTGCCTCTTTACAAAAAGCACACTTAGCTGACTGCGTGATGGATTTGATGCAATCTGTAGTAGCATGGCTATGACCGCATTTGACACATCGAAGCAGTTTTCGGCAATAACGTTTGGTGTGACCATATTCCTGACATCTGTGACACTGAAACAGATCATCAAATCGGCGTGGGGGCTCAATTTTCACCTTCTGTGGGCAAAGACTGGTAATATCATAGACCTCCTTATTATTGTGTTTTTGCTCTACATACACGAAGAACATGTCCAACGACGAACCATTAGCAAGATTTTTTGTATTGTGTCCACTTCCATTGACCTTGGCGAATATTTACGAAAATTTTAAGTATAGCTTTACCCAAATCAGACAAAATATGTAGAAATTTTCAAAAATTATTGAAAAAAGGTAATTTCTGTATTCAGATATTCGTGATTCTGCGATTAGGAACCGTGGAATCTTGGGGATTTTGCATCCAGCAATGATCAACCATCATGACTTTGTTCCAAAACCATTCATAAAGCTTTTCAATTGTTGCGGTATCCTGGTGGTATCCTCGTGAAGTTCAAAATTGTAAACGAACAATATGAACAATCTTACATCAATATCAATTCTGCGTGTTACAAACCTTGCGGCAAGCTAAATACACTATACATACTATATGGGAAAGTGTAAATACAATGTATCAAATCAATATAAATAAAACTATCCATTCAACATAATACTACGAGTATGACACATTCTGTTATCTGTTTAATTTTCCACATTATAACTAATTCAATTAACACACATTTAACTCGAGTGTTCACACAATTCAATTCAATATAATCTACATCTATAAATCTACTCTAGTCGTATTTGAATACAAGTCAACAATACCGAGCCCAATGTCTACAACCTTTCCGCATTGTACTGTCTTAATTTACATTGCCCTCCCAAAAACAATCAAAATGTTTAATACAATGCGATGCTATCTTATAGTATATATGAAAGAGTATATACAAACTTGCACGCGACTCGAGCATATATTTACATAAGTACATAATTATTTGCACATGTGACTCTGTGTGCATGTGTGTCTGTGTGTGTGTGTGTGCGTTTTGTAATTCAATGCCGCGCTGTGTGCATTTAAAGCCTTCGCCTTTGTATCTGACTAACCTGAGGCGTATTTAATTTAATTTGAACGCATTTTAAGCCACAAACCACAATAATCAACAACGACAAAAACAAAAACAACAACAACAACAACAACAAAAACGACAACTTGCACTGATTGTTTAAAAATTTATGCAATTATGAGCAGCAAATATTATTGTACACAAATATAAATACATAGTATAAGCTTAAAGAGAGAGAGAGAGAGAGTGTGAGAAAGGTAGATACTGTATCTAGATACCGAATTATAAATCGAACGCGCTTTTTTGTCTAGTGGCATGTCCCCGCAGGCGAACGCGTGTCATAATTTGAGGTACAATATGTTTTCTTTATATTACCCGAAAAATAAAATTTCAAAATTAAATATCGTTAAACATAAATTTTGTGTAGCACACTTTTAGGCATTGCCGACGGTAAATTCCAAAAACGACAAAGTTAAAGTTCTTTGGCACTTGTTTTCAAATGTTGCAACAACTTCCTGGTATATAGTTGAATGATAACAATTTCGAGACAAGTTCCTTTAACTGCGTAAGGATACAGATAAGCAGTGAACACAGTTAGTGTGTAGTCAGTATCAAGGTCGTAGTCGGGATTTTGTCTGAGGGGGTTTTGATTTTCAGAATTTGTTATTTCTAATCTGTGACTATAAGAGTATATATGACTTAGACTAACACCTCTAGTTGGATTATAGTGCGAAATCCATTTCTTGTGTGGGTAGTATATGTTCGGGTGGTGTCACTAGCCCATGGCATAAAATTCAATAAGCAGTGACTTATTGAATTGTAATTGACTTTATTCTCTCCTCCCGACTACAGTTTAGCCATCACTTGTATAGAGTAAATTAAATTTCCAAAACCTGTATCTATCAGCCCCGCGAAGAGGATATAGTCGCACTAGCATCAGCATACATAGTGTAACATGTTGGTCCCACTGTGTACCTGATTGGCCGACGACCAATAATAACTGCATAATAATCTATAGTACAGTGCAACAAAATGAAATAAATAAGAGAAAACGTTAAACTTCGGTCCCACAAGCATCTAACAAGTCTTTTAATGCTATATTGATACATTGAAGCCTGGTTAGATCGAAAAATAAGAAAATTGTACCTATAAAAACCACAAAATGGGCGTTTGGTCTTTATGAGTAGCATCTCTAAAAGTGAACATAACACGCACATTAATAATTATGTGAAGCATCCGTCTAAAAGAAGTCACCATCTCGAATTTCAAATTATTATTGACTGTAATGAAAAGAGTTTTTATGCAAAAAACCGAAAAGTTGCAGTGAGTTTATATGTGGCTTCTTCTAAAAGTGTGCGGAACATGTCTATTAATAACTTTTTAAAGCTTCCGTCCATCATATGAAATTACACGACTGTAATAAAAAAGTTTTTCTTACAAAAACTCAAAAAGGGGCGGTGGGTTTGTAAAGGAACTACCCCTAAAAGTGGGCGTGGCATGGTAGTTGTGATATATGTTCAAGCTAGGAACATTAGAAGTTGCCATGCTCGAATTTAGATCAATATCTTAAAAAAGGATGGACTAATTTTCATTCACACATACAAGAGAGAGTCTGACAGACAGCCGGACATTTCGTTTCGTCGTTTCGTCTCAACCAGCTGCAATAATATATCTTCTACAAATAAGTTTTGAGAGTTTTTTTCCGACTTTTTCTCATCTTTCAGGCAGCATATTGATTTCGCGTTGAAGAAATTCCTTGCCTCTTGAGGCGATCCAAGAATCGATCTAATTTTCGGCTTCTTTGTAGTCGGTAGTCGGTTTGTAGAGGTAGTCGGAAGGAGAAATGTTGGTTGAATACGGTGGTTGGAGTAGTACTGATAGATCATTTTGACATTTCTTTTAGCATATTGGGGGCAATTGAGCTTCATTGCCCGCCAGAATTGCATCATTTATCTTTGGTAACGAACCCCAGTGAAGGTTTCGTTAGGTTGGAGTAGCTCATAGTAGATTAATCCGAGCTGATCCCACCAGTTGCAAAGCATTAGTTTCTTGCCATGAATATACGATTTGGCTGTTGCAATTGATGTATGACCGGTTTTCTGCGCTTTGAATTGTCGTATGTCACTTTTCGTCCAATGCCACAAAACGTGATACATTGAAAATGTGGCGTTCGACGTCTCTCGACTTGACTTCATATGGAACCTAGTTTCCTTGATTTTCCACCATACCTATGCTTTTGAGACGGTTTGAAATCGCTTGTTGAGTCAGTCCCAAGCGAGTTCCATTATATCCCATATGGTTCACACTGCGATCGATGTCCATGAGCTACACTTTTCTTCATATTAAAACAAAAATGCAGCGTTCCCGCAAACTGTGTCTTGTTGGCTCAAAGGTTGACATGATTAGAGTGCAAAGAAAGTTTGTCGATTACGTCATCTTTCGTATATCTCCCAAAACTTCCTTGTACACCCAATATATATATATATATATATATATATATATATATATATATATATATATATATATATATATATATATATATATATATATATATATATATATATATATATATATATATATATATATATATATATATATATATATATATATATATATATATATATATATATATAATATATATATATATATATATATATATATATATATATATATATATATATATATATATATATATATATATATATATATATATATATATACTACATATATACTTTATGGGGTCACCGATGCTTTCTTTAATGTGTTACAAATTCCGTGACAAATTTTTAATACTATACGTATAATCAATGGATTTTATTTCATAAAAATCGAACATATATTGACAAAGTTTTTCAAGTTTATCCAATGCAGTACAATTGGATAAACTTTTTTAGTTATTTTTTTGGTTTAGTTATTTATTTTTGATTTGGCTAAACAAGAACTCAATTTTAAAGGTTAAAAATGATTGATGATCTCCTACATTTAAATACCGAATCGTCATCGTTAAATGGTGGCTCTTTTCTTCGAACCGCTTTTTAACTGTCGACATTTCTTGCTCGAATCATTTACCCTTACAAAGCAGAAAATTATTTTTCATAGATCTGTTCCATCCTATTCCTCTATAAGCTTCCAGAAATATATTTAACAGCGAAATATGTTTTATTACAAAAGTAGACTACAAAAAATTATTTCTATTGGAAGAAATTTTTAACTTTGTAAGTTTTTGTTTTGAACCTCCAAAACCCCCCTTAGCTACGGCTTTGGTAAGTTTGGGCAAAATGGCAGACGGCAACATATTGATAGACAATAATTTGTCTTAATGAAATTTTCGTATTATTTATGAGATTGTTGAAACGTGGGAAGTGCTATAGATACTTTCTCAAAGGCAGCATGGTGGTTGCTTGTGTTACAATAACAAAACAAAAAAACAATACAGGCTGTGTGTCAATTAGCACAAGTTTGCACTTTACTTCTAGCAAGCAGGGGTTCAAAGTTCACAGTTTATCACCGCAGGCGGGGTTAAGTATTTTTGCTGTGTGAATTGCTTTCGGTAAGAGCTAAGATGGAATGTGCTTCTATGTTCTTGTGGCTATGTAGTACAATATGTTGTAACCTGTACTCTAGCTTTCCTGTTTTCTGCATAATTTATTGTTTTCTTAATCGTAAAATTATCTGCGGAAGCCTTACTACTTTTATATATGTACGTATTTCTATGGTATAGTGGTGCTATACCTGACTTTCACTCTCTTCTATGCTGTTCGAATTTCAATTTTCAGATACTTACAGTTCAACATGTTTATTTGTTCGATTTTATTTGTCAAAGTTGTCGTAAGTTTGCTTTATATATTTTTCGTAATTACTTTTGCTTTGTATAGAGCGGCAGGGTACAAAGTAGCCACACAAAAATTTGTATACTCTCCTCCGCTTAACTTACTCACCTTCAGATACATTAATTCATTGGACCACTGCTGCTGTTGTCCTGTGCCACCAAATATTGGTTGGGATTCCCTGCAGCGCGTTTTGCTTATTCAACAAAGAATTGTCTCCTTTTCGTATTTTGGAATTTTAGATTTAACATTGTTGCAACTGAAAAAAAAACATTTTTTTTTTCAATAATAATTGGAAAATTAAATTGAATTTTTGATTTGATGGTTTGTTTGATTTTCAGTGGTTAAAGTTTTTTGTATGTGTTTCTGACAGCTAAATAGCCAATGAAATAGATGTTCGATATTTGATTATTATCTTCAAAGAAATTTGTAAAGGTATTTGCTTAATATTTAGAATTGGTCAAATAAAAACTATCTTAATGTGTAAGGAGGTCTACCTAATAGAAGGGAGTGGCTTGCATCTTTCGCTTTTTAAGTTTTAAAATACAAAGAGAAGAATATTTTTTTACACTCTGTACCTATAGGTTAAAAGGCTTTATTAAGTTAGTAAAAATGTATGTAACAGGACGAAGGAATCGTGGCAGAATCTATAAATCTATATATACTTATTCTTTATCTGCGTAGCAATTATTTGAACAACGATATCTTGAATACTATAAGAGTTAGAGACTTCAAGTTTTGACATTTAGATTTTCCTACAATATACAGGGTGTCTCAAAAGAAAGTTCACACTTGATTTGCTGATTGCGTCAACGCAACTATTCCGCGGGCGCGGGGGTATATCAATCGGTAGCCTAGCTTTTGGGAATTTACTCGCTATGGAGCGTTTCTCGGGAGCGGACCGTGCGCTGTGCGTACGTGAGTTTTACAAAAACGGTAATTCAGCGACTGTAGCGCGTAGAAAATTCTGCAGTATTCGACATGTTCGTCATTTAAATGATGCGCCAAGCCCTCAACTCATTGAAAAATGGGTAGAGAAGTTTGAAGAGACCGGTTCAACGTAGGAAAAATCAAAATCCGGGCGTCCAAGGTCTTCGAGAACGTTCGTAAACGTAGACAGTGTTCCTCAGTCTGTTCGTAACAACCCGGACCTTTCGATTCGGAAGCTTGCTGTTGCTTTAAACGTGCATAGATCATCATTGTTCCGCATTTTACACAAATATTTAAAGCTGCACCCCTACAAAATACAGTTGTTGCGAGAAATAAAGCCTCAGGATGCTGGCAAATTGATCTCCAGGAGAGGTGACATAAATTGGCCTTCACGAAGTCTCGATTTAACCCCTATGGACTTTTTCCTGTAGGGTTACGTCAAATCTAAAGTTTACGCACGGTTTTATAAGTATTCACATTAATTTTTGATATGAGAAATTTGACTTCAAAAGTTCCTTCGAGACTGTGGGAGATAATCGAATCATTGGGCTCCCGCAGCAGGATACGGGCTCCGTACAAAGATCTTGGGAATTGAGGCGGGAATTTGGAATTTTAAGTAGTCATCACATTTGTTGTACTGATTGCAGCGCCCATTCCAAAAACCCATATTATCCTTCCCAGGATTGATCAACTGACATATCTTCACTACAATTCTGTGGGACTAATATACATGAAACTGCAATCAGTTACTGGATTATCCTTGTTTGGTGCCATTTTCTGGAGAGAATTGGCTAAAACTGCTACAAGAAACAATCGGTGAAACTAGTCCCAATCAATGAGCTCCCCTAACAGAAAAAATGTTCTTTCCAGGATTGATCAATTGACATATATATTTAGGATGAATCTTAGGGACTTAAACAATACTGGAGGAAACCGCAACGAATTGATGAATGAGTTGTGTTAAGAAGTAATTTTCTTGAAAGGATTGGCTAGAAAAAACTCAAATAAATGTGCTTATGAGTTGCTTCCGAACATGAGAGGTCATGCTCAGGAGCAAGAGCTGAAATGGGCAGACAGTGAACGAGTGCTTTCAAACTCTGATAAAATCTTTTCAAATATGCTGTTGTTATAGTTTTTACTAGTTACTTGAGTGAAAAGTAATTAATTTACAATTACTTATTATATTCTATAAAATGTAATTAGACATACTCTGCATAACAAAGTTTCAATACGCCTATTTCTTTTAAAATTCCCCATTTTCACTGCAAGAAACAAGCATTCAGAGAGAAACAGACACACTAACGTGAAACCTATTCATAACATTCGAAGCTATCGCATTGAATCACTCATTAATTCATTCATTACATTCAACTTCATAAGTATTCAAACATCAAAAATTCACAAGCTTCGAATGAATTAAAATGAATGTGTACTTTGAAAATTCTTTCATTCAATTCACATTCATTAGAAGAATGTACACTTTCATTCAAATTCATTTTAGTGTGAATGTGCCATATGCCGTTTTGGCCTCATTCATGCAGGGCGCTCTAGTTCTATCAAAATTAAGTATTAATCCACAGCATGATTTACAAAATAGTTACAACAAATGGTTCACTCCCTAATAAAGTGTTAAATTACAAAGAAAACTTTGGTGGATCCTCTAAATTACTTTTAAAACTTCTCTTGATGAACAAACATACACTTAGTTATTCTGTGCAATAAGATTTTCTAGTCAATAAAACAATAAAAAGTCAATCACTGGGTAAATACAGCCTCAATACAACTGTCATCAAATGTCCAGTATGTCTTTTTCTTGTGTGGAGATCTAAACATTTGCATCTCTTGCAATAAGATTTGCTGTTTTTTTTTCGAAGATATCTGACTTAAGACCTTTATAGTACTCACACTATGTGTGAAGAGTGAGTGTTTAATGTGCTTCTTTAAGTTATACAATATATAATATAGTAACTGTAGACTTCGGACTATATCTAATCAAGTCACTCTGTCAACATTTCTATATTTCTCCGACTATCTGACTGACTGTTTCTCAGAGACTGGTAGAAGTAGAGATACCAAGCTTGTGCTAGACAAATTCAATGTATGTGTAACTATTTAGTATTTCGCATCTATTTCTTATTCACAAAAAATAAGGACACCAATATTTATAATTTGACTTGATACACAGGTTTACAGAGTTTTGGATTGAAACAGACGACTTTCCTAAAGTATTTTCGCGCTCATATCCGTTGTTCTTTTTTATATCAGGCTCTAGACAGACAGTCGGACATGCATTGTTCGATTCGTCTTGTAGAGCTGATCAAGAATATATATACTTTGTGGGGTCTCCGCTGTTTCTTTTGATGCGTTACAAACTCCGTGTCAAAATTATAATACTATTCACACTATGTACTCGTAAATATCTTCCCGGACAATTTAGGCAAAACTACTCTCACTTAAATTAGTATGTACTAAATTTGTAAATGAACAATTAAATTATTTTCCGATAAGCTCGGCTTCCAGATATAAAAATTTCAAAATGACTTTGTGTATGTAAAATTTTAAATTCTTTCTTAAACTACGCTTAAACTACAAACAAAAATGACTTTTCGTGATCAACTATTTCAGTTAAACAAAAGTAAAAGTAGGATAGTCTATGCCACAAAACACATCAAACAATGAAAAGATCTATTGTTCGACATCGACAACACGAAGTCTAGTCATACAGTGAGGTGAACCGTCGTCAGTAACTCAGTGCCTCTGGCAACCGAAATAAAATAGCGTTATGTTGAACGATAAATGCACAATTTGCACATAAAAGCACACATACTCACATGCATATTCAATGTATTTCCGGTGACAGGACCTCTAGCAAAAAGCGAAAGGATAAACATACACAACGAATGCAAAATCGAAACGGCAGAAATGTTAAAATACTTTGAATTTCAAGGCCCGCTTGCATGCCCTTCCATCCTCCCTCTCCAACCGTATACATGGATATCGTATCAGTATAATACATACTTAATTGCTTAAACTGCTGTGACAAAAACATGCTCACACAGATACTCTCGTATAGGAGTATGTATAGGTAGTACATGCATACTTTACCCATACCAACCTATTAGTATAGTCGTACATAGGTAGATTTCTAATCTTATAGCGACATAACCACCCGGTAAGCAGCAGCAACAACAACAACAATAATAAAAACAAACAACAAATGAAGCTAAATTCGCAGCATAGCGCAGCTTTTAGCGAACAAAGCGTCAACTGCTTTATGCAGATACATATATACATACATACATACATACATACATACATACATACATACATACATACATACATACATGCATATATGTATCTACAACATTTATGAGTGTGTAAGAGTACGGATACAGAGATACACCCCATTTAGTACGCATTTTGTGGGTATGTAAGTGCAATATGTACCTACATATGTACATACAATGTATATGGGCTTGTCTATATGTCTGTGTATTTGTTTAACCCACAACAAAAGACACTCAAAACATATCATTGGCGCTTTGAATGAGCGTCATATGAATTGTAATTGCATTTAATGCTTTAAAATGCAAACAGACTTTTTTCTTTACAGATGTATGAAGCATTTATAAAAAAAAAGAGACTTTTGCGATTCGATCGATCCGAATGGTTGTACACTTTATACTTGTTGATACTATTACTGATTTATTAATGGCATAGAACAGAGCTGGCTAGGCAATATACTCTCCATGCACTTTTGATTTTGTACGGACTGAGCATTATCGTACACATGCAGATCTTTGTATTAACCAGTGTGAATTACACAATCAATTTCCTTATTCTACATAATCTTTCTGCATATACCGAAGTGCCAAGAGGTTACATCAACGAGCAAAGCAAAAACAATTTCATATACTACTGAATTTTTTTGTATTTTACTTATGCAAAGCAGAAACACAGAAAACTTTTTGTATTAAACAGTGAAAATTACAGAATCCGTTTGCTTGTTGTTTCGATGAAAGTAGCGATATAATCATATCGAATATTTATGATAGAAATATGGATGTATCGATATATAAGCGATTTTTTCGTACTTTTTCGGCGTCAGATTCCTGAACGTCAATGAGCTGAACCGAAGAAATTCGTATTTAATCTAAGTGTACAGTGCTTTTGGGCTACCTCAGCGGCCATCATCCACTGAGACATCACCTAAATAAAATAGGTCTCGCCTCAGAAACAGAGTGCAGACTTTGTCTAGAGGATGACCTAACTAGTTTACATCTGCTTTGCGATTGCCCGGCCTTGTCCAGGCTCAGAATTGAGCAGATGAATAGACCATTTACATTACATCTGATGAGATCAGAAACACCTCGTCTACGGTTATTCTCCGTTTCATTAAAGAGACGGAGAAGATCCTAGATAAATTAATTTAACCATATCCGGGCTAGGGTACAAGACATAATTTCCTGTCACAGTGCCCGTTTCCTATAGGATAGCCCTCTGACGTTCTAGCTCTGACACTGAGTCCTAGTAGTTAGCGTTACAGGCTGATCGAACCTGACTCGCAGTGACCACTTGCTTGTCATGCGGCTTTTCCCAGACATGACGTCACGCACAGGTTACAGTACAGTAGTAAAGTGATAAAAAATTAATTTTAGTATCATTGAGTTATCAAGAAAATGTATGGTTTTATTTTATCGTCCAGTACACTGCTTCCATTAATATCGATAATATCGTAGTATACCAACAATCCTAGTGTGTGTTCTTTATGTAATTTTTGGACACTTCTGGCGTAGACCAATAAGAAAAAGCGTAAATGAGTATGTATTTCTCAAATAGGTTTTCTATTATCAAGGGGTATATTAGTTTTTTTGAGCTGCCAGCTTGTATGTACGAGAATATTCTTGATCAGCTTGATTTTGTAATGTGTGTGTGTGTGTGTTCATCTGTTCTTACGTACGCCTGTCCTGTTCCAGTTTAAAAGCGTAAGTTTGAATGTTTGCGTTTATTACGCAGACTTTCTAAATTTTAGACTTAGTAAGTTCGTTCCACCAAAATATTCATGATTCTTCCTAAGAACTACTGGTTTTATATTGCTTCCGTTTCTTTGTCGAAAAGTACACTCAGGTAATTGGACTGTTACTACCGAGTACTACTGATGTTTCTTGCTTAATTTCAAACTGACGATGCAAGAGTATGATGGAAAGTTCTCTTCGCTAAACATTTATGTTTTGATAAGAGAAGGGATGGGAAAAGCAATAGTCAAGGGTCTAGAAAATTAGTTTTTCTGCGAATGTACAAGTGTTGTTATGTAGTGTCTGGAACCGGTTTCAATTCAACCATATCTCAAAGTCGTTGCGATTTTTTTTACTGGTAGATCGATCCCTTATTTCACAGAGAAAGCATACTCCGCTTATTAAAGAGTCAGTTTGATATGATATGTGCCCGCCTCGGTTAGGATGTGCTCTTTAAAGGTGAGTTTGCTGTTAATGATGATATTCAGATTAACCTATTTCTACCTTATACACACATTTTGAAGAGTATAGTACGTTGACAACATCGTAGTATGTTGCAAGAAGCATCATGTACGAACAAATTTGCATCCCTGTAGTTGGGGAGTACTATGTGTCTGCGGTGAATATTAATGCCAGGATGGTACCCAGTACATTGCACTGCGGCACCTCCGCATGCATCGGGTGAGTGAACGAGATCATCGTCTGTACTTTTACTGTGAATTGATATCCCTCCGATCTGAATATCAAAAGCCTACTTTAAAGTATGTGGTCAACGACGCGCATAAGATGTCCTATGGTCCAGCATGAAACTCACACTGGTGGTGCGGTATACTGACCCGAGAATCCAGACCTCCCAGACCTTCGAAATTGAAGGTACGACTACGGATTAATCTCTGGCTCAACAGGCTTGGCGATCACAGATATAATCGCAAACTCCACTGGGAGGGGAAGTGTTACACTCTTAGCATGGCGTTGAATAACATGGCGTTGAATAAACAGTAGAGCTTCCAGCGTCCTATTGCAGATGTCAGTGGCTCTGTTAATGTTCAAGTTATGGATAGTTTAGGCTACATTGGCTTTATTGGCAAAGCCATTTAGAGTGGAGAGTCGAGAGGGCGTTCTGTAGCTAAAACTTCGCCTGGGAAAGCTGTGTTAAAGTGCATGAAACGAAGCGAAGACATTAACCTGCTCTTCAACGGAACATCACCATCTACCACTGGCGTTGGTGATGAAAAGTGTCGAATCGGTTTACGGTTAAGCCTGCTTGGGGCCTTCCAAAGAGTAAGGTTGGCGTCTCTGATTGTGTCCTTCTCCAACATGTGGTCGATGTGACGCTTACGGTAATCCTGGATCGCATGCTTAAAGTGGCAAGTAGCACTTCGCTACTCGTCCTAAAGAGGATGCTGTGTTCTAATTTAGAGAAGAACGTACAACATAATTAAAATTATACAGTGTGCACAAAATTCGTATAAACGTATTCGTATCGTATTCATGAGTTCGTTGAGGCTAACTGCCTTTTTGTCATATAATTCCCCCGTGTAACGAGCAAAGTGTTCTGGCACTTACTTCTTGCTCTTCCTCTTGCATATTATGCCCATATACATATATCATTCAGTCATACAGCCATCTAACCACTCATTTCTTACTCAAGTTCATGCACTTTCATGGCTTTTGTTTTAAAATTTATTTAATTTTTTCTTTTATTGTTTGTGCTTGTTTTATATAATAATTTTTCTTTTTTTGTTTTATTTCAGCGCATTTTGATGATCCCGCCAACCAACTGCGTCGATTTCGCTCCCGTTCAGTTGCACTTAAAAATAAGTAACCATTTATTGAAATGAATTGGATTTAAAATGTTTATTATAGCCGCAATGATGCTGTATGTACCTACCAATGTGAATGACTGGTGTAGAGGACAGGACATCGACATCGACGGCGACGGCGACGGTTAGGACAAGGAAAAGGACAATGCTATCGAATCGAATTGTCATTTCTGACAGCTGTCGATCGAAATGTTGACGCGGCATGTAGCAGCAGGCGAATTTTAAATCGCAATGAGATTCGAGATGTTTTTTGTGTTATGATTTTTCAAAAATTTCATGGTGGTTGATTTCTGATTGTTTTGTTTATTTGCTTTTCGATTTATTGGCAGATACTTTTCATGGTAGGTACATAAATTAGAAATCTGTAAGTTGTATTGAATAAAAATTTGTAATTGCGACCCTTTGTAGTGTTTTGTAAATTAAATATTTATAACAAGATACAATATTGTTAAAAGGATTTCATAATTTACATATAATTAGGATAGACTTTGACATACTTGGACGAGACAAGAGAGATTCAGCTTTTCAATCAAGCTAATAAGACTGTTTTTTTTTTTTTTTTGTTTAGAAATTGTAATCTTAAATGCAGCTTGTATATCTGAAATATGATGTTCAGTAAAGGAGATTTGTTTATATTCATAGTTATGTAACAAGCTTTTTAAAGTATCTGAAGACTGTTTATCTGAAGACTGTTTAAAGCTTTCTACTGAATTGATACTCGAAATAAAATTCTTGCCGTCCGAAATTTGTTTGAAAAAAATCGAAAAAAAGTGTTGCATAAATTGAACCTTTTCCTCAACCCTAGTAAAAATTTTGGTATTTTATTGGTTTATTGAGTGCGAGACTAAAAGATTTCACAAATAGCAAAAATTTTTATAACTCTTTTCGAATTATGTTTATTTAAGGGTAGTCTCAAAAGTACACGACCTGACATCCAATGGCGCTTATATATTTTAAACAACAATTTTTTCATAATGATACCACCTATCATTAGACAACGGGAAAAATTTCAAGTAATATGCATCACTAAGTTTGTGAATGATAGACATTACAAGAAGACATTGCCACGCCGATTCGGCCAGAGAAACTCCTGCTTCATCTACTGCTTGGCATATGATGTGTTGCGATGGATTCATATTACACACACGGTAATAAATCGTCGAAGTGTCAGTAAAACACAAACTTAATGATGCCGAATGCTCAAAATTTGACAGTAGTTAACTGTTAGGTGGAACATCTAAAAAAAAAAAATAAAAATAAATACTCATATAAACTACAAGCGCCACAAAAGCCTTTTCATCCAGACTCTCCCACCTATGCCGGTTATCCTCTCCGGCTTTTTAAAGTTTATGTGAGCATTAGAGACATGCAAATATCTCTCACTCCATGGGTATGACTGCCAAGGAGGACATTGGTTACACCAGGCCTTTGTTGATCAGCATCGGAAGCTGAGTCGATTTAGCCATGTAAATTAGTCTGTCTGTCTGGAGCAGTTCGTTTTCTTTTGTTTTTCCTTTTGATTAATTAGTTTGTATTGATTATTTTATTAATTTATTCACGCCTTAAAAGTAGCATCGGAGACCCCATAAAGTATATATATATTCGTGATCAGCGCGATAAGAAGAGTCGATCTAGCCATGCCCGTCTGTCTGTGCGTTCCTCCCAGCCCTACTCCTCAATTTGTGCAATACTTTTTCGAAAAATGGTCTGGAGGCTTTTTATAACCAGAAGCAACTCAAGTTTAAACCAAACAGCAATTTATTCACAAAATGGCATAGCTCCCATACAAAAACACTTTGTATTTGTTTTGTTGTATCGAACATGTTTTAATTAAAACAATTATTAATGTTAAAATAATAATTGATTTGAAATTGGTCAACTACATACAAAAGGGGTATCCATTTAATATTGGGTGTTGGAATTAACTAGCACTAAATCGCATCGAGTAAACCTGTGACTATATTAATGTGAAAGCCTACTACATAGGCCTCAATTTTCAGTATGTGTCATTCTACTGAAGTGTACACTTTTGTCGCAACAAAACGCAATTTGCGGGAAGTTTCGATGTATCACCAGTGCGTGCTGAAATATAGATATTAAGCTCTGCATCGAGCTGTAGGAATCAGGATCCAGTTAAACAAGAAATTTTGATTGATTAACTGGTTACACCAACGCTTTTGATTACCACAAATCTACGTTTACTGGGACAAACCAATATACTGGAACATGTCCCAGTATGCTAAACCTACACATACATTTTAAAATTAAATAATCTTTACCCATCAGCTTACAGCTAAATGTGGTCGGTCCACAAGAGGCATCGTAGAAGGCGTCCGAGTAATCAATTGTTCTCGCTATATTTTGTATACAGAGTGTGAGTAGAGTTTTGTCGTTACATTACGAAGTTGAGCACGTGTTTTTCTATTTCCATTACTTATGCACACACATTTGAATGTGTCTTATTGTGTGTCATATGTATTGAAGTGAAAATAGTGAACAAGCATAAAATCGGTGTTATATACATATATATTTGAAATATTCAATGGTTTCTATCGAATTATTTACGTACCCAAGGTAACAAAGTATCTTTTAAAATCGTTTCGCGGAAGATTTGTTGATGTAACTTTACGCCCTGTTCAATGAAAACGAGTAGTGAGCGTTCTGTGGCAGTTACCGCGGTTTTGTTTGTTTACATATTTGTAAACCGTACACAATTTTTTATCAGAAAATACCATACTTTCAAGCTCGCTACAAACATGGAAGTGTTTTAACACCTTTGCTCTTGCTAGGCGAACTGCCTCTTATGCAGCTGTTAAATCTTGCACTTTTTCTATTTTGTAGGGCTTCAATCGTAGTTCATTTTGTAGTTCATATGTGCGCCATGCTACGAGTAGACACATTGAGTTTTTTCGCCAATTAAATTGCTCTTTGTCGTGGATTACGTTGAATTCTGGCCTTCATCTTTATAACCGATGTTGCTGTTTTTGGATATCCATCACAATGGCGGTTTTTTGATGCTAGCAGTATGATTGTAACGTGTAATGATCCGATGCACAAACATTTTGTTTACACGTAGTAGCTCATTAACAGTGGCTGCGACGTAAAACGATTTGCTTTCGTATTCTTGTAAAGCACATAACCGACTGACGCTTGACAAAGCCAGAGCAAGCTGTCATTAGTCGCTTAATTGCTACAGCAGCATGAAGTTGGTAACACTTTCAGCGCCGACCCCTGTATATTTAAATAATTACGCACATTTTCGATTACATTTTCTAAATTAGTATATGCAATCGTAATGCAAGCCCGAATGCTTATATAATAGTATTCAGGCTTGTAATCGAACCTCGAAGGCACTCAGCCTACGAAGTGTCGAAGAGACAATGTATTAAGTAGTGAGTATTTGTGCTACTAAATAGTTTCATAAATATATAATTGCTGTATCATATGAAATCTTTGTTATTAATCTCTTATTAAAAAAAAATATGATCCTTAAAAAAAAGAAGAACAATGAAGCTTCATAGCTTTTTAACGCTTACAAATTTTCTGATAAGTTTTTCAAAATTTCCTTTTTATATACCAGGTTTTGTATTAAATCAAGATGAACCTACATATATTCAAAATATATAGCTTCAATAGATATAGATATAGTTAAAGTATTATAGTATGATATTACAACTGCTTCAAACAAATTTCAAACAACACCAGTTCTTCAAACTTAATATCATCTCACAACTTATTCCCTTCAAACTTTCCCACCTCACACCTCATCTACGTACCTTCATACATAGTTTAAGCAGATTTATGCTGCGCATTCGTAATTTGCTTACCTCAAAAAATGAACTGAAGCGCAAAAATCACATCTGAAGCACATTTGCCACTGACTGTCGACATTAATGCCAGGATGGAAAGGACGAGCAACTGCCATTTGCTACCTTCAATATGAATATAGTACGAGTATATATACATATGTATGTATGCATGTATGTATGTATGTATGTATGTATGTATGTATGTATGTATGTATGTATGTATGTATGTGTGTATGTATGTATGTATGTATGTATGTATGTATGCATGTATGTATGTATGTATGTATGTATGTATGTATGTATGTATGTATGTATGTATGTATGTATGTATGTATGTATGTATGTATGTATATTCTTTATATATTTAAAAAAAACAAAAAACAGTTTTTTTATACGCCTCACATTTTCATATTTCAAGTGGTAAAGCAGCTCATTCGTTCCTCTACTCTTTGGCAATCTCCACTACTGCTGGCACAGCATATACTTTGAAATATTTCCAAGCGTGAAGAGATGTAAAGACATTCTTAAGTATGCTACTCGATGCAAAAAAAAGAAAAAAAAAATAGAGAAAATCGCACAATATGTCAAGCAAGCGTAAACGGCCATTTTGAAAAAAAGCAAAAAAAAAGTACAAGTATTTTATATAAAAATTTTGCTTATATATAATTTTCTACGCACAGGTTAGGTTGGTTAAGTAAGTGGCTGAGTTGGTTGGTTGGCTGACTGGTTTGTTGGCTGGATGACTCTTTGGTTTGGTCTCTGGGCAAAAAAGACGCATGACTGCTTGCATTGAATCTTACTTGGCACTCATCGCTTCATGGTCTATAAATTGGTTTAATTAAAATATATTTTGTTACTTAAAAGTAATATTAATGCAATCGTCTTTTTTATTCAAAGCTTCCAATTAACATTGTATTAAAATAACAAATTTAAATACAAAGTAAATTTGGAACAAGTAACTGAATTTTACTGGGGATGGAGTCGTTTGCAGAAGTGGAAAGTTCTTTGTCCGTTCTATTTGGGAGCGTTCAAATTACGCTTATTTTGCATATGGTCCAAGCAGCAACACAAACGTTTACCCTGGGTAAGAAACGGAATCATATTGTGAGAAGGCAACCACTCCCTTTAAGTAGGGGTTAGTGCGCTGGGTTTGGTTCCCGTCAGCGCAAAACAACATTACTAGTGAAGACACAAAGCAAGCCTCGAATATAATTCCACATTGATGACGACCCCCGCAAACGATTTAAGGAGCGTGATTTACGGATATGCGCCGGAAATGTCTTGTCCCTCCACAGGGCTGGTGCAGATATACAGCTGAATGATGTCCTCGACAAATTCAAGGCTGACATCACCGCAATACAGGAAATGCGATGGCTAGGGCAGGACTGCTCAAAAAAGACATCCTGCAAGATCTATTATAGTTGCCATGCGAGGAAGCATGAATTTTAATGCGGTTTCGTGGTTAGTAGGAAACTACGAGGTCTTGTCTCTGGAGAGGCTAATCGACCTCACCGCAGTTCGGAACATGGTAATCAGTAGCACAAGATTTCCACATCGTAACATACACAAGACTACTTGGCGCAGTCCCGATCAACGGAACGAAGTTCCAGTTAAGAAACGCACCACGCACTCAAGAAAGCTAGACGTGGGAAAGCTGCAATCACCACAGACCGCCAAAGCATTTTCATCCAGACTCTCCCAACTGTTCCGTGAGACCTCCCCGGCATCTGAAGATATAGGTGAGCAGTGGCGACATATCTCCCACTCCTTGGATACGGCTGCAAAGAAGGTCATTGGGTACACCAGACCTGTGACGAATCATTGGTATGACGAGGAGTGTCGGCAAGCTAGTGCAGAGAAATACGCCGCTTACAAACGAACTCTGCAGTCGGCAACAACGCGAGCTGTTAAAGAGCGATATCGTGAGAAACGGAGAGAGTAGAAACGCCTTTTCAGACGCTAAAAAAAGGAACAAGAAAGGCGTGAGCTTGAGGATGTTGAGGTGTTATGTCATAGAAATGAAGCTCGAAAGTTTTATCCAAAGGTCAAGTGTCTGACCGAAGGTTTTAAGCCCGGAGTTTCTTTCTGCAAGGACAATAATGGAAGTCTAAAGAGAACAATACCGCCGATAGAGAAGCATTTGTAGAACCACCAATTCATGTTGGCTCTCTTGTATAGCCACCTGATTATAACGAGGTAGACTCTGTAAATATAAAGCTGAAGAATAACAAAGCGGAAGACCTCCGATGATCTACCAGCTGAGTTATTTAAGACCGGTGGCGAAGAGTTGGTAAGTCGTATGCACCAACTCTTATGTAAAATATGGTCCGATGAATGCATGCCCAACGATTGGAATCTCAGTGTTCTTTGTCCTAACTTCAAAAAAGGTGAACCGCTGTCTGCGTGAACTACCGGGGAATATGTCTTCTTTCAATAGGATACAAAATTCTGTCCCTCGTACTGTCTTAACGACTGGAGCCATACACGGATGCATTGATAGGCCAGCATCAGTGTGGCTTCAGACCAAAGAGGTCGGCCAGTGACCAAATTTTCACTTTACGCCAAATCCTGGAAAATACCCACGAGTACAATAAAGACACACACCACTTATTTGTCGATAGTAAGGCCGATTTCGACACGGAGCTAAGAACGAATTTATTCAACGTCCTATCTGAACTTGGTATCCCAGCAAAGATAGGTCGTTAAAGCATGATGACGCTATCACACACCAAAAGCGTTGTCAGAGTAGGAAAGAACCTCTTCGATACCAAGAGAGGTTTCAGACAAGAGAGCTGATGATATAGACATCATAGGCACCAATGAACGGTGAGTAAGCTGGGCGTTCTCGGAGATAGAGAAACAGTCATGTCTCATGGGCCTAGAAGTGAACGAGGACAAGACGAAGTACTTGATGTCCACTCGCAGACCATCAGACCGTCTTAGTCGGTCTGTGAGTATGGAGAATTTCAACTTCAATGTTGTAGAAAACTTTTTCTAGCTGGGAACAGAAATTACCTGCGACAACAACGTCAGCCTAGAGATCAGACGAAGAATCACGCTTGCTAATCGCTGTTACTTTGGGCTCAGCAAACAAATTAGAAGTAGAGCTCTCTCTCGAAGTACGAATATAAAAATCTATAAGACACTGATAATCCCAGTTCTGCTGTATGGCGCAGAAGCATGGACCCTCAACGGAAACAGCGTCGTTAGGACTGTGCTACCCAAGTTAAAAGTTCGGACAGCTACAAGTCTCTCAAAACAAGTTATCATTTGACAGTACAGTTTTTTGTTGCTTTTTATTAAACATTTTCATGCGATAAGATGTTAAAACAATATTGTCAATAGGCCTTTTATTAGATTATTCAAATTCTTTGAACATGAGGAAATGAAACAACCATTAATAGTAGTTTCTATATTTAGCGATTTATCACTTCATGACAGTCTATCCTCCTACTTCTTCTCCTTACATTAGCTTTCATAAATAAACATATCTTTAAGATAACACTTAATATATGCTGAGTCAAATTCAAAGCATAACACTATCCGCATAAATAGTCCACAACAATGTAGTATTATCAAGTCAGCAATGCGTTTATCTTTAAGACAATTGCCCCTGATGATTTTTGTTTTGTCTGGCGTAATTTGTAAATGCATATGTTTGCATGTGCAACCGTATCTGTGTATCTGTGCGCACCCGCATAAGATAAATTCTAAAAATCGATCGTATACCATGGATACATATGTTGACGACGTCAATTTGCACTGAACTGACTTTCTTTGCTTTTCTTTAGCCTTTACTTTATTCTTTTTTTTATATTTTTGTTTTTGTATTGCAACATCAATAAAAGCAAACACAGCAAAAGTCACGTACTGCGTACTGCGAAATTCAGATAGACAGACAGACAGACAGACAGACGGGACAGTATATAGATACAGATACGATTTAGTGCAGACAATGACCGAATTTATGGCAGTTAAACGCGAAACCAAACGCACTCATAAAAAAAAGATACAAATGTATCTGTATAAGCATATACCGAACTTGTGCATTAACAGTGCTTTGGCAAATGAATGCGCCACGTGCGCAGATCGATCGAAACAGATTGTCGACGGCGTTGGCGGTGGTCTAACAAAACGGAAGCACTATCATAAAAAAAAAAAAACAAAATATGGAGTAGCAGAAGAAGTCAAGTTGGGTAATTAAAGTGTCACAAATGCCATGGACATGCGATATTTCATGCCGTGCAACCAAAACTAACCAACTATGAGTGAGCGAAGTAACAAAAAAAGATTATGAATATGTATGCAAATCAAGTAGCGCAGAGCCAACAGAAACCAGACTACGATATACAACAACCACCACCTGTCTCTTGGATTGACGGTTGGAATAGGTTGGAGGCGGTATATTGAGGGCGCATTAAGCGTCATCAGGCGTCGAAAGAGTGTCCTATGACTTTAGCCTTTAGTAGGTAGTTTTAGAGCGTGACAATCATTAAAAGTCAGTGAAATGGACAAAGTACGATGTTGATGATGATGATGACGCCGAGGATATAAGACGTACACGAAGACCGTCGCACGTCGTTCGGCAATCACTGAAAATGACTAACGGTAACCACGATAGCCAACATCCGGTATGGCGTCGGTGGTGCTGGCAGTGGAGTTTCAGCAACAGTAAGAAAGAGATAGAGAGAGATAGAGAGAGAGGGAGAGAGAGCGAATGAAATGTGCCAGTCGTTGAAAGAAAATTACGCTCTTATCTTGCTTCCTGTCGTGACAAAATTTTCTATCATAGACCAGAGCGCGAGCGAGCCTACAATACCACTATATGTGTACATACATATAGACGCTATCCTGGTTTGTTTAGGAAGCCTCAAGGTGCAGTGTGCAGTGTGCGGTGTGGCAAGATTACTGGTCAGGCAAAGACATAAAGTTATTATTGCTGTGCTTACGTTGACTGATTTCTTTCAAGTTTTTATACACTTCATAATGCAGTATTAAAAAGTGTTATATTAGTTAGTTTGGAAAGTTTGCAATACATGAAAGCAGATACCGGAGATCTTTATACGTAATGTTGGTATATATTCTTCAACAACTGAAAGAGCTGCAAATTAATACTTTCTCTTGCTTCATTTTTCATAAAATGAGTAGAGTTTCCCACCCATAAGAAGTAGAGTTTCTCCCCCAAGAGAGGGTTCTGAACCCTAGATATGGTTAAAATTAGTCATTGTATCATGAACGAAGAACTATTGGTTTTTTATTTAACAAAAGAAGGGAAATCTTTGCGAGACTTTAGTAAATTGATAATTCGATCTTTGAGTTTTTTGGATAATACTTTAAAACAAATCCGAAAAGTAGTCACATAACAGACGTGATATAATTAAAAACACCACATTCCACATTATCGAGAATGATTTTAGAAATCTCTAGATACGTTCCCTCGATCCGGAGGTAACATTTTTTCCATGAGATTTGAGTATTTTCAAAAACTGTGTGAAACGGGCACACAAAAGTCTGATGCAAACTTCACACACACGCTCCTATGCTATTCAGCTTCTTTAAGTATGAGCTGGCTTTGAATAGGCTTGCATAACTGAAGCAATTTGTAAGAAATTAGGCAAAAACAGAATTAAGAGACAAAAAAATTAGAGCGTGTCGTTTGATTCCTTGTTGGTTGTCGTTTTTTTTCTCCTTTCTTTTTTATTTATTTTCTCTCTGCATATTTAATACTATGGTGACGTGGTAAGTATTGTGTGCAGGCAAAGCAGAAAGCATGTGTGAGAGTGTAAATTTTTATATGTGGGCATATACGTGTGTTTTTTTATCATTGTATTAAAGACATTTTCAAATCGCTTTTCACGCGTTATATGTAACCAATTGGAATTTTCATTGAATTTCATTTTTTTTTTTAGCAGAAAAATACCGTTCGAATTGTATACCATTTATCAAAATTGGTTTCAAAGTAAAGCCGTAAAAAGACGACAAAGAAAAATGACAGAAATTCGACCTTTTTGTCTTAAAAGTACCCAATAGTAAAAAATGAAGAAGCATCACAGAAAACGCTATTGCCTCTAAATGTCCAAAATTCATTGATAAAACTAAATTTTAAATATTTTGAGGCGAAAGCGTTTTAAGGAACAACTCAATTGATTTGAAAGCAGCAAATCTGAACTTTGTAATGGTACAAACTGGTTGCAAATTATAACATACGCTTTGTGCGTAAAACTGGTTTAAGTGTTTTACATCCAAAATATTCAATCGATTTAGAAAAATATAGATTGTGCTTTGTTCCACTTAACAACCTTTCCAACAAAAAAGAAGAAAAAAAAAAACCAAGAGAGTCAGTTGAGAGGGTTAATTACCGGTAAGGGTTGTTTGGGTTAATTTTATTAAAAGAAGTTTTAATGGATTTAGAAAAGTCTCAATCGGATGCGCAAAAATCGAAAATAAGATCAGATGAGGAAAAGTTCATATTTATTGAACAAATCACTCAAAAAACAGTACACTGTAGTATTCAGTACTTGATTTGATCCATAGTGGTAAAGTATAATACTGCTACTCCAACCACAATACTACTAAAGGCGTTGAGCGCGAAGTATAACCAACTGAACCACTTCCACTAACAGGCACCGAACCAATAGACTTGGCGAATCACAAACAATTGCATTGACTGTCGCCGCAAAGACGAAAATATTTCAACATGGTGAACAGTTTGAATTAGCTGAGAGCTGCTGAGAGCGTAAATTTGGTTTTGATCACAAACAATTGCCTTTCTCATTGACTGTCGCCGCAAAGACGAAAATATTTCAACATGCCGAAACATTAGTTGAGAGCAGCTGAGATAGTTAATTTGGTTTTGATCACAAACAATTGTCTTTCTCATTGACTGTCGCCGCAAAGACAAAAATATTTCAACATGACAAAACTGAATTAGATAGAATTGATTGAGAGCAGCTGAGACAGTAAATTTGGTTTTGATCTCATGTTGTTTTTTTTTTTAGTAATTTTAAACGTCAATGTGGAGTGCTAATTTAGAATACCGGAGTTTTATAGCAGTATTTTTACAAAATGTGTCCAAATATGGAAAACTTATAAAATTCGGCACAAGTGGTGAAATTTTAGCTGCCCATAAATGAGCTATGCTTCGAGCAGCATCGAATTTTCACGACTCATTAGCCAGAGTTCATTGTCTGCATTAGTTTGGGAGATATTGACCTTTAAACACAAACTTTAAGAAAGAAAAAAATATGTTATACAAAAGATATGTAGACAAACTACATAGGTGTATCTGTTTTATTGATCATGGCAGATTCATATTAATTGTTCGGAATGTTTAATTATAACTTCAACTACACATCTACTAATATGCACTGTGTTTCTAAAGGGTATTAGCATTTCGAGGTAAATAATTAGTTCTTGTGTTTTTCATATATTCTCCCGCTACAAATTTGTTTTCCTTTGAAATGATAAATGTCTGTAGTACACGTTCCTTGACGTTGACTTTATATTCATATACTAAAGGTAGACTTATATATAAACTTATGCATTACATCATCATATCTTGGCCTAGAAAAAATGATGTACCGAAGGATAAGGCAAATATAAGTAAGACAAGCAAAAATATTGTAATAAAAAAACTTATGCATAATTAGATATACGAAGAACATGCAAGGTTTTCACTAAATGAATTTATATATCGTACAATATAAAGTGTATAAGAGGAGTTGGTGGAATAGCTAAAATTTTCTATGAATATCATAAATACTAATTAAACAAAAAAAAAAAAAAGAATGTAAAAAAATAAACTTAATTGCGTCATTCGAGTATCTGCGCTATCTATATTAGTAATTTTGTTGCTGTTTTGTTTCACTGACAATAGCAAAATGTATTGCGAAAATTCCAAACGAATTGCGTCGCATAACAATTCACATTGCAGTCTCGTAATTGTCACTGTCGACTTCGTCAGTTCAGTTTCCAATTGCAGTTGCAGTTGCAGTCACATCCTCATTTTATCTGCGCCCAGTTTGCAAACGATTTGCAGTAAATGTGAATGTAAAATCTGTCGTACGTGACAAATTGAAAAAAGCGCATCAGTGAAGCGTAGTTAACCGATATGTGCTCCCATCTAAAGTATAGACTATATAGGGTGCGGACGAGTGAGGTGAACGACTAACTCAAGCATAGAATATTGTAGACGGGACAAGATTCGTTGCTGTTGCTTCTGCTGCTTCTGCTGCTTCTGCTGTTGGGTGATGATTTTTTATGACGATAACGATGGAGACTCGAACAACAACAACAACAACAACCACTTGCTGTGCTCTACTGACTGCTACCATTGAACTGAACGCGTGAAGATCTGTGCTCACGTGAAATGATTTACGACTGCAACGTGCTATAGATATGGGTACCGTGGTCAATCTGCAAATACTGCAAATCATACAGTTTGAATTCTAGTATACCTTTATTTTCTTGTTAAAAATAGTTAAATTCGAATATACTCGTACTCGTACTTGTATGTATGTACGTACTGTAAAACAATTGAGAGTGTTTTAGTCGAGCTGTGTACATGCACACATTCCGCGAATAAAAAACAATTGTACACAAATGTTTTTTGAAATTTCGCAGTTTTGTAAAATCTTGAGAAATACTCAAAAAACTTGATATAATTGACTGTGTGAAGCTGCATAACAATATGGTCAAAATTTATTACGAATAAACATCGTGAACAAATGAGACTACACTCAGAAACTTTTTTCCGAATTTAAAAATAGATTACCCATTTAAATATGATTTTTGTTTTCAAAAAATTTAAAAGAAGAATCCTGTAAAATACAATTACTTTTAATGAAGATTTCTAAAATTTCTAAAATTTTTATTGCATACAAGTTTAAAGCTCAATACTGAGTTCGATGTAAATTTTTGATAGCGAACTGTGTTTCATCTAGTACTCAGATAACAAAAATGTTTGCTACCGAAAACACTTCATATACTCAAAAAACGGTTGACAACGAGTATGAAAGGAATATCTTTTCCTTCTATCGCCTCCAGTTTGACGCCGGGATAAACTCTGCCACCTTAGCCACTGCGGCGTTGTACAGAGCAGCCGACCGCTCATCATCGCATGCGATGATTTTAATATTTCTTGATGAATTTAATATTGCCCTGGTAATACCCTGCATCCGAGCAGTTTGATGCCGGGCTTCGATTGTCCATCATGACGTCAACCGCCACTTTGGACAACGCCCTCGTGACCCACTTTCACATTGGTGGCGTGGGATCCTTCCCGCTTCGTCATTTTTGTCAACGACTCCCAGTATTTTGTGCTCCTTGGCTATTTCCGCGAAGGATTTGGTCCATGGTGTGCCACTTGTCTTAGCTCTCTTAGGCGCTGCCAATTGGTTCTTCTCCATGGATCGCTGACGTTGTTCGTACAGTATATTCTTATATCGAAGTCTGGTACCACCGCTTTGGCCCATTCAATATCTTCCTTTAACTTTTCGAAATCCTCCTTGGAAGTCTGGTCTTCCTGAATAGGAGCAGTAGCCTGCCGCTTGGGTATACGACAGGCTGCGCAACGATCAGCATTGCTGGCTTTCCTAGGGTCAGGCCGAACGAAGGAAACAATCGCTGAGGGAACAATCGCGGTACGCTGATTGGTAGAACCTTCACTAGTAGAAAGCTTCGGGGGTAAGACGTTACATTCAGGCCTCCCTAAGTTGCTCTATGGAGGCTAACCCTAATAGTGCGCCAATTTTGATATGTGCAGTATATTTCATTAGGATTTACATAAGATACGCCAAATTTGGTTTCCAGCATAATTAACAGCAAAACCAAAACATGGTACAGCCACTTGGGCTGAGTTGGACAACATTTGACTGCACAAATCTCCCTGTGCAGATCGGTCCGGAGCGAAAACCCAGTCGTCCATGAAGATTTGGTAGATTTTACATATGAGGAGGTTTCGGCTGCCCTCTAGCAGATCACCAGCATGGTTTTAGGAAAGGTCGTGGTACGACTTCAGCATTAAATGATATCACCACTTTTATCGCTGATGTACTCAACAAGCCGAGGTCATCCGAACGTACAGTGATGGTGGCTCTAAACTTGAACAAGGCATTTGATACAGTTGCTCATGCAATCTTGTTTCAAGACCTGGACTCCACCTCACTACCCGATAAAACAAAACGCTGGCTATTGAACTATCTTAACGGTAGAAGGGCATATTTTGAGTTCAGGCGTATGAGGGCGGATTATCGTAAGTTAAAGATAGGTGTTCCGCAGGGTGGGGTTCTCTCTCCTCTTCTGTTTAACTTTTATTTGGCAAAGATGCCTCTTCCCCCTCCCCATATAAAACTAGTGACGTATGCAAACGATTGTTCCATTTTATCCTCGGGCGTGAACGTTTATTTTGACAATCTACTAAATTTTTTCAATGCTCGCAACCTCAAGCTTTCAACACACAAGTCATCTGCCTAAATTTTCACCTCCTGGACTAAAGAGGTGAGGATGGAACTAGATGTCTTTGTAGGATGTTTGAGAATTCCAACAGTTCAGTACCAGACGGTACTTGGTACAACATTTGACACATTGCTTAGATTCTCGGCTCATGCCACCAAGACAAACAATCGTCTCAAGTCGAGAAATAAAGTGCTGAAAGCGCTTGCCGGGTCTTCTTGGGGTGAAGATAAGGAGACATTAATAACTACTGCACCCCTTTCCTAAGTAAGACTCAATTTCAATGCCTGCAAAGAAGTCAAAATAGTGCGCTGAGGACTGCCACTGGTTGTCTGCAGATGATCCACAAAGACCATCTGCATGAAGAAGCGATGTTGTTACCTGTTCATCAACATAATGAGCTGCTTTCGAAGCACTTATTGTTAGGTGCGTACAGAAGTTATCATCCGAATCATGGCAGCCTTACGACATCAGCGCCTACCCGAATAATATCAATCGTTTTATTACTGATAGTAGCATAGAGTAGTATGATTATACTTCTAGAAGGGCTCAATTTCATAAAGATGCAATTGAATAATCTATACACTCTTATAGGGACAATGTAGTATTAGGTGGAAGTCCACTACCATTAATGAGAGCGAAAAACTTCTCCAGGACGAAACTTGCACAGTTGACATCCGGATGGAGCAATATGCTCGAGTGCTACAGGGAAAGAATTGGGATAAGCAATACTAATTGCCGCCCCGAATGCGGTCAATCACCGCTCGATACAATTCGTTTGTTTAATTGCACGTCCCGTTCGAGTCAATTGAGTCCTTTAGACCTCTGGTTACGATCACTAAATGTTGCTTCTTTGCTGGGCATTGATACCTAGGGTTACATTTCGGTCTATCTTTCTCTCGCATTCAAAAATCGCTTTGCACAGTACCCATTCATAATATAATAAAATTAATTGTATATATGTATTTCCTGATGCAGCCCAAACCAAGCTGTTACAACAACAAAACCAAAAAAAAAAAAATTTCATACAAAAACTTAAAAATGGGAGCCAGGTTTGTATAGGAGCTATCCCTTAGAGGGGATTGGCAAGTTTACTTAATACTGATTGTCTGAGGGACAATGAGTGTCTACATATTCAAATCTAAATATCTCTTATATTATATTATCTTATAGTCGCGAGAACTTTTCAGTCAAACAGACGGTCGGGTGGGCAGAGGGACATGTCAATATCGACTCGTCTTCCGATGCTGATCACGAATATACTATATACTTTATGGGGTTCTGCCTCGCTACCTGCTGCTTGTTACATACATTCGCACAAACTTAATGTACCCGTTTAGCCTATAGGTACAGAATATACAAATTTTTCATCTAAATTGACATTTTATCTACATTCTTTTATTTTCCATATTTGCTTCTACTATTGAATGGCTTCTTTGAATGAATTATCGGAAATTTTCATTCAATAATAATAATAATAATTTCATAAACAGCGAGCTTCGAGGCCACAACCGTCTATCATTAATATCATTTCGCTATTTTTGTTTTTGGCCTGCAATTAGCCTCCCTAATTTTGATTTAAGTACCTACATATTAAATGGTGCATACGGATTTGATTCGGTTTTAACTTTTGGTAAGATTTTGCGGAAGTGGTAACTAAAATTTATTTCAGATGATCAAGTTGCCAAGTGTATATCTCTTCGAAAGCGAAAACCAGAATAGGTCTTTCAGCACAATAGCATATGTTGAAGTGTATCCAATTTGAGTTCCAAAAATGATGAGATAACTCACAGAAATATAAATCTAATAAGAACTTCGGGTACGTGTAGTCGTTAAAAATGATACATATCATGACATATCATTTGAATATATATGTACCATGAATTAAAATATATCAAGCCACGGTAAATTTCGCCTTGAAGCGTAGATGACTACGCTGATTACCATGACGAAGATCATAATTATAATTTTTATTCTTTCATATTTTTTTTTTGTTATTGCAGTTTTTCTTCTCTTGTATTGTCACCAGGTTCAATTATCGTACAGATGCTTTCATTATATTATTTATTGTTATCGCTATATTTGTTTGTTATTGTTGTCGCTGCTGCTGCTGCTGCTACTACTACTATAGACGTTGGTGTGCTCTGGGTAATAACTTTTGAGTTAATGAAGTCATAAAACTCAGACAGAGCTAAAAAAGTGGCAAGCACTGGCTTGGTTTGGCTGCTGGACGTATGAGTAGCTACTAAAATACAATACAATACATAAAAAGATACATACATATGAGTTCAGATATGTTTGCATGTATGTACACTTATGTTTGTACATATATGAGGACAGCATAAAACTTTGGGATTTCGCTTTTCGTTTGCTGTTTATTTATGCAAGAAAGTTATGAAGCTCACATGAACTTTGCTTGCCATAATAAAGTTAGTATATGCTGTAGTGGCTGTTGCAGATACAAAAAAAAAAAAAATATTGTGTAGATACTTTTTGAAAGATGTGATAACTTTTGGATACAAAATGCCAAATGTGTAGATACATATATGTATAAGTTAGTTAGAGCGAACGAGCGAGAGGGTGTGCGCGAGAGCATATTTAAGCAAAAGTCAGTACAATGTGTGTGGCAAACAGATACATACATATGTATATTAATGTATGTATATAGACTCCATTATCAACAAAATTATCATTGCTACACCCAAAAACGCCCACACATATACACACAGTCAAAGTTATAGTCGAAATGGACCAACCAAAAAAAATTATCTCTCGCATTATTTGTCACTGTCCGAGCGAATGAGCGTACGATAGATAAAGAGAGTACATATAGCAATAGAAAAAAGTATGAGACAGAGAGCACATGAAATGTGCATTGATGCGCATGAGATAGACAGAGGAAAAGAGTAAGATAGCAAGCGTATGAGTGCGAAAGAGAGTGATAGCAATGAAATTGACAAACCGTAGCAACTTTTTGTATATACAGACAAACATACATAAGTATCTATGTATATTGTATGTATGTACAGAAGCTACGCAGATATGATAACGATGACGCTGCTGTCTATGCCACGCCCATAAACGTTGCAGCGCAGCAGAAAATGCAGAGTATTCTTATCATTTACCGTTATGCGGGTGTCACTGATAATGAAGAGACAGCAAGGAGAGCAAGATAGACAAACAGACAGCATTTCGCCGTTGTTAGTTGTACGAGCGATTGTGAAAGAGAGAGAAAAAAAACATATAAGAGATAACAGACAAATACACCTGTGCCTACAGCAAGTGCGAATGAGATGGCGCAAAGCAAAACATTTATTTACATACATATGTATGTATGTGTGTGTGTGTGTGTATGCTAATTATTTGCACAAAACTTTCGACTGACATTGCGGCTAACCTTTTTCAAGGACTAAGCAAGCACACACAGCTACATATGTACATATACATGTATGTGTGTCTGCTTAATGTCCTTCAGAGTTTGTAATGCGTTGCGTCTGCGGTGCCAAATGGAGAAAAAAAAGCGCAACAATGCAAAAGAGAGCGAGCGAGACTTCTTAAGCGGCTTGCACATTCTGTCTGTCTGTCTGTACGTCAGTCTGTCTTGTTTTTTGCCCTCTTAACACATTTCATTAATCAAATGCTTTTGCGGCGCCACAAAAACGCAACAACAACAACAAAACTGCAATCGCAGACAGATTTTTCAACTAACGGCGCCACACACACACACACATTCCCATGCAAAGAAGATGCACATCAATTCGCCATGCTTACTTTGGCTTTGCGGCGAATTGAAGCACAAACATAATAAACAAGAGCGAGAGCGTGTAAATTAACAAGAGCGCAAAGAGACAAGCGCAAAGCTCCACCTACTCTCAACTAAAGCGCAATCGCACAAAGTGACACACATACACACACGCACGCACACACTGAAAAACAGCAGAGCACGAAGTGGAGCGAGTTCGATGTTGCTGCTGCTACTACTTTTGTTGTTATTGTTGTTGTTGTCGTTGCTGCTTAAAAAGATAGATAATGCCAAGAGATAAGAGACACAAACACGCAGTTGACGTAGACGCAACGTCGCTGCCGCTGCTGTCGCACAGCATACATACATATAATGTACACCATGCCCACCAGTCAGAAGAGCTCATTCACTCGCTTTTCACTCTGCTCATTTGTTTTTTTTTTTTTTTTTTTGGTATATAAGCGCTTTAGCTTTTATTTAATGGCGCGTGCGATGGTTGGGGTTCGGTTCGGTCGTCATCGTGTCACGTCGCCGCTCATCGTTTGCTGTCCTGTCCTGTCCGATGGCCGACGGCAGATTGGGCGCTACTCAAGTGTATATTTTGTTACTCTTCTTCTCACTCGTATTTCTTTGGCATTTTGTTTTTTCTTTTATTTGGTTTTTTTTTTCGATGGAATTTGGTGCAATTTATAATTGCCACTCGTAGACTAACGGTCATATTAATACGAGGGTAACGCTAAAAGTTTCTGAATAATATTTAAAAACAAAAATAACATGAAAGCCTGTTGCGATTTCCTTCAACTTTGCAAAAATAAAGAGTTAACCTGAAATATGCTTTTGGGTACACAGCAAGACACCCCTAGTCATGATTAATTGTGCATAAAAATCTAAATAATTGCGACACGATTATTTTCGTGTAACCATTTCCTTTTTTTTTTTTCGTTTTTGAAACTGACTTCGAAACTTTTTAAAAAATATTATATATTATGTATTTGATTTCATTAAATATAAATAAGCAAAAAGAAAAACATTCAAAAGAATTTCAATACACTTATTCACACAGGCGTAGATTCTAAGGTAGCGTACAGACAAGAAGATACATTTTCTCATTTTCCTAGGGAAGAAGGGAAACTCAATGAATTTTTGTTTGATGAGCACTGTCCCCTTTCGCCCTAGCTACGGACTTGCTAATTCATTAGGCATCACTTAGCCGAACACAGATTATTATGATGAAACTCTATCTCGAAATTAAGAACAGCTTATGTACTTTTCTTTAGTTCTTTTTAGTTTTTGTATGAAATTCTTCAATCAATTGTCACGGGTGCCCTACATCCATGGACCTATTTGCTGTTGAATGCTTGTGGATCTCTTTTTGCTGCTCAAAAGTAATTGTCCAACAGGTTTATATACCCTATGGCTGTATATTTGAACAAACAGATATTGGCGACAAAAAGAGATAAAAACTGAAATTTTTGATATTTAGACTTTTCCTTTCCCTCTTCGGTTAACTAGTATTGAAAATGAACATGCGAATTCTACTTTCAGGCGAAGGGAAATACAAAAGTGGCCCCATTTGATGTTTTTTTATGCGTTTTATTTATTTATTTATTTATTTTTAGCTGTTAAATTACGCTACAAACAACAAATCATAAAAAAAAAATTTACCGCACAGATCTGAGCATTATAAAAGGTAGCTCCATACAAACTTGCACTTCATTTTAAAGTTTTAAAGTATGTTTACTTTTTTCATCTTAATTAAATAGCCCCATGCAACCCTGTTCCCATGTTTTTATTTTTCTATGAGTACTTATTGTTTTTATATTTAATTGATTCTAAGTTTTCAACAATTCTAATAAAATGACCCGCATATGTCCAGATCGAACCACTACAAAATATAATCTTAAATTCATATGAGAAGGAGCCTTAAACAAGCTAAATGGTATATCGAACTCAAGCACACTCGACTTGAGCTTTATCTTTATTCGACTGCTTTAAATATTATCTTGTAGGGATATCGCAAGAAAGCAGGACAGGTATGACGCGATCATCCAATAGAAACCACCATACCGAATTTTAAGCCAGATATCTAAAAAATTATTAAAAACTGCTTCAAAATCTTTGTCACACATATGTGATAATCTGTACAGCGTATTAATAAAGAAGTTTTTCATACAAAAACACAAAAATAAACGGTGCGTTTATAAGGGGGCTACACCAAAAAGATGTAGTGGCATATAAATATGGATGCTTTATAAACATGAGAGCAAAATAAGCTTAAATCTAGGCTTGCAACCAGATATCTAAAGAATTATTAAAAAAAAAACACGAAGGAACTATCAGACGGACAAGGCTAGATCGATTCATGAAGAATATCCTTTAATGCGTTATAAACTTTCAGACAAACTGATAATATATGTGTGAATGGTATAATGTTAAAATAGCAGTTACGATTTTTGAATATTGCCGTTTGTATGCGCCAACTTCGGTGAAAACGATGCTTTAATACCCAACACATTATCTCTAAATAGACGGTTTTATAAATAAGCAAACTTTTTAGTTATAAAATAAAACTAGAAGGGTATTAAGTATGTTTCAAAGCTAATATTTATTCAAAGTACGATCCATTTAACTCGATACAACGCTTGGAATGCTCAACAAATTTATCCATAGAACTTTTTAAACTCGCTTTTTGGGATGTTCTTTAGCATCGGTGTCACGGCTGCTTGTATGGCTGGAATGTCATCGTAAAAAGCAGTTTTCAATTTTGGGAAGAGAAAATAATCACACGGTGATAGTTCAGGCGAATACACAAAGTGTGGTCTACATGAGTGATTTTTGGATCATCATATAACTGATGTGGAACAAAACGTGCACACACCTTTATTTTATTAAAATATTCAGTTAATATTTTGTAGATTGTATAGCAAGATGAATTTAATACTTTTGCCAGCATTCTCACAGTGAAATTTGCATCGATAGCACGATTACATGCTTCGGGTTGCCCATATCTTGGATCATCATTTAAATCATCACGGCCATTTTTAAATCGTGTAAACCAAGTGTTAACTTGAGTATGACTCACACACTCATCATCATAAACGTTTTTTAACAATTCGTAAGTCTCAGCAAATTTTGTACCGGGTTTAAAACAAAATTTAAAAAAGAAATTTTTTTTTTACTACTACATAACTACAAAAACTGCTGTTATTGAAACGTGTGTCAATTTGTAACCTGTCCAACGATTAGCATTAACTTTGCTGCTTTCGAAAGAAAAAAAATTTACCTTTCTAACACCAACGCCAACATTTAATAGATGGCGCTACGTGTTCTATGATTTAAATTAAAAATTCGGTTACTTTTAGATCATACTACATTGTACATACAGACGGACAGACGAGCATGACTAGATCGACACAGCTTTCAATGTTGACTAAGATTATGTACATATACTTTATGGTGTCTGTCACGCCTCCTTCTGCTCGTTACATACTTTTACAAAAACTTACTATACCCTTGGCCTCTAGAGCAGGGTATAATTAAAATTGTGAAAAATAAAAGTAAAGTGTTACATGGGTATGCATTTTTTTCATTTAATTATTGTCTATATAATCAATTGATGCAATCATGAGCTGTCTTTATAGTATAGTGTATACGTATAATTTGTATAAGTCTCTACAAATAAATCAACACTTTGTTAATATTTAAACATTTATGTTGGTTCTATATGTACAGATGCCTTAAACTTATAGTGTAACCCTTTTTAGTAGCTAAGTATGTATATATTTGTATCTTTCTCTTCTCTTTGTAGGTGTGCGCGTTACTCTTTCTCTTATACGAGTATATAAAATAAATCATTTCCTAATAATTAAATTTACACGAAATTATATTTCATATTTTGCGCAGACCATTCAGACGTACACAGAAATACAAACGTATGTGCATACATAGTATATATACATATGTATGTATGTATACACACTTGCACTTCTGTTTGCTGTGTGTGAAAAATTAATGAGTAAATATTTATAATGAAAAGTCCTTTCAGAAAATATTCTGTATTTTATTTGTACATTTTTTTTTTTGTAAACTTCTCATTTGTACGTTTTTTTTGTTGTTGTTGCGTTTTTCTGTCTTAAATGCCCGTCATCGTCAATTGAGGTCGAGCAGGTAGCTGAGGTCAAGTGGTGTAAATGAGTTACATACATCGTTAAAAATGTTTTCTAATTGAATTTCCAACAGGAGTGAAAGGAAGATCTAGAATAACAGCTGAAATGCATATTTGTGTTACCAAAGTTTAAATACGCTTCGCACTTGTAAGGAAAGCACATAGTCTAAACTTAAGTAGTAGAATTAAGCATTTTTATATTATTTATGGTGGTTTTAAGAAGTTTTCCCATCTTTAGCTTCTTTATGTATCTACCCAGTCTTGTTTAAATACACAATATTGCAATCACGCCATTCTTAATTCTTATTTTTGTATTTGAAATAATTTAAATTGCAGCTAATTACATACATATACTGGGTGTCTCAAAAGAAAGTTCACATTTGATTTGCTGATTGCGTGAACGCAACTATTCCGTGGGGCGCGGGGGGGTGCGTCAATCAGTAGCCTAGCTTTTGGGATTTTAGTCGCTATGGAGCGTTTCTCGGGAGCGGACCGTGCGCTGTGCGTACGTAAGTTTTACAAAAACGGTAATTCAGCGACTGTAGCGCGTAGAAAATTCTGCAGTATTCGACATGTTCGTCATTTAAATGATGCGCCAAGCCCTCGACTCATTGGCAAATGGGTCGAGAGATTTGAAGAGACCGGTTCAACGCTGGAAAAATCAAAATCCGGGCGTCCAAGGTCTTCGAGAACGTTCGAAAACGTAGACAGTGTTACTCAGTCTGTTCGTGACAACCCGGACCGTTCGATTCGGAAGCGTGCTGCTGTTGCTTTAAACGTGCATAGATCATCATTGTTCCGCATTTTACACAAAGATTTGAAGCTGCACCCCAACAAGAATTAAAGCCTCAGGATGCTGGGCAGAGGCTTGAATTCATAAACCAGATGATTGAGCGCTTGCCAACGTTTACCAACATCTTGTTTTTGGATGAAGCTTATTTCCATCTTAATGGAAATGTAAACGAGCAAAATTACCGCTACTGCAGTGCAACCAATCCAAAACACAAACATCAGAAACGCCTACATTCGCCTAAAGTGACCGTATGGGCAGCGATGTCGGCGCGAGGAATTATCGGCCCTTACTTTTTGAAGATGAAAGGCGACGCACAGTTACAGTGAATTCAGAGCGTTATGTGGAGATGTTAGGCGACTTCTTCGTGCCTGAACTGCAAAACTTTCCTGGTTACAACCAAAGAACATGGTTCCAGCAGGACGGAGCAACTTCACACACGTCCAACAGGTCTCTACACGAGTTCATGAAATTTTTCCTGGCAAATTGAACTCCAGAAGAGGTGACATAAATTGGCCTCCACGAAGTCCCGATTTAACCCCTATGGACTTTTTCCTGTGTGGTTACGTCAAATCTAAAGTTTACGGCAACAAACCGACTTCCTTGGCACAATTAAAAGAAAATATCCGTCACGAAATGGCAGCCATCACGGAGAATACCTGCCGAGCCGTCATAGGAAATTTTAGTGCTCGATTAAATAAATGCCGTGAACGCAACAGTTTACATTTGGACAATATCATTTTTAAGAAATAAATTCCCAAAGTGTTTATTTTAATATGTAATAAATATTTTTTCAATAAACTACTTACTCATTTTTTTATCGATTTTTTAAATGTGAACTTTCTTTTGAGTCACCTTGTATTTAAAACAACCTTCACTTGATATTGACGCAAATTATAGATGCACATACTAGTTCATTATTTTTGTAAAATAGCAAATTATCTTAACCTATACAAATTGAAATGTGCCGAATAACAAGATCAAGGCTAACGGCCATTAATAATATCGAATATATTCATTTGGATACTCGTATATAGCATGTATGTGGAATAACTAAAAATATACTATGCATACCTTATTTAATTGTTTAACAAATATAAGATATACTACATATATACATGTACTACATGCGTATAGCTGAATCGCAAATAGGAAAGAAAATACGGCAAATATTAATTACCGTGACTTTATTTATAGCAATAAAAGTTTCCATCTATTTTTGAGCTAGATGAGAAAATTAAAATTGTGAAGTGTATTATTTTTCGCGTTGCATCTTATTTGTGCATGACAGCAGCAGCAACAGCAACAGCAACAGCAACAGTGCATTCGATTTGGTAAATTAAACGTTAAATAATATATGTGCATAATGGAATTCCACTCTAGATATTATGTAAACAATGAACGGGGTTGAGGATGAGAAGCAAGTGTTATGTTTTCTATTTCAGAATTGTAGCTTGTATTGAACAAATATCAAATCATTAAAAACTAATTAGAACAGAAAAAAAAAAACGAAAATAAACAAGTACGAGCTATAGTCTAGATGCCTATAGTATACCCTGCCTAAGCAACATAGAGCCTAATGTGTATCATGGTCTGTAAAAATGTATAATGGCTACAAAAAAATTACGGATCACTATTTTTTTACATGGCGTTGCTATTGTTTTGCGCTCGTGTAAAATGCATTCCCAATTATCCTAGGGCCATAAAAAAGAACGCCAGATAGCTGAGCTATCGAGGGCTTAAATCTTTATTAAAAAAAAAAACGCTTACTACTCGTATTCAAAGCCTCCAATACAATGACAAAACGTATTCTACTCGGCAGGAAAAAGCCCAAATTCTTGGAGATATATTCTCATTTTTACACACTGGTTTCAAATTACTGTTTACTTTCCACAATCGTGGAAAGTTTCCAAAATCAAAGCTATTTCCAAAACCAGGAAAACCACTAGTTCAGCTGAGACTATCGCCCTATCAGCTTGTTATGCTGTTTTTCAAAAATTGTTGAATACATTTTGAAGGCGAGACTTAACTTACATCTTGAAACTCATTCAATTATACCTGCAACTAAATTTGACTTCAAAACCCACTTAAGTTGCATAAACCTTACTCTTCTTAAACTCAAAAAATGCATAAAACAGAATAGGCAAGATTAGAAATCAGTTGGTTTGGCTGCCTTACATATACAAGCTCCTTTTGACACAGTATGTCATGAAGGTTTAATACATAAAATTATCATCACTAATAAATTTGATGAATTAAACTGTATTCCATTGGCTACTAAAACCATTAGTGCTGGGGTACCACAAGGATCGGTCTTAGGACTGACACTATATAATTTATATGAATATTATGTACCTAGACCCAATAACTGCAATGTTTTTCCATCTTTACCGAAGATAATGACTTAAATTCGTGCTATAAAAAAATGTAGAATCATGTTAAATTTCAGGTTTGGGGCGATTGTGCTCTCACCCATATAAGAAAGCTTCAAACTGCACAGAATATATTGCTTAAAATGTTATTGAATTTACCATATTATTTTTATACCATTCACACATAGTGTCTGAAAGTTTGTAACCCATTAAAGGTGGCATCGTAGACCCCATAAACTATATATATACTTAATCAGTTTAACGAGACGAGTCGATCTAGCCATGTCCGTCTGTCTGACTGTCCGTCTGTCTGTCTGTGATATCCAGTTGAAATTTGGCATATACACTTATTTTTATGGCAGTTTTATCAAGATTGATCCGCCACGACCACTTTTTGGGGTACCTCCCATACAAACCCACTTTTGAATTTTTGTATGAATGATTTTTTTACTGTAGTCAATATCAACTTAATAATTGATATTTTAACTTTTAGTGGACGGATGCTTGACATATACATTAATGGGTGGGACCCGCTCAATATTTGGGGTAGCTCCCATACAAACCTACTGCCCACTTTTGACTTTTTTTATGAAAACTTCTTTATTAAAGTCAATATTAGGCTGAAATGTAATGTGGTGCCTTTTTATGGTCAGCCGCTTTACATACGTAGACTAAATGTTGTGGCCCGCCCACTTTTTAGGGTAGCCCCCATACAAACATACTGCCTTCTTTGGAGTTTTTGTATGAAAACTTCTTTATTAAAGTCAATATTGGGTTGAAATGCGAAATGGTGTCATTTTATAGACAGTCGCTTAATATATATAGACTAAGGGCGTGGCCCGACCACTTTTTGGGGTAACCCCCATACAAACCCACCCTTCAATTTTGTGTTTTTTATGAAAAAATTCTTAATTTCAATCAATATTAGTTTAAAATTTGATTTGGTGGATTTTAGTGGAGAACCGATTCATATACATATACAAATGGGCGTGTCCTGAACACTTTTTAAGGTAGTCCCATATAAAACCACAGCTCCGTTTTATGCATTTGTATGGATATCAACTTGGAATTCGATATGACCGTATCTTACACATCTACTACATCACTTCATACACATCTACTAGTGAGCGTGTACTGCTCACTTTTTGGGGTAGCCCCTATTTAAACGCCTACTTTTATGTTTCACAATACTATTTAAAATTTCGTGTGAATGGTATTAGAGCTTCGGTTCAACCGCAGTTAAATATTGACTGCACTAAAAACGTTTTCCATACAAAAAGGCAAAAGTGGGCAGGTGGTTTTTATGGGTGGTACCTTCATAAGAAGCGACCATGTAAATTTTTAAAGTGATATTGACAGAAATAATAAAACTTGACACACAAAAAGTAGAAAGGGGGAGGGGTGGTTTGTATGGGGACTACTTTAAAAAATGGGCGTGGAATTTTGACACTCTATTAAACTGCAATAAAAATTAAAAATTTGTGCCTAAAAAATGCACAACAATATCCAAACAGACATGGCTAGAGCGTCTCGTCTCGTCTCGTCGAGCTGATCAAGATTATGTATACTTTATGGTGTCTAATTAATGTATTACAAACTTTCAGACTAACACTGGTATGTGTGAATGGTAATATAATAATTGCTCAAAGTAACACGTACAACAAAATATTATAGGGCAAGTGCCTTGGTAAGAAAGGTACACTTTCTAACGGCCACAACGCCGCCATTTTCACTAGCGTAATTATTCTGGTTATAAAATGTCTCTAGCTCGATGATAGAGTGAATAGGGAGCATTCGTATGCGCAGACAGATAGCTCGACATTCACACAAACAGTTGAACGGACATGGTTAGAACGACACTCCTTGTAAAGGATTAGAAATTTATGTATTTTATGGAGACTTCTCCGATGCTCTCTTTAAGGTGTTGCAAACATTGTGGCTAAATTTTAATACTATCCATACTCTGTGTGAAGAATATAAACAAATTATATCATAGAGCATCGACCTTCCACTGTAAACTTTTAGTAGTACGAAACCTAGAGACTCGCGACGTTTGGTGACTCTAAGTGTTGAGTGTCTAAGCTCTGAGAACTTTGCTCACGGACAGACAAAATGACCGAAGCACGAACCGAGATGGCTACACAGAAAAAAAGATCAATATTAATTTGATATTGCCTAATCAATAGTCAAAGATAAATTTTTTCATATCAGTAGGACATTAAAAAAGATCAATATGATATTTATGATATCAATATCATGTAATGATATGAAAACTTTTCAAATTATTATGAAAAAATATCATATTGAACTGAATTCATATCCATAAGTCATTTCGCAAAAGGCAATTTTTGTGTGTGCCGCGCAGCAATTGGTTGTGGTTCGGAAACTTGACTTCTTCGTTGCCTATTAGCCAAGGTTGTTATGCTAATGCAACTAAGCAAGCCAGCGACGTTTGGATTTTGTGTTGTTGTGGTTCGAATGTCAGCTTCTCGATCAGACAAAATTTTTCTAAATCGGCAAAAAATCAACAAAATTAAATACTAATAAAATTTACGACGCGGGGCAAAGCTACTAAGTAAACATATAAAAAAGTTGTTTGTATGCCTGTACATTTCTTTAAAATAATAATTTCGAGCATGTCATTTTGATGACTCTAAGACTCTAACTCTTTTTTGATGACAAAAAATGTCGTTTTGATAATTGATTTTGGTGATTTTTTTCTCTGTGTAAATATATTCCACTCGCCGGGGTGATTATAAATATAGGTATATGCTTTATGGGATCTCCGATTACTACATTACTATGTTAAATACGAATATGTTTGTGCAGTATATAAAAACCAGACAAAATGTTTATATACTGATATATACGATAAGACTCATGAATATTTAGGAAGTTGTCTGTACCTGTACCCCTAACTCGTACCATTAGATTGTATATTAATTTAATTTATATTAATTAACTACGTCCGCATTCAATTTATATATAACATATTAGAAGTTTCTAGTGTGGGTAATAAAGAAGTTCCTTGTGCCAGGATCCATATTGTGACCATACTTTAGTATGCGGAATGTCTGACAGATGGGTTTGATATTGTGTTAAATATTTAATGAAAGTACATATAAAAAACATAAATTTGTAGTCAAAAACTTTAGAAATAAATGGAGATTCATACAAAAACTCAAAAATAGGAGATGCATTTGTGTGTGTATAAATACTGCATTTGCTGGCAACATAAAAGCCTCTGTCCGACGAGGTGATCAGAGACTTGTATGTCTGTGTGTCTGTGTCTGTCTGCTGTAAAATTGTAAGAAGTCCTTAAATTTTTGAGATATTTATATGAATCTTGGTGGAAAGAGTTTTTTAACCAGAAGCAACAGATTTGTAACAAAATGCTACACTGATCTGGAAGTCGAAAGAACTTTATGAGACCGAGTTCTGTAGTACCCATAATATTCGACCATTTGGTTATTACGTTAGGAGCCGTCTATGAAGACGTTGAGTGCCGTTGCAGTTGCAACTTGTCAAACTTGCCATTAAGTCAAAGGGAAGAAGATGAAGAATAGTATCTAGAGCATATAGTTAATATGAACGAAGTGGTTGGCTACTAAATCCATGTTTAAGGTTATGGATTATTTATAAGCTCATTTTAGTTAAAACGCAACTCTTCTTGCAACACATGCATCGAACAACTTCACATTCGGTTAGAGGCCATCATTTGCGGATCCAAAGAGGGAGGTGAGTGAAATTGGGTTACGTTAACGCACCACCACCACCCTCCACACCAACAGTATTTTTGTTCAGTACAAAACAAATTTTTTTTGCTTCATTTTCATAAAATAATTGGTTTATTATTTTTTCTTTTAGTAGAGTGTTCTGGATGCGCGCCTGTATTCCATTGACATATGTCGCAGTACTGCGAAATTGTCAAATAAAGGGTTTATTTAAGCGTTGAAATCGATTAATTTAGAGTAAATTTTAAATGCTGATGTTTTATTTTGCAAGTTAGTGAGTGAGAAATGTAAAAAAAAAACACTTCGGTTCAATAGAAGCTCTAATACGAATCACAAGAAATTTCAAATCATATTGTAAAACCCCAAAAAGTGGGCGGGACACGCCCATTAATATATATGTGTGAGGCAACCATCTATAAGAAGCCAGCTTTTTGAGTTTCAAGCAGATGTTGAAGAAATTTTTATACAAAAGCACAAAAGTGGGCGATGGTCTTTGATAGCGTTATCCCAAAAAGTGGGCGAGACATACCCATTAATATATTTATATGCAATGAAAACTAGACTTTATTGCTTTATGGAGTACACTAACATTTCAATTTTACATATGGCAATGGTTTATACCACTTTTTTAAGTTGTTGCAATTAAACAATCCAATCATAATCCTCCGAAAAATTATTGTCGAATTGATTTCGATCGAAACACTATCGAAATTGTGACGTAGAACACCAAAACATCATGAAATTAGATCTAAATCGAAACATCACACTGATAGATATATGTTTAACGACTTATGCCGAAAGATAGTTAGACTGTCATTAAAACAGCACGACTAGACGTGGAAAATGCTATTCGAAAAACTGTCATTATCGATAGTTTTGTACGCAAAACGCTCGAGAATAGTTTCGATCACGATACTATTTTCGTACTTTTGACCGATTGGGTAGATAGATCAACTTGTCTTATCATGCTGACCACGAATATATATCCGAGAGCTGCCTTGTATATTGTGCCAGTTGACTTTCCATTGAAAAGTTTGATATTGTTTAGCATAAAAGTACGCAAGTACGGGTTGATCACTACTTGTGGCTTAAAAACATCATCTCGGCCAAAAGATTAAATTAACTCGTATACCTATACTGCTACTTATTTGCAGCGCAAAGTAGCAGTAAATCGACACATGACACCCTCAACTGAAAAGTGGAACATACAACACTGAAAAGTCATACTGGACTATAATATCATATTGCTGAGTTTAGTACCAATTCTTGACTGTTTGTATAAAATGGCTTGTAGTATTTATTCATTTTATACTCGTGGTCATTTTAGATGCAACAGTTCGCTGCTGCGCTTGACAATCAAGCACAGGTTGGAGGCGAAATGAGCAACTCATTTGCCTAGCACTATCACACTCACTCCCATGCTACAATAAGACTTCTTCACTCCCACTGCAGAAGTTCTCCACCAATACTAAGCCGCTATGGCTTATGACCAACAAATGCGCAGCTAGTCTCGGATTCATAGAAAGTGTCTATGTGAATAGTTGCGTGACTTCATTTGCATGAAGTGCGCGATTTTATAGTTTTATACTTCACAACTACCTCCACCAGATATACACAGATACATATACATACATATACATAGAAAAACTTGACTGCTTTTAGTTTAGTACTAATATTTAGTTGTTGTTTTTCTTTAGTTGGTATGCACTCGTAGTAGCAGCTAAGAGCGCGCATAGAACGTCGTCGCGTCTATTAGTGTCCTTTAGCGCGCGTTTTTAGTGTATGGAGCAGCGGGTGAATTGTTTTTCGAGCGTTATTCTAGTTTAGTTGTTATTTCGAGAAAGGAAGGCAGGCGTTCTGTAGGTCTATTTTTTATTTTTTGTATTTTATAGTTTCTTGAGTAGTCTCATTTCATATTTCGCGCAGTTTTTTCTGTTTTTTTTTTGCTCCAAGTCGTCATCGTCAACGAATGTTTATTTTTTTTTTTTTTTTGCTGCTGCTGCTGCTTCTTTTTTCATAGGAACAAACAAAAACTAGACGATATAGTCTCGTCAGTCGCGTCTGAGGTGCTTCAATGGCAGCAGGTGAAGTCTTTAACGTGGAGCCAAGCAGCCAGTCAGTCATTCAGTCAGTCAGTCATTTAGTGAGTCAATGAGTTAACTTGTGGCGCGTCTGTGCAGTTGTAGGAAATTTCTCAACAATAGAAACAAAAACAACAGCTTCATTGAATAGTCTAGCTTTGAACGATTTGTTGTATAGTTTGGTCGGTTCGGTTGTTCGCGCATTACAAAAAAAAAAAAAAAAAAAGTTTTATGTATCGCGGAAACTAGCTGCGATTTTATACTAAGTGCTGTAGAAAAAAAAAAAAAAAAAACAAACAAATAAATAGAATTCAAAACGTTTTTTAGATGTGCGTATATAAAACATATAACGTATATAAGTAAATGTATATTTTTTGTGTGAGTTTATCATCGCATTTAGTACAAAAAGTGTGCGCGTACTTTTATTTCGGTAGCGTTTGCAAAATACTCGCATAATCACACACACACACACACATAGTACGAGTACTATAAGTGACTTCCTTTAAATTTAAATAATAATGTGCTCACCATTTCGACTAAGACCCCTATAGTAGGTAGTATACTCGATCGGTCACTCAATTGCTGTGTGCTTGAGGCGCGTGGCTCTTTAGTTCTCTGTGCTGTCGTTGTCCTTAAAAGTTCTCATCAGTGACTCCGGCTGTGTCCGCTAGCTACATGTGTTCTGTTCTGTATACTATTTAGTATGTAAATATTTATCGCAATCTGTGTGTGTTTGAATTTTTAAGTGATTTTTAGTGGTTTTTAATTGATTGTTTAATGCAGTTGTGTGTGACATATTTTTTGCGCTTAAACTTTGTGCAGTAATGAATCAGAAGTTTAAGAATTCTATGTGGTATATATGGCACTGGCATTTAATTTCTAATGTCCACTGTTAAATACAATCAATTAATAAAGGATTTGTTTGTGCAGCAGTTGATCTTATGACGTCCGTATTGGAATTAATCATGCGATCGAAGGCGATCGCGCGCAAATATAGTCAAAGTAAGTAGAAAAGAATTTTGAAAGTTTTAAATGGAAATATTTGATGTAAGATGTCCCAAATAAAAAAAATAAATCAAGACTTCAATGTATAAATGTGTTTTAGAGTCATTGAGTGAGGACTAGTATACAACTCAATTTAAACAGTGGCAGATATAGAATGCCCTCTTCGGGGGTTGAGGAGACCACACCACACTTTGGGGAGGGGAACTCTACTACAAAAAAAAAAAAAACATTATTTTATGAAAATAACGCCAAAAAAGAATTTTTGGACTGAACAAAAATGATGTTGGGGGTGGGGAAACGTTCCCCAGTTTCTCCTTCCTTGGATCCGCATATGATTTAAAACAAAAATAAACCTAAATTTCATTAGAACTGCAGCTGTCCATCATTAGAAGTCATCTCATCAAGATAAGTTCGCGTTTACTAAAAAAATTGTGAAAAAACAAGAGAAGACAAGACGATACCTTATACACCAATGTTTTCCTTTGCATTTTGCTTTTTGGAAATGAAGCGAGAAAAAATATTTTTTTTTATTGAACAAAAAATACTGTTTGGCGAAAGGCGGTTACGTTTTCCAGTTTCCTCCCCCTGGATGCGGCAATGGTGTGTGAAACACCCTGGTTATAGCTATTATAACTTAAAATGCTTTTTGATGATTATGTAGCTAGCATTAAAATATTGAAAATCAATAATTTTTGAATTATCAATGATCCTAATTTTCGGAAAATGCCGTATTTTAATAGAAACAAGAAAAAACCTTCGGTTGAATCGAATCTCTAACACCATTCATACGAATTTTAAGTCGTATTGTAGAGCATAAGCGTGGATGGTGGGTTTGTATAGGTGGCACTCCAAAAAATGTGCGTTTTACGCCTACTATTGTATGTCTGTGAAGCAACCATTTATCAGAAGCCACTATATCAAAGGTCAAGCTGATATTGATTTAACTAAAGAAGTTTCTTATGCAAAAGTACAGTAGTGTGTGTTTGAAGGGGAAAGCGATGTGTTTGTATGGGTGCTACCCTAACAAGTAAACGTGACATTTCAATATGGATACTAGTTATATGTTTGACTTTAATAAAATTAAATCAATCAGGGGTGCCACAGAAAACGCTTTCGCCTCAATTTTTCTAAATTTCATTTATACAACTAAATTATTTCAATCAAAATTTTAATACCATTCACACGAAGTTTTAAGCTATGAAATTTATTAGGAGGTGTAAAGTAAAAAATGTTTGTAAAATCTAACAACCAGAAATTGGGATCTAAGTTTGTTAATGTCTGGCCATAAAAGTGGGCGTGACACACCCCTTGTTAATTATGCAAAGCGTTCGTCCATGCGAAGCCAACATATCAAACGAAAAGTTGATTTTGCTGAAATGGAAAAAAAAATTATGAAAAATCGCAGAAATGGGTGGTGGGTTTGTATGTGCGTACCCCTAAAAAGGGGAAATCACACATTTTTCTCTATATGTGTACATATATAGAAACCCAATTGACTCAATTTTAAGTTGATATTGACTGTAATAAGAGAGTTTTTCATACAAAATTCCAAAAGTGGGCGATAAGTTTGTATGGGAGCTACCGCTAAAAGTGAGCGAGACATGCCTTTTGAAACTTATGTGAAGCATCCGATCTTAAGAAGCCGTTATGTTAAATTTCAAGACAATATTAAGTGTAATAAAAAAATTTTTGAAGTTTATTGGCTCTATTTTCGGTGTTCATACATATGCAAGACAGACGGACAGACGAACACAGCTATATCGACTTGGTACTTTCTTTTGATGTTGATCAAGAATATATATAGGATAATTGTAGGGTAATAAAATAATTCTAGAGTCTGATACAGGGTAAAAGTCCACAGTTAGAATATGATCCAACTCTGCTCACGTCCACCACTAACTCTACTAAAATGTACCATAATCTTTAATATTCATGAATATAGGCGTTAGCAGACCCAGGAGAGTCCAAGGAAAGCTAAAGTGCAGCAGCTATAAAACGTGCGAGACTCATGGCTGCTATTTTCGAATACTGACCACTTCGGGAAGGAAGTGCAGCGGAATGAACGAACCGAACTATGGTCGAGTTACGTAGTTCAGTACAAAATGAACCAACGCTATAGCCAAAGTTTTGAAATGTAATAGAGAAGGAAACTAATGAAACTAATTGCTTATGGTATAAAGTATCGTATAGCATAAAGTGAAGGTCTATCTATGAGATATAAACAGTAAAAAATATTGCAAACATATACTAAACAATTTTACTGTAACTTTCTATGCAAGGTTTCTCGTGTAGTAAGAGTAACCAGCACATTAAAACAGTATGAAGTGTATGTTTAATAAGAAGTTCTTACCCAACTAGGAATGGAGTTAACTGATAAACGGTAAGACATGGCTACCTCGACTCATTTTATCGAGCGAAACATTGCATACTTAAAAATTCTTGTCTTGACTGCTTCATTCATTCTCTTCTTGACTAAGACTAGGACTGCTGTAGGAATATTGAAGAGAATAAAATAATTGAGCATTTACTATTTCACTATACGGCTAGCAGTAGGGAAATACTCATCACGAAAAGCTGCTTCATAGATAATACAACAGAAATAACGCTTTGAAGTTCTTAGCGCGTTAATGGAGTGGTAGACTTAAAGTGAGTTTCAAGATATCATACCGTACCACACTTTCATTGTACTAAGTGAAAACGTATGGATCTCTCCGTGGACCATTGCAAACAAATCTATTATATGTATTGTAGACGACATAATCTTCAAACTATATAATGGGTCATTTTAAAGATTAATTTATTTGAACAATGCTATGTGTTAAGATGTAATTCATGAATTCTGGCACTTAAGATTTTTATGTTCATTATTTGGTTTTCTTCTCATCTCTCACTTACTTCCTTCAAACGAAATCTTTAGATGTAACAGACAAATTCACAAGAAATCTAAAATTTTTATTGTAAAACTGCATTTTTCCAAGTTATTATTCAACAGAAAAATATGTGTTTTTCAATTTTAAATTTCATGATAAAAATTCCATAAATTGCATTACTTCTATATATCATATTTAATAGTATTATTATTTTTTGCTAATCTCTGCTTGGCATGCAGCTAAACCTATTTTTCTTTTGCATGGAGCGATATGGTTACTATATAGTTTAAGTAGAAACCTTCGTAACGCGTGCCACGGTTTTTTTTCTCTTTTTGATAAAACATAATTATGGAAAAACTTAAAGAAATACAAAATTTTATCCGTATGCTGTCGTATATATGAATTCAGCGAATTGATTTTCCATACACGACTGTGATCTCTGCAGTTTAATGGGAAAGTACTGCATGAGATGTATTCTAAGAAATCAGATGAGCTTTAAAGACTTAGTTCCCATTTTAAGTAAAATTTAATGAAAATTTACAAGGAATGGTGACGATTCTTGTTTCAATTGAATACAATCGTTGACATTGAAGTATGTTCTTGGTTGATACGAATTGAAGTGATGTCGAAATAACTTCTCCAGCATTTTTTAATATTATACGATACATTTAAATTATGATTTATCATGGAAATGATAAAACAAATTTGTATGTTTAAAAAAAAAAAATGTCGTCTGTAGTCATACAAATAACATTGTACACTGCTATTTATGCGAGGTTTGTTAAAAAAAAATAGGTTAGCGTTAGATTAACACTTTTTAACTGATATGTCGGCAACTGATAGTTTTCTAGAAATAACAAACGTGACCTCCAACTTAATTTAATTAGGCAAAAAAAAAACAATTTATATAATATTTTAAACAAACCTCGCCGACGTTATATAATTAGAGCTTCTGATTCTGTCTCGATCGCCACGCGCTTCGGTTTCAGCACCAACACTCGGCACTCTAGTACACATCGAAAGACTCAGTAACTTGACAGATTTATCAGTTCTTTTAATATTCTGCAAAGTCGAAGAATTCTTTTTTATATTCTTGTATGTAGTATGTACCAAACAGATTTCTCAAAATAAAACATTACTTGTTAACTTTGCAATTTCAACAATTATATATAAAAAAAAAAAAAATCGCGCCTGAAAAATTTAAAAAAAAAAAACCCAAAGAGAAGATATTAATTCGATGGATACGAAAACCCCAGCATCTTGGTATTATATGCATGCAACTGCTAGCTGCTGTTTATCAGACGTAAATTCCAAGAAAGTCGTTTATAAAACCTCATTATTTATAGCGCATGTGAGAATACTCGTAGGGCATACTTAGTAGATGAAGAATTGCCACGCATTTTTCTTGAGTTTTAATAGTAAATTTCGACCTACATACTTATTTTTGCTGCAAATACTCGTATATGAAAGCAACATGTTTCTGTAAATTCAATAATCGTTTAAGTTTAACGTTGGTGTTAAGCTGTGTTTATCAATCTTTAATTATGAGCTCTACCTCAAATGCCTTATTATTGTGCGCCTTGGCAACTCCAAGTGTTGGTAGATGAAGCTGACATTTCCATTTGAAAGATTGACATTTTCGAGCTGAAAGTACGCAGAGCGTTTTGTTATACGAGCACTATTTTTGTTGTTTTCAGTGACTTGAAAAATTCATCTCTGCTAAAAAATGGAACTAACTCTTGAACATTTTCGTGCGATGATTTACTACGAATTTCTACGTGAATTATCTCAACATGAGTGCATCATTCAACATATTTCAGTATGCTAAACTCAAAGTGACATGTCGAAGTGGTCGCCGTTCACTTAAAGACGAATCTAGAGAAGTTCGTCCTGAAACCGCTGTTGGTCCAGCAAACATCGATGATGCGATCGATGATGAACGGGTAAAACACGACATACCGAAAGTTTAAGACATCCTTGGTTCGATGTTACATGAATATTCATGAACGTCAAGAAGATTTGTTTGCATTGGATATCCGCGTTGAGAACCGCCCAAAAAAGATTCGTATCGTTGGTGCAAGGAAATGGTGAACAAATACAGGTTCAAAACACGTCTATGACAAGTGACGAATCATGAATCTATGCAAGTGTGCCCAAAACAAAATAGCAATCCACTGTATGGGTGATCCAAATCGAGCCGAATAAAGCAATACTGGAAAAACTGGTCATATCGCAACATAGGACTATCAATACTAAATGATACACAGCCATTTGTTAGTCAGAAGTTTTCGCAAACCGCCGAAGACGCATCATCCTTCACAACGGTTCACAGAGAGTTTTTGAGCACTTAAACGACATCTTTTTGTTAGCGTTTTCCCAATTCAACACCTCCAACGTTACCTTGACGGAACTTGCAACATGTGGCCGAGCGTTGTCATGTTGAAAAACCACCTTGTCGTGTCTTTTGGCATATTCCGGCCGTTTTTTCTTCAATGCTCGGCTCAATTGCATCAATTGTTGTTGGTAACGTTCACCAGTGATGGTTTAGTTAGATTGCAGCAGCTCATAGTACACAACACCCTTCTGATTCCACCAAATACAGAGCATGAGCTTGACACAATGAATATTCGGCTTGGACGTCGATCTTGATGCATAACCGGGTGGTCCCCATGATCTTTTTCGCCTTGTGTTGTCGTAATGGATTCACTTTTCATCGCCAGTAAAAAAATCTCCTTTCGACGTCTCTTGGCTTCAATTCGTACGGCACCCAATTTCCTTGCTTTTGAATCATTCACATGGCTTTGAGGCATTTGCCAACTGTTCACAAGTCAACTCCTAATGATTCTGACAATTCTTTAAGGATTTGACACGGATCTTCGTCGAGTAATGGTTTCAATTCTTCATCGTCACACTTTTTGGGCTGGTCCGGACGTTCGGACGTCCTCCGTATTAAATTCACCAATTTTAAACCGACGAAACCAGTACTCAAAAGTTGAAATCGATGGAGCATAATCCCCGTAAGCCTCACAAAGCGTACGATGGGCATCAGCTGCTTTTTTCTTCAAATGAAAGCACAAAAGCAAAACTTCCTGCAAAGTAAACATGTTCGCAGAGCAAAAAAAAAAATAAAAAATATGTTGTTTATACTTCAGTGGAATGACACATACTGAAAATTGAAGCTTATGAAATAGACTTTCACATGAATATAGTCACAGGTTTACCCGATGCGATTTTAATTCCAACACCCAAAAATAATATATAAAAACATACAAGTACAGTTTCGGCTTTAAAAATAAAATAAAGCTTGTCATACAGTAAGTATTAATTTTTGTCCCCCATTTGATATTGGTGCATTTTGGTGTCCGATTTCGCCAATAGGTGTAGGTATTGTATGTATGTATGTGTCTACAAACCAGAGCAGGAGGAAGTGTTATGTGATGTAACTTGAAACCCTACAGCAATGCTGACTGAAGTTCAAGTTCACCAAATCAAATAAATGATATAATGCGAACAAGTGAGTACGAGAATACACTTGTGTACTTAACCAAGTCATAATTATATTATATGTGGTGAATTCACTATACTTAGTATGCCCATCTGTAGCGCCTTAAAAAATCATAAACTTAATCATCGCAAGTATAAGAAAAGTCTCTTTGGTGTCTGCCGCTTTTATAGTCCCTGCGATCTGTTGCTTCAGAGGGACGGGACGAACGGACGGACATGGTTATATTGATATTGGCTCCAGATTTCTATATCTATTGCACAAATTCCTTAAACCCATATACATAAAGAGCATAGAATACTTCCACACTTTTGGGGAAATCGCTCTGAAACTCGGAAATTGGCGGAGCTGTTGCCAACAAAACCTTTAACCAAATTGCAACATAGAAATAGGAAACAGCTCTGAATGTTGTATTCTCAATATAAACGAAAATCAACTTTTTGATTTTCAAATAGATTTTTATATATCTTGTAAAATATTTCATCAACTTAGCCAACAACTTAAAAATAAAATGTAGGTTTAATTTTTGGGGCTCAGATTGATGACCGATCCCTTGTGAATGATAACAAATGATAACCTTTTTTTAAGAACACATTTTGTCATTCACTTCCATTTTATTTGTAGCTCCCAAGATAACTGCATGTGATGACGAATTTCACAAATGTTCATCGCCTTTCAGCTTAATAATGGACTGCAGTATCAATACGGATAAGACTTTTACTAAGGTGCCGCAATGGACCACAAAAAAAAATATATCTAAAAACAGCGTAGTAAAATATCTTGGAATAGTATTGGATAGCAAGCCGACCTGGATACTTAATGTGGAAGAAAGGATGAAAAAAGCAACCAATCGCAAAAAATGTTAAGCAGCACATGGGGTCTTTTACCAAGACTGATGCACCGGAACTTCATTTGACACACTCAATAAGAACGATACTATTTCTGAGTTCTGGTATGGTGGTAGGCCTTGAAGAAGTCCACATACCTTAAGCTGAAAGTGGATCTAACGACAGGCTTTAGTCTGTATCACGTGGGCGTTGAGGTCCACCCCACAAGAGCACTGGAAAAGGTGCTTTTCACATCTAGTGTTCTCTACAATTATTCTCCGTCTTTGAAGTATTATTTTCATATATGAAGGAGATGATAAAAGCAGATTAACTTAGATAGCTTATATTTCACAATTAAATCTGTAGATCCTAATAGTACCATTGGTTTGTAGGTTAACAAATAGAACTTTGATTTAGTAATATCTTCAATAATACTCACTATATCATTCTGAAGTTACATATATTAGTACACTGCATATTATTTTCGCAGTAATTACACATCTTACCAACTCTATCCTATATGAGTTACTCAATAAATGCAAAGAAGCAATTAAAAAGGATTTTTAAAACAAATTTTCAGCAAACATTCTATAAATCAACGCACGTCAAAAACTTTATCCGAAGCCTATATTTTGGCTTTGTCATTTAAAATCATGCCTTTCTCTTTGAATAGATCTAATTTCTAGAAGAATAACTACAGATCTAAATTTATAAATTTTGGGCACAATAGACTTCATATATGTACGTACATCACATGTTTAAACAGTGTACTAAAAAATCATAATCATAAACAAATTTAAAGCTGATAATATTCTTCCAAACATTTGATATCACTTGCGCTGTCCTTCTGTCCTCCTCGCCTCGCACACCACACCACCTCTCTAAGCACCAATTATTTCCCAATCGGCAATAAATATATCAATATAAAAATGTCGCAGACGCAATACTATTTTTATTTGGACTATTTACAACCTCTACTCAGATAATGGGAGATATATTTGCACCATTGAAGAAGTACTCGTCGTTGTTGTCGCTGTCGCTGTCGCTGCCGTCGTCGTTGTTAGATGAAAAGTCTTTATGACTAAATAAACACATTTTGAACTCTTGAGTAATACTGACCAGTACAACCGGTGTTCTATACGTACACGTATCTTTAATCATTTTTAAAGCTTTGCACTTGCGGGAGATCTAAACATAATCTATACACGTATAGCAAGTACAGCACTGCTGAATATACTGAGGCGCCTGATAATAATGAGTTAAGTTTAGATCAAGATTAGCAACAGTTGGTATTTAAGTTAGCACATTGATTAGAAAGAATACCAATCAACATAATACATTTTATGACTCGATATGCTTGGATGCTTTACACATGACTATTAGATCTATGAGTTGCAATTTTGTTTTGTACCTATGTAGATCAAAATAAGTATCTGTTTTCTTGCTTTTATTAGAGTCTGTCAAAAATTGGGTTACGCATACAATACGCATTGGTTCTATATACACCAATATGATAGTAAAAAATCAATATAATTTCCCATATGGCAAATATTTGTATTTTGTATATTCTGATGATATCATCTATCAAAACAAATACTAATTTTATTGTTACAATTTTTTTTTTTTATATATACCCTGAACCCATAGAGTAAATGGCTGTATTAAATTTGTGCAAATGTATGTAACAGGCAGAAGAAGGCGTGACAGATGCCATAAAGTATATTTATTCTTGATCAGCATAGGAAGATTAGTCTATATAGCCATGTACGTTTGTCCGGCAAACTGTCTTACAGTGGTCTAAAATACAAAAAAAAAGCTGACAAAATGGCGGACCGAAAGTTGTGGACATATTTTAGAAAAAGTTATGCATTATTTAATAGTTTTTTGGTTCGTTGATTGCGATACTGAATTCAGATTTTTAAAATTCATCACTGCATAACCAATATGAATTTATGATATGTAATTCTATCTATTCAATACTTAGAATGAATATGATAATATTCATACTTAGTATACTTATGGCCGTATGACACACCAACACAATCAGCAAAACTTTCTTCCCTTCATTGTTGTGGGATTTTAAACACAACAGAGACCTTGCACATCGACTCGTATAGGTCACACTTGACTTTTGTTTGTTTCTATTAAAATATACAGAATCAATATAGGAAAGCATTTTAAAAATGCATGAATTGAGTATATTTACCATTTGCGCATGACATGCCAAAGCAATTGTCTTCGCATTATTCATTGTTGCTCGTTTTTTTTTCTAGTTTTATTGTGCACTAATTTACTTTTTGTGTAAAGAGTGACCGAATGAAGAAATAATCCAAAACAGCATAAAAATATAGTTAAATAAACTATTTATGCTGAACTTTTGGTACTTTCTCATTTTTGAGTCCAGAGTTGTCTCATCCTTTGCATAGACTTTCATACTATTAATATGGTATTTTTCCAGATTATTGTCCTCTTGACTTTCGTTTCACTTTTTGATGAAACTATATTTCAACCTCTCGCAGCTGTAGAATTTTTGTTTTGTTTTCTGATCTGCTATAACAGTAATAAAGTGGAAAAACATTTGGTGATTGTATTTTTGTGACTGCATAGTATGAAATTAAATACTGAATCGTCAAATCTGAATTTGGTATCGTAATCAGCGACATTAAAAACTTCTAAATACAAAATTTCAAACAGATGGATAGATGAAATATGTCTATCACTTTAAGTCCGCCATATTGTTTTCGAAATTTTTTTTCAGATTCGTAACCAGTGGCCTCAAAAAACACGTGTATTATATTTTGTTTCGCTTCAAAACTTTTAAAATAGAAAAAAGCCCGCAATTTTGGATCCTCCATTTTCTTTGCAGAAATTTTACCATCATATTCCTAACCAGCGACCTCAAAAACGTATGAGTTTGGATTATTTTGGGAACTTTTTTGGAGTTTTGTGCAAGTTAATATGCTTTAGGACAAAAAAAAATATCAATAGCAGCTACTAGCAGCCAATTTTTTCATAATTATATTAACAAATGAATGTACTACAATGCTATATAAGTTTGCAGACGGAATACTACAGAATATCTTACAGTTTGCCCATGTCAAAATCGTTGTTTGAAATATGAATAAAAAATCATTTAAATAGTTTGTATGCTAATCATTATCTACTTGTTTCGCCACTCCAATACAATTTATATACTTTTTTAAATATAATAAATGTATTAAACATAAAAATCGGTCAAAATTTTCAAAATTTCAAAATTTGTCCAGCTTTTTTGGATTTGGAACCACTGTGCGTCTGTTTCAACGAAAAGATCTCGGAGACTATAAGAGATAGTGACTTCATGTTTGGATATTACTACTGTCCTTTTCTATTTTCAAATAAAGCGTATTAAATGAATAACCCAACCCCAGTTTAAGAGGTAGTATTCATACAATCTTTCCTCCATTTTAAAGATTTTGTATGAAATTTGTTTGTTTTTGCTCGTAATTAGACTAGAAACGTCAAATTTGGCATATCTTACGCTAGTCCTAGTAAAATCTACCATGTATATCCAGATCGGAACACTATGTGGGTTAGCCTCCATACAAACTTGAGCAGCCCCACCCCCTCATTTTTAAACTTTCATTGAATACTTTTTGTTTTATTGTTAATTAATAATATACGTATGTAGATATTCTAAATTTGTTGTATTTTACGTCAATATTCAATATGCCTCTCCTTTCCCTGCCACTCCTTCCCCCTGTACCACCTTCCCACTGCCCCACGTTCCCCATGCCCCTTTACTCTAGCTCCAATTCTCCTACCACTCTTCTCCTGTCCCTTCCACCCCTTCTACATACTCCCCTTACGCAGCCCCCATTCCTATGCCCCTTCCGCTACTTCTCCTTACTTTACCACCCTTTTCGCTGCCCACTTCGATCCTATTCACATATGTACAACACTTCATCCCTCTATCTTAAATGGTAACCAGCGCGTTGCTGCCATTCCTCCTGCCATTACGCCTCCTTCCCTTTGATCCCATACCCTACCTTCCATTTCCCTACCCCTTTTCCCCTGACCCTCTTCCCCTACTACCCCATTCCCAACAATCACCTTTTCCTTCCCCCTTTCCCCATTCCACTACCTCTTCTTCCTTTTTAAAAGGAACCCGGCGCGTTGCTGCCGTTTCGCTACCACTCCTTCCCTCTACCTTCCTTCCCAATACCTCTCCTTCCCCTGCCCCTACCACCATGCCCCATACCACTTCAACTTATCCCTGCCCCCTTTCCCAAGCCCTCCACGACCCAATTAACTTGTGGAGTGTAATTATCTCTGGTTTATTGAATTCGTCTCCGCCGTGGAATAACTATCCACTACTTCCCCTGCCTCCCCCTACCACCTTTTAAAGTTAAGTTGTTTAAAACTTTGAGATGATTTAATTAAAAACACTGCCAATTATAAAACAGCAAACTGTGAATATAAATTTTACGAAATAAAATAAGAAAAATCAATTTGACAGAAAAATCATATGACAGTTGTTTTCGGCCTATAAGGGCAGAAATAAAAAGAAACTGTTTTCTCGCGGTCACGGGTATGTGACTGATACGAAAAATAGCTTAAAACCATCTTTGATGCGGGTTATATATCGTGTGCAGAACATTTTGAGTTTTTGACGCATATACAAACCAACTTAACATTAGATTAATTCTAATCGTACCACCCAAGAATATAGCCCATACAAATCTTTAGTCCATACAAGTTAAAGGGTAACTCAAAGTCGTATACACTCAACTGCAGCGTTCTTTCTTGTCTTTATTGTATGCTCTTCAATGCAATGTGTACCTACTTATTCTTTTCGATCCAAAATAAATTCTTTTAACGATAATTGTTATTGTTTCTATATTCGTATCTTCAACGTTTGTACGTTTTTTATAGATTTATGACTGCCGAATTATTCTTCCAATATTCGACAATTTATAGTCGGTCGAAAAATTGATCGTTCATAAAATTTTGCAGATAACTCTACGAGTAAGTGTCTTGACTATGGACTGTTAAATAAATAGAAAAAAAAAATTAAAACGTGAAATAAAATAAAAGATAGCTATAGAGAGCGCTTTATCGGATATACCCATATGTAGCACTAGCGTAACACTTGTCGTTGTCGCTTGATGGTCGTGTATCGATGTTCATATATGGTTGTTGTTCTATTTTTTATGATTGCAATAAAGTTAAACATGTTTTAACTTTTAACAGGCTATAATTCAATTCAATTATTATCAATCTTAAAAGTGAGAATCGATTTCTACATTGGCGCATATGTATGTCGAAAACTGTCCAAAATTTTGAAAAATAGTTTCTATTGAGACATGAGTTTGTCGTACACCCATACACGCATTGATGTTATTGATATATATGAGTGAATATCGTACAAAGTCCTCTGGTAAAGCCCCATATAAAACACTACTACAATAATATTATTTACATATATAGAAATTTGCAATTATTCTCTACACACAGAGAATTATTTATTTATCTTTGTCATATTTTATGAAACTATCATAAATTCGAAAAGTATGTGTGGGCGTTTAGCTGATAATTCTAAATAACGATACACATTTTCTGTATTTCAATGAGATACATTCGCGTACATGTACATACATATGTATACAAAAAAAAAAAGAAACTTGTATGTAATTGTAAAAATATGAATGAGCTCAACATTTTATCGCGTTTTCAAAATAGAGACAATAGGAAGTTTTTTTTGTGCCACATAATGTTGTTAGTTTTATATTTTATTGTGTGCAATTGAAAATATGTTAGCTATTTTTATACCCTGCACTCATATAGCAATGAAAGCGTATTTGGCCGCAGAGCATTCATATTTATGTGCTCTTCCAGTCATACTCCTACAGTTTACTTAGTTTCAATAGTGTGTACATTTGGACAATACTTTTAAGCTTTCTGATAAAACTTCGATAATCAGTAGAATGCTTGAGACATGTGTAGGACTAGCTAAACGTAGTAATAAACAAAAATTATAGTTTTCCGTCATGTACAAAAATTTGAGAGGTTTTGGCAAGCCTAAACCTCTTTGATACCCATAGGGTAACAGAATATATTACGTTTGTGCAAATTTACACAACGGCCAAAATGAATCGATATAGACATGTCCGTCTGTCTGTCCATCCGTCTGAAGTTCTGTATAAGCGCAGAGATATCAGAGTAGACTCCGAAGATAGAAGCTTTAAATTTGGATATCTACAAATAATGTTCTTATACATAGACAGATAACACGTGTATAGAGTGTACGTGCCACACCGCTTTAATGAGTATCATTCATACAAACCTGACTCTCATTTTTGAGTATGTAGAAGAGTATGCTAGAAACGCCAAAATTTAATATATCTTTTAACAATCCAAAAAAAAACTATTACGTTTTGGTTGCATTGCCAACTTGGCTATGGTCAAAGCAAAGTGTGGTCTCCACTAATGTTAAAACGTGCATAGTATTCAGAATGTTCTTGACTTCTTAGCAAGGATTGATGATGGTTAGTCAAATTTTGGGTTTATTACTAAATTAACAACAGAAACAAAACTATTTTTCTACAACATCTGAAAAATGGGGACAGGTTTGTATAGCAGCTACCGGTCCAATATGGAGCTAGCTAGGTGGAATATTTTATTACGATTGACCTAAGATACACAAAATTTAGCGTTTAAAGTTTAATTAACAACAATAACAAAAACTGTTAATACAACAACTCAAAAAATGGAACATGTTTGTAGTGCGGCTATCCCTCATAGTGGTCCGATCTGGACCTATGTGGAATATTTTATTAGGATTGAGAAAAGATACACCAAATTTGACATTTCTAACAACAAAAACAACAGCAAAATCGAATAAAATCAAAAAATGGGAACAGGTTTGTTAGGACGTTACCCCTTGCAATGGGGTTGGCACGTTCATTTAACACACGAAATAGAAGAATCGAAATACTGATTTGAAACAAACTTAAAGTTTCTAACTCTTATAGTCTTTGAGATCTCGTCGTTGAAATAAATAATTAAAAGGACATGTCTACATCTACTCCAATTTTGATTTGAAAGATATGTATATCTGCTTTTGGCTATTACATACATTTGCACGAACTTTTACGCTATGGATACAGGGTGTCAAAATTACTCTATACTATTCTAATTATTAGATTTTCATAGTTTTCCCTTTCTCCAACTGTGCGTTTCTTCTCAATGAAATTGTTCATATATTTTACACATCATTTTGGCTTTAGAAGCCGCCAGAACCTTGATCTTCTTTTCTTTCAAACTACTTTTTTTTGGTTTTACTCGTCAAGAAAAAATCTTTCAAACTACTTTTTTTGGTTTTACTCGTCAAGAAAAAATCTGTTCCGCCGCCATATTTTAAAATATTCTATGTCAAAATTTTAAAATTTCTTATGTCAATATGTTCGATTCCAAACAAAATAAATCACAAAAATTTTCAGTGCTAGGAAAACACCAAAAAATATTTTAACAGTGTATTCGCACGCAATAGGCGCTATTTAGCTCATAATTTGTATTTTATTAGAGCACTCATACAATACCAAATAGATAGTAGCTCTATTTCAGATAGCAACGTCCCTCACAACGTCCGTAAGAATATATGTCTGTACGTCCAGCTGTCTGCCTGTCTGTCTGTCTGTCTGTCTGTCTGTTGGTCTGTCCAAACGTCCGTTCGGTCGTCTCTTTGAACAACGCTATATAAAGCTTTATGAGCACAATAAGAATTGACTCTTTAAAGCAACGACTTGAATACTACAAATGTATATGCGATACTACAACAAATCGCGTCTGATCATAAAGAGCATAAGATTTCCGATTACTACTACTACTATGACTACTACGATGTCTAGTAGTGAAGCCTATAATTCATACTATCAAAACACAAAATACTTATTCTGTTGTTAGATTTGTCATAGAGCGTGCGCGCTCCCAAATATGCTCACTAAATGCGATTAGAGCACAACGATCTTTCATTGCATGCTTTTTTTGGAATACTTAGAAATTTGAGATTGAATGGGGCTTGGTTGGTCAGTCAGTCATACAGTCAGTACGGGCGTTTTGCTGTTGTCTTACGACGCGAAGTTAAACAAAAAATAAGATACTCTATATATTTAGAATGTGTACATAGTGCTTTTATGAAATAAAAAAGCGATTAGCTTCGGTCGTGTATTGTTTAGTATATAGTGAGATACGTGCTCCTAAAAAAATAAATTTTAAATAGAACGCAAAGGTAGCGAAGTAAGGGAAAAATTCGAAGGATGTGTAAAAAAATCTTACAGAAGATCAGTGTAAAGTGATAAAAAAAGACTACAAAAAATTCCAAATAAATTGTGAAAAGATACACAGCAAAAAAATACAAAAAAAAAAAAAACAAAAATACAATAAAAAACAACCTCAAAATCAAAAAAATAATTCCATTTTTTGCGGTTTTTCCTTCAGCGCAAACGTTGCGAATTGAAATTCTCACGGTAATTAAAGCAATAGATTTTTTGTAAAGTATTACAAATTCTACTGCGATATAACAACTATTACCTGAAGTAGTATGTGGATAGAAGATTCTCAGTGAAAAATATACAAACAAAAAAAAAAAAAGGGTTGGAGCAAGTGAGTGACATTTTTTTCTGCACTTAATTATTAAGTCATCGTTAAGTGTTTTAAGAAAAGTTTTTAGCGTAAAAAATTGCAGATACATTTTTTTTTTTTTTTTTGTACATTTCGTAAGCATTCGTTTTGGTTTTAACTGACCTGAATAATATATACATACATACATACATATGTCGAAACAACCCCACATATACTCGTATATTTTTAAAGAACAGACAATAAATGAATTGAGATACTCGTACTACAAAATACATACCGAAGCGAGCGCGGACAGCTGAATATATCAAAGAAATGTTGAAGCGTGGTGCAAAAAAGGTGCGATGAGTTAGTTAAGGGGCATGTGATGTATGTGTATTTATTGAGGAAGAAGCGCAGACAGGAATATCTTGTCTTGCCATATTTCCGGTGCACATTGTGCAAATGCAATTGAAATGAGAAACGTCAGTAGTAAGTACACGTAGTAGTTGTCAGAGAGACAGCTTTTCGATCTCGAGACGCGCCCACAAGTTGAATGTACGCCCTGAATTTGGCATGCGCGCATGCTGTCTACGAGTATGTGTATTTGCAGCAATGCGTTTCTTGTAACTTAATACTTGAAGCAACTGCAAGCAGCAAACGCCTTCAGCGCAGCAAAGAAATCCAAATTGCATACACAAGTCTAGATATACGAGGGTTGTAATGTATATGGTACCAGCTTACAATTACATTGGAAAATTTGACTTTATTTAGCATAAATGTACGCAGAATGTTTTGATGTACGAGAGCTATTTGTATTGTTTACTTACATATTTGACCCTACTGTCCATCGGCTACAGTAGTAAGGCACAGCTGTACGCCTGGTGTCAGTTGTTGTTAATACCAAGTTTGCTCGAAAATCCTCCCAGACTTTATATTTCTAATGGTCACCCTTTCGGACATAGTCCCGGGGGTCGTCATCAAAAGGGATCGGTTCCGACGCTCTATTTGTGTCTTCACTGTTAAAATCTTTGAGGTGGCGTTAAATAAAACCCAGCGTAGGAACCGATATTGAGAGGCTACCCAGGAGATAAGTATTCCAACAGATGTTTTTGAGCTGCTTGGGCAGTTAGCAAAAGAATCGTTTTTGACCATTCCGAAGTGAATGGCAATCAATAACGACCCTTGAAAAATTCATCGGCCAACAAATGTAATTAACTCACAATGCACAAGAGAGTTTTTGAGCGCACTAAACATTGAATTGATGGATCATCGGTTTTAAAGCCCCCACTTCGCCCTCAATGACTGTCTTTTTTTCTAGTTTCGTCTTTGGTAGTCTGATGAATTAATGACGAAAAACTATTAAAACTCACCAACCCAGAATATTTCTAAGCAGCGGTGCTAAGAGCCATCGGCTTAGTTTTAAAGGGGATAATACAAAAAAATGCAACAGATCTAACAGGGGCGGATCCAGAACGCTCTCTTATTTTATGAAAATGAACAAAAATTTGTTTGTACTGAACTTGGATTCTTGGAGCAGCCAATGGATAATACATGCTTGGAAAGTTAAACGTGTTTATCATTGGATGTATAGGAATTCATATGATACACATCGCGCTTTTCCTGACAAGCATGAAATTTGTACTGTGCGTATGGATGAGAACTTGTAGCTGAGTTATTTTGTATTCAAATTTTCCAATGGAAATATCGCCTTACAAATAACAATACTTAGGGTTTCCGCGGCGCACATTATAAAAGGCAACCCTCTTATTATATGCAGCAGATTGCAAATGATCTGATTGCTTTTGATATGTATGCGCTCTGGAATATAAAAATTTTAACGGTATTGTACTATGTGCCGCTGCTACTGCCGCTGAACGGCATTTGACCTCGATAATTATAGTCTATTGCGGTGTTTGAGCATGACCCTCAAAAGTAAATCGCGCAGACAGACTTTAAATGTGATTGTCTGATTTCTTTTTTTTTGTTTTTTTTTTGTTTGGTATTTCTCATTGAAAGGACGACTACTTCCGTTTCGCTGTTAAACAATAGCCCTTGCAAGAGTAAGAGAAACACAGACATACCATATGACTTTTAAGTTGACTCTTGTACGATTTCATCTGTATAGCTACTACAATTCAAAAATTCAAACTTAAATCTTTACAAGATCATCAAGAGCGAAAAAGAAAAAAAAAAAAAAACGTAAAAAATAAAACAAAACTGAAGTTCGTGCACTTCAAATCAAACAAAGAAGCAGCAGCAGTCTGAGATACATTTATACATATGTATACTCGTGTATATATGCTGTTTCCTTGAAAAAGTCAGTTCACAGTCTAACAAAAGCCATCGAGAAGTCGTCATCAAGAATAACATAAAATCATCGTTCGCTTCTATTGTCCTTGTGCGCGCGCAGGAGAACTTTTGAACTGCCACAACTACTACTTCTTCTTCGTCTTCTTCTTAGACTGCCAAGTCAAAGATCAGCATCCAGCAGAGTTAATTATAGCTTTGACTATATGCGAGTAGACAAGAAATGCGAGTGGCAGGATATGCGCGTCTGTAGTACATACAAAGGATATCTGTAAGTAGTAAGCAAAGTAAGCACTACTGTTGGTATGTATGTATGTATTATGTTTCTGCAGCTACATATTTCAAGTTCGTTGCGTCTGCTGTGCAATTTTATCTTGAGGCTGTGTAAGTTCTTGGCGCGCAAATATTTAAAATAAAAAAAAAAATTTGAAGAAATAATGAAGTATAGGATGCGCTTGAATTGTATGTATAAGGATCAGCTGGATTTCCATATGCAAGGGAGACGATTTGAATTTGAAGCGTGAATTTATGGAAAAATTGTGAATGTTAAAAGAAGTGATACTATAAAAACACACTGGCTTCGTGAAAACTGTCTTCTTTTGAACTGTTTCTGTGCTGTTATACGCAATTAATCAAGTGCTATTCAAAGTTTGAAGGCGTGTGTAGCAAAAAATCAGTATTTTTATAAAGAAAAATTTGTTTAAGTTAGCGAAATATTGTATGAATGGTGGGAATTGGCTTAAACGAAGTAGTAGCTCTACATATTTTGCAATGGGCATCGAGAAATTGGATTCAGGTGGATTCAGCAACGTGCTTCTACCATAGAAATCTACTGTTTCCTGATACAAATCTAACAAGTAGAAAAACAAGAAAAAACGTAAAGTACGGTTGAACCGAAGCTCTAATACCAGTCACACGAAATTTTAAATAGTATTGTAAAACATAAAAGTGGGGGCAGTATGTTTGTCTGGGATCTACCCCAAAAAAGGGGCGGATCACGTCCGTTTGTCTATGTATGTTAAGGCATCACATTGCATTTCAACCTAATATTGACATTAATAAAGAAGTTTTCATATAAAAACTCAAAAGTGTGCAGTAGGTTTGTATGGGGGCCACCCCAAACAGTAGGCGGGTCCCTCCCATTAATGCGTATGTCAAGCATCTGTCCACTAGAAGTTACCATATCAATTATTAATTTGATATTGACTATAAAAAATAAGTTGTTCATAAAAAAAGTCAAAAGTAGACTGTGGGTTTGTAAGGGTACTACCCCAAAAAGTGGGTGTAGCAGGTCAATATTGATATTTGATAGTTGTTACATTGGAAAAAGTAAACGTGGAGAAAATTGCTTTCAGTGCAGCTTTTAAGAGAACGTTGGTTTATTATCTTTGTAATCATTTAGACAAATTTTCACCGATTTCTCAACGGTTTTGGGGGAAAAAGAAGATCTTTTAATCGCGTAGATAATGTTTTGATGTTTAAATAAGTATGAATAGGGTTTTAAATGAAATAGACTGAAATTATTACTTCTTTTCCCTTTTTTTTTTTTTTCATTTCGAGCACATTTTACAGCAACTTTTTGTTCAGCATGAAATATTTGAAAAAAAAAATCTCACTTTGGACCACTGGAGAAAGATGCAAAAAGTGTAATGGTTACAAACAAGGGTTCTAAGGGTAAAATTGCATGCTCTTTCGATTTTCAATGACAAAAAAAGATCAGTGAGTTGCTTTTCGAGAAAAACCGATAATTATAACACGTGACTCCTTTGCTAAAACATTCTTTTTAACAGAATTTTTTATGTACCTATATCTCTTTACATTGAGAGGAATATGTCATATATTTCTGAATGAAAAAATGATCTTGAAAAATCACAGGAATCCAGCACGTGCAAAAAGTCTGGAACAGTTACAGATTGTGCTGAAGATTGTGTAAACATTGTGACAATAACTTCAAAGCACATTCTGTATTACGATTGGCCAAAAACATATCGCTGTCATTCAATTCACAAGCTTATACTTAACCACGGTCACGCACCCATTTTGAACTCAAATATTCCTACCACTAAAAGTTAGATTTTAGTTGAAACAAAATGATTGAAGAAATTGTAGCATTAAGATTTTTTAATAAAACGCTTTTTTATGTTTTAACAACCAGCATCCTGCTTATATTATGTATGAGTGAAATCTTTTCTGGTGCTACTTGTCATTTGAGTGCAGATTTAAAGAGTTTGACATGATTTGTTTTTTGTTCACACAAAATAAAATTCGATTTTTATTCAGAGATTTTGTTCGCAGCTTTCCATGGTTATTTCTGTGATCAAAACCAATGAAATTCCAGAGGACACCATGTATGTAGTGAGTTTAAGTCAAACATCAGAATATGACAAGCATAATTTAACATCATCTGCATACATTAAAGTATGGGCATGATTAATAGACAAAGGAAGATCGTTAATAAAAATGTTGAATAATATTGGACCTAGGTGACTCCCTTGGGGAACACCAGAAGAAACAAAAATAGTTTTAGACAAACAATTGTTAAATAAAACTTTTTGTGTTCTACCGGATAAGTATGACTCAGTCCAAATAACAAGAGACGAAGGAAACTTTATTGCTGCTTATGACACATACTATCAAAAGCTTTACTGAAGCCAGTATAAATGACATCAGTTTGGCAACCCGACTCAAAAGCATTATTTACAACAGTGAAAAATTCTGAAAGATTAGTTGTAATAGATTTTCCTTTAACAAAACCATGTTGGAAAGAACTGATATTAGATTTTAATGACTGTTGCAATTGGTCACAAATGATTTTTTCAAAGAGCTTTGAAATAGCACTCAGCTTAGCAATACCTCTATAATTCGATATATCAGACTTGCTACCCTTTTTATAAAAGGAATAATAACAGACTCCTTCCAAAGTGATGGAAATTTACAAAACTTTGTGGATAGATTGAAAAGAATTAATAAGTATGCTAAATGGTAAAAGACATGTTCATATATTTTGCATGGAGATAGCGGGAGGAGTATAAAGTCATATGATGTGATGCTGTAAGGATATGAGAAACTAGGATGAACAGAGCTGCAAGAATACGTACTTTGAAAAAAGTCGGCAAACAAATCTGATATAGGCGAATCAGAAGATGCAACTGCACCATCAAGCAATAATTGCGAAGCATACGCTAAAGTACTACGTTTCGTATTAACGAAATTGAAAAACGATTTTGGATTGTGTAGCATGTTTCGTTTAACTTTTATTAAATAATTAGCATAAGACTTTTTATTTAATGCATTAAAATCAGAACGTGCGACACAATATTTACCAAAATCAGTATTAGAGCCACTACGTTTATATTTTTTAAATAAATGCAACTTATTATTTTTTAATCGGTAAAGGCTACGTGAAAACCAAGGCTGTCTTTTTTCAGAGACTGGGAGAGTAGTGAATGGAATGCATCTGTCGAAATAACTGAGAATGGTGGAATAAAAAACATCTGAACAGCGCTCGACAGCAGACCAATCTGTATTGAAAAGTAAGTGATTTAACTTGACACAGTCAGTTTTTCTAAAATATCTGACACGTCGAAGAGATTTATTTATGTCATGTGAACGACAAATACAGTCAAGCTGAATAGAAACTTCCAAAGTTAGATGGTGATTATCTTCAGGCATTGTAATAGAAGGAATCCTATTAATAAATACATCAAAACCAGCATCAACAAAAACAAGATCAACAAGTCTTCCAGAGCTGCTGTTACGAACATTATTGCACTGTTGCATGGACAATTCAAAAACACTATCCAGAAACTCATACTCATACCGCTTGAATCAGCATAGATGTATCAATCAAATTTGACCATCTTATATTAGGTAGATTAAAATCACCTAAAACAATAAGATGATCTTTTTCATGTAAAAGAGTAGCGATGTATGAGATTGTGGTGTATATGTTGAAACCACGAAAAGAAGTTTTAACACATATAAATTCAATGTCCTGTTAGATACCAATTACCTCAGACATAACGAAGAATTGATTTGTTCTTGCAATTTTTTAAATTTTTTTGTGTAAAACTTCTCTGTAAAACTTCTATTGAAGTAGGATTGACAAATTTGTGAGAAGTGTTTTCTAACGATTCTTCGACCGATACCGATATCGATACTTTCTCAATTTGTAAAAGCAACAAGTTGTTCTACTTCTATTCGTGCGTATTTTTCCAGGAATTTCATACTGCATACCAAATTTATATACTCAAACTTCACCTAGCAAATAAGAATTGCAAAAACAATACTCGTCTCTAACGACGCCGTTCGTTAACAAAATCAAAGCCCACAAAATCAAATAAATTTAAATATTATTTGAACTACATAACTTTTTTACTGAAGTTGTTGATAATAAGTGCAAGAAGAGATACAGCGTAAGGATATCATAGAGATACTACAATACAATACAAGCAAATTGACATAATTTAATGCCAATAAATTTTTAATTTATTTACATCTGAATTGATAACTCACTCACTTCCCGTTCATAGTGCCAGCTACAAATATGCAACTTTAACTGCTGAATTAAACAAAACGAAGTCATAAAATATGAATTTCCAAAACAAAAAACAAAAAAAAAACTGTGTAAAGTGTCAAACCATATCTATTTTCGATTGTCAAACAAATTAAAATTACACAAGGGCTCAAACAGCAACGGCGCAAAAGGGATGATGAGCAGTCAGCCAAGTAGCAGAAGTCAAGTTAATGCCATAATTTGACTACCGAAGTGTCGTATATATATATAGGGGTTGATGATACGATATCTATCTTTGTTGAAAGGGGTGCTAATAGCGTTAAATTAAAACAACATAATCGCAACGTGCCAAGCGCTTGTCACATAATTTAGCCGTGACGCCAATAACAACTTCTTTTTTGTCTTTCGGAACCTTTTTTCTATAGACAGAGATACAGATACAGAGTTTGCAAATGGGTATGCCAGAAAATATTTTATTTGCATTTCGATGCGGCTCAACACTTTTGCAAAAAATGTGCATATTCAATCATATTTCATAAGCCATGTTCACGCCTAGCAAGTCAAAATGCAAAAGTGAAAGAGTAATTCTCGTGTAATTTAGGATAATATCTCTCATGTGAAGGTTACGCCTAAATTTTGTTATTTTTTTGCATGTGAGCCCATAAATTCGTTAACATTTATTGTTTCTATTGAATTAAGTGGAGGAAAAAAAAACTATTGAATCATAATTTATGAATTTTCTTTAATACCCAAAAGTGTGTTCGGTTTTTAGGTATCAAAATTTCATAACTCTTGACAATATTATCACAGTGCTGAAGCAACAAATTTTCTAATTCAATTAAATGTAAGCTGATCTTGAACTATCTACAACGATTGAACAGTCTAAGAATATTTAATACAGTAACGATATAGTGGTCGGTGAATCATGCGCGTATACCAGTTAATAAGGATAAAGATAAGTTAGCAGGAAAGCGATCAATAACTCAGTTCGATGGCCCTAGTCCCATCTGTGGACTTCAACTTCAGATATACTTAGAATTATACTGTAAAGGGAAAAAATAAAGCTAAAGACGAGGAGCCCCCGAAATATCTCGTAGAAGACTGTCCAGTCTTCATCTGTACTAGGTACAAATATTTGACCTATTTGTTTGCACCACCACAGTGGGGTGGTGCAAAGAACCAAAAGGCTTATTTCGTATGTTTAATTAACGGCAAGCGCACAAAAAACCAATAGAGAATATAGCCTCCGTACAAATCTATGGTTCAAATAAGAAAGGTTAGATAAGATACAAGGTATCTCGAAGTCGAGCACACGAGCAGTGTTCTATCTTGATTTTTTCTTATTCCATTTATTGCGAAGTATACATTTTGACAAAATGGTAAAAAAAAAAACACAAAACGATTATTATTTATTCATATTAATTGTATCGCCTTCAAAGCGGGCACCTTTTCGAAATAATACACTTATGCCAACGAATAATCCAATCATCAAAACATTTTTTAAACGCATTTTTCGGAATCGACTTCAACACTCGCTGCGAATTCTCTTTTTTGTCATCTAACGAATAAAAAGTAATTTCAGTTTTGGAAAGAGAAAAAATTCGATAGTAGTTTTTGAGTTTTTATTCAGAAATTCATTCACAATGAGAACCTTGACAGACAAGAGTTTTCTTTCCACAAATCTCGCCTTTTCGATGAATTTTCTCAATCAAACGCCGCATAACTTTCAGATAATATTCTTTTTTTATCGTCTGTTGAAACTGTAAAGAATACCGAGTGCTCAACACCGCGATAATCAAAGGAAAAAGTTAACATTACCTTAAATTTAGATCGAGTTTGACGTGGTTTATTCAGTTTCGGTTCAGTAGGAAAGCGCCATTCTGAAGCTTGTTGACTGGTTTGGTTTACCAAACTCGTAAGCCCATATCTCTTCACCAGTTGCCATGCAATGTGGAATTATGAATGTGGAATCGGAGTTGACTCGTTCTACCATGTCCCGATTAAATTTTTCATTTAAATTCGCAAAACTTCGTAAAAATCGCAAAACATTATTGAGAAGAACTGACAAAATCGAGCACTGTAAACAAACGCGTCTGTATGAAGGACAGTTTGCAAGCTTAGTAACAAAAAGAATTTTGACAATGCCTTTAAACGAGATTTTTAATTATCAATTCCCGATTCAGAATGTATATTGAATATGTTTATTCGGATGGTCGGACGTCCTCTCTGACGCCATTCACCAATTAAGTTCAGGTTTCCGTCGTAAACCTTTAGTTTGCTGGAGCTTCGCGGTTCTTCCGGATGAGATGACCAGCCCAATTCAGCCGCTGAAATTTTATGCGACTAATTTTATGGACTAATTCAACCTTATCATACAGCTCATACAGTGACCCACGAGCAGGTCCTAAACTCGACGCCGACTCAGGATAGGCGCCGCACAGCAGGACCGTGATTATCAGTGTCTTGTAAATTTTTATCTCCGTACTTCGAGAGAGAGCTCTACTTCTAATTTGCTTGCTGAGTCCAAAGTAGCAGCGATTAGCAAGCGTTATTTTTTATCTGATCTCTAGGCTGACGTTGTTGTTCATGCCATGTAATAATCTACCATGCTGCACTCTGAGCGCCATATTAATAGAAGATTAAATGCAATGCACTGAATACGCTTGTGCAATGCAAGGAAAGACACGGATTAAGAGAACTGTACAAACATCACTCGCAAGTGTTTGCTGTGGTTATTTGCTGCTATTTCTGATGTGCTCTCTCTTTTCCATTCTCTCCTCAACATCGTTTTTAAAAGCTTCTATTTAGCTTCGCTTCGTATATTTTTGTTTTTCAAATGCTGTGAGTATCGACATAAACTTTTACTTTAAACTTGACAGCATTTATAATACACAAATAGTTTATACATACTCTTAAACTAAATTATTACTGATCTGTAGTTTGATAGCGATTTTCTACGTTTACTACTCATATAAAAAGCTATGCTTTTGGTATTTTTTGAATGTTACTTATAAAATTGTTTTGATTTTTTTCAAAACAAAAGAATTAATCTACAAAACCACTTATAAACAAAGTTTATAAAATAAAAATTCCAAACTGATGATGTACTTATTTATTACAAAAAAAAATGTTGTATTGTATATAAATAAGTTCAGATGAAACAATAATTATACTATGTATACAATACATAATTATATTTATTATGATTTAATGGGCAAAACCGCACCTTTATCTGTCGAAGTTGGAATGAATAAACTATAACCAGCTTGTCAGCTTGAAATTAATACCCATTAAATGTAATTATAAATAACGCATATTGATAAGTAAGCGAAATTTTACGCAAATATAAGAAAACCTACGAGTATATGAAAAAATGTCTGAAAGAAGTTGTTCGAGTCAAAGTACACACATGTATGTATGAATACTAGGTATGTTCCGGTTCTGACTTTCAGGAAAACTATGCGAAAGTGAATTCGATAAAATGATAAATTTTTCACTTATGAGAGGATTTTGCATTTGATCAATGCCAGGTGAATTCAAATCGAATTCACTTTCGCAAACTCTTTCCGATAAATGTGAACCGAAACAGACTTTTATAAAAGAAATGCTAATGATTACTTGATTTAATGATACATTAGTTCAACTATATCAGAATACGCTAAAAAATAAACTAAAAAAAAGTGAAACTGTCTATTATATAATAAACAACCGTCAAATAACTAAATTATTCAAGTGGCATAAGTTGCACCATTTATTTAATTTTAATAGTATGCATACAAAAGTATAATCTTTAACCGGGTACTAAGTAATTTCATCAACAGATCGATTATCCGGAAATTAATATTTTTATACTTACTATATTTCTGCGAATTTCGGAAATGCATACAACTTAGACAAAAAATAACGCCAGTCATTCCGGATGCCTATGGTTTGCATATAAATTATATAGAAAAGTACAGATATTCTGAGAATTAAATGCAATCTGAAAGCAATAAAATGCAGCTATAACATGAGATTTTCTGTTTATGTTCTCCGGCAATTATTATAATATTAATAGCTTTCAATATCGCATGAAAAACATAACCTAAAATTACAAAATTCTAAAAGTCTATTTAGGATATTTACGTTATAGATATTTATTAAATAATACGAATTACAGTTTTCAAATCGGACTTTGATTTGAGTCAAAAATTGCTACAAAACACATTGATCCTATTGAACTTCCCTGGAATTGGGAGTTTTCTATGTATTAATGATATTCCCAAAAATCCGTTAATATCTGTTCGTTAATATTTTAAATGTATTTTTTTAGGACATTAACTGCGGTAAAGTAATCTGTATTTCTATGAAATATTTACTAAAGAGTGAAGATGGTATTAATTTTCAGCTAAATGTAATTTTTTCTTACATTCTACTAAAAATATTGTAGTTCGAATTTAGTTCTCAAAAATATATATTGTTTAGTTATTCATACCAAATTAAACAGTCAGAAAGTCAAAGTTTTATCTTAATTTAAAAACTTTATTTAAAACTAATCACTTTTTCCCCTCAATTCAACGAAACAAAATGATTAAGGTTTGCAGTTCAAAAGAAATATGTGAAAAATATTTTAGATTAGCATTGAAATTTTTTGCGAAAGTAAATTAGAAACATCTACTCAAGATAAGAAATTCTTCCGCTGGGTCTTGAAATTGGAACATGTGGAGTAGTTACACCAGTACCGCTTTCTGAATAAATAAACTGCATAGAGGCTTAATATAGTATATGAGTTCGATCTGGTGGATACAAAAATCAATTTTTCAAAAGAAGAAGAAGAAGAAGTATAGATCTTTCATTTGTAAACACGATTTTGGTGATGGAATGAAAATAAGTGTGGTTTTTAAAATCAAATTGTCTGAAATGACAACTTTAAATTTAAATGTTTTATACTATGAGCTACATTCAATAAAAATTTTACCAACTACTAATATTCAGCAAGAGCATTCAATTCTCAAAAAAAATAAGTCATCAAAATCGATTGAAAATTGACAAAGTTCTTAAGTTATACCAAAGAACATCACTTTTGTCTATTTTATTTTGCGTTTTGGCATACTTAACAAACGAAAACGGTGATCGGACAAACAAGAACTTGTTTGTACGGTTTAAAAATGCTTTCTTGACCGCTTACGGTTATGTACCGAGTTGTCAGTGTCTCTCTTAAGTAACGAACAGAAATCAGCTGGTATTCGATACTACGATTTTTCTTGGAAACCGTTCACCATTTCATCACTGAACAGACCAAAATTGTGCGAAAATGAATCCAAATGACTGTTGATTTGAATGAAAATAGTGAAAAAGTAAACAACAACTAAGGAGTTGTTGGCCAACAATGTACATTGTATAGCAGACAAGGTGTTAGCGGGAACGATGAAAATAAAGTTGCAAGTATTTTCATTTTAACATTTTTTTTTAGGTCTCTCTTACACTCGCAAGTTGAGTCTGCGACGCCTGAATATTAAATATCTAAAATTGAGTCTCAAAAAAAAAAAAAATAGATATTGTGAATAGACTAAGAACTGTTATTAATAACAATATATTCAAAAGCATTGCCGGCCAACAACGTAAATAGTGTAAAATCAAACAACAACTAAATCGTTGTTGGCCAACATCGTAAATAGTGAAAAAGCAGACAACAACCAAACGATGTTTAATGAACAATTTGGCGTTGTTTACGTAAATTTAACAATGTATATTGTTGTTTCTATCTACGTTTTTCTTTCGGTGTATACATATAAGCCTCTAAGTTTGCAAAACACATGTGTAATACGATGTTTAATAAGAATTTTGAAATTTTAAAATGCACGTATACTTACCATGCTTATAGTGCATGCTTATAGTGACGTATCTGTCGAGAAAAACAAAATAAATTGGTCATGATGGTAAAGTATTTAATATCGATATAAGTCTGTTAAAGAATGAAATCTCGTTATGCACGTTAATCAAAAAATTATTATTTATAAACATAAAATTAGTTCTAGACACTTGGTTATAATAGTTTCTATTTGAAAACAGTTTTCCAACCAGCTATTATTGATTGAGATCGGTTGATACATAGTGAAGCGTGGGCGTGGCATTCAAAATTGTTTCCAAACTTGACCAGCGTGTGTATCAAACAACTCTAAAAATCTAAGTTTGGCGGTTCTCTTTTATAATCTTCGAGATCTCAAGCATACGAAGAATGGAGGGTCAGAGGGTCAGCATAGCTAAATAGACTCGAGTTTTGATGATGATAAAGAATAAACATACATTATTGGTTAGTATACAATTGACTCTTCAGGGCTAGTTACCGGACAGATAAACAATCGAACAACGTTCAATTAAATTGTCTTACCGAGTTGATAAAGAATATAAATGTACAAATATCGAATTGTCATCGACGTCGCAATAAACGTATATTATATCGTACCTACTATTTTCACCGAGTGTGAAGCCTATAAATACATCACATAAAAACACTCACTCATATCCATACCCAATGAATTAGTGCCCTTAGTTAATGTTTTGCCAGGGCGCAAACAATTTTAGCGACAGATAGAAAGTTTTCCTGAAAAAAGCTTGCAAAAGGACAACCTAAGCCGCAACCTAGCAGCAAAAAGCGCAAAGAAAAAAATGTTGGCTATACATAGTGAATATTCAATACGCTGCACATGACAGTGAAACTCAATGTAGCACACTACCTACATACATGGGCAAAGTATGTATGAAAGGCGCGGGTTAATTAAGAATTAAAATACTCTTAAAATATCTAATGAAAATAGCAAAACTATATTCATTTCCATAGTTTAAGTTTACTGGCACTTTATAAAATAACTGAAAATATTTTATGGCCGGGATGCTCAAAAGTTTAAAATGGAAGTGTATACAGCAACAATTACGAAAATAATATATATTTGCTACTCTGAAGCATGACGAAGAACAAAGAAATTGTTTGTGTAAATTTAACTGGTTGATGCAAAGAGCGGCATGTGTAACGTAAATAGACAACGAAAAAAGAACCCACAACCACCAACCACGTAGCATGTGAACCTATTGTTGTATTGCACTTTGTTATACACTGTATAATAACGAAGAACGATGAAATTGTTTGTGTAATTCCTATGGTTAATACGAAGAGCTGCGTGTGTATGGGATAATGCTCTGCTTTTGTTAAAGAATATTACAAAAAGAAATGTAAATGAAGAGCATATGGCCTTGGCACATCTGTCTTGTCGGGCCTTCTACGTCTTGTAAGTTAGAAAAAATAAAACTAAAAACTGTCTTAAATAAAATATACACTTTGCTCTACATGTGTGTGTAGGGTACAAATACTAGAACGACCACAATGAGAGGCAGCAAAAGAGCGTATGTGCATGCTGCCAACAACAACAACAACAACAATAAGCAAGTGTACAACAAAATGGGGGAAAAATGAGCAACCTGCGAGCAAAAATACCTGAGCTGGCGGCGTCTTCAACATCATCTTTCTTTTCTCAATCTCATCGGTGGCGTGGCGGTGGTTTCAATTATTTGCGTGTTTGTGGCTACACTCACACACAAACACCAAGCGAGAGTTTACCGTATTCACACAGATGCATACATATATACAGAGAACCATTAGCTTAATGTGCGCTGCTTATTGCGCAAGCTTTGGAGCAGGAAGAGGATAACTGTTTAAAAAAAAGAGAAACATAAAAAAAAATACTCCCCAGTCAACCACAAGCCAGGCACACTTTATGCATGTCAACCCCACGCAGCCCACAATCATCCGACAACAACAAAAACAACAATTCGCACTGTCTGTCGACCGCAATTGCAACTGGGTGTGTGTGTGTGTGTGTGTTTGATCAGACGTTTGCGTTGGGTAGTTGTTGGTGGTGGTGGTGGTGGTGTTGTTGTTGCTGCTGGCTTGGAATTTCAAGTATGTACAGCGGCGGTGAAGGCGGGTGCGGCCGTTAGTCGTCATCATCATTGCATGAAACCGCAGTGCTAACCAACAAAAACAACACCAAGAGCAAACAAACAAAAGCAGCAACAACAACAATGCAAACGCAAACGCAAAAGCAAATATACGACTTTGGCACGTGCAAGTGCAAGCGAGAGAAAGAGAGAGAGAGACAGAGAGAGGGAGAGAGATTGCGAGCAAACGACAATAAGCGCACTCTCACACATTTGTAAATAAGATAGAAGAGAGATACCCATGTATATAATATACACAGACACGCAGCAACACACATACAATAATGACAAGAGAGACAGCGACTGGTTGTGTCTCGTCGTCTCTGGTTGCAGAGAATCTATGCTGCTGTTTATATGGATAAATGAAACGTACAAACAAGTATATGTATCTGTGTATCTTACTGAATGTATCTAGCTGTAGCTGTATCTACGTATCTCTCTGTATCTGACTATGTACATATATAAGTAGGTATGTATGTGCATAATGAATGTGAAGATGTAACCGCCCTATTATCCTGCTGCGTACACGTATGCTCCTCCCAATTCCAATTGGCAGTGACAACAAACAACGATGGTGGCAAATATAACCGAAAATGAAACTGTCGTCTGTAGCTTACGGAGATACTTTTTAGTTAGTAGGTGCAGATACTTTGAAGCAATTTTATGCACATATGTCTGTACCTGTATCTCTATAGGTGTCTATTGTGCGACTATGTATTCACTAGCTGATTTTCTCATACAACTCATAATTGATTGATGGCGGACTTTAGAAGTATACAAAGATTTTGTATATAAAATGAATATATATGTACTTTGATATAGCTTCATATGTATGTACAATATGTATATGGTCAATTAATGTAGCTATTGTACACTGATACTTGGATACATACTTGGAAATCGTATCTAAATTTTTGTACGTTCGGTCTTGCTTAATATAAACGGTGGTCTATTTGTTGCTTTTAATTTTTTTAGTGTATTGAAAAACTACAACAATTTTGTTTTTTAATTCTGTCTTGGCTAGATACCAGGGTCATTCAATAAGTTCTTATAAATCAGATATCAGGAACTCTGTTTTTTTTTTTTTTTGTGGAAAGTTAATTTTTAAGAAAAAAGAACAATGAAAAATTAGTTTTTATTTTGCTTTACACAAAATGCTTACATTACATTCGCTGACTTATTACTTTTAGTGTTATTTGCATACAAATTTCACAAACAACTAAAAACAATCACAAACACCTGCTTTTGCAACTACAAGTGAATGGCAGCAATTATTTTTTGCGAACATATGCGAAGTACAAATGAATACTCTTTCGGGTTAGAACCAAAAAGAAGCTTCCGTACAGGGTTTCAGCGAGATATCTCAAAAATTGATACAAAATAATGTGTTGCTAAATCGACTCGAATTGTCTCGACGACATGATCAAGAAAATAAATAATTTTGGAGGTATCGCTGGCTCCTTCAATGCATTACAAATTTCTGACAGACTGATAATACACACATACGTGGGTCGGTCATGAAGTTCTTAGGAAGAGTAATATAAAATTTTGTGTAAAATTAATTTTCAATTAAGTCTAATATACTTTAAAATAATATGCTATGAATTTTTGACTGGCATAGATATTTTTCAATGCAAAGAGAGAAGAATAACAACAACGTTTTGTTCGCAAAGAATGTTCGGCCACGGAGACAATTGTTGCGGGTTCAACTATGAACTCTCATTAGACCACTAGTCATGACATTGCAAATTTTGCTACTTATATCATGCTTCTCATGACAAACGCCCTGTGTATCATATGTAATTAGTATATGTATCAAATGATAAACGCATTTCCACTCCAATCATGTTATTGGTTGCTATTTCGCAAATACGACTTTTTTACAGTCTTTATTTCGCTCACATAAACCACTATAATGGCTGGTAACATTGTTATTACGAACATTGCCATTCGTGAGGAGTTTTATCTTTAATTAATCAGACAAACAAAGACAAAGACTTATAATTAATTTTTCATTTCTATAAGCTATTATTTAATCTACTTGAACATAACATACACACAAGAACAGGCGTGTGATGTGTTGTGTTGTGTTCAAATCTTGGAACTCAATTTTCACCTACTTCTAATGGTTCAACTAAACTGAAATTGGATATTCACGTGTCGATTCGAAAGCGATATATTATATAATTTTTGAAGGTCATATCTAAACCGTGGATGGTCAAAATGAAAAATAAATAACATAATGAAAAAATTTTCGTAAGGAAGCATAACAATCAAATATATTTTCTAGTTTTAATAAATTCAAATCGATATGCTTGGATTTCAAAAAGTTCAGTTTTTAGTAATAATTTATTTTACTTCTCATTCGATTCAATTTTTTCATCTACCTATTATACAGATAGCTAAAATTGGTAAAATAAAACTGTACTAAAATTGTAAACTGCAACCGTTCATTGGGACCAACAAACTTTAGACGATTTGTGGAATAATTAGATAATTTTCTACGTTTTAACAATAGTAAGTTTAAAACTATTATAGAAACGTTCGAAGGCCAATATAATTGGTTGAAGATTAACTGTCACATAAACTTATCAATAAGGAGTCAGTCTTCAGATTATACTATAAACTTTAAAATGAAAAGACTGGATAAACTCAAACATTGCTCCCAATAAACAATGACCTAGATGCATATTTGTTTATACCCAGTATCTTTAAGTTAAAAGTATGTAAATTGCAATTATTTTATTTTTAATATTGTATATCTGACAATGAGTCTCTTCATTCGTCTATTTTAAATTCAACAAACACAGTACGTATTATTATAAGCAAATTATTTGTTTAACTATAAAATCAAAAATGAAAAATTGACTACACCGAACAAAGATGAAGCTGTAATTTGACTACATACAACTACACATACTTCTAGATACATTAATGTACAAAATATATACATACATATATACCGCACTACTGTATTTGTATGCTTTTGTCAGACTGAAAATAAAAGACTACAAAACAATCAAACCTATGTACTTTTGTTTGAAAAGTCTTTCTGCAGCATACCTCTGCACCGCCTTCCAAACTCCGAACACTCAATATACTGTCTAACAAGAAAAGGGAACAAAAAAACTTTTTGCTTTTAGCTTACAGCGTTATCCTGTAGTTTGTCGCACTCTCCTATGTTCGCTAGCTCGCTCTGGCTCACCATTTTATGCCAGAGTTCCTACCATTTCCAACTCATTCCAATCAGTAATAATACAAACGACGAATCGAGCAATCATTGTACCCGAATGCTGTATCTGTGTGTCTGTGCTTTTATATAAAGTTCTGTTGTTTGTATGTGCAGCACTACGTCTGTGAGATAATAGTGCTTGTGGTCCTTTGGCAACTGACACAGATTCATACCGACAGCACAAAGCAACGACTGACTTCTGAACTAGGAGTAAGGTAAGAGGCGCACAGCGTGAATACATAACTGCAAGGACTCGTCTCTCTGCTGTTGCTGCTGTTTCGCATCCTTTGAAACATTTATGCTCGTCGTCGTCGTCGACGTCTACTATTTACCACATTCGCCTGTCCATTCGCTCAATTCGTATGCTTGCTCACTCATTCGCTCATTTGAACGTCGTCCTGTTTGCGCTGCTGTGAATATCTGTTGTATCTGTATCTGTGTATCTGTGTATGCGTACGTTGATTTTCATCCCCTGCTGTTCATCGTTTTTTGTATCTATGTGTGTGTTTGTGCGCATTGCAGATAGTCATCATCGACAGCAGCAGCAGATACATTGGGATGCTACTACCACCGTTCGTGCATAGCCAACCATTCGTAGCGATGCTCTGAAGTAGTACGTTTCGCTCCTCGCTCGATCCACTACGCTACGCGGTTGCACGCTCATTTATGCATCGTTTAGTCATTCAGCAGTACGTCTGTCAGTCAGTCAGTTAGCTGTTGCTGCTTCTGCTTCTGCTATCGCATTAAATGTTCTCGTTGTACTCGTGTTTGTTCGTTTCGTGGAGGCAGCACAGCGTTCGTCGTTGTCGTTGTCGCTGTCGTCGAGTCTAGTCGCCGCTAAATGCTGCCAACAAATGCGAATCCGTTCAGTTCAGTCTTGTGAAGACACCCGGCAGATAGAGACAAACAACACAATCAATCTCGCCGACACAGTCGTCATTAAAGTTTTCGTAGTTGTTGCAAACGACACGCGACATAATTGAAATTCATACTAAAGGACTTAAAGATACACACACACACACGAAGGATTATTTTCGCGACGGCTTTTCTACATTTAAAAATTGTGCATACACAAAAAAAAAAGAAAAATTAAATTAATTTCAAAAAGTGCTTCAAATTGTGCAACGGAAATATATTTCTCAAGGCAACAATATTTCTAATTTTGAAATTGCAAAATATATAAAAATTTCAAAGAATGTATAAGAATCTGTACAAATGTGCTGTTCAATCATTTGACTAATTGTGATATTAAGTGTATTGCGTAGTGCAACATAGACGTCTTTGAGTATATCTCAAGCCAAAATATCAACCCGCCAAAGATTATCTATAAAAAATGATTTTTGATCGTTATGCAGGTTTGTGATATTTTGTGTTAAATTTTCCTGGAATTGTTTGTGTTTTATTGAGACTGATAAACTCTTTTGTTTTGTTCTGTTCTGTAACAGTATGTTATAATTCTACTGAATTTTGTACGCTGAGATACAATTCTCACTACAAAAAGTCTTATTACTAAATGATAACTGCTTAAGCACGCGATTAGAAAGTGGTTTATAATTGGAAGTATCAAAGAACATACACCGTGTTTTCGGTGATTGGCTAAAAAGTGTATGCCGAATTTTAGCATAATCTTTCGATAATGAAAAAAATCGTGCATTATAATTTATCGCAATAGTGATAAAAAACAAGCCTCAAGTTTCTTCATGGCTAAAATCTTTTGCTGTTGCATTAAGTTTCCAATTAGTTGTCTTAATGTAAATTAATGCAACAGAAAGTTAAACAGAAAATTAAATGTTTTTTAAAATTAAAAGTGACTGCCAAAACATTTTGATTGTTAAAACTGTGGGACAAAAAAAGAAAATATATTTTGCAAAAACTGAAACTTTGGTAGAACCCACATTCTGATACGGAAATATGCGGTTTATGTATTTAACTTATTTTTAATTGGAAGACCAAATAAGAATGTTAGGAAAAAAATTACATAAAACAGCAACGGTATCAGCGATATCAAATTGATGCTTGCTTTATTTTTTAGCTACAATGATCATTTGTGTGCTACGTTTGTAGTGTTGTATTCGTTGGGTTAAATTTTTGATAACTCGATTCGATGTTTGGCGCTTTATTCCGGCAATGGTTTCTCGAATGTTAACCTAGAGCGCATTAAAAGTGGCTGGCTTGTTGACATACACCAAATAAAGGTGTCAAATCGCGTAATTCTCTGGGTTATCTCCCTGGCATTGGCCAATTCGGCTGATCTACGCCAACTGACATTTCAGGGTCCTCTTCGATACTGGTCGCTATGTTTTCCTCACTTTAAACATTTCTCTCTCCGGTTGATGGCTTAAGTTTCAAAAGAGTGTATTCAAGCTTGAACTTAGCCACGGTGTGAGGAATTGACTGCGCAGTACAGCGATTGTGGTGACCATATTCACGAGCAAATTCACGGTGCACAGTTACAACAGAGTCGGTATTTCGATATTATTTAATTGTAACCAAACGTTCGGAAAGCGTAAAACCAAACATGATGTAAAAGCATACTATACTGTAGATTTTGACAGTTCAATGTCATAAATATCTCTGACAGTTGCCGTGATATCTCAATTGCAAAAACTTTCAAAGCTATTTGCTCACCTATTTTAGAGTCTGTAGAAGAATATTATTCTACAGTGAACTGATTCGAAACTATATCGAATATATAACTTTGGTGTGCTGGGAATGGTAACTCTACTAATCTTGGGCTTGAAACTCTACAAAAAAAAACCTATTATTTTATGAAACTTAAGCGAATGGATATATACTGTACTATTTGGTTTAAGGACTATTTGGTTTAAGGAACTATTGTCAACTATTGTCAACTATTGGTTGAGCAATTGGGCAGGCCAACGAAGAACATCTATCCCATTGCTCTGGAACCAATCCTTAACCACTATTGCTGTATGTTTCGGATCGTTATCATGTTGGAACCTCCATTGGACTGGCATCTCTTTATCAGCATTGGGCAACATCACGTCCTTTATTATGTCGAGTTACTTGAGAAGCAACCCCAGACCATTATGTTGTCTCCCCAGTACTTTACAGTGCCTTTAGGATTCAACCTTTATCCTTTTGGTCTGCGTACACGTCTTATGTCATCTGAATCCTTTAAATTATACTTGGATTCGTCAGAAAACAGCACAGTCTTCCATTTTTGGACACTTCAATTGAGATGGGCCTTGGCGAATTCAATTATGGCTTTTCTGTTTTTTTTTTTTACGATATGAAAGGTTTTTACGCTGGTCGTCGACTGAATAAACCGGCCTCTACCGCCCTTCTTCGGATTGTTCTTTCGCTAGCTTGCAAATCCAAACAGTTTCGTATTTCATTAGAAGATGCTGTAGGATCATTTTGGATGGTCCTTTTATATTATAATTAAGTAATCTTCATGCCGCGTAGTTTTCTGTGGCCTTCCTCCAGAATGAGTAGGAGATGTGCGACCAGTCTATGTGTAGTTAGATAAGCTACAAAAATCTATTTTGACAATCAACTTTTTTGTTTGCTCAATAAGTTAGTGAAAATAGGGCTTAAGTTTCAGCTTGATTTTTTCAAAACTGTGTAATTAATTAAAATTCGAAATAAATATTTAAATAAGGATTGTTCCATTTAGACGTGTGGTGTTTTGTTTCTAAATAACCGCAAATAGATACGAATTTTTGCAATAGAATTAACCTGACTGTTTCATAGGAACTTGACACTTTTGTCCGTTTTGTCATTTTAAGAATTAATGTTCCATTTCAAGGCTAGCATTGTTTTGGGATCATTGTTATAGTTTTTATAATTCGACTTGACTCAAAGATCCAGTAAACACAGTTTTGTAAAAATTACTCGCAGAATTTCGTATAGTTCTATGGTGATAGCGAGCAAACTTTTGGTCTATTAACCTTAGCGTTTTTAATATCAACTTGGAATCTAAGTTCTACGGTTCGAAGATTTCGATGTGTTGTTCTTTCGAGTAGCGTTATAATTCTGTAGTAACACGATGACCAAAAAGTCGCTAATGCACATTTTAGTCGATTACAAAGTACCACATGAATGAATGGATCACATTGTATGAATTCTTCTCTGAGTTTTATTAATACGTAGGTCTCTAGTAATAAGTAATATATATACTCGCACATTTAGCAAAACTAAATATTTTCATAACTTAACATTATATAAGAACTCGATCCGAATGAAGTAAAATCTTTCAAGTAGTAATATATGACGATGGACAAACCATACTAAAAAGAAGAAAAAACGTTAACTTCGGTTGAACCGAAGCTCTAATACCATTCACATGAACATTTTTTGCAATACATATAAGTGGGGGTTTAAATAGGGGCTACTCCAAAAAGTGGGCGCTATACGTAAACTATTAGATGTGTATGAAGCGATGTAGTAGATGTGTAAGATGCCGCCAGATCGTTTTTCAAGTTGATATTGACGTTTTCCATACAAATGCATAAATGCATGGAATGCACTACCTCAAAAAGTGGGCGGGACACACTTATTTGTATATGTTAACAAACGGTTGTCCACTAAAATCCACCAAATCAAATTTCAAGCTAATATTGATTTAAATGAAGAATTTTTTCATAAAACACACAAAATTGCACGGTGGCTTTCTTTGGGGGCTACCCCCAAAAGTATGCGGGCCATGCCCATTAGTCTTTGTATGTTAGACGGTTGTCTCTAAAAAGGCACCATATCGCATTTCAACCTAATATTGACTTTAATAAAGAAGTTTTTCTTACAAAAAGTAGGGTATAGGCAGTAGGTTTGTATGGGAGCTACCCCAAATAGTGGGCGGTCTACGCCCGTTAGTCCTTGTTTGTTAAGCGGCTAACCATAAAAAGGCACCACATTGCATTTCAACCTAAAATTGACGTTAATAAAGAAGTTTTCTTACAAAAAATCAAAAGTGGGCAGTAGGTTTGTATGGGAGCTACCCCAAATAGTGGGCGGGTCCCACCCATTAATGTATGTGTCAAGCATCCGTCCACTAAAAGTTATCATATCAATTATTAAGTTGATATTGATTGATGTTTTTCATACAAAATGTCAAAAGTGGGCGGTGAGTTTGTATGGGCGTGGCGGGATAATCTTGAAACTCTATTAAACTGCAATAAAAAGAATTGTATGTGCAAATTTTCAACTAGATAGTATAAAAATGTTTGACCAAAAAATGCGCAACAACATCAGACGGACAGGCAAACGGACATGGCTAGATCGACTCGTCTCGCCGAGCTGATCAAGAATATACATACTTTATGGGGTCTACGATGCCTCCTTTAATGCGTTACAAACTTTCAGACAAACTGATAATACCATTTAACACTTCTTTATGTGAATGGTATGAAAACAGAGTTTTCTTCATGAACACTTTAAAGCATTTATCGTATTAGTTGCAACGCAGTTTGATTAGTTGAAAGATTTAACTTCTCTACACAGTATACCTGTATATACTAATACAATCTCACAGAAACTTGACAAAACAAACTTAAATAGATTAGTTTCCCTTTAAGCATATTACGTGACATTAGTAGTTCAAATTAGCAGTTTCTAAGATGAATGCAAAAGTATTTAAAATGTGCTAAATGTTTTTTGTTCAAAATATATTACAACTGAAATTGTTACAATACATTTTTAGATAATATTAAACGTTTTGTTTGTATTAAAAAATATATAACTTGTAATAGTACTGAAAAAAAAAAATCTATTTGTTACAGATGCAAAAACCTTTTGCTAGCACAAAAGAAAAACAGATAAATATAGAAATATAGAAATATAGAATACTAGTAACTACAAACATCAATATTGCACATCTGAATCCATTGTATGTATCATATTGTCAGTATCATATTGCTCATAAAAGTTTGTATTTAAAACGTGATCTTATAGCATATTTAAAGCAAATGATCCATTTATATTTGTTTAAAAATTTGCAATGAATAATGCACAATTGAAGAGTAGATACATAATGAAACACGTCTGACAGATAGATGACCTTAAATAGCTAGTAAATAAATGAAGAAAAAAAATTGATTGAAAATTTTATTTAGTTTCGCCGTATCTGAAAAATATGACAAATTTAATGTTGTTATGCGAAAAGATATTAAAATTTATTTATATATACAGGGTTTTTCAATAGGAACAAAAGTCGGTGAACGTAACTTTAAGAGAGCTTACTCCAATTTTCGGTCCAATTAAAACTCACACACCACACGTTCTATTTTTGTGGATGCAATATGAGTCTGTTGCTGTACAATATTGCCAAAGCCATTAAGCGAAACATAATTTTTAATTTGCGTCCACCAACTCAGAATTTCGGTAGTTATTTTAAATAATTTTCAAACGTTGGTCCTTCGGTAACTTCACTAAGATAAAAATGTACACTTTGACTGACGTCAGATACTGAAAAAAATTTAAAGGCGCGTTGGTTTTAACATACAAAATTGTTATATCCCAGTTGAAAAACCTTATGTATATCTTTTTAACGGTTGTGAATAAAATTGCATGTGTTAAACAGCGCACTTAACAAAGAATATGTAAAAACTATTTGTGAATTATAAATTCCATTACATTTTAAGTATATTGGAGCTAGTATACCATCTATTTGTTAAATCGCCAACAGCTTGATACTTGTATTGATTATGATTACAAAAAGTCTAAGTTTGAAACAAATATTTCAAAGATTGATGAAAAAAATCTCTGAGAAACTCACAGACAGACAGCCAGACGGACATATATAGATCGAATCGTGCTGATAACGTATTTTTACACTTTTTGGGGTCTCCGAAACAGGAATATAAACTATTCAAAATAGACTGCTTTTCAGCGAAGCGATTTCTCTGACAATAAATTATTTGAAAGTGATTTTGTTCAAATGGTCCGTTTTCACTTTCAGAGGGATATTTTGCGATTTGAATTTGCAATTCAAAACACGAAATTCTTCTGAAAGTGAAAAAAAAGTACTCTTTTAAGCAAATAACTTCTGAAGCATATATTTTTATTGGCAGTTAAAACTGGAACAGGGCGGATATATTAAAAAGCATGTCTCAAATATTGACTTAAAGTTTAATTTTAGCTGCTAAGACCGAAGACTTTGAACTCTCTGTTCTTGATTACATTGGTTTACAAAATGAAAACAAAATTCTGTGCATTTAATGGTACTATATTTTTCTTATGTAGAATATTATGATCACACTGAACAATTTTTTTATGGATTTGTTTCCGAGATACAAAATTTTTACGTCATATCTCGAGTTTGAATCGTCCGATTAGGTCACCAAAAACAACATATTAAAGTTAATAAAAAAATACAAAAGTCACTTCTAACATTATTTTCCAATCGGTTCAGTAGTTTAAGTGATATGCGCCAAAATATATGAGAAATGTCGTTTTTTTGGGCCATAAAATCGAAAAATCTCTGGATTAATAACGAAGTTCTGATTAGTTAAGTGAAGGTAATTCAAAAATTTTTACGCTGCTTTGTATTTTTCCCTTATTTATAACTATTTTTGTGTTTATTAATTGTATGAATTGAATTTGAATTTTTGTACCTTCATTCAATTAAACAAACTAGCTTTGGTATCTATACGTAAAAAATAAGAAAGTGGACATATTTTGACTTTTTTTTTCCGAAAAAAAGAACAAAATTTAAAATTGAATACCTCGCAAACCTATACATAAAAATATTTCTCAGAGTGATATAATATAGGGTATAATGTAGGCCAGCACCTCGACTATAGCTCTTAATTTTTGACAGAAACACTTTCATCTTTAAAATTTCAATCTACTTCCTTTGGACTTATTTGTTCAGAAGTTTAGTTAATTTCGTTTACACACAATATTTCTCAATCGCGGTAGTGACACAGAAATCTTTTTCGCCTCAAAGTGTCCAAATTTCATTCACAAATTTTAGTTTTATGTATAAATTTTGGATATTTTGACAAGAGAGCAATTTGTGTGTCACTGAATGTCACTTCTATTTCACAAAATTGAAAAAATTGCACGATTTAATCAAGTCTGTACGTGTGTGTGTCCATCTTGTTTATATGTCCGTCTGTCTGTACCGCTGCGAACTTGTTCCTCAGTTTTCGATATATCGACTTTTAGCAATGCTTAGCAGATCATCTCCCAACATGAGTGTACCCCACGATGACTAGTAGATGAAACATATATAAAAACTCTACGTCTACTTGTACATAAGTTCTTGTGTAGCATGTTTTCTTAAATTAATCGGATTATTTTTCGAAGTACCTATATCAAAACTTATACGATTTGCCTAAGAGGGAAATAAATCAAAGAAGAAACTTCAGAGCAGTGTAAAAAAAGCAAAACTTCTTCTTCGCACCTAAATAAATTAGGCTTTAATTTTTCTTCTATGTTAAATTTTGTACTTCTTTAAACTAACTATTTATTCTGGGCTATCCGAACTTCCAAAAAAATTGTAGTACACATCAAAAGAACGAACAGATAACGCTGCTTCTTTTCAATTCAATTCGAATTGCGTACGTTTCATGAGTATCGAACGATGACAATCTGACAATAAGCTAATAACAAAATTGGCATTATCTAATGTTGTCCATCATATTGAAAAATACTGTCAATCTTGTTGTCGTTGTCCAAATTGTTATAACGATTAGATGCCAACCAAAAATTTAGTTATACTATTTATATATGACTGCCTATCATTAAGGTATCATCCAGTTGTCAGAACGATTTTGCAATGTTTTGTATTGAAAATTGTTTATTTTTTCTTTTGATTGACAGTCATACTTCGTGTTTCTTCGTTGTCATCGACATCCAAAATTCTGTGGCTTTATGATAAGTGTGCCGGGGATTATTATCGGCGCCAACAGCTAGCTAGCCCAGTTTATATAGTTTAGCATTGGTTTAGTGGAATTTTTTATGCGCTATTACTATCATAGCCTTAATAAGTAATTATATCGATGCATTTCTTAACACCATAAGAAGTTCTTATCAAGAAATGTTTTGCATCGAACTACGCTGAAGGTAATTTAATTTCTAAGCAGCACTTCCGTTTAGCTGCATGGCGCAAGGTTTAATTGTAATTGATAAGTATGGCTTACGAAATGCGGTTCTGGAAATTATAAAATTTTTTATGATATTATTATAATTATTATTGTTCTTTTAAGTTCTTGTTCCTTGTTGCTGATTTGTTCCAATCAGTAGGAAATGCGTCGCAAATATATAATATTTATCTTAGCTTTATGCTAATTGCACGTGGCAATCTCAACTGCAATTTTTATTTTTCTATAGCGCATACAAAAATCGTTTAGAAACCTAAGTACCTCAACACAAACGCTAGAGCGCGTACGTAATTTGAGCTGTTATAGCTGAAACTAATAAACAAATAGTATACTTTAGTACTGACAACTCTATGCTAGCAAAGACCTACATAAGTACAAGCTCTAATATTAAGACAAGCGAGATAACAGCGCCAGCTTGTTTCATAGATACTACACTCAAAACTGTACAAATAACTAGCTGACGTCGTTGTCTGTCCATTTGAGATACATATCTGTTTGGTAAATAGCAAAGATTTCACAAGTCCGAACACTGTTGCTATTCGAATAGTTAGGCAAACACAATGCTTGCAATTCGCTCTCTAACACATTGCATATCCTTTGCGGTAAGCCGCACTATGAGATACATAGTATCTAGCTCATACCTACCGTTCTGGTGTGAATTGTACCAAGGCGTTTATATAGTTGGCGCGTTCCATAGAATTACAAAAAAAAAAAAACAAAGAACTTCACACTGTGCAGCGAAAGTTAAATAGCATTGTTTTTGTTAATTTTGGTCAAGTGATAGTTGAAATATATTGCATTCTGTTGTTGTACTGTTGTGTAGGTGGTAGTATTTGTTGCTTGCAGATAGTTTCAACGCTTAAGACCCTGTTTGCTGTTAGCATTCGACTGCGGCGCATTGAAAGACTTCACAAATTTTCAAGTGCTAAACATATAATTGAATTGTTAAGAGATAAGCTAGTTTTTTTTTTTTCTTACTATTTTCGTTTCTATTTTTTTGGGGCAATAATTAGATGATTAGTGTTTTACGCATTTACCTTCAAGTAGTCAAGGTGTTTAAATAGTTTAATCTAGTTTATTGAAATTGATTGAGTTATCAAGTAAGAGTAGAGCAGAGGTGGCCAAAATGAGAACAAACCAAAGTGAAAATGTGTGTTTTACACTACTCGAAATTAGAAGCGCTAGCCGTTGACATAGCAACAGAGCATAGAGACAGAGCGACGAAAAATTTTTATTTGTGAATACTATTTAATTTGAATATTTAATTCTCACATGTTGCGAACAACAAACTTCGGCAACATCGTTCGGCACAGATGTATGTGAAAATCGAAAGGTGTGTTCGGCCATCACGTATTATGGGTTGCAATCAGCGGATATAGTATAGTCCGAGAGAAATAGAGAGGGAGATTCATGTTTTGTAAGAAGTGTTTTTAAAATAGCTACTAAGATAACCATCCTGATTACAGCGATTTAATTTTATTAAACTATATTAAGTGAATATTTAATATGTTCTTACATCTGAGAAGAGAATTTATAACATCAATAATTTATGAAACCACTAACGCTCAATTTTGAGATCGATGAACGATATTTTAAATTATTACTGCTCTGTCAGGTGCGAATCACTTCGGTGGTGGGAGGATGGGGAAAGGGAAGTCTACAACTCTGGGGAGTTGAGTCCACTAAAAAAAAAACCTATTATTTTATGACAATGTTGTTCTGAACAAAAATTGCGGGGGGGGGGCTGGGTTGGTTTGTTTGACGTTCGTTAGTACAAATCACTTGATCTTACGTTTCCAGATGGAAACCATCTACCTGAGTCAATATAAATAACAAATGTAATTAAATATATTGTACTAAGAAGCTTATCGGACGACATAATCGTCTACAATTCATTGTTATATTAATGTTTATCAAAAAATACGCGCCAATACAAACAGATCTCTTATGCAATGTACACATTGCGCATACATATATTTATTATGATCTTTTAACAGAGTTCTTTATGCGCATTTCTTTGTTTCAAATAAAAAAATGGAGAGAGTGGGAGATAGAGGGAGAGAGGGAGAGGGAGAGGGAGAGGGAGAGGGAGAGGGAGAGGGAGAGACAGAGACAGCAAGAATACTTTGTACGCTAAAGAGAAACGGAGACGGGAAGAAAATGTATGTCTGTGTGTGTTTAATATGCTCGTGTTTTTTTACTCTGTTATGTGAGTGAAGAATGTTAAGTTTTTTTACAACGAAAATATTCAACTGATTTCAATAAAAACATATTCTGAATTTATAGTGTAAAAGTAAGTTAGAAATTAATATTGTTTTCTTGTCGAAAATTTGACTCGTATTTCTACATATACATATGTATGTATGTCAAAAGACATTTTAATACTGTGAGAAATAAAGTCTGATTTTCGCACTCAGCAAAAAATTCTTAGTTCTTCTAAGAAGCATTCAAAACAAAAAAACAAATCAAAATGTAGCAGTATATGTGTATTTTGCGTTTCTTTCGAACAGACTTCAGCAAGCAGGAATTTGTGTCCATGTACGTATTCAAAGAAACTTCGGCCACGGCGAGCACCCGAACCTAAGCATGACTTAGACTCTTTACACATATAAATGTTAAATTCGATTTGCTCCATCAACTATAGATTAAGTTTGGAAACAATAAGTCATAAAAACTTAAAATTAAGTAGTTAATATGTTAGTAAATTATGATAAAAAGAGGTCAGAGTGTACCCACATGCACTATTTCGCAATAATTCCTGAAACGTTGATCGAATGATATAAAAATGTTTGAGAGAACCGTAGAGCATAATTAGATCGCCTAAAAAAATAAAACAAATTGTTCATTTTTCTCAAGTATTGAGCTTTTACCTAAGTAGTAATAAAAAAATTTAATAATTGCTGCACTTTATTATCTATATATATATAAAAATGTTATATTAGTTTGCTTTGTGTAAGCGTAAAAAAATCAAAATGTTCTGCAGCGATTGAGCTCAAATTTTAGCACGATGTATAACCCGCATCAAAGATGGTTTTTATCTATTTTTCGCATCAGTCACATACCCGCGACCGCGAGAAAAGTTTTTTTTTTTTGTATTTATAGGCCGAAAACAACAGTCATATGATTTTCTGTCAAATTGATTTTTCTTATTTTATATCGTAAAATTTATATTCACAGTTTGCTGTTTTATAATTGGCAGTGTTTTTAATTAAATCATCTCAAAGTTTTAAACAACTTAACTTTAAAAGGAGGTAGGGGAGGGGCAGGGGACGTAGTGGATAGTTGTTCGGGTATTCGGAGCGGAGACGAATTCAACAAATCAGAGATCATTACCCTCCACGAGTTTATTGGGTCGTGGAGGGCAGGGGGCAGGGAGAAGTTGGAGTGAAAGGAAGGTCGGTAGGGTGAATGGGGAGGGGAATAAGTGGTATGGGGCGTGGGGGTAGGGGAAGGGGAAGGAGAGGTAGGGGAAGGGAGGTAGAGGGAAGAAGAGGCAGGGGAAATGGCAGCAACGCGCCGAGTTCCTTTTAATAAGGAAGAAGAGGTAGGGGCATGGGGAAAGGGGGAAGGAAAGGGTGAGTGCTGGGAAATGGGTAGAAGGGGAAGAGGGGCCTGGGGAAAAGAGGTAGAGAAATGGAAGGTAGGGTATGGGATCATAGGGAAGGAGTGCTAATAGCAAGGGGAATGGCAGCAACGCACTGGGTACCATTTAAGATAGAGGGATGAAATGTTGTACACATGTGAATGCGGTAAGCGGAAGGGGACATAGGAATGGGAGCAGCATAAGGGATGGTTGTAGAAGGGGTGGAAGGGACAGGGGAAGAGGGGTAGGATAATTGGAGCTAGAGTATAGGGGCACGGGGAACGTGGACCATAGGGAAGGTGGGACAGGGGGAAGGAGTGGCAGGGAAAGGAGTGGCGAGGGGAAGAGCAGAACGACGTCTGCCAGGGTACAGCTAGTTTATAATAAAATGAAAAGTGCAAAATTGATAAAATACTTCAAACAAAACTGCTGATGAGATTCCGTGGCCAAGTCAGTGGCATCAGCGCCGTATATGCTACGTGGGCTTGATGCCAATCATGAATTTTGTTGGGTGGGCGACTACGTTTTTATTAACAATGTGTTTTAAATGCTATTTTGAGATTTTACAAAAAAAAATCTTTCTTTTTTTTATAAATATTTATTTATAATTAAGCGTTAGTGTCCTGCTACCATCTAGGCAAATTAATCTAATCAGAATTTGGTTCAACGATTATTGACAGCTATAGAGGTTATATACATAGGTTATATACAGAGTTTAGGAGAGAGGTAAGTTGTATAGGGTGTTACTATTAATTATGGTTCTGCTTTGGATATATTTAAGCCAAGACGCGGTCCAGCAAGTCTTGAAGGTGGTGGAAAAATAGGCATACTGAACATATTAAAAGCTCATATCTCTAGAACTATTTAGAAGAACGATACATAGAAGTATGGCGCAATTATAAAATCATATCTATATAAATCAAACAATTCGATGCCTTAAGGCCTGCTATTAAATATCTCTTCTTTATATCTTTCTATAGGCAACAACGGTGACGATTACGAGCCAAGTGGCGTGCACCGGCTTCCGCATCATCACGCGTTGTCGCATCATCTGCATAATCATCATCATCATCATTCACATCTGCAACATCAGCTGCAACACCATCATCAGACACATCTTGAGCTTACGACACATTTTGGTGCATCGGCGGCCTTACCAACGTCAACGCCAACGCAATCCAACAACAGTTCACCGACATCGGGAACACCAACGGCAACGGCAACAACAACACATTTGACAGCAACTGCCGCCGTCATAACGCCACAACAATTGGAGTATGATGCATTGCTGAGACGTAGCAAACCAAATTGTTTAAATTTATCATCACCAACAACAACAACAACAACGCCGATGCCAACACCAACAACACCAACAACGCCGCAACAGCAACATTTAGCAATAACACCAACAACACCAGCGAGTAGTAGTAGCAATCACATCAACACCAACCACAACAACAACAACAACAACAATATGGAGCATTTTTTCGGTAATATCAGCCTCGATAGCACCACCAATAATAAAGCGATGCATGCAGAACGTTTTCTAATGGAGATGGCGCGTCTGCGTGAACCATTCTGTGATCTGGATATACGTGATAATGGTGTCTATGCAAAGAAACATCTGCGACGTGGCACACGCTATGGACCATTTCCGGTAAAATTAACGCGAGAACGTACAGAACGTTATCTCGCCTGGGAGGTAAGCGAAATATATATTTTATAACGATTTTTATGCATTTGAGCGCGCTAAGCCTTTCGCACAGCTGGCAGTTGTACTCTTACTCATCGTACTCTACTCGAATTACCAATTTGCGCATTGAAATTTAATCCTATCAAAGTAAAACCCAGAATTGTGCACAATTTTTGCGTGAAAATTGCCCAAAACTAAGTGAATTGAAAATTAAGTGATTGGAAATCGATTTGATTATAAGCAGAAGCAAGGGAAATGACTATGCGAAGTAGTAAAGCATAAGGCGGCATAAATTGTCAGTCAAATCAAAATCGAAATTGAAAAAAAAAAAAAAAAAGAAGAAGAAAAGATTGTCAATGCAAGACTTTTCATATGGCAACTGTGCGTGCAGTTAATCCCTTTTTAGGTAGTGACAGAGAGACAGACAGTCCGTCAGATAGTATGCTGCCGATCTGCAACCAGAGCTAATTTGTGCGCCGCAGCAGCAAACATGCGAAAATCCACAAAGTGCGCCCTAAATGAGGCTTAAGTTGAGGCCTGCCTGGCTGCCTCGATGATAATTCCAATTAGGGAACCCCCTTCAACCGCTACTATGTACATATAGTGTGTATCTGTGCCTACTATCTTACTGACTGACTGACTGACTGACAGCGGTATCAGCCAGCAGACGGACAGACAGACAGACAATCCAATCAAATTATCGCGCCTAGCGTGTTGACAATGACAATTGTCATATACTGTCTCTATACTCTATACAGTGAGACTCTGACTCAGGTATCGTCATGTCAGATAGAAACTTTTCCATCAATGGGTTTTTTTTTTTTTTGTCATTTCTTTTGTGAAAACCACTCGAGCTACTGCACGAAAATTGTTCTTGAAATTGCACACGCAAACAAAATATCCTAGAAACGTTGTTGTTGTTGCTGGTTTTGTTATTGTTTTTCGCATGATCTGTAGCTGAAATGCTCAAAGCCAACGAGAAATCATATTCACACCATAGACAGATTCTAAATTTTGACAGCACAGCAGAAGCAGCAGCAGCAGCAAATGTAGTTCAGATACTTTTTGCGCATATGTATCTACGTATCTTTCTATCTTTTTTCAAGCAATTTGAAACTGTTTGTGTACGCATATCTGTATCTGTATATCTGCACAACAATGTCTGCTAAACAAATGCTGGATTATCTCTGGCGCGTAAATATTTTTCTTGCCCATTGACTGTGCTTGTATTGCTTGAGTTTTTATATTTCAATTCAATTTTTTTTTTCGAGTTTGTCAGCTAATATAGTTATGAAAGAGATGCGTTTCTATGTGCTATATGACACATGTAGGCATAAGTGTTTGTCAAATGGGTATACGAAAAAAGAAAGAAAAAAAAAACTGGAGAGATTATAAGTAACAATCATATTTTTGCTGTATAAGCTGTTAGTTATTTGTAGTTATTTGTTGAAAGAAGCCTCGGCAGTACTTGTATCTTGTTTTGGTTTGTTGTATCTTTTTATTTTTTTCGCTGTTCTTGTCTCATCTTGTTGCCGTTCTGTGTTATGCCTACTGCATCATTTACGATTTGGCTGCTAATCTGTCATGTATTTAGTCATTTCAAACACCTTCCAGTTTCTATATAATTATTTTAACGCTTGTTTGCTTTGATTGTTAACTAGTTATAAGCCTTTTTGCACAATTGGTGCTAGCTTAATAATGAAACGAGTTTCATGCAATAAGAAAAGCAAAAGAGTTTTGTTTAAACTATATAAAATATGCGCTGAAAGTATGCAGTATATGTGAACTAATAAATTTAAAAGCGTGAATTACATAGAAACGTGCTAAAGCATCACAAAAGGTGTGCATGAAGTTATGTTTCATTGGTTTTGTTCCCACCACTTATTGTGAGTTCGTTAAATGGTTTCTACTAAATTTATACTTTTAAGCACGTTCATTAAACTTTATATGATATTTTATTAGGTAGATACATTAATATCGATTATCCGATAGAAAAAGGGCAGTGCATATTCCTATTATAATTTATAGTCAGTTATAAGTTGAAACATTAGTAGACGATTTATTTTACAGAAGCGTAATGTATTTCGATTGAAAAGTGTCGATATTCGAAATTAAGATTTAATCGAAATGTTTTATGCAAATTCTGTTAAAAATGAAACTCAGAAACATTGGCATTGGCACATTCATTATATCCCGTAAAAAATATAGCAAAAAGATAATGAAGCACCCTGTTGTTCGGTCGGTGGTTTAAGGTCTCAATGCATTAGCGATTCGCTAACTACTGGTCGTTAGTCTTAACGTTTGAACTAACTAGTAGTCGTCAGACCTTAGCTAGCATAAATGTTTTCAGCGACGCGCCGCCTAAAATAGTAATAACAGCAACAACTAACGGTTTAGCTTACTATTGGTCCCTAACTCTTAGCTAGCGAAAACGTTTGCAGAGCCTCACCGTCTAAAATAGTAACCGCCAGTACGCATGTGGCAGCGTGTGACCATTTTAAAAATAGAAATAAAAAAAGTAATATCTTTTTTTTGTCTTTGCGGCGATAGTCAATGAGAAGAGCAATTGCTTGTGATTCGTCAAGTTAATGTGTTGGGTGCATTTGAGCTGAAGTTGCTTAGACTTTGCACAACTGGGAACTGGCAACTGGACGCTCGCATGCTAACGCTTTCTATTATTTTACCGTGGCTCTCACCATTCGTTGAGTATTTCTAGAGAGATAAGAGAGAGGGAGAAGTTTAATATTTGTGTGTGTATGCATTTATTTTATGCAAAGTCTGCCACTTTTGTTTCGTTCTGTGAGTGACGATTATTATTTTTGATTATGATTTTGATAAAATTTAGTTTGTGCACATCTGCAAATGAATACCTTCCGAAAAGTATACTTTTTTTTGTTAAAATCATTTTTAAACTGTAAACATCGGCTTGTCTATTAATATATACCAGAAAGTTAAATTTGTTTATCTGATTTGAAATATATACAACCTTGGAAAGCATCTATGATGTAGTATGTGCATATGAAGAAAATTATGACTTATTTTATTATTTATACATACTTTGTCGGCTCACCGTCGACTAGATTCTCCGTTTGGAACCCTGCCTGTGAATGCTTGTTTTTTATTAGACTACATTAATAATTTCTTATTTTTTGTTTTGGAATTTTTGGACTTTAATCTAGATAGGTTAATTTAATTAGACGGTCGGTATATTGACGGCACAGATTTAGTAGAGGTCAATATTTTATAGTAAACATTTTAGGTTGGTTGGCCTAATGAAATACAATATTTCATATGCTTGTATATGTATGATTATACATCTTATTCGGCCTATAAAACATATGCTATTTTCATTAACGACTGGCAAGTCGTTTGCTATATGTACATTCTATTGTTATTATCACAGAGATGCATGTATTTCCTATAAGTGAGCTCTGAGTTGTGACAAAGAAAATTAGAAACTGATTACTGTTACTCAGCTTCATCGTCACAGAATCGGTAGCAGTCAATAGCAAAGATACTCAAGCTCATGTATCGATTGTATTTCATTTCTTTGATAACCATTCTGGACATTGGTCATATATGCACTATTTTGCCCAGTTTATATTTAAGCAATAATAAGATAGTTCACGTCAACTTAAGCAGGCTTATCTTACTATACCTGTTATTTGTATATCTGTTTATAAGAAAAATGTAAGAAAAAAGTATAAGCAAGTCCATACATGCTCATACATAAACAGCTTTGATTATATATACAGTGTTATCTATGCTAATAAATGCTACTAAAATATTGTATGTACAAATTTATTACGCATATGAGAAAAGTATACAGCTATATGTGTGAGCAGTGTGTCAAAAATCAGTCAAGTCTGTAAAGTTTTTTCTATATAAACAGGCTGCTTAAGTTTAACTACCTATATGCCACTTTCGGTGTCTATCTCGCCGTATTTTTTCAAGACACAATTTTACAATAAATATCACCAAATCAAATAATCAATATTCCAATTACAACATTTGATCGCAGCACGCTGTCATCAAATCATCACTCAATCATATTATATACCACTCGAGACGATTTTAAGATAAATTTAGAGCAAAAACAAAATCAGCAAGCGGGCGTTTCAAAAGGCCACATATCGATAGGTATATAGTCTACGCAATTAAACTTGTAGCTGAGCAGCAACAATGAACAATGAAGAGTTTGTGGCATGTGGCGATGTCCTTTTTATGGCCAGACGCAACCCACTACTTCAACTCTTTTTTTTTTTTTTTTTGCCGTATATCTGGAGCATATGTATGAATGATTTACATAGATGACTGTGTAGTTTATGTGTGTGTGTGTGTTGTTTTAAAGTACACTTTATCGCAGTTGTTGTTTTTTTTTTATTTTTTTTTTATTTAAACCATGTTGTGTTTGTATGTGGCACTTAAATCGTTGTTAACTTAATTTTTGGAGCGTGTACTCACATACGCGTCGTCATCAACATCGTATGTACCTCCCTCGACGTCATTCGACTGTATATGTATATATATATATGTATATATATATATGTATGTATACATATGTATGTGTATATGCCACTTAATAATGAAAAAGCGTCGTTTTTCCAAATGACTTCATAGACAAGTGGCGGCTGCCGCTGTTCGCGCTACTCTAAACAACTCAACTGAACAAAACTCAACTCAACTAAACTCGTGCAAACGCACTTATTTATGTGTAGTATTATATTGTATACCATATATGAGAGTTTATGCTATATGTACGAATATATATCGTAGTATTCAGTAAAGTACTCACATATAGCATATGCAGTAGACTTTGTTCAATGACTCCCTGGTTTATTTTTTTGCTCTATGTCGTTGTAATCGATGTCGTTGGCTGCAATTTCTTTGCGTATATTAGGCTTTGTTTAGCTACTGCGACTCGTTTTCTTTTTTTTTTTTTTTTTGCTAGATTGATTTTGATTTCAATTTCTTGTTGTATATATTTATGTATATACAAATCTGTCGGTGGTTTAATCAGTGACCTTGCAGTATTGGCAGACATACTGACGCCGTCAGCTGATGTGGAAGTTTTGGTTTGGTTAAATACTTGTTTGAGTTTTTTTTAATTTTTATTGATACCCATGTAATGTGTGGAAATTAAACACATTTGTGGTTAGTTAGTGTGACAATAAGTGAGTTTAAAATGCTTTGAACTCGTTTTGAATCTTTGTTAGTTGACAATGTGTGTTCCAAACATTCAAAAGAGTACAAAACACTGCAAATCGAACTAATGGAATTCATGTTCTGTTAAAGAATAATCGAGGATCCATAATGTGTGTGAAGATTTAATGTCTGAGGCTCAGAGCATATCGTGTGAAGGAGTGAAAAAATAGTGTGTAGTATAATATACGTAGCAAAAATTAATTGCACCCAGCAAACTGATGAGAACTTGTAGCAGAGTTTGAAACACGTGGCTATGCAGCTAACACATTCTTTGTTGTTGTTGTTCTCTCCTCACTGTGTTAAATATTTATCAATTTAAAAATGAACTTGAATTGGAATAATCGTCGAATTTGTACATCATCAAACATATTCTAAAGTTTTGGCCGCCTGCAATTACGCTCTATTTTCAAACCTAAAAAAACTTAATTGAAACTGGACAGTACTATTTTGAATTCAGTTTAGAATCTCATCAACCGTTTCTTATTTGCTACCTTTTCCCACTTTTAATTGGTTTACAAATTATTTTAAAATTAAATCTTTCATCATTTTTATCTGTCTAATTCCTACTAAGCAAAACATCGTCTTCCGCCATAAAGTCGAGTACTGTTTGGACAGTTCTCGTTAGCGTTGATGCACATATAACACACTCAGAGTAAAAATTAAACAACTGATTTGTTTTTTACACAGAAATTTTTGCGTATCTTATGTGAATCCTTACATAATACTATTCCATATATACGCATATTACAGTTCACGGACCACTTTAAGGCGTAGCCCCATGCAAACCTGCCCTCATTTTTAAGTTTTTGTATGGACATACTTTGTTTCTTAATTAAAAGTTTTCAACAATTCTATTTAAATATCCCGCATATGTCAACATCGGACCAACTAAGAATATAATCTATGGTTTATATAGGCGCCTTAAACAAATTACAGGGTTTCGCCAAGTGGAGCACAATAGAGTTCAGCGTTCTTTCTTGTTTTTTATAGGAGCATATTAAGATTCCACGCCTACTTTTTGGTGTTGCACCAGACAAACACCCGTTCACTTTTTAGTTTTTCTATGAAAAACTTGTTTATTCCATCCAATATCAACTTAAAAATGAATATGACAGTTTCTTATAAACGAACTCTTCACACATATATCAATGGATGTAATCCCCCAATATCTAGGGGATTACATCCATTGATATTTTCAATACAGACAAAATCAAATTGAAATTTCATATGGTGGTTTTTTAGTATGTATGTAGTATGTAGTCCAACCACAATAAAATACCTCTCTTTTTATCTGTTGACAACCAAAAATTTTTTAAAAAGCAGTCGATATTAGGTGATTGAATGAACAATACGTAATGCTTCTGGCTAGATCGATTCGTTATTTTCGTAATACACTCCTCGCCACTTGAATAGGACACTCTGTGCACTCTCTTTGCAATTGTTCGTAATTCGAAAGCGGAATGATAAAATAACGGTATTTGTGCAAGTATTCTTCTTTCTCTGTGATGAATTCACAGTTATGGAAAAGCGCCGTTATATGTTTGATTTTTTTGTTTCACTGTATGTTAGCATTCGTTTAAATTTAGACAGGATTTTCGCGCCGCGAAAAATTCAAAGCTTACTTGTATCCAATGTCAAAATAGCTAAGAAAATCGAGAGGAGCCGACACGTTATAACATTATATTGATCATGAGTGATGAGTAAGTAAATATGGAAAAACATGAAAGACCGCACACGCAGTCTGCTTACAAATGCGGAAAGAGGAAAAGAAACGCGTAAAATTCTCATAACTCTTGGCAAAAATCAGGAAAAAATGTGGTATTAAGGCTCGTGTTACTTCGAATGCTAAGCATATAAAAAGACTAAAAATGAAGTAAAAGCCACTCCTTAGCCCAGTTCGAAAAGCACAAAGCTTCACTTTTTAGCGTGAACTCATGTGACTTGGACTCGGAGTGGCATCGCGTGGACTTCTCAGATGAAAAAACTTTGATTTGGTAGGCCTTGATTGCTATAGCTACTATTTCCATGCGCTGCGCAAAGAAACTCATCGTTTGGATAGCATAGCATAGCAAAGTAGGAGGTATTATGGTGTGGGGCCATTTCGTTATATGGCACCTGCAAATTACAATTTTTGTCGACTACAATGTCTTACAATGGTATATTGAAATAGGCTTTTCCATACGTTCATAATCTTTATGGATCACTGCCGTGGATTTAACAACATGATAATCTATTTACTTTTTTAAATTGCAATTACATATATAAAACAGTCGCTTACTATACAAATTTTAAGTTTATACATGAACTAAACTAACTTAAAACTAGAAGAAGGAAGTTGCGGACACTTAGACCAGTTGGAGGAATTTTTGTTTGGCCGGCAGGTTCAAGCGAGCACAATTACCAAAAAAAAAAAAAAAGAAAATAGTAGTTGCTAAATGAAATTTACAAATTTATTGAATAGTGATTTGTCAGTACAGAGTTTTTTGCATAGTGTAAGGAAGAGTTATAAGAAAAATAGGGAGAAAACTTATTGTAGTTAGAACAAAGAGCTCGAAGTGAATTATTGAGCGTGTAATTTGTCGTACAAAAAGGCAACTTTATTGGCACGAAGTGACCAGCTGGCCGAATGGAGACATTTAGTAATATGGAAACTGAAGTAAGTAGGGAGAAACAATCTCCCCAATAAGAATTTTATGAAGAGAAGCAACAGAGAGCATATAACGGCGTGATAAGATGGTTGGGAGCTCAATTAATTTTAAACAGTCATGATAGGGTGGAAAATTTATTTCGGGATCCCAATTGAGACTCCTAAGAGCAAAGACAAGAAACTGTTGTTGAACTGACTCAATATGATACTCGTGTAAAGCATAGTATGGGTTCGAAATACAAGAGCAAATTCTAAAAGCGGACGAACAAGAGAAGTATAGAGAAGTTTGGTGGTATAAGGGTCATTTAATTCCTTAGAGCAACGCTTAACAAGAACACGTTTTGCTTTATTTACTATTGAACAAATGTGATTATTATAAAAAAGTTTAGGTTGCATAAGGATACCTAGGTCATTAAAACAAAACTCTCTACCGAGGGTAATGTTATATAAAAAAAAAGTCAATCTTAGCACTTTTTCGCTAAATTATTTGGCCAATTTGTAGCAGAAATACTTCAATTACTTTAAATTTAAGTAATGTTTGTATTTAAAAAAATCAGAATTCTTTAAACTGTTTTTTTTTTTCGTTAATGTATCCACCAGTGGCGCAAAATTAGGACCCCGCATAATGACGGTATTTGAACAATAATTATTTTTTTTTTTTAATACTTAAAGCTATAGCATAAAATCTTTATTCTGATCAAATTACAACAACTCAAACTAACTTTTATTAAAAAAAAAAATAAGTCTCTAGCATGCTTGGTTGGGAGGTGTGTGTGTTAGAAAACTGACTTCAGTAGTTGTTCTATTCAAAAGGCGGGCAGTGTATGCACTTTATGGTGTCCGCCCCGTTGTGTCTCTAACGACAATAAAAAATTATTGTTCAAATTATTCAAGATTGAACACATATTTCTATTATCTTAAACACCTAGAAGGATTTAAAAGTTGAGTTAAAAATAGATTTATCGCTGTAAAATGTGTTTTTTTTTATTTATAGCAGACTTTTGTGTGCGTAGGTGATATTTCGTATGTTAAATTTATATTATAAACTCAATATTATAGTTAAACATCTCAAGTAAAGTGTTTACTTGAAATCGTTATCAAAAAGTTATTGATTCATTGTAGACCTTTTCAATTTTTAAACATTTCTGCTCATTTTCAATTTAGTTTTTTAAAATTCGCGCCAACAAATGCAATTAACTATGCTACATCTTGTATCTCGTTTGCACACATTGCCAACTTGCAGACAATAGCCACATGTATAACAGTTATATATAGTAACTGTACGAAAATTATATGAAATTGTACACGCGCAGCGGTTGTTGTCCGCACTAAAGCCAATTTAAACTGTTGCAACTACAACAGATGGCGCTAGTGGTGCTTAAAATCAATGGGAAAACCCGAAATTAAAGCAAAATTTAATAAATAAAATTTTTATTTAATTACATTAAACAAATTTATTTATACTAAACAATTTATTTGCTCTTACAGGTCATGGGTCCACACATACAAGGCTGGCTTGAACCCTCTGCCGATTATGCTACATGGTTAAAAAAATTACGCGCTGTCGATAGCGAGGAAGAAGTCGCTAATCTGCGGAATTATATCAATGCGGGTGTTGTAAGTACAACAGAAGGCTTATTTTTATACATACATATTAACTAACTAAATAAATAAATCTTCTACAGCTTTGGTTTCAAACCAATTGCGATATTAATGCCGGCGATGAGATAACAATCGATAGCCTACCACAGACGCCCTTTTGGAGCAATGAAAACTTTCTGAAAGAGTTTGCTGCCGCAATTGTTGCAGGAATTGGCATTGGTGGCGGCGCCGGTGGTGGTGGTTCACTGCACGGCGATGATCGTAGTGATCGGGATAATGGTGCGTAAAAAAAATTTAGATTTTAGAAATTATTATTGAAATTTATAAAATTTTATAAGTGAGACACAGCGAGCGAAAACAAAAAATTTCAATTAGATAACTTCCTAACTTAATACTTTCGGTAAATAGCACATTTATATATGCTGGTGGGAATGCTGCATCTGCGCTTAGATAAAATCAACTAAAATCATAAAGAAAACAGCCAGTCAGTCAGTCGGTAAGTCAGGCTAGGCAGGCGCGAACAATTAACGCTGAATGACCGCCAGGAATCGAAGTCAGCAGCGCAGCGCAACACGCGTGACAAAGTAAATGGCACGAGTGTAGCGATAAAGTAACATAATATCAGTTGGAAATACGCGGTAATAGTTACACAATCAAAGCCACCACCAAAGCAAAGCAAAAAAGGATACAGCAACAGCAAGGACAAAACCATATAATGAACTATGCGCTGTGACAGCTTATGAGGGCATGCAGCAGCACCCTTTGTGAAATGCTATAGACAAAAACAAAAAAAAAAAAAGAAAAAGAAAAGGGTCTTTGATGCTGCTGCTGCATGTCAGGATTTAATAGGCAATTTGTGCGCACGCTTGTACATCGCTGCTCCCTACAACCTATTCAATTCAATTCAATTCAGTTGCGCATGCGTCTATGCAATATAAGGCAACCGCACATGTTTTCATTTGTTATTAAAATGTTTGATAATTTCATTAGATCCATCATCAACACGTCGTCGAGATACTTTTATACAGGAGTCAGTCATTGCAAGTAGTATATTGTGTTGTTGGAAGCTGGCGCACGCTTAATTTAATCCTAATCCGGGTGCACATTTCACAATTTTTATTATTATATGTTGACTGACTATCTAGATACGATAGTGCCATGTTTGCGCATTTGTTTGCATATGCATAAAGCAGGACATGCGCCATGCGTGGCTAATTATAAATATGTGGGATTTATATGTAATGTTTTCATTTTTTTTTTTTTTTAATTCAGTCTCATACATTCATTGACGTATGCATAATGTCTGAGTCGACAGCGCTTTATCCTTGAAATACAACATTTCGCTTTTAGCTACAAATCTAAATTGTCGATAAGCACTGTTTGCAGTAGCAGCTTAAGCTGTGCTAAGCTGCACACTCTCAAGCATGGTTGAGGCAAATGCATTTTTTTTTTTTTCAATTTATTTAAATTTACTTTTAAGTAACGTACATTTTTCCCAGCATTTTCATACTTATAAAACACACACCTGTTTCTTTTTAAAGTAACTCACTGCTGCTCTATTAGTCGAGTATCTTATTGAATTTTTTAACGTATTTTGTTGCGTTTTTTCTCAAGTCACGGTAAGCTGCACATGTAAGGACTTTTGTGGCACATATGACGCTGGCATAACAGCGTAAGGATCGTGCAAGTCGTTCTAGTTTAGTTGTAAGGGATAATTTAAATTTCGTTGCAGTGTGCAAGAATTTTCCGTTAAAATTCAGAAATTGAGAGCAACGTATAAGTAGTATTAAGTAGTATTAGTATTGTAGCAGTTTTTTCACTTTAACATAGTATGAGACGAGTCTAGCTAGCCATGCCCGTCTGTCCGAGCGTCCGTAAGTCTGCCTGAGAGAAAATTACTATGATTTAGTTCTATGATATTTTAAAACATTTAGAAACTGAATTTTATTTTTTACGTACTATGTTGTAAAACGGTTGCGAGTTATGAATTTTCATATTATACTTGTAGCAGTGCGGTACATAGAGAGTCTATACCGTGGCTTCTCGTCTTCTCTAAGGCTTCTCGAGTCAGTGCATATGGCTAGATGGCGCCAATACTCGTATTGTAAAGTAAACGGTTATTTATCTATATGCTTATAGATAAGGAGAGTCCAAATAACCAAGTTTAGTGACTCTATCTTTTATAATTACAATTCCTCTCATACAATTTCAGACATACGAACGACGGACGGACGGACATAGATATATCAACTCGACTGTTGATGTTTAAGCCCAATACTGAGATCGATGAAAATTTTTGCTAACGTAATTGTAAATTATTACTACTATGTCAAACAAACAAAAAACACTGCTCCCAAATCAACATAAAATACTAAAATCGGGTATTTATTAGGTTAAAAGTCCACACATATTGATTTTTCTTTGGTTTTTTCTGAAGAAAATGCAAAAAGTCACACACTTTGTCAACTGAGTATATGAAGTATTTTCGGTAGCAAACATTTTTGTTATGTGAGTGTCGATTGTTGTTTGTGACAGCGTTTTTTATATGAAGTTTTACGGTATCAAAAAATTTCGTCAATCTGAGTATTGAGCTTTCACAAAAAAAAAAAAATATAGTAAATATTTTTATACAGTGTTGGATAGCTGTGCACAAAAAATGGATGGCCATATTTCTAATATTTTACCTTAAACTTAATATTGAACTTCACTTAGAATTGAATAGCACTTATAATACACAAATAGTTTTTACATATGCTTTGTTAAGTGCGCAGCACAATTTGATTGAAAACAAAAATACGGTATGTTCGAATTTCAAGCAAGAATCGGACCTACTAAAAACAAAACTGCGTGGCGCATCAAAAACACCAATAGCGCTGATTAGTGATTGTAAAATGTGCACATAAACGTAACAAAAACCCATATTGTGGTCGTGGTAAACAAAAAATTTCATAAACTCAACGTATTAAAACACTGTAATTATCCAAGTTTAGTGTATCCAGCTCTTATAGTATCTAAGTTATGATGCTACATACTTCCGGCATAAAAGTTTGATTCTTGTTCATAATCTGGGAAACAAATCATGGGTTATGCACCAGAAAAAAAAAAATTTCTTTTTGTTTCCAGTGTTGAAAAATCAAAACAGACCATCTAAAAACATCTTTTCATTTTTAAAAATTGTATAACTTATCATTCAAAACAGTTAATACATTATATGGCTATGTACCGCTAGATGCTATCTGGAGTTTTATATGTGGCAGAAAGTGGAGAATAATAAGATATACCTGCTCTATTCCCACCATCTACTTGTGAAGTTGTTCAGTGTGGTCGACCGTTTGAGGAAGTAGTTCAGTTAGTATTTCGAGTAAACAAATTATCGGTTATTTTGAATGTTTTTTTTTTAGTATTTAGGCATTCGTTTCGCGGGACAATTCATAGTTTGATGTACATCTTTATGATTTATTGAAGAAAAGTACTTCGAAAATACATTCGCCCCACAGGACATAGAACTGCAATCGGTTTTGCCTCTATTAATGCTGGCAGCTCTTCTCAATGGTACTGAAAGTTTTGAATCGTTCTCTATTGGAATTATTTGATATTTATTCATGTTTTCCATCCAGTGGATATATGTCAGTTTAGCATATTTAGAGCTGACTAAGCTCTGTTCATAGTTGTACGCACATTAGAGAGCAGACCGCTCAGCCGACTGAAATCATGTTCATTGAATTTTAGTTAAAAAAAAAAAAAATTCTTTAAGGCCTGGTCAGACGGTCTTATGTTTACGGATCGCGCCACCACTTGTGACCATAAAAAATGTATGCCCTTAGCAATGTCTAGCTTCATTTGTATTTCGTGTTAGATTTCCGAGTTATTTTGTTAACATTTTTGTAAATTGTTGCCAAAACTAGTAATCAGAGTTTTTGAACACGCAAAGTAAAATCAGCTGTTTTACTTATTTCTCTGCACTTGTTTCCGACATCAAATGATATGTGCTGGACTTTTTCGCATTTTCTCTTCAGCTTTTTGTTTTCTTTTATTTGTTTTAGCACATATTTTATCGGTTTAAGTCATTTTAGACTACAGTGTTCTAAATGCAATTGTACCACTACCACTGTCTAACGCTAAAAATGCAGCTGTGTAATTTCTTGCTCAGTCATTTGACCACAAAGTAATATTTTCGTTCAACTGTCAAAATGACAGTTGCACGAAACACAAGTCAGATAACACGACATGTAAATATGTATAAGACCTTCTGACCAGGCCTTTACAAATATCTGTAGGATAAATGCAGTTTGACATAATTTAAAAGTTCTTATTTAGATGAAAGTCAATAATGAATTAATAGTGTTCAGATATGAACTAATCTTCAGTATACTTTCAAGCACTGTAGTACGATATAAACATTTTCCTATACGGACTCGACGTCAAAGTTCTATAAGTAGCTATAATATATAAGGATAGATATATAAGGCCTATGATATATAAAGGAAACTTTTTTGTTAACCAATATTTTTCAATATAAAGCTTCTTAAAAATAAAATTTACAATTACCAGTATTTAGTTTGTAAAATTTTTTTACTTTTAACTTCACAAATTTATTTATTCAGTTAAATCATCAATAGTTAACTGCAAACCTAGATCTTACATTTCAACTGCATACATTCGACTTTTGCAACATAATCGCGAACAAGTCTCAGCGCCATTATGCTCATATCAAATTAATCTCTCAATTGATGAATATATTTTATTTTGTGTATATACATAAAGGCAATCCTTTCTAGCACGCCTTTCACCCAAACAATATACTGGCGGCTGTACGACAGCTGTTTTATCTTCCGACCGACAGCAAAGTAGCCTGCTAAGCTGCCAAGTTGCCTACAGACATCATTTGCCTTGATAGTTCAATCTCATGGTGTGTGTCGACCGACGTGCAGATTGATTTTCAACACGCTGACAATTCAATAGCTATTGTAAATGCATGTGTGTGTGTATGTGTGTGTGTGAGCAGTTTGTGCAATCAGGATAGCGTACAATAACAACAGCAACAACAACTATTTAATGTACTAGTTACATTCACTTTGCACAATGTCGCTAAAGTATCTGACGTATATACATACATATGCATCTAGATACATATGCTGGCAATGAGAAGCGAAGGGCATTCGTTTGCAGTGCACGCCGTACGCCGTACGCCGTTCATCTACAATAGAACATTCTAAGGGAAGCCAAATACTGCTGACAAATGATTGATGGAATTATTTACACCTTACATGTTCAACAACAACAACAACAATAACAACTGTTGTCATTACAAAAGTATAGAAGAACAATTTCAGATCCGCTTGCTTTTTTTTGGGCAAAGGGTTAGCTTCTCCATCTAGTATTATTCGACTTGGTTAATGTTGCCTAAATTGACAGACGATGATCATTTAGCAGCAACAAAAACAGCGGCAGAAGATAGAATTGATTTTGAATTGGTTTCTGTGTTTTTTTTTTTTTACAATAGTTTTTTTAGATTTCGGCAGAGTTAAAAAGCCGAAATGAGCAGCTAATTCATTAATCATCGGTTATTGATGGGGACAATGTGTCGCAGGTTTATGGGTTTGGCCTTAGCTTTGATATTTGATTTTTTTTTTTCTTTTCGGTTGGGATACAATTTGATTGGCTGTCTTTAAAATAGATATGGCGTAATAGGGCACGTGCGTTGGGATGGTGTGCGGAGTGCGTGTAGCAAGTTATTATTATTATTTTTCATTTGAAGAACTGATAGCTTGGCATGGGAGTAAGAGTTTCCTTACTGGTTTTTTTAAAAATGTAAAGCTGCTAAATGTCTGAATTTTTTTTGGATTTAATATATTTAATTAAAACTTTCCCTTATTGCTCAAAACGTCTAGAACTAACTTTCAAGATAGGTTCGTATTCTATAGAAATAATTCAATGACACATGTTTTGGCACATAAAGTTGTAGAAATTTCATTAGTCTGTGTATGGCTTAATAAATATTTCAACGAAACGAAATTTAGTCTTCTGTTCCAGATTCTTAAATCCAAATCGCTTATTTTCAGTTACTCGCTGGATCCGGTGATCTTTTGTACATATTTATTCTATATAGTACATATTTATTAATGACTGACCAAGAGTCTTTATTCCAAATTTAGTTCAAAACGAACTGAAAGTAAAATATATTCGGTTGCATTAATGGTCCGTATTTCAATTTCAGAAGAATTTCGCTTTATTATTCAAATTCGAAAACCGGAACACTGGCGATAGTATATAACGCCACTAGACTTGCTTTTCGGGAATATTTTTTCTATATGGATTATTTCCTAACTATTGGAGACATAGTGCTGAAGCATACACATTTTTTTTGCTAGTGACACAGTAATATGTTTCAACCGGAGCGCAGAATATAGTAAAACTTCGGCATTAAAAGTGATTCGGGCGAACAAGAGTAGTCAATATGAATTCAAATCCTAACCTCAAAAAACATTTTTTTTGTTTTTTTTATTATTCGTTGTATAAAACACGTTAGCAAACACTATTAGCTTCTTTGTCTGTCATTCTGACATGGGATTCATATTCAGCGCTTCAAACTGCACAGAGATTGTCTACTTTGCTGGGGTTAAATTGGGGATGTATGTACGGAGACCATACTACTTTGACGAGAAATAAGTTTCGGTGGTCCATCTTCCTAGTCATCTTCCATACTGCTGGTTATATATCGTTCCAACCTCTAGCAATCATATTACCCTAGGCGAAAAACTTTTACTTTCGCTTATGTTATGTATGTTAGTAAGAAAACAAAAGGTTATTATAAAATTCCAACTTCGAAGTCGGATTCTGCGACTAAAATCCATAAAAATTGACTACTCAGCTTCACCGGAACAATAATTTTTTTCGTCAAAATTTTACGGTATTGTGTTATGTACAGCTTACGCATATATTGGAGCCAGCGGAACCAAAAGATCCTTCTTTTTTTTTTGAGATTTCGACGCTGAATCCGAAGTTTTTTTTTCTTCTTTGAGCTCCAATAAATGTTCAGTATTATAACTATTTTTTCTTTATTATTTAAAAAGAGTATTCAATGCTCAATTAAATTGCTTTTAAGTCATCAAAATATAAACAGGAGTATGTATTTATTGAATCACAAATTCGAAAACAATGTATGATATAATTTGTTTGAAGAATTTGAATGGAGTGGAAAAGTTGAGATGGATTAGCTTTACTTCTTTGTGCGACAACTTTTTGAGAAACTAAAGAAGCTCCGATTACGTAAAGTTGATGGTTTAATTTCTCAAAGTCTACGACGAAATGGGAAACAGAATGTCTACTAAAATTATTTTTCTACAAGGTCATTTGAATTTCTTTCCGAACTTTTTTTTGGTTAGCTCAATTATGAACGAATTTATCAACAATTCTCGACGCTTGATTCGGTCCATAAACGTAAGAGTTCTACCAAGCATTTATAGCCATTACAAACGAGTTTATATTTAGCCAATTGTCAACTTTATTTGTTACATAATTCCGGATCAAAAACCAACAAGCCAAAATACAACTTTCTTCTTTAAAATAGCTGAACATAACTTCAACAGTTTTAAATAGATTTTGATGACTTAAAGACCATTTTAATATTGTACTGAAGATACTTTCCATAACTAAAAATAAAATTGTAAGGTATTTTTCAATGAAAACTTAATATCAAAGAAATATTTACTACATAGAAGAGCTAGTTTTCTCATATATAACATCTGTTCTAAAATGTTCGTCTTCCACAAAAAAAAAAAAAAAAAAAACGATCCCACGCTCTTTTAACTTCGGTATCGCACACAAGTTCAAGTTGACTAACTTTCGCACTTTCGGTTAAGAAATGTGTACGCCCTTTATGCGCATAAGTCGTGGGAATCTTTAGCAACATGCAGTAGCATATGCAAAAGGACAATATTTTGCCTACAAAGTTTAACTTCTGACCTAAACTAAGGACGACGACAACGACGACGACGACGATGATGACGACGCCCGGTCAACGACAACCAATTACAACAACAATATATCACCGTCGTCATCATCATCATCATCATAATCATCTAAAACTACCCCTCTTCCATAATAAGAGACCTTGAGAGGCAACACCTGTGTAGCACACGATTAAGGTGCTATATGACTTTTGACGCACAGAACAAAATCAGTCCAATGGAACCACAGTCATAGCGCATAAATAAAGGACATAAACACACGCACAGGCAAAAGCAACTACGACCCTTGACTTTACGTACTTTACGTAGATGTGCTTGCATGCATAATCTTCGCGTCATCGTCATCCCTTTTGATAGGCGTCGCGTTGTCCTGTCTTCTTAGAAGTCACCCGAATTGACCAAGAGTCAAGACACCCTCACCTGTGGTCGCAAAATGCGAGCACCTGGCCAAGAACTTTTTCGTGGTATTGGTATTCGTATTGAGAGTGAGTGGTGGCTTACTTCAAATGTGCTGCACTTGTTTGCGATGTATGCCGATAGCATTTCCCCTTGGAATTGTTTTGCTTGTATTGGTGTTAGCCGCCGCATGGTAAGGGTGGCTAACAGGCTATATCTGACCATGTTACTAGTATTTGGAACAATTATCTATTCAACTTCTACTTCAACTTCACCTGTGCTGAACTATATGAGTGCACACGATTTTGAGTGCGAGTATGTTTTGCGTGTTCTAAAGCATTTGCATATGTATAGTATGGCAGTCTCAAATATGTTTGTATGAGTTCTGTTGAGTCCTTTAGCAGATTGTGTTAGCAAGTAAACAAAACCTTTCGTAGGTTTTAAACGTCAGGAAGCGCGAACACTTGTTCTACAAACGCGCAATCGAACGGTCGTCTTAAGTGCTCTTCAAAAAATAATAATAAGAATAATAATAATTCGAAAGCACAAATGTACAACATTAATATTTTCTAAATTTTTATTACTAAATTTAGGTTTGTTCTTCAAAGCAATAAGCAAACATTTTATATATCAAAACTCATTTTCTATAAATTCATTTAAAGGTTCCCACTACAGCGGCGACGAACTGCCAAAGGAACTTAAACACTCCATACATTTGCAACAATCCAATAATAACGTTTTCATCGATGAGAACGCTTATGATATACGCTGTGAAATTTGTGATAAAGAATATCCGGATCTAGATAGGTAAGTAAAAAGCGAGAAAATAAACAAACAAATACAATAATTAATAGTTTAGCCCATTCGTTTAAATTAGCTTCCAAATTACTCGATTCGAAGGTTGTTGCTACCTTAATTTATCACCATTCATCAATTCAATCCACTTAGTTAGTCTTCAAATGAAATCGTAGCGTTTAATACGAAAAAAAAAGTGTGCTGTCAAAGTCGCGTTTAGTGTAGATCTTAATTAAAAGTTCAAAGTGATAATGACCAATAATATAAAAGCCATAAAAATCGGAGCGAATAATCGTAGATGTTTTCTTGAAAGTGAGAGTATACATATATGTATATGACTTTTAAGTTTTGTGTATTCAGATTAAGATATACTCGTACTCGTATGTATGAATTGTGTTTATGGACACCAATTTAACGAGCCTTAAAACGTAATGTGCCAACAGAGTAGCACATAATAAAAATCGAATTTTGAGATTTTAAAATGGCTAGGTGTGAAATTTTTATGTGCACTCAATTTACTACCTTGTACTAGTTAATGAGGTAGCTAACTTTTCAGGATCTTATGAAAGCATTTGTAAAAATTGTGTACGAGAGTAGTTTTAGAAATACACGACAAGATGTCGGATGGCGCTTGTCGACTTTCAAGAAATTTCTTTTCTGAAAAGTTAAATTTTGAGCAATCTGCATCATTAAATTTGTGTTTGATAATCATTGAAAGTAGATATAAATGGCAAACAGACGCACAAAAATCACAATGCCAGAGATTCAAGTTTTATCGACAGTCATGAAGCGGCGTAAAAACTTGGCCATATTGTGATTTACCAACACTGTTAATGGCTGTCAAACACAAACTCAATGATGCTGGTTTGTCAAATATTAAAGTAGTGTAATAACACTGTTGAATTTGTTTTCAATTTTTTTTTGTAGAAGTTCGTGATGTAGGTCTATTTTACTTAATTTGGGTACGCTGAATTCAGTGGTGAGATACTTGCCAAAACGTAAAAAGTTCCGGATTTTGTAATTTTTTTTGTTTAACAAATCGTGCTTCCCGCCTTATATCTCGGAAACTATCACTCCTATTTGACTATCAATCCTATGACTATTATTTTTGGAGATATAGGTCAAAATGTTACAAATTCCGGTTTTTGGCAAAAAAAACCTTTTTAATTAAAATTTTGTTTGGAGACATCCGCTAGCATAACAAAACGGTTATCACCACTTAATTCAGCGTACCCAAATTAAATATGCACGTTTAAAGCCACAACACGCTTCCGAATCGAAAGGTCCGAGTTCTTACGAACAAACTGAGTAACACTGTCTACGTATTCGAACGTTCTCGAAGACCTTGGACGCCAGGATTTTGATTTTTCCAGCATTGAACCGGTCTCTTCAAACTTCTCGACCCATTTTCCAAAGACACAACGCATGGTCCGCTCCCGAGAAACGCTCCATAGCGACTAAATTCCCAAAAGCTAGGCTACCGATTGAGTACCGGAATAGTTGCGTTCACGCAATAAGCAAATCAAATGTGAACTTTCTTTTGAGACACCCTGTAGAAAAACTAAACTTTTGTAACACGTACTCAATATGAAAAAGAATACATTAAGTTTGTAAATACGTTTGAAACTTTCAATAAGTATATATACATTCGTGATGAGCATTATATGTCGAGCCTATATTGATACAACGTCTGGCCATCTGTATGAACACTAAGATCTTGAAAACTATTAGAAATTGTTACATTAAACTTGTATATTTTGACGCTGCTATACCCACTTCAGATAAAATTCATAAAATGAATGATTTAAACTAATATAAGATGTAGAATGCACGAATATCTATATCTAACTAGTAGTTAATTAGTGCCCTAAAACATCTTACAAAGTGTTCTGCTTATCTGCACTTCAGTAATCGTAAAAGTCCTTACAAAGTATTGTACTTCAAATAAAATTCTACTACCAAGTTAAATACTATCGTGATTTGGAATAATCATTATTAGATGCCAAACAAATACATATGTATACACTCAAAACAGAACAATTGTAACTCAACAAAATACCATGTGAAAGCGATAGATACAATATAAACACAAGTTAGGTTAATGCAAAACCATTGTACATCTAATATGTATATGTCATTTATTTATAAGCACATAGGTATACTATTTTTTTTAAATATATTTGTAACAAATGAATAGCAAACAGAAGCACCAAGAGACACGCAAATGACACTTTAACTTTGATTTGTGTAGCAAATATTGGCATAGGTAGTGAGTGGCAAAGGATCTATTCTACTCGCATTGAAGCGCGCACGCCTGTTGATAATTGCAGGTACTCTGTCAATCAGACAGATAGACAACAGCTTGTGGAACCAAATGTCAGTGGGTGGTGATGTCAACAGGACATCAGGCGACACAACCGCTGACAAAAGTACGGAAATACTATACGCAAACCGTTCATTGAAGTCGAGTTCTTTCATAGAATATTGCAGCGCTTATCAACAACTTGTGTATGTGATTTATTGAATTTTTTTATACAGGGTGTTTTTTTAGAGGTCTAGAATTAACTACTGCGAATACATAATTTCTAACTGAAAAATTGCTTTAATTTTATGCCATTAGTGTTTAAATATGATTTCGGGCATGTAGGCACCACTCGGATGTGGTGCATTCTGGCAGCCCAATTTTCGTACACTTTTTATTTAGCGTGGTTAGAAAACGAAACATGGTTAATCGAATTAGTGGGTCGGTTGAACTATTACATCGAACGCAAAATAGACGTAACGCACGGTAACATTGCCGAACAGAACCAAACGAATTTCGAAATAAATTTTCAATATTTGCAAGCATTGTTTTAGCGTTATGCTATTCATGATAAAAGTGGCTTACTAAACTGAGCACAAATAGCGAAAATAGCGTTGCCACATCTGACCATTTTATGACAGTTTAATCTCTGTCGATATATAGAACCTCAATAAAAAAAAAACACCCTATACATACTACTCGTACTTGTACATAAATCGCATGGCTCTGTATTAAGGATGTTGTAGAGTAGACAGTATGTATGCGCTTTATCTGATTTCGAACATGCATATTTGTCGTCGTTGTTGTACAGAAAACGCCCACAACACATGCTGTCCCGTACCTATCTATCTACATATAGAAAATTTGTATAGTTTGGCTTTGTGTCGTCAATGCGCTTCATAGTGCTGCCTGTCAATGGGAGCAGCTGTAACGCCTTCTCTACAGCACTGACGATTATTTTGGCGATAAGCATCTCGCATAGCCTGCTTCTTTCACTCTACATCACTCTCTATTTCCATCCTGCAAGCAGCACATCAAGGACAAAAAATGTACAAAAAAAAAACAAACAAACAAAAAAACAAATGAAAGCAAAAGCATTTCTGATTTCTATCTCTTGTATATTAAATATTGAACATCATTTGACTAATTGACCACCAACAAAAGCACAAGCAAATAGTTAGATAGTCGTCCGACGTATAGGGCACTCAACGTCAGACAGCATGTCAGTCAATCAGCGCTCCAATCAACGCTCCAGCTGCGTGTGAAGCGTCACACTTGACGCTGATTTTATCCGCATCGCGTAATGTTTATTCTACTTACTACTGTAGCTAGCTAATAATTTGTATCTTTTACTCAAAACTATTCATTAATTGTTTGTTCTGTTTTACTTTTTTTTTTTTTTCTATTTGCAGTCTGGACGATCATCTTGTGGGCGCGCACAACTTCCATAGCGAAGAATTTCCTTGTGAATTATGTCCGCAACGTTTTTCGCATCGTCCGGTTTTGATAAAACATCGTAGTATCGTACACAACGAAGTTAAGAAGTTTCCCTGCGAGAATTGTCCAAAGGTAAGTGGCATTTGTATGAGTTAAAAAAAAAAATGTAGTATAAAGTTATTTTGCTCTTGAAGATCGCTAGGGTCGGCAATTAAAAAGTATTTCTGGAATGTTCCCAGACTATATGTATCTAGTTAGGTTATAACTTTTTTTATTGAGAACGTCTTTAGCATGCAATAAGCTTACAAATTCGACAAATTCAAAGTTGTACAAGTATTTGAAACTAAGAGTTTATAAATGGATAGATTACACTATGCAACAAAATTTTAGAAAAATATCTATGCTGGACATGACTCTTATAGATGTTGTTCAGCTGGAACATGAAAAATCGCAATAAAATTTTTATCGATGGATAAGAATTTGAGATATGAATTTTTGAATTCTTTGTTTTGATTTTTTCATATTTAGTGTTATAAAATTTTACATAACTCGACTTAGGATTAACCGATTTAGTTATTTAAAATAACATATCAAATATGATTAAGTTACATACAATGTTTCTTCTTTCTTGAAAATTCATTAAACCGACGTTAAAAGGAGCATGGCCATGTAAAATTGATTTTAGTTGATCATGTTTTACATTAAGAAGAGCAGTTTACGAAGAAAACAAGCTACTGTTGAAGGAAATCCATGGAAGATAACGAAGTTAAGAACAATTGAGTAAAAGTACTCAAAATCGACTTTACATTATCAATACATCAGTACTGACTTTCTCGAAAATGTAAACCCAATGGGATTAAAATAATTGCAAGAAACAAACAGCGGTTGGACTCTAAATAATTTACCCTTGATACCAAGCAAGAAATAAAGTGTTAAATTTAAAAATTTCAGTCTTAAAAACTCTTTTAAAAATTTAGCTTAACCGATACAATTTTTTGTTACAAAATACTTATACAACTACATGATCTATGGTAATTCAATCTTCAAGCTTCAATTCAATCATCTATAAATTTTGCTCTTATATCCGGTCCAACTTTACCCAACTGGCGTACGTTTGTCGCGCTACTTGATGCTTTTTAAGTGTGAAGATCAAATAATAGCAACAACAACAACAACATTAAAATATGATCCATACAGCAATCTTGCAAACAAAATATATTTCAAGTGGCCAAAATCTACAACAACACAAACAACAAGAACACCGAAAAACGCTTTAAACTACAAAGTCATTAATTATTGAATCAAATAAGACCGAGAAAGAAAAAAAAATACCACACAAAAAAAAATCTTCATTGCGACGATTGCTGGCAACGGAGGAGTAGAAATGGGTTGGAAGCGCATAAAATAAAGACTTTTGATTTCTAGCAGATCAATAGCCGCGGGCCTTCTTCGTCGTTGTCTTCTTCTTTTTTGCTGCTGCCACTTCTGTACGACGCTTTGCTCTTTAAAGGTTCATATGTATAAACATGGTGACTGAAAATGAAGCCTTTATAAGATTTACTGCAAAACAGCTATCAAAAATTAAACCGCTTTCTCAAATTGCATTTATGGTCTGAGCGCCAGTTAGTTTAAATTGATTACTCATATGACAGATTTAGAGTTTAATGTGTGAATGGCAAAATTATTTATCAGCTGTTCACAAAGCTTCAAAATAAAACGAAATAATGGATTGCATTGGAAAAGCTAAAGTAAAAAAATTATATACATAGATGTGAAGTAACATTTAATGGACTGAAGTTTAAACGAAGGTGTTATCTGGCGGTTAAATTTTGATTTGATTGAAATTAAAATTTTGTTAATCATACAGATTTTGTTATGAAAAATTGTATATAGACTAAAAATAGTACTAAAATTCGAACTATTTGCTTGGAGTTGCAATCCTCAACGAAAGTGAAATGAGTCATAAGTATCCGTAAAAAAGAAAACTTCGTCGGAAATGGCAACAAACAACATACACAGCTGCTAAAACTGCACTCAACAAATTGTCTAAAAAAGTAAATCTTTGCATTAAAAATTGTTTATGAGCATAATACAAATTATTCGCCGAAAACCTAAAAAGATCAATTGTGCCAAGTTCAGAACTGCAGACAAGTAGTGAGCCAAACAAACGAAGAGATAGCAGCAGTGTTTGCTACTCTCCAGGCTAATGTATTCTGCACTTATGGTGTTAGTCAAAACTCTCCAAGTATAATTATCGATTGTTGACATAAAAACAATAGAGATCATAGGAACATTAAATTTCCAATTAAAACGAAACAAAGCACCTGGATTTGACCTCATTACTTACTCAAATCTCGCTAAGAGCAATTGCTCAAATATGTCTCGCTTTTATGGATGGTCTCTGAAGTGACGATGACACTCAAGCCTGATAACGAACATCAAAACGTCATTCCTTATCACTCAATATCACTTCGTCCAGTAATGTCAAAATTAAGAAGCAAATATTACTCAGAAGAACACTACTCCACATTGACAAAAGCAATATACTTGTAATACCATCACACCAATTTGGATTCAGACCAAAACACACGACGATCGGCCATATTCATCGATTTACGGATGTTATGTTAAAAAATACACAGGTCTACAAATACCGGGGTCATGTCAGTGGTTGGAAAGCTGAGGGTCATTACCAAAGTAATATGCTGCTTAGAATCTGAATCTGGGGTCTTTTACAATAATATTGAAATTTTTTCAAATATGCATTCTCTAAAATGATAGTACTTACCGAACATAAAATATGCTGTGGTTGACTTTTTCGTCACAGTTTAAATCAAAATCTACCTGCAAAAAAAAAAAGGAGAAAATACTAGATTATTGTATATGCTATTTTTATTTCTTAAAGAACTAGAGTTTCCGGCGACTATACTTCACAGGATTCATTTTCTGACATCTCTAAGGTTTGCCTAAAAATTTGACCTTAATCGGTTGAACGTTTTGGGTGTCTATAGCATACATATAAGTATATAGTTATATATATATATATATATATATATATATATATATATATATATATATATATATATATATATATATATATATATATATATATATATATATATATATATATATATATATATATATATATATATATATCTCTCTCTCTCTCTCTCTCTCTCTCTCTCTCTATATATATATATATATATATATATATATATATATATATATATATATATATATATATATATATATATATATATATATATATATATATATATATATATATATATATATATATATATATATATATATATATATATATATATATATATATATATATATATATATATATATATATATATATATATATATATATATATATATATATATATATATATATATATATATATATATATATACATATATATCACAAGTCACTCTGTTTTTCTTCTTCAAACTATTTTGTTTATAGCGGCAGATATACTTGTGCTGCAATAGACAACGGCGGGGATCTTGGGGAGCGGCTTGATCTCGAATTACTTCCCTGTATGCGTTGCGCGCGTGCGCATTTGTTGAATCTGTTGTTGTATTTGCCGCCGCCGCTGCTCAATAAAAATCAGGGCGTGTACTCATCCAAAAAAAAAAAAAACACTTAAAATAACTCGTAATGAACTGAAAAACTTTGCAGTCTGAAGTCTTTTCTTTTTCTTCATCTTCATTTCTTGATTTGAATGCCAAATCGAGTATTAAGCTTAGAAATAAAATAAAGCAGCTGTAGGACAAATGAAAAAAAAAAAAACAAAATTTGGTCGAAATAGTTATAGAAAGCAAGCAGCAAGAAGAAGGGCTTAATGTCAGCTGTGCCAGTGCGCATACTTCGTCATCATGCATTCAACCATGCATCATAGCTACGAGTACATCCATCCATCCCATCCATCTATTCACATCCATTGATTTTATATTACATTTTTTTTATTTTTTTTGTCTAACGCACTGAGCACTCAACTTCATCGATGCTCAGCTTCGACATCTTCGCGTAAGTCGTTTTAATGGCATCTTGATTACAATCTTGTGGTTGCCACAAGAGTTGCCGCCGCCGCCGCCGCCAAGGTGTTTCAATCAAAAACTCTTTTCTTCGGTTGCTCCAGCTTCGTCTGACATAGACTTATTTTTTACCCTTTATGCACTTTTCCAACGGTAATTTCATGTAAGATTTAGAGTTACAGTTAGTTTACTTAGCGCAATGTAATTGTTTTTGGTTTTTTTTTTATCATCTCGATTCTCTGAAGACGGAAGACAACAAAAAAAAAAAAAAAACGAAAATCAAATACAAACCGAAATTCAAACAGGGTTTAAAAAAGAAGTAGTGCGTCGTTGCGGTTGTCGTTCATGACATTTCCATGCCGCATTTGGGGCGCGGTTGGCAGTAGCCAGGCCAAGTGTACCACAGCAGCAACAGCAACAGCAGCAGCAGCAGCAATGCCAGTGGCAGCCAGTGAAGCTAAACAAATGATGATCGATCTGCAGTGATCTTCCACTCGAAACGTATCGAATCGAACGCAATGTATCTATGGAATGGCATCGCGTATCTCATGGTTTAATGTTAAAGCACACTTTCAATTGCGCAGGCGCTCGCGCTTTCATTGGATTTTTTTTCTTTTTCTTTTTTGGACAGTAAGCATTGTCTTTACTTTATTTAAGGTTGTTGTAGTTATTGTTTCGGCAGAGTGTTGGCGTAAGCCCTCAGCTTAGATGCGATTTTACACGCTTAAAGGGTCCAGTAGTCTATTACAATACATAACCAGCAGCAACGTACAGCAACTGTCTAAAAATTATGTAGCGCAAATTGTTTCTGCTTTTTTTATTTTTGATTTTTAGTCTTATTTTCACTGCAAAAGCATGTTTTGACAAATTTACACCGAAAGTTATTTTTTACCACAATCTATTTCTAAAGTTTAAACCATCTGCTCAGTCTTAAAAGTAATCAACAGAATAGTCCGGCGTTTTTCATACACAAATCAAATTTGAAGATGTTTAAATAAAAAGTAGTAACAAATATATTTTCCAAAATGGACCACACATGTTCAATAATATAGAGTGTACAAATTAAGTTTGAAAAAAATATTACCGAAATGACTTTTAGGTTCTTCCTTCCTATTTTTAAGGAAGAGTTTCACCTTAGTGAACATTTACACCACTAAATAAAAGCTATCTTAGCGGTTTCGACTGTGCGTTGATGAAGAATTATTCAGGTCAAGCATTCTTAAACATAAATAGAAGATAATCTTTCACCCTCATTTCTCCCTCAGTGGTAAAATTTTCTAATATCGACGAATTATAATTATAAATATTTATGATGGGGACATATAAAACTACGACCTAAAAGGTCTATTGTTTGTCCTACTGAGTTAGATGGCCTGCCCCTAAGCCTATATGTTGAATGAATCTTAGTACTTTCCTATGATCCATACTTCTCAGTTGCTCCATTCTGATAAAGTGATTACCTAGCATCTGCAGTCTGCCTCACGTTGAGTGTAAATTTTTTCCATTTTTCAAACATTTCTAACACCCCCAAAAAACTCTGTCCAGCTACGAAAGGGCACTGAGGCATAGACGAACAGGAATGTCAACTGTCCATAAATTTTGGAAATGATAAGTAGATTATAGTAGCTGTTATAGTGGCTTCTTTGACATGGCACCACCTTTGACAGAAAGAACTAGGCTGTACTATGAAAAAACTACGATTACTATTTTCGTTATAGTTGTCGTTCTTACACAAGACTTTGAACGCTATTGATGGGTATTTTAACGCTATAAAAGGCACGCGTCAAGATATATTGAATTTGCTTGAAAACCACCACACTAAACTCCAACTTTCCCATTATAAATCAAAAGACCATGCAATTTTACTCACAGGAGCAATGTTTTTGACCATCAAAATCTTTTCATCTTCCATCAGTAGGTTAATTAGAGTACCGAAATCTATCATATTTTCACCAAAGTTAGGTTTCGGCTATAAAAAAAACAAAGTTTCATTACTATATTAAGTGGTCATTAATTTTTATGGAATGCCAAATTAGAAATAAAAGGACAAACGAAAGTTTTATACCATTCTCGAACACCGTGTTTCACAAAATGAGTGAACATTTGGCACATATTGTCTGCAAATAACCCATTCTTTTAAAGAGTCGTTTGTAGTTAAAATATCGTTGTTTCGGATTTCGGGAACGGCTTTTAAATTATTGACTGTGATTTGTGAGAATATAAACTTTTTGCAAATAATTGCTTTATGCTTTTCTGAACACCACCAGTTTCGCTAGTCATTGTAGCACATTCGTCAAAATGTACTCCCACACATTTCACAGAATCAAGTAACATTTTCGCGATAAGAAGTTTAACAGAAACATATGTGTTCTGTGTTCATATACTTCTGTTCTACAAATTCGACGAACTTTTCGCAGTTGGTTTGCAAAAGAATCTATATTTTGTAAATGAACTTGTGGTGGACTTTGAAATTCAAAAATATAAAGAGCCAATAAGAAGGGAGTATCAAATGCTAAGGTATTTATAGGATTAATGCAGCTTAGCTACATGCTACAATAATTAAATTCGAAAAAATCATCTTCAAGTTGAATGATTTCAATATCTTGTTGCTGAATTACGGGCAAAATTGAAAAAAATGGAGTTCAGTTTGAACCAATATGTGTGACATCTAGTAAGTTTATATTCAAGTTTGATTTAGGCACATAGGGACAGCTGTCCAAACAGAGAGGTTTAACTCCTTTTGGCAAATTGGACAATAATATAGAAACCGTCTGGAATCAAAAACAGTCTTGAACTTTCAAATTTCCATAAGAAAAATCAGTTATCCAATAAAATCAAATATTCGCTGTGTAAAAAAAAGGAGTTCTTCCCATTTTTAGCTATTACATATTACAACCGAAGTTGTCAAACAGTAACAGCAGCAGCAACAGTCACGGCAACAGGCAAAACAATCACATTCCATAGCTGCCCACAAGTGAGCTTCAAAGTATATCACTATATGCTACACTATGATACGACGACGACAAACCAAACCAAACGGCATGCCAAAAAACACCTACACACCAAGTACTCATTCGCTCGAATTATTCAACTACAAATGCAGGTAAATAACAACAACAACGACGATGATGATGATGATGATGATAATGATAATGATGATGATGACGACGTCTTTGAGCCGCATTCGATTTGAATGTCTATGAATGTGTCTTAAAGTGTATCTGACTCAAGTACTTGCTCTATAACTAATCCATTTGATGTAGTTATAGCACGAGCTATAGTGCTGGTTGGTTGGCTGGCTGGCTGGCTGGCTGGCTGGCTCTGTGTCTGCTCCCGCGCTCAACTTTAAACAAAAGGCTCCACAAAACTGCGATCAGCAATAGCATCATCGTCATCATCTTAGCGCATTATGACAGCATGATTAGGCATAACAGTTTCAAATAGTTTTGGAGCGCGCGACGACGACGACTACGACAACGACTCTGAATACTCTGACTCTGAATCCGACGGCTCTGATTCCAATGCGAAAGCAAAACCGTATCTAAAGCCAAAGTCAAATCAAGTTTCAAATACGCGCGTTGTTTGCTGGATGTGCGAGATGAATGGATGTTTAGATATTATAGCTGACTGGCGATCTGTCATTGTGACTGTCGTCTTATGGGCAGCAGTCGCAGCAGCAACAGCAGCAGCAGTACTAAGCTAAGGAAGCGGGGTGTAGTGGTTACACATTTTGGTCGCGCGTTCGTCGACAATTGTAGCAATTGATGGCCATAATTGACGAAGGTGCTCATTCGCTAGCCGCTTGAAGGCAGTATTAGAGGAGTGGGAGCTGTTCGCGTTGTACGTATACCTTCAAAGATTTGCGTAATCTTTTATTATGGCTTTTGTCTTGAAAAAGAAAAGACAGACCAACAGATAGAGGGACAGAAAATCAAGTTACGCTTCTTGTAAGGCAGTTAGATCCGTTTAAGCTATACACACTTACGGAGGGACTAACAAAAGTTTTTTAAGTTCAGAAAAATTGATCGGCATGGAGACGAGAAATTACTGATGGTCGATCGGAAGTAATGCCATCACCAACTTAGCAAGAAATTCTTTAGACAATTCTTTTCGGCTTTCGTCATCAACACCAATATAAACTTCGTATGAATGTGAAACTGCATATGAAACAAATGCAACATATTTCCAAGTGGTTTTGAAGATTTCGAACAATCTTCAAATCCGAAGATTTCGAGAATGTTGGCCAAAATCTTCGAACGAAGGGAGAAAAGTGCTCCGGGTAAAGAGTACAGTTGACAAAGACCCACGATTAATACAATAAATAATTGCTGAGAAACTGGAAGTAAATGCCATGGCTGCTTGATGAATGAGGTCTAAAAGGAGCATCGAGTTGGTTTTGCCTAGTATTTTCTAAGAAAATTCCGACACGGAAGATCTAGCAACTTTGATAAAATCGTAACATGTGATGAAGCTACGACCTGGAAATCAAACGGCAGTTTATGGTATCAAGCAGAAAAGGTGTAAATCAGGAGCAGAAGCGATGATGTCTATTTACTGCACCATAACAAAAATTGTAGCTGCTATTCCCCTGATTATTAGTCAAACAGTTACTGCGAAATTGTTTCATTTGTTCCAAAAGTCATACAGCCAAAAACCTTCTCCTGAACAATACTCGTAGAAGCCTTACGAATTCAAAACCGATCGGTGAAATAGTTGCTGATATATGACGATTTGGTCTTGTGACAGTGATGGGCCAAATAGTTGGTGATATAGTATATATTATTTAGATTTTCTCTTATTTGGGGGAGGGAGAGCGTGATTCCAGTGTCTTTAGCGGTGAGTTAACCTACAAAATAGTGAGTCAATCATTGTGTTTGTTTATTATTTAGAAAGAAATGGCTTTGTGACAAGAAAAAAACCCATTTTAGAAATAATTTATACAGATTATATAGAGAAGATAAAAGTATGAAGATTAAAAATGAATTACTAAAAATCATTTATCTGTTTTTTTTTAAGCAGCTCAGAGGTTTTTTTATTAGACCCCTCGTATGTACATAGATCCAACAACGCATTTGAATATTGTTAAAGCTTTTATTTCTTGTATACGCTCCAGATGATTGATTAATTTCATTTTCGTTTGATTCGTATCGCTTTGCTTTGGTTAGTTAGATTGCAGACTTTTACTCATTTTTACTTTTTTGTTTTTGTGGAAGGGGGGAGGGGGACACAGTAGCAGAGCGCGCTACTGATTTGAATAGGCGGAGCGTAAGTACATTGTACGATACGTTTTGAAAAGCTTTCGGCAAGGCCTGCTTTACATTTTATTTGATTTTTTTTTTTTTTGGTTAGCTTAACAATCTTTTTTTTTGTCTAATTTACAATTGTCGCGCAGCAGTTCATTAAAATCGTTTTTCTCTCTCGCTACTTGCAGGCCTTCGTTGACACCTCGAATCTACAGCGTCACATACGTCTTACGCATCAGGCCGCTCGCAGTCACGTTTGTCCGGAGTGCGGCAAAACGTTCGCCAGTTCATCGGGCCTCAAGCAGCATATGCACATACACTTCTCCGTTAAACTATTCCAGTGTGAGGTCTGCTTCAAATCGTATACGCAATTTTCGAATCTTTGTCGACACAAACGTATGCACATCAATTGCCGTATGCACATCAAATGCATAATTGTCCGCAGAGCTTTAGTACCACTGCCTCGTTGACAAAGCATAAGCGTTTTTGTGACACTGCCGGCGGTGCAGCATCAGTGCATCAACGATTGCATCAGAGCAAGCAGAGCAAACACGCTAATAGTCTGCATCAGCATCATCACAGCGGCGCACATTCACTCCATCATCATCATCATCCGCATTCGCATCACCATCATCACAACGAACTGGAAGGCGGCAATCATACACAGCATCCGCTACATACTGCCAGTGCCATGGCTACGCCGAATTCAAATCCGTTTCTTATGTTTCGTCCAACACCACCATTCTTTCCGGGCTTTCCTGCAGCAGCTGCAGCAGCGGTTTACGGTTTGCCAGGCATGTTTCCGCCCAGTCCATTGCAAGCGGCCAACTTTCCAATGTTCTTTCCGAAAGCAAATCAGGATATACGAATACCGCAACTTAATCAGAATTTGACTTCACCGAATTCACCATTCCGAACACAAATGAATTTCGGCTTGGAATGTAGTCCACCAGGAGCAGCAGCAGCTGCCATGAGTGCGCCTAAAGCGCAGTCCAAAAAGTTGGAGTTGAATGGCGGCGCCTATGAGTCGAAGAAATGCTTAAAGCAAATGCAAGCACGCAGTATTGCTTCAATGGATGATGAAGACGATGATGATATTGAATCGAATCATTCCTTGACCATTGAAATGAAATCGGAGCCAGAGGAACTTGACCTGGAGCAACAGCAAGCGGAAATCGAAATGGAAACAGATACGCGTTCTCAGAAAAGTTGCGAGCAAAATGCTGAAGATGAGCGGGTAAGTTTTTCTTCAAATGCAGCACAAAATCATGAACTAATAAACTTCTTTTTTTTTCTTGCTTTTAATAGAAATCCATTGACATTGTTAGTACACCACCGGCATGCAATGCTACTGAATTGCAGCATGCCAATAAGCAATCGGAGTTGCCGCTTGATTTGAGCATCAGTCGTAAACGTAAGAATTCTGAAAGCAGCAGCAGTCAGAGCAGCAGCGCTAATGCTAGCATAAATGGCAGTCAGGAGCCTCTTGCTGCCAAAAAGCAACAACAGCACAGCGCAGCAACAACACCCAAATCCAGCACACGGGAAGATGCAAACGAAGCCGCTGAAGCAGCAGCAGCAGCGCTAAAGCATAATGAATCATTGCTCAGCAATTGCAGTTCTAATCATACTAACAGCACAAAGCTGGAGAAACAATGCTCTACCGCCGATGAAGCCGACTCCGCTTCGGCGGTATCGCAACAATCCTTCAAAGGTAGCAGTCCAGCGCCTTCAGTTTCGACACCTGGTCCAACACCTTCACCATCGCCACCCACGAGCGCCGGCGAGTTGAGTAGTCTTTCGGATAGTGTTGGCGCCGGTGCTGCCGCTGCAGCAGCAGCCAATGCCATGGTGCGTCCACATCCCATACATCCAATGTTTCTCGAAGAGTTCTATCGCGCAAATCCGTTAGCTGCTGCAGCAGCATTTCGTCCACAACCATTTCCTTTTTTAGGTCCAATGGGCGGACGACCAAATTTTGAACAAACCGCGGCCACATCGAATGGTACAGCAAATAATCATCTAACGCATCATGCGCATGCGCAGCATCATCACGGCGCTGCTGGTTTGCCGTTTACACACGGTTCCAATTTTCGTGAAGCACTGCGTGCTGTCGGACTTTCGAGCAGTGTACTAGCTGCTGCAGCCGCAGGCGCTGGTACACCGCACAAGTCAAAGGATCGCTACACATGCAAATACTGCTTTAAGGTATTTCCGCGCTCTGCTAATCTGACGCGTCATCTGCGCACGCACACTGGTGAGCAACCGTATACATGCAAATATTGTGATCGCGCCTTCAGCATCTCTTCGAATCTGCAGCGTCATGTGCGCAATATACACAATAAGGAGCGTCCGTTCCGATGTCATCTGTGCGATCGTTGTTTCGGACAGCAAACTAATCTCGATCGGCATCTGAAGAAGCATGAAACCGATGCTACGGGCAATTTTGAAGATGGTTATTCACCCTCATCCAATGAGGCAGAACGTGAAGAATCCTATTTCGATGATATACGCTCATTTATGAATCGTGTTTATACACCATCGAGCATTGGTGCTGCAGATAATGATACCGAAGAGTATGCGGGTAGTGATTTAGATAATGAATTATCTAAATTATCGGCTACAAGAAAGACATCACCATCGTTGGATACAGTACCTCCAACGCCAACAACACCAACGCCAACAACACCACCACCACCACCAACAAATACAATCGTTGTTAAGGAGGAAGAAAGCAACACTAATAACAATCTTGAATAGATTGCGGTTGAAAACGCTCCCTAATACCGATTTCTAAACTACTCGCTCCTAGCTCGGTTCAAACGTTTCGGTTTCGCCTTTGTACTTGATGTTTGTTTGTAATGTAATTTTAAGTAATTTAATTGTAATTGAAACGTTTTGTGAAGCAATGGACAACCGGCAGAAAATATGTTGAAATAGTTATTAAATTGTTTGTTGGCTAAGTGAAATTAATCAAGCGTAATATAATGAATGTAAAAAAAACACACACAAAAACACAAAAAGATAAAAAAGAGTTCGGTACGAGTGCTCGCGAAATCTTTCTTCATAAACTTAAGTGTGCCTCAAAGAGGGAAAGTAGTAAAGTAATTTAGTTGATAATTCCGCCGAAGATTTTTTGTACGGCATCAATCATTATGAACGTTTTTAGTTTGTAGTTATGCTCAATCAATCGTAAAAAAAAAAAACAAATTTATTCCAAATAATCAAGAAAAAACAAATAAAAACTATTATAAAGATGTTTCCCAAATGCTGATATTAAACAGAAATAAAAAAAATAAATGCTGAAGAAAAAGTGTTTCAAGTGTAAACTTATATATCTGTAGTATACAACTTATTATAGTAGAGTTTATGTGAAATGATTGTGAATTTACCAATGTTTAAGTTTATGTAGATGATTTTTGACAAATTATAAGTTTCTTTTTAATTATTTTCATTTTGTTTGTATATACTAGCAGTTTAATGCAGATTTATATCTTAAATTAACTAGTATTAATTAATGCAATTCTCAAAATTTTGTAATTTACATTTTAGCATTAAATATACATACATATAATATATAAATTCGTTATGAAATATATAAATAAAAATCAATCACACCAAAAATTAAGTTCAGTTTTCTGGTATTTCACCACTCTAAACTAATATTAGCAGGCATGTTCTTCTTCTACTGTATAGAGGGAATAAAACCGAAATGTATTTCGGTTTTGGTTCCGGTTTTGGTACGTAACGAAACGTGTGTATAAGATTGTGTACCGGTTCCAATTTGTTTTGGTATTCGGTTTCGGTACGGTTCTTGATTTTTAGTTTCGGTATACTGGTAAAAAATTTTTAAAAAAGAAGAGAATAATTACACTGCCCTGCAAATTCCGATTTTTTGGATGCGAATAAGATGGGACCTAGTGTATCCGAATGGATTTTTTATGCTGAACACGAATCAAAAACTTTCCATCACGTCACGTTTTCGAGAGAATAGGGGTTAAATCCCCTAAAAACAGCGTTTTTGGCAGTTTTTGAATAATCGTGGGGCAAAATCCTGACGTGATATAAACTTTATTATCAGAAATTAAAGGCTGAAACAAGCTTTTTCAAATAAGCCCTATGCCAATTTAATCGCATGCACCCTTAGAGAGGGGGGAGTGTTTTTGTCTAAGAATGGAGGAACTTGTGAGTACTGGTTTCGTCGGTTTAAAAGTGGTGATTTTGATACGGTGGACAAAGAAGAAGCCAAGAGACGTCGAAAGGATATATATAAACAGTCAGGCTGTCATGTATAAACAGTCAGGCTTTCTGCCAGATGGTTCGTGCGAAATAAGTTGTTTGGTGCATTTTGGGATTTTTTTTTTTTTTTTTTGTCTAAAATTGTGTTTTGCCAAGAAAATTCCATGTGTTGAAGCTTTCAAAATTATAAAGAACGCTTTAAGTCGACAGTGCCAAAAACACAGGAATACGAGTGGTATCAAGAGTTCAAAGCAGACCGTAGTGTAGCTGATGATTTGGCTCGCTCTGGACGTCTAATCTTTTCGACTGACCAAAACGTCCAAAAAATAAAATTAATATGCTTCAAAATCGTCAAGGCGATAGAAGCCGACCTTGGGTCCTCTTTTCGATCGTTGCAGATCATTATGCAAGATATTATTGGCATGAGACACTTATTAACGCTATTTGTGCTGAGATTGCGTAATTTTTTTCAGATGTCCTCGCGTCCTTGTACGCGACTATTTCACCAAATTTAAGTGCAAATATTGTTTAGTTTCGAGGTAAGTTTCAAAAGTAACAAGATATATTTTTAGTGTTGGAATCTAACTTTCTGGCCGATTCCATTGTTCCCGCTAATAAATACTAAACTGATCGAGCCAACTTGTCTTGATTTGGGTTTAAATGGTGTTTGAAAACATTTCCAAGTATTGTTTTAAGACAAAATTTGTTAACAAGGCAAGAGGTCCATTAATTTCTTTAATTTGCACACTATAATTTGTTTTTAGAAATCAGCCGACTTGCTATTTGTTTTTTTTTTTTACAGTGAGTTAAGAAAAGCCATTTGGCGAAAAAATGGAAATTTCAAGAGAAGGTTTTCGTTGGATTTTTTTCACAAATTTCGACGTGGATTATCTCAAGAAGAATGTGTCAATGAACTCAGTTCTTTGTATGGCGATAAAGCACCATCAAAAACCACAGTATATCGCTGGTATAGTGAATTCAATCGTGGTCGTCGTTCGGTTGCCGACGAATTCCGAGAAGGTAGCCCAAAATCGGTTGTTGTGCCCAAAAACATCGATGCAGTGCGTGAACTGATAATGCAAGATCGTCATGTGACATATCGTGAGGTAGAGGCAATTTTGCACATTAGTTCCACTTCAATACATTCGATTTTGCATGAACACTTAGCTGTAAAAAAAATTTGATCTCGTTGGATACAGCAAATGATCGCCTGTTTCTTCGGCCGAAGGGTCATTTGGTCACTGTTCCGCTTGAGCAACGTAGGACGGTCAATTCTGAGTGGTACTTGTTACTTACTTGTTTGCCGGAAGTCTTCGGAGAAATTCGTAAAACCAACCGCCAAAAACGAATCATTCTCCATCACGACAATGCGAGCTCTCACACACCTCGTCAAACAAGTGCATTTTTGAGCAGTCAAAACATCGAAATATTGACTCATCCTGCGTACAGTCCTGATTTGTTGGCACCCAATGACTTCTTCTTCCAGAGTATCAAAGGTAAACTGCGTGGTCAACGATTTACGAGCGCCGAAGAAGCAGTTGAAGCTTTCAAAAACCATGTTTTAGAGGTGTCTCAAGAGGAATGGAAAAAGTACTATGACAAATGGTTTCAACGAATGCAAAAGTGTATTGATCCTCAAGGGGAATATTTTCAAAAAACAAAAAAGCCATTTTCATTTAAAATTTTTTCTTATTATTTGCTATTCCCGAAATATAAATAGTACCCCTCGTACAATTGAGTAATTAGATGCAATTTCTAGTTCCATTATAATTTAAATAAATATAAATGTTATCAATATTCAAGGACACAATAAAAACTTTATTTACCGCACTTCACTTCACCCAACCATGCCATGCCATGCGAGAGCAGAACTGCTTTTGGTTTGCTCTCTTTTATTCGTTTCTTGCTTCATTATGCTTTATCAAAATATAAAAAAATAAAATTATAAAAAAAATTTTTGAATTCGCAAACAGCTCTTCACACCTTTTGATGCGAGCGTATAACTGCATAATTTGCATTGCACTCTTTAAAACTTATTTTACATCATTATAATTTATAAAAAAAAAAAAATAAAAAAAAAATACTAAAGTCGAGCTGAGCCGACAATTAAATACACTGTACCACTTAAAATAAAAAAAGAAGTGGCATCGCTCGAATTCGCTCTCAATTTATGTTAGATAAATTTAATCGGAAATGAAGGGAACACCACAAGGAGGGCACTGCAAATGCGAGTCGTCTTGAGATGCCTAAATTAAATAAAAGAAAACAAACAAAAAAACAAGAAAAAACTTTATTAATTTCGGTGGTACCGAAGATTTAACGATACCACTCACATTAAGTTTCGAGCTGTGAAAAAATATTTACAAATACAAATATAGGTGTAACAAAAAAATATTTGAAAAACCTAACAACCTAAACGTGAGATGTATGTTTTAAAAGTTATGGGGAATGACACGCATTGGTATATTGGCAGTGAATTAATACGAAGTGTCAAAGAGCGTGGGAAAAAGAGAATTTTAATTCACCTTTTGTTCTATGAGGGATACGTGCGAGCGGGCCGCATTGAAACTCGTGCAATTACTCTCCTATTTTTTTATGGTCTCTATGTCTGTCTCGCTCTAACCCTCTCATTAATGTAGGAACAGAGCGAATTCGGCGCTTTACATTAATCTAGCATGAGCCAGGTATTCCTTTGTTTGTTTCTTTAACTTTGGCGAAAATTTGCATAAATATGTATTATCGTATATAGAAAAACTTTGTGTTCATCTGCAGCGCTTTGTAATCATTTTATATTAATAGAATTTGTAAGAATGTGAAAAAATGATACACTTATTATGTGTACTGAATTTCAAAATGATTTAAAAATGTAGATACAAATAATAAACAACCGATTGGCGGGCACGGAGGGCGTCACATATAAGACAAGTGCGTATGGTCAAGGGGAATCTAAATGTTCAAGTTTAAAGTCTGTAGCTCTTATATTTTTTGAGATACATATGTATGTATATGTTGTTTCATATATCGAGACGGACCGACGGACATGGCCAAATCGACTCAGTTTCCAATGCTTATCAAGAATATATGTACGTACATATATACTTTGTAGGGCCTGTCAAGCATCCTTCTGCCTTTTGCAAAAATTTTCACAAATTTAATATACCCTTTTACGCTATGGGTACAGTGTATATAAATATGACAGAATTTCGAACTTTAAAAATCGCACACGCACAAACACAAAGCAAAATGCAATTTCTTTAAGACACATTTTAAATAAAAGCTATTTAAATAGCTTTAATATGATATTAGACACATTATTTAAGAACTTTTGTATATACGCGCATACAAAGTTACAGATTTAATTATAAACAAACACACAATGATTAAATGCACTTAATAAACATTTTTATTTAATTGTTTTGCAAAACGCGATAGTCATTCCAACTTCTCAGCAGACGCTCAACTAACTGACTAACTGTTTTCTTCTTCTTCTTATGCAATATTTAGCTAATCTGCATCGAATGATTCGCGTAAGAAGTGCGAAAACGAAAGTAATGAAAAGAGGGACTGACAAAAGGTAGCGCGATAAAAATAATAAACAAGACAATTTACAGCAATATAACGTTATGTAACGTTATGTATACACAGAGAAAAATTTCAATACGAAGATTGCTACTTATATTTTTGGAAATGAAAAATCAAACTTTTTTTTTGTTGAATGTGTTTTTATAGTTTTTCAAAATATTCTCCGTGATGATCAATATATGTAGTTTTGCATGCCAGTAAACCAATTTTCTAACCACGTAAATATTTGTTTGATGTTCGGGAATAAAAAGAAGTCATTGGTTGTCAAATCAGAATGATTCTTCTTCGGCGGTTCGTTTTTCTTACAAATTTCTTCGAAAATTTTGTAGCAACAACATATTTTGGACGACCTTCACGGAATTCGTTTTGGAGAGAGCGTCGACCACGACTGAACTCTTTGCACTAGTTTTTTATGATGCTTAAGGATGGTGCTTGATTGCCGTAAAAAGATTTTAATTCATCGAAGCACTAGATAGTCCACGTCAAAAATGATGATAAATTATCCATTTTTGTCCGAGTTGATTTTTCAGCCGCACTAAACAATACAAATATTTATCGTACGCCAAAACATTCTGAGTACGTTTACGCTAGAAAATGTTAAACTTTCAAGAGAAAGATATTCTGGTGACAGACGTATATACGGGCTGTCCCAACTGGAGTGCATGATTAAAATTTGACGCAATTTTTTTTCTGTGCAAGTGACAATCCTAAAATTTGACAACTGGCACCTACGATTGTTCCGATTTTTAATAATAAAGCGCTATATAATGAAAAACAAAACCCAATACAAAAATGGGCAAAGTTTCAAAACAAATCATCTTCACTGAGAAAGCGCATTTTCATCTGAATGGGTTCGTCAACAAACCAAAATGTCGAATTTGGACCTCAGAATATCCGCACGTGAGCCATGACAATCAAATGCATCCACAACGAGCAACTATCTAGTGCGGATTTTGGACCTTACTTTTTTTTGTGAAGGGCATTCGTTGCAGGAACATGATAACGGAGTTTTTGTGGCCGCAACTGTACTGTAAACGGATCTGGACGATATGTGGTTTTAGCAGGACTGTCACACCTGCCACACCGCACATGAAACAATCGGTTTATTGGAGCAACGATTTCCAGACCGAAAAATTTTCCGGAATTTCGATGTCAACTGGATCGTGCGATTTCTTTCTTTGTGAAATGTCAGGTGTGTCGGTATAAAACACAAACATTAAAGCCACATCTTTGTTTAAATGACATCGAAAATTTCATGAAAAGGGTCTGTGTTCATGCTGTGGGGCCATTTGATGGATATTTTATTCCACACACTAGATGGTCCACGCGACGTTGTACGCGACTGCTTCCCCCTGCCACTCCTACCCTCTGCCACTCCTAACCCCTGCCACTCCTACCACCTTCCACATGCTCCTTTACTCTACCTCCAATTCTATTAAAATTAAAAAAATCTAAAATTAGAAAAATTTGTGTTTATCCAATCGCCACGAAACTTCACAGGATCACCCACGGAACTATTTTGAATATTGCCACAAAATTTGATCAAAATCAGTTGAGCGGTTTCGGAGTCTATAGGGAACATACATACATACTTCCATTTTTATATATATAGAAGATACATTTTAAATATAATAAAGTAGTAATAAAATTTAAAAAACACCTTCTCATGATCATTGAGCGCTTTAGCTCATGACCATCTGCTGCGACATCTAGCGTTGAGTTGAACAACATCTAGTTCGCTTGCTAGCGCTTATGTGAAATTCTGTGGTCCTCCCTATATATATATATATATATATATATATATATATATATATATATATATATATATATATATATATATATATATATATAGATTTTAGATTTATATTAATAAAAATAAATCAAATTTCTAAAATAAGTTAGCCTAAGTTACTCCTTATTACATCAGCTATCTGCCAGTAAAAGTCCCGTCAAAATCGGTCCAGCCGTTTCAGAGATTAGGCGGAACAAACAGACAAAAATTGTAAAAAAATTTATTTTGGTACATATACCGTGTATGCATTTAGTAAAAAGCGATTATTTTAATATTACAAACAGACATTCCAATTTTATTTATCTGTATAGATAATCGAAACATGTCTAATTTACAATGCAATAAAAATATCACCACTCGCTCACAAAATATGCGTTATTTTTTTTAATTGGGACACCCTATATATACTTGACCAGTATCAAAAGATTTGTTTTTTAAAGCAACGAGATCTTGGAGACTATAATAGATAGTGACTTCAAGATATTATACTCTCCACTTTCCTTCTTCAGTAAAAGTGTATTAAATGAACAAGGGACAGCTACCATAAAAACGTACCTCCTGTATTAAGGCGTTCTGTGGCACATCTTTTACTATAATGCACTTTGTCTCATCCATCAAAACTGATTAAAATTTTTTTTGTAATATTCCAAAACATGATAAACTCTTTTTCAAACAAACTAAATTCAAACAAAATAAATATTAAGAGTCTATAACAATTTTAACTCAAAATAAATACCTACTAAATATTCAATAAAATCAAAAATGCCATTGTCTCATGGCAGAAAATTAATTTGGAGCATTGGAGCGCACAACCTATTGTAGTATTAGGCTACCAGCTGCTGCACTTTACTGAGGCACCACAAAAACCACTCTACCATAGAGACGAACCATAAATTCTAGTAGTTTATAATTATGTAATATAAAATTTGTACAAATTATGCCTTCTTCAATTATCGCCGCTGGCGAACGCGTTCAGCAGAGATCACAGATTTGCAACAAATTCAAATACTTGTACAATAATAAAACAAAAGGCAAAATATGGCTAAAACTGAAACCAATTACCAATTATCTACTGTTTCTACACAAATTTAACATAATTTGGCCAGTTTTACGTTCAAATTGTGGCTCAATTGTGGAAGTTGTTGGCTGTGGTCAGGGCCAACTGCGGCACATTTGGGAGGTGAGCTGAAGCTGAATCGCTATACGTAGGTATATATATATATTTTTTTTTCACAAAAAGTTTTTTGCTTAACATAATCGAAAGTGTTCAAACGAATGATCGACCGCAGTTATTTCACTACATACTATGGATGTGTTTGTTGTATATATTGTAGTATTGTAGATAGATATTCCAGCTTCTTTTTGGCATCTTTGCATGAACGATCGGTGGTAACGGTCTCTGAGACTGAGGTGGAGCGTACAGGTTGCTCTCTAGCTACAATATATACGATCTACTGCTGTGAAATGTGTAGCAAAATTGAACCAAAAAAAAAAAAAAACAAAAAAAAAAACAAAAACAAAACTAAACCATAAAATAAAAGAAATAGTAAAACTAATGATTGATGCCAATAAGACTTTGGCTAATACAATTTAAATTCGACTGTTCGCCAAAAGAAAGAAAAATATCTATAAAAAGCCACCGCAGCAGCTCTAGCTCTGTGATACACGTACACGTAAATGTATGAAATCTATACACAGCATTTGAAATACATATTTCGCATTTTAACCACATTTCGCCGAAGGCGTAACACACTCTAAACCGGAAGGGTAATTAACTCGCTTTGCAGATCGCGATCACGCCTTGAAATTACCTTTTTGGATCAGCCGCAGTTGAAGTTGAAGCTGAAGTCGCAGCGGTAGCTCTATATTATATTGTATATTAAAAACCAATAAGTTTCAAATATTTTCGATTTTCTGGGTTACCATCGCATTTAGCTTGAGTTGTATCTACTTGGCTGAATTTATCTTAATTTTAGTTGATTTTGGTTTTCTCAGCTGCCACACTTGTCATAATGAAGAAGTTAATCATTTTGACGTCTGTGTTGTTGATGTTGATGGTATTGTTATTATCTTGGTTAAAGGTTAAATGCAAAAATTTGGTTAAAGAAATTAGTTTAAATCGGTTTCCGATGAGCTTTACGAGGCGGTATTTGCAGTATTTAAATTTATTCGGCGTTAAAATAGTTTTGTTAAATAAATTTTTTTCGAAATTTTGCGGTTAATAATGTGGAATATTATAAATTTATCTTTCTTAAGAGTAATTTAAGCAATAAGTTTAGTCTACAGCCAAAAAGTGCATTCGATATCATATAAATGTGTATACTATTCACGCAGAATTTGAATAGTATTATCAGTTTGTCTGCAAAGCATTGAAGTAGGATTCGTAGACCCCATAAAGTATATATATTCTTGATCAGCTCGACGGGACGAGTCGAGTCGACCTAACCATATCCGTCCGTCTGTATGTCCCTGTCTGTCTACCTATCTGTCCGTCTGTCTGAATGTTGTTGCTACATAGACTTCTTTTTATTGCAGTTTAATAGAGTGGTTGCAAAATCCATGACGTGCTATTTAAATTTAATTAGTATTTAAATAGTCTTGAAATTTATTCGGCGTTAAAATAGTTTTGTTAAATAAATTTTTTTCGAAATTTTGCGGTTAATAATGTGGAATATTATAAATTTATCTTTCTTAAGAGTAATTTAAGCAATAAGTTTAGTCTACAGCCAAAAAGTGCATTCGATATCATATAAATGTGTATACTATTCACGCAGAATTTGAATAGTATTATCAGTTTGTCTGCAAAGCATTGAAGTAGGATTCGTAGACCCCATAAAGTATATATATTCTTGATCAGCTCGACGGGACGAGTCGAGTCGACCTAACCATATCCGTCCGTCTGTATGTCCCTGTCTGTCTACCTATCTGTCCGTCTGTCTGAATGTTGTTGCTACATAGACTTCTTTTTATTGCAGTTTAATAGAGTATCAAAATTGACGTGCTATGTCCTGTTTTTAGGATAACCACCTTCAAAAACCTTATCACTTCAAAAATTGACATGGTGGCTTCTTATTAAAGAACTATATATCAATCGATGTGATCTCTCCGTCTGCCTTTGAGTGACTACTGACATAGAGCGTCGTTTTGATTATATGTCATTTGGTTGAAGCTTAAATATTAAGACTTTTAACTTCATTGAATATGTCTAACTTTGTGCCGGTTAAAGAGTTTTTGCGGGGAGTTCTACTATAATATTTTATGATGAAATGTGCTGCCGAAAACTATCGAACTTTATTGAAAGTTTATGGAGAGCATGTTCTAGCTATAAACAACATGTCCGAAGTGGTTTTCTCTGTTTAAAAGTGATGATTATGAGCTGGAAGACTTCAATCGATTTGTGTAGCCGAAAAAGTTTGAATATGAAGAATTGGAGTCATTGTTTGATGAAGACCCGTGTCAAACGCTTCAAGAATTTGCTGAATCATTGGGAGTTGAAATTTGGTATCATACACAGAAAAAATGAAATTTATGTTTCTAACGGAAAGCGTTCTTAAATTTTTAGGTCAAGTAACGTGGTTCGACACCAGCAGCCTCCATCAAAGAAAATTTTTATTAAACTGTGAAATTACAACAAAATTAAATTAAAATTTTCTAATAATTATTAAAATTGAACAAACATAAAACACATTTTTTTTTTTGAGCCCTTCTGGACTCATTTCAACACTTTTTTGGCTTAAAATCAATATAGCTTAAATTAACAATTTCAGGTTTTAAAAATCCCCGTTCTTGAACCAAGAATTTGTACTTCTTTCAAGAAAATCCGTACTGACCATACTTTTGCTACCGTTATAGAGCAATTCAAAAACGGAAATCCTGTTTTTTTTATCAGTGTACGAATTAAATCCAAGAAACGTGGAAATGGATTTTTTCACCTGTGAACAGCTGGTTAAACGACAGAAAATGAAGCGATTGTCCGGTACGACAATTCATCCCAAACATCCATGGAGACAAGCTTATGCTCTGTCTTTGGTGGGATCAGCGTTGAGTTATCTACTATGAGCTGCTCAAACCGAATGAAATGGTTACCGGGAATCGATACCGAACGTCAATAATACGTTTGAACCGCGCATTAAATGAATAACGGTCGGAAGGCACGACAAAATTATTTTCCTCCACGATAATGCTCATCCGCTCAAATACTGTCATATTGTGCATCCAAACGGCCAAATGGGAGATTCTAGCCCACCTGCCGCATACTGCAGACAATGCTCCATCTGATTACCACAGTTTCGATCGATGATCCATTGTCTGTCCGAGGAACGCTACACTTCTTATAAAGAATGTAAAAAAGTGTGAATTCTTGGTTCTTCCGACGCGATGAAAAGAAGTGGACAATACTTTGAATAATCTATTTGTGACCATTTTTGCAGAATAATGCATCAATTTTTGCTAAACAGCGACGTATTAATTCAAACAACCAATATAATAGTATGCATATATAAAAATTGGTCACTTCTTGAAATATGCTACCATAATGCAACACAATCTAACAAGTGTGATAATGTTCTGGTATCAATTACAGCGATTTAGTCACACACTGTGCAACCCATCCAATGAAAGTAAATAAACCATTACTGAAACACCATGATTCATAAATCAAACTTTAAATCATTATGAACTTCTAACCTGAAGTTAAGTAAAAGTTACTTCATCTTAACAGTCATTTGTTACTTTTGAAATTAAAATGTCAGAGACTATTCCAACTTTGACATTCATAAAAAAAATCTTTAGCAACTAATAAGATTTTAGTGTGCTGGCCAACAGCAAAACTAAACTAATCTAATTACGAATAGCTTCAAATAAATATTTCACCACAATTAGATCGTATTGAAACACAGCTTTACGTCTTCACAATAAAATAACAGGATCTGCTGGTAACATTTCCGCTAGCTGCAATTGCACTAACCCCATCAGTGCGCATTTCACGCAAATCGCTAACGGTTGCCCAATCAGTACCACCAAAAAAAAAAAAAAAAAAAAAAAACTTAAAGAAGAAAAACTCGAACGCGCAGCAGACTTTCCAAAAAAAATTAACTGTCGACGAGTAGTATATCACAAAACGGATGCATCGAACGAACACGATCCAAAAGCATCTCCTCCGCTCGCTAATGGCACAATTATTACCTTACAAACTGAATAAAGCAAAGAATCTCGCCATATACCCGAAGGATATCACGCGTATCCCATTGATCCGTGAAGACCTACATTGCTTTGATGGCTCTGCTGCTGCCTGCTGCCTTTTTCGCTACTCTTTTTTTAGGGGGGATTTCTTTTTCTTTTTTTTTCTTTTTTTTTTTTTTCATTTTCAAGTCGAGCTATTTTGTTTTTCCTGGCTGTGTCGTCGAAAGATTGTCTAACTGTAGTTCATAACTTAGGCGGCAGCGGCAGTAAGCGAGTGAATGAGCGTGTAATCGAAGGCAAACGATTTTCCATGCCTTTCACACTTAGGCTGAATGGGGTATAGTAAATTTATTGAATTGTTTGTAATGTAAATTAACAGTTAAGTAGTGTACTCTTCAAATCGATTTGAGATACTATTTAAACAAAGATGCATCGTTTCTGCAAGCAGTAGTTTTATATTGTATTTATGTCTTCATTAGTCGCCAATTGCAGATACTCGTATGTTCCTTCAATGCTCAAGATTATTACTACTCAAAATTTGAGTAGATGTTTCTATGTTAATGCACATACGTGTAAGTCTTGGAATCAGTTCGAATGTGTAGAGTATGTTTGCAGAGATTATATTTAGTCACACCGTACAAGTGTCTTGAAACTGGAGATCTTCACAATGAAAGAAGTGGGACTTCTAATGTTTCTGTCGAATTTTTTAAACAATTTTCTCGGTTAACTTGACGGCCATATCGGCTCTGTATATTGAGAGTCAGTGACGTATCTACCTAAGGGGAGAGCTCCGTGCCCTCCCACGTTTCAAGAATTAAAAACAAAAGCTCTACTACATAATTTCTCTAGCAAGCAACTCCAACTTGAAAACTGTACAGCGTTTCCCAATTATTTAAATTAATTCAAGATAAAGAATGCGTGGTGAAATTCGAGCCAATGATACGATTGAAGGCAGTACTGCCTTGCTGCCTCAAAATATGAGCAATCCTGTTGCGGAGCATGGGAAATGAAATTGCTTTGGAAGACTATTAAAAAAAACTTTAAAGTGTACCTGAGAGTAGAGCTTTGTCATCCCTCACATTCGAGGGAATGCAACTGGGAGTGTCAAAGATTTGTGCCACGCTATTTTTGCATAATTTTTCAATTGAAAAAGGCCAAGAGGGTGTAAAAAGTCTTACTTGTGAGAAAGATTTTGCTGCTATGCTGATGCTGAAGTACCTTGGAGCTCCTCCATTCCCCGACTAATTGTCCCAGACGTATGAAAGGTAGGAAGGATTGTACCTTTTCTGAAACGTGACAATGAAGCTGAACTTGGGTCCTCTTATAGAGCCATTTCAATTCGTTCACCTATTGCGAAAGTTCTGGAACCATTATTACTACCATCGATGACAGAACACTGCCTTCTAACGGATCATTAGCATGGTTTCAAAAAAACTCGCGGCACGACTTCAGCATTGCGCTAAATCACCATTTTTATTGCTGATGAACTCGACAAGCCGAGACCACGCGAACGTACGGTTATAGTGGCTCTAGACTTGAACAAGTCATTTGATTATGCAATCTTGTTTCAAGATCTGGTCTCCACCTAACTACCCGACAAAACAAAACGCTGGCTATTAAACTATCTCAACGGTAGAATGACATACGTTGAGTTTAAGCGTGCGAGGTCTGGGTATCAAAAGTTATCTATTGATGAGAGTGAAAAATGTTTCTCTCGTAGGACAAGGAGTACGAACGAATCGGGATCGATACCAATGATTGCTGTTCGACTGTCCATCACGTTCGAGCTCACGCAATTGAGCTCAGTGGATCTGTTCATCCAATCGAGATGGAGCTAGACACCCAGGGTTACGTTTCGGTTTATCTCTCTTTTTACCATGCACTATCTTATCATTATATATATAATTAACTGTACCTATAAAGATAATTCCTTTATGCTACGTAAAATATTATAATCGAAATACCTGTTATACCTAAAGGGCAATACCAAACTGTGTGCGCTGGAATTAACTGTGATTCGTGTGAGTATGAAGCGCACATACTTTATTTAAATCATGTGTTCAAAGTGCTATTTTCTCGTGGTTAATATTTGGCGTGCATTTCATTCATGATCTAAAAATGTTCATACCATTGCTTGGTAAAGAATTGCGGTCAGTGGAAATGTTGGAATTTCTAGTCATAATATATTTTTATGGCTCCTTTTCGCTGCTGCTCAATTTGGCTCAATTCTGCTCATTCGAAAAATATTGTTTCTCCGTTTGTCTCACTAATACAATAGAAAGTCTGAAGGGTATTAAAGCTTCGGTTATACAGCAGTTGCTCTTTTTTCTTCTTCTTCTATTTTTATTGTTTATTTGTAACTCCGGCGGCCAGGGGGCAATCAGTCCAACAGACGTACGAAACCGATGAAGTCTGAGCAGATGTTTTCATTTCCTTCTTCTACGAAACATCGAAGAAAAGTTACAAGTACTGTCCATACTTCTTTTGACTAGCTAGCTGGCTGAAGGTACTAAAATAGTAACGACGACTATGTCGAGATAGACTGGCTTGCTAGCTGGCTGACTGACTGGCACAGATACTAAGCACTTGAAGCACTTTTGTGGCAGCGGCTGCTGCGAATTTGCTGCAAATTGCAGTTGGGGGATTTTATTTTCATTTTTTTTGTTGTGTTTTGTATTTCGACCGCCACTGATGGAATCAAATATTGTGCAAACTATCCAACGGGACTGCTGTAAGTCACTCTTGGCGTTGTGGAATTAGGAAATGCGAGGTTGAACGCGAGCGCGCAATCGTTGTGCGCATGCGCCTGGCACACGAGTTGAACATGCGCGCAGCGTGTAACTAAATCACACTAATCAAGCTGCATTGAGAGATGGCGATGTCGAAGAACTAGAGCTATCAACATTTAAGTGTGCTCTGCTTCCACTTCAACTTCAACATCAACATCAACGTAAAACGACGACTAAGACAACGATGACTTCGACAGCTTCTAGTGCCAGTTTCAGTTCGATACAACAGGCAAAAACACAACAACAACAAAACCTCCACCACCTCCTCCTACATGGTTTTTGGTAGATTTTCAAATTGCTTTAGCGGGAAATTGGCAAACCAAAGCAATTGATACATTAAATTACAATGCGCTGAACTCGATTTGATTTGATTTCAGCTAACTTGAACTTGTACAAGAAGAATGTATCTACGAGTATGTATCTATGCACTCAAGTGTTGTATCTTCTTAAGGAAATCATCATCATAATTTTCATTTGCACAGCTGTTTGTAGGCCGTATGGAAATGCTATGCAGGCCACGCAAAAATCGAAAAATTTATCGCATGTTGAGTGTCATCGTCGTCGACGTCGTCGACGTCGTCGTCAAATCGCATCACCTCATCCTCAGCAACATCTCCAATCTGCACACCAGCAAGTTTAGCTTAGATGTGCTTCATGGAACAACGCCAACCTTTGGTAAAAACGTCTTATTCATACTAGTATGTACAATTGTTGTTGTTGTTGTTGTTTCTTCACGGCGCTCAACACCCATTACAACGTTGAATTGTTGCTGAAGAGTGATGCCATTGCGTGGGATTAAATTATGTTGGAAATGTCATCGTAAGATTCAACACGACAACAAGGGATGACATAAATTTCCACCAACATGTTCACAGAGCAGAGCAGAGCATATACTAGCAACGACAGCAAACAAAACAGCGCCACACTCGCAGCTAGGATGGAAGACACTGCTGCGAAACACACAGACTGGCCTACCTTCAGTTAGTCAGTTAGTCAGTCAGTCAAGTTGGCCTACCCGCCTGCAAAATGCATAACACAAAATATGTAGAGTAGAAGAGCGACGAGTTCAATTCAGTTCATATCACTTCGGTACAGCTTGGTGTTTTGGTTTGGTATGGTTTACTTTAATACATATTGTACTCTACTCGTATGTAGTATGCAACAATATCAGTTAAGATCTCAACAATCGCGTTAAAATTGCGAATAGAAGAAGGAGGTAACTCACTCATTCACTCGTTTCGTACGAAATACTATGTGTTGCTTTGCAGTAGGTGAAAAAGAGGCTTTGCGAGGGATGTGTGAACGGTCGCATGGAACTACAAAGATTTTTTTAATTGTCATAATAGTCAGAATTTATCCAACGCTTTAAAAGAAGCATTGGAGACCCCATAAATATATTCGTGATCAGCATGACAAAACGAGTCGTTCTAGTTATATTCGTCTGTCTGTCTGTCGTGTCTGTACCATTCTCGGAATCTTTGAAATATTGGATTGTAAGAAGCTATGGAGACTTTTTATAACCAGGTTCAAAATTGACCGCGATTTATCTTCTAGAAGGTATAGCTTCGATTCAAAAAGTATTTCTTTTGTTGTATCGAACATGTTGCAATTAAAGCAATTATTAATAATAAAATAATAATTGTTTTTAAATTGGTCAACTACATACAAAAGGCGAATCGAATTAACAATATTGATTTTGTATAAATTGTATTGTACATTTGCATTAGTAAACATTTGAGGACTCTATAGCTTCCACACTCGCTCGATGCCATGAAACAATCTTTAAAAATATAATATGAAACACCACTGATGATCAGTGACTTAACTTTGACTAATCAAACTCAGCCTATCTAGACTAAGATATAAAGTAAAGTTTTCGATTTAAGTTTGGTTTAAATTGTTCTTAATAGCTGGGTTTTTCTTAATAACTGTCTAAAACTTGATTCGTCCATCTGTGGATGTAGTTCCTTGCCGAAACATCAAAGAATTTCAAAATTGAATTCGTAAATAGCGATGGGCACGGCCCGGAACGGGAATCCCGCGGGGATCCGCCAGTGCGGAAATTTTCGGGATTTCTCGGCAATCCCTAAATTACCGCTGGTCCCGAAATGATGCTCTTGACCAGAAATTGCTCTCGGGACTCAAATATATAATATTATGTTAATATGTACTTTAATTAAATGTGCATTTCGTTATTTTTATTTTTTGTTGTAAAAAATAGTACTTTTTGCATTGTAAATGCAACTCTGCATGGTATTGCATTTTATTTCAATGGTCATTAAATTCGATCGCACTCAATAATAGTGAATTTTTTTACGAGACGGGCGGGATCGGAACAAATTTTTAATCCCGCGCCCATTTCTATCCAGAAACATAGCGTAGTTTGCCAAATTTTCAAAATGGTTTTGGAAGGAGGGGTATTTTAGGGCCTTTCAAGTATTACGTAACGTGAAGTTTGGGAAGGAGATTCTCGATTTGTTACAAAGTGTTGCAATGGGGGAAGAGGGGGTTATTCAGGTTGTTACGTAACTTTTCTTAATGTATATTAAATTACTTTTTTCTTAAAGATTTTGAACGGCAGAACCTCGAAAAAAAAAATTTTTTAATGAATGAATTTGAATGAATTTTTGATGTTTTTTTTTTAGAAAGTAGATTCAATTTTTTAGCTATATCTCAATTTTAAGGCGACCAATCTGATAACGAAATGTGTCAAAATAATGAATAAATAATGAAGTATCCAAAAAAGAAGTTTCCAGTTTTTGAAAATCGGTTGAATAGTTGGAAAGTTATGAGCTGAAAAATGTCAAAAATATGTGGTTTTTTTTTTAATTGTGTAAAAAAAAATCGTTTAAGTTTCCCAGCTTTGTATTTTTTGCATAAAGAAAGAACTTTTACAAACAAAATGAGATACATACGAGTATGACTTAAATTAAATTTTTGTTGATTTTGAATTTTCACCTTATACAACGTGCTGAAGAGCTTCTATGTGTACTGAACGAAAAGATAAAGTTGCTTTGTGAAAGGACGAAGAGGAAATTGATGCCGAGCCAATAAGCCAATTAAGGTTCCAAGAAAATAGGTTTCTGGGTACACTGTCATAAGAGACATAAGGCTACTTGGTCTAATAAAGAGTAAATTCGTTTTAGATCGGAAATTTTACTTGTTATTAAGTAATTTCTTAAACCTAATGAACAAATATGGTTTTCCTGAATTTACACAACATATTGTGGTTTTACGAAACTATGAAGTTACTTAATACTTGTACGACTTATTGATAGATTGAATTAGGAATATCAAATCCATAATTAAAGATTATGGCATAAGTTATTCAAACTAAATAAACAACCCTCGCTCATACACATATTCAAATATAAACGATATAATTCGCCAAGTAACGAATTTCCTTATGTTGCCACAGTGTGTTTGTTGTTGTTGTTGTATCTAAAGTAGTGCACATCGCACCGCTCAGCTGGAAAGAAAATATCTAAGCAGAACAGCCAAATAACACAAAAAAAAGCAGATCATCAAAGCAGTACAAAATTTGGAGCTGTGTTCGCTGCAACTAAATCGGAGGAGTCAACTTCATCGTCGTCGTCGGAATCAAAATGATAGACTAAGGACGCAGTGGGATGCTGATGGGGGCGGTTGAGTGGCGGCTGCTGCTGCTGCTGCTGCTGCTGCCGCTGTTGCTCCAAAGGTGTTTTGCAATTTAGCGCTGAAGCTGAGCCGGCTGAGGACGACTTGTGGCGCGCGATTTAAAGGTTTGTGTGCGCGAGCGCGCGCGCGCGCGCTTGTCTTGTCTTGTTCTCATCCACATGCCACAAATGTATCTGTAAGTAGGCGCGTGGCATTCGTGTGTTGTTGCAGCTAGTACTGACAGACATATAACATAACAACAACAACAACAACGAAATGACAATAAAAACCATATGAAAAACTAAGCAAAAGAAAAGCACATTCGAGTGCTCTCCTGTATGAGTATTTGCAACGTAAACCCAAATTGAATGCAAATGAAAGCCACAAACTATGCTAAATTCCTGAAATGCATCGAGCTGCGCTGCATTGGCAATTTGCTTTCCTTTTTGTTGCCACTCTTATCTTATGTTGTTGTCGTTAAAGCAGCTCGAGTGTTCATTTTAGAGCATCGCTAATACCTAAATAGAAAAAAATAAAAAAAATAAAAACATACATACATATAACATCTAAACAGAGTCCAACGAGGCATCCAGCCAACCAAACTGCATGTCTATGTAGCATCTATGCAAAAATGTCTGATTGGACTTGGGTTGCTCTTACTTTTGCAACAGCAACAACAACAGCAAGAAAAAATGTTAGCTTCAGTGTAACCGAATGTATTAATACACTTCACATTCAATTTAGATTAGGAGTTCCCATCTGAGATAAGTTTATTTTGCCGTAAAGCTAAACTACGACAATATTTCTGCGTTATAAACACGGTATCTGTCAAAGGAGTTGTATACGAGTATTTTGTGGGAATTCATCTGTGTATAGCATCCATGTCAAATATGAAATTCCTAGCTTGGATAATGAGAAGTTACCTAAATCAGTATCGCATTCTGAGGATCTCTAACTTAACTATTGTATAAGTTTATATGGTAATATGTTTTATGACATAGGTTATCTTAGATTGCGATGGCCGGCCGTCACTTAGGCCATTGTAATTCCATATGATCTCTATACGCGTTTTGCAGCTCTTACGTGAACCAGTTTGTCTGTAACAGAAACTTTGATACACACTTAATCTATTTCATAGATATCTCTGTAAGATTATCTAAGACGGAACTCACGAGTAGAGCTAGTCTCTTCCTACTATTAGCTGGACAAAGACTTATCAAATACGCCAACCTTTCCTCCTCTTCGTGATTCACACAACTTCTGCAGAAATCGTGAGAGTTAGCCCATAGCCTAGTGATGTGTGTTCCTATGAGGCAGTGACCGTACATGTGTTCAATTGTTCTTTTCAAGCTGTAGTTCAGCCACAAGAGTTTAGAGGTTTTACAAGTGTTTAAGCTACCCCAGCCATGTTCTTTGCTCGGGAAGCCCATATATGCTTCACAATTTTCCTTTATGATCCGGTATCTAGGCACCCAGATAAGAGTTAATTACGTAATGCAGGATACAGTAATCCGTACTTAATGAGAAAGACTCTTGTAGTATGAGTAACTTTGTGTGGTGGTGTGGAAGAAGAGGTCTCACTCAATCCAAAGGCTGTCATTACATTATCTCTCTCTCTCTCTCTCTTGCAATCAGTTCAAGAGGGAGTAAGTGAACTAGAAAATTACGTGCATTCATCGGTGTGTTGCGTATAGCTCCACTGATACAGACTTCTGCACTTCTCTGTAGTCTTCGTAGTTGCTTAAGGATGGAAACCCTGTCTAGTGCCTGCCATCATACTATCTACTCTATTGAGTAGAGATGACCTAACCACGGCAGTATTTAGCAAGTGAACAATTGATGAGGAGAATCCCCATCTTTACACGCGAAGACTACTGATATTTTTTATTCGCTCTTTGTCATTCCAATTTAGCTTTCTATTCAGAATCCCACCCAAATGATTTGCACTATTACTGAAAGAGAGACTTAAATTGTTTAAGTTGGGGGAATGAGGACTGTGAATTTTTATTTTCTGGAAAAGACTACAAGCTCAGTATTTTTGGGTTTACGCCTGGGCCATAAAGTCTACACTTAAGGTATCGTCAGTGCAGTTTGAATTAGGTTACGCAGTTAACTGTGAACACCAATAGAAGCGGAGAGAGTACTCACCCTTGGGGGTTACTCTACTGACAAATCATGTGGCCGAATCCTCTCCTACGAACTCAGCGCCCAAGAAGCTGGTAAACATGATGTGAATAAGTTGGCATCAACTGCAATACCTGTCAGTATCTGGGAATTAGAAAGGAGCAAGGACTTCGTACTATATCTAATAAGAACATCTTTTAATCTCCCAGTGTTTTTAGAAGAAATGATAATAGACCAAATGACTTTCAGTACTTGGGAAGGGGGTGTGAAGTTCTGCCCACTTTGGGTAAAAAGATTACCTTGACTTCTCTCTCATTTGGATGGAATATGATTAAACCTAAGACAGCTTACAAAAATCGGATCTGTCCATTGTATGATATGATTTTCCTTTTGCTGGACTTGTACTGAAAGTATTTCATTCAGCCTTGGTATACCGCTGAAACGTAAGTGAGATAAGAAACGAACGAACAAAAATGATGCGATAGATGTGAGCTATACTTCGTGCACGACAATTTTTATAGTCTACAGTCTGCTTGGAATTAACATAAGTCATCATACCTAGTTTCAGCAGGAAATCTAAAAAACTGAGCGTATAACACGCAAGTAGACATCTGGATGTACGGAACGTCTCGTTTCTTTAAGCTGTTCAAAAATATATACATACAAGAGCATATATATAGTACGATTCCTCCTTCAATGTGTTACAATCTTTACGAAAAACTTTGAATACTCTTTCATACTATGTGTGCAGGGCATCAGAAAAATATAGTATTAGCATCAGTTAGGAATACCATCACCATCACCAGACCAACTCAGCTCAACTCTTGCCAGGCTTTTGGTGATAGTTTAACAGCAATTGGGTCGCGCATCGCAATGCAAGGAAGAGTGCTCTTTTGGTATTATTATTATTATTATTATTGTTGTTGTTGTTGTTATTGTTGGGCTTTACATGTCATTAAAGAAATATCCGCCTAATGAACGTTAAGAAAAACTAATATGTGGTATGTACTATCTACAATAAAATGTTGTCATTGTTGTTTTGCATTGACGTCATTCCATGTTTAGTGCATTTAAATAAGAAATACCTACTTTTTCTTTGATTAGTTGAACATTAAAAAATATTTATGTGCATGGTAGATTGTTTAAAATTAAATATTGAAATTAATTTATCTTAAAACTATGTAACTACATGGTTTAGATGACTGTAAGTATAAAGGCTATAGTATATTATATTTCAAAAACGTTTTGAGGTACGTTGGGTACGCCATCCATTATTGTAAATGGCAGACGAAAAACTAATAAACTGATGCTTGGAATTATAGTTATGTTTGACGGACTACGTATGACAGACCTACGGTTTTGAAATCACAAACTGGATGACCCTATATATTTGAAGTGTTAGTGCTCCTCATTAATCAATTATGCCAAGATTTCATTGCATTTCAACTAATAAATGATTAATTAATAAAATGCTTATTGATAAACAAAACGATTCATCGAAATAATATCTAAATTGAAGTCGAAATTGTGTACCAGCACTGCCAACCTATGCATACATTTGCTAATTGTTTTTTCTTAAAAATTATACTTTCAATTAGCAGTAAAGTTGCAGCAAGTGTCATTTTCGTGCATTTAGTATTGGAATCAATGTATATACAAATCGAAATGTATTGAGAAAATGAGAACAATATATTAACAGCTGATATTATTGAAAAACACTGATTCGAACATTGAATTCGAACTTGTACCTTTCGAACGAACTTTGTCACTCCATGAAACATTTCCATCGAAATTGAATTATGATAGTCGAAAATTGTATATCGAAATCTATCACATTCCTGATAAGTTTGAATTTCTACATGTTGGCTTCTTATATGGATGGTCGCTTCAATAAGCCCTCCACACACGTTTCTGTTTTACAGTACGATTTGAAAATCGCGTTTGTGACTAGTGTCAATGGTATTAGAGCTTCGGTTTAACCGACTGTTATCAAATTCGGTTTGTATACTCTATACAACATATAACTAAACATATGTTTCGCCGATCGGAAACTATAGAGAAAATTATATTCGGCGCTTTTCTATATTCGATCGAATCTTCAAACTTGATTTGAAAATGAAATATTCAACCCCGGGCAACGTCGGTTTATTCTGCTAATGACTAATAGCTAATAGATTTTTATCAGATGTACCTCTGGACCGAAATTGACCCGGACTGGTGGATTTAAACCCAACCGGTAAACCAAATCGGTTCGGTTCTTCTTCTTCAGTTGTCTGTCACTGTCATTGACATGGATGCCAAGTTTGAGCAGTATACAAAAATTAGTCTATGTATGACAGCTGCTTGTTTACGACGCGAAAACTTTGTATGGCAATTTTTAACATGGAACAAAAATATTGAACAACGAGTTTGCTTGTAATTTTGTGTTTCCAATGGAATAACGGCAACGGAATCATTCAAAATGCTACAAAACTGTTAAGAGGACTCGAGAACGCAAGTATTTGAGTGGCATAAAGCATTGAGTGAGGGTCGTGAAATCTCAGAAAACTTGCCTCATGCAAGTCGTCCAATTTCCATCACTTTTTCGATGCTTTTGTCGTTAACAGAGGTAACGACAAAAGCATCGAAAAAGTGATGGAAATTGTGCTCGAAAATTGTCGTGTTGGCATTAGAAAGATAGCAGAGACAGTAAACATCTCTTATGGATCGACTAAATACATATTGGTTTATGTTTTGGGTATGAAACGCGTCGCCGTCAGACTCGTACCAAAAGACCCAGATTTTTTTTGCATTTTTTGCATATTCCAGCTTGATTGTGACGGAGTTTTTGGCCAAACATGAAACAAAACTTATCGTACAATCACCGTATTCACTAGATTTGGCACTCTGAGACGTTTTTCTGTTTCCGAAACTTAAATATCCGCTCCGGGGAACGCGTCATGAGTCGATTGAGCACATAAAAAAAAATTGCTGAAGGAACTAAAAGCTATCCCGACCGAGGCGTATAACAAGTGTATGGAAAATTGGATTAACCGTTGGCATGCTTGTATTGACTCAAAAGGAGCCTATTTTAAAGATATGAAAATTTGTATTTGATCAGAAGGTAAGAAGTTGAATTTTTTTTCAAAAAAAAATATAAGCAAGTGCAAACCATGCACAGCCTGTTTAACCCTTTTAAGCACATCATATTGCCTTGTGCTCGAGGAGCACTGACGAATATAAGTTTTTAAAGTATTGCGTATAAGGTAGGTAAAAACCAGGTAAAACCCTCGGCCCATCACAAAAACTCTCTCACAAAGCTCTCTCTCTCTCTTTCTCAGCTCTCTCAATTTGCTAAAATGTAACAACAGAACAGTCAAAGTGAGCGACGGCAGAGGAATAAGCACGAAACTATTCGTCCCCATGGGGCTATGCCTGGAGATCGTTGATTTAGAGGCGAAAGCCTTTTACGTGATAATCCTGTATTCTTGATATTTTTATTATTGGATACTTTTAAGACACAAGTTCGAATTTCGACTGCTGGGAGATTTTTAATTTATAAATATACAGGGTAGAACTTTAGATTGAATTGAAATACTGAGATTACAGATTTTCTAACTGAAAATTTACTGTATTAGAAATATAATTTTATGACATTAGTGTTTAAATATTATTTCGGGCAAGTGAGCGCCATGACTTGCTACGACGTGGCGCATTCTGGAAGTCTAAATTTCGACAATTTTTTATTTAGAGTGGTGGGAAAACGATACATGGTTAATTAGTTGATCGGACAGATAATCATGTCGACCGTAAAATGAACATAGCGCACGGTAACATTCCCGAACGGAACCATGATTTTCCAATTTCTATCTATATTTCTATTCATGACAATTTATGACAGTTCTGATCAATTTATGACAGTTTAATCCCTCTCGGAAAATGAAACTTTGAAATTTTACAAAGTCTTAAATAGAAACTTAGATGAAACCAGTTCGTTTTAGAGTTAAGAGCGATTAAATTTAATTAGCCACTATTAGAATAAAGCTGACATGCGTAAAATTATTTATGATATTCGCTGCAGAAAATTTACTAGCTACACTCTCTGAGAAAATATTATTTACTCGATTAAGGCAAATTAATCAAGAATATGTTTCATTAATGATACAAATATCTAATGGCACTCATAAATAAGCAAATTCACGGCGCTTGCATACAATATAATTTTTCAATTTCAATGTCCAGCGCTTCTAGTCTTAAAAACTCATCACTCACTGCGGCACAGCATGCAAAAAAATTGAAGAAAAAAAAAATTCATATTTATTAAAAATCCACTTTATGCCAGTGTCGACTTATTGCGGATATCAAACAATCTATCGTACAATAAAAGTATCTATGTATCCGGAGTAGACGTTGGACGAATCGATCGAACGTAACTCGCACCTAATATAGTCAACAAATTTAATTTAAATTACAGGCGTGGTCGCTACCTTTATTGCAAATGTGCTGTTATTGTTGTAGTAACTGAAGTTGTTGCTGTTTTTGTTGTTGTTGTTGTTGTTGTTGTTGTTGTTGTTGTTGTTGTTACTGTGGTTAATAAAATATGCAATATTCAAAGTTTAGAGGTCGACTGTATCTCTATCTGTATGTATGACTTTCTAATTTATTTATTTCCAGCTACAATATCTCATTTAAATTATTTCATGTGATGCGTTCTATTTTCAATTTTCAAAACTTAAAATTTACTTTTCTATTTTTGTTTTGCAGTAGGAAGCAACGTCAATTACGAAAAATAATACTGAATACAAGTGTTATAGACAATAAAAAATTAATTTGATTGAAATTTTTTTTGTTTTTTTTTTTGTTTTTCTTGTTGGCGTAAATATTCTAAGCAGCAGTTGCAGGAATAACTAGAAAGCGCTTTAGTCGAGGTGCTCGACTATATTATACTCTGTACACGCTATATTATTTTCGTAACTACTAAACCGTTTAGCCTAGAGTAATATAAAGTAAGTGGGAGAGTAATATAAAGTAGCGTATTTCGCATAGCTGTTCTCTTTGTTGTTCCTTTGTTTTCGGATGGCAAGATAGTTGAGTACAATTTTATGTGCCCTAAACACAACTTAGGAATTTTATTTTTTTGTTGAAAAGGTTGTGGAGAGAGACAGTGCACAATCTATATTTTTTCAAAACCGACTGAGTATTTAAAGGCTGTAACCATCTTGAGAAATAAAGCGCAAGTTATAACTTGCAAGCAGTTAATGCAGTTACAGAGTTATAAAAAGTGACTTGCTAGGGTGTCACTGAACAGTCTTTCGGCTCAAAGTTTCATGATTGAAATGTAGATATTTAGATCAAGGCCGGTCGTCCATAGCAAGCGCGTGTCCATATACAGCACGCCGCACTCAGTGACACACCCAAACATGCACACTTATTGCCGCTCACTTTCTAGGCGGCACAGATTTAGAGGTGAAAGGATTTTCTGTAATACTCCTGTATTATTAATATTCTTACAATTGAGTACTTTTAAGTCAAAATGTTGAATTTCGACCACTGAGGGAACTCTAGTTATTATTAATTGGTAGTAGGTACTACGACCTTTGCAGATGTATTGTGCCCTAACAGAAGTCTTTTCCTTCATCCAGTTCTGCCGCTTTAAAGAAAGCAACCAGGTTCATTGGATTTAGTGTATACACAGCCCTTCCTGTTACATAATAACTGAAAGATGTTTCAGTCCGGTCATGGTCAAGGGGATTCCTCATACTCATCTGCAGTTGCCGTCGCTTTTGATACCAATGCCCTCGCAGTTCTCCCAAAACCCATATCTGCTTTGTTTTCTTCATACATTGCTAGCACTCTGAGTGTTTCTGGACGTAGTCCGTAAAAGAGCTCTGGATCATTAAAGGAAGTGGCTACTGCACTTCTTGCCAGGTTAACTTCCTCTTCATTCGTAAGTAAACCCGAGTGACCACGTATCCAGTACAAAGTAAGTTTGTTTAGTCATGGGTGCTAGCACTCTGAGTGTTTCTTGTCGTAGTCCGTAAAAGAGGAAGTGGCTGCCGCAATTCTTGCCAAATTAACTGCTTCTTCGTTCGTAGGTAAACCCGCGTGACCAAGTATCCTGTATAAAGTAAACTTGTTTAGTCATCCTAGGGTGTTTGGTTTTTCTAGGCAGTCCAAGACTAACTTAGACCTGATCGCAATTGAATTTAATGCTCCTATTAGAGCATTAAATTCAGGCTGACTATCAGAGAATATCGCAATGTGTTGGTTTTTTTACGCCCTAGTTAGATTGATTTGGGCACATCTTTCAATTGTATAAATTTCTGCTTAAAAGATATTCTATTTCCATAGCGATTCGAATTAGCTAATGTGATATCCTAAGAATTCAGTACCAGTACCTTCCTTCGTTAAGTAGTCGTCTGCCTTTCATAATTTAAACCTCTTGATGAAGTTATGCTTCATTTCAGGTTGTCACTAGGGTCTAGTAGTAGCAGGTGGGCATCTATAAGAAGATTTTCTACTCCATAACAGCTATAGCCAACTTTGTCGTTTTTATAACTTCCTAATCTCCCTGTTGTTGGATATGAAGGTGTAGCGGCATTATATTTAAAAGTACATCTAATGTGATGCTAGGACAGATTTGCATGGCTCTTGTTATGGTTATGCATGCTAACCTCCAATTCTTATTCCGTTGTTCGTTGACTACTGTTAGATACATCCACATTACTAGTGAGTGCCCTTAAACATCTGAGATGTGTTATCAAAGGCACATTCAATGTCCATAAAAGCACAAATAGATGTTTCTTTGAATTTTATGCTGTCTTGAATTATGGTGTTCAACTGGAATAGAGAAGTTTTGAAGGATCTGTCGAATCTATACGCATGTTGATTTGGTTCGTCTCACAAGTATTTGGCCCTGATATGGTTATCCACTATTTTGACTGAAGGACTTAGGATGGAAGGATCATGTCCACCTTTAAAATAAAAGCTACATTTGCAGCTCAGTTATATATAGCCTAATAAGGGTGGTTGAAACTTAAGAACTTATAACATATTTAAAAAAATAACAATCCAATAGAATTTTATTCTCTTAAGTACATTCTGATTCCATTATTCCGCCCCAATAAATACCAAACTAATTGTCGATTTTCAAATTGAGTTTCATTCAATACACTTCTAGTAATTTTCTCAGAAGAAATTTGTAAACACTTCGATGAGATTTTCTTACATTTTCACAAACAAAACTAACTTCTCCTCTTGACTTTTCTTTTTGTAGAGGGTATACAATAAAAAAAAAAAATAAAAAAACAATTAAAATTTGCACACTTGGAGCGCTAAATGCCTTTAATGTGCTATTAATAATAATTCCAAAGAATTGCAAGAACTGCTTAAACAGCAACAACAAAAATTAGATCTAGATAATGGAAATAAACAACAATAGCAAAAAAAAAAAAAAAAAACATAGAAGGAAAAAATTAAATTAAATTAAAAGCGCACAGCATTTATTTGCAAAAGTATTTGAAATGTGCTCCACCCAGACGCGACTTCTGCGACGACCACGACAAAGACAACATTGTCGACAACAACAAAAGCGGTTTTATTTTATTTTTCTCTTTTTTTTTTTTTTAAATAACAACTACAACGACGATTCCATAGCTTAGTACGCTGGATCTGAGCTGGTCAGCTGAAAGCTTAAGATCGCATATAAAATGAAATTATTGCTCGATAGAGTAGCTCAAACGGCAGTAGCAGCAGCGCACCTCAAAAATATAAGTCTAATTACCAGGAAGAAGTGCGAGGCTAACTACAACTACATCTAGTTATAATATAGGTATATATTATGTATCTATATATCTATAAATTTATGCATTTATAAATGTATCTATAGGATACACAGATACATGTAATATTAAAATTAATTAAAATATATTTTTGTTTGTGTTTCTTTTTTTACTTCTTCGTTAAATTGCATTTTGTTGATTTATTTTTTCCTCAACAAGTTGTAATTATTTGGAGCAGAATTTTGCAATATCAAGCAGCATCTATACATACATATACATATGTGTGTTTAGATTGCTCATGAATTTCAGCTTGTCTATGCTTAGATACATGCATGTATCTATTTATATATGTAGCTGGTAGGTATAAATGTGTGTTTGCGCTCTTTGATTAAATTGTAACAAGTGGCGACCCACGTTTCAATGTAATTTATGAAATTATTACTCATTTTTCTTATTTTCCTATGCTATGGATGCCTTTTTTTGTTGTTATAGATTTCTTAAATGTGTGAGCGTACAAAGTTGCTTAAGCTTAAGCAGCATGTATTTGTATTCTACTCTTTAATAACAGATGTATAACATTATTTTAGAACTAAGTATATTAAATAGATTTTATAATAATGCTTTTAAATGAGAATTTCTGAGTAACAAAATACCTTTTGAACAAACTACAGCAATACACAATACAATATACACCGATTGGTATTGATAGCTGTGATTACTCTAATATCTACATACAACGAGATACAATAGTTAGCATGTAATATATATGGAACATAAAAATATCACACTAGCCATGGTATGGGTGTACTAAAATATTATAATCAAAACTCTGAAGAGTTCTACATCTGGACATCTTCATAAGCCGAAGGAACGAAGAGGAACCAAATACCATCAGACGATCTACTTTTCGACTATATTCCACCACTTTGGAACAAAAGTTAGTGGAGAAATTCAGAAGTTACCAATTAATTAAATAAAAGAGCCGGTACTCCAATGATAACACACTGGGCCATTGGTAAGCCTAAGAGTACTGTTTTGCTGGCACCGATGTCAACCTGACTTAAATGGAAAAATTATAGAATGTTTATAGCTTATTTGTAATGTTACGGTAAGAAAATATGGGAGAGCATGCAACTTCTTAAATTTTTCTTTCTAAATGGAACTAATAATTCATTGTACCAACCTTAAGTGTGCTCGACCTCTAGATACCACGTACCTTCTTTAGATGTTTCTTATATGAATCATAGATTATATTCTCTAGTGATCCGTTCTTTAAAAATGCGGGATATTTTAATAGAATTGATGAAAAATTAGAACTAATCTATATATATATAAAAATAAATCTATATTTTTTGTCATCGCATCACGCGTGAACGGATGGAACAATTGTGCTAATTCTTTTTTTGTTGTGTTTGTTATTGGCAGGAGAAGGTTCTTATGAAAGAAAAAATTAAGAAAGTTGAGCGGAACATTAGAAAATTTCGAACATCTGCGTCGTAAAAACTATTTGTGAATTATAAGTGCTATTATATTTTAAGCGAAGTTTATTATTAAGTTTTAAGCCAAAATACCTGCAAATAGTGCAAAACATTTTATTGGTGCACATCTACTCGGTGGTTGGAGAAGGAGTGGTAGGGACAGGAGAAGGGGGGTAGGAGAATTGGTGGTAGAGTATAAGGGCATGGGGAAGAGGAGCAGGGGAAGAGGGGTATGGGACGTGGTGGTAGGGTAAGGGGCAGGATATGGAGAGGTAGGGGGATGAAGAGGTAAGGGAAGGCGCAACCTCGCGTCGGGTTTCCTTTTAAAAAGGAAGAAGAGGTAGGGGAAGGAATAGGTGAGTGTTGGGAAAGGGATAGAAGGCGAAGGTGGGGCAGGGGAAGAGGGGCAGGCGAATAGGGGCAGGCGAAGAGGTGCAGGCGAAGAGGGCAGCCGAAGAGGGCATCCGAAGAGGGGCTGGCGAAGAGGGGAAGAGGGGCAAAGGGTCAGGCAAAGAGGAGCAGGGGAAGAGTGGTAGGAGAATGGGAGGAGGGTAAGGGAGCATAGGGAAGGAGGGGTAATGGCAGGGGGAATGGCAGCAACGGGCTGGGTACCATTTAAGATAGAGGGATGAAATGTTGTATACATGTGAATAGGATCGAAGGGGGTAGGGGTGTAAAGTAAGGAGAGGTAGGGAAGGAATGGGGGAATCGTAAGAGGTGGTTGTAGAACGGGTGGAAGGGACAGTAAAAGAGGGGTAGGAGAATTGGAGGTAGAGTAAAGGGGCATGGGGAAGGTGAAAGGTGGGACAGAGGGAAGGAGTGGCAGGGGAAAGGAGAGGTACCAGCTGGTTAAAAATATAAAGAACATATTTTCATACAAAAATTCAAAAATGGGAGTGGTAGGTTTACATGGTGGACCCTTAAAGTGGTCCGATCTAAACCTATATGAAACATTTTTTAACGATTGACAACGCCAAACAAATTAAAAAAAAAAAGATATTAAAACTAGAGGGCAAGTTTGGAGAGGGAAAAGGAGAGTCGAATTTTCCAAAATTGAAGTCTCTATCCCATATAGTCTTTCAGATCTCTTCGTTCAAACAGACGGTCGGACGGACGGACATGCCTTATCGACTCACCTTCCGTTGCTGATCACGAATATATATACTTTATAGGGTCTAACACGCCTCGAATCATTTGCACAAACTGAATATACCCTTTTACCCTATGAGTACAGTGAATAAAAACTCAGACCAGAATTCAAGTTTCAGCATAGTTTAAAGTGATTAAGTGTTCCAAAATCATGTTTTACAGATGAATAGTCTCAAAATCGCCGAAGAATAATTCAGCTGACAGCTTAAAAAGATGCAAAAAAACCGATAACATTACTTTCGATGGAACCGAATCTCTAATACCCTCCACACGCGTTTGTAAGAAGTTGTAAACAAGTAACAACTATTATACAATATATTACTGATCAACTTGACGTGACTAGTTGAACTAGGTATGTCCATCTGTTTACCTGTCCATCTGGACTTTACATACATATGTGGCAGGATGTAACAAATTTTTTACGGTTTATTTATTGTCACCCTGTATATGAATCTTTTTTTAACTAATTGGAGAAAGTTGTTATAGGCCTCGTAGGAAGATTTACTCAATTCTCCGAAAACTTCTGTCAACTTCCAAAATTCAAAATTGACAAGAGGCGAAAAAACTGTGTTTCTGGAAAACAGGTGACCATCTGCCACGAAGTGCTTCGTTCACGAGCAACTTTTGTTGAATTTGGTTCGTCTTGGATCACACCTACAATCGATTGCTTTTTTGTTTCGGACTCATATGCATAGATCTATGATTCGTCACCTGTTACGATGTCATTGAGGTGTTCTGAACGACCACGGTTGTATTTCTTCAAAATTTCTGTTTGCACCAATCGATACAAGCCTTTTTTTGGGTGATTATAAAATTATGCGGTATCCAATGCGAACAATTATTTTTGAAGGTAAAATGTTCGTTTAATATCGAATGTATGCTGGTCCCACTACTACCAAGGATGTCTTAATCCCACGGTATGTCACATGACGATCTTACAATATCAATTCATACACATCATCGATTGTTTTTGGGACAACCATCATTTCTGGACAATCTTCTCGATTAAACTGTTTACACCAGCGTTTCACAGTGCCAAATGTTGCGGCTTCATCGCCAAAAGTGTAAGTAAGTTTACCGATACCCTCTTGCCTTGATAATCCAACGAGTGTCGTTTTAAATCATCGTATATACTTGATTTTCGCCTAGGTGAATTTCTCAAGACACTGTGAACAACACAAATTGTACACGTACATTAAAACGTTCTGCGCAAAAGTGAAACTGGCAACTCACAGCAACGGTTGCCACAGCGCACAATATACAAGACAACGCTCGTATATACATATGTATATTATCAGGAGTCATAGGATGTCACCTTCTAGTTGTTACAAACTTTGCACCAAAATTAGAGTACCCTTTTTTCGTACAACGTGTAAAGTGTATATATTAAAAAAAAACTTTGGAGACATATTTGCTGGCGTGTCGAACCACTACAAATCATTAATTGCAAACTTTTGCTTTTAAAAGCAGCGCGGCAGAATTTTTTTCTAGCTGTTCATGGAGTATGCGAATCCATTTGGAGCGTTTGTGCGGAAGAGCGAATAGCAACAAAATGGTAGAACAACTTTTGTTGTTGTTGTTGTTGTTGTTGTTCCTAACATGCATTTCAACGAACAAAAGACGAACGAAAGACGAAGTCAAGGTAGAGCGCCTTCGATTTTTTGGCATGTGCGCTCGTACACTCGGTCGTATACTTGTTCTCTATTTATCTCTTTCTTTCTATATTTCTCTGTATGGCGCTAACGGTAATTGCAAACAGCAACAAGAACAAAGCAATAGCGACAACAACAACAACAAACACTATGGTATGTACTAACAACGCCGTTATGCGAGCAGCAAAGTTGGCAATAACAACAACAACAACAACTATGCATGATGTGCCTTTGTTGTTGTTGTTGTTGTTTCTGTACGTAGCTGTAGTAGCTACTTGCTGCCTCAATTGGCGTGCATTATGGGGGCGTCCAGACCCGATCACAGCAGAGCAGAACACCAAAGCCAGCCAAACAGACAGACGGACAGACAGAGATACACAAATGGTAGCTGGACATACACATATACGAGTATGTATATACAACAACAATGCATGCATGCGCGGCCAGCGGTTTGTCAGTCGTTGGAACGTTGTGTCGCTTCGATTGGCGATCTGTCGACCGTGCAGCCAACGCCAAAATAAATTGTAGCCGCTGCTTCGACTTTAATGTCGTCGCGTCGTCCGTCGTCGTAGTCGTCATCGAAGTAAAGGCCGGGTGTGTGCTCGAGTTTGTTGCCAAAGTCTTTTGTTTTTTTTTTTTTTTTTTGCTTTATTCCACTATCTGCCAACATTGAGCATCGTGACTCGTTTTGGTGTGACTGGCGCACCGAACGAACAGGCGATGGTTCCATTCGCTCGGTGTTTGTTACGTTTCGTGCCTGTCAATGTGTATGCCTGCACGAGACTTTTTTAGGGTGACCATACATTTCGAAATTACTTAGCTAAATAACTCAGAAACTCAAATGCTATATTAATGTTGGTGGACTTCATGTAAATGGCATTCAAGTTTAATGATTAGACTCCAATGTAGGCAGATGATATCGTACTGCTGGCAGAAGAAGATGTATTACAAAATATGATATACGGGGTGAAAGAATATTGCATGTGTTGGAACATAGAGAGGAACTCAATAAATACGAAATTATGCTGTTCCGGAAGGGGTTTCTTCCTACAATGGAAGTTTTTATTATACAACAAAATTAATTTGAGATAGAACTTTAAAAGCAAAACAGAGAATGCAGGTATTTCAATTATAGTAATTGAGACAGAAATTCGGGAAATTATTTATGATAAAATATTTTTGAATAAATTGAACCAAGTGGAATAAATGGGACTGTTTAGTTTTACTTCCTTGGAAAACTTATACTACCTATACTGTTCGAAAACCTATTAAGCTCCGATTGCGTAAAGGTGCTGAGGAGATAGAAAGCAGAATGTCTATCACAATTGATTTTTTGAATGATTATTGGGATGTATTTTCTAAAAAATTTGGTCAGTTCATTTGTAAACGGCATTTCTAACGGAAATCGCAAAAAAAAAATTGTCAGCCTTTTTCTGTTGATCCCTGAAAAAAAAAACAACTCGCTCTATAATTGTAAGAGGTCAAGATAGCAATTTTAACCGTTACAAACGAGCTTTCAAAGGAATGAGAGAGAAAAACGTCAATGTTATTTCAGATTCATATTCAATGCACCACTTATTTTCATTCCAATACCAAAGTAGTTCAAAATAGTTGTAAGTTATTAGATGGCAATTGATTGAAATTCCCCAAAAACATTATTTGTTTAAAATTCATAGCACCATGGAGTGGTCAAATGTCTGTGAACCTTTTATTTAAATTTGTTGTTCAATTATATAAATTATAGGACGTTTGTGGATCTTATTTTCTCCCATAATTGTAAGGGTGGAAGGCCCCGAGGAAGAATCCACTACCGCCCCCAAAAGGTATTGATATTCGACTGGTGCTAGCCCGTCCCTTTTTAATTTAGCTTATATCTAATATCTATCTCTATATCTAATTTACCTTATATCTACATGACTTTAGAAAGTTGAACTTACAAAAATTATTATTCTAATAAATTATTTAAACAATAATATTAAATAGATCTACGTAAACATGTCTTTACAAAATATGAAAAATGAAAAAGATCATCCAATATAGGATCATCATCTAAGTACTAGTTTAAGGTGACCAAAATGGCGGCGTTTAAGGCGATTAATGGGCGCAGCATAAGCCAGAGGTCTAGCTGAGTTGCTTTGGTGATTAAGCAGACATTACGGATTGTTTTAGCTACGATGCCCCATATCTGGATGCCATATTTCTGAATCAGCGCTATTATTTACATGCATGTGACGCAGAGTAACGTGTTTTTGCAATTGAGAAGCCATTGAAGTTTATGTATTCTTGCTCTGCAGGTTTGCACTGTAGCCAAGATATAGTCTATGAGGGTAAGACATCAGATATTTAGCCTTGGCGGACTGTTGTAGTAATGTTCCGTTAAGCTTTATTTGAGGTAGAATGCTCCTTCTCAAAGTGAAGCATACGTGGCAGCATTTGGCGCTATTTATCTGGATGTTACATCTTTTCTAATGAGAGAAGATAATTCTGAAGGCCATCGGAAAAATCTCGATCGCACTTAGAACTGCACAGAATGCAAATGCTATCAGGAAAAGTAGCAATCAACATTCTTGAGTTTATTAGGAGTTGGAAGTTTAGTTTTAGTTGAAAAGAAACGTCCCAAGGACGTTGCCTGGTGTAACTCCAGTGCAAACAGGTTAAATAGGGCAGACACGAGCGCATATTTTATACGAACTACTAAAAGCAATTTAAATAAAATTTTCATATGAGTTAGGTTCAACAAAATGGACGGTCACCCTAGCTTAGAGCAACATTCGCTCGATCGCTAGCACACTGGCAAAAAAAAAACAAAGATGCAATAACAACACCGACGACAACGTTGACGCAGACAGCGACTGCGACGCCACCACACCCTTGACTGGATCGCGAGCATTTGTTTTTCTTTTGTTTTTTGTTGTTGTTGCTATTTTCAAATTCATTATTCGTGTTGTTTTTGTTGCTATTTGTGGTCCACGACGGGGTCCAGTCACTATGATCAGCTTAGCTCCATGCTGCTCTCTATGACGGCTGTGTTTTCTTCAGCTGTGGCATTTTTTTTTTTTTTGCCAATTGGCGCGCTGCTGCTCAACTCTGCGCCGGCGTCAAATTTGCTTTTAGCCATTTCGCGCATTTGTTTCGCTTCTCATCTGCGCTCATGTCGCTCGCCAAGTGGAGTGGAGATTGGAGAGGCCTTCTTTGTGTCAGCAGCAGCAGTCGCAGCCGCGCGCTCCTTTTGTGTGCGGCAACGGCAATATCAGCGGCAGCGTCGGTTGCTGTGTCGGCGGTGGCGATGGCGATGGCTCTTTGCTATTTCTGCGCAGCGGCGGTCCGGTCCGGTTTTGGCGTTGGCTTTGGGTGATTCAAGTTGCGCCTGCCTGCCTGCCTGCTAGCCAGCCAGCCAGCCAGCCTGCCAACTGTTTGGATGTCGCGGCTTGAAACGGGACGACAACTGTCCGTCTGTCTGCATGCAGTTGGCAGCTGCAGTGGGGCGTTAATGTGCTTCGCTATTTTATTTATTCATGCCAGTGTCTAAGCTAGTAAATTGTATTTAGTTTTTTTTATTTTTTTTTTATTTGTATCTATTCGCTTTTGCTTTTCTTTGAGCAACAACGACGACGACATCAGATTGTCATTCTTGTTTCTTGTTTTTTTTTTCTGTATCTTTTTTTGTATCTTTTTTTTTGCACTAGTGCTGCGCATTTTTATTTTCGCTTTGCTTCTTTTTTAATTGAAAGTTTTTAGCTTTTTCCATTAATTTGTTGCTTGCATATTTTTTCGCAATAAAAAATTGGTTCACTTTTTCCTTGAGCCATTTGGTTTTATAATGGATTCACTTTTGATGGCGCGGCCAGTTTGCATGCGTATGTATATGTCTGTGTGTATGTATAGATAGATACATATGGATTTCTATAGATATATCTATCTATATATGTATGTATGTATGTATCTATGTATCTCCATTTATTACACAATAGCGGATATGAGTAATCCGTAGGCTTTTGTGATATATGACGTGATACAGTTTTTGTGCTTTTTTTGGTACACGTGGCGTATGCGCAATGTACCTATACAAATATAAACTGCAGCCTGCGCCGCTGTCACTGTCGTCTTTACAGTTATCAAAGATCGCAACCGCTGTGCTCGTTCGGTTCATGCTCGTGCACAGTTAATAAATGACACGTGTAAGCATTTTGTTCATTGTTGTTGTTATTATTATGTAATTACTAGAGAACACAATGCAGCATGCCGCATGGATGTATGAAGTAAAAGTTTATCAGCAGTTTCGACGAAACTTTTATACACTATGGAGATAGTGTATGTCCTGACTACGATAAGAACGATGCCAGGGTTACTCGTCCTAATGCATTTAACGGTGATCTAGAACGGCATGTAGATGCTCAGTCACTTCCCTGCTCAATGGAAATTGCCTAAACTGATAATTGCACAAGCCATGCTCCTATCGCGAGATTATCGCAAGAAGATCGCAAGTATTGCCACTGCTGGATTCCAGATTATCAACTCCCGATTCAATAATTCAACAATGATAAATTAGTCCATGTAGAAACGGATTTCTTCTGGGAATACTTTAAAATCTAAACCGTACTACTAAATTATATACATACATACCACTCTGCTTATCATATATGCAATTTCACTTTCTTTGTGTTCGACTGTATACAACTGTTCTAGATTTCGATACGAATAATTCAATCGGAATCGATTTAATTAAAATGGTTCGTTTTATCATTTTCGGAAATATTTTGTTATTTGATTTCATTCGAAATTTGTACTATGAAATTCATATTCTCAACGTGAAGTGAAATCAAATCTCAAAATCTTTCCGAAAGTGACAAAACGGACCACTTTAATGAAATCGATTCCATCAAATTATTCGGATCGAAATTTTCAAGATTCAGAATTGTTATAGTTTTCAATAGTTTCAAATGTTTAAAAAAATGGTTTTTAAATTTACTTATTTATATGTTCTTCAGCATTTAGGCGATAATTATGCACATACAAATATATATTCAAATAAAAATCATTATTTTTCTTATAAACGAATAGCGACTACTCTTTTATTTGTACACTGATAAAAACAAAGACACGGTTTATAAAAATGTTCTTTGGTGGAGGGAACTGGTATCGAACCATTACACATGCTAACGACGCTGAGAAGTGTCATCGTCTTAACTACCTCGACTAACAGACTCCCGACAAATGAAGTTGCCGAATCAAAGCACATTGATTTTCCCTATTACTGTCGGTGTGAAGAAATTGGAGCAGCTGAGAGAGTATATTTTATTTTCCTCTCATGATTTTTTTTTCTCTCGTAATGATTTAAGAAGTTTCTACTTACTTGAGGTCAAAACGGCCTTATTTTAGATCTTAAAATTAGATTTGTATACTTATTTCAAGAATTGATCCCGTTTTGTACTTGATTCGAGAAAATTGAGCAAGAATTATACTTCCAATTTTTTAATCCGTCTTGGGATAATAACAAGAATATCAAACCTATTTTTATGATGTATTTTTTTCTGTATAGTCATAAATAAATATGTCGTGCTGATTTTAATATAATTTATATTTGGGTTTTAGCACATTCAAATAAAAGACGTTTGGTGAAAATTTTATTGGTTTTCTTTTTCACTTTTGGATTTTATTGGGTCCATGTGATATTGAATTTCGTAGGAAAAACTTGCATACCATAATTTGTACTACAAAAATCAAAATCAACAACCTCGGAAACCTCCTTAATACATTTAAATTTCTTTATAATTTTCGATTTCAACCAACATATTGGCTTCGCCATTGTTTTTACTATCAAAAGTTTAAAAATAGTATATTATCATCGAGTTCACACATGCATGTTCATTTTCAGCTCAATCAGATAAGTTGAAGTGAGTCAAAATAGAGTTTCAAAGTTAGAACATACCACACAAGCAAAGATTGTACATTAAATAACACAGTTTTCAATAAAAATAGAATGTATTTAAAAAAACTCAAAACATTCTTACGAAATTTGTTTTCTTTTACTGATTAATTAGACCACTCTGAAAACAATCATCCTTAAAATTTCATTAATATAAATACTTGTTTGAATTGTATTAAACAAATTTGTATACCCAATTCTGGACGGCTAATGGTATGAAACAAGAAGTAGACATGGAAGACCCTATAAAATATATATATTCTCGATCATCATAAAAAAGTCGATGTACGAAGGTCTGCCCGAACCTCCGTCTGCCTGTATGAGGGGCTCTGGTTTAAGATTATCGGGAGTTCAGAGTCTACTTATGGATAAAGAAAGTTTTCGATCGTTTCGTGCTTAATATACTTCTTCTAGCTTTGCCAAAATTTATTATAGTGAGCCTAATGGCCTGTTAGTAATGCCGTTAGCCTGGAGATTGCCGGCATGTGTAACATCCCGCTGATCCTCGCTAAGTCGCATTGGGTCATTTTAAGACTTTCTGTTCTGCATGTCTGTGTACTGGCGTTGTAGCGCCCCAATAAACGGTTCTAATCGGGATTGGTACGTCAACTGGCGATTGGAATGTGAATCTTTGTCTGGCCAAACCGTTAGTAAAAATATAGTTTGTTATTAACCAAGGCATAAAGAGGACGAAATAAGCTGTTCTCTTAAAAAGTGTTTAATGGCTTCAATTTTCGATTTAAGTTAGTCAGACCTGAGTATATATTTTATAAGTATTGGAAGCCTAAAAGCAAGCCACAAAACAGCTGACATTTAAATAAAGCGAACGTCATTTTGCCGCTCACATGTTAACGACAACGTACATTTTCCACAGGAAAAGCACTCAAAAAAGTTAAGAATGTGAATATTGTGAATGTTGGACCCAATGGAAAGGTGCTATAATATATGTTTAGTATTAGTAACGATCTACAATCTATAGATTATCAAATTATATACCAACAATTTGTACAGAACTCACATTATAACCGTTTCTATTTCAATGCACAATTGTTAAAGGGTATTAATAGACCACAACCGAAGGAAAAGCAACAACAAGAAAACCCGCGCAAAACTCATTAACAAGTCCAACTTAATCTTAGACAATTACGAACAGTACTCTACACTAGTTTATGCGCTGTTACGCTACGCTACATTATGTAACGCCCACATGAAAACTATTTCTATGATTCACAAACGGCCAACAGAAAGATACACGGACAATTTAGGCAGATAGTCAGTTAGTAGTAGGTGGTAGCTGGTCCATTGAAAATTCGGTAGTCGTAAAAAAAAAAAAGAAAAAATAAAAAACATGGCTACTAAAAAAGTTAACTATACAAGAAGCCAAAAGGCCCAGCAGCATGTCTCGGTCGTAAAGAAAAAAATCATTCACGCCTATAAAAATCTTCTTTGCTTTGCATTGAATTGGTAAGTAGCACTAAAAACATAGTTTGGAGCGAAGTAACGACGACGACAACTGCCCGACGGCTTAACTATTGTTGAAGCAAAGAAGAAGTTTTTAGTGGATGTGCATAGTAGTGATTGTGGAGCAGCAAGTGTGACTGAATGTCATATTAACCCAGAGATCACACATTGCCGTATTTTATGTTTTCCAATTGCAAAGTCTTCTGTAGAAGTTAAGCTCTACAAATTAAGTGCGATTTTTAAGTGAAATTAGTAAAAGTAAATGTTTTCCTTTTTAATAATAATCGCAAAACAAGTGTGATGCATCTTGTTCGTTTGTTGATTTTATATGGTGCTAAAATTATTAGAAGAAAGTATGCAGTAAAAGTAAAATTGAAAGTTTCATGAAGGAAATGGAAAGGTTGCGAGGGAGAAAGTAAGTATATCGTATTTATGAAATTCCCTTGAAAAAATACATTTTCTTTTTAAACTATCATTGAGAATTTATAAAGATTTTTGTAGTTAAGCTTGCTTGTCGAATCAGAGTCTATAAGAAATCCAGCATTATTAGCCAGATAGACAAAAATAAGTTTGATCCTTACAAAACTGTAAAAGACCTAAGTAATAATTTGTAGTGCAGATATTGTCGTCTGAATTTAAATCGTATTTATATCACACTGCTAAAGTCTGCTCACACTTATTTTTACTAAAGTATGCTCAACCGGCCTCTCGGAAGTTAGACATTAATTACGTTTAACCGTATACATCGGACTATGTCAGCCTCATCTTATAACTCATGGCTCATGCGGAACTGGAATTAGTTGTCAACTCTAATAGGTCAAAACATCCTGCGAAGATTCATTGTCCTGAACACTACCAAAAACCCACTCCATCCGATGATATCATAATCCACTCCGCTGCGTCACACTGCAAAACGATGATTTTCAGCGTCCTATAGAGTTTTATCTTGATCCTTCGGAAGAGGGATGATAAACTTCTCATTTGCCAACTCTACCAAATTTTCAGGCTGATGTTGTTGTTGCTTGCTATATCTGTTCCTAGTTAGACGATGTTTAAGTTGAAATTCTTTATCCGCACAGAGCATATAATAATCAACAAAGAAGTGGTATGCGTCGCTACTAAACTTTTGGTTCTTCTCCATTGTCGATTTCGTTCTTTTCGGTTTAACGACGAAACACTTAACATTTTGATAAAATATTTAAGCTTCATTCGAAATAAGTTTTCCACAGAGTGAAGAAGCTGGAACCAGCTTTCAATCTACACCGAGGAATCGATGTCCAATGAGACCACATGTGCTGGCGTCCTTTCAGAGGAGCTGGCAACGCATATTTCATACAGTCCATTCGACTGGTGCAGCGCAATCCATACAGAGACCTATGCAGTCTGGCCGTCGATATAAATCCAAGGAACATATTAAAATGCGTCTACAGTCAGTCTGCGACTAAGGCTCTGTTCTTAGCAACTCACAAAAAGACAAACTCAACCGGAGCACGGTGACAGCCCTTAACCAAGTACAAAAGCACTCAGTTCAACTCATTTGGCATACCAGGTAACCATTTTGGCATACCAGGTAACGAGATGGGGATGACTGCGCCAGAACTGGATGTTGTTATTGACTCTTGCGGTGACGGATATACACAAAACTTTTCAAAAGATACTCTCAGCCGGGCTGTCATGTCTCAGCAGCACTCTGGTCTGGGTATCATCCGAAGCGGACATCTGAGCACTTTAACAACAAGAACAAGATCACGATGTTGCTGTAACATCGGCCAAATGGCCCAACGAATTCTATCCGAAAGTCTGTCATAGCTGTGGTAGTGAATAAATAGAGTGTATCCAACACGTCCTCCACTGAAGAACACCCAACACAACAGGCATCACGAGGGGACGACTTGTCTGTGGGTAAACTCGACCAGCGTCGAGCGATCTGATTAAACTAACCTAAGCTTCATTTGTATCACCTCAAAGTTCGATATCCTCCAGCTCACGTCTTTCATGCTCCTTTTTTCTGTGCGCGAATTCGACTTAAATCACTCTCTAACAGCTCTCGTTATCGTGTTGGTTTCTCTGCATTTAAGCGGCGACACTTCTCGGCATATCAAGACTGCCGGATAGGTCTTGCATATGCAATATCCATGGAGTGGGAGATATGTCCACACTATTAGTGAGCTTCTTACCATAACAGGACGTCCCATTTCTGATGGGACGAGTCAAACTAGTCATATTAGTTTCTATTTTCCTTTATTCATGCCAGTGGCTTATACACAGTGCCGATTTTGACGTTACATCGCCACCACGACATACCAACTCTCCCTTAAATAACGCACGACATGCAAGAGAGGCATCGTTTTTGTTTTTTGATTGACATCTCGATGTTTGGAGCCCTACAATAGCTAGTATTCTCCCCTTGACGGATCAGACTATCTCGTGAACATCTTCTGTGGCTTTGTTCAGCAGATTTACTAGATTTTTTGATCTAATCAATACATTTTTCAAATCTTCATATATAAATAAATGAAAACGTATTCTATATAAGAGCACCTGGAATCGGTACCACTTTGAAAATGGGTTTGCTCCAAAATTCTGTTAAGTTTATTTAAGTTTTAATAAAAATTAAATTTACCAAAGATCCTCTGTCTAGCTTTAAGATCGGTGTGAACAATTTCACTTTCACTATTGAATAAAATCACATACTAGATCTACATTGCTACAGAACTAGCTTGACTTAATTAACTAATTAATATTTTCGCATGTTCCCAATGAAGCAATTTTGCATTTGAATTCTTAATTTTTTTATATTTTTTATATTTTTTCATTTTTTTTTTTTATTATTATTAACTGACGATAAGAAGCCAGGAAGGCGGCGGCACTATTCATTAGCTCTCTATCTGGTTAATATGGTTAGCGATGGTATGTCTGACGCACTATATTACAGTTCAAGCAAAACCAGTACACTTAAAAGTCGCCTCAACAAAACTAAAAGTGACAATTTAATTGCGTCAAACGCTGCTTTGATTGGCGATAAACCAAACAAGTTAACCCGCCCGCCCGTTCGACAAACGCACATCCAGACAAACGGACGGACAGACAGACAGACAGACAACCTCTAGACGCTCGCTCGCTCGCTCACTGGACTAAAAGACAGTCTGGCAGTTCGACAAACTGACTGACTAACTGACGTGAGTTGACTGAGTGGACAGCGTGAAAATTGCGTTGTCGCATGGATGTCGTCGTTGTCGTTGTCGGCATGCCAAGTACAACGACTAGAGTAGTAGTAAAATAAATAGAATCATATGAGCTAGAGATCACCAAACGATCGAATGAGTGAGTCGCTTAATTGGGCAGCAAATCGATCATGTGCTAGAGCGGGAGATGTCTACGATTCATCGACTGACAGACAGACAAACGGATAGACTGACAGATACTCGTACTTGTAGATACATCGCAGATCTACAGACATTTGAGCGCGCAAGATAAATGTGCTGCGTGTGTAAATTATAACGCTTAATGATTTATATCGACGACAACAACGACGACATCGAATAGATCGAAAAAAAAACAACAGCAAATTTAAAACTATAACTATGTTTATAATAATTATATTACATGTAGCGTTAGCTCATTTATTTATAGAGCACACGCCATTCTCTACCGACCGATTGACCAAATGAACGACTGGCGAGATCGTTCTAGGTATAACTCAAACATTCAATAGATCGACCGATCGATCGAACGATCGATCTATTGCATGCATTATTGGCCTTCCCAGTCTGCGGCTGCAGTTGTTGCTGTTGAAATGCTGAAAAGTCTTTAGAACATGCCATGTAATACGCTGTCAGCCGTCGTCATCGTCGTCGTCGTTGTGTTCGTCAATTTCTGGGCGCACACTCACTATCTAAATGCTGAGACACACCTAGAATTGTTACGATTTAAAGTTGTTGTTGCTCTGACCGATGCTGTTAACGATATCTAGCTGCCGTTGCAGCAGCAACACCCTATAATATCGCTTCGAGTGACCAACTGAGTATGCACGAGTTAGTATCTTAAAGTGCAGCAAATTGTGAAAGTATCTTTTTTGCGGTGTGGACTACTGGCATGCAGTAGTAGTACATAGTAGTACAGTGGTGTATTCGGTGCGGTGATGTGGCAAATTATAAGATTTTTCTAAGCAAACGGTTTCACTTAGCACCTTAGGAATTTATAATAATTGAAATATGTTAACTCCACTCATAAAAAAGTTAGTTTACAAAAACTGTCATCAAGGGTGCGTTTTGTATAGTTACCTATGGAAGGCATATCGAAGCAACTCTATAAGCAGCCTCCACACCGAGATTCTCTTTTAGGGTCAAGTAATAAAAAGTATTTTTTTCTTCTTCCAGTGGCCTTGGCATTGGCCAATACAAAATATAGAAATTTTAATTGGTAGAAAACAAGAAAGAACGCTAAGACACCATGTACCTTACCAGAGTCCTTATTTTAACCGTACATCTGTATGGGAGCTGTATTAGATATTTTAATGGTATTGATGTAAGATACTCCAAATTTGGTGTGTCTAGCTTAATTAAGAACAAAACCCATACAATTTTTATACAAAAACGAAGGCATGTTTGTATGGGGACTACCGCTTATACTGGGGTTGGCACGTTTATTTTATATATAAGAGGGAATAGGAGAGTCTTAATATCCACACTTAAAGGCTATATCTCTTAAAATCTCCAAGATATAGTCATAGCTTAGTTGACATTTCCGCTCGTAAACAGGAATGCTTGTTTATTTACGCACTTCATCAGCTTGGTTCGTATAGTGCTTCTCTCTCATACATATATGTTTTCATATGTGTTTACTGCGTTTTGCGCACACAACTCTTGACAGCACCACTTTCTTTCTCACAGTTTTCTTTTCACACATTTATTCTCATTTCCTCTTGAACAACTGCTTCTACAATATTAGAAGGTGATAGCAATATTAAACATTACATCAGCTCTTCGCTTGCAATACGCTGTATGCAGGACATTAATAGCTTAGCGGAGCTTCTCACTTTAAAGTGGGTAAGCTCAACTTAACTCCCCTGTCTTTATGCGTAGGCCCAAATACAAAACTGATTGTTGATTTTACTTTCAAAATACTTCGGTAGAAATTTGTAAACAAGAATAGAGGTTTTTGTTGTTGTTGTACAATACGATACAGTTAATTGAGAGAAGGGAAACCGTAACGTTCAACTCTCAGGAACGAGGCTACCTCAATTGGATGCGTCCATATCGTTGGTACTGATCCGAATTCTTTCCCTATAAAACTCGAGAATGTTGCTCTATCCGTATCTTAATTAATCTAATTATGTCCTGGTGCTACGAGGCAGACAGTTTTACTCTCGGCGATAGGACGCGACCTGCCGCCAAGCACAATATTATCCCTGTAAGAGTTTATTGACTGTATAACTCCATTTTTGTGCAATTGAGCCACACAGGATATATAACTACGCTGCCATATTTGGTCTTTATCTCGAGATATCGCCTGATGCCATCATGGTTACGAGTTTATTAGGATGATTGCTTCTATATATATAAAAATGGAAGTATGTATGTATGTTTCCTATAGATTCCGAAACCGCTCAATTGATTTTGATCAAATTTTGTGGCAATATTCAAAATTGTCCCGTGGATAATCCTGTGAAGTTTCGTGGCGATTGGATAAACAGAAAATTGTTTGGATTTTTTAGATTTTCCTTCTCTTTTTTTTTTTTTGTTTCAATAAGAAATAGCATGTGGACGGAGTGGCAGGGGGAAGGAGTGGCAGGGGGAAAGAGTGACAGGGGAAAGGAGTGGCAGGGGAAAAGGGAGAGCCGCGTACAACGTCGCGGGGACCTACTAGTTATGTTATGAACAGGGAGCATTACCGTCTCTTCCTGTGTCATTTGTAAACAACTAGTCGCAGTCCTAGAAGTGCTTTTGTCACCTCTTTGCAGGCATTTAGAACATATAATTCAATAGCATTATTCTTATCTTATTATGCTTACTCCATTAACACCGGAGAAGCGCATTCAGCAGTTTGTTTCTCGACTTTAGGCGATTATTCGTCTAGATAGCGTGAGTCGGGAATCTAAGCATGAGATGGAAAATGGTTCCAAGTATCGTTGGGTTCAGATATATAGTTTCATCATAATCTCCTAAGAGGCTGTATCAGTTATCTATACAAGAATAGAAGTCGATGAGTCTTTTTTAATTTTGCACAAAATATTCTGTTGTTGGAAATGGTTAATTTTGTCATTCTCTCATCAAACAAGTTGTTAATCGACTAGGTGTGAATACCCTAAATGTCTTTCATAAGATACTTTTTTTTATAAATTTTTGGATGTGGGTGTTACTTAAAATCGTCTACAGACTTCTGAACAAAATAAATAATTACATCACCTGTTTGTTCAAATATTAAATTCGTCACGTTTTCTGTGACACCAAATAAGAAACAGCAACGAAATTGAAAACGCCGGACGTTGCAAAAAGTAGACAGTTTTCTGTGACACTGTTCTTTGTGTTTTGACTATTGAAAATATGTACACTTTGCATACAAATATTTCTCAGCTAAAATCTTCTACTACTGAAGTAGTTACTTGGCTCAGATGCATTACTAATGACTTTTAAAGACTCCCGCTATGTTTAATCATCTCAACTGCCGTTTGGACTGTAAGCATCAACGACTCTACTCTGAACACTGGTAACATGACCCGCCAATTTGAGCAAAACTACAATTGCAATAGAAAAGTCCAAATGCGCAGGCGCGAGCGCATACCAGAGTGACCAGAGTACAAAAAGAACAAAAAAAAAAATACAAAACGTTTTGTTTAATTACAAACATCCAAACGAGCAGTTTAAGTGGCATGAAGCACAACAGCCGGGCACATAGTCCAGTTTAGCAAGACGAATGACGACGGACACTATCCCAGCCCAAGTTGTAAGGAAACAATGCCCACTATATATATATATATATATATATATATATATATATATATATATATATATATATATATATATATATATATATATATATGAATGCATACGCTCTGACTTAATTCGCATGCAATGCGACCGATATATGTACGAGTATGTATGAACATATAGACAGACACACACATATTTTTCATCCATTACAATTTTTTGTGGCATGCTTTGGAAGATTAGTCGCAGTGGGTACATTTCGTTTCGCAATCGATTGCAACATATACAGACAGACAGATACAACAGACAAACATACACACAGGCATACTCACTCACGCTTGCCAAGACATCCAACAAGACATCCAGCTAGAGTCAGACAACGACGACGACGACGCTGCTGCCGCCAGGCCAACGAATGTGGTCTAAAGTGATCAGAGCGACGGGGCATGGATCGACGACTGCTGCTGCTGCTGCTGCTCTAAATCACCAAAAAACTAGTTTAGGTGGGTCGCTGCTTGCAGATGGATATTCTTTTACCATGTTGTTGCTGTTATTGCAGTGGCGACTGCTGCACATTCGAATTCTAATGGCCGCCCAATATGACTAAGCGCACTCATCTCGAGCGAATAAACAAAAACTAAAAAGAACTCCACAGTCAAATGTGTGCGACTATGAGATATCCTGTACCTAGAGATCTTTATTTAAAGCAAAGATTTCTATGGAACCCATATTCTGTAAGATACTTTATGAGGATTAACATATGAATCACTCAGTTTGTTTCTAATTTAACTAACAAAAAAAATTCACATATACCTCCGTGCATCTGTTTTCCGATTCGGTTTCGTTAAAATGTTCCGTATTTCACTTTCAGCAGAATTTCGTGAGTTGATATTACAAGAACTTGAGAATATGAATTTCATAGTGCCAATTCCTAGTGAATTCAAATTGCGAAATTCTTCAGAAAGTGATATACTGACTATTTTAACGAAACCGTACTCGAACAATTTCTTTCGTAAACCGGAACACAGAGAATAAGTGTTAATTTTATAAACTTTATCTGACCAGTTCGGGTTGTTGATTTGCCGCATTCTGGACGTCTATTGGTCTCTTCGACTGCTTAAAAAAAATTCTTGCAAATCGTCAAGGAGATACCAGCTGAGCTTCGGGTCACGTTTGTATCGATGCAAAGCATTATGCACGATATTTTGGGAGAGACGAATTTAAACGCGAAAATTCGCAAAGGGTTCTGAAAGTTATTCCAAAAATAAGTCTAGGGATAGAGTTTCGAAGATTGGAAGAAACGTTGGAATATGTGTATTTCATGTAATTAGAAATACTTTCAAGAAGACAAAATATATTTTAAAGAATAATAAAACCATTTTCATTTTATTGACAATTTCTTGGTACTTTTCGGCAGATTTGCCCAGACATTGTCGCACACACAAGCTGCTCTCTGTATTAACCATATGAATTAGATAAACAATTTCCATGGAAATCTTCGTTACCATGCTGCGGTTATCAAAGAGCACAACGCCTATACCAAAAGTTTGGTTAGTTTTTTTTCACCTATTGACAGAGCACTCATAAGCGCAGCTCTTTGCTTCATCTAGCCAAAATAATACAAACAATTTCCTTGTGCTTTGTTTTCTTTTTGCATATGGCCAATAGGTACCGAATTGGTGTCCCTGCTTTATGCATTTTTGTCATGCCTCCTTTACATACTGTTACATACATCTGCACAAACTTAATATACTTCATTTACCCTATGTGTAAAGGGTATATATAAAAAGTCGCGCGCCCAGGCTGGCAGCAAGCGCCAACTTCAAGCTAGACCAACATCACTTCTTGGCCGTCGTCATCGTCGTCGTTGTCGCCTTTTGTCGCTGTCGCCTCGCCATTGTCGTCACCAGCGTCCCATGTGCCCAGGTATGCAAATCAAATCCAAAACGAAACCAGTTTATGTGTTGTTAGTCCAAAAATCAAGCAAATAAAAATCGACTACTTCAGAATACAACGAAAAAGAATTGGCAAAATATGGGTCGATCGCGCGCGAAATGCAGCTGATCGAATTTTTGCATTAGGCGCAGTTTTTCCATCCGCTCTGTACGTCCTACAGTCCATCCGTCTATTCGTTCGTACAACCATCCAGCTGTCCGCGATTATCTTCTTAGGAAAGCTTATAAAAATACCAAACGATCTAACGTACGTATTTTGCTATTAGGCTATAAGATATAACTAACCGAGAGCAAACGGCCAGCTAGCCAGCCGGGCAGCCGTGTAACCAACCAGCCAACCAGCTAAACTTCGATCGGCCAACCAACAAAAACATATATAAATATATATATCTATATATATATATATATATATATATACATAATCTACGCCAGCGCTTTAGAAGAAAATCAAGAGTGTGAGGCGCTGCTCGGCGCGGCTCGATTGCCTGTTGGAGTTGGTGGGGCAATTGGCAATTGCAGACGTAGCAGCTGCTGCTGCTGTTGTTGCTGCTGCTGATGAAATGCATTGTAAGCAATAGCAACAGCCTCCGCCAATAGCAACAACAACAACAGTGTTGAGTCGTTGCGCATGCGCGCCTTGACGCGTACGTGGCAGTGTTGCATGTCCGTCTGTCCATCCGTCCGTCCATCCACCCGTTTGCAAGGCTCTATGCCGCTATATCGTTGAAATTGTAGTAGTAGACTCGTATAGATTAAAGTTAGCGTAGAAAAAAAAAAACTACATTTGTCCAAAATACCACAACGACGTCGGCTGCAACTGCAATGACGACGACGACGACGACGATATTGTTGCATAAATGCAACGCTCCAAATTGCCAACTGAGCCGCGATCCAGTTTAAATTGCAATTGCTCGTTAATGGGCACTAAAAACGTGGCTCGGCTCGAGCCGCCGTTGCTTGCTTTATGCCAAAACCGAAATATGCACGCAGCGGCAGCAGCAACAGCTACAGTGGTCCCATGAATTATAAGCGATGTGTAGTTTTTCAACAGTGGTCAGTTTAAGCAAAGTTTCGACAAACTTATATATTAGATTTATAAACACTTCTACACATAGTGTGAATAGTACATTAATTTTATCACAAAATCATCAGCATTTTTGCCACTTCATCTTTTTTGCCTCTCTTACTCTCACACAGATCATAGCTTAATTGAATACTTGACTTGAGTGAACTTGACTCAAGTGTGCGATAGAGACTAGCAGTTATTTTTTTATGACGGACGATGTTCTGTTTTCATTTCTCTCTCTTTCTATTCTTTTTCTAAAAATTAATCCCTAATAAATGCGCAACAACTACCAGACGGACTGGGCTGGTCACGTCGAGTTGATCAAGAATATATATACTTTACGTTTTATATACATTGAGGTACAATTTCTAATTCGGAACTATTTATTCTGAAGTAAAAACCGGAGCACGGAGGTACATGTATGATTCTCATAAAAAAGACCAATTTGCGCTGATAATGGCGATAATGGAAACGTGTTCCACATCAAAATTGAAATGTGTGCAGTAGTTGAACCTAAAAATTGGTGTGACATAACCATTATAACAAAAAATAAGTCTGTCCAAGAAACTGAAAAAATACAGTACAACAGAGATGGACATGGTTACATTGATTCCAGAAGATGAAATCATAAAAATTATATATAATTCATGGAGTCTACAATACCTTCTTTAATGAGTTGCAAACTTACAAACAAATTGATAGTACCTTTCTTGCACTATGTGTGAAAGGTACAATACTGATAATAATTGTTTATATCTTTCACAAAAAATATTTGTAAGCAGTGTATTTAAAGTTTGTTGAACTGTCTCGTATGTAACATAGAGTAGGAAGTTCGGAGAAATAATATATATTCATGAACACCACTACAAGATATGACTAGCCGTGTCCGTGCGTCCGTCTATGTGTCTCTCAAAAAGAAGTGTTCTTTGAACAGAGAAGACCTAGACGCAGTGGTATAGATTCTCTAGGTGCCGCATTATTTCAAGTTTAGTTTAAAATTTTATAACTCGCAACCGTTTCACCGTCGCAGTCGAGTGTGCTGACTTCGAGATACCCTGTACCTTACCTAAGGTTCTCAATTTAAACCATAGATTTGAATAGAGACAATACAAAATTTGACGTTTCTGGCATAGTTAACAAAAAAAACTCAAAAATGGTACGTAAGACATAAAAAGTAAGAAGATAATTGGGGACGCTCGACAGAAGCGAAGTTTCTACGCAAACAAATAGCCTAAACAGCTCGATGTTATTTAACATATTAGGTACCGTTAGATTCGTCTTATTATAAAAGTGCTATAGGGTCTAACATGTTTATATAGTAAGGAAAAAAGTGTTACTTTTTTTAATAGTATCACTGTAGCACAATCGGCTTAATGAATTTTCACATATGAGTTATCGTTAGATTTGAATTGGATTGCGGGAGTGATATAGGCTATACTTGTAAATATGCAAAACCGAAAAAGTCAGTGTAACCGGCTCATACTTCTTTCAAGATTGCTTACTATTGAGAAATTGTTTTGAATGAATATTTCAACGATTTTGAAACACTCGATAGGCATGTACAGCACCATGGTAAAAATTATGTATTATGCAAGTTAGTTAACACTAGTGAAATCATTAGCTCTCTTGCACTAGTAAAGTTACTAGTTAGGCACAACTAGTAAAGGAGCTAGTTAATAGTAATGCAGAGGGTGGCAGGTAACTAACCATTTGCAATATAAAATTTACCACTCGAAACCATGTACAAGTAATACAATCAAAACTAGTGCTGGTTACCACTGGGACTGGTAAAAAACTAACTGACAGTGGCATATTTTAAAGCATAGTACTGCAAAAGGAAGCTTAAAGCGCGGTTTCATATTGAACAAACTATCGATATCTTCCACTTCCTGCTACAAAAAGTCAGTTATCATGCCTCGATAGCTGTCGCCATTGATCGTAACCACGCGGCCAGGCTCATTTTCGAAGAAAATTTGTACAAAATCTACAGCAGACAGTGGCTCGAGCAGAATGTATGGGATTCTCTACGAGGATGAATTTTCCGTGCATAAAATCCTTCAGTTTTGCTTGCTGACATAACCTCCTTGGTAAAAATGTGCCCCAGACGAAAAGAGAATTTCCGTCCAGGCAACTACAGAGCCACAATCGAAGTAAGTTTTGAGTATTTGAAAACGTAGATCCAATTTGAAGCGATGCATCTTATCTAAGCGGAAAGTTAAAACTAAACCACTGTCAAAAATTCAAGATCTACAGCGTCGACAGATCCTCTATATAAATATGCTGTACCAAAAAATTCTTGTCATTGAATTACATGACACGAGTTAATCAGCTCACCTTTCTAAGCACGCGCTACTAACCTATAAAATTGCGATAATTTCGATAGTACTAGATTACAATAATAACAAATAAAATAAATGCACTACTTGCGATTTGAATTTATCACAGCAGCAAAATACTAGGCAATGAAATTGAATGGCAACACTTATAGCCAAGTTTACAAGTAGTTACATAGTTTAATATTGCCTATACTCGTAAAACTGCAGATGAAGAAAGAAAGAGAAAGATCAACCAATAGCACCCGACATTTAAACAATGTTGCACATTTGGCTTAAAGCTATTTCAATCAAATCACGCCAGCACATCATGTAACTACTTGGTATGAAGCATTGAGGGTGTTAGACAGACAAATGGACATACAAACAGTCAGACGGACAGACCTATAAACGGACTGCCGGCAGTAGTCGCAGTCAAATAGTTTAGCCATGCCCATCAAGTAATAAAACCAGATCAAAGCCTATAGCAATAATTATGAAAATAAAAAAAAAAACACTCGTGTCTGAGACGTGTAGTACTGTTGAATCGCATATAATAATATTGTACGGTGTGGTTTAGATTGAAAATTCCTATAAAGTGGATGGAAAAAAAATATTAAAATATATACAAGAGAGCAACTATATACAACAACAACAATAAGCAGCACTGATCAAAACTTGCTAAAAGCAACGCACAGTGACGGCGTTATTATTGATTTAAACATCAAGATAAATTACAATGGAGTCAGAGTCAGATTCGCGGTAGAGCAGTCGCAAAAGTCATATTAGGCGGAGTACTATTTGGCTTTGGCTAGCTAGTGTTGTACAACGACAACAATGTCTATAGTTATTATGCCCTGTATTCATCATAGGTTAAAAGGGTATATTCAATTTGTACAAATTTATGTAACGGTCAAAAGCAAGTGGAAGTAGAAGTATGCATATATGTAGGTATAATACTCCTATTCTTGAACAGCATCAAAAGTCGAGACGATGTAACCATATGCATCGGTCTTCGAACTGAACGTTTAAATTTCGTAGTCTATAATTAGTAAACTTAAATATTTTGACTCTTCCTAGATCTATTCGTATACATACACTATACGAAACGAACTATGAGCAGTAGCACCCGTATCAGTGTAGACGCTAGTCCATGCAAGTGAAATAAACCCAACTCAGTGTAACTGCAACACTAATAAGTTCGATCGAGACGTGTAACATACTATTAAAAAGGTCTTGAAACGCAAATTCTGAAAATGTTAAAACATACAAAATTAAATCATCCCATTCCGAAATATAGGGCTTCGAAAATGCCCACATCCAAGTTGTTTTGGAATTTTTGGGTGACGTATCGCACCAAGTATATTTTTTATTAATGTTTGACACCGAGACGAGGCCAACGAGTCCAAGACCCTCAAAATCAGTTACATTTTTTTTTTTTTTTGTTTGCAAAGTCTGAAGCGACTCGTCTCGTCGAGTTGATCGAAATTATATTTCCTTTGTGGTGCCTCCGATGGATTTTTCAAAGTGTTAGAAACGTTCAGACAGACCGAAAATAACATTTTAGGTTATGTGAAGGCTTCAAGAATGATCTTTGCATTTAAAAGCTTAACTAGTAAAAGGTTCTTCATTAAAAGGTTTACAAATTTAATGGTTTTTTTTTTCGAATTCATCGAATCTGTACGATTGAAAATTGCTTTGCTATCTTATATCTTTCTATTTTTATACGCCGAATACCTCTAAAAGCTCATATTTAACATATGAGCAGTTGGATGTATTCGGCGACTTCTTGACAAATAATTTAAAACGCGTACAATATAAAATGAACCCTCTTAATGGAAAACCAGCTACATGTGCCGTCATCTATTCATTTACAGTTCTAACCAAACACTTCATTCATCTGCTCTATTAAAATGCCTGATATCAAATAAAAAAAAACTTATTGCCGAGGTGAAAAATCCTAAGTGACAAACGCTCAATTAACTATTGCAACCAATCTCAACAAAACAAATAAAAAAATATAAATATTTCATCACAAAATCGATTATCATAAGTTTTAGAAGTAGCAAAACACTTGGTTTTTTTATTTGATACATATTCAGTCCTATTCCGATTCACACTTTCGGAATGATTTTGCGAAAAGGAATTCGATAAAATGGTAAATTGTTCACGTATGGGACGATTTCGTGATTTGAATTGATTATGTCATATTACACAAGGCAAATGAATTCAAATCGCAAAATTATCTCATATGGATAAAATTTACTTGAAAAAAAAGAACCGGAACAGGCCTGATGAACTCAATTTTCACTTTTTGTATGAACAATTTGTTTGTTACTTAAGCTACAATAGAAACACAAACATTTGAAAAGGTCCATGTCGTACAATTATAAAATAGATTTCTATGATTGAAATATACACTGTATGCTTAGTGCTGGCACAGGGTATCTTGTAGTCTACTACACTCTATTGCAACGTACTTTTTAGTTACTATTATTGTAGGTAATTGTTGTTGTTACTGCTTTGAATTGTCGGCCTAAGCGAGTGGATATCCGTCTGTTCATTTGTCCATTCATCCGTCTGTCTATGAGCGAAAACAAATTTCCTAACGAACTAGATAGACTACGTCTTCGAATACTTCGACTGACTTGCTGACTGACTGACTTTATAGTGCACATTTGTGCTAGAGCACGATCCAACGACAACAACAACAACAACAACAGCAGCAACAACATCGTCTGTCTATAACAACAGCAATTGCAACTAGAAACAACAACAAAAACTACAAATAGCAGTGGTGCGCAATTGTAACATCAACATGGGATGTGCTCCAAGGAGCTGATTTTTTTATTTTTTTTTTTTTTATTTTCTTCATCGTATTCTATGCAACAACCACCAGCATAGCCAAATCAAGCAAAGCCACCATCGCCACCACAGTTGCTACTTTGACTTGTCGTATGTAGCGGCGGCGTCGTTGTTGTCGTTGGCCCAAAGACATCGACAAACGCGTCTAATTTTTTGGTTTCTATTGCGCAGACGCCATGGCCATCGCCATCGCCATCGTCAACCCCAACGCCACCACCAGCTTAGTTTTTCAAGCGTGCTGTTGTTTTCAAAGTTTCATGCCCAGCCGTGCTCAGCTTTAAAAGCCGCAATGAGGCACGCTCAGTCGATTGCTGCCGTTGTCGTTGCCGTTGCCGTTGCCACCACCAGCTCCAGCACCACCACCGCCGCCGATGCTATGTCGTTTAAATCGTACCACCACAGGCGACATAAAAATAATGAAGTGTGCGGGTGTGGTCGATCTCTTACAAGCAGAAAAACAGACAACGACGTCGAAGTTAAAGTTAAAGTCAAAGCCTAATGCGACGTTTGCGACGTTGTTGCCGAAGATCTCAAATGTTTTTAGCCCAGTAGAGCAAACGTAACCCAGCTAACATTTTATAAAAATTTATATTTATGTCAAACTGCTCAGCCATCGTCTGTTGTACTTTGTAGTCATTTTGGACTTAACCGTTACTGGTTGTAGCGCCTTAAAAACTAACTAACTAAAAACTAACTAAGTAAATCTACGACGACCAACCAGACCTTGACTCTTGAGGCTTGAAGGATGAAATGTGTCTAAAAAAATACCACATACGGTAATATATGCTTCAGAGAGTGTCCCAAAACTTCAGAATCCGATAGACACTCGGACCACTACTTTGGCGCAGCCTATGTACGCACTAGGCGAGGCATGGTGCACATCGCACGCAGCTGGATGTCGGAAAGATGCAATAGCATTTAAAGATGCCGTAGCCTTTTCAGTCTAAACTCTCCCAACTGTTACGGGAATATATTTTCTGAAGATATATGAAGGTAGTAAAAACATATCTTCCACCCCATGGACACGCCAAGGAAGTCATTGGTTACATCAGCACTTTGAAGACCTCTTGTTATAAGGTCGCCAAGATACTACAGAAGAACCCTGCACACGGGAGCACCGTGAGATGTTATAGAGTCATATTTAGCGAAACGGAGATAGAAGAAAAGCATTTTCAGACGCAAAAAAAAGGAGCAAGGCGTCAGCTTGAGGATGTTGAAATGTTATGTAATAGAAATGAAGCACGGTAATTTTATCAAAAAGTCAAGCATCTGACCGAAGGATTTAAACCCAGTTTCTTTCTGAGAGGAATGCTGGAGACGTCTCTTCTCTAACCTACTTGGAGATGATGAAGGGAATAATGACGCCGATAGAGAAGTATTTCTAGAATCATTAGTTGATGATGGCTCTCTTGTAGAGCCAACGCACTATAACGAGGTAGACTCAGTTATTTAAAAACTGAAGATTAACAAAACAACTGGCTCCGACATACTGCCAGCAGAGTTATTCAAAACCGGTGGCGAAAAGTTGGTGAGGAGTATGGAAACTCAATGTTCTTTGTCCTATCTTTACGAAAAGAGATCCCGCTATCTTCTCGAACTAACGTGGAATAACACTGCTTTCATTCATTTCATTTCATCCCACCACATAAGGCCTCTATCTGAGCTTGGTATCTTAGCAAACAACGTTCGTCAACAATGTCATTTTTGATATTAGGCGAAGAATGTCGCTAGTCCCGATTTTTGGACCTATTAGAGTTGGCGACGAGTTTTGGATCCGTTTGAGTGTTTCCTCAGATTTCGAGTTCTAAAAGTCTTTCATGTCTGCTTTCAATTGCTGTGAAAAATACACTTAATGATGCACATTGGGTACTTCAGGAAGTAGCCTCAAATCCATATAATTCGAAAATTCAGGGACTACTCTCAAATCAAACTAATTTGAATTCCAAAAAGTCACTGACTTTTCAAAATGCCTTCGTATCATATATAGCCTTCCGCATATTTGCCGTTCATATTCAAAAGTATTTAAAAATCTTTTTATTACAAGCTAAATTAAATCTCCATAAATATGTTCATTGGGTAATCCAAACTCCTATCTAGAGAACAACAACAAAAAAAATCGTTTCGTCTAACTAACGGTATCCAAGGTTGTGCTACGCTTAAATGTAATTGTTTAGCTTAAAGAGCCAAAACAAAAACAGCGCACAACAACTGCAACAACAACAACAACAACAACAACAGCAGCAACAAATCAAGTTTGCCACAACGACGCAAAGAGTGCTCCACTCTACTCTACTTCAAGCTAAGCTGAACTAGCTACGCCACCCCACTCAGCTCAACTCAGCTCAAGTCAAGACGTGAATCGGCTCTAATCAAATACATACCAAAAGCGCCAAAGCCAGAGCACTCAGGCAGGCAGACTGGCAACCCACCTCCTATAGCAAACATGCACCGTCGCGTCGTCATCATCATCGACGTACTTACAGATACATTATTTTGCGCACACTCACGCCGAACTGAACTGTTACAAGCTGAGCGCCGAGCGCCGCACTCTGCAAGGCGCAAGCGTGGCGTTGCTATTATTTTAATACGTCAGGCAGGCTGCGATGAAATTTGAGGTCTGAGTGAAGCTAGTGGTGTCTAAATGACTCGATGACGATGACGACGATGATGTTTGGGCTATCAATTTGGTTATGCGCATAATTTCAGCATAAAAATTTTGGAATTTTTTTTTTTGTTTTGTTTTGTTTTTATTTGCAAACAATAAAAAGCAGAACGTCTGAAGATTGGAACTGTCTGCGAATATTAGGCACTGCTAGGTTTTAGTTTGCGTCATGGAGCATATTCTGAATCTTGAGTCAGCAAAACACACACACACACAGCTGGAAGTAACTATGTGTAGTCCGTCCGTCCGTCCGTCCATTCGTCCGTCTGTCTGACTGCTTTATCTCGGGATACAAAGTCAGTCAGTCAGTTAGTCAGCTGCAACAAGGCAAAATAGGGAGGGGCGCGCCTTGCAGATGCGGCTCGACTGCATACAGAAATTGTTGCAACACATCCCGCGCAAAAGCCGACAACAACAACAACCACAACGGCTCGAAGACCATGTTGTTGCATGCATATACAAAAAATTATGCAATAGTTGGGGCAGCCAGCCAGGCTGACTGGCGGCGGTAGCAGCAACAACAACAACAACAGCAACTGGCAATGTTGCAGTTTTTTGTTTTTTTTTTTTTTGCTGCCACAACGCGCTATAATCGCTCATTGCCTTAATGCTGACACAGCCGCCTGCCACAAACTCGGTTATTAGTTCATCGATTTTGATGTTAAAGTGTTGACAGCATTTAACTCTAATTGAATTGTGTTGCCGCCATATATATACACAATACATACAGGATTATATAGTCCCGATTTCTTATGCAATCTCTAGAACCTATTTTTGTTTTTCTTTGCTACAGGATGATTTTTTTAGAGGTTCCAATTTCCTACATTCATTAAGCTGTCATAAATTGTTCAGTTGTGAAAAAGCTATTGTCATTTGTGCTCAGTTTGGTTTGCCATTTTTCATGAATAGACTAACGTCAGAACAACTGTTGCAAATTTGTAAATTTATTTCGAAAATCGTTGTTCAGTTCAGGAATGTTACCGTGCGCTACGTTTATTTACTGTCAACATAATCGTCCATCCGAGCGTATAAATTGATTAACCATGAATCTTTTTTACACTACATACACTCTAAATTACAATACGCATCCGTAAAGATGCTGCTCAATTACGTAGTATTGAAGAGGACCCAAATGAGCCGATTCGCCATAACGTGCAGCAATTGGTGCTGTGTGCATTAATTTTATGAAAAATTGTACGTAAACATCTCGGCCTACGACCTTATAAGATCAAGCTGGTGCAAGAATTAAAGCCGAAAAGCAAAATTATCGCATTTGGAGTAAAGCATTGCAGAAATAAATTCTAAAAGGCAAACAAGACATTTATAAACTTGCCTGGCGTTGTTTTCGTTTGACCAAACAAACCAAAGCAAGCACTGTGCGCATATAGTATCATATAGTATTAAGAACCAAATGGTTATGAAGATTTCTAGTTATAATAAGACCAAATAAAAGTAAACAAACGCGATAAGCTTTAGTATATGCTTTCATCTGTACCTCAACCCTTTTGTTCTCTTTCAAAAATATGTATGTAGAATTTGTTGGTTTGTGCACTAGCATGTATGAGTGACGCAGTTGCACATGTGCGTACATACAAATGGGTACAGCAATAAGAGAATACTTTTGTCTTTATTCTGCCAACTGAATATAGAGGAAACGAAAGGGAACAGAAAAGACAGAATTTTGGAATAATACGTGAGAAAAAGTGAGAGTGATTAGACTAATAGGACAAGTAATGTTGAAGTGAGTAAGTGAGTTGAAAGACTGATCTATTGACTTTGTTCATTCGCATTGTATTTTGGTTTGGTCGAATGGTAGTATCGAACCAACACACTGCAAGTTACAACTTGTTGGAACTTGTTTGGTTCGTTTGCAACATTTTTTAAAGAATAAAGTGAAAAGAAGAATATAATTTATTTTATGCGTTTGCCAAACGAGTATGGTTGCGCGATATTTTAATTTGGAGTGAAGAAAATTCACGAGAGATTCTCGAGACGTTGTTACATACTCAAAAAAAAGCACTGTTGGTGCGCTTTATAGGCCGGTGGAATCATTGGTCCTTTCATCTTTAAAAATAAGGCCAGAGGGAACATTACCGTCAACGGCAACCGCTATAGAGCCATTACAAGGGATTATTTCGTATCGCATTTCATTGCTCCATGTCACACAGCGCATCAAATAATCCACTTAGTGAAGAACACATTTTTGCGAACACGTTATATCTCAAAATGAATAAGTCAATTGGCCACCGACATCATGCGATTTTACGCTTTTCGATTATATTCTCTTAGTTTATTCGAAAAAACAGGCAACTTCGGACGACTGGGAGGACAACATTGTGCGAACTATTGCCGAGAATGAGCACCCAATTGTGCGAAAAAGTTCCAGAATGCGCCACATCAGAGACAGCAACGGCAATCACATGCCCGAAATTATATTTAACTATTGGCTCTTGCTGTTTTGACTGTTTCATAGTAACAGCTGATTTCTGTAGTTTTAGAGAGGTTAGACATTTGTCCATAATATTAAGTTATATCTATCTATTTTTCTATTTTCCGGTATTAAATGGAAGAAAAGTGCAGCTGAAGCGGATCGAATGCTTGTGGAGGTTTATGGCAACGAAACTCCAGGTTGTAAATCATGTAAGGAATGGTTTCGACGATTCAAGAATGGTGATTTCAGCGTTGAAGAGAAGCCTCGCTCTGGACAGCCAAAACAATTCGAAGACAAAGAATTGGAGACATTACTCGATGAAGATCCAAGTCAAACGCAAGACGATCTTTCAGAATTTTTGGGAGTACCTCAACAAGCAGTATATGTACGATTGAAATCCATGTGATTGATTCCAAAGCAAGGCAATTGGTTGACTTATGAACTGAAACCGTTGAAAAGCGATGTCTCACTTGCGAGCAACTGATTCAAAGGCAACAAAGAAAGGGTTTTTTACATCGAATTGTGACTGGGGATGAGAAATGCATATTCTACGAATACCCCAAGATGAAAAAATACTACGTTACCATCGTCCTCAACATCAACACCAAAGCCGAATATGTATGTTTCAAAGGTCATGTTATGTACTTGGTGGGACCAAAAGTGATTTGAGTACAATGTGCTGCTTTAACCTGGCGATTCCATTACGGACAATCGGTATAGACTACAATTGATTCGTTAGAGTAGTGCATTAGAAGAAAAACGGCCGGAATACGAGCAAAGAAAACGAAAACGTTCTCCAGATGTTGCTCATTTCTTTCGCAGAATTCTTTTCTTTCGCAGATTTCGAAAATTGGCGCCTCTAAAGACGAGACACTTCCTCGAAATGAAATTCGAAAATTGCCTGAGAAATGGCAAAAAGTAGTAACCTGCGTTGGAAAATACTTTGTTTTATCTTTTTATTCATTTTGTTCTGAAATAAATGCATTTTTGACCACAAACAAACCAAACCGAACTAATTTGAGCTAAAAGTTCTACACTTTAAACAAAAAAACACCCTTTAGCTCCCAAAAAAAAAAAAACTAACTCATAAATCAAAACTACAACAAGTTCAGCTCTAGAAGTAAACTTTATCGCTAAAAGTAAATCTAAAGAGCAGCATGCAATGTCTTAGTTCGAAGATCATCGTCATCATCACCATGGGTTGGTTATATAGTGAAATATTTCGCATATTGCACAATATCAAAAACTATAAAAAAGAATCGAAATCGAAAAATAAAAATTAAATAGCACGACCAAGTGCTTCATCTCCAGCTAGGTAGGCTAGCTGGCAGTCAGCCTGGCAGTCAGCAGCCAACAAACGTCGAAATCAAAGCCAACATTAAGCCCAAAATCATTTTTTTTTTTTTTTTCATTTTCAGACGCTCCACTGCTGCTGCTTCAGTTGAGTTGAAGACCAGTCGCCTTCACAGTAGTCACTATCGGGCGTCTGCAGTTCAACGTTCAAGTGGCAGAGTACGCCCTAGAAAATGAATTGAATCGATTGTTTTTTAGATTTGTGGTTGGTTCGATACATTTTTGTTTTTTTCATTTTCGATTTTTCATCCTCAACTGTGCAATTTTTGTTTGTCTTTTTTTTTGTGCATTGTTTTAAGATTTTTCATAGTATCTATTTTAGTAATACTTACTTTTTTTTTTTTTGGTTGCTGTTTGTAGCAGCAGCGGCAGCAGTCACAGTTGAAACCCATTGTTGTTAGCTTGATGATACAATCGCGATTTTGACTTTGAAAAGTAGCAATTCAGTCAGTCAGTCAGTTATTCAGTAAGACAACGTCGTCGTTGAGTATTTGCCATCTATTGTTTTCAATATTACCGATTGGTTTTGTTTCGAAGGCAACCGAAATACACTTGAAAATTTTAGGTATATCTAAAGTTTGTGGCTTAGCTAACGGTGCGTATGCTTATTGTTAAAGTAACATTCATTTAAAATATAATGTGTAACAAAATATAAAGATCAATCAAAGATGTCCTGCAAATTACGAATATATTAGATTATATATTCATAATTTGCAGAACAAAAGAGCATCATCTAAACTAAACTCCACTGAAAGTGTAATTCTAAACTGTACAGATAGGCAGACAAATGAACTTCAATACGTTTCGACGAGCTGAGCAATAATTTACTTGCATACTTGTTGGGGTCTTCAATATTTTATTATAGACTCTGCAAATTACATGTGGAGTGTAAAAAAAAAGCGAAACTTGAAATCAAGGCATTAATACTCTTCACACGAAATATTAACTCGGATAGCAACTTTATATTGACTAGTAGGGGTATTCCTATGGTCAGCTGTCGACTCAATCGACCGCAATCTAGGAATAATTTTGTATATTATTGCGTTTATGCGATTGTTGTTATTGCTATTTCATCGCACGCTCATCACAACAACAACTACAAACAAAGAGACAGTCGCCAAAATAATAGCGAAGCGCATAAAATGAAAAATATCTATTTTGCGCTCGCAGAGTTTTATCTAACTAACTTGTAACTTGTAACTGTCTGCTCGCATGCTATCGTTTACTATACTCGTATGTGTTTGTGCATTTGTACTTCATGTAAAGTGTGTTTAATTCGTTCTGTGACAGACGATTGTTTAAACTTCTTATGCTAAAAATATTCAGCCACTTTTGATAAAAATATAGATTCTGCACATCTGCGAATGAATACCTTTCAAATGGCATATTTTCTACCAAATCGGTTGTATACTGAGACTGTAGCAGCCCTCATAAGAAATTCGAAGGCCTATTAATATATAGTTATGCCAAACAAAGAAAAAAAAATTGTATTTGCCAACGACTATACATTAAACATGTTGATTGTATCAGTACAAAACATTGTCCGCTAAGGGTGTTTTTTAGCAGCTAAGTTTCTTAATGTGGCAGCATTCAAAAGGTTAATCGCTTATCAAAAATCCGATTGCATTGTAGGAATTTGAGATATACGAGGTTATGTACCCGAAACACAGCGTTTTTCCTACTTTTGAGGTTATGTACAGGGTGTTTTTGTGGTCGGTGTTTTTGTGGTCGGTGTTTTTGTAACAATGGTACACAATTGTGGTCTGTCTCTCCAGTTACATCATTTAGTACCAGTCTTAGCATTTCATTTAATAATTCAAGAGCTACGAAATTTATACCTTCGACGTCATTAGCATTTGCTTTAAGCCTTTGAGACAATAACACAGGTCAACTTGGTTTAGTTGTTGGAAAGCTGAGGGTGATTTCCGAAGTAATTTGCTGCATATAATCCGCATCCGGGGTCAGAATTGACCTATCACGTCAGAATTTTGAGATATTTAAGGTTATGTACCCGAATGACGTCGTAAATGTGTTTCCTTAAGTCGCGGGTCTATGCCAATAAGCCGCAAACTATGGGTGCCATCAAAAACAACATAACCCGTGCCACCGATATATGGACCTCTCGGATGCGCGCCACCCAGCGACATAATGTCATTCATACCCCTTTCAAATAACAAGAAAAAATCGTTGGTATCTCACTCACAACTTGTTTTATTCAATTTATAAGATATATAAGATAGCCCTATATAAAAGAAAGAGTGCAGTGTATTTCGAAGACATGTTCATGTGTGACAATATTAGAAATTTGTGCAAGTGATTGAAGGTATTGTATGAAATATGATAAATGTATAAGTTTACCTTAGAGCTCAATACTGAGATCGATGAAAATTTTTGATACCGAAAAAATTTCATATAAAAAACGCTGTCAAAAAACAATACAAATTTTCAGCACAAGCTGTTTTTCATTGAGTACTCAGATAACAAAAATGTTTGCTACCGAAAATACTTTATATACTCAAAAAATAGGTGACAAAGAGTGTTACCTTTTTCATTTTCGTCAGAAAAAACCAATGAAAAATCAATATGCGTGGACTTTTCACCTAATAAATATCTGATTTTAGTATTTCATGTTGATTTGGGAATACCGTATTTTGTTTGTTTGACATAGCAGTAATAATTTACAATTTCTTTAGCAAAAATCTTCATCGATCTCAGTATTGGGCTTAAAGACAAATTTTCCTATTACAAAAGTTTTTGACATCATAGGAGCCTACTTCGTAGACAGAAATTTAAAATCAAAATTGCAAATTCAAAATGCAGAACTAAACCTAAAAAAAGGATTACAGATGAAAATTTATACATTGACTTAGAATCTAAAAACAAATATTCTGTAATTGGCTTAGTTGGCCCCTACTCTGAAAAAAAAACTAGAACATTTCTAACTTTGAATTAGTATAGCATCATTTTCATATGATGTGAGTTAACTCACAGGCGGTATTTCTCGGGAATAATATATCCGTTGTAGAATAGATTTAGACATTTTTTGTTTACCACAAGATGAAAGTCATGTTGACCGATTTATCACTATTGGTACAGATATTCCAATACTTGTACTATTCCTTCAGATTTTCAAGGTCACGTTGAATGTTATAAAACATTTGGATCGACATTCGCAATCAGCATACATACATGTATAAGCAAGTAATCTTTAGCAGTTGGCGGTATTTCTATACCACATATACAAGAAGTATAAAACGAAGCTGGCCTAACGAATTACCTTGCATGAATTATGCGAAGAAAAACTTTATATGCCACATAAACACCATTAAATATACACAGAACTGTGCTTGCAGCATTCAAAATTGTAAATCAAATCCAGTTTTCATAATTTTTACAGTGTAGTAATGACAAACCCTCTTTAGAACGACGACGACGACAACAAGAAAGAATACACCCGCTTCAAAAGTGCAACTCGTGCTTGCAATAAATATACAATACCAACAGCCAAGCTGGCAGGCAGGCAATAAGCCAAACAGGCAACAATATCTTAAAAATCTTAACCAAATTGGTAAAGAACATCGTGTACCATTGTTCGACACCGTTCAATCTCTTAATTAAATAAGAATGCACCACAGCGTCGCACAGTTTTGAGTCTAGAGCGTTTCTAAGTCTTCTAGTTTTATACGAGTATACAAAAATTTCATCTCACTTAGTAGATAATTTTGAGCTTCTGCGTCTTCTATAACTATTTAGAGTTATTTTAGTGTCGAAATTTTGTTTTTCCTCTTGTATTTTTTTGTTTCCATAGTTAACTACGTTAAATAATAATTGCCGCATAGCACAACCTAGTAAAACAAAAGCAGCGAAAATAGTCAAGGTTATCTATCTTTATTAATAAGCAACTGTGTGGACTAGTATCTTGCTCTTGCAAGAGTCAACGAGCCAACGAGCAAACGAGCCAACCAGTCAGTCACTCAGTCAATTATTAAATTTGCAATTTCCGTAGTTGAACTTTTGGGTCAGTAGACTGATTTAAATCAAACTATAATTGTATTTGGTATTGGAGAAGTTTAGTTTTTCTAGTAGATAATATTGACAGATGTTGAACGGTTTGGATCATGGCAGGGCAGGGTAAAATCGAAGCAACTGAATGAATGCCAATACTCAATGGCGATGCCGATGCTGATGCTGATGAAAATGATGATAATGATAATGGTAGTGAGTAAATTTGTATGCCATTTGGCATTATGAGCCTTCTGGGTTGGGTGTACTATGCGATTAGGCATGATTTATTCTGACTATATATCTAGAGCAGCATATCCGGTTTATAAAATATTTAAAAAAAAAACAAAAACTATATAAAATCATCAACTTGAAAAGCTGTCAAAGAACTAACGGCTTTTAAAACTTTCATACGACAGACGACCTGTTTATTCAAATTTCAATTTCAAAAAATCCATAAAGATGCTTCCATCAAACTTATATTGAGTAACTTTTAAGCCAAAAAAAGAAAAAAATATTCAAACCCTACTCTCAAGTTTTACACTTCATTGAGCCTACGACACCTTTTCGAATCAAATCAAATCGGACACATCATATTTTCGAATCGCTATCGTAGCGTACATGACGTGTCATCAATCGGATTAGGCTCCCACATAAAGATTCACAGCCAGCAATGAAAAAACGACAATAATCCGCTACTTTGGCACTTGAATATTTCGTTGATAAGTGATGTACTTATACAATATATTTTCTATGCATGTATTTATGGAAATCTAATAAGCTTGTCGTTTGCGCTTTGACGAGCATCTCTTTAAAAAATCAAAAACATCACAAAAAAATGGAGATTTATTTACTAGAAAAGATGTAGGCGTAAAGAAATAATAATTAAAAACTATTTCGAATGCGGAAATGTAGTATTTTTGTGTGAACATTGTTCACTGATCAGTGAAATACGAAAAAAAAAAGTTCGAAATTTGTAGTTATATACAAATCTGATTAGGCATTGAGGCGAAAAGTTTGAGAATTAGATTTATTTTTATAGGCATAAAATGAATCACGACATTTAAGGCAGAAGGTTTTTATATTGTAAACATCTATGTATAGAATTAAATTTGAAGGTCATATAAAATTGTCAGATCTTTACCAAAAATAGTTTTATTTGCTACGATAGAGTTCACTGAAATATAATGTTTTTCACAATAGGTTTATTCAAACTTTGATAGTTTATTGATCCGTCGTTTCAGTTGACAACGCTGTCACTCTTCAATACTTGTATTCTGTCATAGTCACCATTTTAGCATTTGAGTGATTGAGTTGATTGAGTTCGGAAACAGTTGGAAACGGATCCTAATTTTGGAAAAAAAAAATTATCTTCAGTGATTTTGAACCGCTTCTTGGTTGAACTGTTTCTTGAGCACGTAAATTTATCGCATTTGGGGAGAGAGTAATCCACAGCAGTATCAAGAGTATCCATTGCATCCGGAGAAAGTTACTGTTTTGTGTGAATTTTGGTCAGTCGGCGTCATTGGGTCATACATCATCTGAAACGAGAAAGACCAGACGTTGACTGTCAATGGCGGTACGTTATAGGGTAATGAGAACTGTTTTTTTATTTTTAATTGCCCAAATTGAGTGACCTGTGCGACATGTGATGTTAACAAGACAGAGCTACGTGTCACACATCGGGCGTTACATTGGAGTTGTTGCAAGAGAAGCGCTCAGAACGCATTATTTCAAGAAGATGTTATGTGCAATGACCTCCTAGCTCATACCATTTAAACTTTTTCTCTGGGGCTACGTAAAGTCGTTGGTATATGACAACAGGCCAACTTAAGAACATCATTCAAATCATTGGTGAGATTCAGCCCGACTTAAAAAGTAGAGTCATACAAAATTAAATCTCTCTGATAAAGTTTAGTAAACGAAGCCACGGTAGCCATTTCACTGATATCGTTTTCAAAAGATAATTACATTGAATGTACTTTAATCCCTAATAAAGGTTTCCATCATATCTAACACACTACACTTTTTGTTCAATTTCAAAGTTTAGATATGCTTAATGGAAAATCCTTATTTTTTGGAAGAACGCTGTGCTCAATCAACGTAACAACTGATGTTGGTTACGTAACACAATTGTAAGCATAAAAATCCGGGGCCAGGTTTAGGTTTATGTGGACACCCGGGCCAAGAATGATAGTGGGAGACCTTTTTAAACCCAAATCGACAAGTGATAAATGATTAAACAAAGAGTAATATTGGGTTTATTTGGCTTATATTATATTTGAAATCAAGATAAAATACATCAATAAGAACATCAAAAGATAAATTGTGCAGAATGTCGCTTCCAATACTCAAAACCATCAGATTGATAAGATGAGCCTGTCTTGAGCTCTTGCCAAAGGTGCTTATGAAGAGTTTCGTTTTTGAGAACGATGTTTCTTCACTTCAATTAGTCACCATCATGGACAAGAAGCGAGAGTATTGTCGTATGATTGAGTTTGGCAGTTTTAAATGTCTATACTGGTGGGGGCTTGCGGAAATGGGCCCCATGGCGTCTATATCAGGCCATTATCAGGCTACGAAAAATTGCATTGAAGTTAGTATTCAATATTTAGTATTCACTTAAAGGACAAATCCTTAAATGTCGTAAAATTGGGAGATGGATAGACGAATTCAATTTAGCTTTTGATTCAGAAGTTTATTTGAGAAATTTTATATATTTATTATTTTATTTTATATATAGGGTGTGTAGCGGGAAAATATTTGAAAAATTACTTTATTGAAGACATCGTTACAAAAAATAAAAAATCTTCTTTGAAAGCGGTTTCAACTCTGCGGAACAGATAACAGTTTACCGGGACTGTACGGGGGCTGAAGAACGGTTGTGATGCAGTTATTGGTCAGGTCTACTTTTCTACCTTTTCAGTATTTTAACGTAAAAACAGACATTTACTATTTCTGTTCCTGGGTTAGAAACTCCTAATGGACCACACTTGTTACTTCAAAAAAGACATGGTTTTCGCCTTTGATTTTCTTATTTGAGCCTTCGACCATACTTTGCTTAAAAACTGCAATTTTCAGGTTCCGAACCCATTCCGAATCATGCCCGTACTCGATTGCATTGAGTCAATGCTTCACTAAATCTACGATGCGACATGCACGGAAGCTAGCAAGCGATTAGGACCTGCTGTCTTTTGAAGCTGAGACCATCAAAATCAAACCCGGTAGGATTTTTCGGACAATCTTCTCAGTGCAGATTGAGCAGAGCTTTGATACTCCTTAAAAATAAACTGAGGCTCTAGCAACAGAGGTATTGTAGATAATTTAATTGACGATGAACTAGAATGGCATGATTTTCACTTCAGACGAGAACCCTTCTGTGAGCTCATTTGGGTAATGACAGTCGAAACCAAAGAGGACTAAAGCAAGCTACTTATAGGGTCACTGTAAAAAAGTTTCGTGCAATTCGGTAAAGCTGCTCATTGGATAGATAGATTTAAGGTGGGTGCTAAGATACTCCATTATACTTTACCTGATAAAATAAAAAAAAACTATGAGCTAGAGGGGAAAAATTGGAAATAAAAAAATAGTGGTGATCAAAATGTTTGGTTCAAAATAACGATCAGCGAGAAATTGTGTTCTCCTTGGAGACACATTGAAGCAGACCAAAACAAACGACACCTGATTTTTGGGAATTCATGAAACTCATGATGTGTCCTCATGCTTAAGACAGTCAGACTTGTTGTTAGACAAGAGCATTTTCTCTTAATTCTAAATGAAAATTCGACTGATTTTTATCTGGTAAAGCCTACAAGTATTGTGACATGACTAGTGAATAAGTTGCGCTTAAGCTCATGCAGCTCACTAATCGAGGATAACTGCATAATTGCTATGAATGGCTCTAACAAAATGTGTGAAGAAACCGCTCCCACGCTTAACAATTGGTACGCTTTTTCTGTCAAAAAGTCAGTACGCAACCTTATTTCAGATAAGCCATGATTCAGTCCGTGGTAGTTTAGTCTAACATCACCACGTCTTCTGCATTGCTCCAGTCAACCCGCTGGATAAATCTAACATTAAACTTTCTTCCGAGACTGACAGGCGTTACTAGGCTATATGTGGACTTCGAAAACAATGGACTTTTTCCTAGATTATCTAACAAATATTCCTGTGACTTTTGTAAGTTTCGTCTTAGCAGACTCCGACTATTTAATCGATTACCAACAGTCAAGATACCGACTAAAGAAAATACGTTTGTCACTCACAACTGATTATACTGAGGACAATAAGATCAACTTAAACTTACTCTGTGAATATTTTAACTCAGGAACAGATAGCTTAAACATACACAAACCATTAGACATCATTGTGTATTCAAATGCGTGATAACAAAAACCATTGTCGTCTTTTTTAAAACGATAGTGTAGGAACATTTCCTATAACTTAAACTACTAGTCAATGGCACATGAAACCTCTTTTGGTTACTGTACCCGTTTTTCCGAATTATGTGGTCTATGTTCTACACATTCCATTGAGTCTAAGTGAAATAAACAGACCTGGGCATATGCTGGACATAAGAATGTAATTCCAAGTATTGCGTCTTGTTTATGATTATGTTTATGAAACCAATACAACTGAAGCTATAAATCTAAAAACAGTTACCAAACTAACTTTAATTTTCGAATCCCTGCCCCTTTTGAAAAATAAAAAATTCTTTTTAAATATCGATTAAACTTAAATCTCTGTAACACCTAGAAAATGTATCTCATACCGCAGTGCATTGCTGCACATAAAAAAAAACTTAGTAGCTATAATAATAACTTAAAACGCCATGCTAAAAAAAAAAAAAAACACACGAAGCAAATAAAACATGCGAAGTACGAGTATCTGGTATGATAGACAGATACACAGAAGGTCAGACCTCGCACGTTTCAGAGCGCATAGCGCACCCATTATATACAGATACGAGTACGTGTATCTAGAGCGATACTACTAAGACTATAGTTGTTATACGTATAGTTGCTTTCAACATCAGCTACGCAGTTTTAAATGAGCCAATTGTAGAATGTTTAGTGCTACATGGAGAGCGCAGATACATATGTATCTATATACATATGTATATAATCAACTTAAGTAGCGTATAAGCATAATAAAGTAAAGATCGCAGTCAGTGAGCGTCAAGAAGGCAGGCAACCAGACAGTCAGCAACTTGTATCGAACGCGCTTCTGTCTGTATAATGTATCTGTCTGTCTGTCTGTCTGTCTGTCTGTCTGTCTGTCTGTCTGGATGTCTATCTATATATTTGTTTGCTGTTTGTTGGTGGGCTCTAACTCGAGTTCGGGACGGGCACACTCGTTGTTTTTGTTGTTGGTGGCTGACTGACTTGTTGGCTGGCTGGCTGGCTGGCTTGGTTGGCTCTTAAAAGCAGATCGCCATGCAAACGCGGGCGCGCGAACTCAAACTCAAGCGCACGCTCGTCTCTGATACGCCGTTGTCGTCGTTTACTATATGCTTACTTTCGATGTATCTTATTTTTCTTTCGTTTTCATTCGCTGCGCGATTTGAAAACGTTTAAGCGGGCGGGCGGGTCTTCCGTAAACAAGCGACGACAACAACGAACGATTACGATTGCGACGACGAGACGCGACGAGTCTCAACTCAGATCTTCGACCAATTATGTGCTGCATTCAGATACAGATACATAGATGATGACAACGAAGAGCGGGGCGCATAATCCGTAGATCAACTGCACGGCAGGTGGGGCACAAGTGGGTGGGCAGACAGCATAGTCTACGAAGACGAAGCTCCTAAATGCTGTTGTCGTCGTCAACATTATCAACATCATAAATGTAGGTATCTATTTCGTTTCGTTTGTTAGGTTTTGCATAAACTTAAATACAACTTTTGTTGTTCTTGTTATTGTTGTTTATTTTTATAGCCCATTTTACTGGAGTAGCCGTAGTACTGGTTATAATATTTATATACAAACGAACGCTGAAATGGCTGAAATATAAACTGTTTTGTTCGTTATTGCTGGCAATTTTGCTGCTGCTGCTGTTAATTATTTAAACATATTAATTTATTTGCAAACTAAATCGCCAATCGTTAACAAGCTCACACAAAACGTTTATGTTAATTTGATCGACTATTAAAAGATGGAAATGACTCAAGCATTTTTTAGTATACGAGTAGATACTACGTATAACAAAAATGCTCGTGTATATTTTTAATCATCAAATCATGATTAGCATTTTAATAATGACTTTAAAATCGGAATTCATAATAAATTAAAGTAACAAAGGGAATCTATCTACTTAAGATTTACTTTTACGAACTTGGAAGAATTTTATCATTAGGGTATTCACTGCTAGTCCACTAACAGCTGAGTTGATGAGGAAAAAAAAAAGAAAAAATGAGAAAGTACTTGTCTACGAATATCCACATAAAAGTTACTTTGAAGCGTTTTATACTATACTATACACTTATAGTTTGTATAGTAAATCTAAACACATTTCTACTGAAAGTGACTGAACCTTACCATCAAAAAAATGTATGCGCATAGTTTCCGAGTCCATAAACCAGGCAGAAATATACATACAAGACCGCATATAGATTATTATATTTTAATAGTTAAATTATCACTAAGCTGACATAAATTAAATTTAATTATAAATCAAGTAGGTTTGAATATCATAAATATTAAAAACATTATCTGAGCTTGAGTATTATTCAAATTGTTTAAAACAAATTAAAACCGCTAAAAGAATTGTCTTGTATGTTGTATATTGTTCGGCTTGGCAACCCTTGTTAGATGTTGTTAGGTGCCAGCTGACATTTCCAATGGAAGGTTTGACATTCTTTAGCATAAACGAACGCAGAACGTTTTGATATACAAGCAATTTCCGAAGTACTTTCGCCACTCAGAAGTGGGTAACTCCAAACGAGCAGTTTAAAGGCTTCAACAGCTATTTCACCTCGCAATTAATTTTTAATGTGCGGGAACAAAAAGAAGTCTTAAAATGCCAAGTCAGGGCCGTAAGTGGGATGACCCATCAATTCGTTGTTTTGAATACTCAAAAACTCGTGTTAGCTGATGTGAAGAATTGAGGAAAATCAACCGCAGAAAACGGATCATCCTCTACCACGCCAAAGCGTGCTCTCACACATCGATTCACACAAGCTCTTGCAGTTCTGATTTGGCACCCAATGACTTCTTTTTATTCCCGCGTATCAAAGTGCGAGGTCAACGATTTAAGAAGCCGGAACAAGGTGTTGAAAACAGCTCGTTTTGGAGGTACACACTTCTGAGTGACAAAAGTCCTTTGAAAATTAGTTCAAACGATCGAAAAAATACATAATATTGATATTCATGAAGAAAATTTGGAAAAACAATAAAGCCATTTTCAATGATAAATTACTGTTTTTTCATCGCACCTCTTGTGATGCAAAAAATGAGCAAGAAAGGTGTTAGCTTATGTGATAGAAATGGAGCTTGAAAATTTTATCAAAACGTCAAACGCATGAGACTGACTGAATGTTTTATGCCCGGAGCTTCTTTCTGTAATGGTCTGGTCACACGGTCTTATATTTTCGTGTCATGTTATCTGACTTGTGTTTCATGCAACTGTCAAAATACCACATAAAAAGATTATTTTGTGGTCAAACGAGGCGCATGAAATTTTACAACTACATTTTCAGTGTTAACCAGTGGCAGCAGAATCGCATTTATAACACTAGTTTAAAATGAATAAAACCGTGAAAATGTGTGCTATATGTAATAGCAATTTATGCAGCTAATAAAAAATAAATTCAAATAAAAAAAAAAAGTGAAGAGAAAATGCGAAAAAGTCGTGCACGTAGCATTTGGTGTCGGAAATGGTTGCTGCGACCAACAAGTGCAGAGAAAGAAGTTAAACAGTTGATGTTTACTTTTCGAGTGTTTAAAAACACCGATTACTACTTTTTGAAACACTTTACAACACTGTTAACAAAATAACACGTGACGTTTGATCAGGCCATAAGGAGTCAAGACACATTCAGACTCGGTAGTTCGTCGTGCGACTTTTTATCTACTGCTGGAGTACATACTACGCCCATGCCCATTTATAGACCGGGCCGGCACAATGTTCCATAAGGAAGCGATGCTGATGACATTGACATCAACGGCACGAACGAGCGGTTATATATATATAGGTTATATCTCTCAGTTATATCTCAAAGGTGATGAGATTGACGTAGTCCAGCGCATACAATTTTAGCGACTGCACTAGGCTGATCATCTTATCTGGATGGACAACAGAGCCATTGCAGAGGGTTAACATGAGGACCCAAACTTAATTGGACAACGAAAAACGCCCGAAAGGGCGACCGATCATGAGATGGAATCTTGCAATTCTAGTGAAATTGACTTACATAAATAAAAAAACTTTAGTACACAAACACAAAAGTGGACGGTGGGTTTGTATGTGGGCTACCCGTAAATGTGTGCGTTGCTTACATACTTGGGGTCCTGAATGAATGCGGGCTTCAGAAAGTCTCCATTCCAATTTTTAGAAAGATTTGATGAAAACAGAGGGACTAGTCTTAACTTATACAGAGCTGGCCAGAAGGACGAACAGACGGACAGACGGACATGACTAGATTAACTTGTCTTATCGAGGTGATCAAGAATACATACATATTTTAATGGATCTCCGGCGCCCCTTTCTGGCTGCTACAAACTTTTTCAAAATTAATATACTAGTCACACTCTGTGTGAAAAATAAAACTATACGGTTGGAAATGTATATCAACTTTATCAGAGGAAACTGAGATTCAAAGACTTGTTGTGAAGCACGAAAGTCAGTTATTATATTGTAAAGGGCTTTTCAAGACAGTTTGTATTTTAGTCAGGTGGCGTCATTGGGTCATTAATCTTCCGAACCAAGAATGGGCAGACGGTGACTTTCATCGGTGGATTAAATGACATGGACCTGGACGACATGTGGTTCCAACAAAACGGCGCAACGTGTCACACATCGTGCGTTGCATTCGAATTGTTGCAACAAAATTTCCAAGAACGTCTTATTTTAAAATGAGTCGATCTGCTATGGCCGCCAAAATAGTGCGAGTTAACGTCCTAGAACATTCTTCTCTGTGGATACATTAAGTGGAGAACAACATCATTCAAACCATTGAAGAAATCCAGCCCAACTTATGCAACAAAGACATACAAAATTGGATATCTCAGATCGAAGGTGTTGTATTCAATTGAATTTTAAAGTTCAGACACGCTTAATCGAAAACCCTTTATATGTAAAAATCAAATTAATGTAACTGAAACAGTAAACGAAACTTTCCGAATTGTAGAAAATAATTGCATTTTCTAGACGGCATATGTATTGATTAGTGCCGAACCAAATTTTGTCATGCCCTCTAAAAATAATCAGATCTTAAATTCCTCAGTTAACTACACAACCAAAAATGATGTTCAATTTTCATAATCTTCACTAAGAAGAAACAGCTCTTTAAGTTCAAAACGAAAAAAAAAATATCAAATTATAAATTTAAATTGAATGAAAGCATAAATCGCTCTTGCATCCCGATCGGCATAATCTCTATAGCTACGCTCATCATAATCGATACTAACAACAAAAGCGTATGGCGATTTACAGCAAATCTATGTCAAACTTAAGTGATGATGTACAAGCATTGATGATGAGTTGATGCCACAAACAAGCATCAAGCGACCAATTCTAGCAGCTGCCACATGCATCCACCAATCCATATACCAGCAGTAGAAGTAGCAGCAACAGTGCTGAGGATCGAATCAACAGATAATACTCAAACATATTGCGCTGATGTTGCTGCAACAAAATGAACTGCAATAAAGCGCGCGCTACTAACGGTAAATTACTTTTCAAACAAGATCAGGCAACACAACGGAGAATGTGCTTTCATTTCATGGAAGAGCAAAATAGAAATCAGCGCTACTGTAAGTACATTGTATCTATGTATCTATGGCTACGAATATGTTTGCAGTCAAAGTCAGGCGGAGATGCATGTTTAAAAATATTGTTTTCTACTGTATGCATGTGGCGGAGCAGCAGCAGCGTTCACTTATATGTCCAACAGTTAGTCAGCAGTCAACAAGCAGTCATCATCATAGCGTCCTCAACATCCTCAGTCCAGTCAGAGTCAGATTCAGAGTCAGAGTCATAGTCAGGCAGTAATCCAGTCATTTGATTTTGATCGATTTCGTGCAAATTCAACTTCAACTCGCAGCAACACAGAAATCAACAGCCCCCGGTGTAGCAACAAAAGACCACGAATCATCATCAACATCAGTTGGCAGCAGCAGCAACATAGTAAAGAGCAGTGCATAAAGTGCTACTGCCCAAGCCAAGAGTAGGCACGCTTGTAAGGCACGCTCACCTTACTACTATATACCATAGCCTTGCAACGGCAGCCAGCAGCAGCATAATAATGATCATGAGCATCATCATCATCATCATGATCATGATCACTGCACCGCAGCATGGCATGTCATGCGCGCAATCGCCACAAGCTGCTTCTGCTGCCGTTGGCTGTTGCATCTTCAGCATCTTGCAGCAACAGCAGCAGCGACAGCAACAAATATAGGACAATGTGCCGTCAGTTGGACCCTTCTCCTTGTGGCCTAGGTGGCTGCAACAACGATAATACCGTTTAATGTGCGGCATTTTCGTTTTATAGCACCGCGGCGGCGGCAGTGGCGGCGGCGACTACATGTGAGTTCGTATGTTAATAGCCGCCGCCACCGCAGCAGTCAACCGCGCTTAAGTGAAAGACAGTAGCCGCGTGGCCGTCTTGGAAATAGACGTGCTTTCCTTTCCTTTCGTTTCGTTTCGTTTCATTTTGTTTCTAAACCTTTGTTGACAGCTGATCTGCTGCAACAGTTTTCCAGCCCTTCTCTCACTTAATCGCTCTACTTCACTGTATCTTTAAATGTTCATCTTATCTGTAGTTATCTGTCGTCATTAGTACTACAGCATTTGGTCCAGTTTTAATTATGCCTAATGCACTAATTATATCCCACATTCATATACCTACAGTGGTCAACAAGAGTATTCGACAAGTGCATTCTTCTTAACGATTCTGTAGCTTTAAATTAAAGAAACATATGAGTACTTAGTAGCATTTGGTTTTCTATGGACCAAAATAATGCCATTACATCGAAACATGTTCAATTTGGACTCATCGACACAAAAAAAAACATTCAACTAAAAGTCTTCTAGGAGGTTTACATGTACTTTTGCAAATGCGAATCTATTGCCAATCTGTTTCTCTTTGATATGTATGGTTTCTCTCTGAGTGATCTAGCATGAAAATCTCGGCCTTTAACATATAACGAATTGTTTGTGGTGTAACATCGAAACCGAAGTAATTGTTTACGTGTTTGGTCACCGTTATTGCATTCACTTTTGAATTCTTTTACACTACCCGCAGAATCCAGCCTTCGTTGGTGTCTGTCAATTTCTTCGTACAACCAATTCTGGGCTTATTGTCAAGCCAAAAATATAAAAACTCATGTCTAAACGATTTATTAAGGCAAAGCTCAAATTTCTTTTAATATTCATGCTCATTAAGTAAATTCTAAAATAGCCCACCTATTCAGCGGAGAATATATGGTGAGTGTCGAAAAATTAGCTCTCGAAGTGTTTCGTAAATCAAGAAACGAATGCTACTTATTCCCTCTTAGTTAATTGTTTCCGCAATTGCAGTTTTTTCTTGAAGGACACCGTAACATAATACATATAGACATCAAATAGGAACACCAAGATGATTTCTTTGACAAAATACTAACATGATGTAAATTTTTGACATAATAGCGGAACGCATTATGAAAAGTTGATGGTGCAGACATTTTGTCACAATTGTGCAGTTTTTTATGACTATTTACGGCACGACATTTTCAGCAATAAAATGTCTGCGTTGAAAGGTCAAAAAAGGTTTAACAACTTTGAGATGCTGCATATTGATCAATGTGAGGTCCATAAAATTAATCACGTATTGTTGATGAATGACTTCATAGGTATATAAGGGTACTCATGCAAATGATTTTCAGGCAGATTACGTTAAAAATAACGGCAAGCGACTTTTCAGTTGCGTGAAGACACTAAAAAAGAGATTCTATAAAGCATCTTGTTTCATTGAGAGTACTGATAAGCAAAATTTGTAAAAAATTATTAAATAATTTGTAGAGCTGCATTCAGTTGCTCATAATACAAACACAAATTACAAATCGTAGCAGTGCTGGCAATGTGTCATTCTATATCTCTAGCACTCAGTTCTGAATCACCGTGTTCTAAAAACATCAAAATCTGTTCAAATACTTGTCTAAATTAAACAACGGGATCAATTTAAAAATAAAGTGTATAAATCCTTAGAATTAGAATATGTATGAAAATCGAATTTTAAGAATATATATAGGGTATCTCAAAGTCAAGCACACTCGACTGTCACGATCATTGGGTTTTGGGTTGTTTTGGGTTCGAAGTTCTATTTTTAGAAAATGCTAATTTCATTTTGTTGTATTTATATAGTTTATAGCTTTAAAATTTCGAACCATGATTACCTCACCGTCTTAGCTAACAGGCACCCAACACTTCAACTTGCCGAATCAGAAGCAATTGCTTTTTATTGACTGTCGCAAGGACAAATATTTTGCGCAACCTACTATTATTTCACAATACCAAAGCCGAATTCGTTAAGAGAAACTAAGAGAGTAAACTTGGTTGATATAAGAATTTTTTACTTGCTTCAAGTCAAAAAGGAGTTTTTTATACTAAGTACAAAAGTCTTAGTATAAAAAACTCCTTTTTGACTTGAAGCAAGTAAAAAATTCTTATATAAACTCAAAACAACAAGAATGATCATGACAGTCGAGTGTGCTTGACTTTAAAATACCCTATACCTTTTCTTAAGCTCTTTATTTGAACCATAGATTTGTATGAGTACTATATTCCATAGCGATTGATCTGAACCTATGTAGGATATTTTATTAGCATTAAGTGAGAGGCAGATTTGTATGGAAACTATCCCTCATAGTGGGGTTACCATGTTCATTTAATAAGTTTTATTGGATGTAGGAAAATGAGAGTCGAAATATCCAAACTCTATATCTCCATCTTCAAGATCTCGTTGTTCAAATAGACGGACGGACGAACACGGCTATATCGACTCAGCTTCCGAAGCTGCTCAAAAATATATTTTTACATTTTGCCTATCTATATTTATGGTGTCTACCACGCCTACTTATGCATGTTATACAAATTTGCACAAAATTAATATACCATTTTGAAGCAATGGGTATAAAGTATAACAAGAAAAAATTAACTTGAACCGAAGCTTTGAGTTTCAGAGTTTCCTTGCGATCTGATCAAGAATATATATACTTTATGGGGTCTATGATGGCTTCTTTAATGCATTACAAACTTGCAGGCAAACTGAATATGGCCGTTCACCCTCTCACACTCACCTCGAAGAAAGCATATATTATTTGGCTTAAAATCAAGCTCACTGAAGCTTAAATAGGACTAAAATTATGAATTTCAGAATTGAAAAAATCGTTCTTGAAACGTTATGATCGATGGAGTGCATTACAGAACCAGGCTTGAACGCTGTTCACATGATTCGAAACACTTTCTATTTTATAGTTTTATTGAAACCATGGAAGTATAAAAAACGAACTTTGGTAAGTACATTATGTCGAGGCATGAAATATCTGGAAGACTAGACTAGAGACAATGAATATTCATTACAACGGCTGGAGATACTATTTTCGACATGAACTTCCCTTCTCTCATTCACGTTGTAAGTCAAACGGGTAGTTTCTGTGTGATGAAAGACTTTGCCATTAAATATCGGCTCTATTAGCGCGTACTCTGATTCATGTCAGAATTGAACCCTCTAGACATTTTATTATATAAAGATTTTGTGTCTACTGTATTTAGTGTCCATTCTGTTTCACATGATTTTCAAATTAAATTAATTTCCTCTGAAATAATAATTCACGTGCTCCATATTTAATGCGTGGAACATATGTATGTCCTACACACATGCTAACGCTGCAAGCGATGCAACGCGACTAACTCAACTCGACTCAACAATGAATGAAGCACAGCGGCAGCAGCAACAGCAGAAGCAGCCCTCATAGACCAAGATCAAGCATGACTCGGCTTAAACGACAAGCGAAGTCTAGCCAAATAAAATGATGTGGATGCTACGCTCACTTTTTCTGTGTGTGACTGTGTGTGTGCGTGTGTGTGTGTGTGCTGCTGTGGATGCTAAGAGCTACAAGACACTTACTCAAGCTCAAAGATCTCCCGCTCAGCGATCAGAAAATACGCTCACGAATACAAAAACGTGATCGTTACGAATGAATGTAGTACTTGGGCGGAAGATCTCCACCCAATTTCGGATGCAAAGTATGCAGCGCAGCGCAGTGGCGACGACGTCGACTGCAGCAGCGACTGCGTACCGTTACGTTTCATTCATTGAGTAAAAAAATTTTAACTGTACAGGATGCAAAGTTAGCAGCGACGCTGACGTCGAAGTTAGCTGTAACGACATTTATAAAGGCTGTTTGAATGGCATGGCAGCAGGCTGAAGGCAGCAGGCTTTGTAGAGGATGCGATGCTGGCGTCGCGTCGTGTTACAGTTTCGTCTTCGGTTGTGGACTTCTAGTAGCTTTTATTTTGTTTTTTTGTTTCTGTTTTTTTTTTTCAGATATCGCTTTGCGCGCGTGCTATGGCAAACCGCTGTCGATTCCGTTCGCCTGGTCTCACTCGCCGTCCGTCTGTCTATCAGTCTGTCTGTCTGCCGAGCATTTTGGGCTAGCTGGCTAGCTTAGATCACTTCTTCTTCATCTGCAACGAAGCTCGACATCTTGGGGTAAGGCTGCAACATTAAGATCGTTACTAATTCAGTACTTCAACTCGTACCTGTGGCGAATGGTCGCACAAACGATCGAACGGCATAGCTTAGCATAGTTCGGCTAGATTCGGCTTTTGGGCTTAAGTGGAAACTTGTCTAGCGTCAACCGTCGATTGTCGTCGTCGCTGTGCGCGCTCGCACGCTCTTCAACTCTGAACGCTCTCGCATCGATCGTTTTGTGTGTTTTGCTCTACATTAAGATAGAAGTGTATTAGCTTCGATTTATTGCATCGTTTGTGCTACGCCGCGTCGCTGCAGCAGCGATAGAGTTGCCTTCTCGTGTGTCGTGTAATCTTTACACTTCCTCAATATATACGAGTATGTGTGGATCGTAGCTTTGTTAGCAACGACTCATCGTCTCTATTGTTGTTGTTGTTGTTGTTGTTCCTCGTTTGGTTTGGGTATTCATTCAGAGCACTAATACATGCATATAATATACATAAACGCAGCTTCAACTACATATTTTGCGATTATTATTAGGAAATCGAAATCATCGTTGCTGCTGCTGCTGCTGCTGCTGCTGCGGTACACTGCTCTGCTCTGAGCCGCTGTGACTCGCTCGCGTTTTTTAGCAGCGTATCATTCAGTCCGCGAGACGGTCTCAAAGCTATTGGTCGTGTTTCTCCGGGTGATGCTGCACACATAAACGAGAGTGAATGACGATGAGATGATGATGCATCTCAACGAATTGCAATAAGAAAGAACGTATGAATGCATACATCTAACGGTACAACAGAGTTGCTACGTAAATGTAACTGTATTATAAAGTGATTGATCAATCAATAAAGGATCATGTGTAAAGGAAATATGTGAATGGTTTATATGCATATACATACATACATACTACAACTGAAAGTAGAAGAGAATTTTACTTAAGCAAAGTGAAGTGAATTAGCATTTTTAAAAGCAAGATTTTATTTTTTTTTTTTTTTTGGAGACTTTAAACAAAAGTTTAACCGTTTATAACAAGTCTATTAAACAATTTCGTAACGCTACAACATAATTAAATTTACTATAAGTGTTGACAAAGTGTTCAGTTAATTTTTAAACGATTTTGGGCAGCAAGAGTTTTAAGAATTTTAAGTTTAGAATCTTTGAAACAATTTCGAAAGCATTAAAAAAATTAAACTTACTAAAGACATAAGTGTAAAAATAAGATGTAACTATTTTCTTAACAACTTGTCTTATTTTACTAATAAAACACAACAAGCTACTTTAAAAATATCTAAAAAAAAAATTAAAGAACAAAACCGCGCAAAGTGTCAAAAATAATGTAACTCAAACACAAAAGTAACTCAAATCCACAAGTGTTCAATAAAAATTTCTTTAAAATCAAGCAAAATCAATTAAATCAATTACACTTTCAACATTACATATTTATAACTTCTTTACGTAAACCTATCAAAGTTAAGCTTAATAAAATATATAAGTTACAAAAAAAAAAAAAAAAATAGCCAGGCATATCATTTCAAAAAAATCAGTACAAATCCAATAAAATGCAAATAATGGTGCTAAATCAATTATAACTACTTAATTGTAATTAATGCAAATGCAAATGAAAAAAAAAATAAATAAAAATGTAATACAATGATTCTATAAAGAAACATCTCAGCAACAACATCGACAAATAATAAATAATAAACGTAAATTACATTATAAAGCGATTAGCTGTGAAACTATAACTAGAACACAGCACACAGTCTAGTAGTATCTTTGCAATTGAAATGAATGCAAAAAAGTTGTCAGTGAAAATACACATATAAATATCTTTTTTATGTGCGAAAAATTTAAAGCTTAAAGATACACATCGAAAATAAAATAAAATAAAATAAAACGAAAAAAGTACTACACGAGTGTCAGTAAAACTTCCGTTGGCAAATCTCTTCATTGAACTATCTACATCTATCTATTTTAACTGTCTATGCGCGTCTAACTTAAACGCTATAACGCACTATCTATCTATGCATCTATCGGATATTGGTCTATAAAGACATGCGCGTTGTCTGACTGTCTGTCTGTCTTTCTGTCTGTCTAGCTTTAGGCTGGCTTTCCGTTACAACTTAAGGATGTCTAGTAGCGAACACCAGCAACAGCTACAAGAAGTGAGATACTACTGCCAACAACAACGTTAAATAAAACAGCGTATTTCTTGCAGTTGCACTACCGATGATTGTGTACTACAACCAACTACTACTATATACAACACGATCAACGCAATGAACATCCGTAACGGTTACTTGCTGTTGATTGAATGCTGATTTCTTCCTGTTTATCAACGGATATCCGTACGGATTTTAGAGCAGCGCATGTCATGCAATTAGCTTTGAAAAAGATACTTTACATACAGTGAGAACGTGTACTAAAATAAGATACAAAGAAAGAGAGAGAGAGAGAGAGAGAGAGAGAGAGAGAGAGAAAGAGTGAGCGAGAGGCTACCGCTATAAAAATTATTTAAATTAAATCAAGCAACTAAGCCACCAAGCAAATAAGCACATCAATAACTAACAACGCAGTTGAAGAAGCTGTCAAGTGACTGCAATTTTTGCAGCTCTATAAGCATGTAAGTGTACAACAAGAAAAAAACTTTAAAAATTAAAGCAAAAATAGCTAATACAGATACTACCTCTGCAAGCAGAAACAAACTCATTGAAACTAATTTGCTGTTATAAAGCTAGAGATCCTGTAGTTTCTTTTTTATGCCATGTACGCATAGTGTAAAAGGCTATATTAAGTTTGTGCAAATGTATGTAACTGCCCAAGAAGGAAACATCGTAGATCCCATAAAATATAGTGTGTACAAAATGTAAGCTGACTTGTCAAATTTCGCGGGCAACGGTCATTCGATTATCGATTATTTTTGTTTTTTGTTGTGTTGGTACACTCGTCACGAACATATGTTTACAGTTTCAGCTATGTAGCATGTTTAGTTTGTTTGTGAGAGGCGATTTTCTGCTATCGAGCTTAGGAGCTATTGAATGACGCCAACAACGATCCAGATTTGCTCAAAAGGGTCATAACTGGTGACGAAACATGGGTATATGGTTATGACGTCGAAACCAAAGCCCAATCGTCCCAATGGAAGAGCCCAGGTGAGCCAAGACCGAAAAAAGCACGCCAAGTTCGATCAAATGTCAAAGTTTTGCTCACGGTTTTCTTCGATTACCGTTGAGGAGTGCTTCGAGGATTGGTAAAAGCTTTGGCACAAGTGTATTGTATCTGAGAGGGATTACTTTGAAGGGGACAACATGAATATTGATGAATAAAAATACAAAGTCACCTTACTTTTTGAACATACCTCGTATATACTCTAGATCAGCTTCAAAAGTCGAGTTGATTTTTCATTTTAGATATGTCAGTCTGTCCAACCGACCGTCTGTTTGAACAACGAAATCTAGGAGATTATAAGAGATAGAAACTTCAATTTTAGATAAAGATAAAGTGTATTGAATGTATACACATGCCAACCCCACATTAAGGAGTAGCTCCCATACAAACCTCCATTTTTCAGTTTTTGTAGGCATTTTTTGTTTGTTTTGGCTGTTAATTACACTAAATTTCGAATCTGGTTTATCTTACATATATCATAATAAAATATGCCGCATAAATCCAGACCACTATGTGGTATAGAGCTCATATCTCCATTTTGAAGTTTTTATAGAAACAAATTTCGTTTTGTTCTTAATTAAGCTTGATATGCGAAATTTGGTGTATATTATGTCAATCCTTTTAAAATCTAGTCCCAGAACGGATTACTATAAGGAATGAACCCCATACAAACATCATATTTTAGAGTTGTGGTATAAACATTTTTTGTTTTTGTTTTGAATTAATCTAGAAACGCCAAATTTGATGTATATTTCGGCAATTCTATTAAAATATCCTACACAGAACACTATAGAATACAGGGAGCCTTAAACAAAGTCGAAAATCGAAGTCTTTTTTATTTTTATTTTTTAATCCGTTTTCGTTAAGTACTTCACACTAAAAATCCACACGTTCAATAGAATATTTTATAAATCAGTGTGCGAAAAATAACTTTGCTTGCATCATGTCATATTTATACCCCGTACTCATATAGTAAAATGATATAAGTATTAGGTTTATGCAAACCTAATATGTAACAGCCAGTGGCCGCATTGTAGAAGGGCGCCAAAACGATGTAACGTCGAGAGTAAAAAATTATGTTTGAATTTTCGAAGCTTTTATTCAAGATATAATATGTGTTTGTACACTTCTACGTTTTTAATAGAGCTGAACGCGATAAAAATAAAATATTGAGTAACTTTTGATAATTAGATCACACAATAGTGAATGCAATATGGCGACCAAAACCGAATATTTTGACAGAACTAGGATAAAGCAAAAACGTTATTATCTGCTATATAGATCGATATAATATCACAACGAATCCATCTTTTCGTGTCCGTCTGTCCCGTGTTTGTCGTGCGTTTAGTATTTTATTCAAACTCTTTTAACTTTCCGTATGCTTGCGGAATTAAGGGTCCTCGAGTTGCCTCTGTTAATAGCCAAAAAAAGTGGGCATAGTACACACTAAAATGTATATACACATATTTTAAATCAGAATTAAAATACAAGCCTATATAGTCATGTAGTACCTATGTCCATCCGTCCGTCCATCCGTTAGTATGAAAGTCGACTTCTCGGAGACTACAGAGAAAAGAATGGCATTGTAAATATAGGTTTAAAATTCTGGTTTTAGTCTGAAAGTTAAAGAGCTTAAAGAGGGCCATTTACAATCACAAGTTCACTCGAGCTTTAAGAAGGCCAAAATTAAGAATTTCAGTATTGAAAATACCGTTATTGAACTAAAAAATTTGTAGTTCATTTAAGAAAACCCATACTGTCGGCAATGTATCAATTCATGTACGGAATTCTAAATTTTTTAATCAGTATATACATCATAGAGCTAATAATCCTGCATAATTACACTCTACTAATAACTAGTCAAACTATGGAACAGATATACTTATTATTGGAAAGACATTGTTCTGTTGTGTTGTGTTGTGTAGAAATTGTATACTTAAGTTTCCTTTATGACAGGTAAAATGAAATAAACGAAATTATTTTTCTCATACTTGTATACAGTATTCAGACGAAGTTAACTTGTTCTACTTAACACATACATTTGTAAGTGAACACATTCGTCAGCGCCTGCGCACGTTACGATAGAAAACGAAGAAGTATAGTAGGCTGAAACTGGATCTAGAGAAATTATGGAATTTTCACCGGCTATATATGCACATACATAGGTACATCTTCTTTTTTATATAAATCACTATTTTCGGTGAAAAATGCAGCAAAGTGTCAAATTTCAATCAATGGGCGATACTAGTTTGATTTAATACCTCATTTCGTTGCAAATTGGATAAGAAACTTTTTATACAAAACTCCAAAATAGTGCGGTGAGTCTCTATATATATATTTATATTCTTATCGACCTGAAATTTGACATGATGGCTTCTTATGGACGTATGTTTCACATATAAATATCACGCCCACTTTTATGGGGCTACTCATAAAAGTGGGCGTGATATTTATATGTGAAACATACGTCCATAAGAAGCCATCATGTCAAATTTCAGGTCGATAAGAATATAAATATATGTACATTTCAAATAGAGATCCTTAGTAACGACTCAGAATAGTTCTGTCTGGCTGATTACTAAATGAAATATATTTTAGCTGTCAGCAAAAGTGTATTGTAAAATTATAGGTCAGTTGCGAAAACTGCGCTTAGACTAACTACAGGGTATCTCTTAGTCGAGCACAATTGACAGCAGTGTTCTTTCTTGTCATTGGCATGCAGCAGCTTTTGTGACTTCAAGGCTTCCAATTTTGCATGAATGTATGTATGTATCTATAAATGAATGAATGAATGAATGAAGCAGTGACACAGCACAAAATTCAGCATGATCTCTTTGAAATCAGCAATAATAGTATAGCGCCAAAAAAAAAGAGAAAAAAAAGTTACAGATTGGCATTAAATTCAACCAAAGTCAAGTAAAAAGTTGCGTGCTAACTTTTCTAAAGTTGAACGCCACTTATTTTATCATTTTTCAAATTTTTATTAATAAACCTAATTACATAATTTATATGCTTATGTTCAGCCGCCGCCCAAAATGCATAAAAATTCAAAACAGTTTTGCAAATTTCTTTACTTATCATTAAAAAACCTAAAAAAAAAACATAATAAAAAACTTCTTTTTTTCGAAAGTGATTAATAGTAAGATTTGACATGTTTCTTTAATTTTATTTTTCTGCCGCTTGGCTAATTGAGCGATCAAAATCGAAATTGAAATTGTATCTTGAAAAGTGTCTTAGCCAGCCTTCATCATTGTGAAGGGTGAAAGGGTAGACAGTCAGTCAGTCAGTCAGTCATTCAGTCATTCAGTTAGCAAGCAATCATTTTAACAAACGATTGTTCGATAGATCGATCGACCCAATGAGTTACTAACTGACTGACTGTTTGAATGAGTTGGCCAAATGCGTTTTCCATCATTACGCACTCACGAAATCGAATGCACGCACAAAAAGTAATATAGTGCGATATATTAATGATTAGTAGCGCCTTTCAGTTATTTCCAAAATTGTTTAACTTGGCGCGTAATTAAACATTTGAGTGGCTTTGAATTGCCCCACTCGCTAACTCACTGGCTACGAGTATTACTAAAGAGATGCGAGTGAAAGATGTTTTATTTTTTTTTTTCAGTTTTAATTGTTGTCTTAATGATCTTATAAAGATCGGAAAATTGTTGAAGATTAGATTTAATATTGCTTGCTGTGTGGTTTTGAACCTGTTGCGTTGCTAATTTTGAGAATATCTGTTAAGCAGAAATGCTGGGAACGACGAAGTTTTAGGCTGTTTATTGGGATTTTAAATAGTTTACTACGAAAGAAATCTGTAAGTACACTTTTTTGTGTGAAAGCAGTGGGAACATGAAATTTTGTTTGAATATCTATAGATTTTGTCAAAATGTTCCCAATAAAATGTTCAAGCGGAAGCTTTTATATGCAAAAGCTCTCAAATCTTTCAAAAGTTGAAAGTTGTTCTGATTGGCTAGTTTTTCTAAACAAATAAACATAATTGCAGTGTCGTTCTGTGATTTCGAATAAAAAGCTTTTTCTCGTTTCCTCTTGCTCTTTCGCACGTTACCAAAGCACAAATACGCATTTTAAAAGTTTTTGTCAGTCCGTCTTTTTGTTTGTCCGGGCTAACTTCCGAAACAACTGAACCAATTTTGACACAACTTTCATTTTCGGATACTGCATATTTTACAGAGTAATCAATATTATTTCGTAAAATGGAAGATTCTTTGGAGCCAAATAAGAGAAAAAAAGTATTCGACACTTCTCAGCATCTATTTGACGTAGATGGATGCAAAAATTTTAGTTTCTGTGAAAAAATGTAAGGTACTACTTCCCCATGTATAAGAGAAACACAAAACGGCCGTATCAGCGCACACCGCATACGATAAGTATTGAGCCCTTCTATGATCATCAAAACGAAATTTATAGAGGACCACCTCTTTCTAATAAAAAATCATCGAAATCGGTCCACCAGATAAAGAATTTTCGCTAAATTCTAAACCTAACCTCAAAAAGTGAGAATCCTCTCTTTTTTTAAGTCGCTGAAAAAAACTTCGTCAAAAGAAAGTAAAAAAAAGAAAGAAAAAAAAGAAAGAGGTGGTTCTATTAAAAAAAATCATCGAAATCGGTCAGCCAGATAAAGAATTTTCGCTAAATTCTAAACCTAACCTCAAAAAGTGAGTTTCTTCTCTTTTTTTAAGTCGCTGAAAAAAACTTCGTTAAAATAAAGTAAAACTAAGAAAAATACACACAAACACCTTTTCTAATAGTCAATTTGTACTCAACATTGTATTGTATTTTCTGTACTCAACTTGTAATTCAGATCTCAGAACATCAGAACATTTTTTTTATCGAAACTAACCCACACTTTGAACGAATGCAGTAATCTGATAATTACAATTATCTATTTATAACTATCAATCATAGAAAGCTTAAAGTGTTATTCGTAACAAAACCAGTCATGCACACAAGTTCATTAAGTATGTCAGAGCAAAGCTACGTTTTGATCCCTGTCATAGCCTTGAAGATATTGGTGGTATTATAAACACTTGCTGTGATTTATACTTGCTAGCAGAGTGCTTGATAAACTCAGGCTCGTAAAATAAAAAAAAATCAGCTTAAACTTGAACTTGTGAGGAAGACAAGGTCTTTCGAGTCTGAATGCTTATTGGTCAGTGATGTTTGTTTCGAAATTCATCAGCAGCCTTTTGGTATTAACTCGGTAACTCTGTCTTCTCTGAAGATCTTGAGTGAAATAGAACATTGCTTTCTCGTTTTCAGTGATATTTCTACTGTAATCGGAATACAATATTTGGTAGTTTAGTCGGGAGATCGAATTGTGGTAATTACTTGCAATGCATCTTAATGATGAACTGGTTATCGAAGAAGATTGACCCTAATTTCATAATCAAGTAATTACTAGCAAGTATCGATACTTCACTGCAATAAGTGAGTACTTTTTAATTCGATGCTAATTCTAGATAAATATCCAAAATTTTGATGCTCAGGTTCGACATCTATAAGTACTTATCTGTAAAAAAAAAAACTTTGTACTGACGGACTTCTAACGGATACTCACCCGCTACAAGTATCTTTCAAGCAGAAATCTATGCATTTGATAAATGTGCCCAAGGTCAAGTCTAATTTAGTCTTGGACTGCCTAAATAAATTAAACATCCTTGGAAGGCTTAACAAGCTAACTCTGTACTAGTTACTTGGCTATAACTGGGATTGAGTAGGCAGCAAACTTAACAAGAAGTGGGGCAACCACTCACTTTAATGGTCCAAAGCTCTTTTGCCGTCTAGGAACACTCAAAATGCTAGTAAAGGAGGAAGAGAACAAAGTCAGTTATAGGTTTTTTGAAAAACTACTGCTAGACCGCTATAGCAACAAAGGCTCTGAAATCTACAAATGGACTCAAGAAGAATACTCTGACAACGATAACAAGTTTTCTGACAGGGAATTGACTGTTTTAAAGACACTTGTGTAAAATTCGTATCGAAAATAATAGTCACTGTGGACTCTTTTTAGAGAATGAAAATATCCCGATGCATATATCCTAGAGAATATCACAGACTTGGCCACAGGTGAGTACCCGAAGAGTGTTTTTCCACAGCGGACACCCGACCCCATTCTCTGCACTAAGCCCAAAGAACCTTTTTGCTTTCTTTAAAGCGGCAGAACTGGATGTAGTGTTGTAGGTAGAGACAACGGTTAGAGCAAAATACATACTGCCAATTGATAATAGTAATAAATACCTAAACTTAAAACAATCATTTCAACCGACTTGCAAATCAACTTGCAAACATTTAATTTAATTTTTATATGAACGAAAGGTTTCAATAGTACTCAATTGCGCATACTTTCAAATATTTCATTTTCAACGGAATAAATATTAAGCTGTAGTTGCAAATTAAATACCCGTGTGAATCTCTTGCATCTGCCATTCAAATTTATGCTTTCAGACCAATCAAAATAATTTTCATGCATGATAGATCTTCTCCAAATCGACTTTCTAAAGAGTCAACAAGTGGTGGTCTATAAATGACGACTGACGACTCTGTCGGCATTAAAACATTTTCTATAAAGCGTCGGTCAAATTATTTCATCATAGCGAAAATTTGTTTACAACTTAAAAATTCAATTACCAGACACCAGAGTCAGTAAGTAAAAAAACTGTATTAAGACTTTTAAATGAATGAGCGCGCACACACACACACAGATACTCGTACAAATAGTGAAGTAGTTAATCTGCAAAATGATGACCATGACTTTAACATATGTACTTGCACTTGTATGATTTGCCTGCTTGCTGTGAGTGTGGCAGGATGATGATGTTTGTGTATGTTTGTATATTATACGCTAAAAGTGCTCTTTCAAGTGGTACTGGTGCATCACTTTTCACCCGGACGGTTGTTGAACAAACAATTATGCTTATGGCAGCAACAACTTGAGAGCGCAAATAATGATAGCAAAGCAGTTAATTGCGCCCCAAAACCGGAAGCGATAGCTTTGATTGCGATACATTTACTAGCATCTCTACCACCGCAACTATTCAATATATATATATATATATATATATATATCTATACTTTGCCTGCTCGCTCGCTCAGCTGCTGTCTGGCATGGCGTGGCCTGGCTTTCAATTGGAATGCGAACGCGCAGATTTTTATTTTTCAATTTAAAGGTTGTTATTGCTCTTGTTTTTCATCTTCGCTGCACTAAAACTTCAACAGACTACCAGTCTAAGCCTTAAACCTTAAAAACAGAAACGAAAAAGAAAAACTGTAACAACCGCAATCACTTTGAAAATCTAAAAAACAAATCACTTTAGGCAATCACAGCAATAACGCAGCAGAGACACTACTCAGTTGGGGTAGGAATCTGTTCGGGCAGGCCTACCAAATTACCTACCTACCTATCTGTCTATCTATGTATCTATCTATGTATCTATAGCGAAATACTATATAGCGAAATAATTTGAATATCTGCCTCTTGAGACGTCTCGTCGTCGTTGCGTTTGACTATGCAATGAAAGTTTTATTTGCGGCCGATTAACTTGGCACTTCTCCGCACTTGGGCTATAAAATCGCCGCCGCCGCAGTCGGCCTCAGTCTCAGCATGCTGCTGCTGCTTGGCCTGCAATTATTGCTGCCCGAAATACGCAAATGAATTATATATGAAAAGCGTAGTAAGTTTTTTGTTTTCTGTGTCACAGCGGAAAATTGCAAATGCTTAAGTTTTTTCAACTATTTTTATTTATTTATTTTTTTTTTATTGTTCGCTTATATAAATGCATCATCTACAATGCAAATTCCTGTGTGCTCTTTATTATGTGTTATATTGTAGTTCACCTAGAGCAACAGAAAATCACAAAATATTATTGTATAGAGGTTATTGGGTCGAGTAGATACGTATATGTAGGTATCTACAATGTGGAGCAAAAGTAATCACCCGATGTTCTTTTGCTGTAATTTTTTTTTTATAATAAAAAACTTTGGTTGTGCTTGTGAAATTTGTTTATTTAATCCTTTAGAATTTATTCCATCAAGTAGAGAAAATGATATCGGCCAAGTGGCCGCCGCCAGAGTTGATGACAATACAGGCCCATTTTATGGCATTTTCTATCACTCTTGCCAGAACTTCGGGCGACAGGTTCTCGCATTCCCAGCGAATATTCTCCTTAAGAGCTTCAAGAGTCTGAGGCTTGTTGACGTAAACCCGCGACGTCAAAAAATGCCATAAGAAGAAGTCTAGAACGGTTAAATCGGGTGATTAGCCGGCCAGCCAGTGCAAATCACCAAAACGAGAGATTGAGCGACCCGGAAATGCTTCCTTCAGAATATCGGTTGTGGCTCGAGCAGTGTGCGCCGTTGCACCGTCCTGTTGAAACCACATGTTCTCCAGTCCCAATTCATCCAAGTGAGGAAGAAAAAATTCGGTAATCATGGCTCTGTAGCGCGCGCCGTCCACAGTCGTCGTCTGGCCCGCGGCTTTCTCAAAGAAAAATGGCCCGATGACTCTTCCAGCGTAAACAGCACACCTCGCAGTAACTTTGAGCGGATGTAATGGCTCTTCGTGGGTGATACGCGAATTTTCGATGCCCCAGAAACGATTATTTTGTTTATTCACGTAACCGCTAAGATGGAAATGAGCCTCATCGCTCATGATAATTTTCGAAGAAAAATCGTCCTACTCTTCGTTGAGATTCAAGATGGCTTGAGCGTAGGTTAGACGCGTTTGGCGGTCAACAACTAACAGCTGATGCACTGTCTGCACTTTATAAGGAAACATTTTCAAATCTTTCACCAAAATTCTGCGTAGGGACCGCCGGCTAATGCCCAATTGCTCGGCACGTCGTCTGGTCGATATTCCGGGCTCATCTTCGACATCTTGGGCAACAACAGCGATATTCTCAGCCGAACGGCTGCTCCGGAGCCGGCCAGCCTTGGGAACATCTCGTGTTGTCCCAGTCTCTTCAAGGCGAGTGGCCAAACGCCACAGTGTTTGTCCAGTTGGTGTCGGACGGCCAGGAAATCTTCGACGAAATTCACGCTGCGCCAACACAACCGACAAATTGTTGCGCAAAAAAATGGAAACAATTATTCCGCGTTCTTGCGGAGTAAACCGATTCATAGCTTGTCGATTTATATTCTGCGTTTGTTTACTTCACAAATGTCAAAACCGAATTGACATTTGGCGCCAATGACCCTCAGCTTTCCAAAAAATTACAAGACCCCGAATTTTGTTGGCCTGTGTAATCGATACTTTTCGATATCAAACGTCCATCGAACATTGGTCGCAGTAAAGCCTTTGTTTGTGACATGTCGCGCCTTCTTCTTGAAAACAGTAATTGTAAATCGTCATTTTCTTTGACAATTTGTGCGAAATAATCACGAATCATGACCCAATAGCGTTATCCTTTGACCGAAATGTGTTTCTGGCGTTGTCTTCAAAGAAATACGGCACATAAACAACACCAAACGGTGACGAAAATTCTGCGTATTAACGCTTCCACACAGCATGAAGTGGGGTCCATCCGTCATGATGACGAATTGCCAATTGAGGAGTTACGCGTAAAGTAAAAATTAAACTAAAAATGTAAACTAAATTGTACTGAAATGACGCTTCCAATGACCGCTCATATATGTCAAAATTCCAAAAAATGTGAATTTTATGGTAAGTTTTCATTGGTGACCACGAAATGACGCACCCTGTTTAATGCCTTGCCTCAAAAATTGTTTTGTCATATTATCTAGTCTGCCTCTTAATATAGTTTGCAGAAAACAAATTTAGACGTAAATCCAGGTCTAAAATTAGGTGAGGTTCATTACATAAGTAAAGGCACCGGAAAAAATAAGATCCACTGGAGTTATTTTATTGTCTGTCTCTCTGTTTATAGTTGATATGATTGGCTAATGTTGAAATAGCAATAACAACAAATGCAATAATATACAAATTTATTCCTATATTGCGGCCGATCGAGTCGACCCGATACCATACATACTAGTATACATATGTATAAAGGGTACCGGGAAAAAAAACAACTGGAAAAATGTGCGGTGCAACAACACCATATAATACTATAAAAACCATAGGAGACGCCGGGCACGCCAGAATAGTATAAAATAAGTTTTTTGGATGTATTTCTGAAGAGAATATAAGTATTGCGCGGGAACAGTGTTTTTTATATCTAGTTAGAAGATTTCAGAATGTTATAAAACCTATTTAAAAGAAAATAAGAATGTGGTGTTGGGGTCTCAAAAGCCATAGTGAGAAGTTAAAAGTTTGAACAATTTCAAAGAAGTGAAGAAACAATTTCAGAGAAGACACATGGTTCTGGGGACCCCAGAAGTATATAGTGAGGAGAAGGAGTTGAAAAGTGTTAACAACTGTCAAAAATATGTATGGTTCACAACTTCTCACATTGGACTTCTACAAAATGGCAGCATTTTACTATTTTTTTTTTTTTTTTTTTTCATGGAAAATCCAAGAAATGTTTTGCACTATCTTACTTTAAGTATCAACTGCAAAACTGAACTCGAAACAACTCAATTGAAATAATTTGTAGTGTGACTTTTTTAATCTCTACTTACAGAAGCAATAAGAACACATGTTGCTACGACGAGTGCCAACTCAATTGAAATAATTTGTAGTGTGACTACGACGAGTGCCAATGACATTTGACAGTGGACGGAACATTCTTACCTTTAATAGCATGCTAGACATTTACGTTGTTGACAACTCCCCATGGATCAAAAAAATCAATACTCTTTCCTACATTAAAAATTCTAAAAGAAAGTCTAAATAATATCGATCAAACTAAACTGATACACATTTAAGCACATTTCAAAGAGTTTTCAATCTCTTTTATCAAAATATTAGGAGCTTCTCTCTGCTACTTATCGTTTGTCTCCTTTAGCGTTCTTAAGCCGCCCAAAAAAGAAGTATGAATTGGTCAAGAGTAGAATGGTCAAATCTGGCGAACAACACTTGCTTTCGAATCTTCACTATAATTAAAGGTTCACACTGTGCTAGATTTCTGGCAAGTTTAACCATTTTCATTGAGTTTGCTGTCATTTGTAGATATTTTCAATGCAATTATTTTAGATACTTGTGAAGTATATATAGGAATAAATGTATAAGGCTCCATTGTGTACCTATGTACTTTATGCATCTAAACTTTACTTCTGCAATTTCAGGTCTTGATAGATGCACCTCGTCGAGATAAACAAGAATATCACAGTGAACGCAAGTGACGAAACATAAAAGTTTAATATATTCACCAAAACATATCACGACTTTCGTTGTGATATTGTTTGAAAAAAGTTTTGTCGGACAATCTAGTATTTTAATTACAATAAACCATAAGTTTGAACTTTCTGTGAAAATTATACAGCAATTTTGAAGATTTCCTGCATTCGCATTACGGCCCAAAACCATTAAAAAAAACTATATACACAAAAAGCTAAGATGTGCACTCTAAAATACCATATAGTTTCATGGAAGATGTCGCACTACAACCCTACGCCCCCCCCCCCCCCACTTCTTCTCGTTACAGCAAGCTCAAGTTAAAGTTAAACAAGTTTTGAAATTAAAATAACTTTGTCACAGAATGCATGATCTATTAACAATCAAATAACTTATAGAAGAGAAGAGAAAAAAAAAACAAACTAAAGTATACAATTACGCAAATAAGCAACGTAATTAATGCGCTTGATGGCTCGAACACATTCAATTAGAACTAAAGACCTTCGCTGATGACCGAGCCCAAGTTTAATTTAAAAAAAATATTTAAAAAAATTGAATTGTTGTTATTGTTTAAATGAAATTGAAATACTAAAACAAGCTACCACTCACCGATCATAACAATTCTGTTAACATTTTTAAACTCTTGCGACTTGTTGGTGTTAGATACATTATAAACGAGTTGCTATGTAGATGTACTGAAAGAAAAACAAAAATAAGAAAAAACGTAAAGTTCGGTGGAACTGAAGCTTTTAATACTCTTTACACGACTTCATTATACTTTAAAGTTGGTTAGTAAAGATGCGCGAAACTACATTTTTTGAGATCCGCAACTACGGATGCGAGAATGCTTAATTTCATTAAATTATGCGAACTTACTTTCTTTATTTATAGTCTTTTTTAGAATTTCTTTATGTTTAATAAGGTTTAAAAAGGCTTAAATTACAATTCAACAATAATATTTTTTTCAATTTAATAAATAATTAATAAAAAATTCCGCTGAAAAAGAGTAACTTAACTTTTTGCATTTTAAATTTGATCAGTCGCATGGTGAATATTTTGTGGTGAAAAACTGTATTCGCACATGAATGTCTTTATTCACCTCTCATGAGCATTTGTTTTCTGCTATCAGCAAAACAAATGCATACATAGAAACGCACTGCCAATAACACAAACAAAATGCGCCAACGTGCCACCTCAATATTATTCCATTTCATCATAGCTACAGCGTCATATCGCTCTCTCCACACACGCTCTCTTCAGAAATTGAAACAGAGTGCAACAAAGAAAGTAAATATAGATTTTTCACTCGCACGTGTCTAATCATAGGTATAATAAAGTATACACACACACTCTTATCATGTTTGTTCTCATTTAATGGTTCTGTTCGAGCCAAGATTCGTGAATTAGAGGCAAGATTCGTGGATTCGAGTCAAGATTCGTGGATTCGAGTCAAGATTCGTGGATTGGAGGCAAGATTCGTGAATTAGAGGCAAGATTCGTGAATTAAAAGCAAGATTCGTGGATTCGAGTCAAGATTCGTGGATTGGAGGCAAGATTCGTGGATTCGAGTAAAAATTTCTATTCAAATCTAGATTCGAGTTAAAATTTGGATTTGAGTTAAAATTTGGATTTGGATTTAAGTTAAAATGTGTTTTCGGACCTGGATTCGAGTTTTGATTGGGAGCTACGGATTCGTAGATTCAAAAAAATGGATTCGGATCCGTTTGCTTATTTTGGATTGATGAATCTTTGAAGGATCCGCAATCTGTGCCTCACTAGTTGTTAGCTCATATCTATATGAAGCTGCCGTCCACTGAAGGTCACAACATTAACTTTCAAGTTAATATTGACTGTATTCAAAAAGTTTTTCAAAATCCAGAAAGTGGGAGATGAGTTTGTATGGGTGCTACACCTAAAAGTGATATTTATGATATATGTTCATGCTGAGAATCTCCATACTCGAATTCAAAACGATACTTTAAAAGCTGAGGCACTAATATTGATTCATACGGACAGTGGACAGACAGATATGGACATGGCTGGTTTGAGTCGTCTTTTAGAGCTGATCAAAAATATAATTCATGAGCTCTCCTATGATTCCTTCAATGCGTTACAAACTCTGTGACAAAGTTATATTACTATTTACACTGCCTGTGAAGAGTATAATGACACCAACAAAAACAAATTGAACAAATTTACGTAGTCAAACAAATAACCATAGTACACACATTTGTTTAAATAATAAATTTTTGTTAACTTAACAATGGTAAATTAAATAGTTTTTTTTTGTTTTTTATACCAATCAAATTTAGAACAAATTTATTGGAGAATCGCAAAGGAAAAGTTTTTATCAAAAACCCAAGTTTAAATAAATAATTGCCATTTTGCAAATAATTCGCATAGTATCGTAGTTATGTATATGAGGTTGATTATGTTGTGGTGCTGATGATGTTGATAATAATAATGTTACAGACGATGACAATACTAAAATTAAAAAGATACTCTCAGAAATCTTCACACATAATGCCGACAATAAAGTCATCGTCGTATGTGTACTTGAAACAAAAATGCTGCCCAAAGATACAATTGTAAAGTATGTAGTATATGTAAACCGAACCGATGGTTTGAAAGATGATGTGATGGTGGTGGTGTAGTTATTTTATTCGCTTCATTTCGTCGTACGTTTTCATTTTCATTTTCAAGTCTTTTGGTCTAGGCCCTGATGAGTAAACACTGATTACAATAGGAAATAATCCCACAAATTGCTTTAATATTCACTGCAAATCAAATGAAGTCGGCGTCTTCGTCTTCGTCTTTGACTACTTCAACTTCTTCGTCTTCTGTTTGTTAGTTAGTTAAAAGCTTTGAAGTCAAAGTTTTTAACCTTGGACCATAAAACCGAACTATAACAAAAATGTAATCACCACATTGAATCTTAAGTGTGTGAAATTGTAGCGATTTTTTTTGTATTATTATTATTGTTATTGTTGTTGTTGTTGTTGTTGTTGTTCCTTCTTTTAGGCTACTGTATCTGTGTCTCTGTGTCGCATTTAGTATCTAAAGTATCTGTAGTATCTCTGTTTGTGTGTTTGATCTTGGTAGCGCGTTATTGTTTGATAGATCGTTCCCCATATATGTTTGAAGTGATACACAATTGCAGGTGCTGTTGCTGCTGCTGCTGCCAGTACTTGAGGTTGAATTTATCGACTCAAATTAGTTGATGACAGAAAATTTTGTTTGTGCAACATTTTTGCTAGTTTACGTGATATATGAAGGGGCGGTATATGTGTTTAAGTTGGTGGAGTAGGACGCTTTTTGGATAGTTAAGCAGCAGCGGAAGTGGTTAAACTTAGTTAAGAGTAGCAACATTTTTTGTGTGTTACATAAAGCTGGCCAAGGTAATTACCATTTTTTTGCAAAATAATATAAATATGTGTTTAGTTGCAATGCATTGCGTAAAATTTACTATAATGTTCAAAGGAGAAAAAAAAAATAATCATATGTATTATATAAGAACACTCAATGAAAGAAGTCGTTGTATATTGCAGGAATTATACTATTACATTTCATTCTTAGACCACGAATCTGCTTAAACTTCATATGTACTGAATTTACAAACAACTTACAAGAACAATAGATAAATATATACAAATACCTGTTGTTGTATCTCTTTAAAATCATTGAAAATCATTCTCAATAATGTGCTGCAGATCCTACTCCTGTACATATTGCTTATACTTATGCCTAAACGTTAACATCAACATTTCAGTTTGATAGATAGGTAAATTCATCAAAATATCAGCCGAAATCTTCATTGAAATTCATGGAATTGGCATTGACCGTTACTAAAACGTCCATTTATTACATTGTGACCAAACATTTGAGCTAACGCGTGGTGTATGCTTGCAGAAGGAAGTTGGCGTTTGTTGAACGAAAATGCTTCAGCGCAAAGCCGCATTTTTACCATCAACCCTTCTTCATATTCGTCTGATTAGGCACCGTGTGACTTTTACATTCACTGAAAGGTAAACCATCCAAAAGGATGTAAAGACATTCTAAGGGATATCCTAGTCGACGGCAATATCGTCGCTGACAGTGGACGAAATGTCGTGAAATTTTTGACTTGGGCAAGTAAGTAAAGTATATAAAGGTGGCGCCACCAGAAAATTCCAAAATTCATGTTTATTTTGGAACGCTCCTTGTATGTACAATAAAGATGTAGCAACAAAAATAGAAATTATGTCTATAACTGAAATTATGGTCAAATACCTTTTGTATGAGTTGATATAAATTATTCCATTTAAAAGTGGATCTCAGAAGGCTCCCGGTTTCGTTTGGTAGAAAGGGCTTCACCGCAGTTGACCAGATTCATTGGTTTCGTAGAATTGTTTGAATATATTTACATCTACTAGAAACTTACTACAATGAAACTAAACACAGGATACCAATGAACCACTACACTACATTTGCCTTTAATAATAATATACTAAGTAGAGAGTAAACTCTCTAACTTTAATATTGAAAAGAAAACAATATTTTTTCTTCTCTTTTTATTTATTTTGCTTCTCTCGATAAGAAGGGAAATGCCTTAAGCAGGCAGTGACGTAGATAGCATTTGCAGCGAGAGGAATAAGAATATTTTGATTAGAGTAGCGTTATACTGCATATCCGGTTCATGCAGATACAGCAGATAACGAGGAGTCTAAGAAATTGGCGGGAAATAGCGCAGCCAGTCTTCTTATTAACCCAGAACTATTTAGCGACTTGGAACCAAGCAGATTTAGAATCATAATGAAAAAATAAGAATATACAGCTCGTGATGAATTCTGGAAAAACTCCGACGGTATTAGACAGGGTAAAAAACAGTTAGCCTCAACACTATGGGCATTGCAGGCTCAAGAAACACATTTACGAAATATGTATTGAAAGTGACAGTGCATTCAGATTCTGTGTAGATGACGAGAAGTTTCGGAACATGTTTAGGAAGATTACCCAGCATTGACTAATAAGAAGTTTAAATACAAAGGGCAGCACAAGTTTGCTTAGAGGAATGTGCAAACATTAAATTCGATGGACGTCGTGGCATTATTGTAGGTATTATACTACGATAAGGCACAAAAGTCCTAGATCGGTCGTAGTGCCAACTAGCCTATAGTAATAATACTCATTGGTGTAAAAAGATACATTAAGTTTGCTTAAATATATGTAGCAGCTAAAATGAGACATGGCATACCGGAAAAAGTAAACATATTCTTCATTAACATCAAAAATCAAGTCCATATAGCAATGTCCATCTCTCCGTGGACTAACTATATATAAATGGCGGAAGGGTAAACAGTTCACTACCATTTTACTTGCTTTAAACACAACTTATTCGTTGGATTTATTATTATTATTATTTTTTTGGAAATGTTGTGAAGAATGCATTTTATATTTTTTGAAAATTGTTTGAATATTTTGAACGTAAAACACTTGAATCATTTTTACATACAAAGCGTGTTATAATTTGCAAACAGTTTATGCAGTTACAAAGCTAAGACTTGCTGCTATCAAATCATTTGGGGTGTCACTGAAAACGCATTCACCTCAAAACACTTTAAGCTTAAGTTTATCAAAGAATTTTTGACATTTAGAAGCAACAGCGTTTTCTGTAGCTGGGTTGTTTTAAAACAAAAGGCCGAATTTCGAACACTAAAACAACACTATATATTAAAAGGGCTAATTCGGTGTTGAATATTTTCTGAGAGTTCATCTTACAAGTAGGTACGTACATCCATACCATAGTGGAATTATGTAGAGGTGCGGTACTAAGCAATTTGATTGACAAGCTCTCAGTTGGCAGCAGTCTCCTAAGGTCAAGAGAGCGAATACCACACATTTATATAATTCCACCATGACCCACACCAAATTTGAAGTCTCTATGGAGAAAATCGCACCGGGACCAATATCCAAAGCATAGGTTTGTGAAGAGTTTTTCATCTGCGAAACTAATTGATCAACAATGACCGCACTATGGTCGATGCTTTCTATTGTCTTCCTCCGTAAGATTCTAAATGGTCAAATTGATTATTCTTACATGCTTCAATCTTTATACACTGCTTCTCACTTTTCGTGTAACTAAGTGAAATTAAGGGCTCCTCTGTTTAGTTTTTATATATTTGCATTTAAAAAATGTTATCAAATAAATTATTAGAGTACCATCCATATCTCCGATGTCTTTTTCAAAACATTACAAACTTTTCAACCGACTTCTAACCGATAATATCCTTTTCACACTATATACTGTATGATGGGTATAAAAACATCTTGCAGTAGATATTGCACAAGTATATACGTATGCTCTTGAATCGACTTCTTTGCTGATGATATTGATGCCAATAACAGCAAAGAAGTTTATTAACGAATCATAAAAGCATTAAGAGCTTTAAACCGTAACGCCCGTAATTGCATGTTAATAGAGCTGCAGTGAGAAACTCAGAGTCATAGGCGCAATTATTCTGCAATGCGCGCATGAGTTATTACGTTGTTGTTGTTGTTTTTGCTGTTGGTGTTGTTATTTTATCTATAGCTATTACTATAGTTAGCAATTGTTGAAGAGAGACAAAAACAGTGCGCAAAAAGAAAGAAAGACAGAAGAAAAAAAACAAAATAGCAAAATGGCTGTGGATGATAGAGCTGAAACAAGCGATAAAAATCTACGACGCAGAGGTTATAAACTCAACAACTTGCCACAGAGCGGCTGCAATGGCTACCAACAAATGGACAAATGGACGCATGACGGAACGGATGAACGGACCGACGGAATAAACGCGATTCAAGCGCAGCGCGCAGTTAATCGACAGACAGACGGACAATTGCAGCAATATCGGATGCAACGTCCGATGCAGCAACAAGCAACATCCGCGCAAGCAACAGCAGCAACGAACAACGACCAACGTTGCCAACAATTGGAGCACTTTCACTTTACCAAGAGGAATTTTTCATTGATTTTACTCGTTTGTTTTTTTCAAATATGATTTTTTTTTTTGCTCGCGTTTAGTTTGGCCTGAGTTTTTCTTTCAAGCGCCAAGTGCACATCAAAAACGCTGAAGGAGCTGCTGAGCTGATGTCCACGTGCAGTGGTTGCCGCAAGCTGCCAAACAGTAGCGCACGCCAAAATTGCTAAAATATAGAAGAAAAAAAATGTAAAGCTGTATTTCGATATTTCGACTGTATTATACCCTGTAGAGCAATGAAATGTTAGAAGAAAAGTAGGAAAAGGAGAAGTTGAGTAGTTTGCAGTATTAGTACAGATTTCTCAAGTACTATATTTTTCAGAACTCACACGCGTTTATCGCTAGTTACGAACTTGAACTTGTTTGTGTTCGAAAGGCACGAATAGAAGCTTGCTTAGAGTCTTTATACCGAGTTTAGTGCCTCTAATAGAGCCTGGCTCTCCATTCCAACATTTTCAACATTCGCATTCTCAACGTTTCCGCTTTCCAATGGCAAATGTTCGTTGTCGTTAACATGTAAGTGGCAAAATGACGTTCGCTTTACTTAAATATATTAGCAGTTTGTAGCGATGATAATAAATAAGATATGATATCGATTATAAATTGGACATTTCAGCAAGAAAAAGAACGTAAATCGAGCGGGGCGCATGGCAACATTCTTCGAGAATTTTGAGAATGTGCAGAATGTTGAATCTTTTGACAAAAATTACAGGCAACATTCTTTACATACTCAAGATTCACCGAGAATGTTGATAATGTGAAGAATGATATCCAATTGAAAGGGCCTATAATTTTTATAGTTCTTTAAGAAACAATCACACAGAAAAGGTCATGTCTGTATCTTATCTTATGTAGTTATATAGATACTTTTGGTATCATTTTCCCATATCAACAAACAGAATATACTCTCTACTCACATATATATTTGTCTGTAGGGTACAAAAAAAAATAATGAAATGGCTAAAAACACTTTTGAATGTGTCAAGAAATTGTAGGTTGCACTCGATTCGAAATTTAGCCAGTGCATCGCTTAGCTCAACCGCTTATTTCAGCTGCAGCTGCTTGGGTTATTTTGCAATCTAATTAGATTGAATGGGCTGGGATGAGTTTTGGACGGTGAAGTTTTACAATGATGGTGGCCAAATGCATTCATATTTCATGCGCTTATGACCAACACCGAATTTGGATGAAAAAACTCGAAAAAAAAAACTTAAAATCGAGAAAACAGTTTGCAGTTAAGCCAAGCTCAGTACAACTAGCCAGGGCCATTGTATCTATTGCATGTGCGAGCTAGTTAAGGAGCATAGATACAAAATATACACATACTCTACTTGCAGATACAAATTCAAGAAAGAAAAAAAATGGCCAAGACAACTTTCTTCTTCCTCTCAGGTGCAAACTGGTTTAGTTGTGATGTGAATGTTGATATGGTTTCTATTATATGGATTTGTGTATTTATTTATTTATTTTTTTCTTCTTCTTCTTCTATTGCTACAAAAAACAGTTCATACATTCACAGCTAAATTGGCCACATTCGCTGGCAGTACAAATTTATCTAACTGGCTAGCTGCTGGCTAGCTAGCTAGCTAGCTGGCTAGCTGTCTTAACTGGCTATCGCTTTCAACTAGAACGAGTAAATCGGGCTAGATGACTAGTTAGATGCTACCTCCGCTCACTTAGGCTGCTTGCTGTCTATAATTGTATCATTTCGAGTGTGGTAATAAATCGAAACGAAATTAAGTTTGCTGCGCAAGAAGCGAAAAATAAAGATATAAATATTTAATTAATTGCAGCAACATATCTGAGCCAGCAGCCAACTGGCAACAACAACAACAGCAGCAGAAACCACAAACTGAGATGTGCGTTGGTCTATGATGTATCTATGTTGATTTCTGTCCATGTGTGCATGTGTGTGTGTATGCGTATCTATATATCTTTCTGGTTTGCAATGAAATCGAGAGTGTTGAAAGAAGAATTTGTTGCGCGATTTTTATTGTGTGTGAGTTCATTAATCACATACGTAGTAGTGCTAACAAAATATTTTGATGTTAACTATAAAATGGCGTATTAAGGATAATGAATGAGTTTATATCTTGAAGGAGGCTTTTTTAATAGAGCTGAAATAACCGAAGCTTAACTTGGTAAACAAATGCACAATTTTTCGCATTTTCTGTGCATTCGCGGAATGTGAATGGTATTAGGAGAGTACTCTTCTTAGACAACATGTTATCATCTGAAAGATAAACAAATGCAAGATTAAAAATATACTCTGCACTATGATATCAAAAGTTCAGCAACTAGTATCTGTCAGCTTCAATAGCACTCGATACAACTTTAAAAATACAGCCTGATGTTCGAGTGTACTGTATCTCTATTCGTAGTTATAGAAGCTAATTTTAGTTTACCACCTGCATATGCTTACCTGTTACATATTTTCAGTTGTCGTGACTTATTTTACCTCTCCATATTGCTGCTACGGTAAAAAAAAGGCATTCAAAGGAGTACAGTGTACTTAATAAACTACAGTAGAACTAACAACTAAAACAGCCCGTTCCCGAGGACGACTGGGTTTACGCCCCGGACCGATCTGCACAAGAAGTTTTGTGCAGCCAAAGGTTGTCCAACCCAGCCCAAGTGGCTGTATCAGGTATCTATGTGTACAATTTTTTATATGGAGTCAGCAGTTATGTCGGCGCAACTGTTGAAGATACTCCTGTGCCGCGCCGGCATTGAGAGGAACCCGGGACCTGGTCCCTGGTTCTGCTCTGTTTGTGAAAGGAGGATTTTCAGAAACGCGACCTCGGTCCAATGCTCTAGATGTGGCAGATGGTGCCACCTTAGATCTTGTTCGGGCCTCCAATCTCATAGAGACTGGTCAGAGCAATTTGTTGCTAGTTGTTGCTTAGGTAACTCTAATTCTGCTACCAATGATAGCACAACTGTTGCACCTACTTCCAATGCAACTGCAACAACCTCCACCTCGCAAGCAACTGCGGTTGCTAGCTGGATATGTTCCGTTTGTGGCAGTCAGATAAATCGCAATGTTTTATTCTGTGCGATGTAATGGCTGTCACAATTGGTGTCATATGAGGAGGTGCACTGCTCTTAGATCTCATAGAGATTGGAATACTGATTTCTTTGCGTCGTGTTGTATATCTGTGCATAGTAATATGCTTGTCCCATCTGTGTCCCGGTCACCCGTGCGGACGTCATGTAGCTCCGGTAGTTTCTACACAGTCTTGGCCAACTCTTCCGCCGCCCCGTCAACAAATTATGCGTGCTCGCAGTCCATTGGTTGAGCAGCGATTTAACTCTTTTAGAGTTATGCAACTCAACTGTAATGGTCTGCGTGGGAAGGTGGCTGAGATTGTGGACTACATGGTGCGGCATGACATCCTAATTGCAGCAGTGCAAGAGACCAAGCTCACAGACTCATGTCGGCTGGCATCTGTTGCTGACTTTAATATAGTCAGGCAGGACAGAGACAGAAACAGTGGAGGAGGACTGGCTTTCATTGTTCATCGAACGGTGAATTTCAGACCTTTTTCACTGGCCTTCTGTTGGTCAACAGAATTCATTTCTGGAGAACCGCAATGTCTGGCTGTAAAGTCCGGAGATGTCGAGATAGAGTTTGTGAACTTATATCTTCCACCAGTCAACAGCTGCGACCCTGGGTATAATCCAATTTTGAGCCATGTCTTGCAAGGGGATCACCGAATTATTCTTGGTGATTTCAATGCACACCATGAGATGTGGTTTTCGGAATTGGGTAATGACCTTAGGGGTATTAGTATTGCGGACCAGATAGATAGCTCTCCTTTTTGTACGATCAATGAGGATTGTGCAACTAGGATGAGCACTACCACATCCAGCTCCCCTGATTTAACTGTCGTCAGTGAATCGCTTATTGCATACTCTGAATGGTCGATTGATATAGCGTTGGGCTCGGATCATATCCCTATTGTGGTAAACATTACTCGTCCGGAAGATTTTGTTGAATCGGATAGACGAGTTTTTGTGAACTACAATAGGGCTGACTGGACTGGGTTTACACGCCTGTATTGATCAATCAATCAGCGGTCTTTTGCCTCCTAATGATGTTAAGGTAGGTGAAAGAATTCTTAGAGACGCGATCACTAAGGCTGCAAAGAGGCATATTCCTGCTGGAAGGTTTCCTAATATTAGGCCAGGCTTTCCAGCGGAAGCTGCACGCTTAGCGACCTTGCGTGATCAAATTCGTGCCAATGATCCGGGTGACAGTCGTATTGCCTTGTTGTCCCGCAATGTGAACAATCTCGTTGCGGAACACAGGAAGGCAAAATGGCTAGAGCACTTGGATAATTGTGACTCGGGTTCGCGAAGTCTGTGGAACACCATTAAAAAAATATCTGGTGTTCCGCAGAATAGAGCTCTTTCATCTGTCACATTTGATGGAGTACAAATAGGATCGTCAAAAAAGTGTGCCACCTATTTCTGCAGACAGTTCGTGCAACACCCTTCTCAGCAGAATAGGTTGAAGCGTAAATCCATACGTCATATTAGAAGGAAAAAAGGACATTGAAGATTTGGTAGATTTTACATGTGAGGAGGTTCTTGCTGCTATAGAGAAAGCAAAATCATCCAAGGCACTCGGACCAGACGGCATTTCTATGCTGATGCTGAAGCACCTTGGGCCTATAGCGGCAACATACCTCACACACGTGTTAAATCTTTCCATTTCTCAGTTAATTGTCCCTGATGTATGGAAGGTAGCTAGGATTATACCTCTCCTAAAACCTGGCAGTGAAGCTGATCTTGGTTCCTCTTATAGGCCCATATCGCTTCTTTCACCTGTAGTGAAAGTTCTTGAGTCATTATTACTTCCTTCAATGACAGAACACTGCCCTCTAGCAAATCATCAGCACGGGTTTAGGAAAGGTCGTGGTACGACTTCAGCATTGAGCGAAATCACTACTTTTATAGCTGATGGACTTAATAAGCCGAGGCCATGCGAACGTACAGTGATGGTGGCTCTAGACGTGAGCAAGTGCATATTGCCATACTGTTGATCATGCAATCTTGTTTTCAAGACCTGGATTCAACTTCACTACCCGATAAAACAAAACGCTGGCTATTGAACTATCTTAATGGTAGAAGGGCATATGTTGAGTTCAGGGGCGTGAAGTCGGGTTATCGTAAGTTAAAGATGGGTGTTCCGCAGGGTGGAGTTCTCTCCCCTCTTCTGTTCAACCTTTATTTGGCTAAGATGCCCCTTCCTCCTCCCCATATAAAACTAGTGACCTATGCAGATGATTGTTCTGTTCTATCGTCGGGTCTGAACGTAGATGACATATGTGCGAGAATTAACACTTATTTGGATGATTTATTAAATTTTTTCAATGCTCGCAACCTTGGACTTTCAACTCATAAGTCATCTGCTTCCATTTTCACTTCCTGGACTAAGGAGGTGAGAATGGAACTAGATGTCTTTGTTGGAGGTCTAAGGGTTCCTACCGTCCAGTACCCGATGATATTGGGAACTACATTTGACCCATTGCTCAGATTCTCGGCTCATGCCACCAAGACACAAATAACCGTCTTAAGTCGAGAAACAAAGTGCTGAAAGCGCTTGCCGGATCTTCTTGGGGTAAGGACAAGGAGACTATTTTAACAACTTATAAAGCTATAGGACGTTCTGTCCTAAACTATGCTGCTCCTGTATGGACTCCTTTCCTAAGTAAGACTCAATGGCAAAAGTCTGCAAAGAAGTCAAAACAGTGCGCTGAGGACTGCCACTGGTTGTTTGCAAATGACCCATGAGGATCATTTGCACAGTGAAACGATGATACTTCCTGTTCATCAGCATAATGAGCTGCTTTCGAAGCAGTTCTTGCTAGGTGCGTACAGAGTTGATCATCCAAACCATGGCACCCTCACTACGTCAGCGCCTACCCGAATAAGATCAGATATCAGGATATATAAGTCGAACATAAATCGCTTTATCACTGATAGCAACATTGGGGAGTATGAATATACTTCCGGAAGGGCCCAATTACATAAGGATGCAACTGAGCATGCAATTCGCTCGTTTTTAGGGACAACATAATATTAGGTGGAAGACCTCCACCTATTCATGAGAGCGAAAAACATCTCCCTCGTAGCACCAGGACTAAACTTGCACAGTTAAGATCCGGATGGAGCGTTATGCTCGAGTGCTACAGGGAAAGAATTGGGATAAGTAATTCAAATTGCTGCCCTGATTGCGGTGAATCACCGCATGACACTTTCCACCTGTTCAGTTGCCCGTCCCATCCTACACAATTGAGCCCTTTAGACCTCTGGTTACGACCAGTGGATGTTGCCTGTTTCCTAGACCTTGACACTTGAGGTTTGCGTTTCGGTTTTTCCTCCTCCTTCACAAACATTGCTTGCACTTTATTTGTTTCTATATATAATGAATTGTACACATATGATTTTTCCTGATATAGTTCACAGGAAGAAGGAGCTGCTACAACAACAACAACTAAAACAGCCATCAGCAAAATGTAGCTTTAGGTAAAGATAAATTCCTCTGTAATAACACTGGCCTATATGAGTTTTGCGAATAAGATGGGATATATTATCAGAAATTAAAGGCTGAAACAAGCCCTTTCAAATAAGCCCTATGCCAATTTAATCGCATGCGCCCTTAGATCGGGGGGTGTGTTTTTGTCTAAGAGTAGAGGAATAGCGAAGTTTTTATCACGTCAGGATTTCGTTTTTCGAAAACTGCCAAAAAAGCTGTTTTAGGGGTTTCAACCTTTTTCTCGAAAAAGTGACGTGATGAAAAGTTTTTGAACCCAGATTCGAGTTCAGCATTAAAAATCCATTCGGAAACACTAGGTCCTATCTTATTCGCAACCAAAAAAATGGAATTTGCAGTTCAGTGTAATACATGCCACTCATAAAATCAAAAGAAACATTTTCAATTTCTGAAACGGGGCAAACAATGTACTATATCGGAAGTTTAATAATGAAAGATACTTCATAGGCACACACTCTTCACAAGACAGAATATGTAAGCTCTATTATCAAGAGGATGTCGTCAACATGTAGGGGGAGGAATCCAAACATTTATTTGAAATTAACCGGAACTCCATAGCGCCAATTAGTGACGAAGTAGGTAGACAATCATTCCAGCCAAGTCTATATTAAACCACACCTATTTTTCGACTTTCAACTCAAAAAATGTCTCTATTTCTGGTACATCTCGAAATAAAATGGCTTAAAAATGTATTATTCATCTCTTGTACAAAAAACCTCGATAATGCGGACAAAATCATCGTTTTTCCAAGAAACATTTCGTGTGGATGCCTCTATTCAATTGTATTCGTAAGCTTCTAATTAAGCCTGAGCCCACTCCTCATAAATTCTAAGTAAAGCTAATATTTACACCATTATTGCAATCATAAGGAGAAATGGTCTGCTAGGGTAACAGGCGTACAGACTGAAAGATACCTCAAATAACTTTGGTAATTTTGTACATCGGGAAATAAAAATTCGTCCAATTGCTTATATGCTTCTAAATCTTCCTGCATCTTCCTTCATTGCGAGCAAGAAAAGAAGAATTGAATTTTTCTACAGAGCGCCTCCATTTGTTGTATAGGAGACTACCAAAAAAAAAAGTCCACTACAAATCCACCTCACATTTTGGGGTTTTGCACAAAAAAATGGATTGAAAGCTTGTGAAAAGTAACCGATTTTTTTTTTTTAATAAATTGAATAAAAGTCAATATTTTTTTATGATTCCTATATTGTATTTAAATTTGGACATTTAGTCTATTTTTGAAAATAATGATAATGAAGACATATGATCGTCTCCTACAGCCATACATAAATTTACTCTTTTTCGGCGTTTTCTATGACTTATTTGGGTAGTTTCTAATAACATTTCTGCTATTTCTTGGCATATGTTGGTTTAACTTTATGCGAGAGATTCAGGTTTCTTGGCACAAACCTTGCTCTTCAAATATTTCCACAAAAAAATGTCAGGCGGAGTCAAATTTAATTAATAAGGTAACACTTTCCAAAACGATAAGGGAATATACACTTCAATAAATCAATTACAAAAGCTCAGTTGGCTAAAAAATCATGTATCAATGCCCTACATCCGTTGACTGTGCAAGGTGTTGAAAGTGTATCCTTCCAGGTATACACAGCACCCGACATTAACTTTTTGTGCATGTAACGCCACATCATTAATTAGTTTATGATTTTTAGTGCCCTAATAGTAATAAACACTTGTGTTCTCCTTGTAGTTGAAATTCAACTACTATAGCGACAATACAAAACAGTTCAGTACCGTTTTATAGTGCTGAGAGCGTTAAGTATGACCAATATGTTGGGCTCAAAATAAGGTTGACCCGTATAAGCCTATTCGCACTCTATTATTTTGCTTCAATGCTGAGAGCGTTAAGTATGAAGGTACGAAGGTATATTGATTACTTTTCGTTTTATTGCGTATTTCTATGGCGTCACTCACATTAACTTTTTTGTTGTAACTTTTTAACAAATTGAGAGAACTGAGGGATAGAGAGAGCTCATGTTATTTTAATAATTACATTCGTTCCTACTCCTCTTCACAACTGTCCAACAAAAATCAAGCGAATATATTAAATTTAAGGGGCTTAAAAAGGGTGTGAACGTTTTGGACTTGCCCATTTATATATAGATTCTGCGTATTATTGATGATTTCAGCATAGCTACATAGTAAAAAATGTACCGGTTAAAAAAAAACACCCGTTATAATTTGCACATGGCAGGGATCATAAAAAGGGCACTTGCCTATTTATGGATGACAAAAATTTAACTAGTACATGCTCTTGCAATAGCTAAAATCAATTACTGAAAGCTTGAATTGCACTCTCTTGAGCCCACTCGCCAATTTTAGGCCTCTTTGAATATTTTGACTAAATATTTTACTAACCTGATGATATTAGCGTTTTAAACTCTGAGATCTAATAGATTCGGAAAACAGAACAGACGCATTGGACTTCTAGAGCTGATCAAGAAGAATGGGAGTTTCCATCTTTAAGTTATATGCGTCTTGAAAGTGTAAAAAACCTTTCATGTATATCCTTTCTGAGTGATACATTTATTTTAAGGGGTACAAAACGATTATATACTTTAATAAGGTAAATCAAACCGCATATTATTACTGGATTTGTAGCATATCTAAACTAAGATCATTAACAAAACTAAACGACACTTTTAAAATATTACTTCACTTAATAGCTAGATCTAAACTGTTTACTTTTATGCTTGACTGTATGTAGGCATAGAAAGTAAGTGCATAAGGTAACGTGTGATAGGTACCATGTGCGTTCTTTGCATGCTCTCTTCTGAAAAACTACCGTTAGTTAAGCCGTCTAGCAGTTAGCAGTTGTAACAAAGCTTTACGACACATTCAAAGAAAAGCGTTCGAAGTGAAATTTTTAGTAAATTTTGATTTAAAAACGAAAAGGAAAAGGAAAGAAGCTACTGGCGTGACTTGCGAAAGGAACGCTTTCTTTTCTCAAAATGAAATTTTGGTGCAGATTGATTCATGGTGTGGGATGCATTTGCCAAGTATGACACCCTTGAAATACGATTTGTAAGTTCAAGAATGAACAGCGTCTGTGGGCGTCTGTGGGCGTCTGAAAAATATACTGCTACGATTTCTTCAGGAAAATAAAGAAATACCGTAAATCAGCTGTTTTCCTTAACTTTTCTTGACAAATAATTTAAGCAACTGTTTTTTGAATTGTATTTTATATCTGTATCTTTCGTACGTCTAAGAAAAGTAATTTGTTGTACAAATAAATTCCAATTTGTCAAACAATCGATCTCCACTGCTCAAAAAAACATTTCGTATTTCATGCCAAGGAATAATGAACTGCAGCAGCGCTTACAATTCCAACGCCTCCATTTAATTAAAAATAGTATTTTCAATACAAAATGCAATTAATTTTTTTGTGATACAAAAATGCCATCTCCAGTTGATATACTTTTATGTTGAGACGCTTATTTTTTTTTTTTTTTTTTTTTTTGGTTTTTACCAACTTTGCTTTCCTTCGGCCGACTTTGATATATAGCAAAGTTATATAAAGCAAATGGACGATGCTAGCTGAACTCAGGCTAAGTTAAAGTAACAAACAACAGGATGCACGCCAGTCGAAGTCGACACATACGCCGTTAGATGTAAACTTTGTATCTTTAAGATACACAACGGCGACAGATGCAACAGCAAGGTAGGCAGGCAGGCAAGCAGGCAAGCAGGCTGGCAGGCAGCACTTGCGATGCGATGAAAGCACTTGCTCTGGTCAGTCAGTCAGTCAAACGTAGTTGCAACAATCCATGCTGTTTTACTTTCGTACGTAGAAAAATTGTTTTGCGATACAGTTTTCGACATTCATTCATTACGAGACGGCGATGTATTTGTATCTATGTGTGTTGTTGTTGTTGTTGTTGTTGTTGTTGTTGTTGTTGTTGCTGCTGCTGCTGTTGTTTGACTTGGCTCGATTGCGGCATTTATATCGCTTGTTTGTTGAAAATTGAAACAATTTCCGATGTCACTCTCACTTTTTCTATACGAATGTACGAATACGAATACGTCGCCTGGCAGCTAGGCAGCATGCCAACTAAAGTCAGTGTAACCAAGTTAAGATATGTAACGCAGACGACAACAACCAAGATGCTGAAGAAGCCGAGCTGAGCGGAATGCTGATGCTATTGCTGCTCTTGTTTTTGTTGTTGCTGCTGATGATGATCATGATGATGATGGAGTTGGAAAATTGTTGCTGCAACTGTTACTCTAGTTGTTGCTGTTGTCGCCAGCGCTGTTGTTGCTGTTGTTGTTGTTGCTACACTTGTTGTCCACTGGAAAAAGTGGTACACAAGTGCTGGAGCGCATCGTCACCAGCAGCAACAGCATCATCTTTAAGCCTTAGCCGCAATGGTATCAATAATGCAGCAGCTGCTTTTTTTTACCATCGGCTTTTCTTAGATACTTTTTTTTTTTTTGCTTGATTTTAGTTTTTGGTTGAATGCCTGACTATGACTAGCTGACTATGTTAGTTTCTTGGTCTCTTTGAAATTTTTCTATTTTTCTATTTGGTTTCAAGTTGCTTGTCGCTTGTTGCTCGTTAGTGTTGCACCAGCAATCGAGTAGAGTGTTCATGCCTGTTTTGTGATCCTGCCAACGTTTGTCGCTTGCTTTAGTTTGCTGTTGTTGTTGTTGCTGCTGCTGATGTCTTTGCCATGCTGCTGTTACTGTTGCTGCTGCTGCTGCTGATGTAACAAGGTTTAATTTTCCATTTCAGTGCACGGCATATTTCTTTGGATTACTCTCGTTTTTCATTGTTGCGGTTGATTATGCTCCGCTCTACGCTGCACTACCAACAAATCAACAAATGAAGCTACAGCACAGTGGACTAGACTTATTAGAAAAGAAATAAGCCTTAAGTGTAATTAATTGGATATGTGCAAAGGTTGCAACAATCCAACGGATAGCAACGGATAGATATAGATAGATGACGAAAAGAATCTACAAAAATGTATGAAAAATTAGATTAAGCGATTTAGCTTCTGTTTTATTTTACGCAGGGTATAAAACCGGAACAGAAACCGGAATCGTCAACCGATATTAACCGATTCAACTTGAGAACCGAAACGGGTACCAGAACCAATATTTTAATTATTTTTTAAAACCGAAACATTTTACCAAAATAAAATAAAATGAAAGCACCGTACCGGAACACAAAACATTTGTACCGGCATAGTTTCGATTCACACTTTTATTATTTTCTAAGAAAAATATTTACTTATGCATAGTTTACATATGCAGAATGTTCAAAATAAAACATCTAACTATGTATATGGTTAGAAAATTTTACAAATTTCCCAGAACTATTCATATTGCCAAAAGTTACTCTCGTATCCATGTCCGACTTCAGATCTATATCCTAAAAAGTAAAGGACTAGTTTTGATTCATACAGACAAGGAACAGACGAACATCGAGCTGATCAAGAATATATATATATATATATATATATATATATATATATATATATATATATATATATATATATATATATATATATACATATATATATATGTACTTTATGTGATCTCCGATGATGAAAATTAAATAACAAGTAAATAATTGGAACCGGTACAGAACCTTATACCGATACACACAACACCAAAACCGAAATGCATTTCGGTTTTATTTTCTGGTTTTTAGATTAAAGCTTTGTTCAGACGATCGTATATATCTGACACCCTCATCGAATTACATTGAAAATAGTGTCAAATAATAGTGTCAGCTAATAAATTCAACTAATAATGAAAGCAAACTCAATTAAAATTGTTTTTAACATGCCTTAATATAAGCTGTTTGCTGTGGATTTTGCACTGTCGGGTTTTGTGGTCTTACTTTTACAAAAAAAAAAAAAGAAAGAACACTGCAGACAAGCATGCTCGACTTCAAGATACCCTGTACTTCGTCTAAGGCTTCTTATAGATTTGTATGTGACCATAATGCGATCTGGAACTATGTATGTGGAATATATTATTATGATTGACGTCACATACATCCATTTTAGCTTTCCAGCTTTGCGCAAGTTTGCAGTCTCTAGCTCTATTTATTTGCACATCGAGACGGACCGACAGACAGAGGGGCATAGCTAGCTCGACTCAGATTCCGATGCGGATCAATCATATATATATTTTACTAGCTGGTACGCGACGCGTTTCAACCCTTCCCCTTTCCTCCCCTTTCCCCTGCCACTCCTTCCCCCTTCTCCACCTGCCACATGCTCCTTTTTACTCTACCTCCAATTCTCCTACACCTCTTCTTGTCCCTTCCACCCCTTCTCCAACCACCGCTTGCGCTGCCCCCATTCCTCTGCTCCTTTCCTTAGTTCTCCTTACTTTCCACCCCTTTCCCTAGCTCTTTCGATTCTATTAACATGTATTCAACATTTCATTCCTCTATCTTAAATGGTACCCAACGCGTTGCTGCCATTAATTCTGCATCTCCTACATTCCTCTACCCCTCTTCCCCCCTCACAGAGATCATTAAAATCGGTCCAGCCGTTCTCGATTTATAAAATTTTTCATACAAAAATACTAAAATCGTAATTAATAAATGGGGAAGGGGGGCTTTTTTATATCGGCAAAACCTTCTCTGTTCCTAAAAGCATATACACACCAATTTTCACGGCTAATGGTTGGAAGGTGTATCTGTCTAAAACGCACATACAAATATATATATAGGTACATAGGTACATACTTTCGTTTTTTTATATATATAAGAAGATGGGGTCTACCACGTCTCTCATCTTGTGCCTGCTACATACATTCGAACAAAATTATTATCATTTTGTCCCTTTAGGTAAAGGGTATAAAAATACTAAAATGCGATTGCAATGCAATTCAGTAAAAAAATGGCTACGGGAGTGACAATTAAATCTATTTCGCATCAAAATCTCAAAATTTCATTCATAAAACTAAATTTTATAAATGTAATTGGGAGACTTTGAGGCAACTCGTCACGGAATGGTTGGAATTTTATGACACTTAAAAGTCAGATTTTACAAAATTTATAAATCACTGATAGAGTAGACTCCTTTTCTAGCATCTGTGTTTATATTACTATTCACACGTAGTGTGAAGTGGTATTATAAGTTTGTCTGAAAGTTTGTAACGCATTAAAGGAGGCACCATAGTCAATATAGTCAATAGGTTGAAATGCAATATGATGCCTTTTTATGGTCAGCCGCTTAGCATTAATTGACTAGTGTGCGTGGCCAACCACTTTTTGGGGTAGCCTCTATTCAAACCCCCACTTTTATGTTTTGCAATACTATTTAAAATTTCGTGTGAATGGTATTAGAGCTTCGGTTCAACCGAAGTTAACGTTTTTTCTTGTTTTTTTTTTAAGTTCTGAATCACCCTGTTTCTTCAAATCTGTTGCATGAGTACCCATATTAAAATAGCTTTTATACATAGAAAACTGATATTGTAAAAGTCGAAAAAAACTGAAGACTGATTTAGTTAAAAATAATTTGATTGAGTGAACACACCAGAATTGAAATACTTAAGTGCCACGTTTACACAAGAATCAGGAACGGCATTTTTAGTACCATAGCCAATTTGACTCTAGAACTGATGGAGTAACTTGGTTGGACCAAAAACTAATTAAAGCAATTCTTTGCAAATTTAATTTTAGATAGTCTCGGTGTTAAAGGTGCACAATGCACATCTCAAACCATTCAACCAACCAAGGATATACTTATGCACACAATGTATACTATTCTGACGTTTGTTTATTTGCACTTCATTTAATATTCAATGTTTCTTTCATATAGGAATTGTTTAATAAAACACAGAATATAAATTTCTTGACAACATTTTTTTTTCTCCTTTATAATAGACTCCATTCAGTGAAATACAACTTTCTTGACCAAATCTTCCAAACAATCTTTAAAACCTGACTAACTGATATTGCGAGACGTTGTATTACGCCTCTTGGTGTAGCACCGCATATTTTTAAAGTGGATCTTATTGCGCCCGCTGCACTTTACATGCGTACCAAATCCATCTGTCTCAAATAGATGCTGATTTTCCAGTTGAAGTAATATTGAAATTACTCTCTGAAATGTAATTTATCTGCCAATAAAAGTCCCTTTACAACCGGTTCAGCTGTTTGGGACATTAACCCGGACAAACAAATAGAGAGCCAGACAGAAAAACATGTTAAAATCGCAGGAGCTTAAGAAAAAGCGTTTATTTGCAAATCAAATATAGACACTTGTCTTTATTTGTTTATATAGATATATATGCCCTTAATTTCAATATGCGTTTTCTATTCAATCGAAGCGCCTTACCCGTTGTGACAATTTAAGTTTCAGGAACATGAAACAAATACATTGGACCATATTAGACAAACACATTCATTAGACGATGACATTCATTGAGTTTTTAATCAAAAATCTTCAATGGTTTGACTCAATTGAGAACACACAACCAAATTTGAGAAAGAAACTCAATTCAACATCTACATCAGACTGTGAAAAGTGTATGGAAGATTTCGTCAAGCGTTGTATTGCACTGAATTGTGCCTACTTAAAAGCCGACCAAAAAAAAAAAATTTGGTAAATATATTAATATATTGTGGAAATAAGGAACCATTTAACATAGACTTACCTAATGAAATCGCCATTTCACAACAAACTCAAACCACGGTGCATTGCAATCCGTTGCAGTTGATGCTCAAAACTGTGAAAGAAAAGAAGAAAAAAAAGATAGTTTTCTGTTTAATAATTATGTTTCTTCGTAATAATACTACATACAATAATAATAATAACAATAATAATGATGATGAAGCTCAGTGCGACGCTGTACTGCAGTTGTTGGTTAACTATGATGATGACGACGCTGCTGCTGCCGTTGCTGTTGATGATGGGTTGCAATAGCGTTAGTGTACTCCAAATGAATTAAATTCATTTAAACATGACAAAGTTAATTTCAACTCTTTTTACACCGGTCGTCATTGTTGACAACGTTGTCGTTGTGGCAGTTGTCGCAGCGATTATGTAGCCAGCCAGCCATTCAGCCGGCAACTCTTGTCAACATCTTCCAATTGAACATTTTCAAATTGGAGCGCATGAAGCGCTGCAGCAATAACAACTTTCTGGCTACAATAAATGTATCTTTAAGATACTTTTTTTTATTTTTTTATACTTATATTTTTAACGCGTTGCGGTTAGCTTTGATTTCACTTTTCTTTGCTTGACTTGCAACAATTTCACAAGGTAGCGCACAATCAAAGTACGTCTCGTCCACTACTACAATATGCGTTTATTAATTGTCACCTAGTTTATGAAACAAGATTTTATGACTCTATACATCCGCTGGAAAATTGGCCACGCGAAATGTATACAACTAAAAAAAAAACAAACAAAAATTGGCAACTAATTAACTATTGCTTAACAAAAGACAATTTGCTATGTTGCAAACGATCTTGTTATAGTTCTTCTTGTACTGCTGTTTTGTTGTTAATTACAATTGCCACACCGATCATCGACCGAGAAATACAAAAGAAAAAAAGGTTAACAAGAATATTTTCAGCAAATATTTCAAATTGCCCACTTTTTGTGCTCTTCAAACAGAGTGTAAATAGTATTATAATTTAGTAACAATGTTTGCAACGCCTTAAAGGGAGCATCGGAGACCCCATAAAGTATATATACAATATATATTCGTGATCAGCACGACAAGACGTGTCGATCTAACCATGTCCGTTTGTCTGTCTGTCCGTCTGTCTGTCTTTCCGTCTATCTGTGCGTTACTGCCCACCCTATTCCTTCAATCTTTGAAATATTGGTTTAAAAGTTGGTATAGAGACTTTGTATTACCAGCAGCAACTTAAGTTAAAAAACTACAGAGATATATACACTAGAAGGTATAAATCTCATACAAAAACACTTTGTATTTATTTTGTTGCATCGAACATGTTTGAATTAAAACAATTATTAATGTGAAAATGTTCGGCGTTGGAATTAAATTTAAAGGATTCATAAGAGATGGCGTAACTAGCACTAAATCACATCGGGCAAACTATAGACTATATTCATGTGAAAACCTACTTCATAAGCTTCAATTCTCAGTATGTGTGATTCCATTGAAGTCTAAACAACATATTTTTTTTTTTTTTTTGCTCTGTGAACATGTCGACCTTTGTTCCAACAAAACGCAATTTGCGAGAAGGTGTGCTTTTGTACTTTCATTTGAAGAAAAAAGCAGCTGAAGCCCATCGTACGCTTTGTGAGGCTTACGGGGACTATGCTCCATCGATTTCAACTTGTGAGTACTGGCTTCGTCGGTTTAAATGTGGTGATTTTGATACGGAGGACAAAGAACGTCCGGGCCAGCCCAAAAAGTTTGAAGATGAAGATTTGAAAGCATTACTCGAAGAAGATCCGTGTCTAACCCTTCAAGATTTGTCAGGATCATTGGGAGTTGACTTGTCAACAGTTGGCAAACGCCTCAAAGCCATGGGAATGATACAAAAGCAAGGAAATTGGCTGCTGTACGAATTGAAGCCAAGAGACGTCGAAAGGAAATGTTTCACTTGCAAACAGCTGCTTCAACGCCATAATCGGAAGAGTTTTTTGCATCGTATTGTTACTGGCGATGAAAAGTGGATCCCCATTACGACAACCCAAAGCGAAAAAAAATCATGGGGAGCACCCGGCCATGCATCAACTTCGATTCGGGTCTATTCGTGGATTGCCTCAAAAGACGCGCCGTTCTTCTGACACGGAATCCATATGCTGCCAAAAAGATGCGAAAATGTTGTAGCTAACGATGTACAATACTTTGAATAATATACATTGTAGTATTTTTTTTAAATAAACGCTCAAAAATCGAAAAAAATTCCTTTAAAATTAAATCCAACACCTCAATAATAATTGTTAAAAACAATTGGTCAACTACATACAAAAGATGAATCCCATTAACAATATCAACATTGTACGAGGGCAATTTGATAAGTCGGGTATTTTTTAAAAAAATTATATTTAAGGGTAGTCCCTGAAGTACCCAATCTACACCATTAAGTTTATGTTGATAGACATTGAAATCGGACATGACAGGCAGGCAGAGGGAGAGAAAGCCATTCGGTGCCGAAATTGGTCTCAAAAGTAATCTTCGAAGTTTTTTCTTTCAGCACGTTAAGCTGCCTTACATTCCAAACGACCTGGGTTCAACCTTCACTCTATCGAAAATTTCTTTAAATTGTAATTTAATTAGTTAATATAATTTCATGCACAACAAAATTATACACAACCCTATCTACAAATACCAAGAAGACGGAATTTATGCCAAACACTAATTTAAATAAATTATATTATACAATTATAAATTTTTATATCTAAGCATTTATTCAAAAATTCAAAAACTAAACTAAAATACCAGCATTGACGATCAAGTGTAAAGCGTATTGAAGCTTCGGTTCGACAGAAGTTAACTTTGTTCTGCTTGTTTTTAAGCTTGTTGTTCTCTACGATCAAATTTTTCACATGATTCTGTGTCATCTGCCACCAAATAAGTTGGCGATTTAACTTGTTGCAACCAGTTCCGCCCATACCACCGCATCAACTTTCAGTCTTAAACGCACCTTGAACGACCTTAGTATACTTCTTTTGGGTTTATTCTTTTGTTTTTTTTTTTGTTTTTTTTTTCTTTTTGTAAGTGAATTCTAAAATTTATTTGTTAAGATGTCTACTGTGTATTTGTCTTACATAATCATCAGTTAGAATTTAGAGCGTGCAAGCACTTAAGATAGATAGATAGATAGACATACATACATATGTATGTATGTATGTATCTACAATATATGCATACATCTGTATGAAGAATTTTACCTCTTTGCCTCTGGCATGTTGCTGTGCGTTTGTATCTACTGACAACAATAGAACAATTGTTTAAACTTTTGTCGCTATGACGCTTTTGGCATAGACAGGCAGCAGTCAGCCAACTGCAGACCATGATAGTATGGAAATTGGGTTTTTATGGCAACAATTACTTAAATACCTTCTATATCTATATTATATTATCCATCTTAATTTTAATATCTTCTTTAATTCTGTCTGCAATGGGTGTGGCGTTGTGATGACGCAGATACCGAGACATTTTATCAAGTGTCGGAAAAATCATAGAATTTTTATTCTTTGCACCCATTGGGTAAAAGTGTCTATGTATTATGTACAATATGTATTATACGAATAACTTGTAAACTTTACAATCATTTGGGTTTTCAAGAATATGCGCACGTTGCTTGGTATGTTTAGATTGGTCAAACGAAAATGAAAACAAGCAAGTCTACAAATGTCATGTTTGCCATTTCGAATGTACAATACTTTTACAAAGCTTTAATACTACAAACTTTCCCTACTCTACATTGTTGGGCGATGTTTACGACAAAAACGATATCAATCGCCAAAAATTTATAAAAGTGGGGGTTAAATAACACCCCACGCCCCTTCTCGTCACGTCCTTGGTCATAATTTATAGTAATACTTTATGTCGCTTTGTTGATTTTATTCATGACAAAACAGCATAACTTCCATTTGGTAACTGAAGCCGAATCAGGTCAGGTTCTTAACATAACCCCAAAAATCCTTCACAGAATACAGAAAAATAGATTTGATTTGCCCATTATAAGAATATATGTATGTATGTAGATAGACTAGAGTTCTCCCAGTGGTCGAAATTCGACCTTTAGTTTTAAAAATACGCAATAATAACAAGAAAGAACCCTGTCCCTTGTTTAAGGGTCCTTACAAGAACCACAGTTTATATTGTTTAGTGGTTCGAACCGACATATGCGGTATATTTTATTAGAATTGACGAAAATATTTAATTAACTCAAAATTGGTGGATTTGTTTGCATGGGTCTGATCTAGGCCTATATGAAATATTTTGTAATGATTAACCTAAGATATGCAAAATTTGTCATTTCCAATATAATTAAGAACAAAACCAAAATGTCTTGCAAACTTTTAAAAATGGAGGGCAATGTATGCAAAAAGGTATGTGGCCTATAGTGCCTTATAGTGACCCGATCTGGAGCTATGCAGTATATTTTATTAAGGTATACGTATAAAACGGCAAATTTGGCGTTTCTAGCGTATTTACCAATAAAACCAAAAAGCTATTCATATAAAAACTTAAAGATTGAGGCCATGTTTGTATTGGGGCTACCCCATAAAGTGGGGTTGACATGTTCATTTAATACTAATTATCTAAGAAGCGAAAAGGACAGTGTAAAAATCCATATTTGAAGTCTCTATCACTAGTCTCCCAGATATGTTCGTTCAAACAGACAGTCAGACAGACAAACTGACGGGTCGTACATGTTTATATCGAGTACATGTGTATATCGAGTATCCGTTTATATCGATGTTTATATCGATGTTTGTATCGATGTTTATATCGAGTATCCGTCTTACGATACTTAACAAGAATATATATATATATATATATATATATATATATATATATATATATATATATATATATATACTTTATAGGGTCTGCTACGTCTCCTTCTGTTTGTTACATACATTTGCACAAACTTAAAGTACCCTTTTACCCTGTGTGTCACAGAAAACGCCTCCGCTCTTAAAATATGTCCCTGAATGATTTTGGTGCGAAAGTGTTTTTAGCGATTTGAAAGCAGCTTTTCTTAACTCTGTAACTGCATAAACTGCTTGCAAATTATAACATACGCTTGGTTTGTATGTAATTATAATTAAAATATTTTACTCCCATAATAGTCAACCGATTTTGAAAAATAATAGATGGTGCACTGTTACAACCTTTCCCACAAAAGTATATAGGAAAAAAAAATTCGGGGGCGCAATTTATTTATTTATTTATTTTTTATTTTTTTTTTCTTATATATGGTATGAAGTAATCGCTACGACCCTTAATATGTATATATATCCTTTTTTACTATTCTTCAAATATTCATTAATATCAGATGATTAGAAGGTGCTACAGATCAAGGTGTGCTTATCTATAAGGTAACGTATTCCGCTGTGGTGATTTTCTTAAATGCTCTGAGCGTTAAGCAAAAAATTAAACGAAATGCCCAATGCGCAACTAAAAAGAGTAAGACCAAAGAGCGTAACTTAGGGGAATACGTAACGTCTAGTATAAATTCACTATGGTGTTACAGATGAGAATAAAGTTTTCGTAAATATTCGCCTACTAAGCATGGTGAATTCATGTATCTATACATTTTCACCATGTATATAATTTCAACATGGTAATTTAGAGTGTGCAAGTAGTGCATATTCTCATGTTCACTTGTTCGTAATGTTTTACCTATTTGATTTGGTTAACTCATTTTTGTACTTTGGCAAATGTTAAAACAATTGTGAATCAGTTGTGCTGACGGTTTAAAGGTAATTTGCGTCACACAGCACACACAATATTTCATATTTCTGCTCTCTGATTTATCCATACATACATACATAAGTATACATATCAGTAGAATCAAACACCGGTAAGCGACAAGATCAAAGCGCCTTATTAACTCTAGCGTTCGTGTTTAACATGCATTTATAGTTTATTAAAGTTACTATTATCTATATAAAAAAAAAACCACCCTGCTGTGCTGTATGCATTAACATACTATTTAAAATAATTAGTGATACAGAACTTTACTAATTAGATTATACTTCTTGCTTTACTTAAACAAGAAAATTTATAAAAAGAGATCTGACATTTCATAAATTGTTTGGTCTGTGCAATCTTGAGAAAGGCAGAGTATCTTCGTACACATTAAACTAATCAATTTTATCACATAAAATAATCTCATCGAAAACCAAAACTAATCATTTGATTTTTTGCAACTTTTTTCAGGTATATGTATCTTCAACGGTTGCTGCAACTGCATAAGAATACTTACAACAAAGACTCTCATTACTACGTACAAGACAAACTACGGCAACAACAACAACAAGCACAACAACAGCAACAGTTATGAGAGAAAAAGATCACTCGCCAAGAAAAATGCTTCCTAGCCCAAAACAGGGATCCGTATACCCTGCCTTAGGTTTAATACCAACATCATATATATCACATGTACCTTACGATCTATCAGCAACATCATCGACGACGGCAACGTCACCATTGTTGCGGCATGCAGCAATGCATGTTGCACATTATAACAACAACAACGGCGGCGGTAGCAGCAATTCAAGCGCCGGCAGCACAACAACAACAGGCAACTACAAGAGCGAAAAAACAAAAAGGCGCAATAGTAACTACGATCAACCGCTTGATCTGCGGCTTGCGCATAAACGAAGCCGCAGCGGCGGCGGCGGAGGTGCAGATGACTATGAAGATGCCACACCATCGCCACTACTGGAGGATGAAAACAGTAATCTACTCATCTATACTGCAACGAGCGATGCCGATGGCAGCGGCAACCGTAGCCAAACATATGCGATGAAGAAGGAAAAATTGGAGTTGAACAACAATATAGCCTCGCTATCGGAACTTGGCTTTGACATGAGTCGAAAGATGTTGCGCGCGCTACGTGAAAGCACCGCCAGTCTGATAACAACAACGCCGCTCACTAATCAAACCGCAGCCTGCAATAATAATAATAATAATAATAATAATAATAATAACAACAACAACAACAATAACAACAACAATAACAACAACAACACCAATTCAGCGGCGCTAAAATCGCATGCAAATCATTTGGATGCCATAAGCGAAGCTGGCCTAAAGCTAACAACGCCACAGCCGCATCCACCGCCACCCACGCTACATCCAACGCTACTAGAAGCCATGACCAAATCGCTGCCGTTACAGTATCGCAATGTCTTCGGTTTAGGAAAGCTTGGTCCACATGATGGCTTTCCATTTCGACATCCACTAAAGAAGGACATAGCTGCAGCGCTTTATTTGCCCACAACTGGTACAGCGGAGACATCAACAACACTAGAGCTAGCACCAACAACGCCGACATCATCCTTTCCAGCAGCAGCCGCAGCTGCAGCAGTAGCAGCAGCAGTTATGAGCGGAGGTGCACCAGATGGTTTACTAACGCCTACACATCAGCAGCATGCACACCACCATCATCAACACCAACAACAACAACAGCAGCAGCAGCAACAACAACAACAACAACAACAACATCATCATCATCACCATCAAACACCACGTCATCAGTATCAACGTCAGAATAGTCTTAGCACAACGACGCGACGTGGTAAAACGCGTGGTGGTGGTGCTGCTGCCTCCTCCACTGCTGCCGCTGCCGCCGCTGTTTCATGCGCTGCCGGCGCTGGTGCTTCCTCAACAACCACCGTCGAGTACAAAAACAAAGATCGTTACACATGCAAATTCTGCGGTAAAGTGTTCCCCCGCTCAGCAAATCTGACGCGTCATCTGCGCACGCATACCGGCGAACAGCCGTACAAGTGCAAATACTGCGAACGTTCCTTCAGCATTTCCTCGAATCTGCAGCGCCATGTGCGCAATATACACAACAAAGAGCGTCCGTTCAAATGTGAAATCTGCGAACGTTGCTTTGGTCAGCAAACGAATCTGGATCGGCATTTGAAGAAGCACGAAAGCGATGCCGCATCCTTGAGCGCGCTCAATGGCGTTAGTGAACGTATGCATCGCATAAGACGTTTCTGCGAGAATCCCACAGAGGAATCCTATTTTGAGGAGATACGTTCGTTTATGGGCAAAGTAACACAGTCACTGCCGCTGCCGCAATTGGTCGGTGGACTTACCGAACGCAGTGGCGATGATGATGGCGGCGCCAACATAGAAACTGGTAGCGAAGAAAAACGTACTAGAACAGCAGCAGCAGCAGCAGCAGTAGCCACTGCGCATATTTCGGAAGCAATTATGAATACTCTAAAGAAATCACCACATTCTGCATGTTCAACCGCAACATCTCCAGCACTGTCGCCAACATCATCGACGACAACAACTCCGTCTGCATTATCGCCCGTAGCATCATCTGCTGTCACAACGCCACCGTCTACTTCACCACCGCGCCAAATGGAAACCGAATCGTGCAGCATAAAACAGTCGCAACATATTACAAAAGATGAACTACTGGAGGAGGAGGCGCAAAAGCATCTTACACTCGCCGCTGTTGAGCTCAAGAAAACTCTAACTACGAAACTATTTCCCATTGGCAATGGCGGCGGCAGCGGCGGTGTTGTTAATGAAGAAAACCTTCACTCAACATAACCTAACCGAACTTTATCAATAATAATATATAGGTTTCTTCGATAGCGACATAACAATTTTGTACTATTATACTAAATAATTAAACTATTACTAAATTTGTGGGATTTCTCCCTTGCTAAAGTTGCGAGCACCGTCTCGAAATTTAGGTAGTATAATTTTTAATCCCCAACTTTGCATTCGTTCATTAACTTCACCATGTTAAAACTTGACTGTCGTTTTGACAAATCATAAAAGTTAAAATACAAAACTGTTATGTCCATATTGAAAAAAACCCATTACTTTATCCTACAAACATATCCTACAACAACCACAAAAATACTATACATCTTTTTTTAACTCTTTATCCTATATATTTTTAAAACTGAACAAAACAGAACTAAGTGCATCTGTGGTAGCCATTAGCTACATTGGACTTACTTGTAATTATGTAATTCAAGTACATTCTATATAAAAATGCTGTATTTCGATTGTGTTGTGCTGTACGTATTACAAAAAAAAAAAAAATAATAATAATAATAATATTCATTTGTTTTTAATTACTATCTAGCTGTAAATATGTAATTGCATATGTACTTACTTATGTATAAAATACAAAATGTTCTATGTACTTTTAGTATTAGTGGTATTAAAAATTTGTATATAAAAACTAATTGATTGAACCCACTGTTGATCGAGTATAAAAATAAAAATGTCGTTATGAAATTCAAATTAAAAACGGTAAATTTATGTTCTGTAGCAGGCAGCTTTATGTTGTGTTCATAGAAAGTATGCAACAGATGGCGCTCTGTTTGAGCGAAAACTGAGCTGCCAACGCTTTTAATTGCATTTTAACCCTTTAATGATATGCGTATCGAAAACGGTTTCAGACGTAGCTTAATCGTACGGTATTTGCAGGCGGGGTATGCTGTTGAGTTGAACGTTGAGTTGAACGAACTATATTCAATTCAAATGGAATAAAACAATATTTATTGAAGTTATAACAAAGCAAAAAAAGAGCCGTTTGCGCGCTACAAATTAGTTTATAGAGAACAGAACAGGAGCTAACGAGACTTTCCTTGGCCAAAGAATGAATTGAAGTGAAGTCGCTGACCTGCACGAAAAAAGGAGCGACCTCTTCGGTTGTTACTGTTTCGGAAAGGTTAATTAGGTGAATTGCTTAGTGTTGTAACGCGCACTGCAAAGAGTACTTAGGGCTACACACAAATTTAAAAATACTGACTCGATACAATTTAAAAACAGAGATGATATAAAATTGAACTGTTGAAGTAAGCTTCAACAATAGCCTTATGATGTTTATTGCTGAAATTCAGTCTACCTTCAAAGATGCCGAGTTTTAGATGCAATTGAAATATTTTTCGTCCAATATTCAAATTATATAGTATATTTAACAGAAGTTAGTAAAGTATAATTTGGAGCGCATGATCATTTAATCCTATGATGCAACACAAAGAAACTATATTTAAATTAGAAAACATATAAGTGTCTATCACAGATGAAAGCTCATTAAACCGTCTTTTGTATTTGCATTAATGTGCTTGAAAAAGTTGAAATTTTCGGTAATCTTGGAATAATGATGGATCCGAAGCCGAACTTTAACGCCCACATTTAGACATTACAGTTAATGAAGCCAGATCGATGCTTGGCTTTGTGAAAAGGTGGTCCAAAGAGATCGTTCACCCGTATATAAAGGTGGTCCAAAGAGTTCATCGCCCGGTATATAACCAAGTAATTGTGCACTGCTTTGGTGCGCCGCATTCTTAAGTATGATTGAATAGTGTGGATTATCAGTAAGAAGTTCATTCTAAAAAAATTTATTCGGTACAGAAACAGTTAGTAATGTTTGTTTTAAGAAGCTTAAATTGGTATCATTACTATCGTCTTCCATCATACTCGAATCCTCTTAAGTTACTAGATTTACCTTCGTTAAAAAGCCACCGTTCAATGTTAAGTGTAATGTAAATGTAAAATAAGACTTTATTTAATGTTGCCCAGGGACAAATAAGCATGAATTAAGCATCACGGAGTGTGTAAAGCATTGAAGGAAACACCGGAGACCCCATAGAATCTTGATCAGCTCGATGAATCGCACTAGCCAACGAACTAGTCATCGGTTAGTCTGTCAGATCCTTGTCTGTATGAACCCAAACTAGTCGCTCAGTTTTTAATATATCGATCTAAAATCGAGTATGGTAACTTCCTATGAGACTAGGCCGAACACACAACTAGCAAGCCACACACACTTTCGGAATAGTCAACATACATACCCAACTCCCACTTATTGGATTTTGTGTGAAAAAACAGTTAATAGTTGCAGTCAGTAGTAACTTGAAAGTCAATATTATGTAATAGACAGAAACTCCACACAGTTATGAGCTAACCTCCTTAAAAATGAAACGAAGGCGTGTTAAGATTATTGAATCTTCGGTTCTACTGAAATTAACATTTTCTCTTGTTTGACATTCAACTTGTAAGCTCCAGTGCTCCAGAGCCCTGGCTATGAGATAACATTTCTAAAAATGGAATGAAGGCGTGTGAAGTATACTGAAGCTTTGGTTCTACTGTACTTCAATTTTATGGACCCTATGAGTGATAACAGTGCGTTTTCTGCCTTTTTGTAGACGGCCACCTACGGAACGCAAAACCTGCGAACACGCAATGCGAAACAGCTGAACATTCTCTGAATTCCGGGCAATACGTTATTCTAAACGATTGCAAATTTAACTCTAAAAAATCTGTGCTATAGATAAGCTAGCTGCGCGACAGATTTCATAATATAACAAGTCAAAGGAAGTGTTGTATAAAATTTGTAGAGTTCGTTTTGTTGTCATAATGTAGATATACCCACGCCAATCAAAGCTTTATATGTCGGGTTATATCTTTAGTATTTAAAAAAAAAAAGTCTAGATAACTAGGTATGTTATAAGGGCATACCGAAACACTCTGAGGGTAGTCCTATGGTTCTCGGTGTGGAGACACTTTGAGGTCCAGATTCGTTGAGAAGCTTTAAGTCAGAATCCCAAGACCTATTTTAAGGGTAGAACCAATATAAAGCCAGAACCCAGTTATAATGCTTTTATATCAAAACTTTTTTATTACAGAAATGCAAGATGAAGAGTTGTATGGACATATGCGTTACAATGGACATGGCACGTTTACTATACTGAGAGGCCCTATTGCCTGGTTTGATTTTATATGGAATAGAATTTTATTTGTAAGTAGAGCGTTCTTATTTGTTGAGCTGATCACTTTAAACAAAGAATGACATTTATTTTAGCGCCTGAAAAGTATTATAGTTTTGATTCTACGAAAGTTCACATTCAGATTAAGAAACTATGTTGTATAGCCACACATGATTTATATGTGTGTTAATGGTGGACGAAAAAATAACCAGAATCATAGTTATTAAACGTTTATTTTTATACTATTCACACAGAGTATGAAAAGTATTATCAGTTTGTCTGAAAGTTGGTAAAGCATCAAAGGAAGCATCGTAGACCCCATAAAGTATATATATTCTTCATCAGCTCGACGAGACGAGCCGATCAAGCCATTTCCGTCTGTCTGTCCGTCTGTATGCTGTTGCGCATTTTTTGGGGACTAATTTTTAGGCTATCCAATTGAAAGTTTTCACATACACATCTTTTTATTGCAGTTTAATAGAGAATCACGCCCACTTTTTGGGGTAGCCCCCATACAAACCCTCCGCTCATTTTTGAATTTTTGTTTGAAAAACTTTTTATTTGTAGTCAATATCAACTTAATAATTGATCTGGTAGTTTCTAGTGAACGGACGTTTCATATATGCATTAATGGATGGGACCCGCCCACTTTTGGGGGTAGCCCCCACACAAAAACACTGCCCACTTTTGTGTTTTTGTATGAAAAACTTATATTTTAACCTTACTAATATTAAGTTGAAATGCGATTTAGTGGACAGCCCGTTTATATACATATACAAATGGACGTCCCCCGCCCACTATTTGAGGTACATCCTTACAAACCCACAGCTCACTTCTATGCATTTGTATGAAAAACGTCAATATCAACTTGAAAATCGATATGATGGCATCTTATAGATGGTCACTTCATTTACATATCTACTAGTGGGCGGTACACGCCCACTATTTAAACCCCTCACGTTTATGTTTTACAGTACGATTTAAATTTTCGTGTTAAGAGTATTAGAGCTTTGGTTCAACCGAACAACTTAAAGCTTTAATTGTTTTATTTAATCATAGATATTCGAAATAGTGCCAGGAAGACTTCACTAAGACGTCCAAACTTTTTCTTGATCTGCTAAATAAATTCAGCTAAATAAATTCACTAATTCGAATAGAGGTATTGTAAATGATCATTAGAAAAAAAATAAATCTGAAAGTTAGTAGCGACTGGTGTTCCTTACCACCAGACAAAGTGTTGTTAATTAAATTATATAATTTAAAATTGCCTTAAACATTCTCAATGTATTAAAAAAACTTAATACACTAATGGGTTAAATAGGCGCAAATATATTTGACACTAGAGGGCGCAACTATGAAGGTAATCCCCAGCTCGTACCACTTGCTCCTCATCCAACAACAGTACCTACCGGTGTATATGTATGTTTGTGTGTAATTCGTCAACGCAGAAAAACAAGCGGTAAACTAAATAAACACATTATTGGAAATTGGCCAAACAAATAGAATATCGAAGCTACAATGATACCGGAACCGGCAACATTTGCAATAACGCTGCTGGTATATGGCGCAACATTGTTACTCTTAATTTACTATGTAAGTAAAACAAAACAACCAATAAAGTGAATAAAAACAAAGTTTGAGTTAACATTATCGGAAATTAACTCAAATTGTAAATCTAAACGCAGGTCCTAACACTAGCCGACTTGGAGTGTGACTATCTTAATGCAACGGAGTGCTGCCGTCGTCTGAACTTCTGGGTAATACCGAAATTCGGCACACATGCACTGCTCTGTGTGCTGCTGCTGATGGGCGGACATTGGATTATGTTTTTCATCAATTTGCCCATGGCAACTTGGCTCGGCTATGAACTATATCGGCAGCCGCGCGATAGTCTTGGCGTCTATGATCCCGTAGATATACATAGTCGTGGTTTGCTCAAGGTCCACTTGCGAAATTGTATGATCTATTTGGGTTATTATTTTGTCATGTTTTTCGTGGCCCTCTATTGGTGCGTATAATGCGCGATAAAAATATTTATCTGAAATTAAATGTAAATTATTTGATTTTCCAGCATGATCTCAGCTTTAATTAAAGGTGATCCCATTAGACGTTACGAAGACGATGAGATTGTAACGGATTTGTAAGGCACAATGACTGAATTTAAGGTCTTCCAGCTTGTACTCGTGCTTTTATTTTTTAGTCTAGTCCTAATCTTTCTTCTTAGAACAAATTCATCATCACGCACAAAAATCCATTTTGAATTATTTATTAAACGCCACCAAAATTTACTATTCTCTGAAATTTAAACATGATTTGTTTGTACAGCATAAGGCAAAATTTTATAATTGTATTTATTTTATGTGGAATCCAATCATCCCTACAGCTGAAGTGTCTATTGCAGAAAATCTACCACCTCCTGAAGTTCACGTTCACGTGCCTGTTTCTGTGCCCAACGTGATTCGGCCAGCTTAACGTTGACGACCCAACGATCGTGTGCCAAACGTATATTACAGGTACCAACAATGCCAACATTCTTGCTGCAGTTCGTTGCATTCATTTTAAGACCAGCACCGCCGCCTCCGCCCAGATAATAGCGTGCATCGGAACGTGGGTGACGTCGTTTGGCCGGACACAGCTTGCCACCTTTGGGAAAAGGTGGTTCTTGCAGATACCGCTTGAGGCAGCCCTGATGAAAGAGATGTCCACAGAAAACACGCTCGACATAACCATCCTTCGAATCATCCAATTCCAGCTGCAATGGTTCAGCCGGCAGTACAGCATTCTCACAGATGGGGCATAATTCTGTGTAAAAATCACGTGTCGCCTCTAGACAAAATTTTAATGTGCGATATAGACTTGGCGCTGCCTGAAAGTTGGCCTGCTGATCCCGGTTTAAACGCAATGGTGGCTCAACACATTGACGCGCTATCTCACGTGATTGTCCGTTGAGATAACGTAGCAAAACTGCCGGCAAATTAGTTTCTGGCGTTTGTAATTCGATACAGTGTAGTGGATAATCTTCCGGTACGACTGCACGCACGGTATAGTAGTAGCCGCCGCCAAGCGCTGTCAGCTGCACGCTGGAGCTGCGCTGTTTTAGCTTTAATTGCTCTGGCTTGGCATCAGTGCCCAGATCACGACGCAGCTGTTGTATCTCATCAACGCACACACACAACGGATTCTCTTTCAGATATTGCTGCACAAAACGTAACACATGCAGTCCTTGTGGTTTACCCAAATATTGGCGTGCGTGTTTCTCAGCAAGCGTGGCGAGTCCTTCTAGAAATTTCGCTGCTAGCGTGCGGCTTTTGAGCTCGACAAGTATGGCTGCCTTCGGATAGTCGTCGGGAAAACGCAAGCAAACCGTGAGTTGGCGTTGCAGTTGATTCTCTCGAATATCGATGCGTAATAGCGTATTAGAGCCGGCTGCGTTGCAGGCAATTATTTTTGAGTTGGGCACGACATTTTCGCAAATTTTTCGTATTTCATCAACTTCGAATTCTATTATGCTCATAATACAGTTGCGGTATTAGCGCGACAGTAAAGATTTAGTATTATTTATGCCTTTTTTTATTTGAAATTTTGCGTCTGAGTTTATTTGACTGCTGAGAACTTTCAGCGCTGACATGTGAATAGCAAAGCCGAAATGAAGTTGCACCAATAGTGATGAGCGATATTTGCAATAACAAAAAAAAAAGAACATAGCCAACATCCTAATACTTTTCAAATATTACTAGTTAATTGCAAATCAAAGCACCATATATCCAAGTCCAGCTAAACATATCTACAATAAGGAGTGTTTTAGTGGAAAAAAAAACTAAGAGCGCCATATCCAACTACGTTAGCTCAATTGTCTCATTGGTTGAGCTTTGGCTCTATATTCGGCAGGTCGTAGATTCAAATCATGTTTCGGTCATGAATGTTTTTACTCTGCACATTAAGATTGAAGTGCGCTCTAAAGTTATTAAACGGTTTCTAACGGAATTTTCTATTACGCTACCCAGGTTATACTGGATAAGCTATAACTGATAACTCGTTTCCAGAGAACACAGACGTTCACAAAATTATAATACCAATACATGGTCCTCCTTATGAATATATACCCGAGAACGATATATGTACATCTACAGGGGCACCGCAGAAAACGCTGTCGCCTCAAAATCTCTAAATTTCATTCATTAAACAAAATTTAATGAATGAAATTTGGGGATTTGGAGGTGAAAGTGTTTTCTTTGACAAATGCTCCATCGCCTACTTTTTTTTTTGTTTTTTTTTTTTGTGGCACCTGAGATGGCTGATGGTAGCGCCGTTACAAAAATCCATTCTAATATATATTTCCCACATTGTCCTTCTCGGGTTTGATCAAGTGACATAAATTCACTACAAATCTTTGAGACTAAGAGTTGCTAAAATAGTTGTGTTGCGATGTCATTTTCTAGGAAAGATTGGCTATAAAAAACCCAAGTAAATATTAGAACAGAATATTTGAATTAGAAAAAATTGGATTCTGCAAAATATTGCAGTCGAAATAATAGTCCAGTCATTTGGTAGTTTTACCTGGAAAGTTTTCCGGGAGTTTTGCAAATTGGTGATTTTATATATTTCTACATGCTCTTTCCGAATTTCAACTTGGCCACCTCTTATTTTTGCCGCCCGACTCATTTTACGATAGTTATGTAATAAATTAAACTAGAGAATATTTCCTATAAGTTATGTAGTAACCTTTTTTTTGCTACATCTTCCGGTTTCCTATTTCCGTCCCTCCAAGAGGTTGCCCTTGTTGTCCTGTCTTCGAACACTTGAGTTACTGAGTAACTGAATTTAGGAGCCATTTTCCAAAAATGGAGGCGCGAGCCGCAAAAATACGAGGTGGCAAAGTTGAAATTCGGAAAGAGCATCTCGAAATATATAAAATCACCAATTTGCAAAACTCCCGGAAAACTTTCCAGGTAACCTCTTATTTGAGCCCCAAATGACTGGACTATAAGATGATAGTAAATAATTGCTATTATTTGAAATAAACTAAATATCCAAAGTAACAATATCGATATATAAAAGTGACAATATTGCTCATCACCAATCAACACAACTGTGAATGACAAAAGCGCGCTGCTGATACTGCAACAACTCAGCCACGTTGTGAAACAGCCGCATTCGACAGACGCAGAAATTGCATTTAAACGCGAGAAGTAAAACGAAATGGTGCTCGATTTGGATTTATTTCGCAGCGACAAGGGTGGCAATCCAGATGCCGTACGCGAAAATCAAACAAAACGTTTCAAGGATGTTGCGCTAGTGGAAACAGTAATTGCACAAGACACCGAATGGCGTCAGCGACGTCATCGTGCAGACAATCTGAATAAGGTGAAAAATGTCTGCAGCAAAGTTATCGGTGAAAAGATGAAAAAGAAAGAACCGCTAGGCGAAGAGGGTGAGGATGTGCCGGCTGCTGTACACGAAGACCTGACTACGCTCACGTCCGAAACTCTGCAGCAATTAACGGTGAATCAGATAAAGAAAGTACGATTGCTCATCGATGACGCTATGACGGACAACCAGTTGCGACTGGAAGAGGCAGAGAAGGTGCGTAACACGGCGCTACGTGAGGTAGGCAATCATTTGCACGCAAGTGTGCCGGTGTCCAACGATGAGGAAGAGAATCGCGTCGAGCGTACATTTGGCGACTGTGAGAAACGCGGCAAATATTCGCATGTCGATTTGATTGTTATGATTGATGGCATGAACGGCGAGAAAGGTGCAGTGGTATCCGGTGGACGTGGTTACTTTCTCACGGGCGCAGCTGTATTCCTTGAACAGGCACTAATACAGCATTCACTGCATATGTTGTCCGATCGTGATTTTACACCACTATATACGCCTTTCTTTATGCGGAAGGATATTATGCAGGAGGTTGCACAACTCTCACAATTCGATGAAGAATTGTACAAAGTCGTGGGCAAGGGCAGCGAACGTGCTGAGGAGGCAGGCGTTGACGAAAAATATCTCATTGCTACGTCTGAACAACCAATTGCTGCATATCATCGCGACGAATGGCTGCCAGAAGCTTCACTGCCTATTAAATATGCTGGACTCTCCACGTGCTTCCGCCAAGAGGTGGGTTCACACGGACGTGATACACGTGGCATCTTTCGTGTGCACCAGTTCGAAAAGGTCGAACAGTTTGTGCTTACCTCACCGCACGACAATAAATCCTGGGAAATGATGGATGAGATGATCAACAACGCTGAACAATTCTGTCAATCTTTGGGCATTCCATATCGCATTGTCAACATTGTTTCAGGCGCACTCAATCATGCAGCTTCAAAAAAACTTGATTTAGAGGCTTGGTTCGGCGGCAGTGGCGCTTACAGAGAGCTGGTCTCTTGCTCAAATTGCCTGGATTATCAGGCACGTCGTTTGCTTGTGCGTTACGGCCAGACCAAGAAAATGAATGCCGCTGTCGATTATGTGCATATGTTGAATGCTACCATGTGCGCTACAACGCGTGTCATTTGCGCCATACTCGAAACACATCAGACGGAGACAGGCGTTAAAGTACCGGAACCGTTGAAGAAGTACATGCCAGCGAAGTATCGCGATGAGATTCCGTTTGTTAAACCGGCACCAATTGATGTCGAAGCAGCTGCTGCAGCTACGAAAAAGGGCGGCAAGGGCAAGAAGGATGTTGCTGCGGCATAATATGCGCTATGATTTGAACTACTACATAATATTCTCTCCTTCTAAAGTACGCTTTAAAATTAAAATTGTTAAACAACAAAATTTTGTAACTTAGCTTTCTAATATTTATGGTATTTGATTTATCGAAAGAAAAAGAAAAAAAAACAGAAATACATATAATACTCCTGCAAAGGACATGCTTAATGAAATTGTTTTACTTTCAAAACATCCCCTTTTAGATCGTGCGTAGCCTAGACAACCAAACAGAATTGTTTAGAAGGCCTTGTATATTTAATCGGAACTAAAATTTTATACTGAATTTAAAGAAAATCTCCACAATATAAAAAAAAAAATATGTCGCTACAAAAGAAACGTAACAAACCGGCGGCCTCTATTAAAGAAACACGCTGGGATCGCATACGCAAACGTCAGCAAAGCGGCAGTAATCAGTTTTCTTTGAAAACCGATGCAGTACGTCGGTTTATAGAACGCGATTACATAGGCGAGCACAATAAAAAGCTGCTCATCAATGGCGACGAGCGTATGGCAGAACGTCTGAATCCTTCGATAGTCATGGATATGCGGCATCAAATGGTATTCATAAATTTTTTTTACGGCATATAAATTTCGGTAGACTTTAAGTGCCTTCATTAGTTTCAGAAAATTCCACGTAAACTGCCACTAGCTACGGTGGCCTATTCGAAAAATCTGAGCTCCTGCATAACACACAATCTGGAGGTGGAACAACGCTATATTGCCAATGAACTGCACAAGTTTCGCCAACAACTGGCAAAGCAACAGAAGCACGATGAGCTGCGCAAAAAGCTGGTTAAACCAAATCTCAAATTGGACAATACTGCAATTATGCAAAGTCTGCAGAGTACATCGAACCATATAGAAGATTTCTATGCAGCACCTGTGGAGGCGCTAGAAAAAGCCGTATGCCTGTACACAGGTGAAGAAAATATGACAAAGCATGCGGCAGCCGAAGTACAATTGTCTGCAGAAGTAGAAACAACAATGGAGGTGCATTGCAATGTAATGGAAAATTCGAAGGAGGATGCAGAAATCTTAAAAATAAAGTCTGAATATGTATTTGAATCTATGCTGCAAATGCCAGCGAACCAAGATGATATAATGACGCGTTGTCGCACACCAAGTCCGCTAACGCCAACCGATGAGTTCTTTAAGCCAATGCGTGCTGCTGCTGAACGTCAAATGCTGCATATGCGTTGTGTACGTTTTGAGGAAGAGGTAGCCGTACACAAGATACAACGTGAAACTTCATCGTGCTCGAATACAAGCGATGGCATTGATTCGGTGATATCAGATCTGGCTGAAGAGGCGCTGCTCGAGTTACAATTGGAAGCTGAGGAAGCGGCAATTGAAACTGTAGTGGAAGAGCAGCCCACAGCGCCGGAAGAAACAATGGCTGTTGTTGTGCTAAAAGAGCAACGAACGAAGCTATTGCAGAAAGAAGTAGTCATACCTTTTGTAAAAGCACAAACAAAACTAGCTGCTGAAGAACAGCAAGAGTTACAAGCGGGCAAGGAAATCGCTGAGTCATTGCATATACGTCGCTTGGAATTACCAAAGCCTTTGATTAGGCCAAAATCGGATGAACCGTGCGCTACGCAAAGCAGTGAAGAAGATGAAGTCTCTTCTGTTTCAAATCACGAACAGAATCACATCATTGCGCAACTCTTTCAGGCGCGTTCGCATACTAATAAGGCAACTATGCGAAAGTACTTTCGCATGTGGATACACTATACAACCATAGAGATATTAGAACGAGAAAACTGCAAAATGCGCACTGATCGTGTGCAGAAGATTAATACATTTCTGGACAATATACGCAAGCAGAAAAAGCACTTACGCATTGCACAACAGCAAAAGGAGGCGAATGCGCCGTTTGAAAGCTCAAGCGGCACAAAATCAGCGCAGAAGAACACGGAACAGCGTGAGGAAGCGCTTAAGATGGCCAAACAGTTTAAGAATAAGTTAGTTTCAAATTGAATTTTAATAGGCTGCAAGTGGTATACATAATATTCTTTACAGAATCAAAGTACAGCAGGACATTATCGATTTACAGCGTGTCAAGCTCGAGCGTCAGGAACGTCTTATTATGGAACTTAAGCTACATAAACTAACCGACGAGGCCAATGAAGCACGCCAGGAACTTAAGCAGGAATTGAAAGCGGTCATACGCTGCGGTGATCCAAAGAGCAAAGCGAAAGCCAAATGTTTGCAGCTCATTGGCAGTTTGCGTGATGATGAAGACGAGGCATTTGCACGTTTACAGGGAAAATCACTGCTGCAGCCAAAATTTCTGCAAAACATGCAGGAACGTGCAGTTGAACGTAGCGTTCGACATGAGCAAGCACGACAGCGACGCATGCAGGCGGATGCTGAACGTGAGGCACAAAAGACTGCCTTCGAGGAGGCAAAGGTATGTTTTGAAGTAACAACCTGTACAATATATCACATCAGTCTTAACAAACCTATTATTCATTTGAATATATAAAAACTAAGGAAAACTGGTAAAACGCGTATAGATGCTATATAGTCCGTTACTATTCGGTTTATCCCTAAAATTACGTGGGATTACTCAAGCTCGGCTCTTCTCGACGATCAAGGCCCTGAGTTTGTAAGGTGCCTACACCTAAGAGTGAGGCGGGACACTCCCATTGATATTTATGTGAAGCGTCTGTCCAGAATAAGCTTCCTTATCCACTTAAATATGGCTATTGACGGTAATAAAAAGTTCTTTACTCAAAAAACAAAAGTGGGTAGTGTGTTTGTGTGGGGCAGGATAGTCCAACATCTATTTATGTTAAGTATCTATTCATATTACCGCACCGTATCCATTTCAAGATAGTAATAAAAAAGTTTGTATGGGGGCTAGCCCATACAATGGGATCTACGTAGGGATAAATATTATCTAAAAGTCTAACTTGGTCGCTCAACCGGACGAACGAACAACCGGACATGGCTATATCGACTCAGCTTCCATTGCTCATCAATAATATGCATACCCTTTTCCCTTTTGGGTACAGGGTATAACAAAGACGAACTACACAATAGGACTGAATAATTAATTACTGTCTACAATCTTCCAACATTCCCATTAAACAGCGTCTCGAGGACGAGGAAGCGAAACGTCTGCGCATTGAAGTGCTTAAGGAGAAACGCCGCCAGGAGAAAATGGCCAAAATAATTAAGGAACGCGAACGTCAGCGAGCCATAGAGAACAATCGCAAAGCAAAGGAATTCTGTCGTCGCTTGCTACTGCGTCGCGTTGGCATGGAGGGTTTCCGGCGTTTGGTACAGCGCAAACGCGACAATCAGCGCAAGTGCGATGAGCTGCGTTGCAAGCTGTACAAGCGTAATTACTTTGTCGCCTGGCGTGAATATACGTGTTTCCTTATACTACAGAAGGAAGTTAAGGCTAATGAGTGTTACGACAGAGCCACCAAACGTCATGCGCTACATGCTTGGCAGTCCTTTATACACGAAGAGCGCAGTAAAATGTTAGTGGCCATTGATTGGCATGCAATGCGCTCGTTGGAGTTTAACTTTATGCGCTGGTCAAACTATACACAACATGCCACAATGATTGAGGATACTAAAATGCGGCAGGCAATTTCGCATCATGAATGGCATCTGAAATGGAAGGTGCTCGACTGTTGGCAACGATTGCCGCAAATATTGCAATTGGAAAAGGAGACAGAGGAGCGCCGTCAGCGTTGGCGCATGAAAATCTGGGAACTACTACCGGATTACAAACCAAACAGGGACGAGGACAATTTGTGGTAGTTTGTTTGTGTTATTTTTTTTATATTATGAAGTTTTATTTTGTTTGTGAAGTCAATAAAATATTCAGTGCTCACCTTGAAAAGCGTAGTTATTCGTTTTGTTTCCCTTTTTGTCGCTTTTCACAACATCCCACTCACTCACTCACGTCACACACGCGCGTTACAAAGTACTAACGGTACTTGACTGTGTTACCTGAGCTGGTTTAAATAGAAATTATATTGCCGTTTTTTAGCAAATAATCAGTTGAACGTTGATATTTCAATTTGAAAAAATTTTAGTGCAGTTAGTATTCGTTACCGAAGATGGCATTTCAGATAGTTTTGATTGTACTCGTATACTACGGGAAACCAAAATGGGTTGCTGTGATGTCATTTTCTAGATTGGCTATAAAAACCCATGAAAATATCAGAATAAAGAATTTATTTTTCTACAGCAGACCACATGCTAGCATAGATAAGGCCAACGAAGAATGGAAATTTTATTCCAAAAATATACTGAATTAGTTTTATTCATATCCTTGTATTTATTTAAACTTGCGTACAATATGGCGAAAAGGGTTAATCGAATTAGGTATACTAAATAAATGACGACCCCAGAGAGTTTACATAACGATTTTTAGAACAATGTGGGTCATAGCTAGATTGAATTATCTTCTAAGCCTAACCAATATCAGATCAGACAGGGCCCATACAATATAATCTATTCAAAAATGTATCTGAACGTATACAGTTTGTTTTCAATTGACAAGCAAGAGTTTCGGATGAGGCCGATATGGTTCTTGAAAATGTTTTTGGAGTCTAAAACAATAAAAAGGTGTCGTAAGCTTTTCTGCCATCTGATAACAGTGTTTTTTAGATTTAAACAGCTGCGTGGTAAATATGTGATTCTCTTTTACCTGAACTAAATGTGTGATTTGAAATTTTTCATTAATTATAAGAATCTTTCTTTTAGTAAAACATACATAAATGGCTTCAAAACGTGTCAACCGGTTCAACCGTATCGGTGTAAAAAGCCAGAGGTGTAATCATCTTCCATATGAGCAGCCCATTATGCCAAATATTTTTTTCTAAGATTTTGAGGGCAAGAGACTCCGCAGGTTTCCATGCCTTTTTTATTGGGCCACTTTGAAAGTTTTCCAGACTTATAGAAAATAACCAAAACGGAGACATGCATTAAAAATAACAATTTGAAAGTGAATCCCACTCAGTGTTTTTAAACATATATACTGCATCTCGTCGAAAGAAGAAAAAACCAGAATAACAAGCAGGTGTCCTCGACTTCTAGATACCCTGCACCTTGTCCAAGGCTCTTTATTTCAACTATAGATTTGAATGGGGTATATATTCTATAGTGATCCGATCTGGGCCTATAGTGGATATTTTAATGGGATTGACAAAAGATTCACCAATATTGGCTTTTCTACCTTAATTAACAATAAAAAACAAAAACTCTTCAGTGGGAGCAGGTTTGTATAAGGTATATCGCTTATAGAAGGGTTAGGATGTGCATTTCAATACTCTTTATATGAAGAAGAGATAGGAGTGCCAACAGAAACTTGAACCTCTATCTCTTATAATCGTTAAAATAAATGGTCGGACGGACGGATCAGAAAATATGCATATACTAATATGCATATATTACACGAATGACCAAATAAAGCGATATAATTGACAGAAATGACAAAACATATTCACACTTTTCAGTATTTTAAGTAGTAATTTTACTCTCACGTGTAAATTATCCCAAAGTAAATATTGAACTTATTACGACAATCACATAAATGATTAAGTTTACAGCATTTTATTAAATATTAAGCTTGTAAAACGCGTTTGAATCCTAATACAACTTGAAGTAATTTTAAATAATCTACTCATCTAATATTTGGGCTTTGCTTTATGCGCTCAGTTAACGAATACTTTGCGAAAGAATATTGTACGTTAAGTCCTTTAAGTTTTGTGTCTAAAATATAAACGCCTTCCAATTCATCAGGATGGACTTTCTGTTGCCATAATGGCCGCGTTGACACTCTTGCATGGTAGTACCGCGTGAGATTAAATAGATTTGACGCAATAAAACCAGAAGCACATAACATGCTATAAGCAATGCATAGCCAGCTACGACAAAGGATATGCCCAATCTAAAAGTATAAAACAGAAATATTAATTGTGTGTGTTATAGTTGTACACATTTCACTTACTCATAGTCATTGAAGACTTCACTGCAATCATCGGGCAGCATTACTGGAACGCTTAGGAAACGTATCACTAAAAATGGATGGCAAACTGCAGTCAATGTAAGATTTGCCAGCAACAGCAAGGCTAGCAAACCAAAAACCAAACCAGCCAGATAATAGCAATGATTCTGCTCGCCAATGCAACAATCCAACCAATAACTGTGATGATCTCGACGCTTGACACATGCAGCACAGACGACACAGTGATCGGTACGTGGCGGCATGTATTTACGGCAGCCATCGCATATCTTCGGTTGATGATTCAAGAGATTAACATCCTCGTCGACATTATCATCGTCATCGTGCTCAAGCAACAGCGCTGTCTGTGTTGATTTGGCTTCCTCCGCTTGCTCTTCGGCGGAACTTGCTTCAGTTATGCCAGGCAATTCATCCTTTGATACTTTACTCTGTGTAACATGATTTAGTGGTGCCAACTGTTTGGCACGCCATAAACAAAACACTGCAATTGCTGATAGTACTACAAGTATTAAATTCTCCTCCGGCAGCAATTCCAACAGTGGCACCTTGATCTCAAACAATACGCACATATAGATAACGGAGAAAACTAGCCAAATGAGAAAGAAACGTGTACGCGTCTGCGAGCGTTTCACCTGATGCAAACCGTAGGACATGAATACTATTGTTGATATTAGCATAATAATAGCACTATAAGTGTTTATGGCTGCCAGCGCTAAAATCATAGGCACCGCTATGGCGGGAATGATGGCCTCCGTTGATATGCGTTTGGCGCCACCGTGCCATGGTATGCGCAAACGATCCTGAAATGTGAGCAGCATGCCGCGTCGGTTGCGAGGTTCAACGTTTTTACAGGTAACAAGGCTGCAAATTAAAAGTAGCATTAGTATTTTCAATAAAAATTATATATATATATATATATATATATATATATATATATATATATATATATATATATATATATATATATATATATATATATATATATATATATATATATATATATATATATAAAGGGAGTTTTTGGTTTAAAATACTGAAATTTAAAACTGAAAGTTGACTTAATTAGAAAGATAATTTTATGTCATATACATATAAAATATGTCTTCAATAAACATCCCATTCAATTGTTGCACGAAATAATTGCTAATCATGGCTCTAAGGCGCTCAACGTTGATGGTAACGTTCCCGCCGGCCTCATTTTTAAACATGTAACTTTGCTTTTATTTGTAGATTAAATGGTGTCTCGAGAATCTCTCGTGGATTTTCTCTTACTGACATGCCCATTGAGCCTTATCACTATACAGAATATTGTAACAAAACAGCAGGTTGACTTCCAATTGGTTTTCAGCCCATTGACCGAAAGTACGGCGCAAACGATGGTCATTCGGCTTTAATTCTTGCACCAGCTAGACCTTATAAGATCGTAGGCAGAGATCTTTACGTCACATTTTTAATAAAGTGAATGCACACAGTTGCAGTTCGCGATGGCGCATCGACTTATTTGGTTCCTCCTCAATACTACACTCTACACCAGCAATTGTTTGTGCGGTGCCCACTGTACGATGTCCTTGCGATGGCGTATTATCATGCTAGGCGAATTAGACGCTCGCTAATTGTTCAAAATTATGTCGAACATTAAATGGGCGCAGCGCACGGTAAGCTTTATAAACTGAACCACTTTTTTCTAAATAAATTTACAGTGTGTAAGCGCTGTTCGGCGTTAGTCCATTCATGATAAAATGGCAGACCAAACTTAGCACAAATGGCAATCTAACGTGCCAGATCTGACCTACTTAGGATAGTGTAATCCATGTGTGAAAATGGAACCTCTAAAAAAACACATCAGGCATAAAAGTTTCAAAAAAGTTTTACAGCAAAAGTAGCATAAATAATAGCTTGAAATCGGAGAGTCTCACCGGGTGCATACCAAATCAAAGTCCTGACAATTACAACAGCATCCTAGCAAATGAAATCGTTTATTGTCGCGATCGATGTATTCGCAACAACAAAGACCGCTTTGTGTCTCACTCTCCTCAGCAGCTGCACGAGTAGATTTGTGCACAAAATCATCGGCGGCGGCGACAGCAGGAAGTATAGAAAATCCAGACATTGCAATTATGTAAACAAATTCCACGCAGCATGTACAAAGTGTATTAAATTTGTATAACTTTAAAAAGAACCAAATTTAATTGTATATACACAAAATAAAAATATGTAAACTAAATTTTCCTTGATTTGCAAACTTACAAAAAAATCTACACGAAGAAAGTTGACAATGAACTGACATTCACGGCGAAACATTTACATTTGCATAGTGTAACGTGAATATGGGTTGACGCGAAGAAGAAGAAAAGGAAGAGGAAGAGCGAAAGTGTCGTGTAATTTTTGCAAAACGTTTCGGAAAAAAGTTAATTACAAATAATTTCCATTGTTTTGTGTTAAAATATACACATCAAAATGGCTGAACAGTTTCAAACAGATGTGAGTAGTATGTGAAATGCTTAAGTCATTATAAATATTGATTATTTTCGCTAATTAGGGCGGCCCACCAACGCCATTAATGGCGCTGCGCTTCAGACCGGAAGGTTTTGAAGATTCAACCAATGGCGGCTCTCGTGATAGCGCAGACGGTAGTAACAGCGGTGATGGTGATCTGTCCAAACAGGAAAATGAAAAAAAGCACACAGAGTTGGTGCTACCAAGGGCATTGGAAGCGGTACTCGCACTTAAAGATCAACGCGCAGCACAATTCGATGTAAACGCTGACGCTGATTTTTCACAAGATGGCCCCGGTGGTGGTTACTACGGCGATGGTGGTGATATGGCTGATGGTGACGATAGCGATGATGATGACATTGGCCAAGTGAATGGAGCAAGTAATGAAAAGACTGTAAAACAAAGTCGCGCAGAAAAAAATAAAAAGAAAAAGCGTCGCAAGAAGCAGAATAAAAAAATAAGACAGCAACGTGCACATGAAGTGCAAATAGCGCGTGCCGCTGCAGAAGATGAGGAACTTCATGCAGAATTGGAAGCTACGACAGAGCCTCCACCAGTAGCAGCTGTTGCTGCTGCTGCTGAAAGTGACCATGATCAGGCTGAGGCAACGCATGATAGACATAAAGATAAACGACGTTCTAGTAGAAGTAGAAAATCTGAGAAAAGTAAGAAAAAAGACGAGGAGATAGTAAAACCAGCCGTGGTTAAAGACGACAATGTTATTATTGAGTAAGTATTGTAGCTAAATACCAAATTTATATATTATATTTATTATGTCGCTTATAGATATGTGCCCGAAAAGATAACAATAGCTGATTTAGCGCCTATGTATCGTCAGTTCTATCGTGTTTTTGAAATTTTCAAATTGGAGAATAAACCGAAAGCCTTGGAGAAGGATAAGGCAGCAAGTGATGCTGAGCTTGCTAACAAAGAAAAGAAAATAGCAAATAAAATACATGATGACGACGATGATGATGATCCTGACGAAGAGGATGAAGAAAACGCCAAGGACGAAAAGGAGAAACTGTCCAAGCGTAAATTGAAGAAACTTACACGGCTTAGTGTTGCTGAGCTGAAGCAATTGGTTGCGCGCCCAGATGTAGTAGAAATGTATGATGTCACTGCACGCGATCCCAAGCTATTAGTGCAGTTAAAAGCTTATCGAAATACGGTACAAGTACCGCGCCATTGGTGCTTTAAACGCAAATATCTGCAAGGTAAACGTGGCATAGAAAAGCCACCATTCGATTTACCAGCGTTCATTAAGAAGACTGGCATTATGGAGATGCGTGAATCATTGCAAGAACGTGATGATGCAAAAACTTTGAAAGCAAAAATGCGTGAACGCGTACGTCCCAAGATGGGTAAGATCGATATCGATTATCAAAAGTTGCACGATGCATTCTTTAAGTGGCAGACTAAGCCACGTATGACAATACACGGTGATCTCTACTACGAGGGCAAAGAGTTTGAGACACGCTTGAAAGAAAAGAAACCGGGAGATTTATCGGAGGAATTACGCATTGCACTAGGTATGCCTGTTGGACCGAACTCGCACAAAATACCGCCTCCTTGGCTTATTGCACAGCAACGTTATGGACCGCCGCCGTCGTATCCAAATTTAAAAATACCCGGTCTTAATGCACCCATACCAGAGAGTACATCATTCGGTTATCATGCCGGTGGTTGGGGTAAGCCGCCCGTGGATGAGAATGGCAAACCATTGTACGGTGATGTGTTCGGCACTAGTATATTGGATTTGGATGTAAGTTGAAGTGGGAATTTATAACAAAATGTGTAAAATAAAACTGGTCACTTTACAGAACGGCATAGATGAAGGTGATATAGAACGCAATCAATGGGGCGAACTTGAATCTGAATCGGAGGAGTCATCTGAGGAGGAAGAGGAAGATGGCGAAGATATGGCTAATCAACCAGATGAGAGTGGCTTGGTAACACCAGCTGAGGGACTTGTAACACCATCGGGTCTAACCAGTGTGCCAGCGGGTATGGAGACGCCAGAGAACATTGAATTGCGCAAAAAGAAAATCGAAGCTGAGATGGAAGAGTAAGCATAATTATGCTGTGTTCAAAGTACGGCTAATTAACTCAAGAATTTTTTTTTCACAGCAACGAAACTCCTGTGCTTTATCAAGTATTGCCTGAAAAACGTACTGATCGTATTGGCGCTTCTATGATGGGTTCCACACATGTCTACGATATAGGTGGCACAAATAAGCCGACTGCTGTACGTCCCACAACCGATCGTGAAGGCATTGTCGAATTGGCACTGGATCCGTCCGAACTGGATATGGACAATGATGCAATGGCACAACGCTACGAACAACAAATGCGCGAACAACAAACACATCTACAAAAGGAGGATCTATCCGATATGTTGGCAGAACATGTGGCACGTCAGAAGTCAAAACGTAAGCGACAACAGGCGGATACAACAAAAACTACGAAAAAATACAAGGAGTTTAAATTTTAGTACAACTACAAGATTTCAGTCGTTGAAATTTGCGCTTTTATACTTGTCAGAGACTGTATTAGATTGGTCCGTAGAGCTGTACAGCCGTAATAAAGTTTAATTCAAAGAAAATACGTGAAGTATTTTTTTTTTGTAGGGATTTTAACTATATAGATTTCCAATCCAAAAATGTTTGCGCGATGTTCAATCACGTAATTTTAATATTTTTGTAAATTTTAAATTCTAATTTTTTTGTTTTTTTTTTTCATATAATTATAGACTACTTTAATTATATAGACTTACATAGTTCAGTTTGAAGCGGTGATGAAACTAAAAAAGATGTTGCGTGTTTCTCTTGCTCTTGAATGCCAAGTTCCAACTCCTGTTTCGTTGTAGCGGTTGACAAATTTGGCAATGTAATCTTTAAAAGCTTGATGTGTCGATAATATACATTTGTATACCGGTTATTATAAAAACAAAAAAACAAAAATATCTAAATTTCCTCACTCGCTCCCGTAAAATTGGCGCTTGCTTACTTTAGTTTCAAATTTGTCTTGGTGTAGGGTGGATGTCGCGGAGGCGTTGTCCCACCCCGGTGCAACTGATATTTCCAATAATCGAGTTGCGTAGCAATTTGTTGTCATTCTTCTAACTGCTCATTGAGCTGTGCAAGCAGTGCAGCACGCTTCGATTCCAATTCACTTTCGCTCAATGCCTGCTCATCATTGTTGTTCTGTGAACTGGCGCCAGAATGCGGCGAATGATTATTGCTGGCATCAACAACGGCGGGACTTAAAGGCGTATTTGATCGATTATGATGCTGATGTCTTTTCGATTCTTTGTCTTTTTTGTTTCGTTTCTCTTTCTTCTTTTTCTTTGCCGGTGATGCATATAGTTCATCATTTGGCAACAAAGTCCTAGGCGAATGTGGAACACGTTCAGATTCGCAGGAAGACTATGAAAATATTAAATTAATTTTACTGAATTTACAATTACAAACAATTTTAAAGACTTACATCGCGTGGAGATTTCTTATTTTTACGCTTTTTCTTCTTTTTCGCAATTTTTTCGCTATCGTTGCTGCCAATGGAACTTAAAGAATTCTGCAAGAAAAAAATTAATATTATATAATGTGTGTAGAAAATCTTACTGACCCATTTTTGATACCCACCGAACGAGTTCTGGACACATCGGACTTTGAACTAGAACGCGCGCGTTTTTTATGTTTCTTATTTTTCTTTGACTTTCTTGAGCGTGCATGATGGTGACTGCAAGCATCTTCGCTTTCTTTAATAAAATCGTCCCAAATTTTTTCAACGCCTATTTCTTTTTCATATAGTTCGAAAGCGTCTAAATGCTCTACTAGTTTTTTAGCCGTTTCATATGACTCCGTTACAGCCACATTTGCCTCCATCCATTCGTTTTTGATTTCATTCTCTAATTTTCGTAAACGACGTACTTCCTCTTTCATGCGTTCCTTCTCGATGGCTTCGGCCTGTATCAAACAAAAAAATATAAATAAATAAAAAAAGCATATAGAATAAGACACTTGTAAAAAGTTGCAAATCCAAAAGTCTTCAGTACCTTTTCTAAAAGCGCATTATACGTTAACTTCACATTGCCTGCATCCAGATTCGCTGAACGTTTGTCTTCGCATACAACCGTTGCGAAATCCTCAAAGCTGGTCTTCGCCTGCACAGTGAAGTCTTTTTCTTTTAAAATTTCTCGTATAATTTTCTTCTCGTCATGGAAGCGCGCTTTCAAATCCTCCACATAAAACTTGAATAAATCTAGAGGTGTAGAGCCTGCCTGACCGAGCATTGCTGAGAAACGTAAATCTGCCGAAACAATTGGATATAGTTCAACCCAAAGCGACATCGAGGTTAGCTTTCCCTCTTCATGCAATGAATCGAGCAACGTAAGAAATGCATCACGATTTTTACGTTGCTGCCGCTTCAGACGTTTCTTGGCGCGTTCTCTTTCCTCTTCCTCTTCCTTTTCGAGCGTGCGTATGTGCTCCTCGAAAACTATTAAAGCATCCTCTTTATCCATACCTAGCAGATTGACGTCGTTCTTAAACGCTGCATTCTCAAGCAGCATTACTTGCGCCTCTGACCATGTTGATGCGTAAGTAATTGATGCCATTGATTCAAGCAGCTCTCCGAGCACTTTCATATTGCGTTTTTTCAGCACACGTGCTTCTTCCTTTTCACGTTTGGCTAAATTGAAAATACAATCTTCATATATATCACGTCGATCCTGGTCTGACACAATGGTCCAAACCTTATTTGATGCAAATACATCTTCGCATTTATAATACTTCATTTGCGAGTTCATTTTGTCTGATGACATGAGAAATTGTTCAAGTTCTTCTTTCGCCTTTTTGGCGCGCTGCCGCGATTCCTCACGTTCATCTTTTAATTTTTGTGTTTTATATGCATTGAAAGTTTGTTTCTTTTCGTTAAGTGTTTTAAAGGAGCTATAACGTGGATCCTTTGAGATTATCTTAACGCATTGATCCCAATTGGCGTTTGAGGGTACATTACGTTCTCGTAATAGCTCTTTGAAAGCTTCAATTGCCTCTTTCTTATCTTTGTAAACTATTTTATTCGGCTCAGGTGAAGGATCCTTTTTAGCTGCAATTATACACAATTTAAAGTTTTTATCAAATAAGCAAGAATTTAGTAATCGTGTGTTCACAACTTCGACATACCCTGCACACTAACTTTTTTAGACCTTAACAATTTTCAAAACAAAACAAAATTAAATTTTTTTAATGGAATAAAACAATGTAGATTAAGAAGTCATACTTTCGATTACGAAATTCCCTTGACCTTTACAATAAATAAAAAAAAAAAATTTAAAAAAGGCAAATATTTAATATAAAAAATGTTTTTACCAAGGATGATTATATTTTATGAGTATATGTATGTAGTATGCCTGTATATTCTTAATGCCATGTTCAGACGAACAAATATACGTGACGTAAATTCGGATATTAAATCAAATTTCATTTTTTGTCGCTTCTATTTAGTTGAAATTTGTAAAGTTTCGACACTATTTTGAACGCAATATTTGGTTTGGTTGCGATTGTAAGCGTATTAATCAGTAGCATAGTGGCGTGGCTTCCTATGAGGCAGTTACCGTGAAGGCCAGAATAGAATTAAGTGAATTTTTTCTGACAAAGTTATGTGATTATTCTTAAAGTTTTTTTTAAGGTTTTACAAGTGTCTAAGTTACCCCATCTCTTGCTTGCTACACTGTTCGATACGTTGCTTACAAGTAGCCATAGTTATACCTACGGCCATCCCGGGAAGATTATTGGCAAAACATTTTCAGTCAAAAAATTAAAAATTGAAGGTAGGTTTCTATGTAGGCTACTGCTCTGGGCCTATAAGGAATATTTTGTAAAGATTGATGCAAGATACATCAAATTTGGCATATTTAGCTAATTAACATAAAAATTACATACAAAAAAGGAATGCCTAAATATCAAAAATTTAAGTCTCTACCTTTTGTAGTCTCCAAGATCTCGATGTTCAAACATACGGACGGACGCATCTATATTTATATATCTTTTTCTAAACTTGAACTTGATGTATAGATAAATAGAATAAAATAAATATCCAAGTTTGGAGTCTCTAGCTCATTCAGTCTTTGAGATTTGATGTTTCATATATCCAAACGGACGAACATTGCTATAGCTACTCTGATGGCGATTCTGATCAAGGGTAACAACATATATTATATGATGTCTGGTATAACTTTTTCTTTCTGTTACATACATTCGTACAAACTTATTACAAGGGCTGTACAGTATACAGTATAGAAACAATTATTTTCCATAGAACTGTACACTTAACATGATACTATAGAGACACAATAAGACAAAACGTAATGGGTAGATTAGCACATTTCGTATACAATATTTATATTCCAAAAATTATATGAAACCTGAACTCAGCCAAAAGCAATGAAGAAAATGCGATCTCTTGATCACACTCCACATCAGAAATTTTGGCGCCGAAAAAGAATTTGCAAAATAAAAGTGTTTCATACCGTGCGTGCGGTTTGTTTGAGGGCCCTCAGTTCAAAATTGCATCGAGTCGGCTTTGTCCGGGAAAACTAAGTAATTTTTAAAACTTCAGCCCACAATTCATATTCTTCTCACACTAAGTGCGAGTTGAACAATAGTAAAACTTACAAATCACTTCTGGCACTTCAATTGCAGCCAGGGTTGCAGCCATTGCCTGATCCATTGCTGAGGAAGAGTTCTCATTGCTGCCCGGCGTTAGAGGTGAGTGTATATCTGGTGTACTTAATTTAGCAGATGGCAAAGTAGCTGGTAATATATTGGCGAGCGCAGCTGGTGGTATTATACCAGCCATACTGGACGACGTCATTGCGGCGACGGCTTTAGCAGTTGCTGCGGCTCTAAAATAATGCAATTATGTACATATAAACAGTTGCATTTACATAAATTCACTTATTACACTTACTCTTCCGCCTTGGCTTTCGATTGCATTTCAAGAAACTCCGCTGGCGGTTCCCAACGTGATTCTTTTGTTGTCACATTGTGATAATACACTTTACCGGTATCCGAACGATATTCTTTCCATGGACATTGATTCGCTAAGCGTTCACCAGGCGACATCAGCGCTTCAGGTTTCTCCCACGAACTTTGCTTTGTAACATTATTGTAATAATATGGTCGTCCATCTGGTGCATTATGTTCTGTCCATTCCGTGGTTGGCGGCATACTACCAAAAGCAGCTAACTCTGGCGGAGGTGGCCCTCGTCCTCCAAAACCGGGCGGTGGTATGTTGAACTGTGGCACAATTGCCGGTGGAAATCCCATGCCGCCCATCGTTGCAGTCGCCACCGTGTTTGCAGCACTAGGAGGAACATTCATTTCACTAATTTTTTAAACAGCTGGATTTGATTTGTGTTGGCTACGGATACCGTGTAACGTTGTTGTTGTGGTTGTAGGTGCCGTCGTGAAGCCGCAATTTGTAAAGTTTTTACAGCAATTTTTCCCTTACAAATTTTCACTAAAACTTTTCTCAACGTCGGAGCGTGCTGTGCTGTGGTTATTGCTAACTCGCTCACTCCACTAGATGGATACACTAGTATATAGCGCAAAATGTGCATGTATGAGCGAGATAAATTGCAATCTGTACAAATTTGAGTGTACAATTTGAATAACGGCAGTATGGCAACACTATGGCAACATCATTAACAGTTTTGTATAAACAAATAATTGGCAATGTAATTCGGGTGGGAATATTGTTTTACACAATTTCGATACTTTTGTCAAAAAGTACCATGCGGTGCTGATTGCCAACTTACCTACTTAGGTGGCTCTACAAGCGACTATTGGTCAAGGCCGCACGCAGGAAAGCTCATCATTCGGTACAGTTTGATGCGCGCCAGCGCTAGTCGATGGCAATCCGGAGCTTCTTCAGATTATCATATTGCCATCTTAAGCTCATCTTATCGTCCACCAATCAAGTTCAGGTTTCCGTCGCAAACCTTTAATACTGAAGCTTCGGGGTTCATCCGGATGATGTGACCAACCCAGAGCAGCCGCTATAATTTAATGCACTGGACTATGTCAAACTCATCATACAGCTCGAGGTTCATACGGGTCCCAAACTTGACGCCAACTCTAAGGGAACCTAAAATCTTACTAGGAATCTTTCATTCGAACACTCTTAAAGACACTGTATCCTTTGATGTCAGAGCCCATGCTTCTGCGCCATACAGCAGGATCGCGATTATCTGTGTCATAGATTTTTATATTCGAGAGAGGGCTCTGTTTCTCTGTTTGCCCAAAGTAGCAGCGATTAGCAATTCAGGACTGAATTTTTTATACAATTATCCTTGCAGAAAGAATCTCCTTCGGTCAGACGCTTGACTTTTTGATAAAACTTTCGAGCTTCATTTCTATCACACTGTTGTGATTGGAGCTTTCCGACGTCTATGTTTCGTTGAGTGTTGGGACGTGCGGAATGTCAGAAGTAATGATTTTGTTTTCGCGCTCAAAGGTACGATTTTATCGATGAAATTTGAGGGAAACCCAATTTGATTTTACTTAAAAAGCCATATTTTATGATTAACACTGTCAAATTGTTTACTATAATCTGTATAACTTACAAAGGTCTGCTGACCATCAGAAAAAGCACTGATCGAGCTCGAAGTAAACTCTAAAACATTTGAATTAACAGAACGACCCTTGAGAGAGACAAGCTGAAAAGGAGAAATCGTTGGAGCAATATAATGCAAAAGTTGGATCGTAATTATTTTTTCGAACAACTTAGCGACCGCGGCCAAATTTGCAATGCCATGATAGTTATATAAATTCGATTTATCGCCTTTTTTGTGCAATGAAATAATAAAGAAATCCTTCAAAAAATCCGAAAAAGAAAAAATTTTTAAGGGCAGGTTAAAAAGGAATGTAAATGATTAGCACAAAGTATCCGGACAAAGTTACAAATGTTGTCTGGCCGGATGCAAAGTTTAAATCGAACAGTTTCATTTCACGTTGCACTGTATTAAAATCTACTAACGGAACAGGAATATAGTACGATTCTGGCATATTACACGGATAATTATCAGAGGAACAATAATTTCAATTGGTCGCGTTGTAAACCGCCAACCAATTTTTATTTAAAAATTGACTGTTGGGAATAGAATAGTTGTTTCGGCATTATCTTGTAGAAACGTAATGTTTTACTGGCTCTGAAATTGTAAAACTATTATCAAGAGTTGGATAATAGGGTGTAGAAATAGGAGGTACTCTAGTTAAGGTACCATCCCAAAAACTATCATACATTTTTAATTTAAATGAGCGGGGCTACTCAGAACACAGGTAGAATTTGCATCTAAATCCTCAGGCTCAAGTAACAAGGAGTTATTCCAACTAATATTCGGGGATTAATATCACATATAACACAATAAGTGTTATTGTCACGCATTTGTGAACAAACTAGTTGTATAAGGTCAACATTAGAGCCATAAATATACTATTTTGTCATATCCCAATGTCAATTTACTTAATTTAAATCTCTGGACGTATACAGCCGGTACACCAATGTACGATTGGCTTCAAGATATCAAACAATTTCGATCACAGTAAAAGAATCACGCAAATAAAGATACAAAAAAATACAGTGAAAATGGTACAGGGCTACTGGAAATGAAAATCTTTATTTTTAAATGTTATGTACATAAATGTTTTTGTTTTTCAATTTATTTTACTTAAAACAAGTGAACGACAAACCCAACCAAGTTAGATGGTATATAGTCAGAAAAGTGATTAATTTACCTATCTAATGGTCCACAATACAAATTAACGAATTTCATTCATTTTTCACATTTGTTGAGTAACTTATTCAACAAGTATTTCTAATATCTAATTTTTCATATCATTTTTTACCGATAGTTTATTCAGTTCCAATAATTTTAGGGCCAATTAGATCAAGATCGGACCAATAATTATAAATTTACAGATGAAAATTGGGTGTGGTCCAGTCGTATTGGACGGCGTCACAGCGGCAACGGCTTCAGGAGCTGTAGCGAGTCTAAAATAATGCATATAAGTTTATATAAACAGTTGCATTTACATAAGTTCTTAAATCGCTTTTTACACTTACTCTTGCGCCATGGCTATCGACTGCATTTCGAGAAACTCCGCTGGTGGTTCCCAACGTGATTCTTTTGTTGTCGCATTGTGATAATATACTCTACCGGCATCCGAACGATATTCCTTCCATGGACATTGATTTGCTATGCGTTCATAAGGCGACATCAGCTCTTCAGGTTTCTCCCAGGAACTATACTTTGTAACATGATTGTAGTAATAAGGACGTCCATCAGGTGCATTATGTTCTGTCCATTCAGTGGTGGGCGCCATACTGGCAGCGGTGGCCCTTGTCCACCAAAACCGGGCGGTGTTAGGTTGAACTGTGGTACTAATTTAATAGACAGCTGGATTTGATTTGTGTTGGCTACGGTTACCGTTTAACGTTGTTATTGTGGTTATAGTTGCCCTTGTGAAGACACAATTTGCAAAGTTATAACAAACAGGAATTTTTTCGCTTGCAAATTTTCACTAAAACTTTGTTTGGCGTCGGAGTTTGCTGTGCTGTTGTTATTGCTTATTCGCTCACGCTTGTTGGATGCACAAGTATTTAGAGCCAAATGTGTATGTTCGAGCGAGATAAATTACAATCTGTACAAATATATCTGTACAAATTGAATAACGGCGGTATGGCAACACGATGGCAACATCATTAGCAGCTTTGTATAAACAAAATAATTTGCAATGCACTTCGAGTGGGCGTATTGTTTTAAACAATTTCGATACTTTTGTTAAAACGAACGAAGCACATAATGTATAATTAAACGCACAAAATTACAACTATAATATAAAAAACTATTTACGTCTAAGCAAAGGCGAATGCAGGTTTGTGCAATGCAATGTTATTTTCAAAACATTCTCTGACGACTTTGAATCTTTCATTTTTTCAGCGCAGCATGTTCATACGACTGCATAAAATATTAATGTATCATGGACGGCTGCGACTGCTTTTTGCGGCGCTCATTACGCTCTGCATATTAAGTATTATAATTAAGTACAACAGACAGCCAGACGTACGTTTTTGTTTTAAAGATAATGCTGCACAAATGGCCGTTGCGGGCAAACACAGTGCACCGCAGCGTCTTCAGGATGTACTAGAAAGTGAACCAAAACCTACGCCCGGCCGCAGCATATTCTTTCATGAAACTAGCTGTCATCAGTTAGAGCGTCAGGAACATAATGCCAATAGCCTGGATGCTACGCCTGCCACTTGGAATCTCATACAGCTTACCGCACGTCAGGCATGTGCTATTGAATCGGCGGCATTACACAATCCGAATTTCAGCGTTTTTGTTATGTTTGCAAGTCCAACGTATCGGAACCAAAACATCAGTCAGCCACTGCTCGAAGCCATTTTGGCATATCCCAATGTTCATTTACGTAATTTAAATCTTTGGACATATGCAGCCGGTACACCAATGTACGATTGGCTTCAAGATGGCAAACTATTTCGTTCACAGTAAGTATGCGAATCATGCATATATATATATATATATATATATATATATATATATATATATATATATATATATATATATATATATATATATATATATATATATATATATATATATATATATATATATATATATATATTATATATATATATATATATATATATATATATATATATATATATATATATATATATATATATATATATATATATATATATATATATATATATATATATATGAATTGCACTGGTCTGCGAAATATAACTTTTAAATTTCATTTTAAATAATACTGGGCAGTACTATGATTTCTGGGACACTACGATTTGACGACTGATTCGTATAGATCTCGTCTAAAAAAGACGAAAAATTATGCATATAATTTTATTATATCTCCCTTAGATTTCGAGATATCGAATTTTAAAGATACAAAAAATACACTGAAAATTGTACAGGGTCACTTAAAAATTAATATTTTTATTTTTAAATTTCGATATCTCTATTTGATAAGAGAGATATCGAAAAATGTTATTCTTATTCTGTACGAGTTCTACCAATGAAAAAAATAAAAAAATTAAAAAAAATTTTTTTTTTTTTTAAATTGTATTTTTGAAATTTGATAACTCGAAAACTAAGCGAGATATCGGTTAATTTATTTTATTTTTCTATTCTTTTTTTTACGAATTCTATAAGAATGCAGATCGTGGCGCTCCGGGAATCAAAAAATGCCCTGATCTAACGATAAATGTTAAGTACTAATTCATGAAAAGAAAAAAAAAAAATCTATCACGTCTTTTTCTGAGATAACGGTTTCTTAAACTAGCTCCCAGAATGAACGATCAAAGATAAATGATACATCGTCGGAAAAGTGATTTAATTACCTATCTAACGGTCGACAATGCAAATTTTATGCAATTAACTAATTTTATACATTTTTCTCATTTGATGAGTACATTTTTTCAACAAGTATTATCAATATCCAATGTTTCGTTTCATTTTTAACGGTAGTTTATTCGGATCCCAAAATTTTAAGACCAATCAGATGAAGATCTGACCAAATATAAAAATGTTATAGAAGAAGGAATAAAAAAATTTTATATTTTACGAGTATTTTGCAGAGAATGAATTGATGAGTATTTTAAGCACCTTTCTGACGATGTATCATTTATCTTGGTCGGTCGTGTCATTCACTCTGGGCGCTAGTTTAAGTAATCGTTATCTCAGAAAATTTACGTGATCACATTTTTAGGTATTTTGTTTCATGGATTAGTACTTAATATCTACCGAAATTATTTCTCCGTTTTGTAAAGGGCAAACCATCGCAGTGCTGTGTTATACATATAAATAATACGTATATTTTATTACAGCTACGTGTTGTCACATCTCTCGGATTTTTTGCGTTATCTAACGCTCTATCGCTACGGTGGTACCTATCTGGATATGGATATTGTAATGTTGCGCAGCATCGAACAGGTACCACCGAATTACACTGGCGCCGAGTCGAATACACACCTTGCTGCTGGTGTTATGAATTTTGCACCGGATGGCTTTGGTCACGATATTGCCAAGCAATGTTTGCGTGATTTACAGCATAATTTTGATGGCAATGATTGGGGCAACAATGGACCGGGTGTGATTACACGTGTTGCACAAACCATTTGCAATACCAAAGACATTGCGCTTATGTTGCAATCGAAGCGTTGCATGGGCTTTAATGTTTTCTCCCGCGATGCATTCTATGCCATACCTTGGATGCAGTGGACGCATTTTTTCGAACCGGAATATCTTGAAGAAACGCTAGCGCGCACACGTGATTCATATGTGGTGCATGTCTGGAATAAACATTCAAAGCAACGTAAGTTTAAAGTGGGCTCAGGTGGTGCTTACGGTAAATTCGCTGAACAGCATTGTCCCAAAGTGTATGCCGCATCAGGTGAATATTTTTAGAATGCGAGCACAATTTTTTTTTCTATCCGTAATTAGGCATATTTTAATTTAAGTTAATTTTTGCTTTTCCGCTCTAAATGCTTTTGTTATTGCCTTATTTAGTTAAATTATTGTTTTGATTGGTGTTAATTATACTCTATCATTGTAGAGGCTTTCTTTTAGCAGTTATACCAAAGAGCAGCTAGCACATATTGCGCGATGGAAGCTTCAGTTCAAATTAATGAAACAAAAAACATTTAATACATTCCATCGAATAAAACACAAAATCATTTCTCAAAAAATGTAACAAATTAAGTTAATTCGCACAAAATCAAAGAACTCGAACAAATTTTGCACTATAATAACTTAAGTTTGCACTCGAACACACAAAATAACTTAAACTTATTAAATATCTATTTAGACTATGAAGTTGCTTGGGTAAGTTTATTTAAGTATTCCTTACACGTTACCTTTAAATATTGGGCTGATGTCAGAAAAGTTAAGATAATAATTTTATAGTCTAAATAGGTCTTATTCAAATACTAATTATTAGTTCGAACCGCCGTGAATCTGTACTATTTTCTAAGTATATTTTTGTAAAAATCAAAAAACAAAAAAAAAATTGATTTTATATGTCTGTAAGCATGTAACTATTTTTGTAGTCGCGCATATTTACTAAAATTTAGATGAGTTTTCAAAGTGATTGTTTTTTGTTTTGTTTTTGAATTATATACGTATACATATACCAGAGAATGTATATTAATAGTGTGATTGTATGTTTATAAAAGAAATAAAATGTAGCAAAACACAGAATTCTAACCTAACATTAAACTATCTTTATTTTACAAAGTTATTTGAATACAAAGGCTTTTTAATCAGATTTGCATTTCTTAAACGAAATTCGTACTTAAGTTTTGGATCTTGAAATCGAACCTAGATACAGTGGGTAACAGCTTATTTAAGCCACTACACATTTTAAATTCTAAAACGGTATAACTTCAAATCTAAGAAATGCATATATTATATAAAGTGTCAATCTCTCCAGTTACATCATTTAGTACCACTCTTACACTTTAATTTAAGAGTTCAAGAGATCAATTACGATTTATTTCGCAAAAGATGTGGCTATTCGAAGTTACGAAATATGTCCCTTCGACGTCATTCGGGTACATAACCTCAAATATCTCAGATTTTACTAATAATTACTTCGGAAATGACCCTTAGCTTCCCAACAACTAAACCATGTTGACCTGTTTTAGCGTTGACAAGAAGCTTCAAACAATACGGCCGTGCTTCATAATGGCCGTATTATACACGAATAATACGAGCATATATTTTCTCTATCATTTTTGTTAGAGCAGTTCAGAAAATAGACAAAGCAACAATTACGCATAGATGCTCATATATATATATGTATAAACTCTATATCTCAACCTCTCGCAACTGTAAGGTTGAGATATAGAGTTTATGCATATATATATGAGCATCTATGCGTAAGATAAGAAAACGCTACACTCAAAAATGACAAAGTACCAACAGTTCGACCAAAATAGTATATTTATATTATTTCTGGGTCATACGGCTATAACTTTACGTTGCATGGAAGAGTAGCTCGCAAGAAGCCGTGCATTAATAAGAACGTGGAAAAAACAACCTAAACTTTAATACTCTTCACACTTCCCAGTTTTGCTCGGCAACGCTGGTGTTTTACTTTAGTTTTTTAAATTTTTAAAGGGATGCTTAGATTTAAAAACATTTGAATTTATTACAATTTATTAATACATGTATTTGGCATGAACTTCGCCTTTTTGACGGTTGCGGTCGGTATAGAGGCGTCAGAACAATTTTATTGCGCATGAAATGATTATAAAGAAATAAATTAAAATTTAAAATATCAAGCGGAGGGTAGAACACTAGGTAATGACTCATATATCTATTGATATATCAGTATCAGTAACAGTATCTGCTATTATTAACTGGATTCAGCTTTTGTATATAGCTGCCCAATTTCGAAACAATTATGTTCGATACAACAAATTAAATACAAAGTGGTTTTGTATGAGAGCTATAGTGGGGAAAATATGATACTTTTGTTGCTTTTGTTTACAAAAGGTAACCATAGCAACTTTGAAACGAATGTTTACAAGATTGACGGAATATTGCGGCTGTATTATTTAAAAAATATCGTTTTTGAACTAATAATAATAATAGAATAATAATTATAGAATTTTAAAATAGAAAAAAATAGAATTTGTTTGTCTACGATTGCATTTGTTGTATAAAGAATGAACTTTTACTATTGATGGATTTCACATGTTTGGATAAGAATCCATGACAAAAATTTTCTCATTCAAAATTTCAACAAGTTCCGCAACTTTGAAACCTAATAGTACATCCAAAGTTTTTGCCCATATGTATCTTATTTTCATCATAGAAGTTCGTACTTTAAAATAAATAAAAGTAAGTTTATTGTCGTCGTTTCTGTTATAAACATGATATATTTAAAATATTTCAGCTCATAACTTTCAAACTATTCAACTGATTTTAGAAAACTGGTGAACAGTTGGAGTCCTATTGGGCACTTCTTAGTTGAAATAGTGGAGCTACCTATTTTTGGTGCTATTTTCGAGTTCAGCAGATCAAAATATATAAGAAAAAATATATATGGCATAGAATGCATGAATGTTATTGGGTAAAAGTTATTTTTGCGAACAGGTCAAAATTTAACCTTTTTGGCTCAGCTGGCATAACATACGTCTGACGAAAGCGAAAAGCGAATTTAAAAAGGAAAAGGTAAGACCCACTGTTAAGCGCAGTGGTGGTTGTGTGATGATTTGGGTCTGTATGTCCGTTACAGCGGTTGGTCGTTGCTAATTTATTGATGGCATCACGGAGAAGACTATGTAGCTCAACTTCACAGAAATTGTTCGAATCTATGCGGACAGGCTACAAGCTAGACCAAAATTGGTTATCACACTAAATATTCAAAATGTTTACAATTGCGTGACGCCGGCTGACTCCTTGATAGTGGTCACACATAGTGCAATATGATCTTTAGTGAGACTTTACAATTAGCTGGATCAACTAAGCTGTAACTACAAATATCGTTTTATAAAATAGCTTCTAAATTATTCTCTATTAGATTTGAAGTTATACCATTCTAAAAATTAAAATGTGCATTGGATCAAATAATCAGTTCCCACTGTATCGCTTCTATACTTATACTTACATGCACTGTACTTGTGCGTAACGTAAACACGCGCCGATATTCTCTTCCGCACTGCCTTTTCCCATACCATCACCGAAATGCACACCAATGTAGAACGGAGTTACCGTCGATTCAATGCGACAAGGCCAAACGCCGGAGGAGCAAAATTGTGCACCACAATGAACTGGTTCGCAGCCGGGTAGTGGACCAAGTCCGGTGCCAATAAAATCCTCTATAATACACGGCATAGTAATGCGGTCCGAACAGGTACTAAAAAATTGTCGTGCCTCACGGTTTGTGCTGCTTCGTCGACGACGACGTAAGCGCAAGTCGAATGCGCTGCGTAAAAATCCAAGTAAATCAAAACCGCCACTACCGCCGCCAACAGGCCGAGGACGACGTGAAACACCTGGTTGAGAGAGAGTCACTGGTTGGATATCATCACCGGAACCTTCAAGATCATCGGGATCATCATTCGCAGGTGCAGCTGTAGTAGAAGTCGTGGTAGTGCTTGCCTCTGTTGTCGTCGTCGTCGTCGTGCTTGATACGGTACTGGAACGTTCTGGCATAGTAGTTGTCGTGGTATTAGCAGTTGGTGTAGTTGTGGAAGTAACTGCGGTTGTTGTTGTTGTTGCATTTGAAATAGCCGCCGTTGCTGCTGTGGTACTGCTGCTCGTCATGGCACTTGTGCCAGCAGCATCTGCAACATCTGACATAAGAAGATTTGCTGTTGTACTAAAGTCAGCAATATTCATTGGACTGTTGGTAAAAATTCCACCACCACCAGCGCCGCCACCGATCCCGCCCATACCATTCGGACGCACTACATTCATTGTGTTGCCACTACTGCCACCAATACGAAACGATTGCTCATCACACGGCTGATACATAATTGAGCACATATCCGTCTCTTGGCGCATACAAATGCGATAATGCTGATTGGCAAGATGACGTCCATTATCTGCAAAATTGAATGTCTGCATAATGCCCTCGACGCCCGTAAAATATTGCAGACAACCGGCTGGTGCACGCTGGCTAAATGGTATTTGTGCTATGCGTATCTCCCAGAGTCGTATGGGCAGAAAACGATTGGTAAAATTAAGCGTAATGTCGATTAGTTGGTCAATGACAGAGCCGGCAGTGCCATTGGTGCTGCTATTCGGATAAACTTGCGCATAGCTCAACGGACGCAGACTACCATAGAGTGGCGATTGACGTGGCAAAGCACGGCCGCCAACATCGTAGTAAACTAAATAAAAAATTATGCAATTTGAATTTGAAGTGCTTATATATAGTTTGACATATTACTCACTGTGCTGTCCACTGTTTTGACCGCAAAGCGAAAATAATCCACTTGGTCCTCCATTGATATTAAAGACATCGCCATCGCAAACACCATTGCGTCGATTGGGCTGTCCCAGCGAGAAATGATAGAAGTCTATGCGTAATTGACTTATATCCGCACTCATTAGTTTCACTTTAAGATTGCATGCGCTAATATTGTTGGGCATAAAGCTCGGAAAGTTCGGCGAGACGAGATACGTAATGTTATTCGTTATAGTTGAATTGCAGTTGGCAATAACTGGCGGATTGGTCATATGATACGTAGATATATACATAATAGAGTCGAAAGGAACTTCAAAATTAGCACGATAAATCAAGTTTTAATAAAACATAAATTATACTATGCAACAACAATTCACCACAATCTGGCACTAATTTTCTTAATGCTACTACGGGATCACTGTTATTTAACATTATTATAGACTTACAGGGGTTTTCAATAGGGACGTAGCCATTTTGAATTTTAATAGGATCTGTCAACGCCAAAACGTCAGTCAAGGTTTACATATTTTTCATACTACCTAAAATTCTAAAACGGTGATCGCAACTTTAAGAGTCATTACTACAATTATAGGCAAAATCACACCTCCGGCATGAAATGCACACTACACGGTCACTTTTTGTGGAGGCAAAGGAGTATCTTTAAGCACATGTGGATCTGTTTTTGTGTTAAAATACAAAATTGTAATGTCCTTATTTAATATCTGTAATATGTCCTTATTTAATCTGTATATGTAAGATCTGGCAGTGGGAAGCAAGCTGTAAACAATGAATACAGAATAGATCGGAAAACACTGTTTTGTGATACGCGACAGTTTTTTTTTTCAACTCCGAAACATCATTATCCACCGTGCTCCGCTTTTCACTTCCGAATTAATTTTCAGAAACTTTGCGCAGGTTGAATTTACTTGACATTGAGAATATGAATTTCACACTACCAATTCCAAGTGAATTCAATTCGCGAAAGAGTTCTGAGAGAGTTTAAACCGGACCATTTTATCGAAATTATCTCTGAGGGGGATATTTATTTTCACACTATGAAAACCCTATCCAATATGTAACAACATAAAAGCTTATATGCATGGTCAGGTAAAAACCTTTTTAAACTCTTCACACATAATGTGAATAATGCACACATACTCGTAATGCAATGCAAGAAAGCATCGTTAATCCCATAAATTATTTCTAAATTTTCTAGCCATTTCCATAAGTTTTTGAGATTTTGGATTGAAACTGGAGAGAGAGAAAAATAGTTTTTAAACACAGAGGCACGACGAAATTTGTGAAAATGGCCGATTCGATCTAGCCATGTGATATGGTGTAGCTCGAATAATAATATCTATAAAAATTTGTTTTATTGTATGGACCAATTGTATGCGCCAAACCAAATAAAGATTTATAAACTTTGTCTTAAAAATCTTTTAAAACTTTTGAATTAAGAATTATGTATATTCTCATTATACGCTTCACAGGTAGTATGAATAGTATTATAGCTTTGTCAAGGAGTGAGTAACGTTCTAAAAGAAATACGCGTACAAGCTACTGAACACTTTTTGTTTCTTACGAAGCCATTTATTTTATTTTTTGAACTATTAACTTGGAACTCGATACGAACGTATGTTAAAAAGTACCCGTTCCGCACAATTTACAAAGCATGGCATGCCACTGTCTATTTAACAATTTTAAATTGGGATTCAAAGACTGTGAACAGCAAATTTTTTGAAAACCTAAGAACGTAAACGTGCATGATGGGTTTTATCCAATTTCATGTTGACATTAACCATACATTTCTTTATTTTTAATATCCGGGGCTATCCTTAAAAGCGGGAAGAGCACGTCAATTGATGTATATGTAAAACATCCGTTCTTAAGAAGAGTCCATATCAAACTTTAAGTTAATATAAAACCATAATAAGTTTTTCATACAAATTCCAAAAATGTGCGGTGAGTATGTATGTGAGCTCCCCCTATAAATAATCTGCTTAGGACCAAACTAAGACTCTATATCGCAAATCAATCAAATATATCAAAAACTGATACAAAAAACACGAAAAAACGTTAACTTCGGTTGTAATGGTTGGTAATACCATTCACACGAAATTTATTTAGTATTGTAAACCATAAACTTGAGAGGGGATTGGTTTTAAATGGTGGTTACCCCAAAAAGTAGATGTGTATGAACTTCAAGTTAATATTGACGTTTTTCATACAAATGCATAAAAGTGGGCGGAACACGCCCATTTGTATATGTATATGAAACGGCTGTCCATAAAAAGCCACCATATAGAATTTCAAGCTAATATTCATTTAAATAAAGAATTTTTTCATAAAAAACATAAAAGTTGGGGGTGGGTTTGTATGTAATGTTATGCAACTGTCCATAACAAGGCACCATATCGGATTTCAATCTAATATTGACTTTATTAAAGAAGTTTTTCATACAAAAACACAAAAGTGGGCAGTAAGTTTTATATGGGGGCTACCCCAAAAACTGGGCGTGGCGGATCAATCTTGATACTCTATTAAACTGCAATAAAAAGAAGTGTAAGTGGAAAATTTTCAACTGGAAAGCATATAAATCGGTGCAAAAAAAAAATGAACAAAAACAACGTACATACAGACAGACAGACAGACAAACAGGGCTAGATCGACTCGTCTCGTCGAGCTGATCAACATTATATATACTTTATGGGGTCTACGATACCTCCTTTAATGCGTTACACACTTTCAGACATACTGATAAAGCCACTTCAAACAATGTGTGAATGGTATAATAGATGCATAACGCAGACAGACGGACATGTCTAATCGACTCATTTCGGCAAGCTCAAGTCGAAGATCATTTCTTTCATCATTTCTTTCACACAGTTCAAACGAATAAAAAAAATTGGTCATTTAGCAGTTCAATAAAATATTTGTTTTTTTATTCTTTCTATTATATCTTCGTCTGATAGGGCTTGAAATAAACTATCGAAAAAAGTGCGAAACTTTGAATATTAGAGTTATACGTTGTCAGAAAAATTATTCAAATGGCAAAAATGTCAGAAAAGCGTAATTGAAATTTGAAGTTTCATCAGCTGTAACTCAGCCATTTTTTATTCTATCGAAACGATTGGGTACCGTTAGATGTATAAATTAATCAGCATTCATTTCGAGCTTCCCATTTACTTTGGAAACTGGTTTAAGTAAAATCATAAATCATAAATTGAAAAACACAAATTCACCGTTATCACAGAAAATTGACTAAATCAATTTTTTTCATAGATTAGTACTTAAAACCAAAGGAAACTACTACTCAGTTTTGTAAGATGACCCAAACCATCGCAGGACTGTGTAACTATTGATTATTTAACTACATTCTTGTAACATAATTAGAACGACGGTCTTGTTTAGATTGGTTCAAAGAATAATGCATTTTCTACATAGGATAAATCTATGCTATATAAGTAATAAGTAATTTTTCACAAGCACTTACAAACACAACAAACTCCAAAGCCCATTGCGCATTCACCCTTTGCTGTTCCACCCTTTTGACGACATTCATACGCATTAAAACAATTGCCCAATCGACGCCCATCATCAGACAGACATTCACCGTCCACCGGAACAGGAAACAGATGTATTACTGCAAGCATATTAAGTTTGTTTATTAACTTATTTTGGGAAACCAAACCGAGCAATTTGATCGTAATCGATTTTATTAAATGGGTACTTTTTGCCACTTTCAGAAGGACTTTGTGATTTGATTTTACTACAAGTTGAAAATACGTACCAATAGAACAAATTTCTAATGGAATTATATAGCAAAATAAATAATTTTAATGAAATCGATTCGGATCAAATTATTCAGATCGAAATCTAGAATAAAGGGGGGGGGGAGATATTCATACCTTTTCCCTGCCGCTTGTTGTCCATATTATTTATTATTATCGTCTCATTATTGCTAAACGGTGGAGTGTATTCGAAATGATCTTGCAGCTCTATACCGCTTATGGCGAAGCCATCACTATTGTCCTCCAATAGTTGCTGCTGCAGTTGTTCGTCTTCTTCTTCTTCTGTTTGGCGTATTCTAAGATCTGCATTCCATATATCAAAATGCTGCATGGGTGGCCAAGCATTTTGCTCATTAGCACTAAAATCTTTTAATGTTGGAGGCGGTGCGGATGCATTCAAATGCAGCAAACAAATGCAAACGAACAACAATAACAACAAAGATGACCAGCAACAACAACAACAACAGCTGCTGCTAGTAGTCGCACAAGTTGCTGCAATAACTTTCTTTTTCACATAGCTTTGACAATTAATGTAGCTCGTATTTGATATTTTATATGCTTTTGGTTTGCTTATATTTTTAATACTTTGCATATTTAAAGGTATTATTTATATTTTACACTCTTTTTTTTTAAATAATTTAAATTTAAACTTAAGAATTGCACGTGTGTTTCCGTTTCGTTTAATTTTGTGCTGCGTTCAGTGCTGGTTTAGTCTACGCGTGTTTTTCTTTTCACTGCCAAAGCAAAAGTGCGACTCAACCTGTTGCTGCGGCAAGCTGTAGCGTGGCGTGGAGATAGAAAGATATTGTGATGCTGCCCCACTGGCATACACACAACAGGGGCGTAGTTAGCCGTTTTATGGAGGATAGGGCATCACAAGTAACAATTTGCAACATACACTTGTTCGATAAAGTCTGCGTACACCACAAAAAAATTTGAAATTTTAATTTTAATAGCAAATATCTCAGCTAATGTTTTATGTATCGAATCAAACTTTGTTTTATTATATAGTTTAATAATTTCTCTTAACTAATATTATAATATATAGTTAATTTTATGCTACAAAATGTCAGAAGAACACAACCGCAAAAGTCTGCGAACTGGATTCTTTCTTCGAAGAAAATGATATGCTAATAACTGGTAGGATAACCCTTTCTCGTCAGTACCTCTGTAAGACGTCTTGGCATGGAGTCCACAAACTTTTTTTTATCTTCAGTTGTAATTTCTTCCCATTCCTTCATTATTATGTCTTTTTTTATTTTTTATTTTTTTTTAGGAAATGGTGTGTTGATAGATTCTGCTTCGACTAAGTCCCACAAATGCTCTATGGAAGTCAGGTCCGGACATTGGGGATGTGTCCTCAACTGATTTTTTATATTATAAAGGAGCCAGAGCTTTACTTTATGTGCACTATGCTTAGGGTCGTTGTCGTGCTGAAACCAAAACTCTTTTTGCGGCACCATCTTCTGGGAACTTTGCAGCATATTATCCTTCAAAACTTGGATATACATAACTAGTTTAGTCCACCATTGGCTGATATACACCCCAAACCATAAATCCTTCTCCACCATGTTTTACGGTTGGCAACAAATTTTCCTTGATACACAACATTTTTTTTTTAAATCAGGGCTGGAACATCGGAAGGTGTTTTTGAATACCTTTCTTCAGTTGGTGAGCTTGCATTTGCAAATGCTCTCTTGCATTTGCTCTAGTAATCTCCGTTGATTTTCCTTGAATTGGAATATTGGATAGTCAAATTGAAGATAGTAGTTTAACACTTCACGCACATCGTCGACTTCATTTTGGGCAATTATTTTTAACAAAGACACTAATCAAACAAGTTCACGTCATCGTCATGTCCCAGCTAACGTGGCATTTGAAAAGTATTATTTTGATGCATCTTTGTCGAATTAAGATCCCAACCAACTACAATTAGCCGCTTCAAGACTCGGTTTAAGTTATCAAGACTGTTTACACCGTCTATAAACTGTGTGGCATCACTTACCAAACGATACATAATGTAACCATTTGGATCGAGAGAGTCCAGTATAGGGAAAACTGTCATGCCTTGTGGTTCGGCAGTAAACACAACGATCTTAAAATCTTTTGCGCACTCTTGTAGGAAATGATCGACACCGGGACGTTTCTTCAAGGGCCAACCAGTCTTATATGTCCAATCGGGTTGAACTAACACATCTTCCATTACTAGAATAGAGCAGTCTTTAAGGCGTTGACCGTCTTGTACCTTTTAGTTGATACTTTGACTTCCAGAATGGACCATATGCAAAAATCCATTGCGCTTAAGTCTGAGGAATATGGTGGTCATTGTTGTGAAGAAATGAAGCTGGAAACGTTATCTTGTAAAAAACGTTGTGAAACTCTGGCTTCAAGAATGGTGCCAAGTCTTGTTTGAACAGTGAATGGTTTCTAACGAATTGTGTACGTGCCCAATGTAACACAGCATCGTTTAAAATCTTTTCACGGTAGATTTGTTGATTTACCTTTACGCCCTGTTCAATGAAAACGAGTGGTGAGCGTCATGTGCCAGTTACCGTGGCCCAAACAATCACTGACTCAGGCGCTTGCTTTCGCAGAGCAATTCGCTGATCTAAATTGTCTTTTGATTTGCACTGTAACTATACACGATCGTTTGGTTTGGTTTATATTGCTCAACCGTAAAAATTTGTTAATCAGAAATGACTACATTTTCAAGCTCGCCACTAACGTGCAAGTGTTATAACACCTTTGCTCATGCTAGACGCACTGCATTTTGTGCATGTGTAAAATCTTGCACTTTTTTAGGGCTTCAATCGTAGTTTATTTTTTAATATGTGCCCTATGCTACGAGAGGACACATTGAGTTTTTTCGGCAATTGAACTGCGCTTTGTCGGGTATTACGTTAAATTCTGCCCTTCACCTCTTTGGATGCCCATTTTTTATGCTACCAGTATCATTGTAACGTGTAATGGTCCTATACAAAAACATTTTGTACACACGTAAATGACGTAGCTCATTAGCAATAACTGTTGTGTTTGAATTCCATTTCGATAACTTTTTTTAACTGCGAAGTAAAACGATATGCTTCCAAAGGATTGTAAACAACACAGCAGACTGACGCTTGACAAAACAAGAGCGCGCTGTCATTACCCGTTTGATTGCTACATATACGAGTATATGGTTCGTTAGTTTTGAGCAAACTTAAACCTCGAAATTATTTTTTTATATCATTTTTATCACTAAGATTGAATCAAATTTAGAAGTCGTTAGACTCTTCAGACTCATTTCAAGTAAAAAAAATAATTATGTTAAGTGGAGAGGTACAACGTTGAGCGAGTTGGACAACAGAAACACAAACAACCGTTGCTGATGTGTGAACATAAATATTTGGTTCAGATTTTTGTTCTGTAGTAATAATCATTCAGTTAGATCTATTTGCAAATAACTACGCCACTGTCGTCAATATATCTAACTATACTTCCAGTTGTCGCAGAAGCATTACAGATGCTTAACGCAACGGAAATATTTATATACAAGCTTTGTAAAAGCACACTTTTTAACACACACATACTATGCTTCAGACGTATATACAAATCATACACGTATACTCGTACAGTCATTAAGAGTGCGCCAAATACAAATTCGTGAGTATGGTGGAAATTAGCAAAATACATATAAATGGGTTTCCATTTCTGCAACATCATTATGTTGTTCAGTAAAACGGACGTTGTCGGTTCATTGTGGCATGTGTTGACCGTGAAGTGAATGAAAGACAACAACAATAATAGCAACCAGAGTATCAATGAAAATCACAGCTAGTACAACAGCAAAAAATCAGGTTAAACAGCTTTACGGCTGCAATTTGTATTGCTGGTCTGCTCACCTCCCAGTTGAATAAAAGCCAACTTAGCGGCATCAGAAGAAAGTGCGCCATGATTATATCAATTCGAGGATTTAAATATACGAGTATGTAGCGTTAAATGCGATTAGAGACGCCAGAGTTGCAAAGTAGAGTGTGTGTGTGTGTAAATTTGTGGACCAATCGAATAGTCCAATTGACACAGCACAAGCTAAACGGCAGTTTGTTATTATTACTTTTTATACGCTTCCTATATAGTTTGAATTGTATAAAAATTGTGTTACTGTGTTTGTAACACATTAAAGGAAGCATCGGATACACCATAAAATATATATTTCTGATCAGTTTGAAAAGGCGAAGTTAGACTAGCTATGTCCATCTGTCTAGTGTAACCTTGCTGTATATTCCCCCAATTTTCAAAAAATTGGTTTAACAGTTAGTATGCAGACTTTTTAAGCAGTATAAACACAGAACATATGGCATCCATAACCTGTGTAGTGTGCTGAAATGGGGGCCAGGTTTGTACCAGAGGGAACAAACCCCTCAATCGAAATGTTTCTTAATTAAATATTTAATTCTAAATATTGCATACCCAACAAAACTAACCTCAATTCTCTATCCATTCACAATCTCCAAAAACTCTCAATTCGTGCCACGAATTTAATAATTTCTCTATATAAAGGGGTTCATTGATGCCTACTATCCACAAATCAGCTCCCTCCTCTAGCATTAGCGGTTTGAGCTGTGCTGATCATAATTGAATGAATCAGTGAATCATAACTCTTATAGATGATACCTCCATTAACGTTTGTAAAATTTTTGTTATGTAAATTTCGTATAATAACTGAACTTAATTTGAATATGTGGCTTAAATTATACTACTTTCCTAACAAGTATGAAGGTTTCTATACCCTGTATTCGAAGGTACCAGGCAGGAGGTCAGAAATATATATACGTAAATTATCGAACAGCACCAGAAGCTGAGTCGATGTAGCCATGTCCGTCTATCCGACCGGTCCTACGAGTATACAAAAAAAACCAGATCTCCGGACTTTAAGAGCCAACAAATTTTTTTGCAAACCTGGCCCCTATCTATTGTTTATTGCGCTAGAAACGCCAAATTTGGAGTATCTTACGTAAATTCTAATAAAATATACTGCATATGTCTAGTTCGGACCACTAAACAATATAATCTATGATTCATATAAGGTGTCTTATACAAAGTTCAGGGTATCTTGAATTCGAGCATACTCGACTGCAGCGTTCTTCTCGTTTGTTATTATTTGTTTGTTATTACGGGTCGGACAGGCTCGACTAAAGCGTTGTCCCTTTTAAAAAGTTTAGTTTATGCAGCATAGATAACAAATCAATACTTGAACTATTTGGAACACATCTATTTCAATACTTTCTAAAATAATAAAACAACATTTCGTATATAAATACTTGTTCAAAAAAGTGAATTTTATTTAGTAAAATCGCTTTTTTGTTGTTGTTGTTGTTTAAATTGCCTTTTAGAACATAGAATGTTTATAACAGCTTTAGGGTAGATTATATCGCACTTATACATTAAGTAAAGTTTCTTCATTTCATTCTCAAAGTTAGCTTAGCAATAAAATAGCAAATAGGAAAACTTTGTACAATTATATTAGCACTTATAATTAAATATTGAATAAAAAAATCCAACTTACACTTAGTATTAGCCATTGTTAGACAGTTAATCTACTTGTATGCATATAAAAGTAGTACTAAATAAAACAGGGACCAAAAAAACAAATGCATTTTGTGCGTGGCAAGTTTAAATATATGTATGTATATATATATATATATATATATATATATATATATATATATATATATATATATATATATATATATATATATATATATATATATATATATATATATATATATATCAATATCTATTTCAATTCAAATCTTTCGGTTTAAAGCGGTTCCAATGTCGTTGGTCCGCCCACATTCGGACTGCCGCCACCTTCCAGCTTACGCCAGACAACATTACACATTTCGCGTACAAGCGCCTTCTCGCCATCATCCATTTGATCCAGTGCACCACCAACGCCGCCAACACTCGTCAAATGATGATGTTGCTGCTGCTGATGATGATTCAGATGATGTCCATTGCCCAGACGATCGCGTTCTAGTTGCTCACGCACCTCGAGCACTTGTAGTGCACGTACCACCGCCTCCGGACGACCAGCTATAGGTTCCGCTAATTGTACTGCAGCGGCGGCGGCCGCCGCGGCAGCAGCAACTGCATCGGATTGTTGCTGTTGCTGTTGCGCTTGCAATTGTTGTTGCAATTTGACTTGTTGTTGTTGTTGTTGTTGATGCTGCTGCTGCTGTTGATGATGTTGCTGTTGCTGTGTGGGCTGCTGTGGCACATTTTGCTGCAACATTTGCGCTGTTGGCGTTGTCGTGACACGTTCCTCCTCCAGTTGTTGTATACGTCGTTCTAGCGAGCGTACATATTGTAGCGTCTGATCGTTTAGCGTTGTCGTTGTGTTGCTGCGCAGTTGCAAATCCTATAAGAAGAAATATCAAAAATTATTATATGTACATATTTTATTTAGAATATTAGAGACAGTCTTACAGGTAATTGGCGCTCATAGTTTCGCAACGCTGTCATAGTCTCATCTGCATTTGTGCTCGAACTTGAACCGTCGCCATCATCACGCAGTGGATTGCGTGTTGAAGCGCCGCAGCCTGCACAGAGTGCATTTGCAGCGACAAGTGCACGTTCCTCGTCCAGATAGAGACAGAGTTCCTTCAGCTCTAGATTATCGGTTATAAGTTCTTGTTGCTTATCGTCCAGTTGGCGTAGTTTATTCTGAGGAAAAATAATTATGTTTCAGTATTTTGATTTAAGTTGAGGAACAATTTTTTTCTAAAATAAAAAGTTATTAAACTTACGAAATGTTAATTCGCGCTCAAATCGGGAATATAGTTTCAATACCAATTTAATAGAATATTTTTTGTTATTGTAAAAACTAAATACATACACTGTGCTTGAAGTTTGAACTTTACTTTTTTTTTTTATTTTTATCACCCACTAAATTCAATAGCGTTCACCATTTTTCAAAGTTGCGTCTAATTTTCGAGATATTTAAATGAAAAATTTTAAGATCAAAATCGCCAAGACCTTGTTCTATTACTCTATTATATTAATAGATATGATCTTGAAATTGAAACTAACACTATCACAAGATCAATATGTAGTCAAGTTCAATTAATCGGTCAAGTTGTTTAAATAATATTGCAAACGCTGTAGTCGAGTGTGTTAAACTTCGAGATACCCTGTATATTTTTTAAGGCTCTTTATTTGAACCAAAGTTTAGCTATTTAGCCTATATTCTATAGTGGCCCGATCTGAACCTATGAGGAATACTGCATTACGATTGATCTAATGTACCCAAAATGTGACGTTTCTAGCTTAGTTAACATAAAAAAAAAAACAACTTCATTCATTCATTTTATACACATTATCTGAAGTGCAAATATGATTGTCGTAATATGAAAACTAGAAACGTCTATTTCATATAGTCTCCAAGTTCTCATTGTGCAAACAGACAGTCAGACAGATATGTCTACATCGACTCGACTTATGATGCTGATCAAAAATTTAAACACTTTTTCGGATTTATCACGTCTTCTTTTGGCTGTAACATACATTTGCACAAACCTAATATAACCTTTTACCCTACAAGGGTGTAAAAAGTGATTAACAAGTTTTGATTCACACTGACAGTGGGAAAACGGCCGTCTCATCGAGCTACTGAAGATTTTATATACTCGTACTTTGTCTCCGATGCTTTCTTTAAAACATTAGAAACTCTGTGAGAAAATTATAATAGTATAACGTGAGCAACTATATTATTAACTCCATTGCAAAAGTGTTCTCGGGTATACTCCTAGAATATCTCGGTATTCTGTATCAGGATGTAAGGTATGCGGTAAGGAATGATAACGCTAAAACAGAATCGGAGTGAAACAAGAATGTATAATTTGTTCACTACTCTTCGCACTTTATTTAAACGATCTGGTATATAGTCTTCCCGGCGGTATAAGATTAAATGGTGTTTGTATAAAAGCGCTCCGTTATGCAGATGAATAGTAAATTTCCAAGTTCTTTACAAACTATGACTTATGGTCTTCACTACTATTGTGCTTTATGGAGTCTCACAATTGAAATTGAAAAACTTTGTCCTTTAAGCAACACTATCGGCGCTATACTTAAGAGCAATCATGGAATATAGGTGCAGTATTTCTAGATAAAGTAAAAAATTACGAATTCCTTGGAATATGGGTTTACTACAATGTTAACTTCAACAGACAAAATTGTAAGATGCAAAAATGATCATAAACTCTTCATTCAAATCGTTTCTTGTCAATAAAGATGTACCGCTGGAACCGAAATATAAATTGTACGAGGCAACGGTCAGATCAATAATGTGCTACTCAGCACAAGTGTAAGGAGACGTATCCTACGAGTAGGTCGAAAAAACAACTGAGGTATTTTTTGTACGATATTGTTACGATTGCCATATAATACACCTAATAAAATGGTATATTTGGAAACGGGTCTATCTCCATGCGATTGACATTAGGTATTTTAAATATGTTTCCAAAATTCTTTACATGTCCAGCCATCGGTTGACAATAATCATCGCTATCTTCTTGCTGCAAGAAAAGCGTCTCTGCTTAGAAGCTTTGTCAGAAATAAAAAAGTAGACATGGTGTACAGGGAACGGTAGAATCGTTACAAATAATAAATGCAGAAAACTGGCAAAATCTTTCAATGTACGTCAAAGAGGCAATCAAATATAGCGAGAAAATCAACACAGAGCTCTACTAATGGGAATAGCTTCCTTTAGTTAGGTTAATCACTAAAATTTAAGAAATATCAGGTAAACTATAAGGCTAACGGCTGTAAGCCATGCATAGGTATAAGTTCTTTAACATATTTTAGATATAAATCTACATTGTTTGAATAATATAATGAACTATTACTACGAATTGTGTGCAAACTATGTGTGAGTATCACTCAACTGTGAAGACAAAGTAAACCTCTTGCATTGCAAATATTTCAGCATGGAAAACTTTGCAGCGTTATAAAAGGTTTAGTTTTCACCTTGATAGTCAGTTGAATTTAGATTATATAGATAGTGTCAGAACACGATTACTCTGATATGGGTTCCCGCTCACAGAAACACTGACGGAAATGCAAACGAAAATGAATTAGTACGCCAACGCCATAAATAAAACCATATAAAACCTCATGTGCGCTCAGTTCCATAGAACGTCGAAGTGATAGATAGTGTACCATCGATATACAATTTACCCTACATCTTGTTACATTTTTGTTCAAAGCCGCTTAATATCAGATAAATCTTAGCACCTAAGTATTTAAGTATATCCCAATGTGTGCCAAAAGAATCATCTCTCTCTAATTCTGTAATTATGTTCTTCAGCTTCGTAAAAAGTTCTCTAGCACTAACCTGATATGCTGCCACCTCCTGTCGCATAACGCTCGCCGTATAACGTCCAAAGCGCTGCCATTCTCTTGCTAGTTTTCTACCCTTTTGACGATCGTCATCGAGAAAACAGCAGAGATCGCGCAATTCCTGATTGTCATCCAGTAGACGCTGATTTTGTTCCTTCAGCGCACGGAGCTCGTTGACCAGTGACTAAAAGAAAAAAAAGAGTAAATAGAACTATATTAAATTAGGTTTCTTACACTCTTATAGCTACAACGCAAATACCTGTAACTGTCTATTCTGCTCTGCTGTTAGACGTCCTGCAACATTTACGCCGCTGCCTGCGCCACCTACAACCCCATTTGTTGTTGCAGTCGGTATACCCGTGCCACTTGATGTTACTGAAGCATTCGGTGATGGATGTTCCTGTTCTGGTTTGCGTACAAATTTCAGCATTTCAGTTTGGCTCTGACGCGGATGCAAGTAGCGTTGTTGTTGCTGCTGTTGCTGTTGTTGTTGTTGTTGTTGGTGTGCTTTAACCGAATCCGGTATATAGACTGCAGATAACTGTGGTATATCCGGCGGATACTTCAATTGCGTGTGGCTATTGAAATACGTTGTATGCTTGCCGTTGACTGTTGTTTTCAATATGCCACCGCCGCTGCCGCTGCCGTTACCTGTTGCTGCTCCTTGCGGCTGTGGTGGTGGCTGATACCGCGGCGGTATTGTATGTGCCGGTGCTTTAAGATTATGTGCAGATTTTAGTGCTTGCAGCTGATAAAGACTGCGTCGCGTATGCGTTGGATCGATATTATTTGCTGCTGTTACTGTTGTTGTCGATGTGGGTATGGCTGAATTAAAGTTGGATGTTATTGCCGCCGAGGCTGCTGCGGTATTGCGTGTAGCCGCCTGCTGCTGCTGCGTGTGTTGCTGATGGTGTATTGTGGCAACTGTTTGTAGTTGGTGTGATTGAGCTGTTGTTGTGCCTCCTCCTAGATTATTGCTTGCCGCCGCTGCTGTCGTTACGCTTTGTTGCTGCGTTGAATGATGTGCTGCTGTTGTTGTGTTGGTTGTAGTAGCTGGCAGCAATGAACGTCGCTGCTGAAATTGTTGTTGTTGCTGCTGCTGTTGTTGTTGTTGTTGCTGGTGCGTTATTTGTAATTTTCTAATTGGATTGTGTGCTATTTGTTTCTGTTGTTGCTGTTGTTGTTGTGCAATTTTGTCAGCAATATTGTTGCTATGATGATTATTATTATTTTTCATTAAATTGTTGCTGCCAGAAAGTGTTGCCGTGGTTGCTGCTACCGTGTTCAAATTGCCATTTAATGTTTTATGATTGCTGCTGACGCTGCCAATGCCGGACATTTTTTGTGCTGTGCCTCTTTGTTGTTGCCCTCTGTGTGTCTGCGATTGTAGTAACATTTCCTTAAAGTATCTCTCGATGTATCTTAAATGTCTATGACCTCAACGACCAGCAGTTGCCATTTTTCCGGTAATTAAGCGTATGTCTCTGTGCTGTAAAGATAAATGTACGTCATACATACATATATGATCAGTAAATGTCTCTTCATCAAAAGTGCAAATGACAATAAATCACTGAAAAAATGTTGTAATGGAAATTCGAAAACTTATTGCAACGACATGCAATAACATTTTTGGGGCCGTGTGTCAGTTATCATCGTGCAACGTCTCTTTTTTGAAATTTTTATTTTTTTGTGTAATTAAACTACCATTAGTCGTATAATGACAGCGACAGTACAACAACAACAAAAACAACAACTACGTTGAAGTCGTTTATAGAAAGTGAAATGAGCATTTAGCGTGGCATGACTTGAACGAAAGATATGTATATGCAGTACATAGCTACACATACCTTCTGATCGAAAAGTACCAGGAATTTGTGAATGAAACGAAAACGGTTTAATTATTTATTTTGTCTCCTTCAAAGTAATTCCCATTAGATGAAATACACATAATCCAAGAGACTTAAATTTTTGTCATTTAGAATCTCCATTTCTCTCTTAAATTTCCCTAGTATTAAATGAACATGCCAACCTCACTTTGAAGGGTTGATCCATACAAACCTTTACTCCAAATTTCAGTCTTTGTATGAAATTTTTTTTGTAAATTATGCTAGAAACGCCAAATTTTGTGTATCTATATGTCTAGATCGGACCACCATAAGGACTACCCCCATACAAACTTACCTTTTAGCTTTAAGTTTTTGTATGGATTTTTTTTTTTTTTTAGTTCTTAATAAAATTAAAAATGCTAAACTAGGCGTATCTTACGTAAACTCTTATAAAAACGTTGCTTATATGTAGGCCTAGATCGATATATTGTTAAGGAACAAGTAGTAAACCTGCCTCCCATTTATAGTTTTTGTATGAAAATGTTTCCCTTTTATTTCTAATTATTCATAAAAACTAATACAACGTTCAACATGTGTCCGAATCGGAGCACTAAAGAACATAATCTAAGGTTTATGTGAGAAGCATTAAACGAGGTACATGGTATCTCATCTCGGTTGCAGCGTTCTTTCTTGTTTTTTTAATTATTGGAGTTGAATAGACACCCAGAACGAGACAAGTCATCAACCACACTACCGCCCAATTTGAGCTCTTTGTATCACTAGTAGCTTGTGTTTTTGACACTGTGGATTCTTCGTAAGCTTTCTTTAAAATTTTAAAAGATTTAGCACTTGCAATTTTCTTGGCAACACACAACTTTAGACTAGCTTCGCAAAAATAAAAGAAAAACTTCAAAATTCGCAAAACGCACCAAACACTAAATTCTTTACCAAGTTATTTCGAACCATCTTATAGATGACAGTTGTAATATCAACCACAAGAAAATATTTATTTTACAATATCTCAAGCGAAGTACGTTTAAAATGAAAAATTCCGGGTAGTTTTTGATCAGAAGGTATATCGTTTTACTTAAGATATATACTTACATATATACGTCTAGATGCATGTCAATTTCTTAGATAGACTTCACCATTTGTTGACAAAGACATAAAACTCTTTGAGTTTTTGTTTGTTATAGAAATTCCACAATGCAACGAAGCGTCACCAGTGAAGTTGCTCATCCTATTGTATATATGTATAGGGAGTTGTTGGCGTAAGTGTTTGTTGTGGAGTGAAGTGTTTGAATGGCATACGTTCGTTTGTTCGTTCGTTCATCAGTTCATTGGCGCTGAAGCGTGTAATCGCTGTCGTCGTCATAGGGAAGCGTTGCAAATTTGCTTGAGCATGGTTTGGAAAATGAAAGCTCAGTTCGGGCACTAAACCTTGAAGATATAGAACGTTGATGTCGGCACAAATAAGTACAATAGACGCATGGACTACAATAATTGAGCATTACTTATTTGTAGGCACACAATTTAAGGTTACAATGTCAGTAAAATAAATATTTACATGCATATGTAGCAATGCATAATTAGAATTGAGAAGTAATGCTGATAAATTTAAACAGCACTCAAATCATTCTATATCATTAGAATAGAAACAAAGTAAGAGGGTTCTATTATCGATATATTGTTAATGAACAAGTTTTGATGTTACTTGCAAGATACATAGATGGCAGTTTGACCCGAGCATAGAAGAAAAATGGACTCACTCGAGTAGAGACACGATAAAGCACTTCCGTTATTACGGGTAAGCCAAAAATTGGGTCGTTTCGTGGCTAGCTTGAGAAGAAGAACAGAAGGATACGAAGGAACATGCGTATGTTTGAAGAAATATTTGAAAAAGTAGTGGCTGATGGGTAAAACTTGAATAATAAAAATTGTACCATATTTTCAGCATAAAGCCTCAAATTAAAAAAAAAAAAAAACAAAAAGGTGAAATTCGATTTGTACTCCTATTATTACTCAAGCTAAAAAATGAAATTTAGTATGAATCCATTTAATATTTGTCGTCATAAAATAAACTAAATTTTTCCAGTTAGGTTCGCTTTAGTCTATATAGTATTAGTAATTAATTCGGTACGATTATTATAAAAAAAGGTGAGCCATCTACATGTTGAATTATAAATTACCAATGAGAACAAGAAAAATTTAAGTTTTCTCAACGGATTTTGGAGTATTATCAATTACTTCAAATGTTTCTCCTATTAAGTATGGAAAATGATTTCATTGAAGTGGCCACTTCGGTTGGCCCAACAGTAATCCATTCTGGAACACCAATTTTCGAGGAATTTCTGAGAAGTTGTCTGCTCTATTTGAGCTTAAATGGTTTGATTCAAGTGGTCAATTATTTGAGGCTTTTCCGAGTAAATATTATGCTTCAGTGGGTGCCAAAGAAAAAAACCGCAGCCCCGAGGTGTACAATTGACATCACCGAAACGACTAACAAACGATCGTATTACTTTCTGTGTAAAAGGTTGCTTTGCGCGTGGCGGTGTGGCAAGTTACACCGTCTTGTTGAAACCAGATCGATATCTTCCAATTCCTGGGTAGCTTCATTTTCGAAGAAAAATTATTCTATCTCGATGTCACTCCAAAATTCAGACAACGTAATGGCACGAGGATGATGCATGATCTTCTGTACGTGTGGATTTTCCGTGCCCAAAATCATACAGTTTTTCTTGCTGATGTAGCTTCCGAGGTGAAAATGAGCCCCATCCGAAAAGATGATTTCTGTCTCGGTAACCACAGAGCCACATTTGAATGTTTTGAGTATTTTAATACGTTGATCCAAATTTGATTTATGCAAAACTAAACCTTTGTCAACAACATGGAGAGAATCATTAATAGCACGTAATTCAAAAATCAGCAAATCAGGACCACCTTGTACAAAGCGTACGAACTCATAGATTCATTCTTCTTTTTTAAACTTTCATTTACACACTTAAAATAGTTATAACATATGCTTTAAAAGCCTATCCCACAGTAGTAGGTCTTCGCTGTTTCTTGGTTGTCAGCTGCCTATACTTGTAGACAACATCAAATTGGCCACTTTAACCTGCTGTTGTTGCTGCTGTCATTCTGAACTGAAGTGATAACAATCTCAAGACTATTACCAACAACAAAAATAGTTAAAACTGCAGCCATTATTAGTAAATAGCAAAAATGCACTTTTTTATTTTTCTGTGCGCCCCCGCTATGAACAAAAAACTTCTTAAAAAAGTGAATTTAGTTCAGCAAAAGGAAACAGGTGCTAAATGCAATTAAAATTCCCCTCGGCATATGTGTGACTAAGTGCAACATTTGCAATTGCAGGCAATTCCATTGCATAAACTACTCGCAATTCCATGACGCATTAGGTTCGTTCTGCTGCTACGCCATTTTTGGCAGCCGGCATGAAGGAACTATACAACAACATCATCATCATCTCCATCGTCATCTGTAACTACAGTCCGAACATCCCGCCATTTGTTTGGTATGCAAAATTACCCCAATCCACTCAGTACATCATTTGCTGATGGTTTTTTGCGCAATAACAAAAGAATTTGTACGAGTTGGTATGTATATTTTGTATGTATTTATAAAGCTTCTCATTGTATTTTGAAAGAAGAATAAAATAAAAAAAATTTAGCTTTTGTTTCTGTATTGCCTCGTATTATTTGCACTGCCACACACAGAATCTCTGTAGCATGACGACGCCGACGACAACGTCTACGTTGAGGATGGTGTTGGTCCCTCTCGCGTCTTCAAAACTACTACGTCCATTCACATTTGGTTTGAATCTTGTTTCTTCTCGCTTATTTCCTATGAAGTCTTACAATAAACAACAACAAAAAATGTTGCCAAAGTGCAAAAGAAGAATCGGGCAACAGTTGTAAATCATCGAATTACCTCAAAATAATAGCAATCTTGTTCGTGGGTTCGTTCGTCGCTTGGTCGGTCCAAACTCTAAGTACCACATTGCATGGTGGTTGAGGGAACTGATCGAAGGGGCATACAAAATACGAAACCGAAATGAAATTGCCAACAGCAAAGTGAAAAAAAAACTCTAGAGAAAATGATAATTTCGGTACAACCGAAGTTTTCGCACCCTTTAAATTCAGAATAAATTTAATTTATGGCGACCCGATTCGATGTATTGCCATGTTATAGGTTTTCTAATTAACTGTGTTCACTTTTTGTGAATGAATATCAAATATAGTGATTTTTCGGTTCATAGTGAACATTTTCTGTTCGTTCTCGCTTAGAGCTGCAAAACCTTCAAATATAAACTTCAATAACTTCTATTTGCTCTAGTGAAACTCTAACCAACACCGATGACAGTGAATTCATAATAAAGTCGAAGAGTTTTGGACCAGAACTAATAAATTCAAAATAATTTAACGAGAAATCAGCCTGCCTAAATGATATAAAAAAAGCTTGTCCGAGGAAATCGGAATCTCGGCGTTGGCGTTCATTGATAGTTCTTCAAAAAGTTTAAAGACTGTCCTTCAGACTGTACACAAATAAGTCTTCTTTTGACTAATTCTGTGATGCACAAAGAAAATTTCGATAGTGTAAAATTTTGCTGGAAACTTTGAATTACACAGAGTATAACTGGCCAGTAATAGGGGATTTTACGATGGAAATGCAAGGCGGGTGTACTGATTATCCTAGCTACATTTGCTTTTGGGACAATAGAGCAGTCGCACCACATTACCGGCGGCATACATGCCCCAAGTGAACCGAGTTCCAGCTAAGGAAACATAATGTTAAATGGTAACCAATTGTGGAGGCTAAGGATCTATTGAAGCTTCTGTATTATATAAAATTAGTTATAATGAAGCAATTTCCAACGTTTGAGGAATTTTTTGTCGAACCACAAAAAAGAAAATAATGTCCACAGTTACTCAATACTCACGAACAACAAGCCTGGATCAACCTTAAAAAGGTAGTTCATGGTTATTTCGAAAACGACAGATCTTCAAAGCTTTAAAATCATGGGCTGAAGAATGTACCATCAAGTACACATGTTACATGCTCACTTAGATCAATTCAAGGATAATTAGGGGGAGATAAGAACAAGACAGCATTTTCACATAGATGTGTTGGATGATTGGACAACGTTATCAAGGTCAGTATAATGAGAGTATGATTCGAGATTACGTTTGGGTTTTGATACGAGAAAAAACACACTGAGCTACTTCCACTGGTGCGAAATATATTATGAAACTATTGCCTACACTGCGTTACAAAGTTCCCCACAAATTGATAGATTTTTCTTTCACCCTATGTGTGAAGGGTATGCAAAAAAAAAAAATCTGAAACGAAAAACAATGCAAAAAAGCAATACGAGTACTTCGCACTCGTAAAGTAAATCTCGGCATTCTTTTTTTTCGTTTTTGGGCATCACCGATTCTTTACCGCTCCAATCGCGGCCGCCTTTAAGTTGATCTGAACAGTCGCCGTCGCAGTTGCCGCCACACAAAAATTGCGAAAGACGAAACCCAAAACATCGTGTGTCAGTTACGCTTAATGAGCACAAATATTGCTCTCATTGCTGTTGCCGTTGTTGGATTGGAGTCTGTCTCTGTTGCTATCGCAATTTGACTTCCCAGCTTGGCGGCATTCAATATTAAAAAAAAAAAAAAATCTGAGAAACGTTAAAAAATCGCGTTCAAATCGGAAATACAGTCGAATATTCGTGGTACAATAAAAAATAAAATAAAAATAAAAAAAAAACGCAAGGAAAACATAAAGCATTAATTTACACTCCACCCCATCCCGCTTTGACTTATCAATACAATACAACCTGGTAGGTATAGTATAGCAGAAGATCTCTTACGAAGACGAATACGACATCGTCGACGACGTTGATGATGATGAGTTCAAGTGGCTCGCATTGTTTTGGGTCAAGCAATGAGAAAAACTGGCGCAAACCGGCATATACAGGGCTTGATTTTGAGTTTAGGAGAAAGGATTGATACCAATGGGCATAATTTATAAATTGTGATTCGATATAATGTAAAGCACAATGTAATTACTTACTTCCATTGGTCAAATAAAATAAATTGTAAAGTATCACTTTTTCGTTGCTCTGATTGGTTCACAAACTAAATATTTATCAAAGAGTTGAAAGATCTTTAAAGGTTTTTTTCCGAAATTGTGATAAGAAGAAGCAGAAGTTTTGTTTAATTTGTTGTAAATATAATTATATTTAAGTAAACTATTTCGAAACTAAAATTGTGGAATTAAAGGTATAGTGGGTGTGAAACACCAACTAAGAATTGAGTTTTGCGTTGGGCCATAAGAAGTATCTATAATTAAAAATGTTCGAATAGGTTGATTAGCTTAATTAAAATTACTGTTGTCTTTGAGGGCCGAAAAATGAAAATCTTTTAAAATTTCTTCCTCTATTATTCTAGGAAGGCTAGGGAACGTTAACATACCTGCACTGGCCAAGTAGCTGGACACAACCAAAAATGAGAGGTTTTCAATACTTCGCGATGTCAAAACGGACCCGTTGTACCCTGCGTTTGATTCTCTTGAGAAATTGTACGTAGAATTTTATGGTCTCGGAGGTACCCCGTTGTATGTACTAGTGGTGGACAAGGTACCTGCTGTCGAAAAACGCAATGAGCATGGGCTTGAGTTTTGTTTTATCCATTCTGGCCTTCTTCGAGCGAGGGACATTTACGTATGCTACTGACTACTTTCCCTCGATGTCGTACTCGAGCCCCCATTACTCTTGTCCTGTGACCACGTTCTCTAAAAAGTGGGAGTCTTCTGCACACAGATCCAAAAAGCCAAAAGCACGTTTCAACTCGTCGCAATTTTTGGTTCTCCGTTAACACGTTGAACATAACCTTCGTATCTGCATCATCAAATTGTTCGTCACAATTTCGTAAACGATAGTTTTTCGAAGATGCAATGACTCTGCCATTAAATGAATACTTAAACGACGATCGGAGCTCAAAAGATATCTCATACGAGTCACGGGCCGTCAGGTTGATGGTCGTCTAGAGCGAGCTAATAAAGATAGAATATAGTCCCCAAAAAACATAAAATTTACCGTGTCTTACGTCAATCCTAATAAAATATCTCACATAGGTGCAGATCGGATGACTACAGTATATAGCCTTCATACAAATGCATACAAACGTTTACACAAAATACAATGTACCTTCTTGCTTGTTTTATTTTATTTTACTGACGCCCTGTTAGAATCCCCGCTCAATCAATACGCTCCCGTCGAATTAATACAAAAAAATTAAAACATTTTCAACAAGAACACGTAAAGAGCAAATCATCACCCCGAAAACAACACGCACACTGATCTACAGAATACCAATTCCTGAGTGGTTTACGAAAAGACATCGAAACAAGAAGGCAGGGAGACAAAAAAACCTGCGCATGCGCGGCCAAGTAAATAATCAACTCAACTTGAAAACAGACAGACTCCACACACTTCATGAAAACATTTAAATATGGCCTTCGGCTATACTGGACGCACTTAAAGTTGTGTTGCCTACTTTAGCTCATGCAAAGATACATCCCGGGCCAAAACGATCCGATTCATTATTCCACTCTATTCCGTTGTCGTTTTTATATTATTGTTGTTAGCCTATGAGTTGGTATTTTTATTTTTTCTTCTTCTATTTATTGTTTTGCAGCACTCGAATTCAAAAAATGAAATGCTGGGGAACTTCATAATATACATACATGTAGGTAAGTAAGTCCGAAATCAAACATCAAAATTCAGACACTGTGAAAAAATATGAGCCTGGGAATTTGGGCTGGGTGCGAGTCGTTTGCTAATGATAGCCTCCTGGCATTGTAAAAACAATTGAGCTTATCTGATGTATGCATTCTGTTGTAGTATATTCTGCTTGTTTGATAGTTGTAATATTAATTGGTGTAATTACGACGGTTTGTAGTAGCTAATAAGTGTGGCGTTTTAGTTTTTTTTTTTCTTGGCTCTTGAAGTTAATTTGTCTGTATAATTTTTCTTTGGGTGTGAATTGGTTGTAGGCGTTTGAAAGAAATTCCGTTGTGGAGTTTCTAATTTAAGCTTAAGTAGAGGTACGTGATGAGGGCGTGGATAATGTGATTTTGTCGGATTAGCATTTGAAAGACTTTCATATTTTGAATTATTTTTTGTGAATAGTCATTAGTTTGCGTTGATATGCGTAGCCAAAGTTGGCAGAATTTGAAATACAGCAAAAATAATTAAATATCAACAACAACAAAAACAAAACGTATTAGATACGTCTATAGCTACAATATTTGTGCAAGTTTCCCAAATGATAAATTATATTTAAAAATTCAAATAAAAAGTTTAAATATTATTAAAGTTTGAAGAGATTTAATGAAGAAATGCTAGATATTTCTCAAGACTGTTTTTTTAAGTAAAATTTATATAGAGCCAGCTAAAAATGCATATATACGTTACTATAGATCGCTAATAATACAATATTTGTTCACGTGTGGCACGACGTCTATTAACACAGGTCAACATGGTTTAGTTGTTGGAAAGCCATGGGTCATTTCCGAAGTAATTTGTTGCGTAGAATCCGAATCCGGGATCAGAATGGGCCCATCACATCAGGATTTTGAGATATTTGAGGTTATGTACCCGAAAAAGGGCGTTTTTCCCAACTTTTGAGGTTTACTCAGGGTGGTAAAATTTTTTATGGTATGCCTCCCCAGTTACATCATTTAGTACCACTCTTACAATTTAATTAATTAATTAATAATTATTAATTAAAGAGTTCAAGAGATCAATTACGATTTTTTTTCCCAAAGTTATTCGAAGTTACCAAATATATCCCTTCGACGTCACTAGCATTATCTCAAAATCCTGACGTGATGAGCCAATTCTGCCCCCAGATTCAGATTGTACGCAGTAAATTACTGACATGACATTAAATGACCCTCAGCTTTGCAACAACTGACATGACTCCGGTATTTGTAGACCTGTGCAATTAATTAAAAACTAAATACATAGTAATAATTATGGTAAACTTTCGTCTCCCCGGCAAATTTCTAAGCACCGGTGCTGCTAATAACGCACTTCATAAGGGGATAATGCAACAACAATACTGAGACAGTGATAGAGTGTCGAACTAGAATGCAATGGATATAGCTTGCTTGGCTGCAAAAATTTGCAACATACGATGAGAGCTTGTGGCTAAGTTCGAAACACGTGTATATGCGGCTAAACATTTTTCTATGTAATTAAAAGTTGTTGTTATTATTCTCTATTCGCATTGAGAAAAAATATGTCTAAAAACAATTCTCAATGTAAAATTACCTTTATCCAGCTAAAAATTCATATATACTAAATATTAATATTTTTTGTGGAAAATTCAGTTTCATTATGTTATATTACTGTTTTTTTTTTTAAATAAAGTAAAATATTGCAGTTATGTAGCCTACAAGTATCTGAAGAATATTGTACATTTAAAAATATGCTATTTGTACCTTGGTGAAATACTCCTAAATTGAAAAACGAATAATCAAATTGACCTGAAGTTCCAAATTATTATACATATTTTTATTCACTTTCTGCAAAAATTATAACTGAATTAACAAACATTGTTCTTACTCGGTTCAGATTATGTTAAGTGTCTTATCTACAAGACAAAAAAATCAAATTCTTTAACACCGTGAAGATTTACCAAAAGTCATCATTCCTACGAATGATTAAAGTTAAGTATTGGACCGAACTGAGGATAGAAATCAGCTCAACGCAAGGTAGTTTATCTTAACACATGTAGGCACAAAGCTGTTAAAACTGCAAAAGAATTTCCAAAAGAAGCAATGGCTTCTATTATTTCACCCCAGCTAACTGCAAACTTTATACCTTGTTTATGTTCAATTCTTGAAAATCGATTTTGACACGCTTCAACCTATCCGACTTAATCTTTAGAGTAAAGTGTAAATTGGTTTCTCTCTTCCTAATTCTGCCCATAGTAGTGCTTAAAAGTTGTGAGTTAATCAGAAAAGTTCCTTTTTTACCGCTGGAAAATGATTCATTGTGTATGGTTTGTTTCTTCATTTGAAGACTTCCGCCAAGCAAATGATTGTTTACAGTTCATAATTGTCTGGAATACGGTGCGGTTGTCTCATGCTTAGTATATCGAAAAAAAAAAAACATACTTTGAAATTCTTCATGCGGGATCAACCTTTATAGGTATTGACTCATCCTGAAACACCCATATGATCGACTGTTGGTGACGCGGATACAGAACGCAATTTTTTGAGTGTTGTGTGGAACTCTAAGAAATGTACGTAGGTAGGTAATAAATTCTACTCTGCACAGCAATTTTTAGTCTGATGGACGAATTAGTACCCCCTGTTTCCGAGGATTCGGCACTAGACTGCTGTTCACTTTCTTTCTGATATGGAGAGATAATATGGTTGTCAAATATAAAAATTTGTTTTAATACAGTCTTCGTATCTGCAAATCGGTCTATCTGCAGACATTGTACAACAACATTTTGTACAGAAGAAAATATTTCTGCAGCTTTCTGCATTTATTAAAAACTTAAAACTTAACATCACTTATAATTCACATATACTTTAAACATATTCTTTCACTAGTTTATTAATGATCTGTTCTTTAAACACGATTTTCTATGTTTACTGTTCAAGACTCGCATAAATTGCAGCGCCTAAAACAAATAATAATAATAATTGAAGTGAAAAACTTGAGAGTAATAACTGCATATAATGTAAACAAAAAATGCTATTTGTGGAAAATTTTGCAGCTTGCTACAAAATTTGTACTCACTTCAATCCTGTCCAAACATTGTTAGTGAGTTATTTTACTATTTGATTTTTCGTTCGTAAAAAAAAGTTTTTGTATAATTTTTTTCAGTGTACTTTTCGGCTCGTTTAGACATTTTCGACAACTCTGCAAATTTTATGCGTGTTGTACATTAATATTTTTGTAGATTCTTTTTTTTTTTTGTTATTTATTTAATATATTTTTTCGCGTTGCTCAACAAAGCATGAAACAAGAGTTTAATTAAGGAAACAAGTGCAATCGAAGCCAAAATCAACGCACAAATTCACATACTACATTAGCAATCGTACAAATCGACAAATTCAGCAAAAATTTTAAATGAATACTAGGTACATATATGTAGTTATTACTTCTTTTTTTCTTTTTTGCGCCGCATAAATTGATTCAAGGTTGATTTAAAGTTTAAACTCAAAATAAATGTACGTAATTTTTCTTTGGGCATTGAAATCAATTTTAAATCAGCGAACGCATGAAAATTTGTAATCAGACAATGAGTATGCGCGGGGGGCAATAAGAAACAAACAAACAAAAAACAAGAGAAAACGTTAACTACGGTAGAACCGAAGCTTTAATACCATTCACATGAAGTTTCAAGCTGTGAGCTTAGCAGGTGTAAAGAAAAAAAATGTAAAATCTAACAGCCTCTAAGAGTGGGCGTGACACACCTCTTGCTGACTATGTGCAGCGTTCGTCCATGCGAAGCCACCATGTCAAGTTGCGCGTTACTATATATTGAAGCTTCTGTCTAATAGAATTCCATGTTGAAAATTCTTTCAAAATCTGGAAAATGGACGGTTGGTTTGTATGGGGCTATTAATACATATGTGAAATATCCGTCCATAGGAAGCAACCATATTGAATTTCAAGTTGATATTGACTGTAATAAAAAAGTTTTTCATGCAATATTCGAGAAGTGGGCGGTGGGTTTTTTATAGACGTGAACATTGTGATACACATGTTCAGTCTCCATACCCGATTTCACATCGATAAAGCTGAGCGTTTTGATTCACACAGAAAGGGGACAGACGAACATGGCTAGTTCAATTCGTTTCATCGAGCTGATTCAGAATATATATATATATATATATATATATATATATATATATATATATATATATATATATATATATATATATATATATATATATATATATATATATATATATATATATATATATATATATATATATATATATATATATATATATATATATATATATATATATATATATATATATATATATATATATATATATATATATATATATATATCTTATTGGGTTCTTCGATACTTCCTTTAATGCGTTACAAACTCCGTGACAAAATTATAATACTATTTACACTACGTGTGAAGAGTATAAAAAATACAACTACATATGTATACGCATGTGGGTTAAGTACACTTACTTAACTTCAATTGAAACTGGTTGTTGTTAAGTTGATGTCAGCAATGTTGTCAGTGATGGTGGGCACATACTTGCATATATGTATATACACATACAATATATTTAGTACAGTGAAAGAGTCAAACTTGGACAACATCAATGTTGTACGTATTTTGTGAAACTGCATAAAATGTGTGAGTGGCGTTAGAAACTATTGTATATAATCAAAGCTCAAATGGAAAATCAAAACCACCCACAAGTCGGAAATGCGACATGAAAAACCCGCACACAAACTATCATAGAAATAATAACAAAAAAAAAAAACAAAAATTTAAATCCATAGAAGCAACACCTACGCAAGGCGCACGACTTTTCCAAACATCACGCTTCATTGACTTAACAAACTCTTACGCATGAAACTCTATTCAAGAAAGAAAAGTAAAATAGATCGTTTTTCAAAACTGAAACGCCCTCGGTCGGTTCTTGTATCGCATGACAAACATCATTGTGTTGTTAAGACAGACAGATGACTTTGCGCATACGACTGTGACGATGTACTCGTACAGCAAAAGAACGCAGCCTTTTCACTCATTCATATGTTCATGAATGAATGAATGAAATCGAAGAATAAACCCAGATCGAGATGGTTTTAAAGTTGAGCTTCAACGTAGCGTGGCACAACATATGCGCTAAAAGATTCAATGACGTTACCTCCGCCGTCAACGATTTGCCACAATGCGATACACTAAAGGAGAGACAGACAGTCGAATGAAGGAACAGATATACACAGACAGACAGACACACAGCACAAATTTCATTCACAACAATATTAATTTATCAAGTTGGTAAAATAAGATGATTTTACCGTGAAGTTTAAATTGCACGTGACACCAAAAGATCAGAAGATCTGAGGAAGACAGAGAGAAAAGAAAACCTGGTTAAATAAATTGGCCAAAGACAATAATTTTTGTATGGACTTCACTTCTACTTAGCGGTAAATGATAGTCGTGGGATACTTGTCAGGATTTGAAAACTGGCACGCAAGCGAATTGAGAGCAAATCAGTATCTTAAGAAGTTTATGTGAAGCCAGTTTGAACTGAACTATTGAAATTAATTGCATCGGAGTTTAATTCGTATTCTTTTTCATTCAAAACACATATTGCACAATGCAAAGCAATTTCTAAAGATACAATTCACCTCTTTCAAGTAAACACATATTTTATACTTATAATAAACACCAATTGATTGCCAAACTATACTGGCATATGAAGAACGATTTAAATAAACCTCGAATCTACAGGCACTATAAGAATGTATGTGACAGTCAACCAATTCTTATTCGAATCGTAACATCTATTGAATTATAAAGTTTTAATATATTGGTTTAGGTATATGAGTTTTTCTGACTGTCTCGAGGTCAATACATTGAGAAAATTTTATTCTCACAGCGAAAAGAAACAATAACAACAAATTTTAATTCGCAGACATTTTATTTGCAGGTGAGACACGTGTTTCGAAGTTAGCAACAAGTTTCTTATTAGTTTTCAGCGATATATGTATCAATTTTTCGAAACTTCTATCCCAATATTTAGAAAAATCGTTATGCAAATCAAATATAATATGCTCTGATTAAAGCTAATTGTTGCTGACCTTGTTGCGAAACGCGTGTCTCATCTGCAAATAGCATTTTAAACAAATAAAATGTTTTTTTTATGGTTTCTTTTTGCTTTCAAATTTGTTTCCTAAACATACAGCATCTTTTGTGCACGTGTAGTAGGTTTGCCTGCCCATCACAAACCAACCTGAAACTAAATCGAAATGATTCACACCACGAAGCTAGAAGAATATGCATCCATATGGTATAACAAGAGGACAATTGACAAAAGTGATGTAGTTAATCGTAGTCTTCGCCCGAAATTTCAGTGGTATCGAACAGTATCTCTTTTTACCCTACAGCTCGCAAAGATGCAAGATTTTTTCTTATCTTATTTCGTTTGCATATTACTGCGTAGTTCAAATTAATTTTTATGATCTTGCCTGAAGCATTACTGGGTTTCTTGGTCTCTGGTTCAATTGGTTGACGATGTATCTTGAAGTCACTGTTAGTCTTTCTCTACCTGCCTGTTTATCACATTGCTCAGATCTATCATCCATTTAATGTTGTGATTCCACCAATAGCATTTCTAGCATCTTTCATTTTGCATCTGCAAAATGTGTTTCCACCACAAATTTTGAATTTGCAGCATCTTGCATCCATTGGAATAGCTGTTTTATGTAAGATTTTGAAAAAGTCTTTATAGAAAATTACCTCACTTTTAGTATAAATTCACCATGGTGTTGCATCAATGGACTACAAACTACAAAAAGTTCAATTACTGACTATTGAAAAAGAGGATAACCATAACCAGTGCGTGACGTAGTGTCTGGGCCGGAGCCGCATGACAAGCAAGTGGTCACTGCGAATTAGGCTCGATCAGCCAGTAACGCTACCTAAGACTCAGTGTCAGAGCTAGAACGTTTGAGGGCCATCCTAACGGAAACGGGCACCGCGACATAAAGTGTTGTCTTTTGTACCTTAGCCTGGATATGGTTAAGTTAATTTATCTAGGATCTTCTCCGTCTCTTTAACGAAACGGAGAATGACCTTAGATGAGGTGTTTCTTATCTCATCAGATGTAATAAAAGGTCTGTTCATCTGTACAATTCTGAGCCTGGCCAAGGCCGGGCAATCGCATAGCAGATGTAAACTAGTTTCGTCATCCTCTAGACAAAGTCTGCACTCTCTTTCTGAGGAGACACCTAGTTTATTTAAGTGATATCTCAGTGGATGATGGCCAGTGAGGTAGCCCAAAAGCAAACTCAGGTTAGATCTATTAAGATGTGAATTGAATTTAGTGTAAATAGGACGGGTTAGTAGCTTGGCCTGCCCGTAGACCAGGATATTGTATCTAGTACCGGGAGGCAAAATCGATCGATTTTGCTCAACCGATGATACTGGATCATCATCCGTTGATTAACCAAGAGCCGTAGTATTACGACATTTTTAAGGATGTACTTCTTTTTTGGGTCTTTGGCAAAAAATGATGGTTGAATTCTTGTTCATAGAGCAGAAATACACAGTAAAGAGCATGAAAAATTTTCTGACTTTATCACATCTCATGAATAGCCTCCATACCCGCCCGATCTTAACATACTACGATGTTTAGGCCATATTGAAGACAGAATAACGTTGGAACAGCTGCGACACATAGCTGACAATTTTACAAAGCTTTTTTATATCTGTATTTATGCCAGGCTTGGACACTTTCAGACGCAATAAATTTAACATTACTCTGGTTTCATTTTACCTATAATAAATAAGTTGTAATTACAAAAAAATTATAGCTTACAATTACATTCATCTTATGAGTTAATATTCAACTTCGATATTGTATATACGCCTTATTGTGTAACAAGTACATTAAAAATTAAACGCTCTTCACCCTTCTCAATTCATTGAATTAATTCAGTAAACTCATTGCATGTGAATTGACGTGATCTTTCGAAACGTATCTACACAAATATATTACACTTTGTAATTAAGTGTCTTGTAGCTTTTGAAAACTAACAATTTAATGGCTAAATAAGTAAAACCAGTAGTAAACGGACACTTGTAACAAAAAAAAAAAATGACCGGAAGCCTCCTACAGTTTTTAACAATTTACTATCGTATGTCCGACTATACTACACTTCTAACCACACACGAAATAGAGTACCCAGTTAATAACAAAAGGTGTAATACGGTTGATAAGATTACAGAAAAAAAAGGTAAAACAAAACGTGTTCAGCGACGCATGCGCAAATCTAATCCACTCAACTCCTCCGAGAGCATGAAGCCGCCAAAGGTGGGCGCTATCGATATCTTTGCTGTCTTTAAGTCAACATAGCCCACACGTTGGAACACGCGCACAATTAATCAAGCAATCAAATATAGACTTATAAATAGATCGCTGCAGAAAATGTGTTCACAAAGCCACTCGTCGAACTTAGCGCGCATGTTTTTACAGAGAAAAAAAATCGAAAGTTTTACAAAATATTCAAACAAGCGTTAATACATGTAACGAAAGAAAAGTTTATAGAGTCCGATTTCTGCTGAAGTGTGGAGTAAGGAAAAGGGAAAACGTATTGTATATAGCCAGTTAAATCAGACAGTAAACTCCTATACCAACGGTTTCTACAAACAAAAATAATAAAATGTGCCTTTCGTCTCGGTTTCAGTATTACGAGGGCTGCCTTGAATATTGTGCGCTTTGGCAACCATAAGTGTTGTTAGGTGTCAGCTGCTATTTGTATTGAATAATTTGATATTTTTTAGGATAAACGTACGCAGAACATTTTGATTTACTAGCACTGGTGTTATTTGCAATGACTTGAAAAAATAATTTCAGCCAAAAAATGGAATTAACTGGTGAAAATTTTCATACGATAATTTGCTACGATCTTCAACGTAGATTATCTGAAATAGAGCTACTTCAACTTTAGGACGAATCTAGAGAAGACCGCCCAAAAACAACTGTTTTCTCAGAAAACAACGATGCTGTGCGTGAACTGATAAAACAAGGCATTATGCGACTTGTCATGAGATTGAGGCATCCTTGGACATTAGTGGGACCAGCATACATTCGATATTATATGAACATTTGACTGTCAAGATTTGGCTCGCATCGAATAGAGCAGTGATTAAAAACACGTATATAACTTGTGCATGTATGCCCGAAACAAAACACCAATCGACTGTGTGGGAATTCCAAGCCGATCCAGATGCAACAAAAGTTGTTCACGGACGAAGCTCTTTGAAGCAAACGTCTAAAAAACTGGTCCATTAGAGTAACGTAGTAAGGTTAATGCTGAATGGTACACAACCATTTGTTGGCTAGAACTTTTCGAAGAATTGGCGAAAAGCAACCGGTGAAGACGGATCATCCACCACCACAACAATGAGAACTCTCACACATCTCACAATATAGTTTTTGATCACTCAAATTTAAAAAAAAAAAATTATTGTGCACTATTTTATTTCATTATTAGGCAATGTAAAAGGCGTCCCTCGTATTTAGCAGCGAACTGGTATAGCTCTTGTTGTTTCTTCATTTCATTATAAGTTTAAACAAAATTAGCATAAACAAATTTTACCACATTCTCTTTTCTAAAAACAACATTTCAACTTCATCATCTTCATTATTATTATTGAAAATCATTTTACACCTTAAGTCGCTAAAGAATTTTAATTTTCAATAGTTTTGTGATACAAACTACAACGAGTTATTGAGGGGAGGGAACCATATAAAAGAAGTAAAAAAAGTGGAAACTTACAAATAGATAATTAAATATTTGAACTTTACTGGGTTACGAGGTTATGAAGTGTTAGAAACAGAGAATCGACAGCAGCAGCAGCAAAAAACTTTGGCAACGTTTTTCGTCTTCATCATACATATGTGATGTGTTGCTGGAGAAGCTGCTGAGGCTTGGTGGTCTGGTCTAGTCTGGTATTTTTTTTTTTTTTTTTGCCGATGCTGCTGGCTAAAATAATGTTGCAGACATGAAAGAACTGAGCTGTTAAATTGTTGTTGGCAATAATGTTTTTATTATTGTTGTTTTTGCTGTACTAGAAATCAATGTAGTGGAAAATTTGCATATCGAGGCAATTTATAATAGTGGCACATTCGACGCTGTCTTCCAACAAAATTAGAAGAAAAAAAAAATAAATGAAAAATAAACAGGGAGTGTTTCTAACTACTTATTTTACATACGATACTCGTATACTTGAAGATTGCGTTCTACTATAAGACATTGTTTAAGATTTTTACAGTAGACAAAAACTAAATTTTTTTTTTGCGTTCTGTTTAAAGCTATTAGTTTATGCATATCTGTTCAAAAGCCAGTCTAGTGGTTCTCAAATATATACTATATAGATCTACATTTCTGCGACAATCGTTAGTGCTGGTCAGTTAAATAAAAATGTTTATAATGTGCACAGATTCGTTATTGGTTATGTAATTCAAAAACTAAAGCTCTGTAATCATTGAGTACATACTTGAGTCGTGCACGAGTGCAGCTAAAAGAAGGCTTAGAAATAGGAATTTCAATCAATAAGCTTCTGTATTTGCGAAAATTATTCACAGAGAGATAATACGCAAAGTATTTATACTGTTTTTAAACGAAAGATTCTAAATGAGTGACTGCATAAGTAATGAATCCTGTAAGTTATATTCTAAAATAAAAAAATATTCGTCCAAAGGAAGATATACTCGTATGTGAACAGCGGAGACATATTCGCTCACTCCATGGGTACGGCGACGAAGAAGGTCATTGGTTACACCAGGCCTAGTGCAGAGAAAGGCACTGCCTTCAGAAGAACTCTGCAGTCGGAAGCAAACCGAGCTGTTAGGGAGCGATATGTAGACAGGTAAAACGACTATTCAGACTCAAAAAAAAAAAAGAGCAAGCCGTGAGTACGATTAAGTGTCATTTGATAGAAATGAAGCTAGAAATTTTGATGAAAATGTCAAGCGTCTGTTCAAAAGTTTTAAGCACGAAGTTTCTTTATGCTACGAAGGAAATGGAAGGCTGGTTACAGATGCAAAGGAATCACTATGGAAGAGTCACTTCCTAACCTACTTAGAGGCGATGAAGAGAACAATGTCACCGCTAGAGAAGTATTTCTAGTACTACCTGTTGATGATGGCTTTCTTGTACAGCCACTGTACTATACAATAAGGTCGACAGAATAGTTAAAAAGTTAAAAGCGGCAGGCTCCGATGTGCAAAATATGTTCCGATGAATGAATGACCAATGATTGGACCCTATGTACTTTGTCCCATTTTGAAGAAAATGAGGATCCACGGTCAGTGAGGTTGGAAAATTTCAAGTTCCGAGTTGTAGAAAAATTTGTCTACCTGGAAACAGAACTAAACAGCGACAGCCTGTAGATCAGGCGTTGAATCACGCTTAGCAGTTAGAAGTGGTGCTCTCTGAATGTTTGAGAGAATGAATCTTCGTATGTTTTTTGGACCAATTAGAATTGGCTACGAGTTTTGTATACGTATGCACCACGAACTGTATGAGCTATACGATGAGATTGATATAATCCAGCGCAATACATATCCAGATGGACAGCGGAAAAAATTTATTTGCACTCGATTTCTTTGGGTAAGTACTGTAGACTGCACCTTGATTTCTAAATAGAAACATAATTAGACAGCATCGTACTACATCACACGATACATTTTGATTTGTCAGAATGTATCATACTATTCATTGCGAGTCATAAGAAAAAGAAGGCTTTAATTTGCTCTTTTTAATCTACATCGTAGCAAATAAAGCAAAATTCGTTCCTTTGCTAATTTATACTTCAACATGTAGATGTTCCACCCTTTATAAAACGAATGCACTTGTGCAGGGCTCTAGTATAAATACATATTTAATAAGCTCAAAACATTATTGCAGAATACAGTTCATAGTTTTTTATGTCAATTAGCTGTCAGTTGAATGGGATGAAAAACTTCGCGGATGTTAATATTGCGCAGAACGTTTATTTCTCTTTCCAGATATCGTTTCCATCCATTTTGTGTACTTCGGATTGGCCATAAAAAGGCGCAGGATTAATTAAAGATTTACGTGACCTTAGAGGAAGGTAGCCTCTAATGTACTTGGTCTCCCGTGGTCAGCTATGACAGATTCATTATAACTAGCATTTATATATGTGTAAACCATATTTCAAATCCAGAAGGTGTGCAGAAAGAATTACACAATATTTTTCTTTAATTATTTTTCGGGTCTAAGTTATCAATAATTCCTGCACATGCCTAAGCATGGTAAGCACGAACAACTTCACAGCTTAAAATATAATTAATTACTGACTTTAGATATGAAGCAATACATGATTCCATGGAAGGCGTGAAAATTCAACTACATGCCAATTTAAACGCCAATTATGCAGTATGCGCTAGCTTCTTTTTTTCTAACCATCCAAGCTGAAGATGAAGAGAAGCAAAGCAAACATCAGTTCAGAGAACTAGAACGATAGAAAAACAATTAATTATACGCTAATTTGCGCTTAAGCGGAAACTATTAAAGTGACTCTAGAGCAGATTATAAAAAAAATAATAATAAAGAAAAAACTATATCAGCGTGGAAAATGCGCATTACCTACTTCATGCATTTCCTTCCTTCCTTCCGCTAGAGGTAAAAAAAAACACACACATTAATTGTAAAAGTAAATCAGCTTATGAGTTGCCAAGGGAGAAATTAGTTAGAGAAGAAAAAAAAAACTTCCGGCTTTGACAATAACGCGCACATATTGAACGCCAATTTGATTTATTGGAATGGGAAGCCAGCCAGCCAGTCACGAAATTAATGTCGACAACGATGATGAGTAAACCCAACCACCAGTATGAGTATAGGCCACATGGCACACATGGTGATGTTCTTCGATTATCTCCTTTTATACGCATGCCATGAAAAAAATGGCTGCCTTCTGCTGAACTTCTTAGCTGGACTCACAGCATTAAACTTCTTCGCCCTAATCGAAGCGTGTTATAAATTTATTGGTTAATTAAAAAGTTTAAAATCGAGCAACACCATCATCAAAATCGAAAGAGAAAAAAACTGAAACGTATAAAATAACGCGCGATATTAAATCTTTACAAAAACAAATTTCCAATGTTGAAATTTAATATCTACTTTAAACGATACATCGATCGAAGGTTGATTTTGGCTGGCTAGATGGCCAACTTGAAGTTCTCCGCTTTCATTCTGTCTTCATTATTTTTCAATTTTCAGTTTAACAGCTGCACAAATTTTATGCTTTACTGTCTCACCGACTTTGTGTCTTCTTCTCCGATGCCGCCATCCGATTTTGTGTAAATTAATTTTCTTACCAAGTTATAAATCAAGTCATATTAAGTGTAATAAACGATCGAAGACTGGACTCCGAAGTGGCTGGCAGCCTGACTGACGTGTAGCCAGCCAAAAGTAAGTCATTATAAAATTTTATGAATGTGCGTAAAAATTAAAATATGTGCAGCAGTGAAGGAAAATTAAGACAACGCAACGACAAAAGTAACAGCAGCATAAAACAAAATAAAAATAATTAAACTAAAAACCGAGGAATGTACGCTGCAGTCGAGTGTGTTCGACTACAATATACTCTTCTCTGTATATCAGGGGCTTCCAACCTTTTCTTAGTCAGGGACGACTTTTAAATCATTCTTGTTAGCAGGGACCACTATGTAGGTGTAATAAAAATAAACTGTAATAATCAAACTGAAACTTTAATTAAAAACTCAATAGGAACTTACACAAAAAGAAATAATAATATTTTTAGGATAAACTTCTGTAATTTTATATTAATGTGATTTCTGAGCTTGCATATTCTTCACGAGTTCGGTTATCCTAGGACTAATATTGTTACTCAAATCTACATTTAAAACCATTCGCGGACCATATTTTGGCTTCTGCGGACCACCAGTGCTGGGGAACCAGTGCTGTATACAGTCTAAATCAGTCTTTAATTGATGTGGTATATTTAATCGGTATTAATTTTGGTATCGGTATTTGTTACTTACAAACGTTTGCCATTCTGAGTTTGATCATGTTTGCGAATGAGCTTTTATGCCAAATTATTTGGCTTGTGTGACCAGCCATGTGCAAATTTTTATCGCATTTGGGAGTTTCTTACTACAAACTAATTGTGAAAACAAATTCAGCAAAACAAACTGTGCATGTTAATCATGATAAAAATCCATATATGTATATATTTATTGAAATTAAAAAAGGTTCAAATATGAATGTCCAAATATTAATTACCAATAACTAAATGCGATCGATTACGATCAAATGGTACCAACAAATTCAACGCTTGAATTTCATAGTTTTAACAAGATGTGTTTCCGCAAACATTATGACTACTAAACCAAATAATTTGCGCGAAACCTAAATGTTCACTACATCTGAGTACGAAATGATTTGTTGTACGTCTGACCAGCAAAATGGGATTTGGCAAAAAACATATTATTTCACCAAAAACTAGGTAAACAACTTTTGTGTAAATGACCAAAATATGTGCATTTGACCTTAACAAAACTCTAACAAAAGGGTATAAAATAGTAGCAGGTACGTTCATATTATAAATCTAAATATCCAAGAGTATACTGATATATGTGGTTACGTTTCTGATGCTAATAAAGAACTTATGGTACTCCCATAGAATATTTTGTTTTTACTTAGCCATGGAAATGAAAACGCCAGCTTCACAAACGTATTTCTTCTGGCGAAAATAGAAATATATGTTTATATTGAAAAATATACCGAGAGATATATTGATATATTTCGATATATCGCACCAAAAACTCCATTACATTGACAATTACATTTAAACAAACAAAAAAAAAATACTATATCCAGATTATGGGGAAACCTGCTTTCATGCGAGGTTATTTTATACAAACCTTATTGCTATATATGTATTTTAAATGATTTCATGAATTTAGCTCTCGCAGAAACATACGAGCATAGAGTTTGGATCGGCGACCCCACGAAGTATATATATTCCTGATGAACACGACAAGAAGATTATTTAAGCTTGGGCATCACCCCAAGTATTCTTGAAAATTTCTTTTCATGTCCGTACCGTGCTTGAAATACAAATTTAATGAACTTAGCTCCAAAAGTTCATATCGGAGCTTTTTAAGAACAAAAAACAATCTCAGGATTAGTTCTGTTATGCTGCTTATTTAACGTTTGGCCAGCTGAAAATATATGTATGTATGCTCGGATGGTACTGAGCTGGCAACGACAGGGAGGAACACTTTGTCAAGTTTAAATAGATGTAGGAAAGTACACCACATAGTTTGAACGTCAAATGTCACCTGGTGCATGGATGAATATGTGCACACAATAAAAAATAATCTATATACATATTAAGTAATACGCAAAGATATTTTTATCCTACCAATATCTCCACCAATATACAATATATAGCTGGGGAAAACAGAAATTGGAAAGGTATTGTTGTGCAGAGTTGCACAGACATATGACATATTCTAAAAATATGTTACCTTTGTGTCAAATAAAATCACATTAATGATATACGAGTATTCCCCATAAAAAACGTTAATACTATATACGAATTAAAGGAGAAGACGCATAAACGGCGATACCAAACTATGTGCGCTCGAAATCAGTGTAATTCGTGTATAATATTTTGTGTGCGCTTCATACATTATTTTGCTTAGATTTATGACTTCAAAAACTCTATTTGTTGTAGATGTTACATATATCGATACATCGACGATATATCGTCGGTATAAATTGATACCTTAACGATGTATTGTTAGAGAAAATGCATCGGTCCTCTTCGATATATCGTCTTCAATATTAATGAGTCTCATTTGGACATGTTTTATAGTATTTAGGAGTTTTTAAAGTGTGAAATTGTGAAAAATTTTGAGTCTAATTTAATGAATCTAAAATTCTTTTATGACTTTTTGAAGTGCAAATTTGAGAGCCTTTAATGAGTTTTATTTATTGAATTTGGGAGTGAATTGATAGTGTTAGAGAGCAATGACGGTAAATTGATATTCTTTTATGAGTCATATTTGGGAATGCTACGAAAAAGGAAAGGCGGAATGAGATCTCCGATGCTTTCTTTAAAGCGTCACAAACACAGTGATAAAATTAAAAGACTACTCACATTATATGAAAACGAAGTGTATAAAAATTAAATAAAATGTAACAAAACTTGTCAGCAACTTATTGAAGTCGGTTATAATTATGTAGAACAATTTTCTTTAAAAGAAAAATGTCAAAAATATACGCTTCATTGAAGCATTTCACGGCAACGACTGAGCTGCAAAGAAACAGATTGCTCAGATGGCACACATAATAACAGCAGCAGCAGAAGCAGCAACAGCAGCAACATCATCAGGCGGCAACTATGTACAGTAAAAGAAGTCAGACCCACAATTTCCGCCATTTATGACAGCCGCAAATCGAGTTACTCGTACTTTCTAATTTCTAAAAGATACAATATTTTTTTTTTTTTTAACTTCTTCTATGACTGCTTCTTGTTGCTACCATTTTTCACTACTTTTTATTATTATTATTATTATTTTTTTTTTATTTTATTGCTGAAACTAGTTTTTTTTTGCGCAGGCGCAAATGTTGCTAAAGAAATTACTCGCAAGCTGACAAATGAAATATCTTTCTTTCTCTTTCTCTAGCATGCGATAGAAATTTAATGCTTTGTGCAACAAATTTGTGCTTAGTTGTCGTTCATTAAGCACACACACACACACACACACACTCAAAAACTTGCATACACACTTGCATATGTACACAATGGAGCAATCATAGTGGAACATGTCAGCGTTGCACTCATGCTGAATGACATGCAACTATATAGAGTAAAAGGAGAGCGTTTATGCATTTAGGAAAAACAGTATGTGGGAAAGAGAGAGAACAACTAATATGTATATGCGCAACACGTTTGAATTATATGTTACCAGACATGCATTCTAATGCAAATTTCTATTAAACGCTCCGTTTAGAGGTCGCGAATGAGACTAAACGCTCACGCTGTAACCCACCATATCACTGTCACACGATCCTTTCCCACAACGGCGAAAATATTTATACAGGGTGAGAAAAATTAAAATGGAAATTATTTATATGACAATTGCTTTTTAAATGACTTTTATTTTTCATTCAATTTTGCAGAAAAATATTACAAAGAAGTGCTTTACAAGCTCTAACCACCAAACACTTTTCTGAAAATGTAATATTCAATATTATACATGAACTTTGTAAAATAATGTTGAATCGCTGTCGTGGTCTGAGTTTTTGGTCCACTAATTTGGATATATCCCAAAAAACTTGTTTTATTTTTCCAAAATCCGTTTAACTGTTTGATAAATATGAGCTGAAATATTTCAAAAATAAATATTGTCGTTTAAGTATTTATTTATTAACAAGAAAGTGGGCAATAATTTCACTTTTTAAATAGGAAAAAAAAGAATTTCTTTATGTGAATGAATAAAATCTATGGATAGGTTCCAAAGATATAATTTGTCAAAAATCGTATTAATACAAGAAATAATGCTGCAGTCGTGAGTTCTCAACTTCAAAACACACAGATCACGCGTGACTGGAGTCATACTGTCATCTAATTTTTATTCAGTATTGATTGACAATTCATCATGGAAAGACTCACACCCAAGCAATGTCTCCAAGTATTACGGCCAATACCATTCCAAATTTGGTGTACGTTATTGGATGATAAGCGACCGAGGAGACTACATCCAGCCCGCAGTGAGGAGAATATTGTGGCTGTAGCCGAGAGTGTGGCTCTAGACCATGATCAATCGATTCGACGCCGTGAGCAGCATTTTTGCCTCTCGTATGGAACAACTAGGCGAATTTTACGCCACGATCTTGGTTTAAAGGCTTACCTACTCGTTCAAGAATTGAAGCCGCCAGAGTTGGATTTACAGTTTAATTTCGGCTCTGCAACAGCTGAATGAAGATCGGAAGATGTTTTCGCGCCAAATTTTGTTCATTTGGGCTGATGGGCAACCCGAACAGATTCTCGAACTACCGTTACACCCACAAAAATGCATTGTTTGGTGTGGTTTATGGGCTGGTGGAATTTGGTGCTACGATGCTACGGTGCTACGGCACACAAACCGCGTGAAACAATGGCTTCTTTGAAAAATTATTTTGGTGAGCAACTAATTTCGCGTTTCAGTTCTGTCAACTAGCCGCCTAGATCGTGTGATAATACATCTCTGGTGTTTTTTCTTTGTGGTTAAGTGAAGTCAAAAACCAGCTACGATTCAAGACTTGGAAGCCAATGGCCACAAATACTAGTATATATCAACAGGCGTGCTCGGTGCTTATTTCAAGACTCTACATTACGTTTTGGTTATGATTAGGGGCTACATACACAATATGAAGCTGAAGGATATTAAAGCTTCGATTCCATTCACTGTCGCTTTCAGTGGTAATTTGTTTAGTTTTGATGTATGATTCAAATGGCACTTTCATAAAACTTGATACACTTGCGCAATAAATATCATAGTGTGAATAGACCTTAAATGAATTTGTTAAAGCTTTATAGATGTCTAAATATTTAATTTTTAGTACATTTTTTTTTTTTGTAATATCGGTCTGCATATGCATAAATAGAATCTAAATATGAACGTCTGGTCTCTATAGCTCTTTTAGAGTCTGAAATCTATTCTTTCATACATCTAGACGGACGGGCATGGCTACATCGACACAGCCTGCAATGCTGTTCAAGTATACAAATACTATATGAGGTATGCCACGCCTATTTCTGCCTGTTATATACATACATTCGCACAAGTTTTTAATACCGTTGTCCCTTTCGGTACAGGGTATCAACATTTCTTCGAGCGTCAAAAGGTGCGCCACCGCATATGAGAAAATAATGTTGCCAACGATAATTGAGGTGAGGCACCGCAAAGCTACAGTTGCATCTATGGCTATGGCATCTGTGGGAACAATAGGAGAGAGGGAGGCGATTTGACGCATTTGAAATCTGGTTTTACGAATTTGTGTTACATATAAGAGTATAGCAGACGACAGGAAGCGATGCAGCAGTAGCTTCTTTTCTTTAGCTACTGCAATATCACACTCTACTTCTAACTAGGACACTTGCTTGGCAACATGTTGCCGTGCTGCAGAACATACCGATACATATACATACACTCGTACATACATTGTATACTTTACTCAGTTGCAGCTTATTGGAAAACGAGCAATAAGAACAACAACAACCACAACAAAAAATACAATGACTAAAATACCAAACTTCCCACGCATGACAGCGCCAGCAAGTGACAACGATAGAACAAAAACAACAACAACAACATCAAAGAGAAAATGTTGTTGGTTTTTTTTTCTTTCAACTTAAATTGTCTTAATGGACCATGAAGCAGATACGCAGGCGCGTAAAATTAAAGTAGACGAAAAAAAAATCTGAGAGAAAAAGATGAGTAAAGAATAAAAGCGCCCAATTACAAAGGCAACAACAACAACAATAACCAACAAAACATTCAACACGATGACACAGAAGAAAACAAGAGCGCCGCCGCGACATCATATGGACCAAAGAGTAGAAGAAGATACTGCACTACCAACATTCTGTGCCGAAAGAAGCAGCAGCAAGTGCATGTGTGGGCATTAGCGAAGGAGTGAAAGAGAGAGATAAACGCAATATTCGAAAAGAGAGCAACAAAAAGAAATGTTGCTGATGCGCATTTGTTGATAAGCGCGGTGCGCACAGTGGTTTAAATGCGTGTCAAACTCTACAAGAATTAATTGTATGTATTTCAATAAATGTAAATTTAAAATTTATAGAAATAATGAACTTTAATAAAACCAGTAAGAAATGGTTACGTTTTAACCGAAACAAAGTTTGCTGCTTTGAAAAGTGTTACAAACTTAGTTACCTTTTTTTGCAAACTTGAAAAAATAATTTTGAAATAGAATGTAACAACCACATAGATAATGTGTAGGTTTAGGTAAATTTTAAGGTGCTTTATTACTGTTACCTGTCATCATCTACGTATAATTGAGCTGATAGCAACAAAATACTGTAATTTTTTTAAATTATTAAAATCTTAAGTGGTTACATCTTTGTGCTCCAAGCACACAACTCATCATAAATCAAGCAGGTAGCACTAAATTCTGAAAGCAAAAGAAAAAAATTACACTAATATGCAGGGAGCACTAAATTCTGGAAGCGGTAGAGGAAACTTTTTTCTAATAAGTTAAAACAAAACAAATGGTTTTACTTAACTATTTACGATGGATCGCTATATAAACACGAAGAGAACAAAAAACAATTAAATGGTAATAACTCCATTGTCCATTGGATCTCTTTTCATCATGGAATAAAAGGAAACGAAATATGTAAAAATTACTCCATTTCGCAATCATAACTCGCGAGTAGTCCTAAACAATTTTTACAAAACATGACTGCATTTATGAATAAAGTAAGGAATCGAGTCGTTGTCTATAAAATTCAAAGCTTATGAGATCCAATATTAAAATACAATTAATGTTTATATCACTAATGAATTCTAAACGGACACTCCACAATTGCGTCACAATAGGAAATAAATTATGTTAAATTTACTTCTAAACTTCACATCAAAATCAGTGGACGTCTTTCATTGTGAAACAAGTATATATTGTGAGTTGTGATTTATTGTAAACCTAGTTGTGTCTTAGTTAATATGAAATTGTTCTAATTGCTTCATAAGTCTTGGTGGGAGTCGAAATATAGTCGTATTGGTGATAAAATTATGTTTAATTAATAAAGCAACTTAGGCTTTTAACCGCTAGCGAATTGTTTATGAATTAATTAAACACATTAAAAAGGTTACTAGTACATAAATAAAAGGCTAAGCTAAGAATTAAATCAGCAATATGTTAGTGGAAAAATGCGACCGTATAGACAACATTTTACAATTTATGCACAAATACGTTTTCATATAAAAGTGAGCAAAGCAGTCAAATTATTTCTTTTAGTTAATTATCATTTGACGCGTAAAATGGAATCTATTCATGATGCATATACAATATTAGGAAAAATGTACACCTCATCTATTAATCTTAAATAAGTAGAAAACAAGAGAAATAGGTAGTGTATCAATACTCTTAACGCGCAGACAAAAAAAAATTTAAGTCTATTAACGAGGTAGTCATAATTTAAATTGTTACGGTTTTTAGAGGGTTTACCGCTGGGCAGCTTTAGGAGCATACATTATTTTATAAGCATATAAAAGAACAAGAACCTCCGAAATAAGAGTCTTAAAATACTCTCATGGTTGGCTGGGTACATTGCGTGTTTAAGTGGTATGGGGACTATCCGCAAAAGTGAATGGGACACGCCCAGTAATATTATGTATTCACAACGAGAATTCATGTTTTTTTCACACTAAAATTGAAAAACGGGCTATGCCGTCTTTATGTTCCAGTGCGTGTGGCACGTCAAAATTTATATATGATCTATCTATTTTGATAACAAAAAGTCTGCACACTCAATTACAAATCGATATCTTACAAACTGAGCAACTATTTTGCATCGAGATAGACGGATACGATCGATACGTATAAATAAATTTGAACTATTTTAAATTCAAAAATTTATTCCAAATTGCGAATATGTATACATTTTTTTGATAGTTCATTAAGCTTTAACCAGTGTGCAGAGCAAATCAACAACAGCAACGGCGGAGGAAGAGAAAGAGAGAAAAGCAATTGAGAAGAGATATATGTAGCAGCGGCGTGAAAAGAAAGTTTTCTCTACGTTTGACGCTTTTGCTTCATTGACAAAAAATTTAACGCAACTGCTGAACAACAACAACAACAACAACAGCAATAAATACGAGAAACATGCGGAAAGAGATTGTATGGAGAAAGAAGAAGAAGAAGCTATAAAGTTATTTATTGTTGTTGTTGCTGATGCTGATGCTGCCGTGCAACGAACTTTGCATATCGAAAAAATTGTTGCTGTTGCTGCTTCTCTCGTTGTTGTTGTTGTTGGTATTGCCGCTGCGGTTTTTGTTGCTTCTAATAGCAACAGGTTGCTACAATCTTGCATCTCGTTCTGCTGCTGCTGCCGCGCTCGCATCATTATTGATTTTGCTGTTGTTGATCGGTTTTTTTTTTTTTTATATTTTATTTTTCACCATTTGTTGTTGTTCGCATTCAAAATCTGTTGCACGGCGAGCTCTTATCGCTGCCGCTGTGAAACGTCGACTGCGCATGCTCTGCCTGCTGCCTGAACTGAAGCGGTATTGGTTTACCTGTTGTGTTGGTTGAGCGGCATCTTTCGTTTGGTTTTGTTTGATCTCCGCTCATGACTAAGGCCTCTCGTATCTCTGCAGTCTTTTGTTGCTTCTGCTGCTGTTGTTACTTCTTCAGCGGCTTGTGTATCTTTGTCCAGAGCACAGAGGAGTCTGTCTGGGATATCATCTTGAAGTTGTTTCATTTCATCGTTATTCGATGTTTTTGTGTTTCACTGTAAAATTTATTGGCGCATATAAATGCCTTGAAATTGATGTTACTGTCATTGTTGTTAGTATTTCGTTTGTTGATTTTGTTAAATTTTATTTCGGATTTCTTGTTGTTGTTGTTGTTGGAATAGTTTTCTTGTTGCTGTTGTTATTGTATTTGATTTCTGATTATCCTGTTCTCTTGAATTTCATTGGAAAATTGATTTCTTTTACTATTTTATTGTCATTGTTGGATATCGTAGGATGCTCAACACATTGAGGCGTGGGTTAAAAGAATTTTTATGACGTGGAAATTGTTTTCTGAATGCAATCCAAAGAAGGCAAATGGCTAATTTTAATAGGCCCAGCGTGAGCGTATGAATTGCGTTGAAGTCGAAAGTGTTAGCGGTATGGGTTTGAAATTATTAAGACTAATAAGTTGCAAGAGTGTGTTCGGCAAATATTTTAATATGAGAAAAATCGGTCAAACTCGAAATATATGTACCTATGATATAAATATATACTTTTCATTGAATGAAATCAAGATAATATCGTGAAGCAACGGAGAATTTGACGAAATCGGTTCACGATATAGACTCTCTAGGTACCGCAAAAAGTGAAAAGGAAAACTGAAGCAGTTCGCATTTTATTTTTAATTTTTTTTTTTTAAATAAATTTGTAATGTGCCATGAAATATTGCTTAGCCTACTTTCCAATTATAATTTGCAGAAAAAACAATTTTTAGGCAATTCGAGGAAAAAAAGGGTGTTATATAGTCAAGCATCTCAACTATAGCTCTTACTAGTTTTTTTTTTTATTTTTTTTTTTTTGTTTATAAAGTCTGCGAAACGTCCTTGAAACGGAACATTACATTGGATTTTCAGGCTGTTCCGGTCGGAAATGACCAAAAAGTAATCGGAAAGAGTATAGTTATTACGGAACAGTCGCGGTAAACATATCCGTCAAATAATTTTCCATAAATAATCCTATTGTAAAAATTCGCATCCGTACCAAAGTACCACACACCAAAATGGCACAACCTTTGTATTATTTAGAATATGCGAATGAGTCTTACCTATACCATAACTTTGTGCTGTCAAAGTTAAAGTTGCCATTAGATCAATTTTGAATCATCAACCAGTTATCGTTTGAGCGCTTTTTGTAAGTATAGAGCGAGGGTAGATCAGTTTCAATAAAGAAATATTTCATAATAGTTTTATAGTTCAGATATAGGATATATACATTTTTCTAACACAACTTTAGCTACTTCTAAGAAAAGTCCATTTAGCTGTTGATATTTTGTTTGTTTTAAAAAAATCCAAGAATGGTACACGCTTCACAATTTTCATAAGACATATAATTTTTTTATTTACCGAAGATCGTTCGGAATAGAACCATGAAAACCTAAAATTATTGATGCATGGACGGAAATAATGTCACCACCCAGTACACCACCCAGCAAGATACTTGTTATACCAGTCTTTACGGCGTTTGGTGTCAACTCAAGCAAGTACAAGTTCTCAGATAATACCATAAAAGTGCATATGAAAGAAATGCACTGTTTCCAAGTGGTTTTAAAGATTTCAGACTGGACATTTTGGAGAAGGTTGGCCAAAATATTTACCCGACGAGAGATATGTGGCACAGGTAGAGGCAAATATTCCAGAAAGATTAACAGAAGAAAAGATTGCTGAGGAACCGGAATGAAATATCATGTTGGAAAATAAATGTTAGATTCAAAATAAAAAACCAAAAATATTTTTCTGTTTCTCTTCTAAGGAACTACTAACCGAAGCTTTGTTAGTCCTCTTCCGTACATGTAAAAAACAACTTTTCAAACATTTTAGTTTTTGAATTACATATTTTTTATTTATCTGCTCTAGAGTGTCTATGATGTCTCTGTATGACACAAAGACCACCACCATATAATAAATACTTATGGCACTGACTTATGAATTGGAATTATTGAATTGTCAAATGTATAGAAGTTAGCTAAGAAAGCATCGGATACCACGAAAAATATAAATATTCGAGACCGGCACGACGAGACGAATCGATATAGCCATATCCGTCCGTTTGTTCATCCGTTCGTAAGTCCATCTGAGAGAAAAACGATCTGCTTTAGAGAAACTAAACTATGTGTTACAAGTCTATTTTAAAATTTTCAAACTCGCACGCTTAAAAAAACGTATTATTTTAAAATGTTTTGTCATATTTTCTTAGCATACTTTGTAATATATTATGGCCGTACCGTAGTATAACACCTACAACACATCACACAACTTCGCTTTCCTAATAAAGATCACAAGGTACTTCGAATTTAGTATTTGAACAATTCTCCCTATAAGCTGGTACTGTCAAGGTATTTAAAACTAGAATTAGTCAAGGCTGGGAAATCTTCTAATATATGTTTCGGAGACTTATCGTTCTCTAGACAAAATTTACATGTAATATCACTTTCCATACCTATTTTGAATAGTTAGACCTGATATACTCTGATAACATCCTGTAGTATTCTTTCGCAATCCACTGCAGACCTAAGCTCTTTTCTTGCTGTGATGGCCTAACAGTTTCTTACCCTGTCTAAAACCATCATAGTTTTCCAGAATTCATAACTGGTTATCCTTAAAGGAACAATAAGAAGATAAATAACCAAACTTGAAGTCTTTAAATGTGTTCGTTCAAACAAACGATCAGACTGACGGAGGGACATGCACATATTCAGTCATTTCCCGATGCTGATCAAGAATATATGTGGTTTATAAGGTCTGTTATGTCTCCTCCTTCATCATCCTGTTATATACATTTACACAAAGTAAATATAGCCTCTTGCCTTATGGGTACACTATATAAATGTTTAAAAAGTCATACTGCAAACTATAATATAGTAGAGCAGCTAACTAAGACTTTTACTTGCTTTTTTATGTGTTGAAAAGATCAAGAGACTACCGAAATCGTATCATGTATCTTAAAGGCTGCACTGCCGGAATTTGCAAGCGCTCTGTATAGACGACTAGCAACATTTAAACATCTTTAGTTCGACAGAAAATTGTGTATTGCTCCGGACTGATCCAGCATAGATATACAGACACACCACAAGCTGTATAAGGTAGAACCACTCAATATTGGTCTTACACTTGTGAGCAATAATAATATATAACGTATATATTTATTTATATATACCTATATATTTCTTAAAAACAATTGTACATGCTTCAAGGTACATACATATATACATACATATGTATCCCCATACCACAATATATTTTTTTTCCTCTACTTGTAGCAAAAATGTTCGTTAAATTTAAAAAAAAAAAAAAGAAGATATAAGGCGTCGTGTAGGCAGCTAATAAAACCTGCAACATGCAACACGTACCGAGACGCTCGAACCCTAAAGGCAAACCCTTTACCCTTTTGAAAACCATAAATGTGTTGCATGATGCTTCACTCACTCACTCACCTTTTGCTTTGCTTCGTTTATCCTTTTATATAAGCTGAGTTGCTGTAGTTGTTGTTGCCTCTTCGCTGCAGCAGCTTGTTTGTGTCTATATGCGCGCGCGATCCTCCTTGCTGCACAATATTTTTTTTTTACGCACTTAAAACAAACACGAAGTACGTAGATCAGCGAGAGAGAAAAAAAATCAATACACAAACACGCACGCGCAATCAAAACAACAAAAAAAAAGAAACAAAAAAAAAAGATAAATAAAAACAACAAACGTGTGCCGCCGCCGCGCCAATTGTTTAAACAAATTTTTGCGCTATTAACTCAATTTTTTTTATGCTTACAACTCCTTCTGGTTCTTCTATCTGCTGCCTACACTAAAACCGCCGTGCGCAGTTTGCTTCTCCACTGCGGCGTCGTAGTTGTTGCCGTTTTTATTTTTTTTTATTTTTGCGCACTCGCTTTTTGTATGTATCTCTTGGTATTTTATTATTGAATTTGGGCTTGTAAAATTTTACTTTGAGCCTGGCTTGTTTGCAGCAGCCTCCACACGTACGCAATAGTTCAAAACATTTTGCGCATTTACATTATGCTTTAGTTTAATTTGTTTTGTTGCACAGAAGCATCGCACATCAAATTGTTTGTTATTTTTGCGCAAACTACATATTCTACTTCCAGTTCACTTTTGAATCGCGACGTTTCAAATAACAACCGCGCACCAGATCCTCAACTGACCAGACCGCAATGAAGAACGCAACAACTTTACCAACAAGAAAATTTCAAACGGGTTGGAAATGTTACCAGATCGGTTTAGTTTTTTATAAAGTTGCCAGACAGTGGCATTTTCTTTAGCACGAATCATGTAACAAATCTAAGTGTTTGTTTCGTTTGGTTGCCGGACCACAGCTCTAAAGTTCTGTAGTGGTGTTTTATGTATATCCTACGGGTACAGATAAGTGGGGAGGCATTCAGGCAGATATCTAAAAAATTAATTTAAAAAATCAGATATATATATATATATGTATATATTGTCTGTCATTTTGATTTTATTTTTATCAATATTTAACACATAGGGACGGATAAAGAAAGCTCTCTTGACCCTACTAAAAAAAAAGACCAAATCTTAAATACTTATTGAATATGGTACGTTGTTAACTTTTTTTTTGTGTTCTGAACAAAAATGCTGTTGGAAGGGGGGAGGTGGATTAAGTTCACTAACTACCCTATGGTTCCATCAATGGTAACAAATAAGAGAATCGAATTGGTAAACCTATGTGTAACTTGTAGGCCTAATTTTAATTTTTAGACAGTATAAAAAGCCAAACGATATAATTTAATTTTATATAATTTAATAACTTTGACTATTTTTATAATCAATTAAATGTAATAAAAAATATTCACATTCCAACACTAAATTTCGTGTTGAAAAAAGTGAAAGATCTGTACTTCTTTCCAATCCCGTTTAGAAGACAAGTCTTCTAAAAATTTACTGAGTTATTGATAGGCAATTGAGTAAAGTGTAGATTTTTTAACCATAACTGGAAAATTTTGCGGGTGTTCCAAAAATGATAATGCAGAAATGTCGAACTCGACTGGACCTACAACCTTCACTGGGTCGTGGACTAACGAGTGCATCATTCTTTCTTTTTATAGGAATGTCTATTTTGTATTGAGCCTTGAGTCCTAAACTTGGAAAATCATTATCATATGACAGATCTGAATATATTTTGGAGCAGTTGATTAAAACTGAAGAAGGAAGCGAACATCCGGTAAACTGATACTAATTTTTTTCTCTCCTTCGCTATTTTTGCGTTTAATAACAATAAGTTTAAATTTTTCATCTACAAGTATGGCCAATTATTGGCAGTAAAGGTAGTTTCACATGGTGCCAAATAGCTGAATAGTTTAACAATCTTCATTGAGTTTGTTGTCACTTTAATTGAAATTTATGGATATTTGACACTTTATTCAATGCACTTTCATGAAGGTGTAAGACTGAAAGCAAAGGTTTTCGCCTGTTGTCGTTTGTGGACTGTTGGTTAACTGGGAGTGCACTTTTAATGCGTTACTGACATTCAGACAAACTGATAAATACTAGTTTACACTGTGTGTGAATGGTATAAAATTCATTTCATTAAATACCACTAAAAAGAATTCCAGAAAGGTACCCGGTTTAGTCCGGCTACGAAATAAATTTTCAAACAAAAATAAAACCTTGAGCAAGTCGCTTGATGCACAAAATCTGATATAATCGATATAGATTTGTTGCATGATGCAAGATAAAGAAAACGTTTCAGTCTGGCAGCTTCATAACCCGATCTGCTAATATTTACAAACCGTTTTAAACTTTCTGAAGCGGTTGATCGTCGTGAAAATTGCATTTTCTTAGATAATTTTACGGTGAGTGGGTTTGAAATAAACAAGTGTCTATAAAGAATTATTAGTATTTTAAACTAATTTATTCCTTTGCAGTTCAGATGTAGAATGTGTTTCCCATTGATCGTACGCGTATTATATTCTCCGATCGTAACAGTTTTAAAGTAAATGGTTGTCGTATTGAACTCTTGTTACTAGATTTGTCTAAAAACCGGCGTTTTTATTATTTTAGTTAAAATTAAATGATGTAGATGCAAATAATCAACTTGAACATCTTATAACTTCTACAATCTCAATGTGCTCCAGTTCCAAAGATATTGATGAACATAATAGCAAAGTTTTACACAGTGCAGGGAGAGATACAGTAGTTCTTGCAGAACAAATTGAACTCGATAAAGGTAATCACATTCTACATATTAAAGGCTTTTCTAACTTTGCTTACATTACACAGATACGCATACATAGTATTTGTATCACAACCCATAACGTACCGGTCGGATGGGGAGGGGTAACAGAGGAGAATTACCCCGGGCCGAAGCTTTTTTTAGGTGCCAGGGAGTAATGGGATCGCAATTTAAACGATTGTAAAGCAGTTGCTACAACATGTAACAATAGAGGTCCGTAACTTTTTAGTTGCGGACGGAATTTTAGACGACATCCCTACCATAAACACCAAATTGAGCTTACTATGTATGAAGCGTCAAAACATGCAAATATTGTGCAAGACCATAAGACCATGCTGCACCGTCATCTGATATAAATGAAACTTTTGATGGCGGTTTAAATAATACCATATCGGATGATGTTGTTACAGATCCATTTACTAGCACTATTTTTGATGAATGTTGCCGACAGTTCGGGCAGCTGTAGCACATAATCAGAGAAAGTCTAATTGACAAATTCCAAAAGCAAGAAGAGAGAACACTGCAGTCGAATAAGGCTCCTTATTTCTAGTATAGATTTTTTTGGGGGCTATATTCTATAGTGGTTAGATCTAGACTTACATATGTATATGGCATATTTTATTAGAATCGACCATATTTGGCGTTTCTAGCATAAGTAGCAAGAACAAAAACTGAAAAATGGGATGCAAATTTGTTTGATGGCTACTCCTTATATTGGGGTTGAAACTTTTCTCCTATCCATGGCAAACACTTTCTTATCAATGCCGATCTGAAAATTCGAAAAAAAAACAAGAATTTTAGTAAGTACCCTTTTTGAAAAAACATAACTTTGGAACTTATCCATAGATTTTGTTCGTATGTGTCATTTTCTTCGTATAGAGTTCGAACTTTACCTAATAAATGCAATACTGAAACAATTTTATGAATTCTACTTTTCCAATTTTAAACGTTTTTTTTGCACTAATTGCAAAAAAGGGTATTTTTTAAATATTTCAGCACACAACTTTAAAATTAGTCAATCGAATGTAGGAGAATGTTTTATTATCTTTATTTTGACATAAATCGCTGCAAGATTGGTCACTTTTGAATCAAGTTATAGCTAAAAAAGTGTACATACCTTCTAAAAAATATGTCACAAATTCATATCGCGAAAGCGTATCTATAAAAAACAAACGTATTTGAAGAAATTTTCGAATTCAGCAGACTGGAATTTATATGAAGAGAAGAAATATACTATCAAATACAAATTTCATTTTATTACTTGTTGACTAGTGCAATTAGAGTGCGAGCAAAAGCATAAAGTACAAATTTAAATCGCCATTCGGCACTGCAAAGCGGTTTACGCTTTATACACGATTAAACCGGGTTAGAAACCCGTTTCGATCAAACCGATTTATCGTCCAATCAAAAGGCCTGATTATCACGCCAACTGTTATTAATAATACTTTTAAGGGGTTTATTGTTTGTTTATTTCTTTGTTATTTTTTGATTTTATAGTCGAATAATAATTGCAGCCAACGCCGGAGTAGCAGTTAATTTGTTCAGTGTGATCGTTTGTAGTTGCTTCCGGTTTATATACATATGCTATCGGTCCGTTTTAACTATTGGTCATCACCGGTCATCCGCTTTAAATTTCACACTGGTATGTGACATAGGCCGAAAATACAAATAATCAAGGTAAAAATTTGTATGTCAAATATGACAAAAGTATCTCGTATAAGAGGATTCTCAATGGTATATTTGTTTTTGTTCCTCTTAATTTTATCACTTTTTTAGCAATATATTATTTATATCGATCTGGTTTACCTTTGCGTCTGGTCGCTGGTTTAAGTTATTCATAAATCAAGAAACACAAATTGTACCGTTAGAAGGTTTTCATGTTCAGCGCACCTAGATTATTCTGAATTAAATTTAATTACGATTATCAAAAGCGTTCTGACTAATGGTTTTAAGCCCTGAGTTTTTTTTACGCACGAAAATGGGACGCTGGTTGTAACGGGCATTTTTACCGATAGAAAAGTATTTATAGTACCATCAGTTGATGTCTTTCAAACCGGTGGCGAAGTGTTGGGAAGGCATATGTACCAACTCTAACGCAAGATATAGACACGACATACACGAATGCACTGATAGGACAGTATCAGTGTGGCTTAAGACCAAAAAGTTCAACCTGTGACCAAATTTTTACTCCACACTACATATTCGTCAAACTTGGTATCCCAGCAAAGATTGTTGCATGTGGGATGGTGTAATGATGGAGAATAACAACTTCAGTGTTGTAGAAAACTTTGCCTATCTGGGAACAGAGCTAACCAGCCACAACAACGTCAGCATGGAGTTGAGGCAAAGAATCACGGTTGCTAATCGATGCTACAATACTTTCGGTTCATCAAGCAAATTATAAGTAAAATCCTCTCTCCAAGAACGAATATATAAAACGTTGATAATTCTTATACTGCTGTATGGCACAGAAGTATAAACATCGGATACGGCGACTTTGGGAGTGTTCGAGAGAAAGATTCTTCGTTCGCAATGAGTTTCGGGTCTGTATGATCCACGTGCTGTGTGATAAGGTTGACATAGTCCAGAGCATAAAATTTCAGTGATTGCACTGATCTGGCCATATTAAACGGATGGACAGAAGTGCTCCTGCACGGAGGGTTTACGAGGAACACCTAAACTTGATTGGTGGACAACGCCAGAGACGACGATCGAGATACGCTTTCCTACATGCGCCCATGAACGACTGTAGCGCCACATAAGTACGGAAGTTAAACACGAGTATATTTTGTTCAGTACATACATATAAGCTGTACAAAACATAAGCAAACAACTGAAAAAATATGAAAAAAAAAATGTTTTTTTCGAGGATATCACGAAAACAATTCTTAAATTATTTTTGGAATCTATGCCCCAAAACACATAGAAAAGTCTATAAGAAACCAGATCATGAGATGCGGCCCAAATTTATAAACTAGTGCTATCAGAGTTCGAAACTTAGTAAACCGGCGAATCATGTTGGGTCTTACAGAGCAATAAGTTGGCTACCTATTTGTCCAAGATCTTTTTTAGTAGAATTTTTTTAGTTGGCAGTTCCAGGTGGCATTCCTAATCATCAGTTCAGCTTCAGGCAACACCATGGATCTCCAGAACAAATTCATCGAGACGTTCAGTATGTCGCCGGAGGCTTTGAAAATAAGCGTCTTTTTGGATGTACAGTAAGCTTTTGATGAAGGATTGCTTGACAATCTTAAGACTCTCCGCCCAGCGACTCATTATCTCCTGCTTAGGTCGTACATGCTTCGACACCAATATATGGAGTAAGTTCAAGTTGATAAAAATTTAGTATATTTTTGGCTTTTGTGAAACTCTTCCCGATTTTGACAATTCTATGAAACAAAATTGACGAGAGTAGATATTTCGACTGTTCCCATTCATCACTTTATAAACATTTTTATAAAAACACAATTTTCTTTTTTTACCAAACTAAAAATTTGTATTGAATTTCTTTTACATATAAATATCAAACATGTACATATGTATACAAAAAATAGCTGTTTTTGTAAATAAAAATAGTATAAAATAGTATATGGATGAACTGCATTTTATGTGAAAACGCATAAAAATTCAAATGCCAACAGTTAAGGAGCGTAGAAATTTTTAACTAATAGAACTGTTTTCTTTGTGTTTTTTCTTTTTAAATAAATTTCAAATGCATAATAACATGTAATAACGAACCAAACTAAACGATTGTCTGTTGCTATACGAAATTGTTAAATAATTTAATACTTTTTTCTTTTTCTTTTTTTGTATATACTCGTAAATTCCTGCATATCAAAATATGTAAGGCATATGTTGTTCATTGTACTTTTCGTATGTTCCCAAAGCGGTTAACTATATAAGTAGTTATCAGGCCAGTTCCGGCTACCATTTTCAGAAAGTTTTTGCGAAAGCAAATTCGATTAAATGGTTACATTTTTAAAAATGAGATGATATCGCTATTTGGATTCACTTGGCATTGATCAAATGTAATACATTACACAAGACTAGTGAATTCAAATCAAATTCAATTCAAATTGCCAAAAGTGAAAAATTTACCATTTCATCACATTCACTTTCGCAAAATATTCCCGAAACTGAGAACCGGAACAGACATGTTTATATTATATTTGAATAGTAGATATAAGTAGTCGTATGTGTCTGTATATATATAGTGATTTCTATTTTTCTTTTTCATTAATAATGGAAGCTGTTTTAAAATACTGCAAACGAAAATTGACTAAAAAGCAAAAGGTCAAATCGAAAAAATAGCGCATCTAGGTATATAAAACTAACTTATAAATATTTCGAATTGCATTTTTAAGTTGTCAACAGAGTGTTTTTCCTTTTTTAAAGCAGAAATCCATGAACGATACATTGAAATTAGAGCGTATACGGTTTTTAGAACTCACACGATGGTGTCAAGTATTTAGTTTACAAACTAATTAAAACTTATTAAAACTAAGAAAACATATATTTTAAAATCGCTTGTTTCGTACTTGTTTGTTGAATATAACTGCATGCGAGTGTGCTTGTTGTGGTGTGTGTTTGTGTGTGTGTGTGTATGTGGGTGTATGTAGCATGCATTGTCATTTATGTTATGATATGTTGTTGGCTTAATAAGTAGTGTATCGATAATGTCGTTCATGCTTTAAATGTGGCTCTCTTCGTGTGTTGTCGTCTTGGTTGTTACGGTTTCAGCTTCACCGTTTGTCTTTTCATGTGAAATGCTTGTTATGACGGATTTAATGACCACAGAGCTGGTGGAGGTCTCGGTAGTATTGCTGTAAAAAAAAAAAAAAAATCAGTATTAGCTATTGTATATAGATATACATATATGTATGTAGCAGAGCTGTAAAGGAATGATTCATTTGAATCATTGAAAATGAATTGTACATTTTGAATATACTATTCTGTTTTGAAAACTTAAGGTAAAAAAAATTTATGTTTGGCAAAAAGTCATTTTCAAACAATAATATTATTATTATACAGGCCTGTTCCGGTTTTCACTTTCGGAACGATTTTACGAAAGTGAATTCGACAAAATGTTAATGCAAGTGAATTTAAATCGTAACATACATGCCAAACGTGAAAAATTTAACATTTTGTCGAATTTACTTTCGCAAAATCTGTCCGAAAGTGGAAACCGGATCAGGCTAGTTGATATTAAAACACAAAGCACTTAAGCGCAGCAGGTCACAATTTGACCTAGTTTTAAATTGTTCAAGCAAAAGCCATTTTGGGAAGAATCCTAAAGAATTATTCAAGTTTACATTCGATTAATTTTTTTTCATAAAGAATGATTCAAAAATTGTAGAATTTATTTTAAATGACTCAAATATACATTTAAATTCAATTAACAACTTTTTTTCAAAAGATATTATCCAGAAATTAATGATTCTCAGATTCATTCAAATCGGAATCATTCCTTTACATATTTATTCCTGTAGCATATTATGTAAAAACTCACCTGTTTGGAGACGATTCAATAAAATTGGGCATATGCAGATCTGTGATGTCCTTTAGCGGTACGCTGGTCAGTGTTTGATTGGTCTGCGTGCTAAGCACCGAAAGGCGGCCTGGAAATTAGTATTTGGAATGGAGCAAGTGGCAAGATTAGACGTTTATCTTATATAAAAGTAAAAAAAAAGCGAAAAAAAATCAGCCCTTGTGATTGTAAAACTGTGCGGCGGCGGCGACAAGAAAAACCTTAAAATGCTTTAGTTATGCTAAATAAAAACTTAACAAAATTAGTTACAGTATAATTTAAAATGCAGTGCATGCGAGACTACTGTTGTTTTCCTAAAAAAAACCAAAAACAATTCAAAAATTTAAATTTTATAAAAAAATGTACGTTAAAACATTTAGAAGCCACATATACAGTTTGAGACGCACAGAGTACATACGAATGAATAAATTGAAATTTAAACAAAACATTTTTTGTAATGGAAATGAGTTTCATTTCACGACAAAAACACAAAAGCACATATATATGAATTACACTAGTTTACAAACTTCAACTTTAAAACGATAGAGACTTTCTCTTACACTTTTATAGGGTAATTTGAGTGCGTTGAACACGAAAAACATGCTGATTATTTTTCATTTGAGCCATTCATCACCCGAATAACGGTATATTTGTGTTTTTATATCTATGATTTTACTTAAACCAGCCAAAACAAGAGTAAATGCTGATCGAAATGTACGGCTAAGGTGATTAAAATACCCTTGTAACGGTAATCAATGTATGAATTGCATTTGAAAATTTTAATTGCCGAATATATTTATTTATATGAAACATCACGATTTTCGCAGGGAAACATACTACTTGGGAGAAGCTTCCATTTTTTTCACGTCATCGAAATACGCAAGTGGCTTTGTTTGAAACACATACCCAGTGAGAAGAATTAAGAAGAGTTTGTCAGAACCATATAAAAAATATACTTTGGTAAACCACATTTCCTTAATCTTTTTTGGTTGAGAAAAATTTCTCACTTTTGGAATGCTAATGCTCTGGATAGAACCGTTCAATCATGTATATAATTGTTATATTTTATTTGACAAAAGAACCAAGGCAACGGTGTGGAGCAGTTATTCCCCTCAGGAATATGAATAAAAAGAAAAGGAAGTGGTTCAAGTAGTGCATGAAGCGGAAAGGGATATATTTAAGTCTTTGAATTACGGTTGCATCAAAGAAGATATCTTTCTCCTGAGACACGAGTAATATATTATTGTAATCATATCAAGTTTTTATTAGAGTAATTAATTTCTGCTTCTGTTTTAACGTCACTGGCCTGTTGCACTAAAACAAAAATATGACCCATCAAAATGACCTCTTTTTATTGACAGAAGCAATAACAGTTTAAAGAGAGTTTGCTGCAGAAAAACACGAAATCAACAATTCCAATCGGATACGCAAAACACATGACAGAAAGCTATGAATCGATAGAACAACTTATTAATCTCATGAATTACAAGCAACACGGTTGGAATGAAAATTATTAATCTTACAATGTGTTAAAATGGAGTACACTTGCTTTTGTTGTATGTAAATTTAGCACTGGCCAAACACCATATACGTCACTAGAATACAACATTAAAAATGCTTCCCTCATCACTCATTTCTATTATTTATGTGATATTGGTCTGATAGGACTTGAAATTTTCGAAATATGCACGAATTTGAACTTTCATCAACTGCAACTCAGTATCGTTGGACGTATAAGTAAGTCACTTGTCTAGCAATATTTCGTTCATTTCGATCGGGCTTGCCGTGCACTCTCAATACTGGTTTAAGCAAAATCATACATCGAAAAACACAATTGTACCGTTATTTAGATGAAAGACCTAAATGAAAAAACTATGTTTTTCGTGTTCAGCGCACTCAAATTACTCTAAAAAAGTGTAATAGAAAATTTATATATATTTTTTTTTTTTTTGCTGTAAACTAGTGTTATTTAAAACTTCTTTCTAGTTGAAAAACCTACCAACTGTTTCCTCCGTTGTCGTCGAGCAGAGTGTCGTTGTCGTTGTATTCAAATGATCGCGCACTGAATCCACTGTGATATCACCAATCGAACTTGTTATTGTTTCATTGGCGCGATTCGGAGAGCTACCGCCGGCACTGCCTATACCATTTGTCAAACCGTTGCTGTCAACGTTAATTTCTAGCTGTTGCTTTGCCGCAACCTCCTTGGGTATTGGTGGATCTGCAATGACTGCTTTAACGCTATCTGTATCCTCTTCCTCATCATCGTCATCTTGCTCTGCACCTGCAGCATCTTCGACGGATTCTAACTTTTCAACTTCAATGTCACCGCATGGTTGTACCACTTTCGATGTGGCTAAGGAGATGCGCTGCAACTCCGAAGAGCTCATCATATAGAGCGCTTCGCCGGCATTGGTAAAACAAAGTGACGAGATACCACTGTAAAATAACACATTAGAAATATATTCTCTCTTTACTATGTAGAACAAATAGTAGTACTTACTTGATATCTTCACGCCGCACTGCAGCTGCATTTAGTTGACGCTTTAGTTCCGGCACAGATAACACCATTATATCACCCATATTAGTCAGACATATAAGCGCCATTTCATGATATAGCTCAGCCGCAGCACCGGAAGCACCACTTGTATTGGCATCGCCGCCACCCTCATGTGAACGTGTTGATTTTGCTGGACTGCCACTAGCGCTTTGTATCAATTCATGCGGCACACGACATGCAAAGGAGCCAAAATGTATACGTCTAATACGCGCACCTTCGTGTGCAGTTAGCTTGTATTTGTTAAGTGGTTTTAGCTGCGGCAATGAGAACACTTTGAATTGTTCTTCGGATGCAATGAGCACGCGATGTGGTGGTGTACCATTGCCACCGTTTAGTTGATCTACCGGACAACCGGTCTGATCGAAAATGGAAATACCAACCACTGGCGCGCGATGCTTGAGTTGTATTTCCTTGGCGAGTTGCGCTGAAATGCGACGTGGTTGTTGTATAGCGGGCGTGCCACTAGCTGGCGGCGCTGCAGTTGCAGCAGTTTGTGCTGGTGGTAAGTGCAGCAGAAAAACAGAAACGGTGCTGGCATTTGTAGCGGACCACAGTGTCGGTGAGGTGATGTTGACTGTAGCACAAATTAAAATATAAAAATTAAAATAAACAAATTAAAGCGAATAAATGTGAATTGCTTCATTACCGTTGGTTATGTAGGTCTTGGCAAAGAGCAGACAGCGTACCATAGAGCCCATGCCATCATCATTGGAACGTGCCTCCACTTGGCGTTCAATAGGACGTGATTCCAGCTGTGCATTAGAAATTTAAATTAGTTTCTCAATGGGCTATGAAATTAATAGAAGCATTATCTCGCATGCTACTAGTACATACTGTAGTGGGCACTTGTGTGCTGGGATTATTGCGTGTAGAGCGCCCCTTGCGTAATTTGCGGAATGATTCACGCAGCGATTTCTTGAACGATTTGCGACGCGACAATTGTTCTCCGGCGCCAGTCAAGTCTATATAGCAAAACAAAGATTTATATATTGCACAATAAAAACAGCTGCCAATTTTAATTAAAACAAAAACAAACAACACGACTCACCATTTGGATTCAAAGTACAGCGATGAAAGACCGGTACAAAGTGCTTAAAATCAAAGACTACTAAACCGTGTGCTGTACCGCCGGATACCAAACCCCAATTGGCTTCCAATGCTAAACAGGTAATACTTGCCGGTGGCAGCACCTGCAATACACCGGAAACATGCACACCACCCTCACCGACGGGCGCAGCATTTTCTTCCAGCAGATTAGCACGTACATTTAATTGATCATGTCCCTTCCAAACAAAACCATCACGATCGCTGACCAAATTCATGGTGCTAACCTTCAGTCCAGCTCGTTCTGCCCCTTCTGAATCGGCGACAGCATCGAAATTGGCTATAACAATCTGGCCTGCTGTACCACCAACAATCAACTGTCCAGCCTTTGCACAGAACGCAACCTTTTTTACCGCCAAACGCGGATCATCAGAGTACGGATCAAAGAGACCTGCTTTACGGAACGGTGGTTCGGACTCATCCACCTGTTCGGATGCATCTAACGGAATGTCATCTTGATTTTCATGTCCAAAAATATTTGCGGTCTTAAAGTTGTATATAGGCTTAAGCACGACACTTGTGCAATCCCAGAATTTTACTGAACCATCTTCGTGGCCCGTCAATAAAACTTCAAACTCTTCGGCTGCCTCGTCGCCACCGCCGCCGCCGCCATCGGCACCAGCAGTCTCTTCGTGTAAAATGCCACCCGTTATGGGCCAATCAATGTTGCTGCAATCGACGTCCTGTTCACCACCAGCATGCAATATTTTATTGTACACTTCCTGTGAGACTTGTGAAGCTAAATAATTGCAAGTTACTGCTGAAGCATGTACCGAATGTAGATAGGGTGCCTTTACTACCGGTACTTTTGTATCGGTGAGATCATAGGCACAAAGTTCCTCCTCCAATAGAACAATAAGCACTTGTACTTCATCATCGTGTGTATCTTTGTATGTGACAAAGAAATCAATCACTTTGGAAGTGAAATCTAAGCACACTTTATTGCCATCACTAGCATGCACAGAAACGCAATTGTGATCACCGTAGGCGGAGCGTGGCATGCCACCGGAGAAGACAGTAATATCGACGTTGCTATAAAAAAACAACGAAACAATTCACCATGTCTTCAAAAGAAAAAACAAACTTAAAAACGCACCCTCTTTTACCATTATACAAGCGATTTATGCTCTTACACGGATCCGGTCCATAAGGCACATAGTTAACATTCTTCGGCACATCTGTACTATTCAGCTGCCAAGTGGCAAACGAACCATCTGCATGATACCAAGTAAACTGCTTACCCGTCTCACTTATATGCAGACCTACACTCTGTCCATGTCCCGGCGCTATAAACGCACGTACAACAGTTGAAGTCTCCAGATCCCATAGCACGCACAGACCACGATTGTATGCAATCAATAATTGATTCAATGCATTTGGCATTTGACGTATTGTTTCAATTGCGCCCGGATTTAGTTTATATGTAGGTGGAACCTGTTCCAATACCACATCATGGTAAATAACCGGCTCACGTATGCTAAATGATTTTAAATCAAATTGATAGATATTGCCGCCTTCGGTACCAATCCAGACAACATCTTTGTTCAATGAACAACACAGCGACGAGACCTTCTTCAATTTGCCATCGAATGGCAAACTTTTGATGGCAACCAATGTTGTGCCGACCGGTTCCCACAAGATCAACTGATTCGATGCTGTCAACGAGAGCACACGTCCCGTACCGTAGACCCATTCAAGCAATTGTACATTCAGTTCAGCAGCGGAGTTATTAACCAGCGTGTGTTGACCATAGAATTCAACACCAGGCTGTCCGAAGATTTTAATGGCGCCCGTCTGTGTGCCAATAGCCATGAGTTTCGAGACGGGATCATAGGCCAGCGCCGATGGCTTGTGTGGGAAGCCATGCTGTGCTGTCTGTAAGTAAGAGCAAAACGAAATTCGTAATGAAATAAATTAAATACTGCTATAGTTTCTACACATTTATATATATACTTAGTATATTATTTTGTAAAGTTGGCACTTCAAAATCGCTCATTCATTCGCTAGCTTATAATTACTTTGGCTTTGTTTCTGGCCGTTTTTTTTTCTTTTTTCGGTCTAACAAGAAATCTGAACGCGGCGATGTACCCAATTCATGGATAGCAGCTGCTTCTAATGACAGCTGAATATTGTACGCCGCTTTCATCGTGCTTAAAGAAATTGGCCATTCAAGTTGTAGTTCAACTTAAGTGAGTAAATGAATATACATATAAGAATGACCAAATGATTGCCATATAGTGATAATGTCAGCCAACGACAAGACAGACAACATTCAACTTTTAAAGACTCCTACACATACAACCATTTCGAGTGGGCATTGAAGTTGTACAGAAGTTCTCTTGACATTTCCTTTATGACGACATAAGTTTTAGCTCAAGAGTTGCACTACACTTGAGATTAATTTTGAAGTTATGCAGATAGAAACCAGATGGTATGCTTTGTATCACACAGTTGACAGCATGTATATTTTAGTATTGATATAAGTCGGCTGATTTATTGTTTAGATATAGACAGCAGCTATCTGCATATTGCAGGAAATCGTGAAACGAACTAGCTGTCTGTGTGAATCAAAACTAGTCGCTCAGTTTTTAAGATATCGATCTGAAATCGAACGCCCTATGTTCCTAGCCTGAGCATATATCACAACTATCATGTCACGCCTACTTTTAGGGGTAGCCGGCATACAAACCAACCTCCCACTTTTCGGATTTCTTATGGAAAATTTTTTCAATATTAACTTGAAATCTTATGTTGGTGCCTCTAATGCAGGGAATCTTCACATAATTACGAGCCGACCACCTTAAAAATGGAATGAAGACCCTAGAACGTTAATCATTCACCGAAGCAACGAACACCGGTTTTTGTTACGTGTTTTCTCTTGTCATTCGTAACAAAGATATGCTCTGACCGACGGTCAGAAGTGGGTTTTTTTTTAGCGATGAACTTTTTTATTGTAGTCATCAGCAACTTAATAATTGATATACATACTTAATAGCTTCTAGTATAGTGACGCTTCACATATACATTAATGGGTGCGACTCGCCCACTTTTTGGGGTAGTCCCCATACAAACCTTCTGCCAACTTTTGTGTTTTTGTTTGAAAAACTTTATTATTAAAGTCAATATTAGGTTGAAAAGCAATGTGGTGCCTTTTTATGGACATCCGCTCAACATACATAGACTAATGGGCTTGTCCCGCACAATTTTTGGTGTAGCCCCCCTACAAACCCACCGCCCACTTTTGTGTTTTTTATGAAAAAATTTGTTAATTAAATCAATATTAGCCTGAAATTCGATTTGGTGAATTTTATACATATACAAATGGGCGTGTCTCAAAATCCTATCCATAGAAGAAAAAAAAATTAATTTTGTTGCGCATGAAATTATTATAAGTATAGGGTGTCTCAGGATATACTCCGGATTTGATTTTTAAATAAAAAACTGTTGTTTTTTGAAAATTTGTGAAACTTTTATTGAAACATAAAGTAGACATCATGAGGTTATGTATGGAATAACACATCGGGTAAATGGCCGCCTCGGCTGTTCTGGCATATGCACGTTCTTTTCGTGTCGTGGTCTTATTCACATAAACCTGTGACTTCAAAAAACTCCAAAGAAAAAAGTCTAGAGGCGTAAGATGACATGATCTATGATGATCACCAAAAAGCGGGAGGACACGACCGGGAAATGACTGATGCAGTAATTGAACTGTTTCTCGTGCTGTATGGCATATGGACATGTGGTTTCTTGTTGAAACCACATGTCCTCCACATTAATATCTTCAAGTTTCGGCAAAAAAAAAAATTGGTTACCATTTCACGATAACGAACACCATTCACGGTTTGGTTTGACCTGCTTCATTTTCGAAGAAAAATGGACCGATGATGCCTCCAGCCCAAAATCAAAACCAAACAGTGACACGCTGTGGATGCATTTGTTTCTCATAACTCACTCGTGGATTTTCTGAGCTCCAAATACGACAATTTTGCCTGTTAACGAAGCCATTGAGATGAAAATGAGCCTCGTCACTAAATATGATTTTGTCTTCAAAATCGGCAGTTTCTTGTTGTTGTTTTTTAACAATGCCCGATGAGCTATTTACTCGATGTATTCCATGCATAACCTCATGATGTCTACTTTATGTTTCAATAAAAGTTTTATAAATTTTAATAAAACAACAGTTTTTATTTAAAAATCAAATCCGACCCTAATCCTGAGACACCCTTTAATTGAATTTAAAATGGGTATTCTATGCTTTCTTTAAGGCGATGCAAACATTGTGACTAAATTATAATACTATTCACAGTCTATACGAAGCGCATAAATATAAATCTTTCGTCACAAAATTGGTATCAGAAATTTTGAGAGTTGCAAATTGGCTTTTGTCACTTGATTTTGTTAGCTCGTCAAGAGGTTTTTTTTTTATTTGATTCAATATACTTTAAATAAATGCAAAACTGTGCCACATTATTTTAAGATACTTTTTGTTATAATTATTTCGCCATTTGAATTTCTTTTATACTTTTCCAAAACTGCTTCCAAAACACTAATCTCTATATATAGAAATCTTTAAACTGGTCCAAAGCAAATAAAAAAGCAGCATTAGAAACCGTTCTGAAGTTACGAAATCTTGCACAAACGGTACCTTGCGAACTAGTCGTTGTCCATCATTGCTGTCAGAGCCACTACTGCCATGACCGCTTCCACCACTACTTCCTGCTGCACCGCCGCCCTCACTTGCTTTTCGCTGCTGCTCTTGACATGAACTCTTGTGAAAACCTTCCGTGTAAAAAAGCATCGCTTAACTGATTCGCATAAACCTCTGCAGACGCTTTCGAACCCAAGACAAAATGAAATTTCGATTGCTAGTGTGTATGTGTGAGTGTGCTTCTTACCCGAAAAACTGTTTTTCATACTTTCTTTATTCTTAAAGGTTTTTTTTTGTGGTTTTTATTTTTGTATCTTTACGCTACAACGAAATTTGCCTAAGGGGACAGAGTGAGATACATTGAATTAGTGAGTGAGTGAGTGAGAGTCTCTTGAAAGAAGTTATAATAGTATCTAGCCGAATGAAAGAATTAAATAAATAAAAGCTACAAAATAACAAGCAAAACGTGAAGAACTTTGCTATTTCGACCCAAATTCAATGTTGACTGACTCACTGACTGACTTGTATTTCAACGCTTCGCTTCAGTTGAGTTTCAACTTTGCACTCAACTCTTCTCAGTTTAGATTGTGGTACCGCCAGCATACAGCAGCATTGTGTGCATTGAGCTTTCGGTTAAACAAACTGCTGCTTCCACTGATCTTTTGTAGTTCTTATACAATTCAACTTCTTGCTTGAGCAATCATCAACATAAACTCATGTAGACTATAGAGCAGCTCTCGAGTGAGAAGCCAAAAGTTCAAATTCGCCGGAAATAAATAAAAGTCTGCACAGCGCCTGTGGTTTGTGGTTTTACAATTGACTTTTAACTCATTCTTTAAAGAGTCGAGTATTTTTTTTTTTTTTTGTTGACTTAATTGTGTTGTAAAGGAGTAGCGCTCTATTTGCACACAGAAACCAACTTGCTCTGTGATCAGATACTTTGCTTTTTGAAAATGTTAATTATTCAAACAGACAACAGCAGCAAAGCACGTCTTGAACTTTATTCATCATCATATCTTGTCTGTCAGCCTTCGCTTTTTTCTGATGAACAACGTAAATGGATAGAAAAATTTATATGATTTCATAGATCATTGGTTCTTCTGTTGAAGAATTTTAATTGAGTTTGCTTCTTTTGGTTTTATTACAATAATTATCTGTTGAAATTGGTTCAGTGCAGCTAATGAGGTGTACACAGAAAAAAGGCATTCCAAATATGTGTATGTTTTTATCCGAAAGCGTTCGTAAAAATTTTAATCAATCAATTTACATGAATCAAGTACATAACGGGATCGATTTATAAATCAAGTGCAGAAATACTTTGAATAAGTATAAAATTCTTGAAATAAGTATAAAAATCTAATTCTAAGAAGAAATCTGTACTCAAGTTAAGTAAAAAAGTTTCAGAACATAAAATAAGTCCTTTTTGCGTATAAAATTCCTAAATCAATCTTAAAGAGAAAAGAACTTGAGAGCAAAATCAAATCTACTCCCTCAGCTGCTCCAAAATCTTCGCACTAACAGTAAATGGAATAGCAATTCGGCAAGTCCATGAGTCGGGTACCTGTTAGCCGAGATAGTTAAGACGATGACACTTTTCAGCGCCGTTCGCATGTGTCATGGTTCGATACAAGTTTTCTACAAGTTTTTGAGCCCTTTTGTACACTAATCAGTCTCATTGTTTTGTCGTGAAATCAAGTAATCAGAGGGCTTTACGAATTTCAGCTCCCATCTTGAACCAAGAATTTGAAGTTCATTTAAGTAAATCCGTATTCACCATACTTTAGCTACCGCTTTTCAATTCAAGTAAGGAAATCCAGTTTCTTTATCAGTATAAACTTAAGACAGCACTTAGATATTGTATTTAGAGTAACTTGAACAATATATTTTGAACGATAAATTAAATTAACTTGAGAATATTTTCATGCAATGGAACTACATCTTAATATAGTGATGGACCACCATCCCAAGATACTGCATGTAAGTATATCGGGTTATAGATATTTGAAACGTGGGCGTAGTTTACTCAAGGACGAATTTCGTAATGGTCATTAGCAGAAAAAGTAAACCAGAGATTTAATTTCGCCTAGGCCAATATAGCTGCTTGTGTATCCCGATCGTACAGAGGTTAGTTTATTGGTTGTCGAAAAAGTTATGACGTATTTTTACTATACATAGAAGAAATTTTTAAATTACAAACGTGTCCGTTATTGGTTCAAGTGTTATACCTTTTGACAGATGACAGTTTAAACTGCAAGTCAGGCGTGTGCAAAATTTTGCAAAATTTATGGCGGCGCAGTAGAAATGTGCGATCCCAAACGATATCCAAAACCGAGTTTCACCAAAATGAAGTTATGTGGTGTTTTCGAGCTCCAATCTCGGAACCAATATGTGCCCAGCAATTGTTTAGTGCTGGAAACATTGTTAGAGATTAAGCTTGGTGATCACTGGTTTAGTTATTTCTCTGATGCTTTTGAGTATCACTATAGTGGGCGGACGTACGTTGTTTCTTTTATGATACTTGGATCCCAGAACAGATCCACTGTCACCACTGACTTGCACAACGGTAACTAAGTCTCGTCGTCCATGCTCATCTGTTGATACAAAATCTGGAAATCATCAAGCGATATGAAGCCTAACGGTTATTATGACTGTTCTCAGCATTTTATAAATGAATTGAAAAACCTCACCAATTGTCAGAATATATAAATATTGAGAGAATATATAAATATATAAAAGAAATGATAGTGCCTTTCTAGACATCATCGAGTAACTAAAAAAATAATTTAAAAACAGATTTCTTTAAATGGCTTAAAAGACAATTTTATAAATGGAAAGTTAATGTATAAACTGCACACTCAGAACTTTAAGAAGATGCCACACTCAATCTTCCAACCATCAGCATTAGAAATAATGTTCCAGCCTACTATATGATTTATGCGCAACTTATCCCTGATTAAAATCAGTATGACATTCTCTACAGTAAAGAATTTTTTTGCAGTGTATTAAACCAACACACCACACACCTCTTCGAAGCAAATTTAATTTATTAAGTATGTTCAACAATTACAACAAAAACTACAAAATAGAGGGTGAACAAAAAATAAAAACAAAAAACTAACTGCGAGAAATAATGAAAATACAATAAATAAAAATTACACAAAAAAGATACAACATTCACAAGTCGGTATGTATCCATGTATATGTAATTGCGTGTATCTGAAAAGCAACAAATAAAAAATGGTAAAAGACAAACCTCATGACTATGTTGAATCAAGCCAGGTTTAGAGCACAATATACATAATAACAACAACGACAAGTACGACGAGTAAAACAAAACCGAGAATAATGCAAACAAAATGAAGTTAACTAAAGATAGAAATGTTGTTGGCATTAATGTTGTTGCTATAACGCTATACAGCAGAAGCAGATACACAACAACAACAACGCCGCAGCATAGTATAACTACTTTGAGCTTATAGTTTTGTTGAAGTGGTGTAGCTGAAGTGATTACGTCGTCGTAGCAACTGCGGCAGCAATGTGAAGAGTCATGTAGCTAGGAATCGTGTTGGCTGTTGGTCGCTTGCGCACAGTGTAAATACCCTCAGAGCAATGATACCCACCGCATGCATTGGCAATGGTGCTCTATTGGCTTTAACCGAGTTGATCTTTTATGCCTTCGGCAGTAAATTGATGTTCTATTATGTTGCTATGAATTGTTTTTTGTGGCTTTATGGCGTGACCAGAACTAAAATAATAAGAGTGAAAAGCTTAGAGCACTGCTGTGAAGCGTTTGTTGGCTTTCTATTATGTGTGATGCTAATGCTGAGCACAATAATGATTAACCAAACGTCATTAACATCATCAACTTACAATTAATGGCAATCTGAGTAAATTGGGCCCAACTTTTAAGAATTCACGAGAAATTTTTTTGAATGTAGAAATTTCTTAATTTTTAATATATTGCATTGTATGTATATGAAAATTTGCTTGTATCCTTTGAATGCACGGAAAAATTGGTAAAACTGTTCTATTTGTTGTATTCTGGCAAAGTTTGTTGATACCACATGTGGCTAGACTAAATGTTTTGATGAGCATCTTGCATGTTGACAGATGCATTTCGACCGAAGCCTTACTGAGAAGCATCTGGGCGATGGTACCCCGTCGTCGCAGGCTCGTCTGATCTGCAGTCTTTAGATTTCACTGTGTCCTGACACCCAAATGAGGTGTATAGGTATTATAATAGTGCGCCATCTCGTTAAGAGATCTGCGATATTCAGTAATGGTTTTAGATTTTGTTGTGGAAGACAAGAGCTTTTAGCGCTGCATACCTATCTGAGTATGAGCATAGAAACACAGTGCTTTCTCCCGTCGGATGAGATCATAGGACGTGCATTGCTTCCTGCATAGCTGCAACATCGACTTGATAGACACTTCCATAGTTTGAAAACTAGCAAAAGGCTTCTACCACCATTTCTGGGGCGCATATTCCGCCTCTGACTTCATTGTTTAGCTCAGAGTCGTCTTTGTATATACTTTTCGAGTAACGTTATATTATTTTTTTGTCAAAAAGTAGTTTTGAAACTGAATAATAGTTTATATGAACCTCCTTGCGACATTCGCCGCACTGCATTTAAATAATTGGGTAATGGTGGCTACGATGATGATTGACTTGCCTTGCTGTATGCCTGATTATAGCTAATATTAGTTAATATAAGCGCCCAACTGTTTGCTGGGCCTCATTTGCTTTAATGAATCTTATTATTCTTTTCAGCTCCCAACATCCTCCACTCCACTAGGTCATTCCCGATTTGCATTTTTTTTTCAATTTTGATTAGTACAACAACAACATTATTTTTTTCATATTTTAATTCATTTGAATGCATATTTTATTATGCATTCTATTGTGTAAAACTAGCTTTGTGTTAATTTGATGCTAACAAAGCGTAAAATTTCACTGCTGCCTATTTTAATAATAATAAAAAAACAAAACAAAAAAAGAAGAGTAAATTGAACTGACGAAAACCAAAAGGTTTTCTATTCCAATCTTTAGACAAATTTTGTATTTAGTTGCTGAAAAATAGGCTTAAATGAAGAGTCAACAGTGCTTGTAATCAATCAAATCGTGACGCCGTTGTGGCCCACTACCATTTATAATATATATAAATCAAATTGGGTTTACTGTAGAACGCTCCATATGATTGATGACTCACATAGAGCGCGAATGAGTCTAAATCGTATCATATTTAACTTTTGAGATAAACTGCAAGCTCAAATCTCAGTGTTTGTATTGTTGAAATATGCAGACGGTTATTTTTAATGTTATCGAGAAACCATAAATTTAACAAATAAATAATTAAGTAAAAATGCGTCATTTATTTTGTATGTGTTAAATTTAGTATACATATTAGTAAAAGAATTTTTACTGTTAATATACACCCACATACAAATACATATTTGTAAAAAGTTTCCAAGAATAGATGATAGTTAAGTTCAAAATATTAAAATATATTAACAGTGACGGATTCAGGGTAAGGGGCTCGAGCGCGCTGAGTCGTTTAGTTAATATAATATTCTATAGGAAAAGTAAACAGACGCGTAGATACGAAATAGCCTCTATAGATAATAAAATACTTTTTATGGTATCGTCATAACAACTTTTTTAATTATAATAGAAAACAAAAAATATCATAGCTGAAACTTTGTTCGGAAATTGAGGGTCGCCGAATACAAATCCGGCAAATGAAAATTTATTTTTCTAGTGCGTTTTTTTTTTTAATTGATGTTAATTGGTGTCGAGAATCGTGCAACAATAGTAACGGTTTTGGATTCAGCGATTCTCAACTATCCGCAGAAAGAAGTTTCAACCATGAAAATTGTTTGTACCCTAGAATTATTAGCTGTTTTGGCCATTTCATCTAGCATCAGTTTCATCGCCGATAATTTAACTCTCCCAATAATTTTACAGAGAATTATTTTGAAAATGATTTCTATAAATTTCCTGACAAGAGTGCAATTTTAAAAAGCTCTACTTATGTAACTTTTGTAATCGGGGTCGCCCGTATTCATCCATATCGATTTACATGATATATTGTTAGAAAGATGATTAAATTGCGCCTCCAACGGTAGCTAACTCGAATGGAAAATGGCTGAGGTACATATAGATGACTGGCCCAAATGAAAAAATATAGCTACGTTTTTCGTGTTCAGTGCACTCAAATTGCCATAAAAAAGTGTAAGAGAAAGTTTGTAAATTACACAAATTTTATGTCTATTGTTTCGCAAATACAGCATAAAACAAGTAAAAACGTTAACTTCGGTTGAACCGAAGCTCTAATACCATTCACACAAAATTTTATATAGTATTGTAAAATATAAAAGTGGGGGTTTAAATAGGGACTACCCCTACCGACCACTAGTAGATGTGTATGCAGCGATGTATTGATAGTAGATGTGTAAGCTGCCGCCATTTCGAATTTCAAGATGATATTGACGTTTTCCATACAAATGCATAAAATTGAGCTGTGGGTTTATATGTGACTACCTCAAAGAGTGGGCGGGACACACCCATTTTTATATGTATATGAAGCGGTTGTCCACTAAAATCCATCAAATCAAATTTCAAGCTAATATTGATTTAAATAAAGATTTTTTTCATAGAAAACACAAAATTGCACGGTGAGTTTATATGGGGGCTACCGCAAAAAATGGGCGGGCCACGCCCATTAGTCTATGTATATTAAGCGGCTGTCTATAAAAAAGCACAATATGGGATATTGAGATATTCATATGATACAGAATGAGCTATTTCTGAGAAGCATATTATAAGTAGCAAAAATTGGCAATGTGTAGGCAGCAGACTGATGAGAACTTGTAGCTGTGTTCGAAACATATGTATCTGCGGCTAAAACATTTTTCTGTGTAACAAATAGTTGTTCTTATTTTCTCTTCGCATTGAGAAAAATATGTTATAAATATTTCTTAATGTAAAACTGCAAGCGCAATGCTTAAATACGTATATGGGAGCAATATCCTTGTCGCTTTTACACATTCATGTTAGAGATACTTATTTTCCTGCACCATTTCAAAACTGCAAGATATTTCATTATTCTGCAAATTTCGTGTCATTCGTTGATTTACTTGTGCAGCACATACAATATCTGTCTTTGCACTGCAGTCTAATTTTACGATGGAAAAGAGTATTCAACGTGGTCCCTATAGTTCCTTAGAAGTCGACACAAGGCAGAAGTGATGCTGGCAATTTCAGTTTTACGCATGAGTTAGATGCAGGTCTTGCATTCAGTTTTATGTTATGCTTTCTGCGGTAGAAGTAAAAATTTACCGGAACTTGTTGCAGGAAGTCAAACACGGCACATCATTTGGGTTGTTGCTTTTTACTATGCATGAAATTATCAACAATCTGAGCAGAGTTTATGTTTTATGCGGCAAGTGCAGTATAACCTGCTGACATTGAAGTTAAATCGAAATTCTTTATATATAACATAAAAATAAATTACAAGATAAAGTAAACTACTAATACCACACATTTCCAATCAGTAAGGTCACATATTGTAAAAATTAGTCATTGCACCTACATATAGGTAGATACAATAGGTAGATACAATCATATAGATACTCCATATTCGAAACAAGTGAAATGACTGTAATTGAATTTCGAAACGCGTTATCGAGCGGAATACGTTTATTATTTAGAACCATAAAAATCACTAAGTACATACTTGTATATTTACACAAAGCGCCAAAATTAAATGAAACGCAATAGTAGAACAACAACAAAATAAACATTTGTTAAAATCTTTCACAACTTACAGAAGTTGGGTTCGGCCTAGTGCAGATAATTTAGAGAAAACTCATGGTAAATGTAGAAGTAGGGGACTTACTATACAGACGACCTAATTACAGGTGCAACATTTCTCATATAGTACATAAAATTGAAATCTTATCAGCATGCTTTTTCTTATCAGCAGCAAAAAAACACAGTATTCGGTATTTTTTTATTTTATGTACCATTACTCCACATACCGCAATGTATGTGCAATCTAAACAGAAGAATGAGCAATACCAGTTGAACCGCGGATTTCTACGAAAATTAGAAATGAGTATTAACTTCAGTAAAACCTAAGTTTTTATACACTTTACTCACTGTACACTTCTTAGAAGAGACTTCTAGTCATGTGGGACTTAAAGTTTAAAACTCTAATGGTTTGTTCCTGGGTAAAATGATCCAATTTTTATCCGATTGTTGAGCTACATTTGTACTTTATCAGATGATGTACACTCGCACAAGCTCACACAATCGATGCTGATGTGAGTGTGTTGATTTATGATGCTTGCTATATCAATAGGTATTCAATACAACTAAAAGTAAAGACAACAGTAGATGGCAACGAGTCAATTCCAATATAAGGGTTAATTCTGAAATTGCTTGGGAGCTTTGGATTTTCGTGTACCGTTTTGAGAAACTTGGCCATGGAGGTGACCATCCCTGAAAAGGCAAAAATGTATCCACAAAATTATAAAAAAGGGTATTAAACTTCAACGTTTTTCATGAGAAAAATAGCTAATGAGGCTGGTATCAATCGTGCCTCCAGATTTTGATCCAATACAGGGTTTTATATATATTGGAGGCTAGAGTTTGTGCTAAATCCGACAGGACTACACAACCACTTGTAAAAAAACAATGCGACCTATAACCGAAAAATTAACGAGCCTTTGAAGCTCAGTATTCGCGGCCACTTTGCAACACTTTAATTATTAGTTTTTAGGGTTCCGTAACAAGGGTAAAACGGGACCCTATTATTTATTAACTGTTTACTTTTTATACAATTCATACATAGTGTGAAAAAGGATATATTTAGTTTGTCTGAAAGTAACGCATTGAAGGAACTACTGGATATCCTATAAAGGAGATACATATATTCTTGATCAGCTGACGAGTTGATCTAGACATTTTCCTCTGTCTGTTTGAATAGAGTTAAACATTTCTGGTTTTTGTAACATTTGACGAAAATCTGGTATAGAGGCTTATTTTTGTACTAAACCCATAGAGTATTCATATAAACCTGCCACGTTCGCTTTTAGAATAACCATCCATTCAAACCAACCGCTCACTTTTGGATATTTGTATGAGAAACTTATTTAGGACAGTTAATATTTTATTAAAATTCAAAAGTATTAATTTACAGATATACAGAATGTATTGTATATTTTATTAAAATCGGTTGAATATTTTGTGCGTAAAAGACTTTAACAGTAGGCACTCACACAACGCATAGACACATATATCAAACTTCTCTCTCTCTCTCTCTCTTATCTCTTTCGCAACACTCAACGAATACTACTCACTTGGTGCGTAATAAAAGAGAGCGATAACATGCGGGCAGCCAGTTACCAGTTGAGAAGACAAACTGTGTGGGTGATAGTTCTTTTGATTTGGTTTGGTAAGCGTAAAATATATAGGGAGTTTGCATGTTTTTTGTTTTGTAAGCGCTTTGCTATTATTTTGCAGACTCTCGATTTAGTCGACTGCTAAACATACTAGTAAATTACATAATAGTTTCAAAAATGATGATTAACACTTCTATGACGTTAAATTGCGAACTAACCCAGGGGTTTCTTTTAGATATCACCCACTAAAAACACATAAAGCATACCAAATAATCTAATCAGATACAGCCCCAGTAACGTGTTATCACTAACCACAAATTGTATTAAAAAACATGTACAATAATTTATTTTTATTTCGATCGATGATAAATTCACAAAAAAACCAAGATGTCTGAATGCTAAAAAAGTCTACGAAACACAGTAGTAATCTTTTACATACATAGCTAAGATGGACACTGTATAAATGAATAACATGCAAAATGACTCAATTATATAATTTTACAGAAGCAATAATTAAATAAACGAGTAGTTGCAGGCCGGTTTAAAGTGAATTCCACATAAGCGTGTACACATGAATGAGATTTCAAAGCGAATGTATGGAGGAACGAGCTTCAAACTGAGTACAGTACGTAATGAGATCATAAATAAATGTTTATGGGAAGTTTTATTTTCGTTACGCTAAACTGCATATATTATGCATATATAGAAATATGCGATAAAAAATGCCTAGTACGCATAACTCGATATAATAGCGAGAAAAGAAAGAAATAATTTTGCAATCATGGTTTTGTTTTTATGTCAATGATATCAAAATACGCCAAACACTTCACTACTTTTTTAAAATTCATTCATCAGCATACAAAATTATTACAATATTTCAATCAATCAAAAAAAAAAAAAAATTAACTTGGAATTAAAGGCGCGAAATTTGTGTCAATTGTATCAAATTTGCACATTTTCTGTAAATGCAAGTAAAAATGAAAACTTCATATACTTTCATATGTGTAATTATATCTGTCCGTCTGTATTTCGCAAATGTAAATGTACACGTTGACATAGATACAATATTGTATATTTAACCGCACTGCGGTATAAAGGGTACACACAGTCTAAAATTCGAGTCAATGCGGAAGACACAACAAAATGATACAACAAATAATCATTTAACACTTGTTATCAGCTAACTAGCTGACTAGCTATCTATCTAAATAATTAAATAGGGCTAGCTAGGGTAGCAGCGTAAGCCACAAGGGTATTAATTATTATGTGTTTTTATATTGATGTATGGATCCAGTAGACATTGAGCGAGTAGTATAAAAAATTAATATAGCGTATGATTACAGAAAGAAAATATTTTAGTAATTTGTAAAATATGTGAGGGCTACAAGGTCCCAGAATAAAAGATAGTGCAGTATACACTAATATGTGTATAAACTAATATGAAGCATATTTTAAATGTATTTCAACCTTTAAATTATACTACAGTCTCTTAAATATTTGATCGCTTTTCGAAAATAAAATATTTTAAAATTGTTTATAGGACACGCTGGTATAACGAGTTTAATCCCGGAAGTCTTTCGCTCAAGAAAGAATTTCGTAATGGTCGCCCAGAAAGGTTCTTATGACAGAAATAATCGATGATGGAACCAGCATACAGGCGATATTGCATGAACATTTTACCTTCAAGAAGATTTGTTCGCATTAAAAAAATATCGTATCGATTGGTGCAGAAAAATGTTGAAGAAATACAGTTGCGGTGGTTCATATCACCTCAATGAAATTGCAGCAGGTAACGACTCATGGAGCTATGAGCCCGAAACAAAACAATAATCGGCTGTATGGGTGTTCCAAGACGAGACAAATTCAACAAAAGTTCTTCGCGGACGAACAACTTCGAAGAAAATAGTCACTCATTTTTCGGAAAAATTTGTCATTTCGCAACTATTCCGTTAGAGCAACTTGGACAAACAATTCTGAATGGTATACAATTTGTTTGCTAGAAGTTTTCTGGGAATTGGGGAAAACCAGCCGCTAAAGATCGATAATTATCCAAACGACAATGCGAGCTCTCACATATCGGTTCATACAAGAGAGTTTTTGAACACTCAAAACATTAAATTGTTTGCTCATACGCCTTACAGCACTGACACTGGCATTTTTTAACTTCTTTTTGTTCCCGCACATAAAAATAATACCGATGTCAACGATTTTTGAAGCCTTCAAACTGGGCGTTTTTGAGGTACCCACTTCTGAAAGCCCAAAGTGCTTCGAATATTGGCTCAAACGTTTTACAAATGTGTATTGAACTTTATGGAGAGTGGAGAACTCCTGTATGAAACTCAATACCATTTCTTCTGTTTTCAATTTGTAACTGCAATACAAAATACTATACAACTGAAAAATCAACTAAAAACATAGAAGTACTTTTGTATATTGTTAATGTAAATGAATTACGAAGCAAGTAAACAAACCCCAGTGTTCCAAAACCATACAAGTATTATAAATTAATATTGTGTATTCTGAGTACACTAGTAAATATAATGTGTAAAGTAAATTTTTTTTCGCGCTAATAAATTCTCTTCGTCATGCTTTCATTTCTTTGAAAAAAACATTGAAGTATAAGTTTGCTATATTTGTTCTATAAATAAGTAACTAACTAATGAACAATTAATAGTTTAAATAGAATTCATTAAAATTGTATTTTCCACGCGTCTTTGTAAAATTATTATAGTTTAAATCATCTACCGTAATACACGATACAGAATTTGTTTATCATAGATTCCGCAAGTTAAACCTTTTCTTAATTTATTTTATAGGTTTTGGGTATAAAAGCATTTTTCAATGAGTACCCGACTTTAGCACAGCTCCACAAGAAAAGGTTGAATGGATGAAAAAGAGAGAGAGCACACACTAATACATACGAAATTGTTTTTCTGTACTCTTCGGTATACGCAGAAAAATAAGGAAGAACAAGGAAATGGTTTGTGTAATTATCATTGGTTAATGCAAAGAGTTGCGTGTGTATTTGTGCTTTTCATAGATAAAAGAAGCAATACCACTTAGCATCTAAGATTGGATTTGAAAATCATCAAAATTTAACAGTGATTCATTATCAATGTCAAATTCAGTAACATTCTCAAGAACACGTTAAATTTTTTAGATTCGATATATATCAAATACGAAGGCTGCTATTTATATTTCAGGAACTGGCAACACTAATGTCAAATGCTAAAATCTGGCAACACCATAATAAAGTTTGACATTTTTTGGCATAAACGTTCTCACAAAGTTTTGATGTACAATTGCTATTTGTTTTGTTTACAGTGAGTTAAGAAAAGCAATTTGGCCAAAAAATGGAAATTTCAAGAGAAGGTTTTCGTTGAATTTTTTTTTCACAACTTTCGACGTGGATTATCTCAACAAGAATGTGTCAATGAACTCAGTTCTCTTTGTATGGCGATAAAGCACCATCAAAAACCACAGTATATCGCTGGTATAGTGAATTCAATCGTGGTTGTAGTTCGGTCGCCGACGAATTGCGTGAAGGTCGTCCAAAATCGGTTGTTGTGCCCAAAAACATCGATGCAGTGCGTGAACTGATAATGCTAGATCGTCATATGACCTCAATACATTCGATTTTGCATGAACACTTAGCTGTAAAAAAAAATTGCTCTCGTTGGATACCCCATAATTTATTGGTGTAAGGAAATGATTAAAAAGTTCGACCGTGGTGCTTCAAAAGACGTGTATAAAATCGTGACAGGTCACGAATCATGGATATATGCGTATGAGCTGGAAACAAAACAGCAATCGACCGTGTGGGTATTCCACGACGAGCCAAATCCAACAAAAGTTGTTCGTGGAAGAAGCACAGCGAAGCAAATGATTGCCTGTTTCTTCGCCGAATGGGTCAAGTGGCCACTGTTCCGCTTGAGCAACGTAGGACGGTCAATTCTGAGTGGTACACGACCATTTGTTTGCCGCAAGTCTTCGGAGAAATTCGTAAAACCAACCGCCAAAAACGAATCATTCTCCATCATGACAATGCGAGCTCTCACACATCTCGTCAAACAAGTGCATTTTTGAGCAGTCAAAACATCGAATTAATGACTCATCGTCCGTACAGTCGTGATTTGGCACCCAATGACTTCTTCTTGTTCCCGAGTATCAAAGGTAAACTGCGTGGTCAATGATTTACGAGCGCCGAAGAAGCAGTTGAAACGTTCAAAAACCATGTTTTGGAGGTGTCTCAAGAGGAATGGAAAAACTGCTATGACAAATGGTTTGAACGAATGCAAAAGTGTATTGATCATCAAGGGGAATATTCTGAAAAATAATATATCCCTCGTATATGATTAAAAGATCAGCTAAATTTACTTTTATGCATATATAAACGATTTTTATCACCGGAGACAATTCCAACCAAGTATATCTTCTCGGCACTTTGAAGATTGAAATCTTTTCTATGTTTAACTTTGACGAAGAAGAATGGAAATTCCAGCAAGTGGCGAATCACCAGTCCTTTGGTAAACAGCAGTAATTCCACTTGTATTTCTTTTACAAAGGTTTAACTGGCGGATTTAGCAAAGCGATTTCATTGCAAGGGGTCAATGACCAATCTTTGCATTACCACCAGCCCCTTTACTAGTTCCGACGAACCACTTACTTCACCAATGAAATAGGGATAATACAATAATTTCGCTAGTACTGTCTGTTAGCATAAAAAATCACAAACAATATTTTGTTTGTTACTTATTATGTATTATGTTTTCCTTTCTTTTCTGTGTTTGCAAGGTCTTTAAAAAAAAAATTATTTGATTAGCGGAATCTATACTTCGAAATTCGACATACGACGCTGGGAGCCATCAACTACTTCGGCTAACAGGCACCCAACTCACAGATTTGCAGTACAACAGGCTCTTCAACTTAACTGTCGCTGCTAAGACAAAAAACTTTTTTTTGTTCTATTTTTAAACTAGGTACCTGCTGCATTACCAGGGACTGATGAATTCACTAGTCCTAGGTAATGCAGAGTACGACTGGTGAATTCACTAGCGAAAGTTTACTTGTTTAAATAAAAGTTGCAGTTTATAATATTAGGTTTCAAACCAATACAAGACTGCTACAAAAGATTTATAACCTCTCAAAATCCATATAAGCTTCTTTTACTATATACAACGTGTAAACTATTCTATATTTTAATTGCCAACAACAAAAGCCAAACTTCGAAGACAAGTAGGTCAAATGTTTGAAAATTGGTCAAAAGAAAAAAAAAACAAAAATCAAGCGTTGCGCCCATAACAAAAATGATTTAATAGCCATTTGAACCGGCGTTATACGCCAAGTTGACTGCGTGCGGCCGGCGAAATGCCGTTACGGGCAGTTGACAAAAACAGCAGCACTGGCAGCGATGACAACCCATAACGACGAATACGACTACGACGTCAAGGTGACGCATTGCTTGACGACTTCATACATACATCATGCAAAGCTACTTGACTGGCCTGGCTAGCTGCGTACATACTTTCAGATACATATATACATATACATAGGTGTGTGCGCGCGCAAAGCTTGCACAGATGATGTCATTGGGCGACGCAGCGTGTCAGGGCCATTCCCGGCTCGATGCCGCTAGTCGACTTGAGACGATGGCACATGGCAATGAAAGGCACGTGCATTCTTATAGATGTTTGTAAATTCTAATTAAGATACATACTAACTTTTTGTTTTTAATTTAAAATACATTTTCACATGACGACAAAAATGGAGAAAATAGGAGATGCATCGAATTTTAATTCCACTACTTGTGACTTGTACAGTAAGTTTAAATAATTGCTAATTTAATTCAATAAATTAGCACGCTATAAATAAACGATATGAAGGGTTTTTCAATAGCGACATGACAATTTTGCATTTTGATACTAACGCACTGTATTTTTTTTTTTTTAAAGATTTGTTACCGTCAGTCAAGTTTTATATTTTTATCATGGCACTAACCAAATAACTAACCATGGCACTACTTAGTGATCATGGTGAAGTGCACGAATGAACGTTTGCAAATTACTACCGAATTTTATTATTTTTTAATTTTCGGTCGTAATAATCATCATCAATCCAGACAGGCTAGGCTGTGCGTGCTAAGTAGATAAATTTAATGTTGGATGTACCTATTTGATGTTTACTACTGGATGTTCCTGTGCCATTGAGAGAACGCAAATTGTTAATGTTCCGACCGATATGTGTGAAAGAGTGTTGGAAAATTGACTCCAAAGAATCGATTGCTGCAAACGTGCTCACGGTGGTCATATGAATGAGATCGATTTAAATACCTATATTCAACATGAATACTGCACCAGGAATAAATTTCAGCCCAATATCTCAACTATCATGTATTTCATTTAAATATAAAATTGTTATGTACTTATTGAAAGACCCTTTATATACTCAAATATGTACATATAAACTGCTTTATATATATGCATAAATTCATATCTATTTTCAAACTTAAAAAACCACAGCACCATATAGCTTCTTCACACATTAATATTAGCTTCCGGCGATGGATTTGAATAGAGTATGAATCATAACTGACTAATTTTTCAAGTTTTTTTTTATATTATTTTAATTCTTTGCAGAAATAAAAGCCGGTAAGTTACGATTACTTTTGTAAAGAAAAAAAATTCGAAAAAGTCAAGAACCTGCCTGCAATTGATTGTTTCAAAGTAATTTCAACGCACTCACGCAAAAAGTCAATGAAATGAATGACGAGCTAAAGATGTTACGGGCAATGTGGGGGAACAGCGACGTAAGCAACGTCGCTGATTAGACTAAATCGCTTTGCGACGCCACACCCAAGCAATGCACAGCAAATGGCCAATGCTCTGGCAAACTATAAGTTCTTTCAATAGAACAAAAGCATGCTAATCTACGCTTGCAAAGAGTTGTATCGTGTATAAATTTCTAGAGTGTGTATGTGTTTGTATATTGGCCAACAGGCACAATAACAGCGCCCACATAATTTATAGCATACCAACATGAAACAACTTGGTACGTTGCCCATGGAAAATGTCGAACATAAAATTATATAGACACAAAAGTATAGAACAAATAGTTGGTGAATAAAAGTATGGCAATTTCGGTTAAATGAAACTTAGCTGAAATTTTAATGCGCTTTCTAAAAAGTGTAAAGAATATATATTGCATATATTGCAAATACAACTTACTTTCACTATAATAAGGGATTATAAGATCCAGACAGTTTCTTCAATTGCTTTACAAAGATGTAAAAAGAGATTCAAAAAGATTATCATAGATTACCACATTTCAAATATTTAGAATTCATATCAAAAAAAATTCGGAGAAAAGTGCAGATGGGGTAATTTATTTATTCTCATAACAGAAATTGAAACTCTAACGAAGATTTGAAGACCCAGATAGTCCGATAGCAAAGAACCTCAATTGACGATTTTCGGAGCCCAGTTATTGTGGCTATCGTCGAATCTCTTCGATTGTTTCTTGCATCAGTCCTTTCCACAAAATGGCGCCAGAAATTAGTGCAGATATGTCATTCGTTCAATCCTGGTAGTGTAAGATATAACTGTTTGGAATACATAACTGTGGACTACCTGAAATACTATCTTACCCGCCTCAATCAAGATTTATGGAGAAAAAAAAAACTAAATTACGACCAACAGCGCAAAGCGTAAAGTCCCAGCGTCTTAGCCACTTCTGCTTAGAACGACTCAACTTATAGATTTACTGAATAAAAGGCCTTTGACTCTTTGCTTTAATAGTAGTGATAAAACAAGTGATGTGACGCTGCAAATCTTTACGCTAGCTAAGGACTAACGAGCAGTATTTAGCTAAATCGTTAAGCGACTAATAATTTGCGAATCGATAGTGAATTGATATCTAGAGCCAAAGGCCGAACAATAAGGTGGGTTTCAGCAATACACTTTGGCTTGATCTCGGCGATCCTTGATTGAAGATTACTGTAAGTGTGCACTAGCTCTCCCGTGTTTGCTCTTTCCAGAGATCGGGTTTTCAAGTATTCTATGTGGACAACTTACAACCGTCACAGCAAACGCTGAAATAGTTTCAGCTAAGTTTTTATACAATTAGTTTTTATACAGCTAAGTTTTTTTGTTTTATAGCTATAAGGTGTTGCAAATATCTTAACAAATAAAATGTAGGGTATTAAAGACAATGGTACTAATGAAAATGTTCTCAAAGCTCTTGCTGTGTGTGTTTCTCTCCCCCTTTCCTAACAGTAGATACAAGCACATCAGCATACGTATCGTAGTAGACCACAGGGCGTTGTTAGGTATATCGATGAATGTTTGTCTACACGCCAAAGCATTAAATATTATTAAATAGCGACACTTTACACAACGTTATATACCAACAAAAGATACAAACACACACACACAATTATTTTAAAGAAAAGTGACAAATGTAGAGTTATAGATACAGATACCAGAATCGCATAGCGTAAAAAAACCAAATGTGTCAGTCTAATATAATGTTAGATTGTTCTTGTTTTATTTTTGTCGGTTATCAGTTATAGATATAATTTCGAAATCGATATTTAAGACTGTGATAAGCATAAAACTAGCAAGAGTAAGCGAAAGCGAAAGAAAGACAGTGACGCACTACATCTCTGTTTTTCAGTAAAATGAAATATATTGCTTAGTTAGCTACATATTGTATGGTGCAATATATATGTATGTATATATAGAAATATTGTTACATATACAATGTGTAATGTATGCTAAAGCCACTTGAGCCCAATTAAAAACTTCCGACGATGTCGACCCAACCCAACTCAAGTCAATGCAGAAGCCGAGTCAAGTCAATGAATTGAAAGAAGAAAAGAGATGTATAGCACGAGAAATGCTGAATCTTTAAAATTCATATGTGAATATAAAAGCATTTAATTAAAAAAACAAAACAAAATAAAAAAAAACTATCTCAAAAATAAAATGTATCTTTTATAAGTGATTCCATAAGGCAGCAGCGTAAAAGAAAACTAAGCCAGTGCGCAGTGAAATGGGGCAGAACCGAACTGCATAAAACAGATTGTATGCAGTTTTTGTCGCGCGTCTTTCAATGTTGCGCTACTTGACAACATTTGACATCGAATTGCCACAAATGCGTTTTCGAATGCTTAAAAAATAAAAAACTGACTGCACAATGTTATTTCAAGTAATTGGGGTGTGAAGTTTAAATTGGTTACATGCGCAAGCGCGCAGCGCGTTGGCAGAATGCAACAGCATAAATAATTACAAATCTGTCACATTTGGAGCGCGCAGGCTTGACAAAAAAAAAAAAAAAAAATCGGAAGACACTTTGTAAATCACTCAAGCGTTCTTTATGTTGTTGTTGCTGCTTTTTGTTGTCAAGCGATGTAGTGAAACTCAATTAAATTACATTAAGGAAAATGTCGCAGTGTAAACTACATGAAAGTATCTTATGCCTAAAATGTATCTTCTTGTAAAATAATGTATCTAAAATGGCGTAATATGAACTGTCAGAAAGTATCTTTTGTCTAAAATGTAGCTTCTTGTAAATTAATGTATCTAAAACTTACCTTTCGATATGCAAACAATTCTTTTTGTAAGCGTTGTCTTTCCGCTGTCGGTTGTTGACCTTTACCGCGTATAAATTTCAGCATTTTGTATATTTGTGCTGCTCAATTTTATGAAAATCAATTCGTCTTGTGTATATCAAAAAAGGTTCTCTTATACACTAATTAATTGTAGTAGCTTTTTTTGTTCTTTTGTAAAAATGAATCTGCAAAAAAATTAAGAAATAAAAGTATTTAATAATTTATGAAAATATCTTTAAAATCATTAATCAATTTGTACAATATTTGCCTTAACTCAAGCGTTAAAATAATAACAGATGTTGGTGGGGTGGTATATATAAATTTCTTTAAAAATAATTTTCTATTTAAATTAAGCGTGCAGCATTTTATTGTTATCTTAAAATAATAAATAAAAGCCAAAATAATACAAACATATATAAATTGAGAGAATATGTTCCACAAAAAATGTAAAGAGAAGGTCAACTTTGAGATAGCAACAACTACTGACAGACATACAGACAGACAGACAATGCACAAGGAAAACCATAAATTCACATAATTTGTGGTTATTTCTTGCAATTTATAGATGTACAAATCTATTCTAGATGTGCGAAAGTTTTATTTGAAGACATGAAAATAAATACACTTGTTGTTTACACTATTTTTAGCGCTTCAATTTGTGGCTATAAGTATAAATGAATGAAAAATGTACAATATTATAAATTGACAAGACGTGATATACGGTTATACGGTTATATAGATATATACTAGTTAAACTTCAATTTTGTTACACAGAATTTAAATTTGAAGTGAATGCGAAGTGACAAAATGGAAATGACAAATAGGAAACAGATACAAATCTGACGCAATATATGTAGTTCTGAGAGATTGTTTAGTATTGAAATAAGTATTCACTAATATTTCCGAACTCGAGATAAGAAGTACATATGCAATTGACAGAATAACTTCTATTTATCTCAGGAATAATTATTTAGTATTCGAAGAATTATTGAAAACTTAACCAGAAAATATGGTTCTTCAATAAATATAATTTTGTGAAAAAAACTGTAGGCTAACCAAAATGTTTTAATCTAAACCAGAAAGCTGGGCCGAACCATAGTCGACTGTTATATGCTTGTGAAAAACAAAAAATTGAATAAGTGGCTGCTCAGCCCTAAAAGGAGTAGTCTCCGGTTTGTCGTTTCAAATTGGCGCATAGAACTATAGATTTGGGCGCTGTATTCTATAGTGCTCTGATCTACACCCATGTCGTACATTTTAATAGGATTGATGTAAGATTCTTCAAAAATATGTCATCTCTAGCTTAATTAATCACAACGGTATGTACTTGACTCTTCTAGCTTAATTAACAACAAAATCAAATCGTAAAAAATGAATCAGGACTACTACTACTACTTTATCTGAGAAAGAAAATAGGAGAGTCTAAATATTCTCCAATATATCGTCGGTCGAGATGGATGAATAATGTATACATCTATACATAAATAAACGAAAGCAAAACTGTTTAGTACCATTTTAACTACTGAATAATATAAGGCAGGGGTGGTTATAACCATCAACGAAAACGTCAGCCTAAAAATCAGACGAAGAATCACGCTTGCTAACCGCTGCTACTTTGGGCTCAGGAAGCGTATTAAAAGTAGAGCCCTCTCTCCAAGTATAAGAATAAAAACGTATAAGGCAATGATAATTCTTCGTAGGATTTTGGATCTCCTTAGAGAGCTACAGCACTAACGGTTTATGACGGAAACCTGAATTGGTGAGAGTCAGAGAGTGATCAAGATGCCAAGATCAAATCTATGATGACCTGAAGAAGCTAAACCCAATGGTGCACGATCGATGGTTGTAGCGCCACCTAAGTAAGTAAGTATACACACCACCCGCAATTCTTATATTTTTGTATGAAACTTGTTTGACATAATCGCTTCTTATAGATAGACAAGTCACATATACTTCATTAGACGTCAATCGTACATTTTCCGGGGTAGGAAAACGCACCACCCACTTTAAGATTTTTGTATGAAAAATTATTAATAACAATCAAAATCAACTTGAAATATTATATAGACGATTTTAATAGAGGCATGATTCAAGTATCTCAATATATTATTTCTCAAGTGTTTTTTGTTTTTTTTTCTTTTTTGTCAATACGCCACATCTTCCTTAAAACTTTATCAATGATTGAGCCATAAAGATTACTTTCACAGCTAATGACGAAAAAATTATGCTTCCACTAAAGTCTTCAAGTCAAATTCAGACTTTGGGTCTACAGAAATCATTTAGTTACGTGCTCACATTTTGCAGATACAATCTCAAATGCATGTTTAATGACTACCATATAAATTTATGAGGCACAAGTTGAGCACCAGAAAGAAGGACGAAGTTACAGGAGACAATGCGTGAAATGAGTCGAGCACAGGAAGTAACACGTACATAACTCAAAGATACTGAAGTAGGCGGATGCGCAGTACAAGTAAGGAGACTTAGCATATATTAGGAAATGCATTTCTGTAGGCAGGTAGTCAAAAAAAAAAAGAGGAAAACGTGCATTAATTAGACAAACTCTAAACAAAGCAACCCAAAAAGTTTCAAAGCGCATATATTTTAAACAAAACCGGGCAGGGTATAAAAATAGCAATAGAAAATCAAACTGCAATGTCGTACTCAGTTCGATGTCTGTTCAGATTGACTGAGACCGGTTCAAGCGTTTATTTCTTTATTTTCTTACCATCAGCATTTGCTTCCTTTCCTAAAAATAGCACATAATCAATAACAACAACAACAAACCAAAGACAAACAACCAAAAAGGGAAATCTAGCGTCAGTTAGAAAAATCAACAAAATATGTGAGAGAACGCCGCTGTGCGGTTCGATCGAGCGTAGTTAGAAAAACAAGTCAAGATATTGCAAATCGAACGAAATAGTTTATATGTAAAAATGTACAAGCACAGTCAACAGTCATAAAAACCGAAGAATATATTTAAATTAAAAAAACTTCAGTGGAACCGAAAATTTAAAACACTTCACACGATCTATCAGCTAATATATATACTAATTAATAACATGCATATCAAATTTGGCCAGCCAGCTTCTTTAATATGGTATAGAGGCTGATGTGCTATTATGTTGTATATTTTAAAAGGGGGGTAAGTACAAATAAACCCAAACTGAAATGCCCTGACAAGTTTTTCTAAATGATTTTGTAAGTTCATCTTGAGTTTGACATGAATATTCGTCAATTCAATTCTTTATCTTTAAACTTCTTTGTACTTTCTGCAAATCAAGTGTTGATTTTAATAAATAAATACATAAAATCCATAAATACATAAAATAATGGGTTCGTTATTTTGAATGTGACTACATCTAAAAGTGGGCAGAACATGCTACCTCTAAAATAAGGCATGTCATACCGAAATCCTAAACGAGTACCGGCCTCAGAGAGTCTCAATATCGGGTTTTAGAAAGATTCGATAACAGTTTGAGGCACTTGTACCTTTATTCACACAAACATAGCAAGACAGACAAATAAACATGGCTAGATCAACACGTCATATCGAAATGATCAATAATACATATGTACATGTATAGCCAGAGGGCAACTTAATCGACTGCAATCTATGAATAATCTTACATATTATTGCGTTTATGCCTTTTTTGTTATTGCTATTTCACCGCATCACAACAATTACAAACAGAATAATAGGGAAGCACATACAAAGTAAAATACTGTCTATTTCACGTTATGTGTATATATGTGTGTGTGCGTTTCTGTTTCATGTAAAGCATATGTATGTTTGATTCGTTGCGTGAGTGACAATTCTTTAAGCCTTTTACGCTCAAAATATTCAACCAATTTTTATAAATATAAATTGTGCACATCTGCAAATGCATATTTTTCAAATGGAATATTTTTTGTCAAAATCGGTTGTATACTATAAACGTTACAGATATACCTTAAAATATATAAATAATATATATATATATATATATATATATATATATATATATATATATATATATATATATATATATATATATATATATATATATATATATATATATATGCACATCTGCAAATGCATATTTTTCAAATGGAATATTTTTTGTCAAAATCGGTTGTATACTATAAACGTTACAGATATACCTTAAAATATATAAATAATATATATATATATATATATATATATATATATATATATATATATATATATATATATATATATATATATATATATATATATATATATATATATATATATATATATATACCTTAAAATATATAAATAATATATGCGCGCCTCTGGCCACTCCAACTGCATGTTACAAACTTCCTATCAAAATAAATATACTATTCAGACTACGTCTGACTATGTATAAAAATTATACATAAACAGCAAAGACTCACAAAACTCGTTTAACAAGTTAACGCGAACTGAGATTTTTTTTCCGCGGAGGACGAAATGTGCGCAGGCGCATTTGTAGGCGTAAAACGGCGGCAGCGGTGTAGGGAAATCAAATACAATTGAGTTGAAGAGCTTGGACAACGTAGCAGCGAACATAGAAAGATCGAAGGGAATTACTGTGCCCACGCGTTTCATACAAAGTGTAGCTAGTCAGTCTATCAGTCAGTCACACAGAGTGAAATACACTCAAGTATCTCTTTGCTATACAATTGCTACAACAAAAGATATACAAATCGCGCAGCAAAAGTAGCCAGCGCAAAATCTATTTAAGCAGCAAATGTTAACGAACTCAAACTTAAGCGATGAAAATATGTAGAAGAAGATCTGATCCTATGAATGGTAACGGTCGTTGATGATACTGATGATGGTGGTGGTGGTGGTGATGTTGTTGATGTTTTTTGTTGCAGTTTCTCCTGTTCTTGGTGGTTGGTTCTTTACTTGTTTGGATTAAGCGGGATGCACAACGCATGCATAAGCACCTAGCGCGCATACTCATACAGATGCAAAAGTATGTAAAAACAAAACGCACACACTGATACTAATATAGTAGTTGTAGATACAAATATATCTGTAGGCATGCATTGGTGGTGCAAATGCATATTTATCGGTATTTTATTTGTACATTACAGATACATGCAGTTGTTCTTTGTGGTTGTTGTTATACTCATTGTACAGTAAAATCTACTGTTGTATATTCTCCTATCTATCCTAAACGAACAATTTTATGGGTTACAACAACTGAAAAACAATTTTTTTTCACTTAGTTCTTTATATATTCAAAGTAGAGGTAAAATTCTACAGAAATCATTCTCAAATAAAACATAAGGCCCTATATTTTATAACTTATTATATAATATATTTTACTATCTATTCGTCTAAACCAATTATCCTAAGGCACTGAAAAACATATCATAAATTTCTATACTTTTTAAACCCCTCCTCAATATTCATACTTCAATACATCAATCAACATAAAAGTGTGTAGAGTTCATATATAAAAATTAAATTAGTAAAATTGAAAACATTTCTTGAGTTTTAAAAAATATTAAATTTTCTAACTTCAATGCAAGACCCTCAACATTTACGGGAGGATCAGTGTGTTACTGTTCTTTTATTGGTTTTTAAAAATCCATTTTTTTACTTCAAGATTATCAATCGACATGAAGACGAGAAAACGTAAAAACACTGATGCTAAGGCGGAAGAAATGCTGAAAAAACTAGAACTTTCTGACATCGGAGAAATTCGCTCAGCATCAGCCGCTTTTTGATATCTGGTTATATCCAAAAGTTTTTTTTTTTAAATTTAGGGAGATAAGTCTTCAGTAGCAATGTGGAAATAATTGATGCAGGTAATGTAAAAATTGTGAAGCTACAAAAGCACTATTTTCATAACTGCTCTGACAGGCGGTGTCAGCCACTAAAAGCAGATATGAAAGGCAGACAGACGGACAGAAATTAGAAAGTAGACGCGCTAATCCGACCAAATAAAACCAGGGTTTCATGCACTGCTTCCTTTTGATGTGCTACGATGGTTTCATAAAATACATTCCACAAAGTAAAAATGGTGAGCTACAATAAATTCAGCGGCCTCGGTTTTTTTTAGACAACTGGTCCTCTGGTGGTTTAGTTTATTGATAGTTGTGTAATAAAAACCAAAAGGAGACATATGTCATTAAGTATTTATACTCTTGATCAGTAATAAAAGTGGAGTATACAGGATGTTTTTCTTAGAGGTTCTATTTTCCGACATGGATTAAACTCTCATAAAGTGTCAGATCTAGCAACGCTACTATCTGTGCTCTGTTTGTGTTGCTATTTTAACATGAATAGACTAACGCCAGAAAAACGTATACAAACTGTGCAAATTTTTTTGGAAAATCATGGTTCAGTTCGAGAATTGTGCTGAACGCTACGAGCATTTTACGGTCGATCGGCTAATTTGATTGACCATGGATTAATTTCGTATCACGTATACCTAAAAACACATATACCGCTAAGATATCGCACCAAAGAAACAATTACTGTTGTAGAGCATAGTATTGAAAAGGACCCAAATAAGTCGATCCGCCATTGAGCAATTGCAGCTGTGCGTTCCACTTTATCATTTATTTGTTCTTACTTCTTTAAAAATGAGGACAGCGGGAACGTTTTAGAGCCATGAATAGTGATTATTTTGTGCTCCAATTTTTTGGGATGTTTATTTAAGGCATGTTTTCTAAAGGAAAGGTGCCATATGCATGGGATTCTGTGAAGTCATTGGTTTTTACAAACAAAGTAGCAACACTTAACGTCTTGGCAAACCACATTGTGCGAAGCAGTGCCGAGATACAGTCCCCATTGATTGAAAAATGTATTTGAAAATTGAATTTCCAGAATGCAATACATTCGAGCCAGCTCACATGCCCGAAAGAATACCTATACACAGTTTGAAATTATTAAGTCTCTCTATTTTAATTCAATTTAAAGTTCTACATATTTAAAAAAAAAAAAATCTAGACACTTGTATTCTCTCTTCAGGTAAAGTGTATGAAATGATCGTGCCTATCCCACTATAAATGTGTTGGCACTATATGATATATGATACATTTTACGTGTTTGCTTTTAAAATGAAAAACAAAATTTTGTGACTTACGTCACATTATTTTGTCGGATAATTATAAAATATGGATCTCATACAAATATATTAAAAAAATAAATAAGAATGGAGCAGTCGTTTGTTCACTACCACGAAATATCCTGCACTCTTGCCACTATAGAGCTATAGTCTTTAAAATTGTAAACCACAAAAAAAAATCTTGTTTTTAATTAAAAATGTTTGTTTAATTAAAGAAATTAATTAATTTAAAAGAAAAACAAAACAGAAATGGAAATGGAAAATACACTATTTTCGGCTATGCTGTCTTGAAAAGTTTGAATATACGGGCGTAATACCCACAATATACGACCTTACGTATGGTCAAAGAGAATCTAATTGTCAAAGTTTCTACCTCTTATAGTTTCACAGATCTGTTGTCTCAAATATCTAGCCGGGCGGACATACGGATATAGCAAAATCGCTGCCTGTTACATACATTCACACAAACTTATTATACCCTTGTCAATTTGGGTACAGGGTAGAAAAATACCCTTAAACTAGCTACAGGGCATCTCGAAGTCGAGCACACTCGATGGCAGCGTTGTTTCTTGTGGTATGTATTGAATGAATGTAAAATCGTGATTCCTGCGAAAAAAAACCTCTTTCGAAAAGTTTCTCTAAGACTAATTGTCTGAAAATAATCTTTGGACTATAAAAATCTTTATGTTGCTATTTGTAATCGTTTATGCGGGCTAACACTGTATTTACTGTTGTTATTACTGCATTTTTATGGTTTCCGCATGTGGCAGAAAGTAATTAGAAAAAACATTATTTTTTAAAAGTATATACAAATTGTAAAAATGACTTACACAAAAATATATTTGTTTTATTATTATTGTTGTTGATTTATATTTAATGTGTAGGATATTTTATCGTTGTTATGGTTTTTTGTTTATTTTGATTTGTTGTAGCAAGGCTGCAAAAAAAAAGTAAATAGAAAGTAACACACAAATTACACAAAAATTATTTTCAGCTGGCAATAATTTAATAGAACACTTTTTATACTATAATTAAAATGCTTTTAATTTATTCAAATTTAAAGAAGTTTTGTTTCAAACTGGAATTGAACCAAAGAACGTTGCACCATGAATAATAAAAAACACGAAGGGACAAGCACGCACGCACACGATCGCAAAACAAAAAGAAGCGGCAATGAAATTAAGAAAGGAAGAAGATAGTATAGAAGCTAAGGAGCGAGCGAGAAAGAAAGAGCGCGGAGGCACAAAACACGTAGATCGATACGTTAGTAGCAGTGTCGACGGCGGGGTGCGGTAGCAATGAAGTTTCTTTGCTTTGCATTGACGCGCACTGAGTCACTTGAATTATTTATTATTAAAGTCACAAACAGAAAAAATCGTTTTTTTTTGCATAAAACTATTAACATTTTGTTGTTGTTGTTGTTTGGTACAGCATGCAGCGAACGATTTGCATGCAGCAGCGGGGACGCAGATGTTGTGTGGCAACAGCAACAACAAATAAAGCGGTTTGGGTGTCGTTCAGCGGCGGCAATGTATTTTATATACGTACGTGCATATACATGTACATATGTATTTGTATACTATTTTATTTTAACTACACACAACTGGTTTTTATATTCTTTATTGTTGCCGCTATTAAGCAAAACACTTGTTGCATATGTTTTGGACTTGAAAAACAGATACAAATAATAAACTAAGATATTACCACATGTATACATATACATATGCATATGTACATAAGTATGTATGAGAATATAAAGCAAAGCGTAAATGTCCAAATTGTAATTGTTATTTTTCGTTAGTTCCCAACAACTTCGACACGACGCGACGCGGCGACCTTTCAGTAATATTTGTTTTTTCTACTCTTGTTCTTTATTTTTTCAATGAAATGAACGGTGGGTATAGATTTGTCCAGATCGGCGAAACAAACCGGTTTCTTCTTCTTATTACACGAGTATCATTCACCGGTAATGAAGATTTTAAGTTGTGAAAACAAATTTTTAAATTGCAACATCTTTTGCGTTAAATTTTTCTCTATGTTACGAGCATGCAGATTATTGTTTCTAATGTTTCTAATGCTCTATTCAGACTATCGACGCTATATGTATGACATAAGATTCGCCATTTTTACCAATTTTCGTTGAGTTTACTGACAGTTCTAGTTGACATCTGTAAATATTTGACACCAGAGAATAAAACCGCACGACCTATATGATGCTGCATTATATGCTGGATAAGAACCTGTGACTTTTGGGCCAACTTTTTTATAGAAAGGAAAATCTGGGACACTATTAATGAAATTGTTAGCGTTCTCGAACCAGCTAAAATTACAACGACTAAACTTCAAAGTGAGCAGTTAACTTTGAGCGACTTTAACGCTATTTGGCTTTATTGTAAAATTCAAATTGGTAAACAAGCTACTGTTCTAGCTATAATTTTAATCTCTGAATTGATTGAAAAACGTGAGTCTACTCTATTCTACAATAGTGCCTTTTTATGTCCCATATTTTTAGACCCCGTTATAATGTAAAGCTGACTTCTGAACAGGTAAGTATTTGTATAGCTTATTTGACAGATTTTTATTCCTGAGTTTTATCGGTTGCTGAAACAAACAACAACTTAAAGAAAGTAGTGCTAGCTCAAATAATTTATCTGGAACTGGGCACGAACTCGATGCAAACAAGGATTTCTTTAATAAGAAACGCGAAGATACAAAAAGTAATGTATTATCAAAACATAATCAATGAGCTTCAATTAAGGTTTTACTCAGACTAAAACGATTAAACAACAAAGAAAATGTAATGAAATAGTGGTTAGAAACTTTCCCAGAACTATTCTAATTGTGAAAAGTTACTCTCGCAGTTCCAGCTACGCAAGTAAAGGTAGAGCGTTTGGTTTCAGGCGTCAAGTTTATTATGAATCTGCTAAGGAATGCCATATTGCTTTTAAGATATAATTACAATTAAACAAGAAACAAGAAAAGCGTTAACTTCGGTTGAACCGAAGCTCTAATACTATTAACACGGAATTTTAAATCGTATTGTAAAACATATGCGTGGGGGGTTTAAATAGGGGCTATCCCAAAAAGTGGGCAGTATACGCCCACTAGTAGATGTGTATGAAGTGACGTTTTTCATACAGATGCGTATTAAAAAAAATGGGTGGTACGCGCACATTTGTCTATGTATTTAACATAAAAAGGAACCACATCGCATCGACCTAATATTGACTTTAACAAAGAAGTTTTTCATACAAAAACACAAAAGTGGGCAGTTGGTTTGTATGGGGTCTACCCAAAAAAGTGAGCGGGTTACATCCATTTATATATATATATGTAAAGCGTCCGATCACTAGAAACTATCATATCAATTATTAAGTTGATATTGACTACAATAAAAAATTTTTTCTTACAAAACGTCAAAACTGGGAGGTGCCTTTGTATGGGGGCTACCCCAAAAAGTGAACGTGGCGGATCAATCTTGATACTCTATTAAACTGCAATAAAAATAAGTGTATGTGCAAATTTTCAACTGGATAGCATAAAAATTACTACCCAAAAAATGGCACAACAACATACAGACGGACATGGCTAGATCGACTCGTATCGTCGAGTTGATCAAGAATATATGTATATATTTTATGGTGTATACGATTTCTCCTTTAATGCGCTACAAACTATTAGACAAACTGATAATACTATTCAAACTCTGTGTGAATAGTATAAAAACGTTAATATTAAACAAATTACTGTCAAGACATCTGGACTTAGTTGATCTTGTATCAACGTCTAACGACTTTGTGTTATTTATGCTTTTAATTTCAGCTTGCTTGTAAAGGAGTGGTCTGATATCTTAAATTAGATTTAGGGCCGTAACGCCAAACTCGGCGTTACGGTTATTGGCTTAATAAGAGTCGTGACATTGAAAACTAGCTTAACGCCTGAAAAATATGAGCTGTAAAGTTATAGGCAAGTCATGAAAACGGGCCTAAGAATTGTATTGAACGGTGAATTGCAATTTGGTTGAAAAGAGCTTTCGAGAAAACTGCCGCTAACAGTTTTCTATAAAGATATTAATGTTTATTTTCGCTGTCAGTATATTTAAAGTTTTTACAAGCTAAAATAAGAAAGATTTTTTTTTTTTTAAATACCTTGGAGTCTAGCCCGCCCTTGACGCAATTGAACTTAACGGGTTTGTAAGGGCTGCAATAATCTTTTCGGGTACTACTAGTGTTGGTCAGCTGCATATAAAATATATGTGTTATTTTTTCACTTTTCAACACAAAATTTCCTATAGGATATAAGAAGAAGCAGACATTGTTTAGTCATTCTATTTTGCATTTTTATGAGTTTTTTCGAGAAGCTTTTTAATAACCAATCATACATATAAAAAGAGCGCACCACGAAGTAGCCCATCATTAGTCAATTAACAAGTGTTTGGAATAGTGAAACATAAAATTTTTTCTAAAAATGGAGTTTCCTCATTTGGGCAAACATTGCAACGAAGCGACTTGCAACAGACTGGGTACGTAAAGTAAAATAACACGTAATTTTTAATCGACCAACACTTTGTTGGCATGTTGGCTGGTTTATTTGAATTAATTAATTACATTTACAACACATCCTGCTTATAGATTTTCTGCCCATGAAATGCGACGCATGCGACAAAGTTTTCTGCTCTTCGCATTTTAATTACATACGTCACAACTGCCCGAGTGCCTATAAGAAGGATGTGCAAGTACCCATTTGTCCACTGTGCAGTGAACCTGTACCCACTGCGCCGGGTGTAGAACCCGATCTAACTGTGGGCCAACACATAGACAAGCAATGCAAGTCGGATACTACTAAAATTTACACCAATCGTTGCAATGCGAAGGGCTGCAAACGGAAGGAATTAATACCAGTGACATGTACACAGTGCAAGCTTAACTTTTGTTTGCGTCATCGACATACAGCGGATCATGATTGCAATGCGTTGGCAGCGTCATCGTCGTCGTCGTCGTCAACTGCGGGTGGCAGCGGACAGAGCATTTTCAAGAAGAACAACAACGAAAACGATGCACGTTCCATGGCAGCGTAAGTGTATTCCCGTGGGTGAAATTAAATTGTATATTCATATATTAAATAATTTTTTTCATATTACACAAACAGCAAAGCTGCTGAATACAGACGTACCAATAAACCAACTTCGCTCTTCAATGTCAATCCAAAGCCGCGCCCGGTGTTGGCAGCCAACCAGCGCGCAACTACGACCACCACTCAAAATCAAGTACAAAATATACAGGGTAATATGGTGAGTAGTAGCATTTATATGTACAGGATATATTATTTTAAGAGGTTCCCTTTTCTAACGGATTAAACTGTCATAAATTGGTCAGATCGGGCCACGCTGTTGTCAGTTGTGCTCAGTTTGATTTGTCATTTTATCATGAATAGACTGACGTCAGAACAACTTTTGCAAAATGTGCAAATTGATTTCGAAAATCGTATTTCAGTTGTAGTATACTTCCGTGCGCTACGTCCATTTTAGAGTCCATCCGACCGAATAATTCGATTAACCATCGATTGATTCCCACCAAGTATTCCCAATTGAGTCGATGGTAGCTGTGTGTATCTATTTTATGGAACATTTTACGTAAAGATGTCGGACTGCGACCTTATAAGATACAGTTGGTGCAAGAATTAATGACGGCTTTGGCAGTGGGGATAAAATAAAATGAAAGTCTACCTACTATTCTATCGCAATACTATTTTGTTCAATGATGTTGCTCAATTTTGCCTCAAAGAACATATCAATAGCAAAATTACCGAATTTGGAGTGAAGTAAGTCCACGAGACGTGTTACATCCACAAAAAATTACTTTTCTGTGCCTTATTGGTCGGTGAAATCTTTGGTACTTCAACGCCGAGCGCTTTAGGGCCATGATTATTGAGTGGGATGTATATTGAAGACATCACATGCCATACAACTCGTCAAATAATCGACCAACATAAAATTTTCTTTCTTATAAACCAAATTTTCAAATTGAAATTATGTAATCTCATTATAATTTAATTCAAGGTTGTATAACCTTTACAAATAAATTTATATTTTAATCAAGCCTTATTTTTCCTCCAAACAGACTGAGGACGAAGCTTTGGCTCGAGCACTAGCACTTTCCATAATGGAACAAGATGAGTCTGCCGATCGTAATCGTCGAAATGAATCAACGGCTACTACAACCACCGGACGACGTGTTACTGTTGGTGGACGCGATACACAACAGGGCAATGCCAAGGACAAGTGCTCACTCTCCTAGTTCTGATAAAATTAATTTATATGAAAATTCCTACGTTCATGCTGCATATCTCAAACGATGTTGTTGCCTAAGCTGGCAGCTATCCTATTACTAATATCACTGACCAAGCGGCGAAGGCGACGGCAATTGCTTGTTGCCTAGCTGCAGTATATACTATGCTAGTTTTAATTATAATTACGTTTTGGTTTTTTTTTTTTTTTCTCTGTTTTATGTACAAAATTCACAACATTCGCTGGCCAGTATGCGAATTCTATTAAGTTTGAATTATTGTTAATACCTATTAGCTTAGAGCGCAGAGTGAGAAGCGTTGTCATTCCCGTGTGCAGCGCGCCAAATACAAAATAAACTAAATCTATTTAAGTAAAATTTTTGAAATTTTTGTCGTTACGGCCTTTTGTTTTGGCTGTACAATTATTCATTATTATATAAGAGAAAGATAAACCGAAACCTAGCCCTAGGTGTCGAGTTCGTAGATCCACAAGGCTCAGTTGCATCGGATAGGACGTATAGCCGAATAGGTGAGTCGTGTTATACGGCAATTGGCCACACTCAGGCCAGCAATCATTGAAAGTGTTCACGAATCGCTCCCTGTAACACTCGAGCATGTTCCTCCATGCGGATCTTAATTGGTGATACGAGGGCGACACGGTTCTGGTCTCTGCAGGCATTGCTATTGAGTCTTACTAGGGATTTAGAAAGAAGCAACATAAGTTAGGACAGTTCCTGGGTGTACGTTCCGGACCGATGTGCGCATGGGGAACCGTGCAGTCAAATATCATTCAAACCAACCCAAGTGGCTGTATCAGCTTAAGCTTTGTAACTAGTTTTTATTTAATATATATATAAATAGAATACACACTTTCTGGCCATTTGATAGCTATAAACTATGCTGACGTCGTTGTCGGTGCTTGTGTTTGTAGCATCGTTTCCGGCGTTACATCTTCCTCTACTACTGCAGGCACACTTTCCTTTTTGTCGTCATTGCTTGAACTTGGTTCTTCCTCTTCCACGGACTTCTGCGTCGATGTAGTGCTTATTTTTCTGCTTGTTTCGTGCGTTGATGATGTGCTAATTTTACGTGCCGCTGCAAAACTTGCCAAGCTTTCTGCCACAAGTATGCTGGCGCTTGATAGCAATATGGATACCTGTTCAGCTGTAGGACAGCTGGTTATAGTCATGTCATCCGTTGTATAACCATTTGTGGTTAATATTTGCTCCAGTTTTACAAAAGATTGTATAATATTATTCTAGAAAGATAGTATAGTAATTTAATTATATGTTTGGACTCTTTTCATTCTTCAAAACTTACGCGTATAGGCCGAAAGATTATAAACTCTGTATCACGATTGCTCAAATACAATTGCATTGCACGCTGCAGTATAGACAGTTTGCCTTTAATCAGACGCTGTGTCTCCTGCACAACACTACTAATCTGTTGTGGACTCGCCCACGAAATCTGTCGCAAGGCATAGCTAACTTTTTTCGTTGTTTTATCAGCATCTGCCGCTGTGTTCGATTTTGCCTCAGCGGCCAGCAACGCTTGTGCTTTTTCCAGGAATGTCATAACTGGTCCTACTAGCATATGTACCGCATCTTTTATGAATTTTTCACAAACGGTCTTCAGCTGTCGATCGACTTCTTTACGTGAATCCAGCAAGTGTTCTCTAATTTGTGGTGTACCCTCAAGCAAAAATTCAAGCAATGCATTATTGCTACCCATGGAGAAGAGTTGCTTACGCTTCTGCAACAAGCCAAATGCGGCTGTCTTGACCTTGCTGAAATCCAATGATGTTTCCTTTACGGTAAAATCAACGCGGAATGGTGCTATCTGTTCGCGTAGTATGAGCAAATGCTTTATCTCAAAGAGCTCGCCATCGATAGGTGTCTGCAACAAAATAAGAGAGCTTGTAAGTGTTTATAAGATAATAAAATAAACCGGTTTTTGTATACCTTAGCTGCTGAAATTTTGTTTGCTGCATGCGATACACTTTGTATACAAAGTTTAAGTGCTTCCTGGGAGAGTCCCTGAAAGATAGGTCGATCCACGCAACGATATAATCGCGATAGACAGACCAGCGTACGTCGCACTGTCGGATACCACATGCCATGCAGATCTGCAGGCGAATCTGTAAATGTTTGATATAAAGTTTGACATTAGAATTAATCAATATAATAATATTTATATATAAAAATCTGGTACGCGTGTGTTCGTAATTCTTCTCCTAAACGGCTTGACCGATTTTGATGAAAATTTGTTTGTACTTATGGGGTGACCTGGGTGGTTATTAGATATGGTTGGAACCGGTAGGTGGTGCTGTTGTCCAACTCCAAATTTCTTTAGAGTCCGGCCAATACTGGAAGAGACCGGTTCGATCCCTGCAAGTTTGGCTTCAGAAAATGCCATGGTACACCTGAACATTGCCATAGGTTAGTTGAGAGGATACTGGAGGCATTTGAGAAGAAGTTTTGTACGCCCGAATTTCGGGACGTAAAGCAAGCCTACGATAGGGTGTGGCATGCTGGTATGTTTAACAAGGTAATGTTAACTCTACCAACACCACTACTACTACCACTTTATCAGGTCCTACATTGAGCGAAGGAATTTTTTTTTCAGGTGTGGGAAAGAAGGTGCCAAATAACAGAAGTCAGAGCGGAAGTTCCACAGGGAAGCTCTATACAGCCGACATGCCGATCATCGTAGAAGGCACGTTGCTATGCCGACGGCACGATATTCCTGACATTCGTCGTCTCCCCACAGGGGGATTCAGCCATCCTTCAAAGGAAGCTCGACATCACCAATACTAAGGTGGAACATTGTGGTGTGCACCGAGAAGTTCACTCAAACAAGTGTCCTCAAGTTCATCTCGACGTATATATATATATATATATATATATATATATATATATATATAAATAAATATATATATATATATATATATATATATATATATATATAAACAAAACTGTAAAAGTTACCCAGAAAATTGGAATAAACTGAATATGCTGTTTTCTATTGGATTTTTGTACGAACTCAAAACTATAATGCATGATTCGAACGATGGATATGCGTAGTTCTTGTTTGCTACTGGTACGCTACTTTCTACTGGTCAATATAATTATGCTCTAACTTACTCATTTGTTTTACACGATATGCGGTATCTACGCTTTCCGTGTCCACAGCACTCGATACGCTGGATATAAGCGAAGAACGTGAATCTGAACGTCGCAGTTGTGGTGGATCTTGCAACGAGAGCGCAATGCTCTATAAAGTAGGAAGCGTAAAACATTGTTACATATGTGAAAAATCATTCATTTGATAAAAAAAAAGCATACCTCCATCATTTCAAGTTTTTCCGGATATGCTAAATCGCCAGTTGATGGATTATAGTTCTGTATATCTGATTGCAGATAAAGATGTGCACGAAAGACCAAACGTTCCTGTACATCCTGCAACAATTGATTGGCAATAGTGGCAAATGCTTCCAGAGCAGTGGCTTCAAATTATATGCATAATGTTGAAAATTAATGTATTTCTTGTAGTATTGAAAAATTTACTACTTACGATTTTGTTGCACATGCTCCTCGAGCATTTCTATGCGTAATATTGAACAGATCTCTGCAAGCGTTTCCAAATGATTAATGTGTATAATATACGGACGCATTGTATCGTATAGTATGGTACATAAACCCTCCAAATAAACACTGAAATGTTGAGATATATCTTCTATTAATATGCAATGCACAAATAAGATTTACTGATAACATACTTAAGCTGATCTCCGCCATTGCTAAAGAATTGATAATACAAACGCTGCTCATCCTGACACACATGTACTAGAAAGGCACAAGTGCTACGCATTAACGCACAGTGATCACCTTTATGTGATGACTTTATATTTTGTATGGATTGCTGCACTGCCGGTGACATGACACTAGCGCGCTGTGACAGATAATGCTGTTGCAGTTCCGTCAGTAGTTGCACATACTCATTACTGTTTTCGAGCCGCGTTTCGATTAACTGTGCCACACGTTTTACTTTTGCCGCCGATGTCTGATATTTTCCATAGTATAGAGCAAAGGCAGCATCCGGTGAATTGAGAGTTCCATCACCAGCGCTGCTATTGCCTTTCGGATGCAAAGTTGCTTCGGTCGCTTGATTAATCACTGCGCAGACATAATTGCGCACCAATGTATTGGCCTTACCCAGGCATTGCTTGTATTTGAGATTGAATGCAGTAGCATCTTTGAATTTTGGCTGTAAGGATTAGGCATTTTATAAAATAAGAGTTAAACATAATTCGATTACTTCTCGCACTTACATGTTCCGCCAGATACAGCAGGCACTCATCAATGCGATTGAGACACTCACGGAATGCTTCACTAGCCACCGATAGCGTGGGACTCTGCAGCCTTTGATGCAACAGCTCTACCTGATTAAAATACTGCAAACGTTGTTGTATATCATCGCTGATGGTTTGCAATTTCTCTTGCTCCTCTATTAACTGTTCACTGGCGGTATTCAGCGCACTAGTTTTCTGTGAAACAAACTCGTATTCTTCACCAAGCGCATTCAAACGTTCAATGGCCACCGATATCTGCGTCAATATATCCGTACACTCTGTGCTACGTTGTTCTAGCTGTTGTAAATACTTCTGATAGATGATATCGCCACGTTGCTGAATTTCGCTGTTAACGCCGTCGAACCAAAGTAAAAAATCGCTAGTGGTATCGATGCCCTTGACAGGCAACTGTGTTGGCTGCAGCACATCATTGCCGGGGTGGCCTAAACCTGTTTGTGGTGCTGCATTGTGTGCGGGCGTTGTTGCTGTGGGCGTGTTCTGCAAATGATAAGAATGCACATACATATGTAAGCGGAATTGCATGCTACCGGAATGTGTGTCACACTTACATTCGATGCATCATCACGCCATAGATTAGACAGCATATCAATATACTCCTCCTGCTGTGTATTGAGCGCTGCCAGTGCATCCGTTTTTGCCTCCCATTGCATTAAACGATTGCGTATTTTACGCAAATTCTCGTTTTCACTCTTCGCACTGGCGACGTCATCCATTTTCTAAGTTCATTTTAATAAGCAATGCAAATCAGCTGTTTACAAATATGCCAGGGTTCCAAAATCATAAATTGTTTCTAGCCAATGATATGAATAAAATTTTAATCCTTTATTTTCGAATAAAAAAAGTCTTTATCATTTGTTAAAATTCATAAATTAAGCCGCAAGAAGTGCGTTCTACTTCAAGGGAAACAGTTATGTATGTAAGCTGTACCCGATTTACGATATTGTGGGCAATGGCCAGTGGCGTACCAAGACATTTTAGGGCCAGGCCGGGCATTCACTTCTTAAAAATTTAATTCTAAAATGAAGCTATTTGAAAGATAAGAAGAACATGGTTCTGGGGAGAAAAAAAAAACGTTTTTAAACAAAAGAAACATAAAAACTGTGGTTTTCTAAGACTAAAGTGAGTAGTAAAAAATAAAAAATTATTTGAGAGATATGACGAACATGATCCTGCGCGCTCCTAAGACCAAAGTGACGAGCTACAAATATGCACAATTTCATTGAAAAGAACAATGGAAGCCCAGGTGGCCAATGTGAGTAAAACATAAACCCGGGCCAGAGAACAGGTGATTTCCTATAAGGTGTGCCTGCGGGTCTACATCTGGTTTTCGAACATGCGTATTTGCAAAATTTTTCCTTATTTTCATATATTTTCAAAGAATTAATTTTTGATTTGATAAAAAATTTTAAGATTTGCCAATATGTAAGGGCCCTACTCAGTGCCGTAGCACGACATTTTTGGGCCGAGGACGGACTTTTTATGCTGAAATGCAAAAAAAAGAAGCTAATTGGCTATAAGGCCGAAGCGAAGAGCAAATAATATAATACAAATTTGAAGATGAGAAACACTTGGCTTTGAGAGCAACTAAGCCCAAAAACAAAGAGAAAAAATGAACTAAAAACTTAAAAAAAAGTTAGCAGAAAAAAAAAATTACAAGTTTAAAATATAGAGCAACATGGCCATAGTTAGAAGAAGAAACGTCTAACAACTACATATTCAGCAGCAAAAAAGAAAAAAAAAAGAAATAAACTAGAAAGAAATGTAAATTTGACGGCTCAGCTAAGCCGGGGACCAAGGTCAGAACACACAACAGAGTGTGGCAGTGCTGAGTACCATCGTGGTACTGCCTGGAAATTTTAATACGCAGAATGTTTCATTACTTTTCTAAGACGGCGATGTCGCGACGGCATCAGACAACGGGCAATAGTACGTTTTTTTTCCTAACTGATCTCGAAGAAAATGACATGAAGGATTACTAGTTTTAGTAAAATTGTGCAACATACAATACTGCTCACGAAACAGTAGATTTATTTAAGCGTATGGTCCCAAATCGATCGAAAAGTGAATATTTCAGCACCGTATTCAGCAGATTTGATACCGTCCAACTATTTCTTGTGAATATATTTTAAGAATAATGTTTATGTAAATAAACCCGACTCTCTCGCACAAGTTTGGGCAACATACGCTAGGAAATCGCAAGAATATCACTAGAAACTTTCCAAAAAGTTATGGAAAACGCCAAAAAAAAGGAGACAATTTATTTGCGGCTGTAGGTGCTGGTAATTTACCATATATTTTCGAAATTATCATTTTTCAAAATAAAATTTCGGATACCACAAAAAACATCTTTTATATAATAGTGGCATCGAATTTTTCACGAATTTCGTAACAAATTTCATAGTAAACTGCACTTTCCAGATGAGATATTGTTTTAAGAAGTTCGAAAAACTTAATATTTTACAATTGCCTTTTGTCCTTTGCCAATGCGAATCTCAAAGAGATTTTAACCGCGTGAAGTACTTTGACTTCTTTGTAGTTGGAAGAATAGCAACTTTTCAAAGCGTAGACTACATATTTTCGACTAAATTTAAAGAATATCCAGGCCAAGGAATTACTATTATTATTATGAAAAGACCGTAAAGTTTGAATTCTAGTATCAAACATTGCATGCTTTGTTGATTTATGGACATATAAGGCGCATTGCCGTACCTGCTACTTGATTTATATTTTATTATTCAGGAGTATTATTTCTTAATCGAGACAATACGTTTTTGGTCATGCTTTCGATGAGTTCTTGGAGGTTGGTGTGTTGATGTTTTCATTGAATCTGTGGAGTCCTAGCTCTGCCATGAAAACATATCAAAAGCACCAAAATAAAGGAGTCATAGTGTTTCAAATGATGTATTATAGCACATTTTTAAATAATTATACAATTTTTGAAAGAATCATTATTTTCATTGATATAACTGAAATTAGAGTAATTTTTCATCATTACTAGAGGAGTCCCCCAAAATAGCGTAGGCCCGAGTCCACCTCCGGCGTAAATGCGGCTCTTTATGTATGTGTAGTTGCAATTGCGTGACTGTTTTCCAGCCCTGTGCCAAACAGCTGATCGCGAAACCAAGAGAAAAAGTTAAAACTGTGGGTGTAGACGTTTTTATTTATTTATTTTGTTTTATTGTGGCATAGTATGGCTCCACAGCCAGTAGTCACAGGCCTATCACCCAAAGAGGGTCCACCTGGTACACGAGTTATCATACGCGGCGAATTTCTGGGTACCCGTGCTCAGGATCTCATTGGTCTTAAGATCTGCGGTTCAGATTGCCTGCTCTCCGCCGAATGGAAGTCAACGAATAAAATTATTGCACGCACCGGCCCCGCCAAGGGAAAGGGTGACATTATTGTGACCACTATTAGCGGCGGTGAGGGTTCATCAACTGTACAATTTCGTGCTTATCATGAAACTATCGGGCCGTTAAAAGAGTCCGCCGTATGGATTGAGGAGTCGCCATCACAGAACTTTGCCTGGGGTCGTCGCACGCTAACTCAATCGGGTCTTACGCAGGAGGATCCGCTTGGTCTGTCTATTGAAGGCAATGAACAGCAAAAAATACCAGAAGATTTGCGTGATCTTTTTCCCGATGCCAGTGGTGATTTGTCGCAGGAGAATTTTTCGCCTGCATGGTTTCTGCTAGAAAATCATTTGGCTACCTCGTTTGAGGATCTAAAAGCGGGTTTGTCATATTTAAAACGTAAGGTGGAGAGTCAAAAGGAGGGACAGCTTTCGTTTTTGAAATCGAATGCAGGTTCGGTAATTGATCAGTTGGATACGTTAATGAATATACGCGATAAGCTGCAGGAAGATGTGAAGACACACGGCAACGAACCGCTGAAAGTGTTGGAGCAATCAATTGAGAGTGCGTAATTGAGTTTGTGTAGTAGTATATACAATTGTTTGCAATTTTTATTTTACCTCTTTCAGATTCCATTAGTGAATCGCAAAAGATTTTCACCGATGTGCTGTTGCGTAAGGAAAAAGCAGACTCAAGGCGCGCAGTGCTCTTTGCTCTGTCGCGACACAAGTTCCTCTTCTGTCTGCCCAATTCAGTTGATCGACGTGCACAGGCGGGCGAATATGATATCGTGGTCAACGACTACTCGCGCGCCAAGAATCTCTTTGGGAAAACGGAAATACCGATTTTTCGCAAAGTACTCGAAGAAGTCGATCAACGTATATTGCAAATACGCAAGCAATTGCACGAGAAGGTGGTGAAGATGCCACAAAGCGTGGAACAGCAGAAAAAACTAATTAAGGCACTGACCAGTCTGGAGGTACAGCAGAGTGGCACTGCCATTGGTGATAAGTTGCGTAATATAGATCCGGCATGGGATGCAATTGAAGCGCGTGCAAAATATCTGGAGGCTACATTCCGGCAGACATTCGATCAATATGCCAACAAGGATGCCGCAGTGCAGGATAGTACGTATGCCGTGTACTTACTTTTCTAAATAAATTCTTAAGCATTAACATTCGCAGAGTCCAAAAGCCGTGATCCCAATCAAACGCCAAGTCGTGTTAACTTTTGCGAAGAAATCTGCGATGTTGCAGCCTCACAGCTGCCCGATTTGTGGCGCCTCGGACAGCTTTACTTTACTGGAGAGCTGCGTGGACAGCATGATCCAAAGCCAGGCGATTTCAAGCGCATGATATTGACTGCTATCGAAAAGTTCTGTGGTTATTTGCGCGTTGCTGTACTCATTGCTGCTGATCAGCGCACGCTGCGACAGACAACCGGTCTGGCTTGGCCTATAGGCACATCATCGGCTACACATCAATTTCTACCTTGGTTGCCGCAATGTCTGCGCTTTACGCGCATTGCCTATGCATCGCTCATCAGCTTGGATTTACCCTCAGATGCACTAGAAATCATACAGAAAATGATTGATGAAATACGCCTATTTTGCTTTTCGATTATATTTAAGCGCGCAACAGATCGTTGTAAGAAATTCGGTGAACAAGAAACATGGGAATTAGGTGTTGAAGATTTTCCGGGTGCTACCATGTTGCCAGCGTGTTTGGAGGAATTACTACTGGAGACACTGGACGAGGTGCAGAATGTGTGTATGAATCCGGAAGTCAGGTAAGCGCATTAAAAATGTTAGAAAAATATTTAGTTTATAAACAATTTCAAATTACAGAGAAGGTAATCTGCTTGAACCGCAATCCGATGGTCAACGTGAGGTTTCACAGCGTCTACAGGAATTTCTCTCCGCTTTTAGTGGCGTTATTGAAGAGTTAGCTTTTCAATCACACGACGAAGAGACACCTACACATAATGTATCACAACTGCTTGGCTTTCCGAATGCACATCAAAGTGATCCGACGTCAGGTCGTTTTTGGGGCACCAACTCGGTGGTAACCTGGGAGCAGCGAATGCTTTGTTGTCTAGCTAACTATGCATACTGCAATAAAAGTTTTTTTCCGCATATTGGTGATATATTCGTAAAGTACGGCTATCCGCTGCCTACGCTTGCTATCGAAACATCACGATATACTGTGAATCAACTATTTACGAATTTACTAGAGGAGTATGTAGAGCATAAAGGCGACCCACTAGTCGGTACCATAGAGCCGTCAATGTATTTGGGCTGTTTCCAATGGGATAATGAAATGGAAATTGGAAAATTGCGTCCGTATGCACATGAGTGCTGCGATAATCTGGTCGGCGTATACTCGGAAATATACACAATTTCGCCGGCGTTGCTGCGTCCCATTTTAGAACCTATTGTACTGACCATTTCTGAAGAGTTGGCGCGTTTGATGAGTTGTGTGCAACGTTTTAGTTATACGGGCGCTGTACAAGCGAGTGTGGATATACGTCTGCTACGTGATGCGCTTAAGTTCTACACAAATGAAACGGGCAAGTAAGTTGACAGAAATATACATAAAAGTAAAGAAGATTTTGAATTTTAATTATGTATTAAACAATTCCAGAAACTATTTTCTCGAAGCTTTGGAAGCTATAAATCCACCCTTAAACTCCGAGCAATTGCGACGCGCCGATGAGATACTGGAGCGTGTCAAGCACAATATGCGTCTACAGCTCATATGCTTTTCAGTGCAGGATCCCTAAAGAGCGACATTCCTTAGCACATTACATAACGTATAGTGTATTATTTTATTTTTAAAAAAATATACAAATATATATTACACAATATATTTATAATGAAAAGGCTGCACTTTAAAAATTAAAATCAAACGAGAAGTTACTGCCTTCCGTCTGGAATTTTTCGAAATTATCTTTAATTGCCTGTTCGACATCGATTGTATTGAATTTCTCTTGTATACGCATCTTAATGGGATTCTCTAGCGCATCCATAATTTGATAACGTAGTAAATTTGGCAACACATTTACCAAGAATTCCATTATATAGTCCATAGTGCCAGCGCCATCACAACGCACCTGTATATTGCCCATATCGATCTGCAAATCGTTAATCTGCGGATGTTTCCGTGTATCTAATGGTTGACTAATTTCAACAGTCAAACGTATATGCTGTACTGTAAATTGTACATGACCAACGCGTGTCACTAAGCCCAAGCCAACCTCCCATTGGCCGGCACCGGAAATCTCCTGTGTGCCCACTTGCACACGTAAATGTACTGTATTATTATCCATTGAGACAATCATATCGCCAACACGGTAAAAACTCGAAATGCCATTAATCCAAGTGTTTGCAAGCTGTACACTGAATACGCCCACAGTACGATTATAATCTGGTACATGGAACGGATCATAGCCCAACGCTCGCACCTTCTTACGACCCTCAGCAATGGCCATATCCAGTGGTGTTATAGAGTTAGGCAGACGACGATCGCCCATTAATTTCTCAATATTTGCATTAATTTCAGCTCTTAACTTTTTGTCTGCCTCCTGTAGCATAAACGGTTTCATAGTATCGAACACTAAATTGGGTGCCGAATTAACAATGCCTTGAAAAACGGTCCCCATAAATCCAAGATTTTGAAAATCCATAGCCATATTTGCGAAATTTATATCCATTTTAATGCGTTCCGTTGTCAGATGGCCATCACGTTCAACAGCTAGAGTTGCAGAGCTCTTAACGAAAACTTTCTTCAGCAGTACGGTGAATGGACCATTTGCCTTGGAGAAGAACGAACTCAAAGTATACATGCCTTTGACGAGCATCTCATCTAGTTCGATGCCAGCATCAACCTGAAGAGAGATATATGTAAATAGATAAGGATAATGTTAGAGATATACGCAAGTATGTACTGTGTATATATTTAAGAAAGTATGAATGTTACAATCGAGCTTGCCTGATAGTTAAGATACCATGTACCAATAATAAAAAGCCACAAAAATCGTTAACTTCGATTGAACCGAAACTGTGATACCATTCACACGAAATTTCAAATCGTTCATAAGAGGGCTACCCTAAAAGTGGAGGACGGTGTCTCACCCATTGATATATACATATGTGTAGCGTCTGTCCATGTTATGGAATCCATAAGAAGCCACCATGTCAGTTTTAAGTTAATATTAACTGCAATAAAAAAACGTTTATACAAAAGGTCAAAGCGGGTGGGTAGTTTGTATGGAGGCTGCCCTTAAAAAGTATTGTGATCATTGGTATATGTAGAGCCTGTCCACAGAAAACCAATGTGTCAATTTTTAATTTTACATTAACTGCAATAAAAAAAGTGAGCGGTTGGTTTTTATGGGGGCTTAATGAAAAAGTTGGAGGATCACACACATTGATATGTGAAAAGTCTGTCCATAAGATTTCTTACAAAATGACAAATGTGGGTGGGTAATTTGCACTCCATTCTTACGAAATAACCATATCATATATCAAGTTGATTTTTCTCAGGGGATCAGACCCATTTATAATAGAAGCGACCGTCCATGTGAAAATATAAGTTTGTTTTGACTGCAATAAAAAAGATTTCAATACAAAGTTTTCTTAAAAAATACAACGGGCGGTTTATTTGTATATGGACTACTCCTAAAAGTAGGGCGTGATATACCTATTGATATTAATGTGAAGTATCTATTGACATAGTAAGACATCACATATCCACTTTCAAATTGACTCACATAGTAATAAACAAGAAATAACACTGCAGTCGAGTAGACTCAACTTCGAGAGACCTTGTATCTTATTTAAGGCTCCATATAAAATGGTTCGATCTGGATCTGTATGACATATTTTATTGCGATTTACGTAAGATACACCAAAATCGGAATTTATAGTGTAATTAACAAACAAAACATAGAAACTTAATACAGAAACCCAAAAACGGGAGGTAAGTTTGTAGGGACTACCAGTGGGGTTGTTTTTCATACAACAAGAAGGACGAACATGACTACATTCTGATCAAAAAATACCCGGAATTTATCATTTAAACGAACATCGCTAGAGATACGAGTATTGTTTAATAAATATTGTCTCGTGGTGGATACAACTGTACTCGTACACATACTTGTACAGCTGTCAGATATTCTGTCAGATAGTTCGTGTGAAATAATTTGGTAAAAACGTTAGTATTTGGTGGGTTTTGCAAATATCTTTTTTCTTTTCTTTGGGAAGTTTATCTAAAATTGTGTGTTATCAAGAAAATGTTATGTACTGAAGCAGTGTGGTCGATAATTTGCCTTGTTCTAGGTTTCTATTCACTCAAAGTTACCAATCCGAGAAAAGCGTTTTTATCCGATTGGGTAGAAAAAATAAATTTCGCGGTGCACTCGTAAAGTGGTATCAAAAATCGGGTTATGAATCGTGTTTCGAAGATTGGAAAAAGCATCGAAATATGTGTATTTCATCTAATGGGAATAACTTTGAAGGAGACAAAATAAATATCAAAGAATAATTGAACCATTTTCGTTTTATTTACTTTTTGATCAGAAGGTATATCGACTTAGCTTCCGACGCTGATCAACAATATATATATACGATAATTTATGGGGTCGAACACGCCTGCTTCTGCTTGTTACATACATTCGCATAAACATATAATTTTTGTCTCTTTGGGTACACAGGGTATAAAAATAATGCTTATCAAATAAAGCTTATCGCTTCGCAGCATGCAATGACAACGACAAAACAATAATTAACGTACCTTCATTGCTTTTACATCTGCACTTAAGCTAACTATACGAAATTTCGATAGTCCATATGCCTTTACTTGCATCATATTCAAATTAGCCATGCCCAGACTTTTTTTTATATCGGGTACTTCCATTGGATCTGGTATAGGCGCGCCAGGAAAACCTACCGGATCCTGCTGTTTGTAATGATCCAATACCGCGAGTAGCTGAGCAGCCACGCGATTTTTGCTCACCTCGACATTGTGATCAACAATAGCATTTGAATCATCCAGAGCTGTGATGTTTTGTATGTATGGAAATGAACATAATCAATTAATAAAGTATGTATATACATATGTATGTATATGACATTACCAGTATATAGTATACATATTTGTGCAAAGTTCACTTACCACTGCCATGCTCATCCTGCGCGTGTACGTCGCTTAATATGAAATATAAACTAACCAGACAAAGAAGCCAGTGCTGTTTCAGCTTCATCTTTTGGTTTATTTTTTTGTATTTAATATTGAAAATTTACTAATTTCTATTAGTTTATCTCAAGTAAAACACGCTTATCAATATCAGTACAAAGATTTTGCTGATAAAACGAAATTTAAGCCGAATGCTGCGCTTAATGTGTAGCGTATACTTGGAACGATACCACACAAATGAGCTATACTTCAATAAACAGATGATAATGAGCCTAGAGAAGCAACAGCAGCAGCAGCAGCTACAGAGAGTTTCGAGATGAGATCTTTATAGCGCAGTTGATAATAGCGCTCATACAATTGAGTGGGTTTTATGTTGCCGGAAGCGTTTAGGCTCAAGCACATTGGTATGAGATGTGTATTTTGGTTTTAAAATATTTTTATTGTTTTTTTTATTAAATATTGGTATAAATATTATTTATATATATTGAAAAAAAAATCTATACGTGCCAAAAAAAAATAGTCATGCAAAAAAAATTTCTTATAACTATAAAAAAAAATTCTTATTATTATAAAAAAAAAATTTCTTATTATTTAAAACAAAAAACAAAAAAAATTCTTGTTTAAACACACAAAAAAAATGTCTTATTATTTAGAACAAAAAAAAAAAAATTTTCTTATTTAAAACAAAAAAAAATTTCTTATTATAAAAAAAAATCATCAATGAATAAAAAAAATTGTTTTAAACTATAAAAAAAAGGAAAAACGTTAACTTCGGTTGAACCGAACCTCTAATACCATTCACGCGTGTTGGGGGGGGGGGATGAGTGTTTGTTTTAAATAAGTGCTACCCATGTGTTCCTAACCTTTTCTTGGTCAGGGACCACTTTTAAATCATTCTTGTTAGCAGGGACCACTATGTAGGTGTAATAAAAATAAACTGTAATAATCAAAACTGAAACTTTAATTAAAAACTCAATAAATATAATAATAATATTTTTAGTATAAACTTCAGCAATTTTGTATTAATATGATTTCTGAGCTTGCATCTTCTTCACGAGTTTGGTTATGCTAGGACTAATATTGTTACTCAAAGCTACACTCACCAGAGAAGGGGTACTGTCTTCATTTGGAGGCAACACCTATGAGTCGACTTGAGATGATGCTAACATGAAATAGTTGAGTAATTAGACTGACTTCTCCTTCACATCGTACCATTCCCCTTAGATCCCCATCAATTATTAAGTTGATATTAAGTACAATAAAAAAGTTTTCCATACAAAAAGTCAAAAGTGGACGTTGGGCTTGTATGGGGGCTGGCTACCCCATGGCGGATCAATCTTTATATTCTATTAAACTGCAGTAAAAAGAAGTATATGTGCCAATTTTCAACTGGATAGCATAAAAACTGATCGCCAAAAAATACGCCACAACATAAAGACGGACATGGCTAGATCGACACGTCTGGTCGAGCATATCAGAATATATATACTTTATAGGGGTCACGATGCCTCCTTTAATGCGTTACAAACTTTCAGACAAACCGATAATACAACACTTCATACTATGTGTGAATGGTATAAAAATCGTTCACTTCGGTGAATCTGTAGCTTCAATACTCTTAATACTATTTCTGCAGACAAAATCTTTTCGAAATGTGTGAAGAGTATTAAGTAGTTAAATTAAGAGAAAACAAAAATGTAACAGCATTGCTCAACTTTAAAGCCTTGGACAAATGTATTCGCTTCTTAAACCAAATGCATTCGTGTAATGTTAAAATATGTAAGTAACTCTTTCGCACGCACCAAAAAATATACTTTGGCATGCGGCAGATATGAGAAGGTGTTCTGTGTAAATTGCACGAATGCATTCATTTCATACTCATTCAAAATCACTCATGCAAGGCTCGAAATCAAGATGAAACAATTTACATTAGGAACACTAAAAAAAAAAATGGTTTAAATATTTATAGCTAGCTTTTTAACATTTTTATGTTTCTTAATTTAATTGTTTACTGTTTTGTTTTATAGTTTAAACAATGTATTTGTAATGAATTCCAATAAATTTGAAAATAGTTCGCGCGTTTATAATAAGTCAGCAAAGTCAACACATTGCAGTAAGTTCCTAAAAAAATAAAAGTATGATATATTGTAATTTACAATATAAAACAGATTTTTCTATGATTCATTGCAATTGTACATATAGATACTTATGTTTATACGATATATAGAGCGTGATGTTTAAAAATTTGATAGTACTCAGTCAAAATAACTTTTAAAATTTATAAAAAAAAAAAGTAAAAATAACACTAGGGAACGGTGAAAATACGCTTAGCTAAAACATACTTGATCCTGTGAATTGTGTGTCGCAAAATCTTTTTTCTAGCACGGTTTCGGTGTGTCTAATTCAAAAGATTCCGTTTTCAAGAGTTGTGCTGTTTATAACATTAAGTCCGATCGAAACCAACTTTGGTTCGAATTAAAGGTAATTGACATTCCCTCAAATTTTGATTTACAAATATTTCAAATCTAATTTGAGCAAAATCGGTTCGAGAATGACGAAGTTTTTAGGGAAAATCAAAAAAATGCCATGATCGAAAAATTATTCAATGATAACATATCGAAAATTATTTCTATTTTATTGGAACTGCGGCATCTATATATTGATGGATCAGTTTTTCGGAGCAGGAGCCAGAAGTAGTCGCACATAATTTGCTATTTCTACATACATTTCTTGGAACTGGATATCTCATTTGTTTATTCCTTTATTACGTTTTTGAAGTACTTGTATTCGGTTGATATTTGTGGCAGCAGCAGTGCCCCATAACTGTATTCCATACAACCAGGTAGACATAATGATTGTTTTGTAAACAAGCAGTTTACCTATTTTAGAGACTGAGTTTACTACTTTGGCGAAGTAACCAGTTTAATTTTTTGAGTTTAGCGTAACAAACTGCTGCGGTTTTTCGAATATGCTTTCGCCAGCCAGGTGCCACGAATTTCAAAGTTAAAACCTAAGTAGCATACAAGATCAACGTGAGGTATGAAAAAATTGTTGAGCAAAACGGACGGGCAGTTCCTTTGCCTCAATGTAAAAGTGCAGCGACTAGACTATAATGTTGTTTTGCATCGAGATTTGAGAATACCAAAAGTCATTGAGCAGTTAAACTTCCATAGCAGCATATCGTAGACGGCTCCAAAGATTTCATCCAAACGATATTAAAAATTATTTTTTTTTTGTTAGTTATGTTCATGTGCAAACTTTAAGCTAAATGCCTTAATGTCACTCTTTCCGTCTTTCATCTCGTCTTGTAGCTGATCTCCATCGATAGAGTTGGTCATGATCCATTGGATGTGACACTGACGATTTTGAACTTATTCAATTTAAATGTTAAAACAAAAACATTTTTTTTTACAAATTAAAAAACAAAAATATTGCACTTCTGGACCCTGTTATCTGGAATCGTAGACCAAAACTGTCGAGGAAATTCCATTACCCTTAAATCGACCTGACTTACTGTTCACGAGTTAAACGCGAATTACGGACTACACGACTCTCTTCGAAAAGGAATTTAGATTCAATGATTCTCAATTCACCGGATAAAGTGTGCTTAAACCTAGTGTATTAAAACGAGTTTGCTAGTTTAAATATTGCAACAATTAGAAACATAGAAACAAATCATACTTTGCAGCTAGCTAAAAGCTATTTTCTCATAAATAAATAAATAAAAAAAAAAGTTCAATACTAAAAAAAGTTATCGAGCTACGATTCAACCGAAGATTAAACTAAATAAATTAGGTGAAATCCATATACATACATACATACTACAAACTGTAGCCCACACTTTTTGGACCATACTAAGCAAAAATTCTTACTGACACATAGAAGAACAAACCAAACATTAAGCTTACAAATCATTTGAATCGGTATGCCCATGACTAAAAGGCTCCGAAGTTGTATCATTTGAAAAATTTAGCGTGTGACCAGTTTCAGTAAGGGTCTCCACACTGATGATATCCATTTTTTGTTTGCGATGCTTTGGTGGCGATTGTACAACTTCTGGCGACATTTCTCTCTCCAAAGCGGCTGTAGTCATAGTAGTAGTAGTAGACGTTGTTACTGCGTTTTCTGGCTGACTCTGACGACTGCCGCGCTGTTCATCATCAGCATCTTTTGCTTCAGCAGCATCACCACTAGCAGCATTGTCTGCAACGCTTGTTAAGGGTAGAACTTTAGTGCCCGGTTTTATAACGTAAGCAGTTATAGTCGAAACTTTGTTGCCGGTTAATATCGGCAGGTCAATGGATTGTAAATTCAGCGTAGCCGGATCAAGTGGTTGTCCTTTTTCATTAAACAGATTGATTGCTGCGAAGAAAAATATACAAATAATAATACAACTGCTCAGCTCAGTTTGACGTTTATTCTCAAAATATTCTCATACTTCGTAACATTTCAACTTTTTGTATCCTTTAGTGTATATTAATTTTGTGGAAGCGTTTCTAACAGGCAAGTGACAAACTTTATTTAGACACCGTATAAATGTATCCTTGTACTGATTCATTCATTCATCATCAAAGCATAGTGGAAAGAACTAGAGAGTTAATCGCTGACAGTATTTTTGCTGTATAAGTAAAAGATCTATTGTCTGTCCTACTGAGGTGGATAAAATGACCTAAGCCTATATGCTGAATGAATCTCAGTACTTTCATAAGGTCAAAACATTTCAGTTGCTCCTTTCTAATAAACATTTCCTAACATTTGCAGTCTACAGCTTCACATCCAACCAGAATAAGATAAGGGGTCTCTTCTTCATAGTCACAGATTTGTATACTCAAAACATACAAACATGTTTTGGGAAATCAAAATGGGGGATCAAAATTTAAATTTGTTTTTCATTCGATTCGTTTTGTTTAGAAGATTTCACCCTCAATGGGGGAAACAAATGTGAAGAAGTTTATGTGAACATTATTTTTTATACGATCGTCGTCAAACACTAGACAAAAAACAAGAAAGAACACTGTAGTCGTGTGTCTAATGGGGTAAAAAGGAGGTGATTCAAAATTTAAATTTGTTTTTCATTCGATCGTTTTCAAACTATTTTGTTTAGAAGATTTCACCGTCACTGGGGGAAATAGTTTATGTAGAGAATATTGTTATTCATACGATCATTTTCAAACAATAGACAAAAAAGAAACAGGAAAGAACACTACACTGGAGTGTGCCCGACTTTTAGGTGCCAGGTACCTTGTCTAAGGCAAATTATATGAACCGTAAATTTGTATGGGCTATATTCCTATGGTGTACATATATTTTATTAGGATTGATGTGTGATGCACGAAATTTGGCGTTTCTAGCTTAACAAAAACACAAAAACTTTGCATTTTAATGGAACTTTACAATGTTATAGAATAGAGAATAGGCTATTATATAAAACTATATAATGGGGCAGGGAAGTGGGCCAGGTTGATGGGCATTAACGTGTCGGGTAACAGCTAGGGTAGGCAAGATGTATGGGAAAGTAGATTGGGAAGGGATGCAAGGGGAAGCGCAGCAAAGGGCAGGGTACCAGCTATGGGATGCACGGCGAGGGGGCTTGGGTATGGGCTGGGGAAGGACAGCAACACCCCGGGTACAATGTAGTTATAATAGGGGACGGGTTTAATAAGTTTGTAACATTGAGGAGGCGTGGTAGATCGCTTAAATTATATATATTCTTGATCAGCATCGATTTAGCAATGTCTCTCTGTCCGTCTGGATGTATGAGTTAGAGCCCTGCACGAGTAAGAAACAAAATAATCGGTAAATATTCGTGGCACCGTTTTCCAAATGAGGCAAAGCTAAATTGACATCGTGGCAGAAAAACAATTTGGCATTGAATCGTTTTCCAAAAGATGTCACTTTGTTAATTTGGTATTGCGTTGTTTGCCAAAAAGGAGCACTTGTTTTGAGCATCTGGTTTCTTTCACTGGTGTGGAAAATAAAATGTTTATTTCTGATATTTTCGTGCGTTTTTTCATATCCAATCCACTCAAAAAAAAATGACTTCAAAACACAACTCTTACAGGATACCATTGCGGTTTCACGTAGTATTGCCTTATTTGCCTTAGATTGGATATAAAAAACCCGAGAAAATATCAGAAACAGTGAAAGAAACCAGATGTTCAAAACATGTGCTCGTTTGGAAAACGATGCAATGATGTAAGTTTGGCATTGCATTTGTATCCGGTTGGAAAACGATGTCACGAATATTTATCGATTATTTTTTTACTTACTCGTAAATCGTATCTCATACATTCAGACGGATGGACAGACATGGCTAAATCATTGCTGATCTAGAATATATATATACTTTATGGGGTCTACTACGCCTGTTACATACACTGGCACAACCTTATTATATCCTTGTTTCTTTGGGTACAGGGTAAAAGAAACTTCATCCAAAAACTAAAAAAAGGTAGCCAGTTTCTATGGGTGCTTGAAAAATTCATCTCGTCAAAAAAACTTCTGAAAATGTTCGTGCAATGATTTATTACTTGGTTTAACTCAACAAAAGTGAATCAATCAACATACTTCGCCTTTTCGTTACGAAGCACCAACAAAAACGACTGTCTAAGACTGATATGTTGAATTCAAACATGGTTGCAGATCGCCTAAAAACGAATCTAGAGAAGGTTGCCCAAAAACAGCTGTTGTCCCAGAAAACACCGGTGCTGTGCGTAAACTGATAAGACACGATCATCATGCAATATACCGTGAGATTGAGGCAATAGTGCATCACAATTGGACAATTGCCCAAAAAAGCCTCGTATCGATTGGTACAAAGAAATGTTCTTGGTTCAAAACTCGTCTATGACATCGTAAGAGGTGACGATTCATGGATCTATGCATATGATCCGAAACAAAATATCAATCGACTGTATAGATGTTCCACGATAAGTCCAATCCAACAAAAGTTATTCCCGGCCAAACCAACTAGAATCAAATGGCGTTTTGTTTTTAGGCAAAAACAAGTCATGTTGCATCTGTTCTATTAGAGCCACGTAGATCGGTGAAATCTGAATGGTATACTAACATTTGTTTGTCTGAAGTTTTCCATCTTTTACCACGGCAATGCGAACTCTCACATATCGGTTTACACAAGAACGTTTTGAGCACCCAAAACATCGACTTGATGGATCATCCGCCTTTACAGTTCTGACTTGCGCCACCATATAACTATTTTTTTGTTCCCGCACATAATAAATAAAATGCGATGTCAACGTTATGCAAAACCAATAAAGCGATTTTCAATGGGTACAACGGTACAATAGAACAGCCCATGAATTTAGCAAGAGGTGACTAGGGGTAACCATATTTCGAGGACGCTGGATTTAGTAATGTTCATTGTTTTTTCAAAGTTGGCCTTCAGTTTCGAGATATTAAAATTTTTTTTTAGTGAAATTAAACACGTAATTCACCGAATTACGGATATTCTATGCCTGCCACAAGGGGAAAGCGGGGATAAGGGGTTATGTGAGTAAGTTTTTATCTCATACGATCTTCAAATCGGTTTCGAATACTCTTCACAACTAATAATTAAATACGTGTTTTGCCGATTTTGAAAAAAGGATCAACGTATGTGAAAAATGTATCAATTCAATTTTTTGTTTTTATGATTCGAACGTCTTTAAATTCGTTTATTATATGAAAAATTCCAACTAGGTCAACGCCGGGAATAACTGCTAGTCTATATAATTAAGAATACTTGTCCTGACTGACTGATTCATTCATTATCAACAAGCTGTACTGATTTGTGGACAGTTGTTTCCTTTAAATATAAATAAAAGTGCTCGCTAAGACGGGGTTTTAGAAAATTCAACACGAAGTTTAAAACGGGTGTAAAAGGTAATGCTATCATAAATTTTTTTCATTCGATTGTAAAATACGACTTTCGCTTATACTATTGTGAAAATATCACCGCAATGAGAAAAACAGGGGTGAAAAATATATTTTCTTTTTTCAATAGGCCTTTTTCAAACTGGGCCAAGATAGCAGCACAATAAATCATTGAAAATGTAATTCAATGATTTTGAAAATTCCTTCGCTAAGGGAGAAACAGAGTTAAAAGGTTAGTATGAAATTTTTTCCCATTCGATCTTCTTGAAACTCTGTTTGAACAAAAAAATAATTAAGCAGATCTTTCGCTTATTTTAGAAAATATCACCCCAAGAAGGAAAGGGAACAGTGGTGAAAATATGAAAAATAATACACAGTGCTACTAAAATATTGACAAAGATTCTTAATCAGCTTCAAAATAGAGTTAAGTTCTATTTAAGTTCGACCTGCTCACACGGTCTACTAGATCTCGTAGACTATAAAGAAAAGGGAGCCAAACTTGCATATTTAAACTGAACTAAAAACTTCACTATAAGCAGTTTTTGTATAAATAAAAATTGTCGTTTTGTTAATTATGATGGAAATATGAACTCGGTTGTGATTGAGTTGTATATTATTTTAACGATAAAACGTAAACAATTCAGATCAGACCACTACTATACCCTCTTGCTCCTCCTACAAATTCTTACTTGGCAACTCAAAGTCAAACGAAATCTACTGTTGCATTCATCATTGTTTATAATAGCCTTCTTCGAATTTCGTTTAAAATTTAATGTAAATATTTATTATAAAATTTTAATTTGCTACGAAACCTGAGAATATATGAGTCTGCTTTAGTTTACTTGTAATATAATACAATACAAAGTCTGTTCCTAAAAACAATGAGAATAATATTTCTAGCTGTGAGTATGTCTAGAAGAACTTCTAGAACAACCTATTTGACCTTCAAATTGCTAGAACTTTATTCTCATTACATACGGAACGGATTCGATTGTGTAACAGAACTTACGTTGGTATTGCCCCTCCTCGTTTTGTATAAATACTGGTGGATACTCTGGCTGAGCTGCCGGATCACTAGCCAATGGTTGATACGTTTGTTCATGAGTAGCATTTATGGGCGCAGAAGTGCTGGTAGTTGTTACCGTTGATGTTGAGCCAGCAGCCATTTCTTGACGTGGACTTGTTTCAGTTGACAAGGATATGGGAATGGTAACGTAGGTGCCATCCGGCTTATAAGGATTATGGCAACCAACACAATTGCAATCGATACAACCTTGCTGTGAAGCATAGCATGGACAACGTTGACGAAAACAAGTAAAATTACGACGTGTAGACATAATGCTAGAACCGCCACAGCGACATTTGGTTTTTTTTATTTTTTTGCCTTTTTGTGACGAAGATTCCTGACTTTGCTCTTTCGCGGTAGTTGCTGCTGCAGTAGGATCGATTTCAGCATTTATTTTAAACTTTTTTTTGTTGCGCTTAAGGTTTGAATCAATGTTTGTTATATCATGATCGCTCTCGGCTGTGTCATCGTTGCCGGACTGACGCGTTCCCTTATTTTCTGGCTTATGTGGAGATGACTTTGGCGAATTATTAGCTAATGCGTCACTAGAATTGTCCGCAGCTTTAGCTGTAGTTGATGCAGCTTCTTCAGTATTCCAGCTACTTGGATGCAATTTGTCAAATTGCATTTGCAATTCTTGGCCAGCTGTGAAACTTTCTGTAATATGTGGCTCGGCCGTATTACCGATTGCCGTAAAGACTGTATCGTCACCGGCAACTGTTGTAGCCGATGAAGTAGTTGTGGTGACAGTGCACGTGGTAATCGGTAGACTTGCAGGCTGTGATACATTTATGATTGGAATTTCAGTTACATGTAATTCGCCGTCATCATTCTTAACAAAACGCAAATGTTGTTGAATAGTCGGTACAGTGGTTATGTTGCTCAATATACCAGCAGATTCACCATCAACAACTGCATCGCTAATGACAACATTTGCATCGGAAAGATCAACAAATTGCACCCAATTTGATTGTTCGTCCAACGTACCCGATGCCTGACTAAATGGTATATTCGCATTATATATTTGCACTGGCGTATCGCTCTCTATCGGTATCAATGTATGTGTTGTTCTTGATGTACACCCAACAGCACCAGCACCAACATCTGTAAGACTCTCCACAAGATTAGGCTGCGTTGCAGTTAGATAATGCGTTTCCGATTCTGGAGCACCAGCAGCAATTTCCATTTCCATTTCGGCTAATTGATGCTGATCAACTTCCTGATACATAGCTTCTGGCAGTGCCGGTTCTTCTTCGGGTAAACCCGGTACGGTTGCTGTGGTTATCGGTAGCTTTTCATGCGGCAACGCGGAGTATGACTTTCTTGGACTAGCCAAACGCGTCGGTATGGAACGAGGTAAATCTTCGGTGAATTTATTAAAAACATCATCGTACGTACAACCTTCCATTACAAGTTCTTGTATAGTCTTACGTGGCAAATCGATTGATGGTTTTTCTGGGTGACGTACTGGACACTGTACCTTATAGTTACTGAGCAAACGCATGCCGCTGAGTTTAATACGCGTGCAAAGACTCTTGTACGAAAGCAATACCCAACCCAGTGTGCAATTCTCTTTGTAACTCTTGAAATCTCCGAGTTCATTGCACACGGTGCATTTCGGTTGCAATTGCTTGCGTCCGCGCACGCACAGCCGGCACACATTGTGCTGGCAGCGGCCCGGTGTATAGGGATCAACCAGTAGTTCGGAACAGACGACACATGAGAGGAGCATACGCAGTTCCGGCATCTTTACATTTAGCTCAACCAGATCACGGTTTTGAAAAGCGAGTAGCGCGGCACAATAGACAGACACCGCATTCTGCATTTTGGCTTGTATATATATGTGTGTTGTTGTTGTGTTGTGGTTGTTTTAAACAAATTTTTGCTTATATTAGTGTGGACAAAATCGATGCCGGCTCGATTAGTCTCGGGCAAAAAAAAAATACAAAAAATACAAAAAAAAAAAAAAAAATTGTTGCCCTTTATTTTGAGCTGAAGAGTGACACCACTCTTTGCGTAATTACAATATCCTTTCCGACGAATGCATTTTCTTGCTATTTGCTTTATTTTGTTGTATAAATTTCTTTGTATTTCGTTGGTGTTATCACTTTTTTTATTTGTTGTATCTACTTTTTCACGTGCAAAAAAAAAAAAAAAAAAGATAGTTTATTTACCAAGTTAGTGTATTAGCTCATCTTGTATATTTCACTTTTTTCCTATTTATTAAATAAACAAAAAAAAAAAAAAAAAAACAAAAAAATAAAAAAAAAAATGCTTTACCAAAGTTGCGGCCAGCGGCACGTCGTTGAATAAATTAAACAGTCAAAGGCAACGAAGACACTCGCTTGCACTACAATGCAGTGCTGCATTTTATACTCTCAGTGGCGGTGCTGCCATATAAAACGTGTTGCCATTTTATGAAGTGTAAACTAACGCAATACCACTATTTAGCAGCGTTGTATAACATACGCACTATGAAATTCATATTCTCACCATCTGAAAAGTTCAAATCGTGAAATTCTTTTGAAAACGAAAAACTGAACACTTTAACGAAACCGAATCTGAATAAATTATTCGGATTCGAAAACCGGAATACGGAGGTATATATATCAATATTATCAAGTATAAAATAAATAAACAAAAATGATTCGTAATGGGTTCATAATTTCAACTTATTGGATTGAACAATAATATGGAGGTACTTTTACGTTTCTTATACGTAAGGAGAAAATTCAAAATCAGCAAAAAAGAGAAATTTTGACACTATTGTAAAAAATCTTAACTTTGGAATCTACCTTCAAATGCTGCTCGTATATTTATATATATCTCATTTTCAGCTTATTGCATTGAATAACAATATGGAGGTACTTAAACGCTTTCAGTAAGGTGAAAATTCAAAAATATCTAGAAAGAAAAATGTTGGCACTAATGTTCAAAAATCTTAACTTTAGAATCTATCTTTAAATCCTGTTCGTATATATCCCATTTGCTATATAAAATGTTTAATGCAACAAATACAAAATTGGACAAATTAAATGTTCCTCGGCGACCAATTACCCATTTTGTGCCTCTCAAACTGAATAGCTATGTTTCTAATTTCGAGCTGTTTCATTATTTTAGAGTAATATGCGCTAAATTTAACAAGCTATGTTCTTGCTTTTTACTGTGCGGTATCGATTATACTTACAAAAAAAAAAAAAAATATTCCATCAGTTCGTAATGCTTAATTTCGAATATGTACCTTTGTTTTTAATATTAAGTTTTATTTTAATTGTATATGTGTTTTTAAATAAAAATTAAAGCAGGTCTAGTCCAAGTGTCAATGAGCCACTCATTGGTAGCACGATTGCGAAATACCCTGTACCCTTGTTAATGTAGACCTCTGCAGATGTTCAAATTTTAAATCATAAAGTATACATTTTTTTAACTAAATACATTTTTTAAACTTAAAAAAAAATTGTTTATAATTTCAAAAAATATAAATGTTAAATGTTAAAAATAAATTTTAATTAAAAAGAAAAACAAACAATTTTTTTTCCAGCTACACCTTGAAAAGTGTGCAAATACGGATCAAATAGCCGTGTTATTAGCGTGGTGGGTGTGGCATCCACAAAATTTAATATAAGACATCTGCGTATGGGCAAGAAGGAACTAAATGTCCAAGTTTTAACGTACGGACATAGGGGCAGGGCATTTTACGTGAAGTGGACAGCGAAAAAAAAGTGACGTTCTGAAGTTGGTTCATATTCGGCTTAATTGTACTTCTAGTAGGTATGAATGTGGACACACAATATTTTTCTTGTATTATGTTTATTTGTCAAGTTATTGGCTTCTAAAGAATTGTCGTTTTTGAAATTCGTATTTTTTGGAAATAGTTTTTCGAATTAAACAAATTTATTTTAAAACATTAAATATGGCGCATAAAGTCTCATTCTGCCAGTCAAAATAGAACAAATGATTGATAGTAACTGATTTATACTATAAGCGGAAGAAATCAATTTAATTCTGTAGAATAAAGTAATAAGATACCAATATTCTTAAATTTGGCACACTTAGCGTGAATAGTACATTAATTTTGACACAAAGTTTTTTACATGTAGAAGGAAGTGCCAAAGATGAAATAAACAATTTATAGTTACGAACAGCTTAACAAGTCAATTTAGAGATTACAATGTATGTATGCAGGGTATAATATAGACGAACACATTTCCTATAGCATTTACTTGTTTTTCAAACATTTATAATATAAGTGGTATATAGCGAGCTTCAAATATAATAGTCTTTTAAGCAGGTTCAATGTCCAATCTATCCGTTTGAAGAAATTTAAAAACGAGTATTTTAATTATTGGGTATTGTTTATAAGATAATATAGACAGCAAAGACATCCAAAATATGTTATTAGAAATATATTGCTATAAATACTATAATCAATTTATAATTTATAACTTGGCAGGAATAGTTATCGATTATTTATTCCGTAAAGCAACCATTGACCAATCCATTAGTCTAAATACTCAAATTTATTGCTGAAAAACTAATTAAACACCATATTTTACATTAAAATTTTACACATAAATTGACGGATTACCTTAACCGGCAATGCGTGTTTGACATTTGCTATGATTGCTGATAATATCATAAATAATAAAATTGATTTGAATGCAAATATCGTAAATTTTGGGTTTTAATAAAGTTAAGATCGTTTTGAAGAGTTTTTATTGCCTTTTTTTGTGAAGCGCACCCTTTCTAACCAATTATGCAATACATTTTCGATTTTTTCGTTTAACGAATAACTTAAGCAATGTATTCCTTAAGTGTGTGAAACTGTATTGGATAGTTGACATAATATTGGTACTTAAGAGTAGAACCGAAGCTTTAATACACAATCCATTAAAGGTTGCAATATCAAATTAAGTTTCAAGAAAAGTAGGAGCTGTGTTTGTATCGCGACTACTTCCAAAAGTGGGCGTAGAATGGTAGTTGCGATATATGTTCTTCCTAGGAATACAAAAAGGCTTCATATTGGATTGCAGATCAATATTTTAAGAACTCATCGACTAGTTTTGGTTTATACAGACAGGAAATAGACAGACAGACGTATAGACGGGCATGACTAGTTGTGTCCGCCTCGTTGAGCTAATGAAGAATATATATAATTTGTTGCGTCTACATGGCTTCAATTAATGTGTTACAAACTCCGTAACAAAATGTTATTACTATTCAGACTACGTGTGAAGAGTATAATAAATATCTATGGCGTGAAATAAGCCTATGACACATTTCACAAAATCGACTGATAACACGTATATTAAACATACCACCGGTTAAGACAGCCTCTTATAAACAAAATGATTTCTCTTTCAATATAAACAACTTTCAAACTTCAAAAATCTTCATTTAATTCCATTCAAAATTTTAAAATTTCCGTATGTACATCTGGCAGCACTGCTCCGCATGCGTGAATATAGTCTGTACAAGCGCCCCAGCACAGATGACTGGTGTGGTGAGCACGTGCGGCGATTAATTTTATTTATAGCAACTTCGCCGCATAAACAAACTCTACAAGTGCTTAAAGTTATTAATTAATTTTATAAAAAAGAACGATACATGCAGCTATGGGTGTACGCGGTCTGACTAGTTATATTGCACGCCATGCAGAGATCTATCTGAAGCCATATGAGTTGCACGATTGCAATTTGGTCATTGATGGTGAGTGGTGATAAACAATTATATTATTAATTAATATATTTAATTGTTTATTTACAGGTGATTGTTTAGCCTGTAATTTGTATCGCGATGTAACAGGCATTTATTCTGCATTTGGTGGAGATTACGATGATTTCTACCGTGCAGTTGTGCAATTTTTCAATGTCTTGGCCGAGTGCAAGGTAGGTGCACCGTGGTTAAATAACACTGTAGGCACTAGTCGAAAAAAGACAAGGTAGGGGTTTCCCTATTTCAGTCCCTAGAATTTGAACTGCATCATAACTTTTTTCAGTTGTCATCATGGTTTGATACACACATTTTTTTTTTTAAGTTTTTATCAAATGATGAATTTTACGGGTTTAACTAAGATTACGCGTATTTAAAAGAGAACGAAAAATGATAAGTTTTCAGGGAGTTTGGGTAGGATCTGTCGACAGAAAATTTAAATATGGGAAAACAAAAACGACTACGTTTTTCTTTTTTTTTTTTGATACAGTGCCTTCAGAGAGAAATGTGCCTTCAGCAAATTTTCGGGTTTTAACTTTAGCCAACAAACTATTCCTATTCAGAGCAAGTGGATATTTTTTCGAGGCTTTCGCCCATATTTCATCATATGCGATGGTCAAACAAAACTAGTTCGTGTTAAGTTCGTGTTCTAAGTAGTTTTTCAAACAAATCTTTATGATAAAATGAGCCAATAAAAAATGATTCCACTTTATTTTTATGACAAAGACTAACGTATATAGATAAGTAATACCTACATACGATTTTATACAAACAATATTATTTTTTAGTTCTTATCCGTTATTCTCGACTCATCAAGAGGGCGGAATCTTTCTTAATGCTCATCTGAGTCTGTAGGAACTTAACGACCAATAATGTCCCTATGGTAATGTAGAAAATTTATTATTTAATGGACACAAACTATTAACTACTAAATAATTGTTTATAACTGCCTTCTAGGCAACTTGTTCTTGCTTTGCTAGTAGGTCATCAAATTATTTATTTTTTATTTAGTTTCTGATATCAGATCCGTTGAGAACGTCTGGATTTTTAATGCAGTGAAATTATGTAGGTACTTATTAACTTACCTTCTGTAATTTCGCCTCACTAAGCCTTGGAAATATTGTTTTCAAGCATACAAAGTATTCGTCTTCTCGATTTAATAATTTAATACAATTTTTACTATTCCCACTTTGATGTGAAGAGCCGGTAACAATATTTTTTCTTTTGAAATAAGTAGAATAAGTATTGAATTCATTTCGAAACATGTTTCGTTTGTATTGGTGCTTATGTCAATTGGCACAGGAATTACGGCATTATTTGTATATTGTAATACTGCTTTCAATTTTTTGAAGATTCAGTAAACAAATGCCATTGCTCTGGTTTGTATTCAGGATTCATATACTGCATTAAACTAAGGATATTTTTACAGTATGCGAAAGTATTGAGATCATTTGCTTTGTCTTTTCCGATACCCATAAACTATTATTTGATAAGATGTTTATTGATCTGAGATGATGTGCCAAAGAAGGCACCTGCATTTCCAACAATTTAAGTTGTCGTACTAATGTGGTCACAATGTGTTTCCGCTTCAGACGGTAGATACATCGAGATCGATGAGTCTGGTACGGAATTAAAGTTGGTGGGATACAAATCTTCGTTGGACTTGGACATTTAGTAGTTGAAAAATGGAAAACTTTTGTTAAACCGTTTTGTTGTTGCTCAATTTGATTATTACGCACATTTGTAGCAGTTATCAGTGCTCTGACTATCCAATTCTGATCTATCCAATTCATCCAATTCCGAAATCCAGTTTCACGCGCAAGCCTTTGAACGAATTGATTATATTGTTATTATTATTGTTTGAACATTTTTTTATTTGCATTTTATCATAATGATGACTACAAATATGTCTAAGCTTAACACGAAGTACCGTTTTGTTTAAGCATCGCATATGATGTGCGGATTTTTAGCAAAATATGGGCGAAAACTTGAAAAATTTAGAACACGAAATAGGTTAAAACCATTACCTTGTAACTGTTTCGACTAGCAGTAATTAAAAAAAAAAAAAAAACAGTTTAACATTATTTAATAAACACACTTCTATTTAAAGATAAATGCTTATGTGCTAATGGATGGCGGTTATGAGCAGCGTAAGCTACGCACTGTTAGCAAACGTCTCCGCGGTAAGATATCCGTTATTAAACGCATAAATCCGTGTGCTTCCATTACGCTCTTTCCGTTGCACATGAAAGAAGTATTTGTCGATGCTGTCAAGGATTGTGGTATCCCAGTAATGCGCTGCATTTTTGAAGCCGATGATGAACTGGCGGCGCTGGGCCGTAAACTAAATTGTCCGGTATTGTCGTACGATTCTGATTTCTATATACACAATGTACGTTATATACCGCTCATAACACTTACGGTGAAGGCGCAAACTAAGCATGTAAAGCAAAGTGCTGTTGGCGTTGTTGATAATGTAGTCATAGAAGAACGACGGTTGCGTAAGGCGGAAGCTAAGAACGTTGAAAAACGCACCGGATCTCAGAAAATTATGTCGGGTGGCATAAAAGTCGGTAATGCGGAAAAGAAACTACTAACGGGCAAGACATATAAATATCTTGATTGTTGTATCTATCGCATTGAGCATCTTTGCGGTCGTAGTGCGCTGAGTGAGGCAAAGCTACCGCTCTTTGCAGCGCTACTTGGTAACGATTATATAGCACGTTCGTCCTTTAAGAATTTCTTTTTTGCCGGCATGGGTAAAGTGGGTCGTAGTAAAAAAGTAAAACAGCAACAGCGGCGAATTAAAGTTATACTGAATTGGCTACGTGTGGAGACAGCTGAATCGGCTATGTCGAAGATTATTTCGCGTTTAAAAAAGGTGTGTAGTGTGTTTACAAAATTAATTACCGTATATTAATTAATCTTACCATAATTTCAGCATCAACGCGATTCATTGCAGGCACAGATTGAAGCAGCTACTTCCGGCTATTCCAATGAGCTTTGTCATTCTTACGATTTCTTTGTGCAGCATTACGAGCAAGCATTTAAACAATTTGCTGCCGAAACATCGGAACAATTGTTACACGCTGATGAAAGTGAAACGGACAGTGCAGTGGAAGATACTACAGAATCGGAGGATGAGGATAATGATATATCGGCTAATGAGGACAAAGAAGAAAATCTAGCAACAGATGATGAAACCGTAAAAAATTATGCCGCCGCACTCAATAGTGACAATAGCGAAGATGCAGCAGCAGCGGAAGAAGATGACGATGATAAAGCGGATGAAGTTATCGATAAAACACTGCTGTTTCCAGATTGGTTTCTTGCCAAATTATATCCTGCGCATCTTTCGCGTTATTTTGTCGACTTTATGCATCTGCGCAAATATATTAATAATCCACAAATTGAACATTTTCCGCATAATGAATGCAATGAGTTGGCCTTGCCTATACTTATTTATGTTTTTACCTTATTAAATTGCGTGGAAGGCGCTGAAACGCCACCACAACTGGATGCGGAAGGAAACCCATTACCTATTGAATTTACATATTTGAGCCGCAAAATACGTGTAACCAATATACATTATCTACGCTTTGGCGTTGACGCAAGTTTGCTCAAATATCCGTATGATCCTAGTGCACCAGATGCGCGTCATTTGCGTGCAGTTTTCGAGCATAAAATGCATGATTTGGATGCGAATTTACTTTTTACAAAAATTAATGAATTACCCAAAGATTTGCAGCTATACTTCCTCTCCATTGTCTATTGGCTGCAAAAATCACAGCATTGTGATATGTTGCATTTGCATGCACTTATAATCTGTGCCGTAGTATTGCGCACTGTGGATGCAACTATACCTGCTGAACGTGAATTGAAGGAATTTCATAGACGTTTTGGTAAAATTATCAAAAAAGAACGTGAAATACGTGCCAAGGAAACAGCGGAGGGTATCAAACGTACTATTAAATCAACACTGTTAGAGTTGTCAGTACCCGAACGTATGGCGCATATACCCAAATCGGATTGTTATTTGGTGCAAGACCGTTTACTGCCACACTTTCATATGCAGGAGATTTTTAAAAAGAAATACGATCTCTATTCGACGTTGGTGTTGCATGCATACGCGGAATTTCAATCCGTCGTATATCAATTACGTGGTTTAAATGCGCTACTCGATCGGCCGCATGAAACTCCACGTATGGGTCAATTATATTGCGGTATGCTGCTGTATAATCTCTATGATTTGATACGCGCCCGATTTGATATTAAATACTATGTGGCACATTTTATCTTTCCGGATTCTCAGTTAATGTTTGATTTTTATTGCCATTTATTGGATTGGTGTGCACCGTTTGTGCCAATTTGGAAACGTGAACAGACACAATCAACAGCGGTTGTGAACAAACGCCAGCTTAAGAAACAGCGACAGGCGGCGCGCAAACAGGCAGCAACCAATGAAGCAGCTTCTGTGTGTGATCCATATGCGGATATGCTGGAGCCGGAGAGTGCCGAGGAGAATGCAGATGATTTCTACGATTTGAATAATAAATTCTGCGCGCTTAAGGTTCGTTAGACAGTAGTTGTTTGTATATGTATATAGTTTGTATATAAATTTATAAAGAAGTAGAAACTTTAAAATTGTTAAGACCAAAACTACTATCTACTATTATTGACTTGACTTGATTGTCGGTCTCCGATTAATTTGCAATTTGCATTTCAGCGTCTACAGTTCTTTGCCATTTCCTAGCTGTTGCTTCTGTACGACGACTGCGTTACGGGTACCAATGAGATACTATATTGCTGCTGGTCCTTCTCAGAGTGCATATAATCCATGCCCGTTTAAGAGGTTTTACCTTTAAATTCAATTTGAAGTTGGTTAGCTCAGCGTTGCTGAATCATTCGGGATATCAGAATTTGAGTTTTCGACGTAAGCATTTGTTATTGACATTGTTGATGCGAGCTGTAACATCTTCGTCAGCACACCTTTTGCATGATATTACGCTGCCAAGATGAACGAATGGGTAACGCTATAGCTCATTTATGTAGATTTGTAGCGGCTTATTTCAAAGGCCAGCTGCGTCTAGGTGATACGATTTAGGTGGTACTCTTGGTTTAAAGGTCGTCGCATATATGGCTTACTAAGCAAACCTTGTCGCGGTAGCTGAGGTCTTCAAGTTGGACGAATGGGCTCCATTGAATACCTTGGTGACCGGTAAAAATAATTATATCACTTCATTTGATGCAACTACAAACACGAGCAACTACAAAACGCATCCAACTCGAGCTTACATACTAACAGGAAACGAGGCATAATGATGCAGATTTTTTATTTGACATGCCTCTTTGCTTGTGTGGATTCGGGCTGCCAAATGCTTTTTTGAAATCAATGAACGCTGTGTACATTGAGGAGCCGAATTCAATGAAATGTATAAGGATATCTGAGATGCGGGCTATGAACCCAAATTAGTTTTTCCGTAAGATTGCTTCGACAATGTATGGAAATTTATATACATATATATTGCAATAATTTTTGTCACCTTTTTTTAAGGATCTTCGTAAGAAATTCGATGTACTAGGCAGCTATTCTGTTTCCAACATTTGCTGTATGACAGTTAGCCATATCATTGCAGCTAACTAGGTGAACTCTAGACGGATGTTGTTTCCAGAGGCTTTACCAATCTTCAAGGCACTAATCACAGCAAAGTCTTCCGCACACATTGATTCCACATAAAAGCGAGATGTCAGAGATTTTGCTGTTTAATCTTATAGTCAAAGTGGGTTGTTTAAAACTTCGTTGAAATGTTCTACACATCTTGATAGTTGCTGCCGTCAATTGGTAAGTAGATGTCCCAGATTACACGATTTCCTCTGAGCTGATCAGTAATGGTGTATATGTTTCTGACGTCGTCCATTCTAACTTCAACTACCGCTTATTCAGTTATGTTTTCGGTCCAGGAGCTTATGTCGTGTTTGTCTGGTATTTTAATAAGTCTGGAATAAAGTTTTTATTCTACAGACTTCCGTAATATAGGTAATCCTTGCTGAGCAATGCTTGTTATTGTATGTTATTGTATTCACACTAACTCCTCTATTACCTTGGGATACATACAAACCTAACACTTTTTTTATATGAAAAAAAAGAAAAATTTTTGTACTTAAGCCCAATACTGAGATCAATGAAAATGTTTGCTACCGAAATTTAAAATTATTACTGCTATGTCAAACAAACAAAAAATAGTGTTCCCAAATCAATATGAAATACTAAAGTACGATATTTATTAGGTGAAAAGACCACACATATTGATTTTTCTTTGGTTTTTGCTGAAGGAAATTTAAAAGGGCACTCTTTCACATGTTTTTGAGTATATAAAGTATTTTCGGTAGCAAACATTGTTGTTATCTGACTACTCGATGGAAAACAGTTCGTTCCGAAAATTTCTGATTGTTGTTTGACAGTGTTTTTTTAAATGAAGTTTTTTTTGGTATGAAAAATTTTCATGGAATTGAACTTTTATGTGAATAGTTTTTAGGTTAATGTCCCACATTGGACCACTATATAATATATTAATAGCACCATACAAAGCTATGATTAAAATGAAGGCTTTTAGATTGGGTACAGAGTATGTCATAGTCAATGGCGTATCCAGGATTGGTGGGGGGAGGGAGGGTGAGTGCATGATCTGTTTTTTGGTTTGGAAAATTTTGTTATATTTCTTTTATTCTGTGGTACTTAAAATCTATGGCTATAAAATTACATATGACTTAGAGCATCTCCACTTGTTGAAGCATAGGAAAAAATCTGTTTCTAGAGTGAATAGTGGTTTTTAAGATCGGGTCATCAGTGCAGTGTAGAGATGTTATTTTCTCCGCCGACTACAGATCAGCCAGCACTTTTAGAGAGTAAATAAACTTTCTAAAAGCCCAAAATACCCTTCGAAGATGATAAAGTCGCAATGCTGACAGTGCACACAGTTAAAGCACGTACGCCGCATTGTTACATTTTAGTTCCCCTATGTATCTGGTCAACCGACAGCCAGTAATACCTACAGATGAAACTATAACATAGTGCAACATATTCAAAAAAAAAAAATTGGTACAAAGGGCGGTCACACCCATTTTTTACATATTTCAAGTTAATATTGACTAATAAAAATGTTTTAGTACAAAAACCGTTTGTATGGGGCCACCCCTTAAAGTGGGCGTGGCGTGATCATTGTGATATACGTTTTGCTTAGGAACATATGAAGTCTTATAGATCTCGTCAAGTAAAATTTTTCGTAAATTTCTAGCAACGCCAATTTGTTTGGTACTTTAATATTTATTGGTGAAAAACTGTTGTTTGGGGCGTTTCATCCAATTATCATCCAATGTTTTGGAAAGAAGAATAATAAATATATCTTTCATATTTGAAAATCATGTTGAAACGAAAATAAGAAGGGGTTTGAACGAAATACTTAGTCTGAAATTGTATTTGGACAACAGTATTTGAGGGCCTTTATATATATGTAAGGCTAAGAAACGTTAGATTCGGTCTAAAAAGCTTATATGGGTAATCTCAGGGGGGCAGGGGATGGTCGTTGAACGTCACTTTTTCGAGTGGTGAAATTCGAAAAATATTGATATATTTTAAAGACCATAGAGTCCATGTCGAACAGAACAAATCTATCCAGAACATATCGAGAACATGTCGAGAGTTACCCAAAGATCTCCATTGATTTTATCGAGCCTCAGAACAAATACCGTTCATATTCTGTCACGCCTATTGCAAGCCAATCAGAAGCAAGAATTCCCCGAGCACTCTTTCGCAAGCTAATGAAAATGGCGTTATCGTGTATAACTGTTAATAACTAATTTGATTGTTCACTGAAAATAGCTTAAGACTGTAGTTTGATAAAAAAAATTAACATTTAAAATCTTTGTTGTTCAAATGGGGTCATGGGGACAGGCAAGCATAAAAGAGAACAAGTCGCCGTAAACGGGAACGTTTGCTGCATTACTTTTACATGATGAAGATGATCAGATATAAAAATAACCATATAATCGGAATATCAACAATCCTACTGCGTACATACCTATCTATGTAAGGATATAAAAAAAAAAAACTAAAAAAATTTGAAAACAATATACCTATAAAAATTTTATATATTGCATTTATTAGTAGGGTCCAAACTATTTCATGCTGTTCGATTCTAAATTATTTAGTTCACATCTGTTTCTGTTCTCTATACGAGATTTTCTGTCTTGCAGATCAAAGCAAAAGCAACGTAACCGGCGAATTTTCGCATGTTCTGCTTTGATTTTTTGCCGGCATCCATTTTGTGTTGGAAAAACAAATCAAAAATAAACAACAAAAGAAAAAAGTTTACACAACAAAAGCAAAACGTGTTGCTTGATATGAAGAACTGATGTTTTCCCGCGCACAATAAGCTTTTGCGGCTTTTCCGGCGCCGCCAACAACGATGGCAAAAGAAAAACCACAAAAATACACGAAGAAAAACGAAAATCCAAAGACGCCACTTCGTTAATTTTGTTTTACGAAGATGTTCGTATGCTTTTCTGCACACGACGTTGCGCTAATGACTTTTCTTTTGATCGAGACAAAAGCTAAGCTGCCTGAGTTTTCCACAATTTTTCACGTTCAGTTAGTGTTTCGTGCTCGTCGAGTGTTGTTCTCGGTTCTTAAAACTTCCTCAACGAGAAGATTCGTTGTTCCACACAAATCTTCTATAGCTGCCACATACACACACACACACACACCTATACAATATATATATATATACATTTATATATATATAGATCTATAGATAGTCAAATCCTATTGGAAAAATTCGAAGTGCAAATCGTTTGTTGTAAAATAAAACATCGAATATTTAAAAAGAAAAGTGCTTTGTGTTTCAATAAAAAATAAATAGAAAATGTCCTAAATGGTTAGTTTTGAAATTAAAAAATTAAGTTTTTGAAAAACAAAAAAAATTTTTTTTTTTTTCAAATATTACGTAACACTGCGAGTGCCGCAAAAATTATTTAGCGTGGTCAACACGTTTTTCCGTAATGCAATATGTACTACATACGAAACATGAAAACTTAAATATATTGTGAAAATCTTTAGTGTACACTGTGAAAAACGAAAAAAAAAAATGAAATGATTTAAAACATCACTTGAAATTTGTTGAAATTAAAAATACATTAAATTAATGTAACAAATAATTACTTGAATGTGAATTAACTCAAAAAGTGAAAATTACAAACAGCATGTTTTGCATTTGCATAGGCTGCTGCGTCTAGAAAAGTTTTTGAAAACGTTTTTGTGTGTCCGAGAACTGAAAGTTTAACGAACTGAGTTCATTTCTATTTTTGAATTCTAACGAATCACCGCAGCAGCCCCTGTGGCAATGTGACGAACAACTCGAGCGGAAGAATTGGTCGCCACCGCTGCCATTAGTGAAAAGTCGAAACGTATTAAGGGGGGAGCCCGATATTTAAGTGGTAGGCGATGGCAGCAGCAGCATCATCATCAATGCCGTCGTCGTACATAAAGAAAGTCAGACAGACAGACAGACAGACAGTTCGTTTGTTCCAATGAGTGCTGCATATACCCGTACACTGTGCGAAATGTTGTACAAATAAAACTGCTGGAAAAACAAGTGTAGCAGTATCGATGAAAATGCTGCGCCAAATTATGTTTATCTACCATTTTTTTCAGTGTTCATTTATGGCTTTTGCCAAAATTTTTAGTTTAGCAAGAATTCACTCGATTTTGCAATTTTTTTCTTTTGCCGTTGCGAAAAAAATTTTGGTTGGCTGGAAAATTTATTTTGTCTAATTTGATTTGAATTGAAAGATATTTTTGACGCAGACAAATTTAGAATTTTGTAATTTTTGAAATTGAGTAATACTTTTAATTAAAATTGAAGAATAAATATAGATTGTTTCTGGAATGAACTCAATTTCACAAGTTGAAAGAAACAGTCACTGACAAATGGTATATAATAGATTAACTTGTTTCTAAATTGTAAATTAATTTAAATAAAAAACGTTTCGAAGAAATTAGCCAATGCTACCAATAGATCTTTATAGCCATATAAGATATAAATTATACCCTGTTCTCAAAGAAAGAACGGTATAAGAAGTGTGTATATACACCACAATATACTAGGCAATCTTGATTCACATCGGAAGCTGAGTCAATATAGTCCGTCTTTTCGGTGCTATGAAAAAATAGATATCAGATATTATGGATGAGAAATACTAAACTTAGATATTTTTTTTATATATACGAAGATCGAGTCTACATGAGCAAATGTGCAGGGTATTTCGAAGTCGTAAACTCACGATCTATCGCTTCTTACTTGTCTCTTCTTAAAATTTCTTTTTGTACCAAAATTAACAACAACCAGTAAACACATCTAAATAGGAAAAATAATGCTCAAAAAATTCCATTAGTGAAGACCAATAGCATTATTTAATTATTTATTTGAAAAAAATTGAATTAAGGAGAAAAGGAATATTGCTGGATTTCAGAAGTACTGGATAAGAGAAGTACTTATTTCGTTCAATTTCTGTAGGTTTATGGAAAAATGGAATGAAACATATTAATTTTCTGCATTATAATTTGAGTTCCCCATACAAATTCGTGGTTACGGTCTTGAACACAAGAAAGAGTGCTGTGGTTTAGCTAAACGACTGTATTACACCCTACGCAGTAACTTAGCAAGAATTTTTTTTTTTTAAAGATAAGGGGTTTCTGGGTGATACCTAATTAAAAAAAAAAAATCAAGTAACAATGGAGCAAGAGAAACAAAACAAAAAAAGGGAAAAACTTTTTTCCGACTATGCGACCTTGAAAAATGTCCATATACGAGTTAATAGGCCGTATTGTGGGCGTGGCATTCTTAAAATTTAAAAACTCGATCTGCTTATGATCTAGGAGTATCTAAATGTACAAGTTTGAAGTCTAATGCTCTAATAGTTCCTGAGATCTGTTATTTCATATTACCAGACGGATGGACAGATGGGCATGGCTAAAACGGTTCAGGTTACGATGCTGATTAAGAATATATATTCATTATGGCATCTACCACACCTCCATCTGCCTGTTATAAACATTCGCACAAACTTATTATACCCTTGTCCCTTTGGGTACAGTGTATAAAGAAACTTTCGCTTACAGTTTTTCAGCGTAGTTTGGGTGTGCTGAACACGAAAAACATACTGATTTTTGTTTCATGTGCGCTATTTATCTAAATAACGGTATATTTGTGTATTTCGATTTATGATTTTTGAAAGTGGGTGAACGGCGTTCAATGAAATTGAATAAACTATTGAATAAAAATAAGAAATTTGGGATACTGGAATTATATGTTATTGAATAAAGGTACTCAAATGAGAAAAATGTAGGAAATTCGTCAAAGGTTGTAAGAAATTTGAAACTTCATCAGTTGTAACTCAGTCATTTTTCATTCGATCGAAATGAATTGCGTATTGTTATAAGTATAATTTAATCACCTTTCATCGATCGGGCATGCCATTCACTTTTTACGCTCGTTTAAGTGAAAATATAAATCGAAATACACAAATATACCGTTATCTACTATGTGAATGGCACAAATGAAAAATAACGTATTTTTCGTGTTCAGCGCACCCAAATGTCTCTAAAAAAGTATAAGAAAATCAATTCCTATCGTTTTAAAGTTGAAACTTATTCTTAATGCAAAATATTACTTTAATCTAACGTTTTTATTTTAGTTAAATTATTTAGATTAATTTTTCTTTTCGTTGCTCTTTAAAAAAATATTGTTTTCAGTATTGTCTGAGTGTCGAAATCCTTTTTCTAAACCATTTAGTGCTGTCTTTATCCATGATTATACATTTATTTACAGTCTTAAGCTTATCACCTTAAGAAGCACGCAGCATTCGTCACATTTGTCATGCAGCAGACCTTCAAAAAAATACAATTTGTTGTACATTCTGACAGCGGCTAATCCGCTCCATGTCGAAATATATATTTTTGCGCTCGATTTTCATAGTAAATTATCTTCAAAAACATATTTAAAACAAATATATGCGGAAAATGTGACAGCACGCAGCGAATAAATGCTGTCGGCGCGAACATTTTGGAACACATAACATAAACTAAGTGTTCGAAATGAATATAAAAATTAAATAGAAAACGAAAATGCTGCCGTTGCGATGGCGTCAGCGCCATTTTTAACGAATAGTCTAAAAATTAACCCACTTCCGTTGTGCGAAAAATTTTCAAAAGAATGAAAAACTCAAATTTGGACTATTGAATGGGAAAATAGCACAAAATTTATGCGTAATCTACGTTCGAGACTGTCGACTTTCGTGCGTATTTTTTTTTAAATAATTTTTTAATATACTTCTGAAAATGTTTCTGGGTCATGATTTATTTCGCATTCTGACAGATTCAGGTTGGTCGAAATGTTTTACGATCACCTGATGTTGAGTGGTCATTAAGTAGGTACCTGAAAAATGAATTGCAAAGTAATGAGTAATTGTTTTAAAGTAAACAGGAAAGAGAAAACATAATTTCCCAGCATTTCAAGTTAAACAATTCCATTTTTTTTGTTACAGTGTAACATGCTCATTCAAAAAGTGCAATAAAAAATTGGAAAAGAAATTAAAGTGCACTAATCGATTTTACGTAAGAAGATATAAATTAATAAAATACAACAACAACAAAAAAATAAGAAAATTTCTGCAACCCTCAACGTTTTGTGTGTGAGCAACCGTCATGTCCGGGCAGCAACCGCCGCAGCCCCCATACGGGTCTGGGCCGCGTGGCTGGAATCCACGCGCGCATAATCCCGCCTCACCGTCACCATCATCCTTTCTTTACCGCCCGCCATCGCCATGGGCACCCAGTCCTCCTCCAATTATCTCTGGTCCACGTCGGCCCGCACCTATGACGCAGCCACGTCCCCAGTGGCCTAGTGCTGGTCCAAGCGCAACTGGCGGCAATCAATCACCTGCACCGTATCAAGTGCCGCCAGCGTTTCATCAGCCTAGTTACTATGCGCCACCACAACCGCCAACACCGACACAAGTACCACCTGTACGTGGCGGCAGCGTGGGCGTGTGTGCCTCGCCTACGCCTTTCGGTGGCGGTCCGCGTCCGTTTCGTCCGCTAACACCGCTGCAGCATCAGAATTCATATGGTACAGCGCCAGCCAGCTCGTTTCAGTTGTCGCCGACGCCTTCGCCTATTGTCTGTCAGACACCAAGCTCGGATTTCATGTACGGCAGCGCAAGGCAGACACCCATGTCGCAGCTGTATGATGGAGCCAGCGGTGCGGCACCACAAGCGTCATATAATCATCATCATCATCATCAGTCACCACAACAACAACAACAACAATATCATCAACCGCGACAGCCGAGACAACCACAACAACAACATCAACACGGACATGATCAAATCGACTATGTTGGCGTGCCGTTGGAGCCTCCGCAACCTAAATCTTATGTGATTTATGATGACGAAGAGGAATTTGGTCCATCGACAGCTGAAATCATTGCGAATCAATCGCAGGACTATATCGACGAGAAATTAGCCGAGTATCAGATGACTATATTACAATTGCAAGGTAAGTTGAAATGTAATTGAATTCGATTGAAATTTAAATTGAATAGAATTCATTTATATGATGTGTTTTAAAGCAGAAATTTTATTTTTTCCAAATTTTGATCTTCTGCACTTTTCGAAAGAAGGAAATAAGCGCAATTATCATAAGTTGCACATTAATTGTATACAAATTGAAATGAAATTGAAAATATTTTAAGTGAACAAACATGAATGAACATTTATCTGTTAAAAGTATATCCATTTGTTCTAATCTTCTAGAATTTTCTTCTATCGTCACTAAGGGTTTTATGTTTGGCTGCCTGGCTGATGTTATATATATTGATTTTAGTAAAGCTTTCGACAGTGTACTATATCGTAATAACTTTATATATAAACTAAAGGCTTCAGAATTTCATCCTTCTTTAGTACATTTGATATTATTCTAATAGGTAGGCAGATCAAAAAAGTCTTATTTAATAATTCTTCATCTACAACTTATGTACGTCTTTTCCGGTGTCTGTCACTTTTTGTAATATTTATAAACGATCTCCCTTTATCAATCAATCATGCTCATACACATGGTCGTTTTCTGATGTTTCCCAATATACCCTCTTACAAGCAGATTTAAATTCGTTAAATACATATGTACATGTCCTACTCTATAAATAATCATAGGCTTTGTAGAGGATTTAGTTTTAACGATTTAGGTATTCTTATGGACCCTGAACTGAGCTGTAACTATCATATTCTATGTGGTAAATTAAGCAAAATGTGTTTTTGGTTTCATAAAGCGTTCGTCTAAAGAATTCGATGACTTTCGATGATATTAAACTTCTGTATACTTCGTATGTTCATTCGATTTTAGAAGTTAAAAATTTCATAATATTTGGAAGAGGATGTATTGCCGTCGGCCGGCATGTCCTTCAGGAAGTCGGTTCAAGACTTTTGGATGGCTTTTACATACACATAACGGTTTCCTTTTATCAGCAAATGCATTTTACCGAAAAGGTAAAAGTCGCACGGTGCTAAATCAGGCGAATATGATGTGTTATTGATGGTAAAAATGCAAAAATGTCGATCGATGAGCTCACAACAAAACGCCTACTTCCTTCTGTGTGAACACACCTTTCGGTAGCCTAAATCTTCAGTCAAAATGAAATAAATTGATGTTTTGGAAATGCTCAATTCGAATTCCATGAATTTTAATAAATAATTTGGCTGATCTTTGATGAATTCACGCCGAGCTCGTTTGGCCAGCATCAGGTCATCATTTATGTTCGCGCGAACGATTTGAAACAGCGTGTACCACGAGTACACTCTACTACGGGATAATCAATCATCACCATAAACTTGTTTCATAAAGTTGGAAACTAAACTCAATATAGCCTACACTGATCTGGACAAGATTTTTTCAGAAAAATACAAGCCAGTAGATTTCTCAGGGTATTTTGGGGTAGCGGAATCAGTAAATATCCTTCGTTTTGGATATTGTTTGCGAAATACTGCGAAGGTTGCAGTTTTTAAGGTTGAATTTTTAAGGTTAAAATTTGGAGATTTCTATTGTGGAAGCTTTACATTTAATGTTTTTACCGAAATTCCACGTTTCTCCATAATCATTTTAATGTGAACTGAAAAATTTTCCACATAATCTGATCTTCATCGTAATCTATAGTCTCATCTTTAATTTGATAAAAATTTCGAAAGAAGAGCTACTGGCGAACTTTGAAAGAAAAAGAGGTGGCCAGAAAGAAATAAAACTTTTACGCTAACAAGAACCAATTGGAAAAATCGAAGGTTTTCCTCGGATTCGGATTTCGGCTTTCTTGTTCGATGCTTATTTTTGTATCAATAACACAAACATAGATACAATAACTTCGCTCCCAGTTGACCAATTGTCATGAAATATGGAAGTTGGGAAAAGCATCTACCCATCCAACGCACTTAGCCGCATATAGGTGGCGCCAGTTAAATATGCCCTATATTAAAAGTCCTGTTTACTTTGGACCGCACCAACTATTGTATATGGGTCTACTTTTATTTTGAGCGAAACTCATTTAAGCTTGACACTGAACATAGATTGAAAGCTCTTTTTCTAATTTTATACAGCAAATAAACGTGTAAATGCTGTTGGAACACCAAAATTAAGAACCCATTGCATTCAAATTTAGATGAAAATAAATTGAAAGCGTTCTCATGTTGCTGTGCATTCAATTTATTTTCAACATTTTTTCAACACCGTAATTTCTTGTCTTTTGCAATATTGAAGTTTTTATTTGATACACTTCAATTTGACATATTTGTTAGGTTGAACGAAAGTTGATAGCGCTTAAATATTGAAATACATAAAATTTATAAATCGATCGAACTTTGCTTTTCAATATGTATTTCATTTCTTTAGACTTTCAATTTATATTTTTAATTGCTTGCAAATTGAATGTGTTGGCTGCCGTCCCCCATACGGGAAAAATGTTGTAAAATGACTCAGCAAAGAATTATTCACCCGGCACTTTTCTTTCGGGCCAACTGACAATCACCTTTCATTTTCTTTTTACAGCAAATAACCGTGTAAAATGTATTTTCTTGGCACTCAACCATGACTCTGCTGAATAGGAAAAACGAAGCATTGAAATAAGTTGAATCACCCATGGCGACCATGTAAATGTTGAAATGTCAGCTGAACTTGACCCACACGCCTACAGCGTAGGGTTGAAAGTAGAAAACGATTTCTATAAAATTTATAATCAAATAGGATAGTTGAACGAGAAAAATCTTTGCCATTTTATATATTTAAAAAAAATTTTTTTTTTATTTTTTTGGTTATTTTTGTATGAATATAAAAAAAAAAATTGTGAACATTTTCGTTTTGGTTGTCCATTTATTTATTTAGAAATGACATAATGTCACAAATTGGTATTCGCATATAAATTTTTGGCAATGACAAAAAAAAAAAAAAGAAATATTCAAAATTGTGCAATTCGAAGGCAGCATGAAGTCGTATATCCATTGATGACAGCAATTGAATGCCAATCATTCAATTGTTTTCGCTTTCAATGAGCAATACACCTATGGTCAAAAAAATAAGTACACCACCAAAACTTGCTTTTAGAAAGTGAAATATTTTAAATTTAACTGAAAATAACTATGCCATTTTTGAGGATCGTTTCAAGACTGAGATATAGTAGGCAAAGTTTTCGTTCTATTCAAAATGTCTTAAAGGCAAAATAAAAACAAAGAAACAAGAAAAGCTTTGAATCGAAGCTCTTATACTATACATACGAAATTTGAAATCGTATTTTAAAGCATAAATGTGGGGGTTTTGAATAGGGACTACCCCTAGATGTGTATGAAGCGACCATCTATAAGTAGCCAACATATCGAATTTCAAGTTGATATTTACGTTTTCCATAAAAGTGAGCTGTGAGTTTGTATGGATGTGCCTCAAAAAGTGAGCGGGACACGCCCATTTGTATATGTATATGAAGGGGCTGTCTTCTAAATCGCATTTCAACCTAATTATGACTTTAACAAAGAAGTTTTTCATACAAAAACACAAAAGTGGGCAGTGGCTTTGTATGGGAACTACCCGAAAAAGTGGGCGGGTCCCATCCATTAATGCATATATGAAGCGTCCGTCCACTAGAAGCTACCATGTCAATTATTAAGTTGATATTGACTAAAAAGGGCTACCCCAAAAAATGGGCGTGGCGGGTCAATCTTGATATTCTATTAAACTATAATAAAAAGAAGTGTATGCACAAATTTTCAACTGGACAACATAAAAATTAGTCAACAAAAAATTCGCAACAACATACAAACGGACAGACATACGGACATCGCTAGATTGACTCGTCTCGTCGAGCTGATCAAGAATATATATACTTTATGGGGTCTACGATGGCTCCTTTAATGCGTTACAAATTTTCAGACAAACTGATAATACTATTCAAACTCTGTGTGAATAGTATAAAAATCGGTTGAAACTAGACACCGAACTAGACACATACGCATCGCAAAGACAACCATTAATCATGTGAGTAGAAACATTATAGTCTGGGGTTGTTTCTCATGCTATGGTATCAGTCCAATACATCGAACTATTGACACTATGGAACGATTTCAATATAAAAATATCTTGGAAAATACAATGCTGCCCTATGTTAAAGAAAATATGGGAAACGATCCTAGATATAATTCCAAATTCGAAATGGTTCCGAGACAATGATGTGACCTGCCAGTCCAGCAGGCTAAGTCAGTCACCCGACATACAATAAATTGCATAGAAAATATTTGGAATGAGTTGAAGCGAAGAATTGGAAAAAATGTTTTCAAAAATAAGTACCAATTTTGTTCAATTTTTCTCTCTCTTAATCATCGTACAATACCTCATTCTCATTTTCTTGAAGTTTGAGGTATGAGATACGCATTCTCTACTTAGTGCATGAACTTAGCTGCTTTCGAAAGAAGAAAAATGTACCTTTCTAACACTGCCAACATTTAATAGATGGCGCTACGTGTTCTATGATTTAAATTAAAAGTTTGGTTATTTTTAGATCAAACCGTGTATATGCTAAAAGGGTATGTTTCGTTTATGATGCATAAAAGGTTCCATTAAGTATAGCTATATACTCGATCAGCAGGTGTCTGAGCGTCAAGTTAGAACGTAAGATAATATTTAAATTTGTATACATAGAGTCACATACGAGTATATCCTCTTCAGATAAAGTGCATAACAAAACAAGTGCCAAGCCAATACAGAAAGCTCAATAGAAACCCACCGCATACTTATTTTGGGGTATTTGTGGTAAAAACTTAAAAAAGGAAACAAATTTCCATGGAAAGAGATAGCATTAAAATATATAACATAAAAATTTAAATTGAGGCAAACAATATTGCAATGAAAAGGTAAAATGAATCGCATATTTATTCATTGATGTGAAAAATACTTATTTTCGCTCCCAATATGGACTATTTTACGCGAAATGTACGCGTCAGACGAGATTTAACTTACTACGACGTATGTTAAAACTAGTTATGAATTACAAGCAGATACAATTTTTAAATGAATGCACTAGACTTTGTTCAAAAGTTTCGTACAAAATACTAGTAGATACTTGCAGAAGGCTAATATAAAGTATGCCCAAAAAAATACACAAAACTAAAAAAAAAACAACGGTGGATACAACGGCTACTAGCTTATAAATATAAAAACTAGCAAAAACAACCTGATTATGATTGAAGTATTTTGGATATCTATTTTTAGTTGACTTTTCACATTTTGACCGAAATTGAATGTTCCTAGTTAGCTTTAGCTATGTTTTCTGTACCTCAAGGCATTATGCTATCGACAGAATGAAAATAATATAGAATTCTCAAGATCATTTCAATAAAATTTAAAATATTTGAATATGAACTCACGTTATGATAGTGTACTTATTATTTTGACCGCAACTGTAGGTACATACATCATCATTATTAGTTTTAACAAGGCACGTTCAATTTGAAAGCAATTTCCTTTTAGCCAACTTGTTTGCTTTTATTCAATACTGATTATCGTGAACACTTTGTTTGTTTCAATTTTTTAGCATAGATACTTTTCAATTTTTTTGATTGACAGCGGCACAAGCGCCTTTTGTTTTCAGCTATATCCTCCCGAATATTCAATATGTCGGTACAACAAAACTTACTGATGATCACATTTTTTTTGTGACCATGGTTTATTATCGTATGTTATTATTCAACACCAATGAGATCATTTTTTATATTGAATCGACTTATAGGCTATATTCACTTACTATATGGCGTTGTTTTTATTTACTTTTTTTTTCAATCTATCTATCTATGTACGATTATTTATTTTGTTTATAAAGTTGCGTTGCGTTCTCGTTGTTGTTTTTTGTGTACGGCTGCTGCAATTCGTTTTTGATGATGTCACATGGGAAATTGCTTCATTTGTTATTTATAAATTGAATTAGTTGTTCTTATTCTTGAATGCTTCTAGTATGAATGCTTGTTTTTGTTGTGTGTTGAAAATCTTGGCTGCAACTTTCTTTAGGCCTTCTTTGCATCTTCTCGCAACGACGCCATGTTTTATATTTTTAGCTTAAATGTCGCAAGAAGTTCTATTTTGGTTAAACAGCGTGATCTATATCTCTTGATCTGGGAAGAAATTTTTCGTATTGCCTTTTGCTCAACGAACTTGTGCCTGTCATTTTGTTATACAAAGTATTAAAGCTTTAAATAGAATTCTCAACGAAAGTTTGCAGCAGTTTTTGAAATATTGTTTTAGTCTTCAGAATTTGTTAAAGATTTTTTGTATTAAATTTGTTTAAATTTGTCAACTTCTTAAGCATGCTTTAACAAGGTTTACAAATACGAATCAACTTTTTGACTGAAAAAGACTGGAAGTTTTCTTAACATACTTTTGAGTGCTGAATTTAAATCCATTTCTTACCATCGAGTCAGATATTTTAGATATGTTTATTTTTATCACAAGATTTAGTATAACAACCAGAGACGTCTCAAAGTTTATAAACAAATTAATTACCCGATTTTCTGAGGCTATAACATTTTTTTTTTGCAAAGTAAATAAACGGTTTCATTGGTTCTATTTGTTGAATTATATTTATTTTAATATTTACATGTTCTCCTGTTAAGTCGAGAAAGTAATATCGGCCAATTGACCGTCGCATTCTTGGGGAATATAACGCTCCATGACTCATTGACATATATTTTGCAGCTGTCTTCTTCATAAATGCCAAAGTCACAAAGACAGATGACGCCTCTTGCAAAAATCAAAGTTTCTTCCAATGGGATAATTAATTCTAACCTCGTCTGTATATACTCTTGATCAACCTGACATGAGGTATCAATCTATTCATATCCGTCTGTACGATCAATTACGTGTTACTTTCTTTATTAGGTTATCACTTTTCAAGGAATCGTCTAAAAATCGGCATCGGAAAAGGTTGCACTCACACAAAACCCATCTGCTAGCTTTAACGAACCCCTTATTATTATAGCCAAAATCAACTTAAAGTGAACGGATCACACATAATATAAGAAAATGCACACAATTTAATTCGATATCTCAAAGACTATGATAGATAGAACATTGACATTTTTTTTCATAAGTATAATAATAATTGTAAATGTAATTGGCGGTTTGGACTACTTGTCGCGCCTACTTGTCATAGAAAAAATCCTAATACTCTCCCTAACTTTCATCATCTTGCCTTAAAATTCGGTAAGTTTTAGTAGAAAGTATATGGCTAGTTGGCATAAACTTTGAACTACAAAAAATGCTATAAGAAAATGTCTAGAGCTTTAAAGGATCGCATCGGAGACCACATAAAGTATATACATATATATTCCTAATTAGCTCTATAAGACGAGTAGTTTTAGCCATGTCCGTCCGTCTGTGTGTGTATGTGAGTACAGGAAATAGTCCCTCATTTTTTATTCAATATTTCTAAAATTTGTCTGTCTGGAGCTGGAATTCGTTCAGGATCTCAAAGTCTTTAAAAAGTAGGACCATACAAATTCCATTTTTGGTGTTTTTGTCGAAAAACTTTTTTATCACAGTCATCTGTACAGGGCGCCTCATCGCCCGTTTTGCAAGTAAAGTTTTAGTATGGAAAACTATTTTATTACTTATTAGTGGCTTCTTATCGACAGACGTTTCTCATATTTAAATTGTCGTATTCTACTCACTTTTAGGGATAGCCCCGTATAAAACCGTGTAAAAACTTGTAAAACTTTAACGTTTTGTCTTGCCGTTAAACTAATTTAAATCTTTAGCTTGTCGTGTACGAGTATTCTGGTCAAGAAATTTTGTTTTCTTATTATTTATAAAGAAAATATAGCCATTTTTCAAGCAAAATCAGTATTTGACCTTTTATAAATTCGTGCGATGCAGTGTTTCACTCCTGAAATTACTTAAATATCAGCTCAAATTGCTATAAATGTTCGATTGAGGCTTCTCAAAAGTGAATTTATTATAAATGAGAAATAACTCTGTATGTTAACTTTCTACGCCTAAACCGCTGCACTTTGGAGAGGGACATAGGTTCCATTTTGCTGGCGACTTCCGCACAAATATTACCAGTTATTCCTAGGTCAACACTCGCAGATTAATTAAACGTTTGCTTTAAAGCATCGCCAATTTGGAATCATATACAAAAATTATCTGTTTTAATATGAGTGCATCTATTGGGCAACAAAAATGCACAACAATTTTCAATCCAACTTCTTTGATTTAGAGATGTACTATTCCAGAGCGATCCAGCAAAATATTTAATAACTTAATGTCTTACAAATGTCTTTATACAAAGAATTGCTCTGATTCCTACAAACAAATCCTTTTGTTTTATGAGTTTTTTTTTTTTTTTTTTTATTATAATCGTTTTATTTGCCATCAGTTCGAGGCAGGAACTATAATCAAATTTACGTTTTACATGATTTTACATATGATATTAACATATAATAACCTAATCTTAACATATGTCCTTGGACATGACAGATCTAAAGGGTGCACTCGCTGAAGCCGCCTCGTTGTTGTTGAATTATCAAGTAAATTGATAGCCAGATTGTGCTGATAGTGTTTTTCTATGTATCTGGTGCCATGTCTCTTTATTTCTTCAGCTATACTTGGCATCTGAAGATCGTTATGAATATTGTCGTTGCGTATATACCACGGGGCTCGTGTGAAGTTTTAAGAGGTAACAGTTTCTGGTATGGGTGGCATTTTCAATGATAATATATAAGGCTCAAGGAGAGATAGTGTAGTAAATTATTGGAAGTTCATTGGAAACATGATTTTCGTATGGTCAACTATATGTAGTCATGGTCAGAATATGCAGCCGGATACACTTTTTATGCACTCCATGGGACATTCGGAATTATTTATGTTCACATTTTCTTATTTTACATAAAGTAAAACACCATAAAATTTAAACTATAATAGCTGTTTTCAAATTCTTAAATTTAAGGGGAAATATCGAAACGGGTCTTAGGACCCGGGTTCTAAAGAAATACTGTGAAATACTAAAGAAAGACTGTGGTATATCTATGGAATAGTTTTATAGACATGCTAGAGTCTAAATTTATTAAATTAAATTAAGAGATTTTTTTTTTCAATTACTTCCCACACCGTGAACCACCCCACCCCACTGCACCCTAGTATAGCTACAATGCAAGGTTTATACAAGTGCAGCCAAAAAACACTTGGTTGTCAATTTCGTACATGGGTGAGACAAATTGTGTCAGGTTTTTATTGCGGATTCTGTATTAGTTCATTGTCCCAAATTTGTACAAGTTATAGTAACTTCGAAAGACTAATGCTTAACAATTAATAAAAAAGTTGATCTGGCACGGAAATAGCGGATCACATAATTAGCAAACGCTTTAACAAGTATTTCTTTGGGATAATTATTTTGCATCTCGAGTAATTCACTTTCAAAAGAACGTTCTGTGAATTCGTACTATACGAAAAACATTGCCTCACTCAGTGCACATACTGTGCACGTATGTACATAGATGCTTTCGTATTCGTTTGCAATCTTTTCTATATACATACTTAATGTGTATACATAAGACGCCCACAAATTGCCAAACGCCGCTAACGTATGCCAACAAAAAATTGTTTAAAAATATATTTTCCGAAACTAATTTTAAAGATTGTTCACACGTACCAGTCGTATAGTCGTATAAGCGTACACTGTGTATCTATGAGATATATGCGTCTATGTATCTGAGCAGGTACAACTGACGACGCGCATTGCATTTAATTGAACTACGCCAAACAGTTATACAGATTTACATATAAATAGTACAAAACGGCAATTAAAAATCACAGCATACTCATTAAGAATGCATTTGACGATTTATGCAAATATTAATTCAAAGATATTTGCCCGAAAAATAAAAAAAAAATACATTTTTTTCTTTTTTGCAAAGTCTAATTGACTTTTTATGTAAGTGCTTCGATTTACTTGCCATCGTCCATTAGTAGTTGAGTGAAGATGGAGGAGTTGTGAATGGATATGATATTATTTTGTTTTGTTTATAAATAGAGTACAAACTAAAAACCATTGATTGACGAAAGTCAATATTGAAAAGGAAAAAATAGATTTTAAAGTTTATTTTCAGATTAAATAGAAATTCTTTATGCCAAGGTGTGAAAATATACAAAACAATGCTAGGTGGGTGTTTTTTTCTGTATAAACTTTTCGTTGAATTTTATTATTTGAATTTATAGCGATTTGTTTGAAAATCTTCTGGTTAAAATAGAATAGAATAGAAGAACATCACACATGCAATTTAGTCAGTCAGTCAGTCTCAGTGTCAAGGCCGTGGCTTGTTTTTATTATTTTGGTTGTAAAATTTATGTGCAACATGCGGTTCGCCACCTTTTCAAAGAAAGCATCTACTTACATCATTAAGCTGTTGTAAGCTAAACTAAACTAAGTGGAGAATATTTAAAAATAAGTACTTTCTGTTGGCCGGCCTGCATTATAGCATTCTATTTGTTCCGTTTTTATGAGCAATAAAAATGGCTATTAAAAGTATCTATAAGATACATGTACGTCTACTTAATATATTTCTACCTACAGAAAAAAATTTTCTCTGTTAAATGTTTTTATTGCTTTGTAAATAAATTTAGTTTAGAAAACTTTAAAGATTTGTAGCGAATTTTTCTCTGCCAATAAAAAAAAGTACGAAAAATAAATATTGCAAAAGAACCGAAATTTTTCCTGTACTTCATTCGAAAAGTGATTATTTAAAAATTGATATTATTCTTATAAGAACCGAAAAGTTTGCGGGGCGGAGTGTCTTTCCTCACGCGAAATGCATAATTTCGCTTATATTCCGTTAACTATTGACAATATCGAAGTTTGAATCTTCGCGAGAATTTTACTAAAAAAGAGTATGTAAATTTTTTTTTTATATTTTTCCGCGAAAATATCCTCTAAACAAAACCACAAAAAGGAATTTTTTTAAATTTTGGTATACGATATAATCCTTTATATCTCAGTTAATATTTTACCAAATCTAAAGAACTAAAATACGGATTAAATATAATTACCGTTCTTTTTTGACTTAACATAAAGAGTTCACAAGTTACCAGATTTATTTGAAATTTGAGAATTTTTGAAATTTTGGTAGAGAAATTCCAATTTTTTCGATATTTCGTGGATATCTTCGCCAATTTTGGACCTAAATACCAGATTAAAGAAAGTCTAAGAGTCCTAGCCCACTGATGAAGCCATCTTTAACGGGGAAACTCTTACCTTGTGTTGTTAAAGTTTTCGTGTGGCTTTCCAGATAAAGTAATATGTTGCTTTGGTCGCCGTTAGTCCTTGAATATACTGGGTGAATTCTAAATTTCCAATTTTTTTTGGAACATTTCTTTTATATGCATAATAAGACGGTTGAGGCATTTTTTTTTTGCCTTCTGGGTATCGTTTCAATTTCCAGTTTTTTCTGAGTTGTTGCTTTGCAGAAATTAGTTCCTTCAAGTGTGCACTAAACTTTTGCTGACGTTTTGTTGAAGCAAGAGTTGTGTCCGCCGGAACTGAGTGCTGGAACGCACGGTTGAAGAAGGAGACTGCAGTTTCTGTGTTTTCGCTGTTTTTTAATGTTACGTTTAAGATTAAATCATGTTGAAAGATATTTCTGAATGTTCTTTTAAAAATAAGCGAATGTACAGAGAACAAATCAAGCATTGATTGCAATCTTAGTTGATTTGTAGTAATTCCTTTAGGAATACAAAACTTTATTCAGTCTGGTGATTTTAGTAGATCTGAAGTCTAAATGTCAATAATATAAAGGTATATCGTATATATAAAGTTGTATTTTTTGGTCTGTGAGTATCTTAAAACATTATGTATTTAGTTTTAGATAAAAAATTTGGAAACTCTTTGGTTCAACTTAATTATTTGGTTAGTTAGCTTAACGCTTTTTAAATATTTTGTTATTAGAAGTTTTCTCTATTAAACGAGCGGTTAATTAAAAATTTCTCACGCTCTACTATAACACTTATTAAATGTTATAATTTGTATAGAACTCATTAAAGCGTTATGTGTATATGGTGAAAAGGTTGATTACGAATGTAATAACCACCCTTTTGCGCTCTTCTTTATGACGTCACTGCTACTTTAGCGCAGAATCTTGAACATCAAAATGTGATTAATTGTTTGAGATTCTATATTATAAATGATAATTCAACCCTTTTATTGGAAAAGAAAATGTCCTGTACACCACTTTCAACTCACTAAACGTAGTAACCACGTAATAAGCGTAGTAGTAAACGTAAGCGAGAAACGTTATAAAAAGCTCAATGCGTAGTATCAACGTACTGTATTGTATCAATGTGCTTACGTGCGCGCTCTTTATCATTGTTCTCCCTTTTTCATAGTATGCACTCTCTGCAAATGCCATTACTTCCGAGCTCTCTAAGATTACAAGTTTCAGAGCTTTGCACAGTGTGCTAAAAACATATTTTCCGGGTTTCACAGTTTCAACCATATGAAATGTTCCATTGTACCATATACACGTATACGAGTATTACTGTTTATGGACAATTAGCAATTTGACTTTAATGTATTGTAGTGTTTTAATTATTAAAAAAAAGTATATTGTAAAATACTTATACTTATACTTATAACCATATTTAATAGTACTTTTTGAATTTAAGTTCATATGGTTGCTAACTTTGGTTTTATAGTTGATAAACTGACAAATATTCTATTCTGTAAAAGAGAACTTCTGATTTTTATGGTTTTTTCAAAACATATGGAAATTTTTGTGCCTTCACTCTCTTCAGTACAGTTTAAAAATATGAACATTGTTGTACGAAAAACTTTCTGTGTTGTATGAAAAACTTTTTTACTACTATCTACATCAACTTAAAAATGGATATGATGGACGTGTCCTGCTCCATATAAATGCACAGCCCACTTTTCTGTTTTGTAGGAAGAACTTTTTATTAATGTCAATAGCCAATTTGAAATAGATATGGTAGCTTCTTATGAACAGAGGCTTCGCGTAAATATCAATGTTCGTTTCTCGTCTCACTCTTAAAGATAGTCCACATACATTCAAACCTGTATTAGTTTAGGAGATAGAGCACTTAATGTACAAAAGGTCGCAATGAGCTTCGCACATGACACCTGCCTAGGTCGGGCGTTTTAAGCGAGAAATTATTAAAAACACTGGATATAAAGATTCTTATTTTAGTGCCATAGTTTGGAGTCCGTAACTTGAGAAACCCATTTTTTTTATGTAAATAAACAAACTTAACCTAAGCGGGCGAATATTTTTTTCGTACCCGCTTAAGCCTTGCTTTCTCGTTTCCCGTCTCACTCTAAAAGATAGTCCACATACACATAGATCCGCACTTACACCTGCCTAGTTCTGCCGTTTTAAGCGAGAAATTATTAAAAAGACTGGATATAAAGATTCAGATTTTAGTGCCTTAACTTGGAGTCCGTAATTTGAGAAAATCATTTTTTTTGATGTAAATAAACGAAATTAACTTAATTTTTTTTTTTCGTACCCGCTCTCTAGCCTTGCATGCTCCTTGCTACCGCTACGCTCCGAAGCCTTGATTTTTAAAAACATCATTCTGTGTTACTCTTTGAAAATAAATGCTTCAACCCACTGTGCATGCTTTGGCTTGGCTTAACGCTGCCGGTTGTTGCTATTGCTGCTGCTACTGTTGTTGTTCTCTTCTCAGCGTTTATCTCTCGCTATGTACGAGTATTTCGGCTTGTCCCAACCGACTGCGTTTAGCTTTGCTCTGGTCAAGGCGTCGGCATCGCGTATTACGGTTTTTGCTTCAGTAACTTTTACGCTTTTCGCTTCTAAAAAAAAAAAAATCCAAACTGAATGACTCTCAATGCTGCAGAGTTCAGTATCGAACCGGCTTTCTACGAAAACGGATTGGAAGAACCGCGTCGCCGCATGGGAAAATAAACGCGACGCTATTTAATAATAATTCGTCAAGCGCAATGTGACTTTTTTATATATAGAAAAAAAAAAAAATATTAAAGCTCGGCTAGTGTGTGTACTATTGTATATTGTATATGAATGATTTGTGTGTGTGTGTGTGATATACATGTATATTAGATGATGCTTAAAATTTTGTGCGTTTTTGTTAATTTAATGTTTTGAAAAAGGGTCATCAAAAATTTAGCGAAAAAACACAGCTTTAAAAAGATTCCGGCTAAAGTTAAGATAAAGTCGAAAAATAATGTGTGAAACGAAGACGAAGACGCAATAAAAAAAAATAAAAAAATATTTCAAGTTTAAAATTCCACAAATTCATAGTACACTTAAAAGTGCGTAAAGTCCTTAGAACACACACCTTTTTCTTTGACGTAGTAGTGGTAGTAATAGTAGCAGTGGTGGTTGCGTTTTTCCTTTACGTATATTTAATACGTAGCCGAAGAAGTAGCTACGCGCCTGCCATTGAGGAAAACCTCGAAAGCTCGTGGGAAAACTCAATGACTCCTCGTTTTGCGTGAGAAAAATCAATTTTGGCATAGAACAAAAAAAAAAAAAAAAAGAAGAGAGCGTTTTTTCATACGTGTCGACTCCGAAAAATAAAAAATTCGATGTGCAACTTCAGATTATTAACAGCAGCAAATAGTAAAAGCAGCAGCAACATAATTGCAAAATCAATGACATGGCAGATAGCCGACGAGATGCAAAGGCATCTGGCCAGCAAAAAGAGCCACCACCAACACCACCACAATTAGATGAAGTTGAACAGGATGTGCATGCACGCACGCCAATACCAGCTGTGCGTACGAGACGTAGTGCTGCACAGCGTAGCAGCACAGCTGATGCTGTAGCAGGAGCAGGGGCAGCAGATGCTGCTGAGCAAACTGCCGTTAGACAGCACGAAACATCGACAGTGACGCGCACTTATATGAAAACGATAACTACATCGTTGAGCACAACAACAGCAGCGCCGGAGTTGGAGCAACAGCAGCAGTTGGAGCGTCCACAAACACCACAACGTCTACGTCAAAAAGTAGCACAATATGAGAAGGTATGGTCCACTGGTGTATCACCTGTTATAGCTGTTGCTGGTGGCGCTGTTAAACGCGCTGCTGAGCAAACACCGGATGAGTTGCGTGCTGGTACGCCGGAACGTGCCGATAGCACTGGTGCATATACCAGCGCAACGCATATACACTATGATGACGACGGTGATGACTATGATGCAGAGAATCCTTTTGAAATTGATGTACATGAAATTGAGCGACGTTTACGTGAGGAACGACAGCGTGGTCTAGCCGAAGCTGAGGCAAAGTTAGCATTTCAACAAGTTCAGCTGCGTGCAACGCCACAGCCTAATCCAACCGAGCGTAAATTGGTTGAGATACATAGTGAGCAAATGGCATGTCCGTTTAATGTAACACTGAAGACCACAAGTAAACTAAGCGCCGGACCGGAATGTGGAGATATTAATGAACAATTGTCACCGTTTAATGTTACACTGCGCACGACACGTCGCATTGTTAAGAAGGATTTGACACGTGATATGGAACGTATGGAGGCGAGTAGTAGTAGTAATAGTCCCTTTAATGTTACGCTGCGCACAACAACCCACGCAGAGCAGCACGTAAGTTCAACACCAGTAAGCAGTGCTTCGGAAGCAAAGGCTGCTACTGCGCATTTTCTTGCTGGTGAGCAGACTGTTCGCGAAGTTCAATCGGCTGATGGTGTACGCACAATTATTACTGCTTCAATGACATCCGATGGTGGTTATACCGAGGAGAAGATCTATCGTCACGGTGAAGGTTATGTTTCTCCACGTGATTCACCGCAACGTGAATTGCGCACACCGGATCGCTCGATTTCACGTGCGTCCTATTCCAGTGGGCGTTCGACACCGTTAACACCCACGCGCAGCGTTGATATGACTGCGGGCGGTCGACGTATACTTATAAAATTAGAAGATGAATTGGCCGCTGCAGAAATGTGGAGTAGTCTATCGGAAAGTCGCGATGAAACTGACAAGTCAACAGTGCGTGCGCGCATACGTCACTTTCAGCAGGGTTTGGATAATACATTGGAGCAAGGCGTTGAGGATGTCATGGCAACCCCGCTATCGCCAACTGGTAACATTGACATTACGGTTGGTGGTGGTAGTTGCAACCCTCGGCGTCGACAACAGCTACAGCAACAGTGGCAAGGACAAGAACAAGAACAACAAAAGGTGCATATAGTGGGTGGCCTGGTAACTAAACAACAACACCACCAACAACAACAACAACAACAACAGCAGTCAAGTGAACTACCATGGCAAATAACAACAAAGACAATAGGCGGCAACGCCAACATTAGTATTGAAGTTGGAGACCACACATCGACGGAGCAACCACAAAACCAACAAGCAGCAACTGGCAGTAGTACTCAAGAAACGTGCCAATTGCGTGGTTCTTCGACGGAAGAATCCCAACAAATTGTAAGACACAAAACGATAACGAAAACCTCGAAAACCACCACTTCAACGACGACGACCAAGAAAACTCTTGATACTTCTACGGCGACAGACACGGCTAAAGATGAAAAGTTAAATCAAAGCACAAGACGCGGTATCAGTACGGTAACAGTTTCACCAGCGGGTAATATTTCATTTAAAACATCGACGGTTCGCTTTGAAACGCCACGCACAACTGAAAAAGGCACGGATATTAAGAACAACAACGACGAGGAAGACGAGGACGACGATTCCGAAACGGAGGGCATTGCAGCCAGTCGTGTGGTTATAGTGCCCAGCGCTAGTGAATACGCGAGTGCAAGTGATAAAACTTCACGTACTACTACTACTACGTCCCCGAAAGTGGGATCCGTTGTCAGCGGTACTTTCAACAGAAGTCTGCGCGGTGATTATCAGACTCAACGTGAGCAAAGTATCAGCTGCAGTAGTAGTAGCAATACCAACACCAACGTCAACGAATTTCAAGAGTTCCAATCCACAATGGCGTCGAAAAATTTCGCACGCAGTAATTCCCAGTACGATAGTCATATCAAGGAGATGAGAGGTAATTACTAGAACTTTCTTTGGAACTTTCAAAAAGTCCTTGCAATAGTCGAATTTGTTGTTGAACTTGAGATCTAATGTATGTATATATATTCATGATCATAAATTAAATATATCTGGTTTTTGCTTGCATAAACCAAATGGAGCTTTAAAGAACTTATAATTTTATAACAAAAAAAAAAAAGAAAACTAAGTGTGTTACTTAGAAAAAGCCTCAATTATGTTTCGTTTGAATATATTTAAATATATACGGGGGATCTAACAATAGGCTGCTTAGTTGCTTAGAAAAATCATACAAAAATATTTTTAGTTTTTTATATTTAATTTTCTTTATTTTTATCTTCTCTGCATAATCCCCATTAATTGAAAATCGTGCTGTTCTAGCTTCTCAAAAGTAGAGAATCAGTATCTCTTTTTACGGTTTTCTAACATGGCATTTTATCCCAATTCAGCAATCATTTCTCTGTGAATCGTGGTCGTCAATTTCTCGCCGGTCTAAGATTTTGGCAGACCATCTTGAGGCTCTTCCACCTTCTATCAAAAATCTCCAGTATGGAATCTTCGAAACCACTTTCTAACATATCTAAGAGATGGTGCATTTGTTTCGAATATTTGAAAATTTACATTGGCTTGAGTTGACGTCTTCTCCTCTCCATGCCGATTGATCTTCCTGAAGTAAAAAATGAAATCGTAAGACACCAAATTTAGTGTTGTAACAAAAAACTTTATCTTAAATACTTCATACACTACATATACACTACATATACTCCATCTGCTCACTACTTAATAAAAACTAAATATTCAAGTTTGGCGCTCTATCCTTTTTTAGTCTCAGAAATCTCGGTAAACATTGGTTCAGAGATGTGCTTCTCCGAGGTACGGAACTGTGAACTCTCTTAGCATAGAACTTTCTATAAAAGGTTTCATGTCTTCTTCTTTTGCTACAATAGATAGTACAATGTGTACATATCTGCTCTGGAGTTCCTAGCGTTCAGCGAAAGAACATCGCTTTATGCCATTTAAATCATTTAACTGACCTCTTTGCTACTTAATGCATTTTTCTTGTAATTCTGATGTGATCTGGAGTTTAACGCAATATCATTAATCAGCTGTCGCCATCCAAAATGTTACAGTAAATTCAGCACCAAGTGTGTTTAAAGAAGCTGTCCCCGAAATATCTTTTCGCAATCATATTTTGGCAAGTGCGATTTGTAGTCTGGTTGCATCGTACTCCAATATGAATTCTTGTATGTGAAAAGGGTTTAGCGTTTAGAAATTACTGGCTTTAGATCTACATTTCAGTTCTATTGCTTGTGTGGCTTTGTGACTCAGAACCATCTGTCAGTGGGAACCAATTGGAAATATTTATATATACTTTATGAGATCTCTGATTTCTCCAGAGGTATAGAACTTTAGTTGAAATACATACAAAGAAATATGAGTTATTTTTTTTTTTCGATAGATACGACTAGTTTCATGGCATAAATGATGGACTATGATTTCAGTCATATAGTCCCCAACGAAATGTCTGATGAACTCCAACCTAGAGGTTAAATTTTTCACCATTTGTTCAGTCATAGTGCACTCGATATAGGTTTCCAATGCTGAAATTGATGCTGATATGTCCGCATAGATCAATAATTTTAAGTAGTAGTCTAGCGTTGTCAGATATCAGCAGCTCATAAACCACACCAAACGTTGCATTTTTCTGGGTGTGTCTGTAGCTGATGGATCACTATTGGATTTTACTCGTTCAAAATGTGAAGGTAGAGGTAAACGTCAATACTAATAAAAAAAATGGGGGAAAATTTGAACTCCAGGCTGTAGTTCCTTACATGCTCTCGTAGCTGCCATATGCCGGAAATAATTTTTCATCTTTAATGCAGTAAAATTCCGAATTAAAAAAAAAATATTACTCATTTCTTTAATTTGTATTTTTATTACAATTTAGAATTGTATGTACTCTGAAAATAATTCCCGGTTAAAGTTGGGTAATCTCTGGAAGTACTAAACTGATTCGAAAACTTTTTTTTACTAATATAAACGAACATTCATCAGAGTTATAGGAGAAAATGGACGGTGCCACAAGATAAAAACAGAGTTCGTCATATCTGAGCAACTATTTGACCGATCATGACCTCATAAAAGATAAGTACAAAATTCGTCATACCTACTTCAAAAACTATTTGAGGCAAAAAACGGAGTCGGGATAAGTACCACTGGAAAAATTGGCAGTGCGACTCTTCCACAGTCGTATCTCCGTATCTATTTCGGATGGATGGATGCAAATTTTGTACAAAGAGTTTAGGGACTAATAAGTTAAAGTGAAAAGATGGGCGGTGACACGCACCCAGAGTGAAAAAGTCTTTTTTTTTAACTGTTAGATGCAAATGATTGAGCTTTGGAACATGATGATACAGCAGCGCATTCCGCAGCAGCGCTATAGTTAAATTTGTGTATAGTATTAAAATGTTTCCGTTGTTATATATTACAATTTTTCATATCCAAAAAATCGATGTGTAACCATAGATAAATTACTACAGACCATTCTACAACATGTTTCATTATAAATTACTCATATAAACTGAAGCTTCTTCACACACTCACTCTCTCTTTTACTTCAAATTTGGTAAATTTTTTATTCGGGCAATTTCTACTGAAAATGTCAAGGTCATATCGTCTGCCTATATGTTTTAAGTTTGAGTATTTGCACTGCGCACATTTACTAAATTAATTATTACAACAAAATCGATAGCGAAATAAAACTCACATTTACAAAAACTAAATAGAAAAAAAGTAACTTGAAAACTTAGTAGCGCCAAATGACATCATCAACTTGTATCATTCAAGAGCGCCGAGCGGTTTCAAACCTGAAAATAAAATATATTGTCGTCTGTACAGCGAGACTTAATAGTAGTAGGTACCTAGTCAACTTTAGTTTGAACTTGTCCAAGTCAAACAAATTTTTCTTTTTATTTTAAATTCATTTGTTTTTTCTCTCGATATTTTTATGTAAATGTCGTTCGAGTTGTTTGGTTGGCAAGTACATATAGTACATGTATCTGCATAAATACCTATAGGAGGGGTCTAACAAAACTCCGAAGATATGCTTAGAGAAATAAAAACAGACGAACGCATTTCTTTTTTTATTTTATTTTTAATCTGCATTATTATCATCATTAATTTCCATACATTTCTTTAGTCTGTTGATCCACTTGCCGATACAGAACTGAAAATTGTGCTTTAGTAGCTTCTCAATTACAACATTAACTGCAAAAATTGTCTCCGAATTGCTCCGAAGATTTTTCCCATTTAATTTTAAATATTTTTTTGAAAATAAGTCATCAAATCCGGAGAATATAGTGCTGTGCGAAATTCTTCGATGCGAGAGAAGTAAATAGACAACACCACTTTATTTGCTGACTTTTATTGTCTCGCTTTAATTGGTGGATTTGCTTCTTTTCTGTTCTATATCATGGACTGTTGTTTTGTAGCCGGTTCGTACTTATAAAACTAAGCTAAATAAACTATTAAGATTTTAGCAAAGTTGCTAGATCTTCCATCTGGGAATATTCTTAGAAAATATTGTGCAAAGCGCACTTATAAAACTCATTCGAAATTGGTGGAAGCGATTCAACAGATTTCTTCGTGTACTTCAGATCATTTTGTAATACTGCGAGTATTACACAGCCATGTTATTTATTCCTCAGCTATTATTTCTTGTGTGAAACGTGGATCTTCGTTAACTGTGTAGCCTTTACCAAGACCACATTTCTTGTACCACCCTCTAACGAAATATATCCAGTCTAAAATCTTCAAACCACTTGGAAACAGTTTGAAGAGAAGGTGGAATTGTTTCAAATTTGTACTGATTTGAAGTGACGCCGAGAGCCGTCAAGAATTGCATGACGAATGTCTTGAAGCTTTGGTGATGACATTTCTTTCGACTTGCATTAGTAATTTTACGTTTTCACGTCTTCATGCGTATCGATTTTGCAGTATTATAAAAATAATAAAAATACCATTTTTGTATTTTTTGAAAACAAATAAAATATCAGCAAATCCACGGTATTTTGTTAGTCCCCTCGTATACTGTGAATTTTATCAATGTAATATTTGACTAAGCAATATTGGCAGCCAAAAATTTTTTACAATTGACTTATTTCTTGAGAGGGGAAATAGAAGGGTAGCGGCAACCCCTTAAATGATAGGTTATTATCAATTTATTATATTGCAGTACACTGTCTTTCAGGTCTGTGCATTTGCAAGTCGCCCCTGCTGTCAGCTCATCTAATTGTCCGTCTGTCTGTATGTCTGTCTGTCTGACTTTGATATGTGACCTCGGTTGTTATTATGTTACGCCCAACAAACTATTAAATCTATGTCTAAAGGACTATGGTCTTTCTTATAATTATGTCTAGCGTATTTTTTAGACATTTTGGCAACGAGTTTAATAGTGGAAAGCAATTGGAATGCATCTCTTAATAATTTTATTGAATTGTCTTTTTCAAAATTTTGGGTTTTTGACTTTTTTTTATATTTATTTTATATTTAACAGTTTGTAGCACCATTGTTTATAATACATTAGACTTGCGTGCTATATCAATAGCAAAGTCATTAATAGGTTTTATTTGCAGGCATTTTGGGGAACGCATGGGTTTGCGTGCGAAAGTAAATACGTTTGCAAAACTATTTCATAAATTGTTCTATGATTTAAGCTTGCAATGTGAGAAATATTTATAGTATTTGTCATGCACAAAATTTTGTGCACTAAACTCATGTATTTCTCTTTTTTTATTCGGCACAATCTATTTTTTATGTACTTTTAAGTACGTGCAAACATCCATATCTATAGATTTATAGTATTTTATGACATTTATCTTATAAACCATTTCAATGTACCTACTTAACTTTAAGCCAATCCTTTCATTTGTATCGCGCTCTCTTTCTTTGACAATATAAATCAAATGCAATGCAGTAAAATGTATAAATCGAGTATCTTTTTGCCTTCGTATGCCTTCTCTTGTCTTCCAAAACACACACAGATAGCTTTTCAATGGCCACTCCCATAGTTGGCATGACTTTTATCCGTTTAAATGTTCAAAATAATGAAAATGAGCACATAAGCTTATTGATTTTTAAGGATTTTATACATACTGTCAACATATTGTGTAGAAAACCAGTTTGAGTTGGAATTTTTGTTAAGTCAACTGAATATGCTATTTATTACGCTACGCCGCTGGAGACCCCATAAAAATTGCCAATTATGTTAATTATAAAATTTACAAAAGTTAAACTTCTGACGCTAAATGCCCATTATTTTATATGTACTATATGTCGATAACACAGATGGTTTGTCCACACAGTGAATCTAAAATTTAATTTTTGATTAAGCCAATAATATTCTAGATGTTACATTTAAAAATATTGAGCACGAAGAAATCTCTTCACGTTTGCCAAATTCCCAGTTTATATGTTCTCGATTAATTCCTCTAACAAGAACGTTGTTGCCATAAACGTTGGATTGCCTGGAACAAACTAAATAAGTAAGAGTACTGACCATCTATTTAGATTTTGACTCACTAGAAGTCACATAATCAAATTTTATTTGGCTTCGCCTTGCTTTTTCTGCAAATAAAATGCGCTACAATTTGGAAAACTTTTATTATTGTTGTACCATCATCGGTTTGTTCGTAAAGAAGAATCAGTTTACGAGGTTTAATCACTTGAATACCATCATTTAATATCACTACTATATGTACATAGAGTGTAAAATAGTCTTAAATTTAATAGCCGAAAGTAACCGCACCTTTTAACACTGGGCTATTCTAGTTTTAACAGCGCTTTTTGTGGGCTTTGAAAAGCTCCGACAGCCACTTTTTAATTTAAGCCAATTTACTCGGCACAATAAATATTTATATATAATTCGAATTGCGGCGTACGTCTTTTATTTAATAAAACAATTAGTCCCTAATGATTCAATTATACTTTCGTCAAAATGAAGCATATTTTCACCCAAATTTCGGCTAAAAATGGAGGGCGATTGGAGTGTAAGTTTAAAATTAGAAAACACGACTTTAAATGTAATATTACAAGTATAACAGAACTATTGGAATCCGAATCAATATAGTAATTGCTTGTGTTTTCCAACACTAGGTTTTCTTTACTTTAATTAATAATAACTCTACACTGTACACTAAGAGTTTAAGTTTTGTTTCTTTCCGTATACGCTGTCAAAATTTAGAGTTCACATGTTGCTGTTGCGTTTATGATTTGTATGCATTACCAGAAGAAGCTGTGAAAATAGCGAAAAAAGGAGTGTCCACCCGCCTGTTGTGCTATTGCCCTGCGATGAGTAGAGATTCATGTACATGGGGGAGTGAACTGAACATTCAGAAATCTCTAGAATGGAATAAAGAAATATATATAATATATTAATATATACAACTATACCCTAAGTTTATTTGGCTTTGCTTACTGACCACTCAATCTAATCTAATCTATACATCACTATTTTTATACCATTCACATAGTGTGAAATGGTATTAGCAGTTTGTCTGAAAGTTTGTAACGCATTAAAGGCGGCATCGTAGACCCCATAAAGTATATATATTCTTGATCAGCTCGACAAGACGAGTCGATCTAGCCATGTCCGTCTGTCTGTCCGTTTGTATGTTGTTGCGAATTTTTTGGGGACCAATTTTTGTGCTATCCTGTTGAAAATTTGCACACACACTTCTAATTACTGCAGTTTAATAGAGTGTCAAGATTGACCCGCAACGCCCACTTTTTGGGATAGCCCCCATACAAACCCACCGCCCACTTTTTACTTTTTGTATGAAAAACTTTTTTATTGTAGTCAATATCAACTTAATAATTGATATGGTAACTTTTAGTGGACGGATGCTTGACACATACATTAATGGGTGGGACCCGCCCACTATTTGGGGTAGCTCCCATACAAACCTATGGTCCACTTTTGATTTTTTGTAAGAAAAACTTCTTTATTAAAATCAATATTAGGTTGAAATACGATATGGTGCCTTTTTATTGACAGCCGCTTGACGTACATAGACTAATGAGCGTGGCCCGCCCACTTTTTGGGGTAGACCCCAACCAACCTACTGCCTATTTTTGTTTTTTTTTTTTATGAAAAAATCTTTATTTAAATTAATATTTATTAATTTAGTGGACAACCGCTTCATATTCATATACAAATCGGCGTGTCCCGTTTTACAATACTATTTAAAATTTCGTGTAAATGGTATTAGAGCTTCGGGTTAACCGAAGTTAACGTTTTTTCTTGTTTAACTATATTTCATAAACTTTTGTTGTAAACTATTCCAATTACAATACTTATCATACTTATGACACTTACTATTAGCATTGTTAGTTTGAGGTTCCGGACACTTTGTTGCTCAGACGAAAACTTCTCATTTTCAGTTTTAGAATATATCACAGTCTACTTTGTGGTTTTTAAACTTTGATCGTTTTAAAATGTAAGGTTTGTAAATATTAAAATAAGAACAATGTTATGCTCAGTCAGAACATTAAACTACACCTTAATGTTTAACCATAACCACAAATGCTTTTTCAATGAGTAATATTTTGTGCAGTATTTTAAAACCATTTACTATATATGTGTAAATAAATAAATCTCCATTTCAATCCATTACATAATTCCAACCTCAACTGATTTTTACTAGCAGTAGCTAGAATCATATGAAGCTGACCGCTGCTGTAGCTTGATTGACATCTATTGCAATGTTCAATGCTAAATGAAATCGAAATACATTTTTCAACGCTCAATTTATGAACTTACATTATCTGACTCCAAGCATCTCTAACAATCTACACTTGTTGTATAGATTGTTGGATTTGTGTTCGCATGAGATCATCTTTGAATTATTTATTTATTTTACAGAAATAAATAAAATTCTCTAACTGGCTGTTTGTTCCATAGAATAAACAGCAAAGTGGTTTTTAATTGTTGCCCCCCAAAATCGTAAAAATGTGGTTACCTTGCACTCAACATGAAATACATATACGTACATGAGGGCGATTGTATTGATACTATAGAATAGCAGTTAGAATATAAAGTGACAGGCGCCAACTTGGCAAACAACTAAAAAAAAAAAAAAATGCAAAAACACACACAAAAAAGCCTTAGCCTTAAACTCGTTATTGAAATTCGAGCTGACTTTTAAGATTCTGATTGTATCTCGATTGCATTCAAAGTGTTGCACACAAAAATTATATAAGCTTAGATTAAAAACAAGTTGGCAGCTTGGTTTTATGTTAAGCGGCAGTGCAGTGGTGCTTGTTTTAATAGACTTTCATCGTTATTTAAAAATCGTTATTTTTTTGTTTGAAAACTGAAACTACACCCACAACCTTGCACTCTGCGTGACCTGTATATACAAATTTTCAGTGTTTAACTAAATTGCCAAAAAGTTATTTAAATAAATTGCTAAAAAATCTTGTCTGCACACTTTATTGAAATAAATTTCTAAATTAGTGAAGAGCCCACGCCTACAACAACATTCAGAAATGCCGGCTGTGCCGCGTGTGGAATATTTAATATGATATTTATTTTTGGTGTTCGTCTTTGGCTTCTTTGAAATTTTAAAGAAAAATAAAGAACGTATGGAACTACTTCAAATAGAATTTCTATATTTTTTTTTTTTTGTTCAATTATTGGCATGTGGCACACATGTTTGCGATGTGTACATATGAAATACGTTCTATTTGGTTGTAGGGGAGTTGAAAGAAACTTTAAAGTTTATTTTGTATATTCAAGATACGAGTACAAAGCTAAATTTTAAAATGCCTGTGTAATTACAAGTTGGAAGATTTAATGAAACTTTATTAACAAAACAAGTACCAAACTAGCAAATAATGAACCAATAAGGCTGTTTAATAAGAATTTGTAAACAATAAAGATCCTGCGTTAAAACGTACAACACCACAATTTTATTCACACACTAGCAAACATATCGGGATTCTTCATTCTTAATATCATACTTCCTACTAATGTTATGCTAAACGCGAAAGTTTGTATAGATGTGTGGATGATTGTTACTCTTTCACGCAAAAACTACTGAATGGCTTTTAATGAAACTTTACAATAATATAGCTCATATATCAGAATAACACATAGGCTATAATTTATTAAGATTATTTGATTAATTTATTCATATTTTTCATATCATGGTGCTGATCAGTGGGGCATTGATTTCTCTCTCGTCAGCCTTCCTTTATGAGTCTAGAAAAATACGGACTGGTGTCAAAGCTGATTAAATTTTAAATGATTTATTTCGTTAAACATTTCTATATATAGGTATTAAATACAGGGCTGGTTCCAGAACCATCTCTTAATGGAGGGCGGGGGCAACTCTACTAAAAAATAAACCTATTATTTTATGAAAATGAAGCGAAATGAATATGTTTTGTACTGAACAAAAATCCCCTTGGATCCGCCATTGATTCAACAAATAAGTAAACTAGTATAATTAATGAAAAAAAAAGCATATCTTCCTTCCATCTCAGAAACCAATCTACGTCATTGTTGTTTAACAAGAATATATATATATTGTAATTTATGGTTTCTGTCACGCCTACTGTTGCCTGTTATGCACTCATTGTTTTTCAATATTAATAACTTATGCAGAAAAAAATCAAATACGTAATATCGTAAAAACTATCGTTGTCTATTAAAACCAAATCATGAAGTTCAGTTAAATTTTTTTTTTTAATTTGATTTAGCAAAAAATATCTTATGAAACGGTGATCATTATCTTAAGATAAATCAAACTTTTAATTACAAATATAAAATCTTTCGACATCATTTTCTAACTGCTTGCAAGTCACTTTAAGTAAAACTTTCCTCTCAAGTTATCTGCTATAAAAATTTTTATAAAATAACAAGCAAATGCTGTATGTGGGCAACTACTGATAAGTTGCTTTTCTATAAAATTTTTGGTCAAAACCACTTTAAATTTAGCTCATCACTGCTTTTTAGTGGTTTGAGGTTTTATGCTTAATTGCTTAACCACAACATTTCTGCTCTGCAGCATTTGTTTGTGTCAGTATCTAGCGGATATCTAAAAAAAAAAGTATCTACAAAGAAAATATTTCAGTAGGTGCTACATTTGTTTTTATTATTTTCACTACGTATTGTGACTTTAGCTTGTTATCTTGCTGCTAGCGGTGCTTTTTTGTGTTAATGCAATATACAATATATGTATGAATGTATCTGTATAGGTATTAATAAAACAAATATCATTTACTAAAAATATATTTATATATAAATTTTCATGTTATCGTTCGCTTATTTCTATGACGTAAGCCACTTGACTAAAGTGTCTAACTATATGTAGCTATATACATTTATTGAATTTATTTATTTGCATACAATAATAATGCATAAGATACTTTTACTATATGTAGTATAGACTCGTATATTAGATTATCCCAGACTACATTCGATGTATTTACATGTAAAGTTTGTTGCCGCTTGTGTTGGCTGCATTGAGGCGTGGCGTGTAAATTTCTTTCGTTTCGTTTCTCGGCTTCTTTTCTAAAACATACGCATACACTTAATTAGATACATATTTTTTTGTGTGTTTTGAGTGCAATGAGTATAATTAAAATTTATGAAGTGTAAATTAATGTCGAATTGTAGTTTAGTTTATAAATTTACAGTTAGAAAGAGTGTGCTAAGTAGGAAAATTAAATGATTTATAAGTTACTCTTAAATTGTATCTATAAGATACATTTTTTTATTTTTCGCGCTTGCCACTGCTCAACTGCTCATTCGCTCATTCGATACTTTACACACTGCCTGCACGCAATTTCGAGTTGATTTAAAGTTGATTTTCGATTGTTGTTTCTTTTTTTCTTGTCTGGCTGCACGAAATTCTTTGGCAACAAGCCACCCATAGACATTTTCTTTGTATTTTGTATCGATGTAAAATCAATATATACATCTATTTTATAGCTTACACCACATACTATGCGAGGAAGCGTTTCCCCCTCAGCATTTTGTTTATGCAAATGTTCAAATAAGAAGTTCTATGTTTTTATTTTAGTTTATTTTTTTGTATTTCTCGGGAAACCCAAGCAATTAACTATGCATAAAAGTAAATGAGTACTATACAGTCTATTTACGCGTATATATTGTGTGTTCCACTGTTTTGTTTATAACATTTGTAACTAGGCCAAACTATAGGAAGAAAAAAAAAATAATAAAGAAAATATCGACAACTGCCAGACTAACATATTGCTTTTGTTGTTAGAGTGCGTTTTTTTATTTTATTTTATACACTATACTCATAGGGTAATAGGGTATATTAAGTTTGTGCAAATGTATGCAACTGGCAGTTGGAGACGTGGTAGAGCCCACACGTCTTCTGATGCTTGATTAGATTCGGAAGTCGGAGTCGATATAGACATGTCCGTCTGTCTGTCTGTCTGACCATCTGTTTGAACGAACATATCTCGGAGACTATAAGAAATAGAGACTTCAAGTTTGAATATTTAGACCCTCTTTTTTCTCTTCAGATAACATGCCAACCCCACTGTAAACGGGTAGCTCCATACAAACCATGCCCCATTTTTAAGATTTTGTGTGAAAATGTTTTTTATTTTGTCTTAAATAAGCTAGAAATGCCAAATTTGGTGTAAATTGCTTAAATCTTATTAAAATGTACCGCATACCATTGTAAGGGGTAGCCCCCATACAAACTTAACTTCCAGTTTTAAGTTTTCGTATGAAATATTGTTGTTTTTATTCTTCATTCGGCTAGAAATACCAAACTTGGCACATCTTTCGTCAATCCAAAATATTCCATATAGTAT